>CM046446.1:41932237-43238566 GCA_025506515.1 Flaveria trinervia
ATGTCATTTGACGAGACTATTGATGTCTAACACTATTGTTGAAACTATTGATCATTGATTCTACTGCCATCATTATTATAAGTACTGTTACTATTACTTATACTATTACTTCCATGAGCTATGCGAAACCAAATTACTCATGATGATTTTACAGGTCATCCGAGACTATGGTATGAAAAGGTAAGGCGCCAGCTCACCGTGTCCACGAGACTACTTCGATCGGGAGCAGTCTAAGGATCGCTCCTCGAACAGAATATGAGGCTTACCTCAAGAGGTATGGACATCCTGGGTTTCTATCTGCAACTTCGGAAGACTCGGAGCCATCAAAAGACTCCGCTTTGACATCCCCAGCAAGGAGCCGGACGCTCTCCAACTCACCGCACGTCATTGCACCCACTCACTCACCTCACCCTCCTATCGGGGAAAGGGGTGCACGGACTATTACTTGCCCATGAAAGAATGTTAGGCCGGGAATTTTAGTTTCTTTAAGAATGCCTCCTCCACCTCCAGCAGTTAGGAGACCTATTCCGTCCCCAAAGCCATTTGACCCACTCCGACACCTCCCACACTAGATGCCTCCTAGGCACAGCATGTATCACGGTCCTATAGTATTGGCTGGTGACTTCTACTCCCAGTCTAGCCGCCGGGCAAGTGATGTAGGTCCCTCTGACGCTACACTGGACGAGATTTGGCGAACCGTCTGTCGTTAGGAGGTGACTCTTCAGCACGCCACTCGGACCTCACAATCTACCCAGTTTCAAGCCATGATGGCTTCACATGGGGTACAACGACTAGAGCAAGAGAAAAAAATAAGAATGTAGGATGGCTAGGATGGTGGAAAAAGAAGTGGATGTGAAGTCCTGGTGGGAAATGGGAATTATCTGTCTATGAGACATTCAAAGGAAACAATTTCTATTATTAACTGATACTCTTATTATTATTTTTATGGGGTAATGGTACCTTCCAAGTTGTGAACCATGACATATAATTTATTTTAGATCTCAATGATAATGATCTTATTGTTGTTTAAAAAACTATTGCTATCTAATACTAACCTTGCAGGGTGAATTGATATGGAGTATATAACTCCGCAAGCTTAAGGGAAACAATTCGGTTGCTCGGGAATAAACTCTCCAACCCTGCTTAACAAAACTATCAATTATGTCATGTTGTTCATATACTATGATTTTTGGTGCAAGTGTTCACATGACCTTTAGGGTAATCAATGTGTTGGAAACAATTTGTATTGATGTTGTGCGTAATCTTTTCATTTAGGGGACAATCCTATTCTAGCCCGGGTTCATCTTTAATATTAATGCCATGTGTTGTTCTCTCCTTTTGTGCTCTTATGATGGTTTGTTTCCGCTGCCATTTGTTGTTGCTAGTCTGCGACTTCCCACCCTACCTGGGCCCAGGGTGTGACAGCAAAATTAGACCCAAGAAACAAACATATGTATTGTGACATTTGTGAAATGTCTAATCACAAAACAAATGAGTGCTTTCTCAATCAATACTACTCTATCTGTGACATGAACAATCATTCCACCAAAAACTTCTTGCAAGACCATTATAAAGGGTGATGCACTTTACAACACAACAACACCACTAAGGAAAGTTCTTTAGAACACTTAACAAATCAAATAAGGAAATCGTTAACTACTATAAGAGATGCTAAGAACACAAGTAAAATAGAGACAGAACAACATTGCAACATAAGTATTTGGTTTTCAAGATTGTAGTATATTGCTTCTCAAGTTCTATTATAAAGTGTTACAAAGCATATTAGAAAGTTACAACTACTTGAGATACTTATACTACATCCTACCGCCAGCCATACTTTGAAGGCCAGCTGGATACATAAGATTAGACAATAAAATCACATGTAGAGTCAAAAGACAAATTGCCTTTTGACTAGTGATTATAACATTCCATAACTCACATCCTAATATATTACAAAAAGGATAAAGTACATAAAGTACAAAGCATAGACTCAAGACCTTAATGTATAGTTTTCCAAAACCATGAACCTTTTCACCAACTTGTGAAAGTTGGTGAGTCAAACAGAGTTGCAGCGGAAAGGTGGTCCAACTTTATGGAAAAGTACATCAAATAATAACATGTACATAAAAGTCTTTGGAAGAAATCTGTCTTCATAAATTGGCTTCGAAAGACTTTGTCTCTCAAACTTCAGAAGACTTCATATTTGGCTTCGGAATATATTGGTCTTGGCTTTGGAAGATATTAGACATAGAGTATTTCTGGTGTGAGGTGTAAAACTTTTGAATCATTTCTACTTGAGTAACTTAGTGCATGAATGCAATGAGTCTTTGGATACTTTGAACTGTTTGACTGCATCAGACTTATTGGAATCCTTACATTGCTATTTGAATAAATTCTTTTCAGTATGTGATATGACCAACCAGAGTACATCTAATTGTTATTTCAAGCAAAAAGGGTTGAGAATTCCCCAACACATGCCTATCTCACCAATATCATCTATGAAACCCAAAATCAGAATTCATTTTCATAATAATCAATCTAGGACTTCAAGCTCACATAATGACATGGGTAACATAAAAGAGTTAAAGAAGATTCAAAGAAACAAATATCACAACATCAAGCAAACATATGATCTTCACAAACCAAAAATGATGTTTGATAATAAAAAACGAGTCAGATTTCTTCAAAGAAATGGGGACCAAAGGTTTCATTATTCTTCTGACTCTTCAGCTGAAATTGATGAGATGAAATATTCAAAATATCATTCGAAATCTTCGAGAACACCTCCCTTTAAGTCATAGTTTAGAGAAAAGTACCAAGAAGTTACTATCATGGATAAGAACAGGAAACCCAAACCATTATAGCTTGAATTCCATATTCTAATTAGTTCTTTTGTGCTTGCAGGGTCATCTATATATGTCCAATACCTTATGGTACGTGAACAATGAATGCTCTTGACACATGACTGGAGATCGTTCCCTCCTTCATGACTTCAAGCATCCACAAACCAAAGCTGGTGAACACTAACAATTCTCGATTAAAGCTAATTCATATGGATGTTTTTGGACCAACTCATGTTATGAGTATTGGAAAGAAACAGTATTGTTTGGTGAGCATTGATAACTTTTCAAGATTTACATGGGTTTTCTTTATTACTTTATAAAAACAAAGCATCCCAAATAATAAAAGAGTTCATCACAAAAACTAAAAATCAACTTGATCATAACGTCAAAACAATTAGAATTGATAATGGAACAGAATTTATAAATGAAGATATGAGTTTTTTTTGTGCAACCAAAGGCATTGCTTATTAATTTAGTGCACCTAGAACTCCGTAACAAAATGGGGTAGCTGATAGGAGAAATAGAACACCGACTAAAGTAGCAAGAACAATGCTAGTCAATGCTAAACTACCAATTACCTTTTGGGCAGAAGCAGTTAACACAGTGCTTTGTGCAAAATAGAACTCTCATTGTAAAAGAAAGCAACAAGACTCCTTATGAACTTTTGTTTCACTATTAACCATTTATTGGAATTTTCAAGTCATTTGGTAGTCCTGTCTCAATATTAAACAATCAAGACTATTTGGGAAAACTTTCATCTAAGTCTGATGAAGGATTCTTTGTAGGTTATTCTTTAGTTTCAAAGGCATACAGAGTGTTTAATCCTAGATTAAACATTATTGATGAATCAACAAATGTTCAAATCAAGGAACATTTATTTCCCAAATCTACAAATGGTCCCGGCCGGTTGTGTGATATTAAATCATTTACAAAATCTTTTGATCAATTTCATTTGTCTCATGTAGGAAATATACCTTCAGCTAAACCTCATTCGGGAGTAGAAAGAAGAAATGACTTTCCAATGGTTCCTCCAGCCTCTTTTGAAAAACAGAATGAAGATGTTCGACTACAAGCTGATCCTGTCAGCCAACCATCTCACAATCAAAGTGTTTCAACTCAAGCTGGTCCCAGCTTGTTACCATCACCTTTAAAAGCCCATCAACAGAAGTCAGAAATCAAGATCAAGCTACACCTTCAGTTGAAATAGAAAGAACATCAAATGATGAAAGTAATCAAAGTGATGACAATGCTGAACTAGTCACTGAAACAGAAATTGACTATCTTCATAACTCTCCAACAGTACAAGATGAAGGTGCCTCTCACGATGATGATCTGAATGTCTCCAATCTTGATGTAACGATTGGTGGTGACTCAATTCCAACCACCAGAATACACAACCATCATCCAATATAATGCATTATTGGTGAACTTAGTGTATGGGTGACAAGAAGCAAGTCAAGTATTGCAAACATCTATTTGTTCTTATGCTTTCTGTGTCAAATAGTACCCAAGAACTTCAAAGAGGCTCTTCAAGACAATAGCTGGATTGAAGCAATATCAGAAGAATTGCAGCAATTCAAGAAACAAGAAGTATGGCAACTGGTAGATCTTCCCGGTAGACAATACCCTATTGGTACCAGATGGCTGTACAGAAACAAAACTAATAATAGAGGAATTATCATCAGAAACAAAGCAAGACTAGTGGCATAAGGGTATACATAGGAAAAAGGAATTGATTATGATGAAGTGTTTGCTCCTGTTGCTAGATTAGACGCAATATGAATCTTTTTTTCATACTCAGCATCCATGAAGTTCATTGATTATCAAATGGATGTAAAGTGTGCCTTTTTGTATGGAAAGATTGTTGAAGAAGTCTATGTGAGTCAACTACCTGGCTTTGAAGACCCTCATTTTCCTCACAGTGTGTACAAGCTTGACAAAGCCTTGTATGGTCTTCACCAAGCCCCAAAAGGTGGTTAGATACTCTATCATCTTTCCTTCTTGAACATAGATATGAAAGAGGAAAGATTGATCAGACTCTCTTCAGAAAGAGAAGAGGAAAGGACATGTTGCTCTTCTAGATCTATGTCGATGATATGATTTTGGCTGAACAAACAAGCTACTCTATAAAGATTTTGAAGACCTTATGCATTCAAAATTCCAAATGAGTGCAATGGGGGAACTCACATTCTTTCTAGGAATGCATGTCCAATGTATGGCATATGGAATCATCATTAATCAATCAAAATACCTGGAAACAATGTTGTAGAAATTCCACCTTGCTGATTGTCAATCTATGAGAACACCTATTGATACTAAAGTGAAGATGGGTCCTGATCAAGAAGGAAAATCAGTGGATCAGACTCACTATCGGTCTATGATTGGTTCACTTATGTATCTAATAGCCAATAGGCTAGACATTATGTTTGGTGTTTGTGTGTGTGCCAGATGTCAAGCAGATCACAAGGAATCTCATGTGAATGCTGTCAAAAGGATATTCGAATATCTTAAGGGCAAGCCTACTTTTGGATTGTGGTATCCAAAGGAAGGAGACTTCAATCTCTATTCCTACACTAACAGTGATTAGGGGGGATGCAACATTAATAGGAAGTCCACTTCTGGCGGTTGTCAATGTTGTTGGTCTCAGACTGGTCTCCTGACAATGCAAGAAGAAAACAAATGTATCTGTTTCAACAGCAGAATCTAAATACATAGCAGGATCAGCTTGTTGCTGTCAAATTGTGGATTCAAAACTACATGCTTGATTATGGTTTAACTTCTTGCACACTCCAATTCACATTGACAACACAACAACTTTTTTTATTACAAATAATCCAATTTAGCACTAAAAAACAAAACATATTGAATTATATATCACTTTCTGAGAGACTATGATGAAAAAGGGTAATCAAATTCATTAAAGTTACCACTGAAAATCAATTGGCTGATTTATTCACCAAGGCATTTGAACCTAGTAGGTTTGAATTCCTAGTTTAATCAATTAGCATGATTAACCTTGAGTAAAATCAAAAACAATTTAAATTTTTTTAAAACATCATAAATAATTTAAAATTTTAGAAAATTACTAAAAGAAGTCAATTTTGATAAATAAAATGATCAATATACCTAGGAAATGATATAATTACAGTCGTTATATCATTCACTATGCTTAATTCAAAATTTGAAAGACTTATATGACTTACCTGATATGTGGGTAGGCTCAACTTGGAAGAGAAGATATATGCTGTGATGAATTAAAATCCTAGTCCATGGTGAAACACTCATCTTAGAATACAGGTGTGCATTGTCTTATCGAAGTGGATGTGTGTAGTAACCTAAACACACCAGGTAACATACTTTATGAATCTCTTTCACATACATCAGTTTCATCTCTGTTTTGCTAAGCAAAGACCCAAAGAAACAAGAAAATTGTGTAGATGTATGGATCCAAAAGATTCCCAATAAGGAACACATCCAAATTGGATGTATCTACAAAAGAATACATTCCTTATGAATGGACAAGAAGAATCTATCATGGATCACCTTCCATAGGGAAGTGAAAAGAATCCTAATATGGATCAATCATGAAAAAGGATCAAAGTAAAAGAATCCCAATATGGATCAATAAAAATAAGATCTCATAAGATAAGTGACCTGGTCATGCAAGTTGAGAAACAGTTCTACCACACATTACATGAGGATGATTGATCATACCATGCTTCTGTGTGTGAGGTACATGTTGAATAATCAAACAAACCAAAACATGACAAATATCACATGCATTAAAATATTTACCAGGTATGAGTCTTAGAGGACAAACATACCTTCAATCAATAAGTTCATAAACATGTCCATTTACTATAAAAGAACGCATATATGTAATGTAAGATTGATATGATCCGAAGAAAAGGTATACTTTCTCTTCATGCTTAAATCAGAAAACAAAAACATTAAAAATATTTCGTATTCAAAAGTTCTAAATCTTTAAAGTCTCTATATAGGTATGGATATAAACTTTAGGGGGAGTAAGTTAAATTATTAATGCAATTTGTATAGATATTTACTTTCTTAAAACTTCTAAAACAAATCAAAAAGAAAGTATATGTGTTGGTGTAGAAGTTATACTATTGCATCTCAACTTATGTAGATTCATGAACACATAAGAAGTCCATGATCAGTCAAATAATAGGAAACTTATATCACCTCTAATATATACAAGTCAATCCAAGAAAGATTTGACAACCCCAACAACAGTGAAAAACTTCATAAGACACAAGTCAATCAAAGTCAGTTCTTCATAACAATTTCTCAACAGAAACATCAAGTTTTGATTGCAGTTCAAAATTTAATGCGGGTAAGTGCATTGGTTAATAAGGGTGAGGGTAACCCATGCATATAACCAATGCACGTAACTGTTTATGTCATTTAAAATAAAGTGAAATTAATATGGACCAGAAAAATCTACGGTATTTGTGTCAAAGAAGTATACATAAAAAGTTTGATGTTAAAAACCTATATAGACAAAAGTGTTCTACTGCATTTATTTATCTGGTAAACTTTTGTACTGCCATATTTCTTTTTACTCATCCACATTTCTTGAATGTTGTTGACATCAACACTTTTCATCTGTATCAAAATGAATAAACAAAGTGCTTAATCTCTTCTGTCATGATGATGAACGTCAAAAAATGCGGACATCTTCATTGGTCTGCACATTTGTTAAAATAAATGTGGATAAAGGAATTTTATTACTCCGCGTTTGTTAAAGTAAACAAATGTTTTCTAACTTTGTTCAGCCGCATTTGTAATATTAAGGAAATGTTGACTAACTTCGTTCAACTGCATTTGCTACAGTGAACGAATGTTGTTAAGTTTTTACTCTTCTGCATTTGTAGCAGTACATAAATGCTAATAAACAAAGCCCTTCCGCATTTGCTACATTGATTTTAACAATAGACCGCATTTGTCATGGAACTTTTAACTTTTGTAAAAGACATTAATTGACTATTTAAAGCCATTTCAAAAGGTCATTTAATACTTTTCAAATTTGAGAGACTTTATAGTGCGATGAGCGAATTTCACTATTCCACATCAATCATCATCACCATCATCAAACTAGTGTTATACTTTCATTCTACCTTATTTGTCCTCTGTTTCGATTCACTACAATTATAGTATCGAAAAAAAGGTCATACTCTTTGAAATTTATGACCTAAAATGTCGGACTTTTGAACTTTTGATGAACATAGAACCCTAGGTCAAAAATGGATACTTAAAATCAACTTGGATTAAGAAATGATGATGATTTTTGACTGCAATGAACAAGTTAACTAAGAAGATAACAAGAAATAAGTGATTTACACAATTTTTTCATCGAATGAACAAAGCACAACAAAAGATTGAAAATGTGAAATCAAATCTTGATTCTAAGAGTTTAAAGAGGTTAAAAACAACAAATATGATCAATCCAAACATGCAAAACAAAATAACAATGATTATTCATGATAATATCAAGTATATGCATGATTCCTATGGAGCAGTACCTATAAACATTCAAGTTTGACCATAAAAAGTCAAACTGAGAAATTTCACTTGCTGCATGCCCTACCATTTGTTAAGTATTATCAAATCTTTTAATTCATATGCCTCTAATGCAGGGTACATGGCAAATCTCACTTGGAGTAAGCTCTATAATGTCAGTGGTTATCTTCACCCTAATGTACCCGAGGCAAAAGGTCTTAGAGATATGACCAGATTTATATCCACTACCAGAGTTGCTCATGCAATTATAGTTAGACCAAATATTGATGAGAGATTCATAAAGTATTTTTGGAGCACTATTGTGGTGATAGAGATAGATGGTGTAAGGACTCTGTCCGGAAGAATCTCTAATGATCATACATTGGCCATTACTAAACAAGCTGTGAGATAGTGTGTGCTGTTTGGTGATGATGCCAAGACTCCCTTAGAGCTTGACGATGATAATATTACTACTTTCTTTGCCACGTTGGATATGACGGAGGATATGAAGGCAAGCAGATTGTAAAGGGGTTGGTTGACTTACAATGGAGGTTTCTCATTCATCTTTACCAACATTATCTATCAAAAAGAAAGACTAGATGGAATGACATTCCAGTGATTACCTCATATGCTATATGTGCTTTATGCACTAACAGCCATTCAACATGTCTTCTAATGTGTTTAATGGTGTGGCATCAAACATTGAGGAAGGGAGAAGACATATGTTCCTCATGTATCCCAAGGTTCTTGCAATGCATCATCAATGAAGCTTTCCCTGATATTGTACCTAAAGGACCTGTGCTGGCTTTTCCTCATTATAATGCCAAGTCATACAAGTACATCAAGAAGAGAGATCTTAGGAACTTTTACAATGGAACCTTCTTTCCCTTGTTGCCCTGCATGGTTTAGCAGATTAATCAAGAAGAACAAGCCGAAGAACTAGAGGCTCTTGTTGATGAGCCTCATCAAAAATAAGAACAAGTTGCTCATGTTCAACAAACTGTTGATGATCAAGCTAGTGAAAGGGATGAAGGAAAGTGGTCAGTGTCAACCCAAGTTGATGTAGGGGTGATCATTACACTGGACCTTCTGTTCATGAAGTTGATATAGCCTCACCTTTTATGCCCACACCAATACCATCACCCCATGTTTCATCAATACCATCACCCCATGTTTCACCAATCCTATAACCGATTGCCCATCACCATAATCACATACCATCATCTCTCCACATATATCACCCATACACTCACACCATGTTTCACCAATCCATCACTCACCTATATCTCTTATTCAATCATCTCCTGCTACTACTAAGCCTGTTGAGTATGGTGATTGTGCCAACTCTTCATAGGGATCGAAATCATCATCCGATGAGGAGGATCATCAAAGACAGATGAATGTTAGGAAAGTTACTTCTGAGTCTATTCCATCTGAAAGGTTTGCTAAATTAGGAGTAAACAGGGCTGATGAAAAATATGAGATGATCTTAGAACTATTTAAGAATGTAGCCAAGATGGAAAACTGCTAAATAGCAGATCTGGTATAGTTCAAGAGAGACTTCTAAAATTGGATGAAAAAGAGAAGGAGTTAAAATATTTGAAAGAAAAGTATGAGGTTGAGAAGAAAGAGAAAGAAAAAGAGATAGAAAGTTTAAAGGCTGCTATCCAACATTCAACGGATGAAGTAAGTGGTCATGTTGATACTTTAGCCATCTAAACTATTGCTATGGAAGAGCAAGAAGGAATTATTGAAGAACAAGCTCATACAATCATGGACTTGCAGAAACAAATAGAATCTCTACACAAGAGAGTCTCTAACTTAGAGCTGCTTGTCATGATTAAAAGAGAAGTTGAAATGGAGAAAGACAATAAGGGAGATAAATTAGAAGAGAAAGAAAAAGAGAAAGTGACAAAGATCATAGTGATGAAGGTTCTTCAAGGGAGAGTAATGATAACTCCCCTCCTGCCAAAAAGATGAAATTCACTGAGTCTGAGAAAGAGACTGAAACCAGTAAAATAAAACATGATGAACCTAGTTTGGAAATGATGATCTACTCAAGAAAACAAGATGAAACTTACACTTAAGAGACTGAATTCAGTAACATGATAAATGGTCTTAATAGCATTACTCATGAACACTTCATTATTGATAATGAAATTTGGGGCTTCATTGGAGATCATAGACAAGCTATAGAGCCAATTGTGATTATTCCTCAATCTCCTATCCCACTTGAGAAGAATTGAGTCTTTAGATTGTACCTATTGTGTCTCTCACTTATCAACAAACGGAGTTAATTAGAAAGTTATGTGAAGAACAACAAAAGAAAGAAGAATCAATAGCTAATCTTGATGAAACAAAACAGTCAAAGGCTGAAAAGGTGCCAAAAGAAGTTGAAATGGCTAAAACCTCTTCTGGTCCAAGAGTGCAAACCTATACCAGAAGAAGGAAATACTTATCTCAAAAGGCAAAGGGTAAAAAACCAATGTTTGAAGAAGAACCTATCAAGAAAAAGCAATAAGATGACCCCAGAAGCCTTGCAACAATTGCTGAATTCTAAGAAGAACATGAAAAAGCAGAAACCCAATAGAAAAAGATGATTGAATTCATTGACCCTGAAGAAGGAGAGATAGAGGGTGGCTATGTGGCTGACGAATGAATAGCTCATGAAAGCCCTATGAAAAAGGAGTCATCACTTAGAGAAAGCACAATCTAATGATTTGATGGTGAAAGAAATATTTTTGATCAACCATGGGTTTGATCCTAATGAGGTATTCGGGTTGACCTATGAAGGAATGGAAGCATAAGAAGAAAAGCTAAACAAACTGTTGTACCCTACATATGAGACTAACTATGAAAAGAATTTTTCACCCAAAGCTCCAGTTTCCAAAACATTTTCAAAGGCAAAACAGACTTCCCCTCTTCAACCACTATATCCTGATCCCTATAGTATGACTAACAGGGAAATGAAGGACTATTTGTTTGGTCAATGATTCATAAAGAGAAATTTGGGCAACATGAAGACAAACTCTCTAAGGGCTACAATCCTTAGATTAAATTATGAAATGAAGGAAAGGCTGAAAAAACTAGAAGAAGAGATTACTAGTAAATAGCCAAGAACTAGAGTCTTAGCACAAGACATGCAGCTCTCCCATAGAGATCATGACTCTTTGACACCTGTTTTGCATAGATATCCTTAGTGGTTTGTAGAGCCTTCACAATTGAAACTTCAAGAGGGGCTCACAAGTACAAAGATGATTAGAGGTGTGTCTACTCCCAAGGGTAAGACTAACCAGAAGATTATTGCCTAGAAGTATGAAATTGACCGAACATGTTCATGGTTAAAATGATTTCAGGATTAGTCCTGTTCTTCACAGAGTACTCTACTCTGGTGAACTCCCTGGAAATCCATGATCTGAAAGAACTAGCCAATCTAGAGTTGATTAATCACAAGGCTATGTTCAAGTGTTATGAGTCTGAAGATATTTTGAGGATGTTTAAAAGAAGGTGCTGAAATTAGATTATTTAGTGCATATGAAGTGAGATTGCAGGATGAATCTTATATTCACTATATATACACAAGGCACTTCAAAAAGATAACCAATAAGCTATGAGAAGCAGACATGCACTTCTTCTTAAAGTGAATTAAGATTCTCAAGATGGCATCTGATAGAATCATTACCAAGAGTGAACAGAGGAAACAAAAGAAGACTCCTCTGCATTGGGAAATATTGTGAAGTTAGAGGTGGATGTGGATGGATCTTTACTTATTTATAGTGATGGTTTATCAATTGCTTCAATATAGGAACCCATCTCATTGAGAAAGCTGGGCATTGAAGCCATTCACTCTATGAGTCAAATGAAGATTCAAATGCTGAATAAAGAAAAGATGTGTGAAGCCAATGACTTTGTCAATATGATAAAGGCCATTTTGGATCCATTACTTGCACAACCACTAGTATCCTCTCCTGCTACACAAGACCCAATAGAAACCTCACAACCTCATCTATCATCAAACTCTTGAAGTACGTATAATCCTTAGTGGGAGTATTGTTGGACCCTGAAAGGATCATACATGCCAATTCAAGTGGTGGTTGATGGTTTTTCTCCTGGAAATCCCGTAAGTCTAAGAACCAATACCGATGACGAAAATGCCAAGAGAATAGAAGTGTTGGCCATCCACATTACTCAATGTGGATGAACATAGAACAAATGCTGACAAGTGTTTGTTCCTTCGCATTAACAAATGCAGAGAGCCGAAACAAATGCTGAAAAGTAATTTGTACATCCGCATTACTAATACGGATGTCAGGCAACAAATGCGCATAAGTGTTTGTTCATTCGCATTTGTCAATGTTGATGACCAAACACTAACGCTAAAGAAAAACAAGAAATCTTGATATAGATCACAACATCCGCATTAGTCAATGCACATGAACAAAAGAATTTCTCATGAAGACTTTTTGTACTTAGACTAGTTCTCTAATGTATAGGTCAGGGGTAGTTTAGTCAATTTGTAAAAGGCATCTTGTCAGCTTGTAAATAGAATATAAAACCTCATATATGAGATGACTGTTGATAGACATTATAGACAATCAGAATAAGTTGTTTAGTCTTATATTCACAAGGTGTATTATTACTGTTTAATGCTCAAACCCTAGCATTCATTGTAATCATTTTCACCACTATTAATACAAAGAACATGTTTTGTGATTGTTTGATTCCACCTTACAATCATTGACTCAATCATCATATTTGGTCCTTGTTGATTCACATCAACAGAGAATATCATTCTCACATCCACTCATAATATATTAGGATGTGAGTTTCATGTCATAGTCACAATTCAAAAGACAATCTACCTTTTAACAATACATTGATCTTGTTGTATAGTGTTTCAAGTTGGCTTTTAAAGTATAGCCAATTGTAGGATGTAGGATGTAAGATCAAGGATCTCAAGTACACTTATTTATTTTTATGCTTTGTAACACTTAATCGAACTTAAGAGCAATATACAACATTCTTGAAAACCAAATACTATCTTATCATTGGAAGAAACTTATGTCTGAATTCTCTTTCAAAGCTTAAAATTTTCTCTTAGACACTTACATGTTTTCAAGGAAAATTTTCTTCCAAAGCAAATTAACTCTCAAAAGCTTTAGTCTTAGTTGAATAAAACATTTAGGTCTTAATATTCATATGAAGCAAAATTTTCAAAAACTTAGGAAATTCTTCCGACTTCACTTTGGCTTCGGAAGTTTTTTCATTACAAATTCGCAAGACAATTTACCTTCGGAAGATTTTCGAATTCCAAGAAAACTACTTTTTGTCAGAGGTGGGACTGACATTCGGATTTCAAGGTTTATCCTCTTTCGTTAACTTTGTCTTAAATCCTATTCATATACACCCAACAGTTTCCCCCTCTTTCTATCATCTTAATCTTTCCTTCGAACCTAAATTTCCAAAAATTCTCTCTGCAACCACCTTTGTTCATTCTTTCCATCACCATTAAGCTTTCTTCAACGGCCAATCTTATACAGAAGAAATGATCAGGATTTCTCCATGTAGTTACACAAGTAGCATAATCAGGTTGTTATGTTAAACTCTAAGAAAGATCCACACTTCTCAGAGGTTTGCAAATTCTTCGCATTGTCTAACTATTCCACCTCCCTTAGCATTGATTCTTTTCTTTATGAGGATAACTTTCTTGATTTCTAGAAAATGTGTCAAGAGGTTGTTCTAGAATGGGAGAAGGCACTGTCTGCTACAATACAGGGAAGGACAATGTTTATCACTCCAGCCATCATAAATACTCATCTTCAGCTAGATGATGAGGAAGGTAAGTTGTCCTTTCTCAAAGAAGTTGTTAACCATTCCTTCTAGCAGATAGGTTATGAAGGGGATTTCTCTGTAAAGACCTTCAGGAAATGGAAGGTCTCATCCCAGTCAAAGTACTTACTACATGTGGTTATCCACAGCTTATCCAACAAGCATGGGGGTTGGGACCACATTCCTGAAGATCTCTCCTTCGTAGTGCATGGGATGGTTTAAGGGGTAAAGTTCTCGTATTCTTAATTTGTCTATACAACCATGCTTGCTAACTTAGACTCCTTAGAATATTATATGTTTCCAAAATATGTTCAACACATTCTCAACTGTGAACTGGGGTCATAAATGATGGAAACAGATAATATTCTTAAATTGGGATAGATGAAGCCCGACATCTTTAAAATCTTGAAGAAACCAACTATTGGCTTTTCTAGGGTAGAAACAGCTTTGGTCCCAAAAATATTAGAATCATTGCTCAAGGTGACAACCTATCAACACAAGTTATTGTTAAACCCACACCTTCTACATCTCAACCACCTAAGCAGCCACAAATCACCCTCATTTACCAAAAAAGATCAAAACAAACCCCTGCACAAGCTATTAAGTCTGTGCAAGCCCCCATATCACTACCCACATAGGAAAAAGTGGAATCTAGAGCTCCCAATTCTCATAAGGAGCAAACCACTCCAATCCCTTCAACTATTAGTCTTGAGGTTCCTCATGCTCAGACTGATGAGCTCATAAGCCCAACAACCTTAAGCCTTTATTCTGAGTCTCTATACTCACATGAACAACCTTCAAGAGACACATCAGTCCCAACCTTGACTTCTATACTAATGAAGACTTTGGTTTAAGTAAGTATCATGAGTCTCTCTATTCCTCCCCTACTCAAAGAGATATGAGTGCTCCTAACACACTATGTCTAGCCCACATCAGTCACCTATCACTAAGGTGGATATTTCTGAACTTTTTCAAGATATCCATATGAAAGAGGCTCTCACTTCAGGAAGTGATTACATAATTAAGACCTCAACCATGGCAACTCAGCCCATTGACACTTCAACTGAAGCTGTCATTGGGCAGAGGAAAACTAGCAGCGAAGAACTCCAAGCTGGTGGTAAGAGCAGAGAATTTGGTCCAATTCTCTCATCCCCCAATGATTCTTCTTATGAAGATAAGGGGAATGCAAAAACTGTCAAACACATGCACCTATCTAGTCTCCAAGGTTAGTCACCATGAATCTTAAGTGACTAACTTGCAAAACAGGGTCAATGATGAGCAACTTGAGATATATTATCTTAAGGAAAAACTAGCTGGGAGACCTTTAAGAAGAGCTCAACCAGGAACACAAGAATCGGTGAACATGGTTTATCTATCCTCTAGCTCACCTATGTAAGTGGGTGATGCTACCAAAAAGGGGGAGAAAGTCAACACAGACACAGAACCTTGGAGTTCCTCATAGAGTATGTATATTATGGACTCACCATCCTCACTTGCAACTGTCCATACTCAATAACTTCCTCAAGTGCACATTGATGTGGACAATATAGGCTTCTTCATTCAGAGTGTTTTTGAGGAAAGGATACCAGGGGCAGTGTCATCTCCACCTCAAGGAACTTCGAAGTACATCATAGGGTGGATGTATGATGCCAACAGAAGAGTTCTCATTCTCCAAAGAGTTCAATGGTAGCAAGAAGTCTTTAACATTCAGACCTTGAACTACTATGAAGGTCTTGACCTTATCAACATGCAACTTGTCAACCTAAGCCAATGTAGACAAGCTGATAGGCTGGCTCAAAGGATAGAAGATAAAATTACTTTAGAGTTCAGACATAAAAGGAGACAAATGCAGATTTCTTCCAAAGACTTTTCAACACATGAAGTCTTCCGAAGCTTCAAAGACAAAGTCTTTCAAAGCCAACTCTTGAATACAGATTTCTTCCAAAGACTTTTTAACACATGCTATTATTTGATGTACCTTTATCACAAAGTATTATGAAACGTAAAGTGGAAGATAATGAAAAGAGGAACGAAATAATGAATGCATGCGTTAATGAATGAATGAAAGTATGAAAGGCTTGCAAGCAAATGAAAGGAGGTAGACAACACATTAAGAGTTGTTAGCACAATGGTGTGTGTCTACAACATGCGATTTTGGCTAACACATAAGGGTTCATACACACAGTAAGAGTTCAGTCTTGGTGACTGCTCCAATATGTGCGATTTCGTAAGAACTGTGTGTTATACAGCGTGTGATTTTGGCTTGCCGATAAGAGTTCACACACAGGGGGAATCAGTCTTGGTGACTACTCCATACGTGGGATATGGGGTCCATGTTGCTTAACCCTAGATGATATAACTTTGTGCTCAAGATGGGGGCTAAGTACGGGTCCTAGATGGAAGTGAAAGATTATAAATGTAAGAAAAGTGCGATAAGTACGAAAAGTGTGAAACGTGTGATATGTATGAAACAAACTATGATGAAGATAAGAACTATTATCTATGTTCACATATGATATGTGATCACATACACAAGTAAAGAACTATTTTAAACGGAAGATAAAGTATTTTTTATTTTAAAACTACAACTCAATCAGCAACGCTGACTATTTTATGCATTTGTCACTAGGCAGCTAAGGTTGCTGAGGATGGCACAGGGCGGCTACATGGCTCTTTTTAGTTGTCATTCTTTTGTTTAATGTTTTTGCATTGTAATGCAAATAAATGATTTTTTGTAACGAATGTTGTATTATTCTGCAAAAGCATTTATAATGAAATGAAAATGTTGTTTTTTAATGTTTCTATTGCAATGTTTATTCCAAGTTAATGTAATTATATGTTTTATGTGCGATGACTGACCAGTTGTAAGTGTCCCGGGAATGGGGCTTACTAGTTGGTGTTAGAGTCAAAGTTTAAGTGAAATCTCTAAATTTTCAAAATAAACCTAAACTTAAATTGAAAATGGGACAAAAAGGGAAGGGATGCCAGTCCGAGTAGCTACGTGCCATTAGGTATTTTCTTAATGTTAACCTGTATTACGTGTGCATGTTATATGATTATGTGTTGCTCATAGATTTAGATACTGATGTAGTCAGGATAGGTATCGCTTGGGGTATAAAGAGTAAAGTAAGCTGCTAATCATAGGCCACTATAATTAGGGACTTACTGTACTTGACATAAACTAAGTTGTTCCCTTGAATGATCGTGTTAATGTTTATATCTTTCAATGCGTGTGTTAGAGGATTGCTCGTGGTAGATCATCGAAAACTTAACTTGGTGGAGGTCGTGGTGCAGAACCACAGGCTACGAGAGGAAGGCCTGGAGCCGAAAAGGTGGTTCATGAAGAACCCGAGACCCCTCATCCGGAGGGTGGAGATGAGAGTGCTAACATAAGGGCCTCAGTGAAGGAGGCAGTTGTAGAGGAGGTGCATCAGGTCATGCAGATGATCTTACCGTCTGTAGTGACTGAAGAGATTAAGGCTGTATGTGAGGGGGGAGGAAGGAAAGGAGTAGACCTATGGGCGAAAGGAAATAGCTCAAGACTGAAACGGTCTCTCTCATGATGAACAAGAGGAATAACAGCTTGCGCCGGAGGCGGCACGAGGCTGCAACTATAGAGCATTTCAATGATGCAAGCCCCCTACTTTTGATGGTAACGACACCATTGCTGCTGCTCACCAGTGGGTGAGAGAGATAGAAGTTGTTCTAAATGTCAGTGAGTGCCGAGAGGACCAAAAAGTGAAGTTTGCTGCCATTCATTCGTGGACTCGGCTTTGTGCTGGTGGGACAATATCATCCATGCCAAGGGAAGTCGAGCGATAGGAAGGATGAAGTGGGCAGAGTTGAAGAAGTGGTGATTGAGGAATTCTGTGCTCATAGGGAGAGGGATAAGGTTGAGAGGGAGTTCCTCCAGCTGGAGGCAGGAACAATGACCCATTAGCAATACACCACAAAAATCAACAATATGGCAAGGGTGGTGCTTGATGAGGTGACACCTCTATCATGAAAGATTAAGAGGTACATTTAGGGCTTGCCGGTGGATGTCCGTAGGCATATGATCGCTGCCCGACCAAGCACGTTTAGGTCGCCGGTTGACTTGGCGGGGAGGTTGTATGATGAAAAGACTGTGGTGGTTGCTGAGGGGAGCAAGAAGGGTGGTGGTGACTGGAACTAGAATGGGAAAAGGTTTGGTGGGGGTGGTGCCCCGACGAGTAACAAGAAGGCATGGGTGGATGACCGTCGAATGGTCACACGTAGTGCGGGGTCAAAGAGATGTGGTATGTGCAGGATGGAGCATTCGGGAGAATGCAAATGGGGATCAATCATCTACTTTAAGTATGGAAGCCTGATCATATGGCTAGAGATTGTCGGGTTGTAAGGTGTTACAAGTGTGGAGAGATGGCCACATGAGCAGGGACTGTAAAAAGCCAAGGGCTAAAGGTTCGCGGATGAAGAAGACTGGAGGAGAAGGTCAGAGGGCGAGTGGCAGAGCGTTCACTATGACGCAAGAGGAGGCTAGGACGGCCCTGATCCTGTGTCAGGTACGTTTCTATTAAATCAAACTTTAGCCTCTATGTTATTTGATTTTGTGCTAGTAAAAGTTTTATTTCTGCTGCTTTTTATGCTAAATTTCCTGTTAGTAGTAAGAATATAGTTAGGCCCTTCGATGTAGAAACTGCAATAGGTAAGTCTACCAGGATTTCAAAGATGATAGAAGGTTGTGACATAGAACTAGAAGGGCACATGTTTCCCGTTAGACCATTTGTTATGACCTTAGGTAGGTTCGATGTAGTCCTAGGAATGGATTGGTTGGCGGACTACGAGGTGAAAGTTGGGTGTGGCCAAAAGGTGATTCGATTGAAAGTGCCTGACGGGGGTATGGTGACGGTTAATGGTGATCGAGTTACGATAGTTCCGAGAATGATTTCGATGGCGGTGGCAGGAAAGTACATGAGGCGTGGATGTAATGCCTACTTGGCCTACGTAATGGATGTGGACACGCCAACACCATAATTTTCTGATGTACTAGTTGTGTGTAACTTTCCAAATGTGTTTCTAGAAGACTCACCAAGAGTTGCACCTGACTGTGAGATTAAATTCCAGATTGACTTGATACTAGGTGCCCAATGTGTTGCTAAGGCAATGCATAGATTGGCTCCGACCGAGATGAAAGAGTTGATGGAGCAATTGCAGGAGTTGCTTGATTAGGGGTTCATTAGACCGAGTATCTCTCCTTGGGGTGCTCCGGTCCTGTTCGTGAAAAAGAAAGATGGTAGTATGAGAATGTGTATAGACTACCGTGAGCTGAATAAGTTTACAATAAAGAACCGATACCCGTTATCGAGAATATATAACCTATTCGATCAGCTTCAAGGTGCCAGTTGGGACTCAAGGATAGACGTTTAATTTGGTTATCATCAGCTAAAGATTAAAGACCAAGACATTCCTAAAACCATTTTTTGCATGTGTTATGGTCACTACATGTTTCTCGTTATGTCATTTGGTTTACCAATGCGCCAGCTGCTTAATGGACTTGATGAATCGAGTGTGTCAGCCGATGTCAGATAAATCAGTAATGGTGTTTACTCAAGATATCTTGATTTATTCCAAGAGTGAAGGTGAGCATGCCTGTCATATTCGAGAGGTGTTGGAGACAATGAGAAGGGAGAGGTTGTATGCTAAATTCTCCATGTGCGTATTCTGGTTGCATGAGGTTTAGTTTTTGGGTCATGTAGTGAATCCCGGTGGGATTATGGTGGACCCGGAAAAGGTGGAAGTGAAGATTTAGTAGTTTATTCCAATGCCTAGAGGAAAGGTTATAGCCTATGCACCCCGACACTTGAAAGTTCATGAGGCCAATTATCCCACTCCCGACTTGGAGCTAGCAGCCGTGGTCTTTATGTTAAAGACATGGAGGCACTATCTATACGCGATGAAAGGCACCTTATTGAGCTGAGATACATAGGGCCTTTTTGAATTTTTTCTCGACTAGGAGAGGTGGCCTATGGATTGGAGTTACGAGAAGAGTTAAGTGGAATTCGTCCGACATTCCATGTATCTCATGTGAGGAAATGTTTAGCAGACGAGGATATGGTTGTACCACTAGGTGATATCAAGGTTGATGAACGACACAATTATGTGGAGCAAAAGGTGGTGATCAGTGATCGTTAAGAGAGGAGGTTAAGGAAGAAAGTAGTTCCTCTTGTGCGTGTACACTCGAAGCACAACAGGGATCTGAGTCTACGTGGGAGACTGAAGAAGAGATGCGAGAGCATTACCCATGATTATTTGAGAAATAACAGGTTTCGGGGACGAAACCTATATAAGGGAGTGGACTTGTAACACCCGATTATTTTTTTTAAGGCTCAAACAAAAGAATATGTGAAGAAAAAGAAAGAAAAGATACTTTACCCAAGTTGAGACGTAAAAAGTGTCCAAAAGGAGAAAATGTTTGAAAAAGTGGGTGTAAAAGGTGATGCCCGCCCATCACCTCCTACACACCTTGTACCATCGGATTTTTAGAGAGAGAAGTGAAGAGAGCAGAAGCGTTCGGATTTTGAAGAAGAACAAGTGTAGCACATTGAATTCAAGGTAAGAATTTGTGTGTTTAAGATGTTCTTAATTGGTTTCATCCGTAGTTGTGTGCTTATGTATGTTATGCATGATATGGGGTCCTTGTTGTTTAACCCTAGATGATATAGCTTTGTGCTCAAGAGGGTGGCTAAGTACGGGTCCTAGATGGAAGTGAAAGATAACAACTGTAAGAAAAGTGCGATAAGTACGAAAAGTGTGAAACGTGCGATATTTACGAAACGAACTATGATGAAGATAAGAGCTATTATCTATGTGTACGTATGATGTGTGACCACATACAAAAGTAAAGAACGATTTTAAAGGAAAGATATAGTATTTTTTATTTTAAAACTAGAACTCACTTAGCAACGCTGACTTATTTATGCATTTTCCAGTTGGCATGTATGGTTGCTGAGGATGGCACGGGGCGGCTACTTGGCTCTTTTTGGATGGCATTCTTTTATTTAATGTTTTTGCATTGTAATGCGAACAAAAGATATTTTGTAACGAATGTTGTATTAATATGCAAAAGCATTTATAATGAAATTTAAATGTTGTTTTTAATGTTTCCACTTCAACATTTATTTCAAGATAATGTAATTATGTGTTTTATGTACGTTAATTGGCCAGCTGTAAGTGTCCCAGGAACGGGGCCTTACATAGACACCAATTACGCATAACTTGGTGAAAGGTCCGTGCTTTTAGTAACTATACACTGAGGTCTTGAGTCTGTGCTTTCTACTTTATGTACCTTTATCCTTTTTGTAATATATTAGGATGTGAGTTATTGCATGTCATATCACCAGTCAAAAGGAAATCTACCTTTTGACTCTACATTGATTTTAGTGTTGTCTAGATCATTTATCCAACTAGCGATCAAAGTATGGCTGGCTGTAGGTTGTAGTATCAGTATCTCTCGTCCTTGAATCTTATTATCATTGCTTTGTAAACACTTGTAAGGAACTACAGAGAAATATACTTCATCCTTGAAAACCAATTACTTGTGTTCTAGTTCTGTCTCTTTATTACTTGTATTTCTTAGCACTCATATAAATTGGCTTGTCTAGTTCCCCATTTGATTTGTTAAGTGTTCAAAAGAACTCTCCGAACTTGTGTTGTTGTGTTGTAAAAGTGTATTCCACCCTTCCTTATGGTTTTGCATATATAATCTGGATCTTAGCTTAAACTCTTCTAGCACCCTTTCTTGAATCCTATCACTTAACCTTACAACTTGTCTGTTTTGACTTGGGTTGGCAAGTGGAAGGTCAATTAGATAGGTTTTCACATAGAATCTCAGGTTGGAGAAGTTGAATATTTCTAGTTGCCCTTCAGATCTAGAGATTACCAAAGCTCTTCTATTAGTGTCATACCACCATCCTATAATTAGATTTTCAGAGTGATGAGATGGGGTAGGCATAGCTCTTAGAATACCCTCCTCAAACAGACTCTGTATGAGTGAGTTCGCATCAATGTGGACCTAAGAAGGTTGATGACTATGGAAAATTGAAAGTGAGGGTGGTGAATCCTTAATGTCCATACTCTGTGAAGAACTCATAGGTTCTATGATTGCTTGGACTTTCTCCACCTTTTTGGTAGCATCACCTTCTTGTGTAGGTGAACTGGGGGTTAAGTCTATCACATCCACAGGTTCTTGTGTTCCTAGTTAAGCAGTCCTTAAATGTGTCCTAGCTATTTTTCCTTGAGATTAGAAATCTCAAGTCGCTGATCATGGAACCTTATTTGCAAAGTAGTTAATACATCTAGAAATTTTAAAGAAATGAAAGAAGAATAAAAATGAACTAAGGCAATAAAACCCAAGTCATGGGGTTAAAAGTGTACAAAGTACACACTTTATTATTATGTTGTTTAAAAGAAGCATGGCTACCCACACTCCTGTACCATCACCTTTTTCCATCAGCTTCTAAAGAGAGAAAGAAGCTAAATTTTGGGTTTTAGAGATAAAAAGAAGAGAAGTACAGATTTGAGGTTAGTTTTTGGTGTTTTGAAGTGTTCTTGGATGATTTTCAGCCTCGATTATGTGCTTATGTGTTTTTGTGTGTTCGTTTGTGCATCTTTTGTGGGTTTTTAGGTGTAGAACTCAAAAGCTCTTGGGTTTGAAGAAGTTTGCTCGAAGGATTGCAAAGGTGAGTTCTAGATCCCCGTTTTTAAATGTTCTAACTTGTTTTGTGACTGGAATTTCATGTTTTAATGTTTCTTAAATTATTGGGTGTGTACCTGTATGTATGTGTGTGCTTGTTTGGGAGGGTGTATGATTTGGGGAATGGTTTTTGGTTATGTTCATGTTTTAGGCTTGTTTATGATGCTTAGTATGTTATAACTAGGCTTAGAACATGTTATAATGATGATTTGGGAACTTCATATGATGTTAGTTGCATGTTAGTTGTTCATGCGCCTAAGTCCCCATTCGTCTAAAGTTCATGCACTCAAACAGTATCCATGCACCTAAGATTATGCCCAAAATGCCTAAGTGTTCCCATACGCCCATCTGCACAAACGCCTAAGTTCCGATGCGCCTAAGTCAAGCACATGCGCCTGCATAGTGCTCATGCACCTAGAAAATTTTCCCATGCCTCAAAGTGTTGGCCATGCTCCCAAATAGTGCCCATGCGTTTATGTTTTCCCATGCTCTTGAGAGTCCATGCGCCCGCATAGTGGCCACGCCCCTGCATAGTTCTTATGCGCCTAAAGACTTAGTAAACTAATCTGAAATTTTGGAAAAAAGGATTTTTAGGCTATGATAGGGGATGTTTATGGTATGATGTATGTGATGTAATATGGTGTTGTTATGCATGTTTTTGGCATATGTTCCTTATCTTCCATATTATGTATTATTATGTGGCTTTACATGGTGTGATTATGTTAATGAATGTAAAGTATTATCTTAACAAAGTGAAAGATCAGAGTAATGAAAGTGGAATATAATGAATGAAGAAACGAAAGTCTTGCAAGCAAAAAGCAAGGAGGTTCAGAACTCCATATGAGTTATTAGCTCAACTGTGTGTCTTATAGCGTGCAATCTTGGCTAACCCATGAGGGTTCATATACAGCGGAGTCGGTCTTGGTGACTGCTCTATATATGCGATATGGGATCCTTGTCACCTAACCATTATAAGGCTTCATATGAAAAGTGTTGAAGTAAAATGCTTCGGAAGTTTCACATTCTGCATTAGAAAACATTCTATGTGTGAAATCTTCTGAAGCCAAGACCAATATTTTCCGATGCCAAATATGAAGTCTTCCGAAGGTTCAGGGACAAAGTCTTCTGAAGCCAGTTTATGAAGACATATTTCTTTCAAATAATTTTGAGTACATGCTTTATCTCATGTATCTTTTACCATAAAGCTAGACCACCTTTCTGCTATAACTCTATTTGACTCACCAACTTTTACAAGCTGGTGAAAAGGTCCATACTTTTGCTAAATTGTACATTGAGGTCTTAAGTCTATTTTTCCAACTTTTTGTACTTTTATCCTTTCTGTAATATACTAGGATGTGAGCTATGGCATGTCATAGTCACTAGTCAAAAGGCAATCTACCTTTTGACTCTACATTGATTTTGTTGTTGTCTAGATCATGTATCGAGCTAGCCTTCAAAGTATGGCCGACTGTAAGATGTAATATAAAGTATCTCTAATCCCATGTATCTTTCTGTTGGGTTTGTTGAACCATATCAAAGTAGTATAACCATTTTAGACATGAAAAGACAGTGGCTTAAAACCTTAACATTATCATTTGTAATCTGAAAATCAAGGCTATTAACATATCATCAACAAACCCAAAAACATAGGATCATTTATATGTGTTTGAACTAGCTACCAACAACAAATAACAACCAAAATATGACATACAAACTACCTTTTGTATGCTGCTGAAAAACGTGATGAAGTGAAAGAATATGAGCTTCTTGAATGACCAAAACACCAAGGAGAGGTGTCCTCAAGCATCCATACCCACAAGCATCAAGCAAGCACCTAGTTGCTAGGATTTGAACACCAAAACGGATCAAGAAGGCAGCTGGAGCCTTTGTTCCGGCCGAGAACTTCAACTCTTTCTTCCAAAAGAAGAGTTTGTGTTCTTGTGACCCTTTTGCATGTGAGAGAGAGATAGAGAGAGAGAGCAAGATGGAGTGTGTGTTTATTCCAAGAGTGTTCAAAATAAAACAAAAGGATTCAACCCCTCTAAGGGGCGGCCGAATCCCAAAAGTGATTTGGGATTTCCCCCCAAAACTCCCTTTTATTTTTATTAAACAAGTAATTAGAATAAGTTATGTAATTACCCCTTTAATTTATAACTTATTCACACACTCCTAGTTTTTGATGTTATTTAACCAAATTAAACAACATCAAATAATATCCATGGACAAAATATCCAAATAGGTTGTTCAATCTCATATGCAACTTATTTAGAAAACCCATTTTCTAAATTGTTGTATTTATTTAATTGCATGATCATATCATCAATTAAATATTAATTGGTGTTTGCTAAGCTTGTTATTAGGTATGACCCTACTTGGATCATAACGTACTAACCACATCAATGTTCTATGTGTCTTGGGCATAAAGAATCCAACAATCTCCCACTTGCACAAGATTCATAGAACATTGATGCAAGCAGTAAATACCGCCTAACAACGGTTTACTACCCTTAATACGCATGACTGAAAGCCATTCAATAACATCATCCCCTTCAAGAATCCAACTTCAAATGATTTAGGTGAATCAATCATTTATCCTTTTGTTTCAGATGTCATGTTAAATCCAAGGACATAGAATGATTGTTCCTTGTTGATTTAACTTAATCAGGCCTTAGACATCTTGCTCTGAATGAATAAGAGGAACAAATTCCATCTTGACTACATACGTTTTTCACAATCACCTCGTGTCACACCTAAACATAGCCTTATGTATTGCCCATTATTTCAGAGCAGTGAAGAACTAGCTCAAAGTATAACATTTGGTGAATATCAAAACCCAATATGTATTTCAGTCGGAGGATACCAAATGATATTCGCCTTTACTCAAATTTACTTATGATCAATCTAGAAGATTCCATGTAGTGAAATTGAGATGCTGGTCAGTCCAACATTTGCATCACAAAAATATCTATGAACCTTGGCAGCAGCCATTTGCTCTATATTCATTCCTTATGAATATCCACCAATCCATGTTCATAATAGTCTTACGTTCATATTTGTTCCCACAAACATGACCGACTACGGACATTTAGAATAATAAACAATTCATGGATGTATACATGCTAAATGAATACATCTCAAAATACAACAAGTATATAAAGAGTTAAGTATTACATTGTTTCAAACTTTTAATACTAAACAGATCAATTCCAGACACTAGAATATCGAAGTCCTAAGGCACAAGTTGACTTTCATGCTTTACCCTCTTAAGGAGCTTCGTGAGTGGATCCACAATGTTTTGACCGGTGTGAACTTTACGAATACATATTTTTCTTTTTCAACTTCATCCCTTATGTAGTTGAATTTCCGCTCAATGTGCCTAGCCTTTTGAAGAGGACGGTACCTTGATTTATGAGATCGTACCCTCGTGATCACAAAAGGATTTCTAGGGGTCGTGAATGGTAGAGACTACCCAAGGTAGGCGATAAATTTCTTTATCCATGTAGCTTCCTAAGCTGCTAATGATGCGGCTATGTATTCGGATTTTGTAGTGGACAATGCTACTCCATTCATAATGAAGACATACCCCGATTGTGATCGAGAATCATCTCGAACGGTTTGGAACTCGCATCCGTGTAACCCTTTACAACGAGTTCCTCTTCATGAGATCCATATATTAGAAACATTTTCTTAGTCCTCCTAAGGTATTTCAATATACTTTTAATAACCATCCAATGGTTATTACCTGGATTCTACTAATACCTACTTGTCATGCTTACGTGCATGATACGTCCAGTCTAGTGCATATCATCTCATACATGATAGATCCTATAGCAGATGCATATGGGATGTCCTTCATTTGATCTTGCTCATCCTTTGAGCTTGAACATTGAGATGTACTCAAAATTGTCCCTCTTTGAATAGTACCATACCTTTGATAGAGCTTTCCCATCTTGAACCTTTTCAAGACTTTATTAATTATGCACTTTGATTTAAACCTATTAACCGCCTCGATCTATCCCTATATATCTTTATTCCCAAAATATAGGCAGCTTCACCAAGATTTTATGGAAAAACAACTTCCAAGCTAGGTTTTAACACCTTCCATGGTTGGAATATCATTTCCGAAAGGTAGTATGTCATCCACACACAATACTAAAATGCTATTATGCTCCCACTAGCGTTGGTACATACTCAAGCCTCGTCAGCGTTCTTGATGAAACCAAATTTCTTGATCTCTTCATTAAAACGTTGATTCCAACTTCTCGATGCTAGTTTCAATTAATAGATTGACTTCTTTAACTTGCATACCTTTTAGGATGTTATGGATGGACAAAACCATCAAGCTGAACCATATGGACAGTCTCCTTGAGATGTCCATTAAGAAAAGCGGTTTTGACATCCATTTGCCAAATCTCATAGTCCTAATATGCAGCTATGGCAAATAATATCCTAATTGACTTTAGCATTGCCACAGGCGAGAAAATTTCATCATAATCAACCCCTTGATTTTGAGTGAAACCTTTTGCTACAAATCTTGCTTTATAAGTATCCAAGTTTCCATGTATATCCATTTTCTTCTTGAAACCCTCTTGCATCCAACTGGTTTGGAGTTAAGTGGAGGGTCAACCAATTCCCAAACTTGATTGTCATACATGGATTGCATCTCAACGTTCATGGCATCCAGCCATTTGTCACAATCCGAATTGGACATTGCTTCATGGTATGTAGTTGGCTCATCGGAGTCAACCACATAGCATCCATTCATGAAAAATCCATATCTTTTAGGTGGAATGCTACCTCTACCAGATCTGTGCAACGTTTTGTGTTTATTGATCAACCTTTTGATCATCATCAACAACCTCTTGTTGATTGCTAGTGTCAACCAAACGTGTATCGGCTTGTGGATCTTGATCCTCATCAAATTCCACTATTCTATACGTTATTCCTTCCATAAGGAACTTAGTTTCCAAAAACATAGCCTTTCGAGTAATACATACTCTTGCTCTGTTGGATTAAAGAAGTAGTATCCTATACAGTCTTTGGGATATCCAACAAATATACACTTAGTGAATCGACTATCTTGGTGAGGGCCATTTTCAAAATACGAGCCACGAAGAGCGTTGCGAAACCCCAAAATGATAGAGGTAGTGAGCTTATAGCCATCATATATTGAACCATATCCAATAGGATTTGGTTTCTACTTTGAGACATAACATTATGTTGTGGTGTTCCAGGTCGGGTAAGTTGTGAGACGATCCCACAACCTTTTAGATTGTACTGAAAAGCATCACTGATGTATTCACCTTCTCTATCTGAACGAAAAACTTTGATAGTTTTATAGAGTTGATTTTCTACTTCATTCTTGAAGGTTTTGAACATTTCAAAAGCTTCATGTTTGTGTGCATCATGTACACATAACCATAGCGACTATAATTGTCGGTAAAGGTAATGAAGTATCTTTAACCATTTCTAATCATTGTCTTTAGAGGGCCACATACATCTGAATGTATGATACCCAATAAGTCTTTTGCCCTCTCGTTAGTGCCACTAAAGGGCGACTTGGTCATCTTACCTTGTAAACAGAGATTCACACTTGTCAAATGAAACATTTTCATTTGTTTTTCAAAAGACCATTCTTTTGAGGTGTTTGAATCTGATTCTTGTTTATGTGACCAAGACGACAATGTCAAAATTAAGAATCACTTAAACCAATTTTAAGTTTCTTGGTGCTTGTTTGGTATAATGAGCTATTATAGGATGAATCATCATGAACCAATTCATAGATTCCACTAAACAGCATAGCCTTAAAATAAAATACATCATCCATACAAACATAAATACCATTGTTAACAAATTTAATTCATAACCACATTGTTCTAAAAGGGAAATCAAAATTATGTTCCTAGTCTAACTAGGAGCATACAAAATATTCTTAAGAACAACTTTCAAATATTTGAAAGTTTCAAAATATTGTCTCCTTGGGCTTGGACATCAACTTTTGCTCTGTTGCCCATGTAGAGACTTGTGTCTCCCTTCTTGAAGTGCTTATTTCATTTGAATCCCTGCAAAAAATTGCAAATATGAGTTCCATATCCGGTATCCAATACCCATGTTTTTGAAGAAATAACATTTCAACCAATGTGAATTATGAAAGTTCTACCTGAAGTTTGCCGAGCATCCCTCTTGTTTCTCAACTCTTCGAGATAGGTTGGACAATTCCTTTTCCAATGTCCTATCTCACCATACTCAAAGCATGGATCGTTCTTCGTTACCTTAGGCTTCTGAAGCTTAGGTTTTGGAGGTTCCGCTTAGCCTTTCCTTTCCCTTTCCTTTGATGTACCCCTTTCTTTTAGCAACATTTGCCTTGGGATCGGGGAATGGCCTTTTCTTATTGCCTTCCTCATTGATCAAGAGAACAGGTAGAACCTTCTACCCATCCCTGCCTCAGCTGTTTTGAGCATTGCGTGAAGCTCACCAATGCTCTTGTCCTATCCGTTCATATTGTAATTCATTATGAACGTCTCAAATCTATTGGTTAGGCCATTAAGGATCAAATCCGTGGCCAACTCCTTTGAGACGAGACAATTAAGCCACTCGAGGCGATCAATGTAGCTTTTCATCTTAAGAACATAAGATGATACCGATTGGGTTTCTTCCATGTGACACGCATGAAGCGCTTGAATCGTTTCGAAGCGCTCTACCCTAGCTTGTTGAACGAACATTTCCTTCAACTAGGTAATTATGTCATATGCCCCAAGATGCCCCAAATCCTTTTGGAGTTCCGGAATCATAGTTCCCAACATGAGACAGGAAACCTGCATGGAATCCTCAGTGTATTGTAGCCAATCGTCATAGGCGTCAACATCCTTAGGGTCGGGTTGGTTAGGAATAGGATCGTGAAGGACATTGGCCCTTTTCTCTTGCTTGACAACAATTCTCAAGTTTCGATACAGTCGATAAAGTTATTATGGTAAGGCGATCCCTTTCTAAGATGGTTCTCAGTGATAGGGTAGGGACGGTCGGGGTGGTAGCGTGTTGTTTGTGGCCAATACTACAAAATTACAAAGTTCATTTTAGTATTTCTGAAAAATTGCATTTTAATTATTAGTACCCTTTACACGTCTCATAGACAATTAATAATTAAAATCTAGAATCTAACATTACATTTAAATGATGGTAGGTGACCTTTATCCCATTATTTAAATTAACAAGGTAGTCACATTTGACAATTGCAACCTATGCATAGCTTATAACTTTATGGTCGGATACATATAACTATGTGTACGGTGGCATGTTGTCCTCTTTGTCCATTATATGCCATGCTTCGGTGACGCTACGCACATGGTTTCCAATTCAAGTCATCCTACTTAAACAACGTGTGAGTTTACACATACAAGTGGTTAGGTGACCTTTATCCCACAAATATGTTAAGCTCACCTCAACACACAAGTTCCCTAAAACTGGTTAGGTGACCTTTATCCCAAGTAGTTCTTAAGTGATTCGACTGTCATGTAAAAGGATGGTGTTTGACTTGTTCCAAAGGGATTTAAGTTTCCATTAATACTATTTATGAAAACTCTATGTACCTTGTATTCGCATGCTTTCAAATACATCGTACCCTATGGTTCTCTTTTAATAAAACCTCTTTTATTTTTAAATCATTAATCCTTTTAATAACCTTTTATTAGTCACTTAATGATTACGAACCAAAAAAAATTCAACTTGTTATGATAATTTATTTAGATTGCTAAGCATATCCGTATATCAAACAATCAACATAAAATGATAATCAAACAAGCATATATCAAACACCCACATAATCATAACCATAGCCACTATGTTGACAACACTTGTTTCCTATCACAAGTGTTGTCATTTGGTCTTTCCTAAGGGTTGAACACAACACAAAGATGAGATCTCCAAAGACCCCCACTTGAACTTGCATCCAAATGCTTCAAGTCCTTCTCTTGTGTCTTCCTTTTGTGCTTCCATCTTGTGCATCTACTTTTACAAAATTTATATCCTAATACAAATTTTCTAATAAAAGAAAACATACTTAATCTATCTATTACATCACAATGAATGAATAAATAAATTACATCCAAATACAAGCACAAAGGAATAATTATTACAACCCATAAGAATGAATACAACCAAAACAAAACATCCATTCAAAACCAAATCAACACAAGGTCAAGGCTAGGTTATGCACCAATATGAATCATCATATACAACATTCAAGAACCAAATAAATCCCCATATGACCCTAAATTTTCACGCAACATAACCAAGAATTTAGGGTCTTTTGTCCAAACAAAAACATAATCAACCACTTGATATCTTTCTTTCAAGGTTTAATCACATGCATGTTAGATATAATCTTGAAAGTTTGGGGATTTATAACATCACCAACAAAACAGCCCCTTTAGGTTGTTAAAGCCCCATAAAACCAATTTTAGAAGGACAAATGAAACTAGTCATCCACATATTCGGCTCTAGATGCCAATGTTGGGTTTGTTGGACCATATCAAAGTAGTATAACCATTTTAAACTTGAAAACCCAGCGGATTAAAACCTTAATATTATCATTTGTAATCTGAAAATCAACGCTATTAACATATCATCAACAAACCCAAAAACATACGATCATTTATATGTGTTTGAACTAGCTACCAACAACAAATAACAACCATAATATGACATACAAACTACCTTTTGTATGCTGCTGAAAAACATGATGAAGGGAAAGAATATGAGCTTCTTGAATGACCAAAACACCAAGGAGAGGTGTCCTCAAGCATCGATACCCACAAGCATCAAGCAAGCACCTAGTTGCTAGGATTTGAGCACCAAAACAGATCAAGAAAGCTGCTGGAGCCTTTGTTCCAGCTGATAACTTCAACTCTTTATCCCAAAAGAAGAGTTTGTGTTCTTGTGACCCTTTTTCATGTGAGTGGAGAGAGAGAGAGCGAGATGGAGTGTGGTTATTCCAAGAGTGTTCAAAATAAAACAAAAGGATTCAACCCCTATGGGGCGGCCGAATCCCAAAAGTGATTTGGGATTTCCCCTCAAAACTCCCTTTTATTTTTATTAAACAAGTAATTAGAATAAGTTATGTATTACCCCTTTAATTGTATAACTTATTCACACACTCCTATTATTTGATGTTATTTAACGAAATTAAACAACATCAAATTGTTAAATTCTATATGCCCAAGACACATATAACATTGATGTGGTTAGTATGTCATGATCCAAGTCGGGTTATACCCAATAACAAGCTTTGCAATCACTAACAATTATTCAATTGATGATATGATCATGTAATTAAATAATAACACCAATTTAGAAAATGAGTTTTCTAAATAAGTTGCATGTGAGATGGAACAACTTATTAGGATATTTTATTCAAGAATATTACTTATTGTTATTTAAGTTAGTTAGATAACATTAAATAATTAAAGGAGTGTATAAGTTATACAATTAAATGTTAATTGCATAAACTTACAAGGGACTATTTTATAAAATTGGATTAAAAGTTTTGGGGGGAACTTGCTCTTGACAAGCATTTTCGGCCGCCCACCCCTCCAATTAGGGGTTTCACTTTTCTTTAATCCAAAGCTAGTCCCACACTCTTGGTTCTCTGATTCAAGATACACATGCAAACTAGTTTTTCAGCAGCTCTCTCTATCTCAAACTCTAGGGTTTTCAGCTGAATAGAGGGGTTTTTGAAGAACTTTGGTGTTGTTCTCCCTAACAAGAAGAGTGCTTTGCATATAAGCTTGGGGTATACAAGCTTGAGGGATCCTTCCTTGGAGTCTTGGCCGATTCACAAGCGTCTTTCAACCCTTCCTTGGTCGACTTTTGGCTGGAGAAAGGTAGTTCATCACAACTTTATGTAGCTGTGATTTTATGTAGTTTAACATGTGTTCATAGCTTGTTCATTCACATATTTAAGATCCTTTTGATTTGGGTTTGTTTTTCCATCTTAAAATATTATTAAGAACATGTTTTTTTCAGATTATAAACATGTTATAGTGCTATACTTCTGCTGCGTTTTTCAGAAAGTTTAAAAGGTTAAACTTGTTTATTTTGTGTTCTATCAAACCCATCAATGGCATCAAGAGCCGGTTATGTGGATAACTTGCTTATTCTTAGTCTTTAAAATCGGTTTTAAAGAAGTATTATCACTTATTATAGGCTGATTTTGGGTTGCTATTTTGTATGAATGATTCCCCAAACTTTCAAGGTCATATCACACATGCTAGTGATTAGACCTTGAAAGATATATATTATGAAATGTTGATTGTTTGGACAATGTTTAAAACCCAAAATTTCAGTTTATGTTGGCTGAAATTTGGTGGTTTTAAGTGGGGTTTCATTATATGTTTGGATGATATGATCATTGGATGTTAGTGTGCATAACCTAGCCTTTGGCCTTTTGATTGGGTGATTGGAATGGTTTGTTTTATTCATTCAATTGGGTTGTAATATTTATGTTTATTATTTGGGTTGTAATTATTTGTTCATTTGGTTATGTAATTAATAGATTAGGTGCATTTCTTTTATTAGAAAAATGTATTAGGATACAATTTTGTAAAAGGAAGATGCCAAGATCAAGACCAAAGATGGACATCAAAGACATGGAACTTGAAGCATATGGATGCAAGTTCAAGTGGGGGTCTATGAAGACCTCAATTTTGTGTTGATTTCAACCCTTAGGAAAGACCTTATGATGACACTTGTGATGGCAACAAGTGTTGTCAACTTAGTGGCTATGGTTATGCACTCATATTTGTATGTTTATGCTTGTTTGAATGTTTGTTATTTGATTGTATGGTTGAATTTTGACATGCATTACAAACTAATTAACAAACTTAACAAGTTATAAAAATGATGGTTCTTAATCCCTAAAATGTAATAAAAGGTTATTAAAATGATTTAATAATTTTAAAGATTAAAAAGGTTTTAATCAAAGGACCATACGGTACCTTGTATTTGAAAGCATGCAAATACAAGTACATAGAGTTTTTCTAAAACTTGTATTATGAAATCTCTAACATTTTAAACAAGATCAACACCGTCCTTTTGCATAACACTTGAGTCACTTGGGAACTCTTAGTGGGATAAAGGTCACCTAACCATTTTGAGGGAACTTGTGACTTGAGGTGAGAATGCCTTATTTGTGGGATAAAGGTCACCTAACCACTTATTTTGGCAAACTCACACGTAGGTGTAAGTAGGGTATCTTGATTTCCAAACCATGTCAAATGGATCACCTACGGTGTGGTTTCCAAATGGTGTTGATGGGATTAACATGCCGACTTTACATATGATGTTTCAAGTCGATCCCATATTTCTAGAAGTTGCAAATGGTTGCAATCGTCAAACGTTGACCACCTTATTAATTTAAATCGTGGGATAAAGGTCACCTGACCACAATTTAAATGTAATGTTGGGTTCTAGACTTTAATATAAAAATGACGTTAAAAGGCATTAATTATTAAAAATAACAATATCGAAAACACTAAAATTGATCTTTGTTAAAATTTTGTAGATGGCCACCAATAATGATAATCACGATAACTCATCCGCGTCTGCCCAATCTTTAAGAGCAATTCTCCAAAAGGAACGTCTAAACCATAACAATTTTATAGATTGGTTCGAAACTTGGGAATCGTTCTCAGGCAAGAAAAACATGCGTATGTTTTAGACGACCCTATCCTCGATCAACGTAGTCAGGATGATGAGGAGGCCTTCAATGATTGGTTAAAATACACTGAGGACTCGATCCAAGTGTCTTGCCTCATGTTGGCAAGCATGACTCCGGATCTCCAAAAGGAGTATGAAAATCACCGAGCCTATGACATGATAACCCAGCTGAAGGAAACGTTCCAATAGCAAGCAAGGGTTGCACGCTTTTAAACGGTTCAAGCGCTTCATGCATGTCGTATAGACGACAACCAATCCGTTTCATCTTATGTGCTTAAGATGAAAAGTCACCTTGACCGCCTCGAGAGGCTTAATTGTCCCGTCTAGAAGGAATTGGCCACGGATTTGATCCTTAATGGCCTTACCAAAAGGTTCTAGACATTCGTGTTGAATTACAACATGAATGCATGGGACAAGAGCATTGGTGAGCTTCACTCTATGCTCAAAACAGCCAAGGCAGCCATGGGTAAAAGGGTTTTACCCGTTCTCACCATCAACGAAGGTGGGAACAAGAAAAGGCCTCATCCCACGCCAAAGCAAGAATTGCCAAGGGTAAGGGACCCATGTCGGGTAAGGGGAAAGGGTGGCAAGGGTGCCACCAAAGCATCGGAGAAGAAGCAAAAGGTTTCTTCGAATGACCCATGCTTCAAGTGTGGGGAGATTGGACATTAGGCAAGGAATTGTCCCGTCCATCTCCAAGAGTTGAAAGCAAAGAGGGATGCCGGGCAGATCTCAGGTACAACATACATGATCCATATTGATTTAAATTTAATATCCTCTAACACATGGGTATTGGATACCTGATGTGGAACTCACATTTGCAATTTGTTGCAGGGGTTCAAAAGAAGTAGTGACTTCAAGAAAGGGGATGTTAGCCTCTACATGGTCAATGGGGCAAAAGTTAAAGTTGAAGCCCGTGGTGACTACATCTTGAAACTTCCAAATGGTTGGAAGTAATTTTGTATAACGTTTTGTATGCTCCTAGCTTGACTTGGAACATTATCTTTGTAGCCCTATTAAACAATTTGGATACGTATTATCATTTATTGGAAATGAAATTCATGTTGCTTTGAATGACATGTTTTACTTTAAAGCTATTCCCGTCAATGGTATTTATGAATTGGTTCGTGAAATCACATTAAATGATAGCTTGTTGTACCAAACTATTACCAAGAGACTTAAATCGTATTTGAGTGACTCTTACCTTTGGCATTGTCGTGTTGGTCATATAAACAAGAAAAGAATTCAAACACTACAAAAGAATGGTCTTTTAAAAACAAGTGAATGTGATTCATTTGATGTGTGTGAGTCTTGTTTACAAGGTAAAATGACTAAGGCACCCTTTAGTGGGACTAACGAAAGGGCAAAAGAATTTCTAGGAATCATACATTCGGATGTATGTGGTCGTTTTAAGCCAATGACTAGGAATGGTGAAAGATACTTCATTACCTTTACCCACCATTATAGTCGCTATGGGTATGTGTACCTGTTAAGACACAAAGACGAAGGTTTTGAAATGTTCAAGATCTTTCAAAATGAAGTACAAAATCAACTCAACAAGTCGATTAAAGTTCTCCGCATCCATAGAGGAGGTGAATATCTAAGTGATGCTTTTCAAGATCATCTTAGGAGTTGTGGGATTGTCTGACACTCACTCCACCGGGAACACCACAACATAATGGTGTGTGTGAGAGGAGGAATTGAACCTTATTGGATATGGTCCTATCTCTGATGGCTAGAAGCACATTACCTCTATCATTTTGGAGTTTTGCTTTGCTGTCCGCGACCCGTATTCTAAATATGGCCCCAACCAAAAAGGTGGAAAGGACACCCTTTGAGATATGGCATGGAAGAGTTCCATCCCTATCACACTTAAGGGTCTGGGTTGTGAGGCTTATGTTAAGACTCCCACCCCAAACAAATTGGAAGTCTGATCCACCAAGTGCATCTTTGTTGGATATCCAAGAAATTCTATGGGATATTATTTCTATGATCCACCGAACAAAAGGTGTTTGTTGCTAGAAAGGGTGAGTTCTTAGAAGCAAAGTTCCTTATGGAAGGAACTAGCAGTAGAACAGTGGATCTTGAGGAGGATCAAAAACCACCACCCGATGCACGTTTGGTAGAACTAGCACTCAATATGAGGATGTTGAGGATGATCAAGTGGTTGATCAATACACATAAAACGTTCACAGAAGTGGTAGAACTAGTAATCCACCTGAAAGATATGGATTTTTCATGGATGGATGCTATGTGATAGATTCAGATGAACCAACCACATACCATGATGCAGTGTCCAATTCGGATTGTGACAAATGGCTCGAGGCCATGATCGTTGAGATGCAATCCATGCATAACAATCAAGTATGGGACTTGGTTGTACCACCTCTTAACTCCAAAGTAGTTGGAAGTAAGTGGGTTTTCATGAAGAAACCGATATCTCGGGGTTGTCCCTTCCATTCAGGACCCCCTAGAGATCTTTTGTGATAACGATGGTGCAATTGCCCAAATCTAGGAACCTCGTGCTCATCAAAAGACTAGGCACATGAGCGGAGATTCAACTACATACGAGATGAAGTTGAAAAGGGAAAAATATGTATTCGCAAAGTTCACACGGATCAAAACATTGCGGATCCTCTCACCAAGCTCCTTGAAAAGGCAAAGCATGAAGGTCATACTTGTGCCATGGGACTTCGATATTCTAGTGATTGGATTTGATCTATAATTTTGTATTTGGATATGTGGAACATTTTATTATTTGAATAAAATTATTGGTTATAATGTTTCAATTAATATTCCAATTTAGCATGTTTAATCCATCAGTAAATTGTTTACTCTAAATGTCCGTAGTCGTTCAGACTTGTGGGAACAAGTGTTAGGGTAAGATTATTATGAACTTGGATTAGTTGATATTCATAAGGATGAATATAGAGCAATGGGTTGCTACCAAGGTTCATAAATATTTGTGGGATACAAATATTGGACTAACCCGCATCTCAAATTTTACTACATGGAATCTTATTGATTGATCATAAGTAAATTTGAGTAAAGGCGAATATCATTTGGTATCCTCAAACCTCATATACATATTGGGTTTTGATATTCACCAAGTGTCATATCTTGATCTGGTTATCCGATGTTCTGAAATAATGGACAGTACATGAGACTATGTTCAGGTGTGACACAAGGTGATTGTGAGAAACGTATATAGTCAAGATGGGATTTGTTCCTCTTATTCATTGAGAGTTAGATGTCTAAGGCCTGAATAAGTTAAATCACAAGGAATGATCACTCTATGTCCTTGGATTTAAGATGACATCTGTAACAAAAGGATGATGATTAATTCACCTAAATCATTTCAAGTAGGATACTTGAATGCGATGATGTTATTGAACGGCTATAAGTCATGCGTATTAAGGGTAGTAAACTGTTGTTTGGCGGTAATTACTGCTTGCATCAATCTTCTATGAATCTTGTGCAAGTGGGAGATTGTTGGATTCTATATGCCCAAGACACATAGAACATTGATGCGGTTAGTATGTCATGATCGAAGTCGGGTTATACCCAATAACAAGCTTTGCAATCACTGACAATTATTCAATTGATGATATGATCATACAATTAAATAATAACACCAAATTTAGAAAATGGTTTTCTAAATAAGTTGCATGTGAGATGGAACAACTTATTTGGATATTTTGCTCAAGAATATTACTTAGTGTTATTTAAGTTAGTTAGATATCATTAAATAAAAAAAGAGTGTATAAGTTATACAATTAAAAGTTAATTGTACAACTTATAAGGGACTAGTTTTATAAAAATTGTTTGATTAAGTATTGGGGGGAAAACTTTTTTGGGAGACCAATTCGGCCGCCCCCTCTCCTATGAGAGGTTTTTTACTTTCTTCTAAACTAAACTTTGATTACTAGTCCAACACTCAAGACATCCATCTCTTTCATACATGCAAAACACAGTTAGAAGCTCTAATCTCTCTCTCTAAACTCTCGAGTTCCAGCAGTCTTTGGAGAGGTATTGGAGTCATTTTGGTGTTCATCTCCCTAGCAGAAGAGGTGTTTGCAAGTAAGCTTGGGGTATACAACCTTGAGGGGTCCTTTCCTTGGAGCCTTGGCCGAGTTTTGAGCATCAATCTTCCCTTTTGGTCGACTATCAAGCTGTTGAAAGGTAGTTTTTTTTCACAACTCCTTGTAGCTGTGATTTTATGTACATTTACATATGTTTCATAGCTTACTTATTCACATATAATGATCCTTTGTTTTGGGTTTGTTTTATACATATATATGTCACCATAAGAACATGAAATTTCAGCTTTATAATCATGTTTCAAAATCATTTCTGCTGCGTTTTTCTGAAAGTTTAAAAGGTTAAACTTTGGTTTTATGTTCTAACAAACTCAACACCTATAGTGAAGGATTGAAAGTAATCACATATCTAACATGAAACTCAATGTCTAATTGATGAAAACTAAGTCAAATGAAGGTAACACGATCAAAAAGATAAGATTTCTCGTTATTTCAATCGAAAGTGGACGATTATAGGTTTCTAAATCAAAGTATTTGTGAAAGATTAATAAAATACATAGAAAATGAACTAGTTATACAGAAACATTAAGTAACAATAGTTCTTGCATGGATAGTTTTTGCTACCCATACAACCTTTCATACTATGCCATTTCGATTCTCAAGCCTTCTAGATACCTTCCTAAAGTAATCTAATAAAATTCAATGGTAATGATCAGTCAAATCAAACTAAACAACCACAAGGGAACATAGTATCTACTTTAAAATAGAAACCAAAGCGGAATGTGAAAATATATAAATCACCTTTCAAATCGTTCTACTCCTTCACAAAATGCATCCATGGCACTCTACAACCATCACTAAACATTCTTGCTCACAAATCTACTAAACTCAATCAAAATGATGACTCTCGATCCAAGAAATCTTTTATTAAGCTATAGACCATGGATACAAGTTGTAAAGTATCAAAAAATCACTTGTATTCACTAAAATAGAAACTTGAATTAAGCTATAGTATGCATTGAAAGTAATCACACATCATACATGAAACTCAATGTCTAATTGATGAAAACACGTCAAATCAATGTAACATGACCAAAAAGATAAGATATCACATTTTTCAATCGAAATTGGATGATTATAGTTTTGGGCATAAAAGTATCCAAGAATGCTTAATAGAACACATAAAAAAGAATTAGCTATACAAAAACATTAAGTAATAATAGCTCTCACATGGATAGATTTTGCTACCCGTAAGAACATTTCATACTATGCCATTTTGATTCTCAAGACCTCTAAACACCCTCCTAAACTAATCGAATCAAATTCTATGGTAAGATCAATGAAATAACATGAATATAAAAAAAATCACCTTTGAAATCGATCCACTCCTACACAAAATGCATCAATAACACTATATAACCATCTTCTAACATTCTTGCTCTCAAATCTACTAAATTCTATCCAAATGATGACTTTCGATCCAAGCAATCCTTTATTAAGCTCTAGACCATGGATACGAGTTGTAAAGTTTTAAAAAACCACTTGTATTCACTTAATAAGAAGCTTGAATTAAGCTATAGGTAAGGATTGAAAGTAATCACGCGTCAAACATGAAACTCAATGTCCAATTGATGAAAACTTAGTCAAGTGAAAGTAATATGATCAAAGAGAGAGGATTTATCATTATTTTAATTGAAAGTGGCTAATTATTGATTTGTGAATCAAAGTATTCGTGAAAGCTTAATATAATACATGAAAAAGGAAGTAGCTGTACAAAAACAATGAGGAACAACACTTATCGCGTGGATACTGTATGCTACCTGGAACAACCTTTCATACTATGCCATTTTGATTCTCAAGCCTTCTTAATACCCTCCTAAGCTAGTCTAATCAAATTCGATAGTAATGATCAATGAAATCAAACTAAACAACCACAAATGGAACATATTATCTACTTTCAAATAGAATCCAAAGTGGAACATGAGAATAACTTAATCACCTTGAAATCGATCCACTCCTACACAAAATGCATCAACAACACTCTATAACCATCTTCTAACATTCTTGCTCTCAAATCGACTAAATTCAATCCAAATGATGACTTTCGATCCAAGAAATCTTTTATTAAGCTCTAGACCATGGATACAAGATGCAAAGTATCAAAAAACAATTTGTATTCACTAAATAAGAAGCTTGAATCAAACTCTACTTATGGATTGAATGTATAACTGAAGGGTTTGCATAAACATAAAACTTAGTTTAACCCATTAAACTTTCTGAAAACGCAGCGGAAAAACAACTTTATAAACTTACTTATAAGCTGAAAAACATTTTCTTTAGGTGACCATATAAATGTAAAAGCAAACCCAAAATCAAAGGATCATAATATGTGAATGAGCAAGCTATGAACATAAGTAAAAACTACATAAAATCACAGCTATAATGAGTGTGAAGAACTACCTTCCCAGCAGCTTAAAACCCACAGAAAGGTGGATGTTTGATGCTCAAAATCGGCCAAGACTTCAAGGGTCGAAGTCATCAAGCTTGTAACCAGAGCTTACATGCAAACGTGTCTTGTTAGGGAGAATCTACACCAAGATCAACTCCAAAAACCCCTTTCTTGTATTCTAAGTGTCTTGGGCACATAGAATCCTACAATCTCCCACTTGCCCAAGATCATAGAAGATTGATGCAAGCAGTAAATACCGCCTAACAACGTTTACTACCTTTAATACGCATGACTTATAGCCATTCAATAACATCATCTATTCAAGTATCCTACTTGAAATGATTTAGATGAATCAATCATCTATCCTTTTGTTACAGATGTCATGTTAAATTCAAGAACATAGAGTGATCATTCCTTGTTGATTTAACTTATCAGGCCTTAGACATCTAACTCTCGATGAATAAGAGGAACAAATTCCATCTTGACTACATACGTTTCTCACAAACACCTCGTGTCATACCTGAACATACCCATATGTGTTGTCCACTATTTCAGGACAGTGAAGAATTAGCTCAAGGTATAATACTTGGTGAATATCAAAACCCAATATGTATCTCAGGCCAGAGGATACCAATGATATTCGCCTTTACTCAAATTTACTTATGATCAATCAATAAGATTCCATGTAGTAAAATTTGAGATGCGGGTTAGTCTAAATTAGTATCCCACAAATATCTATGAATCTTGGTAGCAGCCCATGCTCTATATTCATCCTTATGAATATCAACCAATCCAAGTTCATAATAATCTTACCTCACACTTGTTCCCACAAGTATGAACGACTACAGACATTTAGAGTAAACAATTACTCATGGATTAAACATGCTAAATTGAAACATTAATTGAAACATTATAACAAAATAATTTTATTCAAATAATAAAGAGTTCCACATATCCAAATACAAAATTTACAGATCAATCCAATCACTAGAATATCGAAGTCCCATGGCACAAGTATGACCTTCATGCTTTGCCTTTTCAAGGAGCTTCGTGAGAGGATCTGCAATGTTTTGATCCGTGTGAACTTTGCGAATACATATCTTTCCCTTTTCAACTTCATCTCGTATGTTGTTGAATCTCCGCTCAATGTGCTTAGTCTTTTGATAAGCACGAGGTTCCTTGATTTGAGCAATCGCACCCTCGTTATCACAAAAGATCTCTAGGGGTTCCTGAATGGAAGGGACAACCCCTAGATCGGCAATGAATTTCTTGAGCCATGCAGCTCTTGAGCTGCCAATAAGGTGGCGACATATTCTGATTCTGTAGTTGATAGAGCCCCCACATCCTGTTTGGAGCTCTTCCAAGAGACCGCTCCTCCATTCAGAATGAAAATATATCCCGATTGTGACCGAGAATCATCACGATCGGTTTGGAAACTCGCATCCGTGTAACCTTTTACAACGAGTTCCTCATCACCAGATCCATAGATTAGGAACATATCTTTTGTCCTCCTTAGGTACTTAAGTATGTTCTTAACAGCCATCCAGTGACTGTTTCAAGGATTTTGCTGGTAACGGCTTGTCATGCTTAAGGCGCATGACACGTCTGGTCGAGTGCATATCATTTCATACATGATGGATCCAATAGCAGATGTTTATGGGATTGCCTACATTTTATCTTGCTCATCCCTTGAGCTAGGACATTGAGTCGTACTCAATATCGTTCCTCTTTGAATAGGTACAATACCTTTCTTAGAGTTCTCCATCTTGAACCTCTTCAAGATCTTATCAATGTATGCACTTTCATTTAAACCAATCAACCGCCTTGATCTATCCCTATAGATCTTTATTCCTAGAATATACACGGCTTCACCAAGATCCTTGATGGAAAAACAACTTTGAAGCCAGGTTTTTACACCTTCCAAGGTTGGAATGTCATTTCCAAATAGTAGTATGTCATCAACATACATACTAGGAAAGTTATTGTGCTCCCACTAGCCTTCTTATACACACAAGCATCATCAGCGTTTTTAATGAAGCCAAATTTCTTTACCTCCTCATCAAAATGATGATTCCAGCTTCTCGATGCTTGTTTCAATCCATAGATTGATTTCTTTAACTTGCATACTTTATTAGGATGTTTTGGATCAACAAAACCTTCAGGCTGAACCATATAGACATCTTCCTTAAGATATCCATTTAGGAAAGCGGTTTTGACATCAATTTGCCAAATCTCATAATCATAATGAGCAGCTATGGCAACAATATCCTTATAGACTTTAGCATCGCAACAGGTGAGAAAGTTTCATCATAGTCAACCCCTTGAGTTTGAGTGAAACCCTTTGCTACAAGTCTAGCTTTATAAGTATCCAAGTTTCCATGCATATCGGTTTTCTTCTTGAAAACCCACTTGCTTCCACTACTTTGGAATTAAGAGGTGGTACAACAAGTTCCCAAACTTGATTGTCATACATGGATTGCATCTCAACGTTCATGGCCTCAAGCCATTTGTCAAAATCCAAATTGGACAATGCATTCTGGTATGTGTTTGGTTCATCTGAATATACCACATAGCATCCATCCATGAAAAATCCATATCTTTCAGGTGGATTACTAGTTCTACCACTTCTGCGAACGTTTTGTGTGTATTGATCAACCGCTTGATCATCGTCAACATCCTCATGTTGAGTGCTAGTTTCAACCAGACGTGCATCGGGTTATGGTTCTTGATCCTCCTCAAGATCTACTGTTCTACTGCTAGTTCCTTCCATAAGGAAGTTTGCCTCTAAGAACTCACCCTTTCTGGCAACAAACTCCTTTTGTTCCGGTGGATCATAGAAATAATACCCCATAGAATCTCTAGGATATCCAATAAAGATACACTTGGTGTATCGGACATCCAATTTGTTTGGGGTGGGAGTCTTAACGTAATCCTCACAACCCCAGACCCTTAAGTATGATAGGGATGGAACTCTTCCATGCCATATCTCAAAAGGTGTCCTTTCCACCTTTTTGGTTGGGGCCATATTTAGAATACGGGCGCGAAGAGCAAAGCGAAACCCCAAAATGATAGAGGTAATATGCTTCTACCCATCATAGATCGAACCATATCCAATAGGGTTCGATTCCTCCTCTCAGATACACCATTATGTTGTGTTGTTCCAGGTGGAGTGAGTTGTGAGACAATCCTATAACTCCCAAGATGATCTTGAAAAGCATAACTTAGGTATTCACCTCCTCTATCGGTGCGGAGAACATTAATCGACTTGTTGAGTTGATTTTCTACTTCATTCTTGAAGATCTTGAACGTTTCAAAAGCTTCATCTTTGTGCCTTAATAAGTACACATACCCACAGCGACTATAATCGTCGGTAAAGGTAATGAAGTATCTTTCACCATTCTTAGTCATTGGTTTAAAAGGACCACATACATCCGAATGTATGATTCCTAGTAAATCTTTTGCCCTTTCGTTAGTTCCACTAAAGGGTGCCTTAGTCATTTTTCCTTGTAAACAAGATTCACATACATCAAATGAATCACATTCATTCATTTTTAAAAGACCATTCTTTTGAAGTGTTTGTATAGGTTTCTTGTTTATATGACCAGATGACAATGCCAAAGATAGGTATCACTCAAATCCAACTTGAGTTTCTTGGTGTTAGTATGGTACAATGAACGATTTAAAGCATTTTCATGAACCAATTCATAAATACCATTAATGGGAATAGCTTTAAAATAGAACATATCATTAAAGAAATATGAATATCATTTTCAACAAAAGATAATACATAATCATAAAGTCTTAATTGGGATACTGAAATAATGTTCCTAGTCAAACTAGGAGCATACAAAACATTCTTTAAAATCACATCCAAGCCACTTGGAAGTCTTGGGATGTAGTCCCCACGAGTTTCAACTATGACTTTAGTTCCATTGCCCATGAAGAGGCTAACATCCCCTTGATTGAAGTCCCTACTTCTTTTGAACCCCTGCAACAAATTGCAAATATGAGTTCCACATCCTGTATCCAATACCATGTGTTAGAAGATGTAACATTAAGATCAATATGAATCATGTATATTGTACCTGAGGTCTGCCTGGCATCCCTCTTTGCCTTCAACTCTTGGAGATGGACAGGACAATTCCTTGCCCAATGTCCAATCTCTCCACACTTGAAGCATGTGTCATTATTTGCAACCTTTTGCTTCTTCTCTTGTGGTTTGGGTGGCACCCTTGCCACCCCTTTACCTTTTCCCCAAACAGGTCCCTTACCCTTGGCAACCTTTGCCTTGGGTGTAGGATGAGGCCTTTTCTTGTTCCCAACTTCATGGATGGTGAGAATGGGTAAAACCCTTTTACCCATGGCCGCCTCGGCCGTTTTAAGCATTGAGTGAAGCTCAACAATGCTCTTGTCCCATGCATTCATGTTGTAATTCAACACAAATGTCTCGAACTTCTTGGTAAGGCCATTAAGGATCAAATCCATGCCCAATTCCTTCGAGACGGGACAATTAAGCCTCTCGAGGCGGTCAATGTGACTTTTCATCTTAAGTACATAAGATGAAACTGATTGGTTGTCGTCCATATGACATGCATGGAGTGCTCGAACCGTTTCGAAGCGCTCAACCCTTGCTTGCTGTTGGAACGTTTCCTTCAGCTGGGTTATCATGTCATAAGCTCCGTGATGTTCATACCCCTTTTGGAGATCCGGAGTCATGCTTGCTAGCATGAGACAAGACACTTGGACGGAGTCCTCAGTGTACTTCAGCCAATCATTGTAGGCCTCCTCATCATCCTCAGTAGGCTGATCGGGGACAGGATCGTCTAAAACATATCAACTTCTCTCTTGCTTGAGAACAATTCTCAAGTTTCGATACCAATCAATGAAATTATTATGGTTTAGACGTTCCTTTTCGAGGATCTCTCGTAATGATTGGGTGGACGCGGATGAGTTATCATGATTGTCATTATTGGTGGCCATCTACAAAATTTAACAAAGATCTATTTAGTATTTTCAATATTGCTATTTTTAATAATTAATGCCTTTTAAGGTCATTTTTATATTAAAATATAGAACCCAACATTACATTTAAATTGTGGTTAGGTGACCTTTATCCCACGATTTAAATTAATAAGGTGGTTAACGATTGACGGTTGCAACCATTTGCAACTTCTAGAGGTATGGGATCGACTTTAAACATCATATGTAAAGCCGGCATGTTAATCCCATCAACACCATTTGGAAACCATATTTAGGTGATCCATTTAACATGGTTTGCAAATCAATTTACCCTACTTGCACACACGTGTGAGTTTACCCACATAAGTGGTTAGGTGACCTTTATCCCACCAATGTGGTATCCCCGCCTTAAATCACAAGTTCCCTCTAAATGGTTAGGTGACATTTATCCCATTAAGAGTTTCCAAATGACTCAAGTGTTATGCAGAAGGACAGTGTAAAACTTGTTTGTCAAAAGTTTGAGATTTCATAATTCTAGTTAGAAAACTCTATGTACTTGTATTTGCATGCTTTCAATTACAAGATACCCTATGGTCCTTTTAATAAAACCCACTTTATTACAAAATCATTAATCCTTTTAATAACCATCCATTAACACTTAATGATTAAGAACCATTTTGTATTAGCTTGTTAAGATCATTTATATTAAGATTGTCCACCATATCCAAATATCATACAATCATTCATAAAATCACAATTAAACAAGCATAATGTTAACAACCACAATGTGCATAACCATAGCTACTATTGTGACCATACTTGTTTGCCATCACAAGTGTGGTCATTAGGTCTTTCCTAAGGGTTGAATACAACACAAAAAAAGAGATCAACATAGACTCCCACTTGAACTTGCATCCATATGCTTCAAGTCCTTTTCTTTGTATCTTCCTCTTGTGCTTCCTTCCCGAGCATCTTCTTTTACAAAATATATATCCTAATACATATTTCTAGTAAAAGAAAATTACTCCTAATCTATTATTACATCCCAATGAATAAATAGACAAAATACATTTTTAAACAAAGCAAAAATTAATATACAACCCCATTGAATGAATATAATCAAATAAATACATACAATCCAAACCAAACAACACAAGGTCAAGCTAGGTTATGCACTATCATATGAACAATCATAAACATCATTTAAAAAACAAAATAAACCCCATCAAACCCCAAATTTTCAGCCAACATAAACTGAAAATTTGGGTTTGTTTGTCCAAACAAACAACAACCAAACATGTCAACCAATTGACATTTCTATCTTTCAAAGTTTAATCATAAGCATGAAGATATAACTTTGAAAGACATGGGGTTTATTGAATCAACCAAAATCAGCCTATTATGAGTTGATAATCATCCTTAAAACCCGGTTTTAAAGGACAAGAACAAGCAAGCTATCCACATAACCGGCTCTTGATGCCATTGAAGGGTTTGCAAGAACATAAAACTTAGTTTAACCCATTAAACTTTCTGAAAACGCAGTGGAAAAACAACTTTATAAACTTACTTATAAGCTGAAAAACATGTTCTTTAGGTGACCATATAAATGTAAAAGCAAACCCAAAATCAAAGGATCATAATATGTGAATGAGCAAGCTATGAACATAAGTAAAAACTACATAAAATCACAGCTATAATGAGTTGTGAAGAACTACCTTCCCAGCAGCTTAAAACCGACAGAAAGGTGGATGTTTGCTGCTCAAAATCGGCCAAGACTTCAAGGGTAGATGTTCTCAAGCTTGTATACCCAAAGCTTACTTGAAAACGTGTTTGTTAGGGAGAATCTACACCAAGATCAACTCCAAAAACCCCTTTCTTGCTGCTGCTGTTCCGTAAACTTTAGGAGAGAAGAGAGAGTGTTTTTTTGAGTGTTTTGCATGTGAAGTGAATCAGGTTGGAGAGTCCTACACTCTTTCATAAAGAGTGTGTGTTACCAAGGGAAAAGAAAGAACCCCATTGGACCATGGGGTGGCCGAAAGTTTAAAAAAAAGCTGGGATTCCCTCTCATTTTTTTGTCTTGTTGACACATTAAAAGTTCATGGACCCTCTTGGATTTTTAATTTGTGACAAGTGCAAGAACTATACTAATATGTTTTGTGCACTAATTGTTAATTAAACATTTTAATTAAAGATGACTAACATTACATTATCTTATGTTATTTAAACCCTTTTAAATAACAATGTGATTAATAAAATCCATCAACAAATCATCCTTATGATTTGACCCATTTCACATATAATTGTTTAGAAAACCAATTTCCTAAATTTGGTGTGTTATTATTTAATTGCATGATCACATCATCAATTCAATAATTGCATGATCACATCATCAATTAAATAATCGTTTGTGTTTGCAAAGCTTATTATTTGGGTATAACCCGACTTGGATCATAACATACTAACCACATCAATATTCTAAGTGTCTTGGGCACATAGAATCCTACAATAACAAGTCAAACTTGAAACTCAATGTCTAATTGATGAAAACTAATTCAAATCAAGGTAACACGCTAAAAATGATAAGATTTCTCATTACTTCAATCAAAAGTGGGTGACTATAGATTTGTGAATCAAAGTATTCGTGAAAGCTTAATAGAATACATGAAAAAGGAACTAGTTATACAAAAATATTAAGCAATAATAGTTCTCGAATAGATAGTTTTTGCTACACGTAACAAGCTTTCATACTATGCCAATTTGATTCTCAAGCCTTCTAAATACCTTCCTAAACTAATCTAATAAAATTCAATGGTAATGATCAATCCAATCAAACTAAACAATCTCAAAGGGAACATAGTATCTACTTTCAAATAGAAACCAAAGAGGAACGTGAAAATAAATAAATCACCTTTGAAATTGTTCTACTCCTTCACAAAATGCATCCACAGCACTCTACAACCATCACTGAACACTCTTGCTCACAAATCTACTAAACTCAATCAAAATGATGACTTTCTATCCAAAAAATCCTATATTAAGCTATAGACTATGGATACAAGTTGTAAAGTATCAAAAACCCACTTGTATTCACTAAAATAGAATCTTGAATTAAGCTATAGTTATGGATTGAAAGTAATCACACATCACACATGAAACTCAATGTCTAATTGATGAAAACTAAGTCAAATCAAGGTAACATGTCCAAAAAGATAAGATATGACATTTTTTAAATCGAAATTGGACGATTATAGTTTTGGGTATAAAAGTATCCAAGAATGCTTAATAGAACACATAAAAAAAGAATTAGCTATACAAAAACATAGTTCTTTCTAAAGACACCAAGAGAAAGCTAAACTCAAGGAAGCCCATTCGAAGAGACAAGTTCTTGAGATGCCTTTGTGTCTTCTGATGAAAGCTTAGACAACTTTCTATTCACCCTTTTAGACCTGGACTATATTGATTGAGATGACCTGGAGTACATGGAAATTGTCCAATAGATGGTTATTCTCACTTACAGTGCCAAGATGTTCTACAAGAGGACAAGAAGAAAGTTTCCTAGCAATACAGCCAGTGGAAAGTTAGGGTTGGATAAAAGCAAAGTCAAGTGTTACAACTATAACCAAACGGGTCACTTTGCTAGGGAGTTCAAGGAACCAAGGACAAATGATGGCCAAGCACAAACCAGACCAAACTACACTAAGAAAGCCAACCAGAATGAGAAGCCAAAGCAGATAGTTGCAGTTGTTGTTGACGATGGAGGCTTTGACTAGACTTTTTAGGTGAAAGATGCATATCCAAACCAAGCACTAATGGCTAACCATGATGAAGCAATGGTGTTGGAACATCTCTGTACACCTAAATGTATTGCTAAAGTTAATAGATACATGTCCTATAACTTAGAGATGAGATCTGATCTTGAGAACTTAAATATCTTAAAATCTAATTTCAAAAGATCTGATAATGACTATAAGTTAAACATAAAGGACTAAAGGACTTAGAGAAAACCATTTGATTTCTTAAACATGAACACACCAACTACAAGATTCAAATCAAAGATCTGATAACCAAGTGACTAAATGCTAGGGTGAGCATGTGATCAGCAAAGCCAGGGCTATAAATGTGTTCTTGAAGAAGAGACCTTCAAGAACATTATATACTCATCATTTCATAGAAAAGTTTGTTATCAGAATAAGAATGGACGAGGATCTATTAAGATAGCTCATCCACACATAATCTTGTATGTAAGATCTCCTAGGTGTTGAATTTGTGAAGATGAGCTTCTTTTTATAGACCCCTTAACTAAAAAGTATGAAGTAGTGATAGTGGGCAATGCCTCTAAGAAGAGTAAAGAAGAGGATTCTAAGAAGGGCCACTATCCTTCTGAGGAGAGTAAGAAGCCTATGATGACAAAGTTTATGAGAAATAACTTGAACAAAAAGATCTAGAGAAAAGGAAAGAAGGCTTAGGGGATCAAGGCCACTTTTGATTCTAAGCAAAAACAAGTTTTTATCTTCAACTTCTTTGATAAACCCAAGACAAGCAAGGCTTTGGTTTCCAAATGTAACTAACCATCTCTTGTGCAAGAACATCTCAAGACAAACAAGAATGTCTGGATTATTGATAGTGATTGTTCCAGGCACATGATAGGCAATAGGTCACTACTCCAAAACATTGAAAAAATTAAAGGATGGCCAGTTGCTTTTGGAGAAGATGTGGGTGGTTACATATCTGGAAGAGAAAGGTCACAAATGGTAAGCTTAGCATTGAGAAGGTAAACTTTGTCAACGAGCTTGGATACAATCTTTTGAGTGTATCTCAGTTTTGTGATCAGGGTCATAACATGCTCTTCACTAAGCATGAGTGCTTTATTCTCAAGCCCGAGGTGGTCATTTCTCATGAGCATATCTTACATAGAGACCCTAGGAAAGCTAACATGTAACAGATTGATATGCAAGAAACATCTCCCTTACGAGAAGTTTCATGCTTTCTGTCTAAAGCAAATAGTGATGAGTCTTTTCCCTGGCATAAAAGAATGTGCCATGTAAAGTTTATGAACATGAATTAGCTAATTAAGATTGATTTGGTAACTAGAATGCCAAAGAAAGAGTTTACAAATGATGACCATTGTGTTGCATGCCTCAAAGGGAAACAACACAAGCTATCTTACAAGCCAAAGGAAAGAAACTCCATTACTACTCCCGTACACTTGTTACATATGGATCTCTTTGGCTCACCAATGTAATGAGTCTAGGAAGGACCTCTTACTGTTTAGTGATCACAGATGACTTTACAATATTCACCTGGGTATTTTTTCTTAGAACTAATGATGAGACTCCTGAGATTCTAAAGAATTTCATGTTAGAGATTGAGAATCAATCGGATCACAAGGTCCAAACCATAAGATGTTATGAAAGAACTGAATTCAAGAACCAAATCCTTGATACATTTTGTGATGAAAAGGATATTTCAAGACAATATAGTGCTCCCAGGGCTCCTCAACAAAATGGTGTTGCAGTGAGGAGAAACAAGACAGTTATTGAAGCTGCAAAAACTATGTTGTCTGACTCTAAACTGCCCATCACCTTCTGGCAAAGGCAATCAATACTGCTAGCTATATGCACAATAGAGTTTTTGTAGTTAAGACATATCGTAAGACTCCTTATGAACTTGGGCACTAGAGGAAACCTTTCATTGGTTTTCTCAAGTCATTTGGATGTCCTTGCATTATCTTGAATACCAAAGATCAAATTGCCAAATTTGCTGAGGAATTAGATAATGGACATTTCACTAGGTATTGTTTCCAAGCTAAGGCTTATTTATACATCTCGTAATCAGGATTGTTGAGGAGTCAGCCAATATGACTTTCAATGAACACACACCCGATGCAACTGGTTCTAGTCCTAATTGGCTATTTGATCTTGATTTAGTTACCAACTATTTTAACAAATCTTGTGAGAATGTTTTAGGGTCTATAGATATTCAACCAACAGGTGCACCTGATCCAAAATTTGAGCTGACAAGACCTTCAAGCCATACAACTTTAGCTCCAATTCAAACTAATTCTGCAAATGAAGTTTCTATTAGCACAACAACAACCAATTCTGCTGATACATTTGAGATGCCTTGAAATTTCAACTCAATGGCTCTATAACCAGAAAAAGAAGCTTCAAGTGAAGAAGATCATGGCGGTAATGAAAGTGATCAAAACTTTTTCATGCTGACAACCACTCCATTAAAGACAACATCAATGATTTGAAACACTCATTGGATCAAGTCTCACTTGATAAGTTTGCTCATAAGGTAGGAGAAACATCAATGGCAAATCTAAATTTCCCTAATTTAGATCTCTCACAACAACTTTATATGATACCTCAGCTAAGGATTCACAAGTCTCATCCCACCTCAAACATCATTGGAGATGTTGATTCAAGGGTCAGAACAAGAGGACAAACTCATGGTGCAAATATTTGTCTTCACTCTTGATTAGTATCTCAGATAGAGACTATGAAAATTGATGAGGCTCTAAAGGATGGAAGTTGGGTTGAAGCTATGCAAGAGGAGCTACTGCATTTCAAAGGTAGAAGGTTTGGAACCTATGTCTTCTTCCTTATAGGAAGACCACTATAGGAACAAAATGGGTTTTTAGGAATAAGAAGGATCATAGAGGACTTGTCATACAAAACAAAGCTACACTACTTATTCAATGGTATACATAAGAAGAAGAAATTGACTACACAGATGTCTTTCCTCCTGTAGCAAGACTGGAAGTTCTTAGGATATTCTTGGCATTTGCTACATCCAAGAACTTCAAGGTCTATTAACTTGATGTCAAGTGTGCTTTTCTCTATGGGGTGATTGATAAAGAGGTGTATGTCAAACAACCACCTGGCTTTGCAGATCCTGATCATCCTGATTATGTCTGCACGTTGATAAGGCTCTTTATGGGCTACACCAAGCACCAAGAAGGTGGTATGAGACTCTATTTTAGTATCTCTACAAGCATGGATACAGAAGAAGTACTATAGATGGAACTCTCTTCCTCAAAGGAATAGGAAATGACTTGATGATACTTTAAGTGTATGTAGATGATGTCATCTTTGGTTCAACTAATCCAATGCTTTGCAAAGACTTTGAGAAGCTGATGAAGGATAGATTTGAAATGAGTGCCATTGGGGAACTCAATTTCTTTCTAGGAATTCAAGTGAAGCAAGTTGAAGATGGCATCCTCATAAGTTAGTTAAAGTATATTCAAGACATATTCAAATGGGTCAAAGTATCTCATATAAGCAATTACAATGATTTCCCTTGAGTAGGTTTTTCTAAAAACTAATTCATATTTTTTTAAAATCTATGTGTCCTAAGTTGTCTATTTCATCATCTTCATAAGCTCTTCTTTTCTTTGGAAGTAGATCTGCTTAGAAGATTTTCCATAGATTTTAGAAAATCTTGATCTTTTTTGTCCTTGAGAAGATATGATTTTATCTTCGGAAGAAACTTATGCCTTTAAAACAAACAACTGCTTAAGTAAAATTCCCTTCAGAAGAAATCTCTAAAATATCTTAGGCAGCTTAATATTTTTTAAGTACTTGAATGCTTTCATCAAGGACAACTTTCTTCCGAAGCAAATTAACTCTCACAAGCTTTATTCTTAGTTGAATAAAGTATCGAAGCCTTATTGTCTTCCAAAGCAAAATTTTCAAAATTCTCAGTAATCTCTTACGAAGGCATTTTGGCTTTGGAAACTTTTTATCAAAACTTCTCAAGAAAAATTAACTTTTGAAGATTTTTGACTTCCAAGAAAACCACCTTTTGAGCAAAAAATCAAAGTTGTTTTTCAGAGATGGGACCAACATCTGGATTTCAAAGTTATCCTCTTTCATTAACTTTGTCTGAAATCCTGTTCACATATAAACCCAACGGTTCCCCCTCTTTCCGAATCATCTTCATTTTCTCGCAGACCTAAATTCCCAAACATCTCTGTAAAACTTCTTTGTTCTTTCATTAACTTTGTCTGAAATCCTTTTCACATATAAACCCAACAGTTCCCCCTCTTGATTACGAGTGATTCAATCAATTTTGATACAAAGGTTGTGTTTTTTCACTAAAAACGCAATCTTTTTGTGTCAAAAGTTGTCTTGGACGTCCCCTGCTCATCAAATTTTGGTTTCTACGGCATAAGGCGATTATAGTGGGTGAAAATTCGGGTTTTTTTTACGGCTAAAACACGTTAAACCTAGAAATTTTCGAAAAAAACAGCAGCTTTAGTTGCCCGATTGACCCAATCGCACGACTGGACTTCATTCGCATCCGCAGAGGTAAGATTGAACTCAGTCGCATCTTCATTCGTACGACTAAGCCTACCGGTCGCATTGTTCATACGCATCAGTTTCACTCACCACGACTGGACCAATCGCTTAGTTCAGCCGCACAATAGAACCAGTTGGATAGTTTCATTCGCACGGGTAGCCCATTCGCATCACTCCATTCACACCAGTTAACAGATTGTTTAAGAGATTTAAAGTTAATCAAGATGGAGGATCAGTTGTCAGCGTTTACAGCCGGGAAGGACTCACGGATTCAGAACTTACTGCTACTGGAGAATGAGGTGGGGAATCATAATAAACCCCCGAAGCTTATAACATCAGATGAGTTTCCCCACTGGAAACAACGTTTTGAGATCTACCTCAATAGAGTGGATCCAAATATGTGGGAAGCTATTGAGACGGGATACAGTATGCCGGTGGGAGCAGACGGGGTGAAACTTACTCTACGAGAAATGACTGCTGCACAGAAAGTTAAATATAATGCTGAAAAGAAAGTATATGCATTGCTAAAACAGTCTATCCCTAAGGACATTTTTCACCAATTCTCAGAGAATAAACAAGCCAAGAAGTTAAGGGATGAGCTGGAGAAAAGATATGATCGGAATGCTTCGTTGAAGGCAATTAAAGCTAAGGAACTGAAGAAAGAATTTGACAACTTTTCATCGATGGGAAAAGAGAGTTTAGACGATGTCATTGATAGATTCTACCATTTGATGAGCGAGGTGCGGACACATGGTGTCACAACTACCATGCAAGATAAAGTGTCAAATTTTGCTGACGGGTTGCGAGAAAGTTGGGCTTCTTTTGTGTCAAATCTGAGACAGAATGGATTGCTATCAAAGTTGGACATCAATGATTTCATACTAAAGCTGCGAGAAGAGGCACTAAGGATGAAGTATCGAGCTCAGAAGTCCTCGTACACTCAGAATCCAGCTTTGTACAATGCCACTCCTCAAGTTAAGACGTCTGGAGCACCTCTTCAGACTGCTTTTGTGTCAAGCTCATCCGGTCCTTCACAAGTCTCTCCTTCAGGATCAGAAATGTCAAGGTCTTCTAGTACCCAATATATCGGATCCGAAGCAAATGCTACCAGACTGAAGACTGAGAATCTTCGAAACATGACGGTAGAAGTAGCTCGAGAGCACATGGATCTCTTGGCAGCAGTGGTCCATTCTTATGATGGACTCATTGCTAAAAAATTGGAAACTGCCATGTGGCAGATGAGGACTACGAGCAGGTTGATGAGACTGAACTGGAAAGGATGGATATTATGTGGGCCTTAGCAAGTGCTGTCCGGAGAGCAATGAAGTTCGTGAAGAAGACCGGACAAAACTTGGTTGTTACTAAGGACACTAGTTTTGGTTTTGACAAGAGCAAGGTGACCTGCTTCAATTGTGGAGAAAAGGGGTACTTGAAAAGAGAATGTGTGAAGCCAAAGAAGACTGGAAACGGGAATCCATTCTCGTCCGTCACTCGTCAAGACAAGCAAGCTAGCAGTTCTACATCATCAGGCAAGGATCCAAAAGCTTTGACCGCCCATGATGATGAAGGACAGGACTGGAGCTTTAGGTTTGTATCTCCGGGAGAATCCAATATTGCGAGCGTGGATGAAGTAGATGATGATTCCACAAGTGAAAGAGATATAGCAGTTGAGATAGTGATGTCACATAGTGAAGAAACTACAATAGATGTCAGCTACAAGCCTGAAGAAGGGACGTCTACAACAAAGAAAGAACCACCAGAACTAGAGACATCTGATGCTGCACTGATGACTACTTCATCAGAACCTCCTCAGGTATGTTCTACTGACCAACTTTTCAAAAATTATGCTTGTTCTAACTGTGATAAATTTAGAGAAAGCATAGATCAGAAATTTGCTAGGTTGTTAGATCATAATGACAGCCTACTAAAGGATTTGAAACTGTGCACTGAGGCAAATCGAGTTTTAAAACAAAATGAGCATAGTTACAAAGAAAAGGTAGACCTGTTGAATAAACAGCTTAGGGAAACTGAAGTAGTAGCATTTAACCAAGCTAATGACATTAGGTACTATCTTAACTCCCTAGAAAACACTAAGAAACAAAAAGCAGTCTTAGAAGTAGAAGTTAACTCTTTAAAGCAAAAACTGCACAGTTGGACATGTTCATCTCATATTATCCAACACTTAGTGAGAGAGCGTAACAATGGGGAGGGCTTGGGCTATAAAGTGGTTCCACCACCCCCTGAGACCTTGATGAACACTAAGTGTAAACCAATAAGTAACAATCCCATCAAGGATCATGTGGTGTGTACTCCTCTTGTAAGTGATCCAAATTCCTCAGGTTCTTCAATTGAATTTGGAAAAAAAAACAAAAGGAGGCCACTTCAAAGGCAAAGGGTAAACTGCCTTGTGTTAATTTGGAAAAAGAATTTGAAAAGGCTAATATAAAGTCAGGATTAAACAAAGTCAAATCTCAACCTAAAAAGACTGTTAATGTAACCTTACACAAGTCCCATGTCAAAGTCCAGTTAACCAAAATGGAAAAGTTGTTAAGAATGTCAAAACAGTTAAGTTGCTAAACAACATCATACATCAAAAGAAGTAGAGTCAAAACCCAAACAAAATGATGTCACTAGGTAGTCACACACATCTCCACAACGAATGTTTAATCATAAAGTTGATAGCAGGTCATGCTATAACTGTGGAGAGTGTGGACACATTGCTTTCTTTTGTCCTTACTTTCAGACACCTAGGAAGAAAATTGAACTTTAGAACTCAAAACCTAGGTCTTCTAAGAGGATTTCTTTAACTCCACCTAGAAGAACTAGTGAACCCAAAGTTCAACCCATTAGCCAGTCGTCTGTTTATCCCAAACAGGCCTTACACAAATCTGGCTTATGGAAAGAAAAGTCATCCTCTGTGTTTGATAATAATGACAAGAAGGCACCTGAGGTACCCTCACCCTCTAAGGGTCAATGGGTTGAATTCATGATGTGTGATGCCTCTGGGAAACCCAAGCCAGTCCAGGCTTTCGTTCCTAACCTTAACTAATGCTTTAATTTGTATATGCAGGGTGTTCGCTACAGTGCTAAAAACAACACGTGGATTGTAGATAGCGGAGTATCCAGGCACATGACAGGAAATAGGGCTCTTTTATCAAATGTCAAACAAATAAAAGGCGGGCATGTTTCATTTGCTGGTAACAAAGGAGGTTATATCACAACTCAGGGAGAGGTTGGAAATCAGAAAGTTAAATTTGACAAAGTGAACTACATTCAACAACTTACTCTTTGTTTCCCAAATATGTGACAAAGGGTTTAAAGTCATATTTGACAACAAGAAGTGTTACGTCCTAAAGAAGACTATGTGATTCCGGAGGACTAAGTTCTGATGACAGCTTCTACAACGGATCATGAAGTTCAGTGCTTCCTATCAAAAGCTACTGAGAAGGACTCCATTTCCTGGCACAGGAGAATGGGACACATAAATCAACGGAAGATGAATCACTTGATTCAGAAGGATCTAGTGAGAGGTGTTAACGTCAAAAATATCCAACATCCTGATTTCTGCGTAGCACGCAAGAAAGGAAAACAGACAAAGAAGACTCATAAGGAAAAGAAGTTCATTCTATCGAGCTTCCTCTTGAACTTCTTCACATGGATCTGTTTGGTCCAGTCAGTACAAAGAGCATTGCTGGTGACCTATACTGTTATGTGGTTACTGATGACTACTCAAGATTCTCTTGGGTAATGTTTTGGAAGTCCAAGTCAGAAACATTCGAGTCATTCAAAGAATTAGTAACCACACTGGAATCTCTCTACAAGCTAAAGGTGAGACAGGTATGCTCACACAACAGGACTGAATTAAGAAACAGTGGATGGACGCTTACTGCAAGGAAAAGGGAATTGTGCACCAGTTCACCTCTTCCTACACACCTTAGATGAATGGTGTTGCTGAGAGAAAGAATAGAAGCTTGATAGAGAAAGCACGGACAATGCTAGCAGACTTGAAACTGCCTATCCAATTCTAGAATGAAGCAGTAGCTAATGCAGTTATACATTAAATCGAGTCCCGGTAGTCAAGCGCCATGGCAAGACATGTTACGAATTACTACAATGACGTAAACCTAATCTAGAGTATCTCGAACCATTTGGCGCATCGTGCACACTTCTGAAGAAAACTCAAGAAGGAAAATTTAGCGAGAAGACTGATGAAGGGATCTTCTTAGGATACAACATGCCGAACAAGAGAGTTTACAACAACTCAACGGGTTTAGTAGAAGTGTGGTGTAATGTTGATGTTCAGAGATATACCACACCCCCTACTGGAAAAGGACCCGCTTACTTTTTCCACTATGATGGATTCTTCAAGTCCTTCAACATCCCTATCTCCCCTACTGATGACGATTTAGCTACACGAATGATGTATGATATCTTGAATACACCATATCATGATCCAACATCATCGAGCTCACTGGGAGAATCATCTCATCACTCAGGGGGAGCACTAGAAGACAATGACTCCTCCACAGAAGATGAATCTACAGAGGATGACCAGAATAATCAGGAGACACAGGTACCAATGTTGCAAGTCCACAAATATCTAACAGTGATGCTTCTTCGACTTCGGATCCTCAAACTCCTTCTACCTCAGATGTAGAACCAAATGTTCATAATCTTGGCTCTGAGGTAGTTGTTCCTACCACTCCAGGATCATGTCTAAATGTCTATCATCCCCTAGAAAATGTCATTGGGGATGTCGGATCAGGAGTGCAGACCAAAAATCAGCTGTACTCTGCTGATTATGCCTCGATAATGGAAAAAAGATAAATTCACGATGGTGCTTATCGATGTTTTGTCTCACAGTTTGAGCCAAAATACGTCAGTGAAGCACTGAATCATGAGGCATGGTGAGTGCTATGCAAGAGGAACTTCTTCAATTCAAGAAGTTAGGTGTATGGACACGGTAGATAGACCTAAAGGTGCTAAGGTCATCGGCACCAAATGGGTATTGAAATGCAAGAAGGATGATCAAGGTGTCATTATCAGGAACAAAGCTCGGACTATGGTTTAAATTTCTCTTCAACTCCTATTTATGTTGATAACTCGGCTGCAATTGCAGTCACTAAAAATCGAGTACAACATCCTAAGACCAAACACATCGGTATAAAATATCATTTTATACCAGACTATTTTCAAAAGAATTTAATCAATGTGGTAAAAATAAATACGGATTTTCAACGCGCTGACCTCTATACAAAAGCTTTCGACAAACCACGGTTTCTATATCTTTTAGAGGTCAACGGCGTTAAAAAGAAAAGTGATGTTATTCCTGTTGATGATCATGTGTAGTCCGATACAATTTAGTCTATTTTTCGGTTTTATTTTATTTAGTTATTCTATTTTATTTTAAATTAAATTCAGGTTATTTAGATGTCTTTTAAAATCCTAAAATATGAAAATTGGTTATGATTTTAGAATTTTAGGGGGAGAATAGGTCAGTCAGTAACATTATTAAAAAAAAAGAGAGAAGGAGAGGCTAGCGGACAGAAGGTAGATGGTATATGTGATACCGATTCAAATACTTTGGAATATGATAGTACACAGGTACAAACTATTTAGGACTTTAAAATTCAAAATTGAAAAGGATGCGAAATTCAAGTATAAGTCTGTGTAGTCTGAGCAATATAACTAGAAATATGATAGATAAGCTAGCTACTACTAAGGTAACACAAAGAAAGTAGACCTAGAGGTTGCTAGACCACATATGATATGTCGGTAGATTCAACACAATAGATGACTTGACCTTTTTGGTGATCTCAAGATTAAACTAAAATGTTTGACTAGCTGTGGGCAATACCTTATCCCTGGTTAACACAATCATCAAGATTCCAATAAGGGGTGACGAGCACAATAAATGCCACAAAAGTGTGTATGGATATCCTGAAACAAACAGACCTTAATATGATCACCAAATTGTATTGAAAATCTGTGTATGGATTTAAAAGGACAAGTATACGGACAATCGTTGTGGCTACAATTCTTGAAAGTTCAAATCAGTGTGAGGACCTAATAGTACTAGTATGATTTCCTAAATTTGCAAAATGACTCTAGATGAATAACAAAGTAAGAGCATCAAAGGTATTAACTAACTTGTCCCAAATAATCTAACTTGCCTCTATGATTCCAAAATTGATTTGGTCCAGTAATGGATAAACTAAATAGAAGCTGCCTATTCCAGAAGCGAATCTAGTAGATTTCTATCTTTGGATTTACCTCTCACAAAAGGTTAAAACCAAGTTTAATTTTTTTACTTTAGCTTAATTTTCAATTTATTTAGTCATTTCAGTTTAATTTTTGTCGGACTACATCTTGGAATTCAGTAAGGTTTTAATTCACCTAAAAGGGTCATGTTTGAGATGACCACATGTATCTTCAAAAGATAAATGGGTCACGTCTGAGGTGATCAAAAGTGTTTCAAGATAAAAAGGATCATGTCTGAGATGATCAAATGTGCATAATGTAAATTCTAAAGCTTAACGATGGTTTAAATGGCAAATGGTAAGAAATGGAAAAAAATTCATAAGTCTGACCCATTCACACGAATGGACCATGAGTATGGACTTATCATGCGAATGGGAGCTATTCGTACGAATGAACCATGAGTATGGACCATACAACCAAATGGCCCATACGAATGAACCAGTCAGATGTTTCAGAGCGAACAAATGAGTAAGTCGCACCACTGTACTTCAGTCAGACGACTGAAGGGGGCCAACTGAACCAATTGCACGACTAAGGCCCATTCGCCCAAATGAAATGTGCGTATTAGCCCAGTCGTACGATTGAATTTAGGCTAAGTATAAATAGAGGTGAATCGGTCGCAGAGACTCACCACTCCAAAATTTGCCCTAATTCGCATGACTAACGTTACTCTACCCAAATTTCGTTTGATCACCATAAACTCTTGATTCTCGAGCACTGACCATTTGCACTCATCTGGACAATCGGACTCCTTAGAAAACCGTAACATTTGTGTTCAAATAACCTAAGTAAATGGCGTAAACATATGAAATTAAAGATGTTAGGTGTTAAAATAATGGATTGCGAGTCTAATGAACCAGAGCACAAAGTCTAAAATTCAAAATTGAAAAATATTGAATTTGAATTGAACAGTCAGAACAACATGCGAATGGACAGGTTGCTCAACCTCAGTCGCACGACTGATGTGTGCAACTAGATAAACCGCACGACTTAACCATGCGTATGAGTTCAGTTGCACGACTGGTGTAACCGCATAAGTTCACATACGCATGAGTCTAATAGCACACTCAGTCATACGTATGGGTTAATTCGCACCACTGAAGTTCAGTCGCACTGCTAATGCACATGACTTGATCTCAGTCGCACAACCTCATTCGCATGACAGAAAAGAAAGTTTGTCAAGTCCAAGTGATTCAAGACATTCTTAGCATATGGATACTAATGTTTACTTTCATTTTGTAACCGATGGCAAGTCGATGGACAATGAGTACGAAGCACAACATATGTGCTCATCTAGATCTGACATCTAGAAATGCTTCAGACTTTTCTGGCATTATCACCTTTCTAACGAGATCGAGAATTGCACATGCTATATCTTCACCATGTACTCCATATCGTTCTACACAGCAGGCCTTCTGGGAAGGTGTAGTAGTTGAGCGATCTCCTGAGCCTCACTGTATGAGGAGTACAATCTTTGGAGAGGCGATTGAGATCACAGAGGAAGATCTCAGGATTATGCTGCAGTTGGGGGAAGATGTTGACTGTCCTACTAGACTACACCCCCTTACTGTTAGAGGATGTTTTCTTCGAGCTAAGTACTCTGGGGACATCAAAGTAGGGGTGCTCAATAAGAGCAACCTGTGTCCCCAGTTCAAGTACCTTGCTCACGTACTGCTAAAGTGCATATCGTCCAGGAAGGGAGGATTTGATGAGCTGTCGGATCAGATCCAGAACACCTATGTAGCGTTGGTGCTGAACCATCCGTTTAGCTTCTCCAGGATGATTTTATCCTACTTAGTGGAGAACATTGAGGGGAAAGGGAAGGAGGGCTTCTGCATGTACCCCCGATTCATGCAGATGATTATAGACCAGAAGCACCCTTCCCTGCCGAAGGAGAAGGACGATGCAGTAGTGCTTGAGGTGATGGATGATACCACCTTAGGCCGGATGAAGGTGTACAGGGGGAAGCAGGTGAAACCCTCTGTCAGGTGAAACCCTCTGTCAGGAGACTGTTCGGGCATCTGGCCCATGAGGACTATGTGGTGCCAGCTCGAAGGAAGTGGCATCACGATGATAGTGATTCTGATGTTGAGCAGATTGCTCTACCCTCCGACGACTCTGATGATGATGACAACAAGGATGTTGGAGATGCCATACCCATTTCACCGAAGGGCACAAAGACTGATAGTACATCTCCTCTGCCCCCACTGGATATACAGCAGAGTCGGTTGGGTTTCACTAGGATTTTATGCCTGGTGAGGATGATGAGGAGTCAGATGAGGAGCCACTGACTAGGACTGTGGGAAGCAAAGTCGTTCCCACAGAACATGGACTCCGGGCGGTTGGTGAACACCCCAGTGGATCAGGAGAGACTGTCGCTGACCCGACCTATGCTCCAGAGCCGTCCAGCCATATCCTAGGGGAGCATACACCTCGACTGGGTCGAGGAAGAAGAGGATGGCTCAGCCCCATGGGATGAAGAAAAAAAGAGACGGCTCACCTTCATCACCACCACAGCACCCACTACATCTACCATACCACCCACTACCTTAGCCACCACCATAACCACCTCTACAGCCACAACCACCACCATAGCCACCTCTACAGCCACAACCACCACCACCACCATCTCCACAGCAACCACTAACATTCCCACACCCCCTACCACTACATATATCCCATTCACCATTATATCATTCACACCTACATCACCACCACTATCATCTAGACCTAACCCAATCTTCACCACTACCACCACTACTACCACTGGCCACCAAGCCGGGCCATCATCACATCCTACCCACCTATATGGATCATCTCTACCTCCCATTGGGGTAGAGGAACAGCTATCAGTGCTGAACCATATGGTGATGCACCTGTTAGCAGCCAATGACGAGAAGACTGTGTAGATTCGTTAGTTGGTAGATCTCACAGCTGAACAGTCCCAGCAGATCTCTTAGCAGGCTCAGCTGATTGAGTAGCAGGCATAGCAAATGGCTGCTCAGAGTGAATAGATTGCCTAACTCCAAGAGCACAGAGTCATATCAGAAAAGAAGATTGAGGAGTTGGAGGATGCTAAAAAGTCTATCATGCTCAAGCTCAAAGGAACTAAAGATGAGCCTCTAAAGATAAAGGAAGGAGATGGTGATGAGGGTGTATATGACGATGAGCATGAAGATGAATAGAGTGATGATGATGAAGGGGATGAGGAAGAAAGAACAGAGGACAGGCAGGAGGATGATGATGATGAAGGAGGAGATGCAGCTGCATCAGCCTCAACTCATGGTCAAGAAAGAAGATCAAAGAGAAATCAAGACCAACGAGCTTCCTCTTCTGCCTCACCAAGTGATGATACAGCGATTCAAGATAAAAGTAATGATTAGATGATTATGTATTTGATAGCCTTTGTACTTGAATCATGTATTAAACTTATGCATTTGATGTTTATATTAAGGTTAATGTATTTCTGTCTTGATTCTTAACTAATGTTTGACGTGTTACATGTTTACAACAAGCAGATCCAAACTTTCAATGGGACAAATTTGATGTTGCTACGGTTCAGCAAATCAAGACTCAATTGACTATGATTCTTGATTTGCAAGGGATCGTCAGGAGATCTGTGAGCTATACCCCTCAAGAAGGGGAAATAATTCATGATCTTTCAAATGAGCAACTGGCTGAAATGTTCGAGCTGAACCCAGATGAGATCATTAAGGATGCTCCAACTTGTGAATCTATCAGTAAAGAAGAGCTAAATGACATTGATGAGATAGAGATAGAAGACATCACAGCAGAGCACTATCCTCGGTACGCTGACAACGAGGGAAATGTGGTCCCTAATCTGGGTGAATCCCTAGTCAGTGATAAATTTGAGGTATTGGATCAGATGGAGCAGGAGTCTGAGAAGATTGAAGGAATATCCCAAGCCTCAAACGACGATGTTCATATCAGAAAGGTAGAATGGGCTGCTTGTTTCGAAGAAATCCGAGCCCAACGCGTAGCTCCTAAACAGAATGTCCACACCAAACTCTACAGAGTGAAGAAACATCATAAGGTGTGAGGCAGGATTATTGCGTGGGCACATTTCGAGGATCTAAATGTTTATGCAATAAAGAGGGAAAAGGGCATAGAGTACTTTAGGTTTCCACATGATCTAAAGACTCTACCTGGTTTTGAGCTCAACCAGCTGGCAAAATTGAAGTTATTATATGCTGACCCAAGGAAGATGTTAGGCTGGTTTAAAACTTCCCTAAAGAAAGAGTACCACACCAGGTGGATCAACTTCAAACCTCAACAACCTATGAGGTATATCAGACGATCCGAAGTTGACTCCATCACTGTAAGCCCAAGATAGTGCTGAAGTGGAGTCCCCCAAGAACAATGTCTAGAATCCCTCTCAGGGAAATGCCACAGGACTTCACTCCACACTTTAAGTGGTAGTACTATGATTGGGGAACTAGGGAGGCGGTCATAGTTCTAAATAAAGAGGGATAAATGGATACCATCAGGGTGTTTGACCCAATGTGGCTTGCTAACTTGTCTGATAATGATGTCTACACATTATACAAGTAGCCACTATTTTATGACCCGCAAGATATTGTATAAGCCCTCCAATTCCAAAATGTCATAAGACTCTGCTTTGCGTTCAAGATACACGCAGGAGTCACAAGAGAGGAAAAGTACAAGAAGTATGAAGAGGTGATGCAGAAGGTAAGACATTAGATAGATCTAGGTCTAAGGGGGAGTTTGTTGATACATATATGTACCTAGATCCTGATCTGAATGTAATATGTCTTACACTTATGTAACTATTGGGTACTTAATGAAATACAAATATTTGGTTATGTTTATAATGTTTAAATATTTCATTAATGAGTTGATTAACTCATATTGACGTAATTTTGTAGGTTTGTAATTGTTTGAAGTGTTATGCATAATGTTATAATGTTAAATACACTCAAACTTGGTGAAGTGAAGTTCTCATGCGTCCGACTTGACCATGCGCCCCAACAGTGGTCATGCCTCCGAATGGCCATGCGACTAAGTGTTCATGCGTCTAAATAGTCCATACGCCTGAACAACTTCATGCGTCTAACTCCGTCGCACGACTGAAAGCTCTATCGTGCGAATGGATCAAACGCATGGATCAATCGCACGACTGAACCATGCTAATGGTTCAGTCGCCCGAATGAGCAACCTTAACCTATAAAAACCACTTAATTCGTGGAAAAATGTAACAATTAAGGAGAATTCATTCCTATTCAATTCCAGATGTACACTAGCCATCCAGAAGCCTCCAAGTTCGTACTCCAAGTTCACAAAACGTTGCTCATCGATTCCCAATCGATTCTTCACATTAGATACAATATCTTATTACTTCTACGTGCGTTCTCACTGACTGGATCGCCAATCAAATAGGATTCCGCACTATTTGGTTTGGTCTACACGTTAATTAGTTTCTATTCATTTGAATACAAGATCCTAACAAATTCCTTCTTCTGTGTGTACCCTTGAACAACTAGTTTTGACTTGTTCTTGATGACAAGTCCTTTGTCATCCTTCTTATTCCTAAAAACCCACTTGGTTCCTATGGTAGTTTTCCCTTGTAGAAGATGCAGGACCGGTGAAGGGTGGTTGTCACACCCCGATCGATGGCCGAATCATCGAGGCGAACGAATGGGAGACGATTGCTCATAGCACATGGAACTATATAAGCTGTAATAATATTAAATATCATTTATCATTGAACATTACAAGACAAATAAGTCCATACAATACAAGAACCTCAAACAAAGAAATAACATATTTTGTTAAACTAGGTCCAAATCTTATATGAGCACAAGAGGATCTACAAGTGTCAAAATTGAAACATGTTAATAAAGGGTCAACTATAAAGTTAGTGAGTTCCCATGGTTTAAACACACGCATATATGTATATATAAAAGGGTTTCAAATAGCAATTTATGTTAATGGTTACGAGTTAGCAAGCTTACAGAACACGTACAGTTACAACCAAACCTCGACTTGATTACAATTATATATATGATTGGCTAAGTGTACTTGGTTCCCATGATAAACAAGCATACGTCATCACGAGCCGGCAATACATCGGCTTTAGCACCAAATAGGCTTGTCAGGCCCAAAATCTAAGACGTCGCCTGGCTAGCAATGGTTAATGATTGTAAACAAAATATGTATGTCATATAGACTTACAATAACACAAATAACCATGACAAAAACGTAAAGATGAATTGCATGTGCATTTACAAGTATCAAGATGTTTACAAGTGTAAGTTGATAAAGTAACATGATTCACCCAAAAGGTGTGAAATAAAGTAAAAAGGGGCATGAAGAACTCACTTCATGTAGAAGGCACGTTAGATATTATAAGAGATAAATGTGATTCCCAAAGATTTCTTTAGGACTCAACCTTAGATTTAGTGTCTTAGGTTTAGAATAAGATATGATTCAAGAGTATATATGAATTACGGTTCCATTTGGAATTCGGGGAGTTTTAATAATTAAATCAAGTAAAATAAAACAAACGATTATGTTTTGGTTAAATAAAGACAAAATAAATTAATTAACATTGAGAGCGATAATGAATGATTTAATAATTTAATTTATATAAATAAGTAAGGATTAAATATAATATGTTGAAAGAAATAATTAATTTAAAAACTATTATTTAAAATTGATAAAGATGATTTATTGAATACTTAATATATGACTTGCAAAATAATAAGAAATTATTTAAAGTAATTTTATAAAGTTTTTAAACGTTTTAAATTATCTTTATAAAGGTCTTACAATATCAAAACCTAAAATAAAAAAATAATAGAAATTATATTGTTTTATAAGTTTCAAGAATCTAAACAAAAATTTTAGGAATAAATTTATTAAATACCTATATATAAAAGCATTAAATGAATAGGTGAATAACTAATTATTTAAATAACTATTTAAATAATTATTCATTTAACATATTAAAACATTATAAATCAATATGTTAAACGGTGAATATTTAAAAGAAATGTTTGGACAACTAATAATTTATTAATTATTAAATTCCATTTAATTATAAATAACCCAAGAATAATCTTTAAAATGTTTTATTAACAGGACTTTTAATTATTTAAATTTAGAAAAATTACAAAAAACTATTTGGTGTCTTTAAAAAAATATTCAAAGTTTACATAACCATTTTTTTATTTATTAGAAATTTTCTATAATTATTTGAGGATTAAAAAGCCTTAAAAAATGTTTGAGGGTGCCGGGTTCGAACCCGGGACCTCTAGGTGAGATAGTGACCTCTAGGTTTCCATTGGTTTCGAATTCTTTTAAACCACTTAAAGAAGTTTCTCCAAATCACAAGAACCCTAGAATCTTTTAACCCCATATTGAAGTTCAAATCGATTTGGTAAATGCTTGGAAACATAGGGATTTTGTTCCGATTTGAAGTTGAACACCTCAAGAAAAAATGAAGAACATCCGCACCTATGTCGTGAATGAGTTCAATTGCAAACGATGATAATAATTCAATTAATTGCACACAAAGCTTCCATGAGAGTCGGTGATTGAAAGCCCTTTGTAAATTTCAGGATTTGAGGTCTGAATAATGGTGTTTGGGTGTGGTATAGGTTGCGATCGAGGATGATGATTGACTTTGCGATTTGTGTTTGTTTGTGGTGGAATTGTAAGTTGTATACGATTAGTGAACGTTGAATGATCATTCAGGTTGGTTTAATTAGGTTATTATGATGTGTAATGCACCAACGGCTAGAGAGTTAATGGTGATCGGTTATCGAGCTAAAGCATCTCGATAACCGACCAAAACCGAAATTAACACACACCATTGAGTTCGAGACGGTTCCACGAATTGGTTGACATCAATTAAGAGATAAATTTCGATAGTTTCAAGCATCTGCGGACTCGCCGGAGTTCGATCGGAGGTGGTCGGAACCGCCCGGCCGAAATACGGGGAGAGAGAACAACGGGGGTTTGGGTTTTTAACAAATTTACATATATGGTCGCTCAAGTATCCATCTTTTATTATTTTATGCATGAAGTTTATATATTAAGTTTCTAAAATCACCATTTAAACCTTGACTTATAAAAGCTAATTTAAATAATAAATCAAATTAATCATTTATTAATTTTTTTTAAACTTACATAAAACTTGTAAACTTTATAATTTAGGTGTTTATTTTTAATATAAAAATCCATAACTAGTAATAAAACTTTATAAGTTATTAAAGGTAATTTTATAACTTAATAAATTTTAAATAAACTTTTCCATTTAATTATTTATTGTAAAAACGGTTAATAACACTTTATAACAAAGAAAAAAAATTATTTGTAACCCTATAAATTATTACAAGTTGCTTTAAATAATTAATAAATAGATAATTCACAATATAAGTTGCATTTAATCCATTAAAACTATCAAATAATTAAATAATGGAAACTCAAAATGAGTTTGGGTTCGAGTTTATAATTTGAAAACTGGCGGACGTAACAGTGGTCACTTACAACACAAAAACACAAAGAGGGGAGTAACTTAACTTAATCAAATGATGAACTGGATTAACCACAAGTAAAGACACTAAGTACACAAGTAATTAAGAGACAGAACAAAAGAGCAAGATACACAAGGAGATGGTTTTCAAGATTGCAGTATAAGGCTTTCTCAATGTTCTATTACAAGTGTTACAAATCATAAAAGAATGTTACAAGAACATGAGTTACTTATACAACATCCTATCGCCGGCCATACTTTGAAGGCCAGCCGGATACAATTGACAAGACACAACACAAAGTCATATGTAGAGTCAAAAGGCAGATTGCCTTTTGACTAGTGACTATGACATGCCATAGCTCGCATCCTTATCTATTACAAAAAGGATAAAGTACATGAAGTAGAAAGTTCACAGACTCAAGACCTCAATGTGTAGTTACCAAAAGAATAGACTTTTACACCAACTCATGTAAGTTGGTGACTTTAGAGAGTTGCAGCGGAAAGAGGTCCATCTTTATAGAAAAGTACATCAGATAAAACAGTTGTTAAAAGTCTTCAGAAGAAATCTGTCTTCAAGAGTTAAGCTTGGGAAAACTTTGTCTCTAAAGCTTCGAAAGACTCCATCTTTGGCTTCGAAAGATATTGGTCTTGGCTTCAGAAGATTTCACCTATAGAATATTTCTGTTGCTTGTGTGAACCTTCTGAAGCATTCTTCTTCGGTACTTGTGCAACATGCAAGTAGAAAGACTTTGGATTTTTGGTTGCTTCAGCCTCTTCATATAATCTCTACAAACTCCCCCTAGGCTGATGCTACCAAAACACTTAAAGACTTTCGATATCGACAGTCCTCATTAGGATAATAACTAGCCCTTTCTTCATAAGACGATTAGGATCCTTTAGAGTATCAAAGTCTCTTATCATGTCAAAGAGCTCGTGCAGAGGAAGATTGAACATGTATTTCCATGTGTAGAAATTCTCAATGCCATGATATCTAATGACATGCCACCTTTTTGGATTAGTAGTGTATGTCGAGGACAGGATGGGCGTTTCTGATGCTAGAGGAGATATTGAAATCGGAGATGATGGAGCATCCTCTGGCTGTACATCCACAGGATGTTCTGACTCATCCTGAGGTTGAGAAAATGATGTTTCTTTCTTTTTCTATGGATTTGGTTTAGAAGCCATCCTTTTCTATCTCTTTGTTCCTTTTAACTAAAAAGATTGGCCTGCAGCACGTGATTGATCTTCATTATCTTTCCCAGTTGGGTCTTCCACTCTCACAGGTTGAGAATGAGAGAGAGTCTGACCCTGCTATGGATCAGAAGATGAAGCTTGCTGAGATTCAGTAGGAGGTCCAGGTTGTGTTGTCTCTAGTTGTTCAACCATAACCTCCACTTTAGGTGGAGCTTGACTTGGAGGGGAATGTAAGTCAATCAGCTCTCCATTTGTTATCTTTAGCTTGATCACCCTGATATGTTCATCCATAATGGATAGAGACATAGGACCAGATCTCCTTGTGGAGAATCGATACAGCTTCAAGAAGCTTATCATCCTCTACCTGTCTGGAGCTTTCTTCATGCTCTTCTAGATGATGGCTCTTGACTTAGCAACTTCTTCCCTTAGGTTCCTTTTAGTTGTCTTTCTTTCCTTGACTATCTCAAGTTGAAGTGTTTGAGATACTCAAACTCAATATAGTCATAGGATAAGGGAAAAGTGCATCTGCCTAATAGAGGCCTGTGGCACTCAGGTAGTTAATCATCTTGATCCTTTCTTCTTCTCTGTCTACCTGAGGTTCTTGTTGAACCGCATCATCATGTGCAGCACTTTCTTGAACTGGGGAGAGAGTAGGCACATGCTTGTACAATCTTTTCTTTCTTCTGTCTTCTTTGATTTGTACTAGTAGCTCTGCGTCTTCTACCTCTTTCTTCTCCTTTGACCTTTCAATGTCAACTAGTTCATTTAGTTCCTCCATGGGGAGAGAAACGACATTGTCTATGTCATAGTTCCTCGTCTGCAGATAGTTTATCGTAACTGCCCTTAACTCATCATTCTGAGTATCTGGGGCAGCCCTGATAACAGACTCCATGAGTCTTGCATAATCAAAAGAGGAACTTTCTCCCCTCAACTTCCTTTTCATCTCTCTCTTCTCCTCCTCAATCTCCTCCTCAATCTCCTCAGAAGTCATCTTTCTTTTCTTTTTGTCACTCACAAACCTTTGTGACTCAAGGTGGAGAGGGTTTTGGCCTTCATTGCATGGTGTAGCTTCCAAGCCTTAGCCAGAGAGAGGTTGAGAAGCACCTTCACTAGCAGGTGTCTCAAAAAGGGTATTGATCTCTATAGTAGTTGATAGTAATGAGACAGGGCTCTCAAGTTTTGCTATCGGGCCTTTAGTCAAGGTTGCCCCTATGAAACTAATCTTAGGGTCTGCCTCAACATTCAGTTGACCGATGGCATTGCCTGATTGCCTTAGTCTCTTTGTGAAGTTGAACTCTGTAGTGATCCTCTCTTGGATTCTTTGAGCCAACCTGTCAGTGGGCTTAGTTGCCATGGTCGAGGTATTAATGATGGAATCACTTTCAAAAGTGAGAGCCTCTTCCATATGGATATCCTGAACAAGTTCAAAAGTGTCTAATGTAGGTGACTGATGTATGCTAGAAGTAGGAGACTCAGCAGAACTCAGCTCTCTCTGAGCAGGGGAAAAAAGAGAGAATCATGACACTCACTAAAACCTAAATTTTCATTATTATTGAAGTCATGGTTTGAGATAGGTTGGTTTAAGTCCAAAGGCTGGGGATGGTAAATATCCCCTGAAGGTTGATCACTTGATGTTAAGACTCAGAGTGATGGCTTAAGGCATTTGGGCTTATGACCTCATCAGGTTGAGCATGAGGAACCTCATCATTGATTATTGAAGGAATAGGAGTGGTCTGCTCCTCAGGAGAAGTGGGAGCTCTAATGTCCACTTCTTCCTGTGTGGGTGAGTGTATAGGAGCCTCCATAGACTGAATAGTCTGAGTAGGGGTTTGTTTGGATTTTCTTTGGTAGGTGAGTGTGATTTGTGGCTGTTGAGGTGGTTGGGAAGTAAAAGGTGTGGGTTCAACACTAGCAGGTGCTGCTAGGTTGTCACCTTAAGCAATAAGCTCTAACATTTTTGGGACAAGGGTTGTTTCTACCCTAGAGAAGCTAACAATAGGCTTTCTCAAAATTTTAAAGATGCTGGGATTCATGTGTACCAGTTTAAGAATATTACCTATTCCCCTTAACTGTGAGCCTAGTTCACAGTTGAGAATGTATTGAACATATCTAAGGAACATGTAATACTCTAAGGAGTCCAAGTTTGCAAGTATATTAGTATAGATAAACTAAGAGTACGTAAACTTGACCCCCTAAACCATCCCATGGATGATGAAGGAGAGATCCTTAGGAGTCTAGGCCCATCCACCATGCTTATTTGATAAGTTGTGGATAACCACATGGAGTAGGAATTTCCATTGGGATGAGGCCTTCCTTTTCCTGAAGGTCTTCACGGAGTAATCTCCCTCATAGCCTATCTGCATGAAGGGATGGTTAATAGTTTCCTTGCGAAAGAACACCTGACCTTCTTCATCATCTAGCTGAAAATGCATGTTGATGATGGCCGGAGTGATTAAGATTGTTCTTCGGAAGTTTTAATGAAAAAGCTTCCAAAGCTAAAATGACTTCAGAAGATTTTCCTAAGGATTCTGAGAATTTTGACTTCGGAAGAAAATCAAGACTTGAGAGTTTTGTTCAAAAGGACAAAACTTTCGAGAGTTAATTTGCTTTGGAAGAAGATTGTCCTTGAAAACATATACGTGCCAATGACGATTTTAAGCTTCAGAAGATATTTCAGAAATTTCTTCCGAAGGTAAAATACTTGAGTAGTTAGTTGTTTTGAAGGCATAAGTTTCTTCCGAAGTTAAAAACATAACTTTCGAAGGATTAAAATTATCAGAATTTTAAGGAAAGTCTTCAAAAAGTTTTATCCAAAGAAAACAAGAGCTTATGAAAGTGATGAACTAGACAACTTACGACATACATATATTAAGAAATAACAAGAATTAGTTTTAAGAAAAACCTACTCAAAGTTTATCATCCCAATAGCTGATATTAGATATTTAAATCTCTGTTCATCAAAAGCCTTTGTAAACCAATCAGCATATTATTCATCTGTGTGAACTTTGACTAGTTTAATTAATCCATTTTCATAGTTATCTCTTATTAAATGATACATGATCTTGATGTGTTTGGTCCTTGAGTGCTACACAAGATTCTCTGTGATAGAGATAGCACTATTTTGGTGTATATGAATGAGAGTTTCCTTGAATTTTAACCCATAGTCTAGCATCTGATTCTGAATCTAAAGCACTTGAGCACAGTAGCATGCAACGGCAATGTATTCAGCTTCAGCAGTTGATGCAGACACACAACATTGTTTCTTACATTACCATGAGACAACCCTTCCACCAAGAAATTGACATCCCCCAGATGTAGTCTTTGCAGTCATGTTGCAACCATCATAATCATTATCTGTATAGGCATATAGATTGAAGTCAGAATTCTTAGGATACCACACACCAAGTGTTGAAGCACCTTTGAGGTATCTTAGAATCCTTTTGACAGTGATAAGGTGAGACATCTTAGGTTTGGCTTGATATCTTGCATAGATGCGAGTGGCAAACATAATATCAGGCTGCTAGTTGTAAGATACATAAGAGACCCAATCATAGCCCTGTATAAGTGTTCATCTACATACTCCCCCCCAAGATTAGGTCCAAGGGAGTGGTTTCTAGCTATGGGTGTCTTAGCAATTTTATAATCAGTCATGTTGAATCTTTTGAGTATGTCTTGAACATACTTTGACTAACTTATGAAGATGCCATCTTCAACTTGCTTCACTTGAATTCCTAGAAAGAAATTGAGTTCCCCCATGGCAGTCATTTCAAATCTGTCCTTCATCAACTTCTCAAAGCCTTTACAGAGCCTTGGATTAGTTGAACCAAAGATGATGTCATCTACATATACTTGAACTAGCAGTATGCCATTTCCTTATCCTTTGATAAAGAGAGTTCCATCTATAGTACCTCTCCTATATCCATGTTTGCAAAGATATTGAGATAAAGTCTCATACCACTTCCTGGGTGTCTGATTCAGCCCATAAAGAGCTTTGACAAGCTTGCAGACATAATCAGGATGATCAGGATCTACAAAACTAGGTGGTTGTTTGACATATACCTCTTCATCAATCATTCCACATAGAAAAGCACACTTTACATCAAGTTGATACACCTTGAAGTTCTTGGATGGAGCAAATGCCAGGAATATCCTAACAGCTTTCGGTCTTGCTACAGAAGCGAAGACATCAGTGTAGTCAATCCCTTTTTCATGTGTGTATCCTTGAACAACTAGTCTAGCTTTGTTCTTGATGATAATGCCTTTATCATCCTTCTTGTTCCTAAAAACTGATTTGGTTCCAATGGTAGTCTTCCTATAAGGAATTGGACAAAGGTTCCACTTTTTGTCTTTTGAATTAAAGCAGCTCCTCTTGCATAGTTTCAACCCAACTTCTATCCTTTAGAGCCTCATCAACTTTCTTTGGCTCTATCTAGGATAAGAAACAAGAGTGAAGGCAAACATTTGCTTCGTGGATTGTCCTCTTGTTCGTACCCCTGTGACAACATCTCCAATGATGTTTGTGGTGGGGTGAAACTTGTGGATCCTTAGCTGAAGGATCATAGCAAGTTGCTAAGAAAGATCTAAATTTGAGAAATTTAGATCTGGCATAGATGTTTCTCCACCACATGAGCACACTTATCAAGAGAGACTTGATCCAATGAGTGTGTGACATCATAGATGTTGTCATATATGGTGTGGTTATCAGCATCAAGAAATTCCTTATCACTGTCACCACCACCATTGTTTTCGTCTGTATTTGAATCCTCTTTATCTAGTTGTAAAGCCACTAAGCTGGAATTTGAAGGCATCCTAGATGTATCAAATGAATTTGTCAATGTGTTGCTAATAGAAACGTCATTTGCAGAAGTAATCTCAACTGGAGCTGAAGATGTGTTACATGATGGTCTTCTTAGCTCAAATCTTCGATCAGGATCACCTATATTTAAGTTTTTTGCAGATCCTGAAACAATCTCACAAGATTTGTTAAAACAGTTGGTAACTAAATCAAGATCAAAAAGCCAATCAGGGTAAGAACCAGCCACACATGGTGTGTGTTCATTGAATGTCACATTGGCTGACTTCTCAATAATTCTAGTTCTGAGATTGTATACTCGATAATCCTTAGCTTGGGAAAAGTATCCAATAAAGTGTCTATCATCTCATTTCTCTGAAATTTGGCAATTTGATCTTTGGTATTCAAGATGGTGCAAAGACAACCAAATGACCCGAGAAATTCAATAAAAGGTTTCCTCTTGTGCCAAAGTTCATAATGAGTCATGCCATGAGTCTTAACCACTAAAACTTTATTCTGCATATAGCAGGGAGTGTTGACTGCCTCTGCCCAAAAGGTGATGGGCAGCTTAGAGTTAGACAACATGGTTGTTACAGCTTCAATCAGTGTCCTGTTGTCCTAGGAGCACTATATTGTGTTGTAATACCTTTTTCATCACAAAATGTATGAAGGATTTGGTTCTTGAATTTAGTTCCTTGATCACCTCTTATGGTTTTGATCTTGTGATAAGATTGATTCTCAATCCTTAGGATGAAATTCTTCAGAATCTCAGGAGTCTCATCCTTAGTTCTATGGAAGAAGACCCAAGTGAATCTTATAAAGTCATCTGTGATCACTAATCAGTAAAAGGTCCTTCCTAGACTCATTACACTGGTGGGGCCAAAGAGATCTAGATGTAATAAGTGTTGGGGTGTAGTGATGGAGTTTCTTTCCTTAGGATTGTGAGATGCCTTTTGTTGCTTCCCTTTCAGGCATGCAACACAATGGTGATCACTAGTAATGTCTTTCTTTGGCATTCCAGTTACCAAATCATTCTTAATAAGTTTATTCATGTTCTTAAAGTTTACATCTCATATTCTTTTATGCCATAGGAAAGACTCATCCCTATTTGCTTTAGACAGAAAGCATGAAACTTCTTCGGAGGGAGATGTTTCTTGCAGATCCATCTTGTACATGCTCCCTTTCCTGGGGGTTCTAAGCAGGATATGCTCATGATGAATGACCACTCTGGGCTTGAGAAAAATGAACTCATGCTCAATAAAGGGCATCTTATGACTCTGATCACAAAATGGGATACACTCAAAAGATTGTACCCAAGCTCCTTGACAAAGTTTACCTTTTCAATGCTAAGCGTACCATTTGTGACCTTGCCCCTTCCAGAAATGTAACCACCTTCGTCTCCTAGAAAAGCAACTGCCCTCCATCATTCCTTTCAATCTTCTAGAGTAGTGACCTATTACTTGTCATGTGCCTGGAACACCAACTGTCAATGATCCAGACATTCTTGCCTGTCTTGAGCTATCCCTGCATAATGAAAATGATTAGTTACATTTGGAAACCCAATCCTTACTTGTCTTGGGCTCACTAAGAGTAGCAGAAGGTAATGCAATAGTAATAGATCTTATTGTTGTGCTTTGAGGATCTTGAGCTGTTGTTGATGGTGAATTTTCAGTCACTTAGTCTTTCATAGACTTCCACACCACCTTTGGAAGCTTGGACTTGACCTTAAATACATAGGAAGCTTTTGAGACTTTGAAAGTTTTGATGCCTGGACCTTTGGAAGAGTCTACAAACACTGCAGCAGACTTCAGTGCTTCGGAACTATTCTATCCTTCGAAGACCAACTTTTCTTCTGAAGGCAATTTTCCACTTGCCTTCTTCTTAGTTTTAGATCTTCTGAAGGAAATTGATTTTCCTTCTGAAATTTGAATCCTCTTGGAACTCTTGGAAGCCTTTTCTTGGTCATGTAAAGAGTACCTTTAGGATTGTATGGACAATCCTTAGAAAGATGAGCAGTACTTTCACATATAGCACACTCTATTTTCTTCTTCCCAAGAGCCTTCTGCTGGGAGCAAGACTAACTTTGGTGACATCCCTTCTCCACCCTCATCTTTGCAGATCCTGAGATAGTGCATTTGGGCTGTGGACTATTCTTGGAGTTGGATGGTCCCGGTTGTGTAGCAGTGGTACAAAACAAATCATTCTTCTTCTTGGTACTAAGATGATTTGAACATGAACTAGAACTCTTAGCAGAAGAGTTGAGGTTGATGTCTTCAGTCTTTACGAGTTCAAATCCTTACTTTTCTTTTGCTCTTTCTCATCAAGTTCTTCCTCATAGACTTGGTCATCATAGTCTTATTCTTCTCCTTAGAAGGATAGTGGCCCTTCTTAGAATCCTCCTCTTCACTCTTCTCAAAGGAATACTTCACTATCACTTCATCATCCACTTCACTCAAAGGATCTATGAGAGGAACCTCATCTTCACAAGTTCCACACCTAGGTGATCTTACACACAAGATTATATGTGGATGAGCTAACTAATTTGATCCCAGTCCCTGCTTGTTTTGATAGCACAATTGTTGTGCAGGAATGAGGATATCATGTTCTTGAAGGTCTCTTCTTCAAGAACAAACTTTATTGCCATGGCTTTGCTTATCACAAGCTCAGCCTCGCACTCAGTTAGCTTAGTTATGAGATCCTTGATCTGAGTCCTAAAGTTTGTATGCTCATATTTTAGAACTGAAATAGTTTTCTCTAAGTCCTCTATCTTTAGTTTATAATCATTTTCAGACTTTCTAAAATCAGCTTTTAAAATGTTTAAGGACTCAAGATCAGATCTCCTTTCCAATTGTAGGACCTGTATTTGTTTACTTTAGCAAGGCATTCAGGGGTACAGAGATGTTCTAATACCTTGGCTTGATCATGATCTGCCATAAGTGCTTGGTTGGAGAAGCATCTTCACCTGAAAGCTCTAGTCAAAGCCTCCTTCTTCAACAGCAACAACAGTTTGCTACTTTGTCTTCTCATTCTAGGTGGCTTTATCGGTGTAGTTTGGTCTAGACTGTGTTTGGCCACCATTTCTTCTTGGTGCCTTACACTCGCTAGCAAAGTGGCCCATCAAGTTATAGTTGTAACACTTGACTTTGCTATTGTCCAGCCCAAACTTTCCACCGGTTGCATTGTTGGGGCTAGTCCGCTTCTAGAATGTGCCATCTACTGGACTATCTCCATGTAATCTAGATCATATGCATGGATATAGTCTATGTCTTCACTAGTGAAAAAAAAGCTTCCATAACTTTCATTAGAAGACACAAAAGCTTAAGAAGAGCTTCTCTCTTGGAATGGGCTTCCTTGAGTGTAGTTCTCCTTTGGTGTATCTCGGAAGGTGATGAAAGGACCCTTAGGTGAGTTGTTAGGGTAGTGTTGGATCTTATATTCCCAAGACACATACACGATTGATATGGTTAGTACGTTATAATCCAAGTAGGGTCATACCTAATAACAAGCCCAAAAAACAACAATTAATATTTATTCATGGATGAGATCATACAAATAAATATTGACACCAATTTAGAAAATGGGTTTTCTAAAATGTTGCTTCTGTATAAGAACAACATTATGTGGATAATTTGTTCATGGGAAATTATTTGTTTTATTATTTAAGTTGGTTAAATAATAACAAATAAAAGTTTGTTAATGTTATAAAATTAAAATTGGTTTTAATTTTATAAAATAAGGGTATAAAGAGTGCAAATTTTATAAGAAAAATAAAATGGGGGAACCCATATTAGTTGAAATTCGGCCACCCAAAAGAGGCATTGGGAACTCCCTTTTGAGTCTTGGTCTTTGCAAGATTTTACTCCCTTTTGCACTCTTCCATCATTTCACACTCCCCTTCACACACAAGCAAGAACTCTCCAAAGAAGGCTGAAAATTTTGGGATTTAGATGCTGAAACAAGGGTGAAATTTTCGGATTTTGAAAGTGCATTTATAGTGATTTTGGTGTTGAGCTCCCTAACTAGCAAGGTGTTTGGAAGAGCTTGTGGGTAGCACAACTTAAGGCTTTCTCTCTTGGGAGCTGGACTTTCAAGAACATCACCATCTTCATCTTATACATCTACAACATCTTGTGCAAGAAAGGTTTTATCAATGAACACCCTATGGTTGTTTTATGGTTTCATAGCACACAATTTCACATATATATATGATCCTTATTCTTGGGTTTTATTTATGTATTGAAATGGTGAAAATTTCATATTGTAAACAAGATGTTTAAACCTTATATCAGCTGCGTTCTTATAGTTTAAATGTTTAAACTAACTTTGATTAACATGTTACAAAACCCAACAAGTAGCATATGAGATGACGTTGGAGTTGTATGCTATCCCTTTCAATCATAGGAAGGGCTGAATGCATATGATTGTTGGAGTTGCCAGATGAACCTTACATGCTCATCTCTATCGGGTAGCCACTGAGAATCCCATACAACCCTGTCAGAGTAAGAGTTTTCACGTTCTCTATTCTCTTGATAACCATACAGTAATGTGTCCATTGCCTAGGAAGTGAGGACATGAACTTCCTTACAATGTCTCTGTTTTCAAGAGCAACTCCTCCATCCACAAGGGTATCCATGATCTCAACATACCTCAAGTATTACTGAGTCATGGTTTCACCAGCTTTGAATGTGAAGTTTTCAAACTACTGCTTCAGGAGATCCTTCTTGTTCTCCTTAGCTTGAGAGGAACCCTCATACATCAGTTTTAATGCATCCCCTAGCTGCTTACCTGTTTTGCATTTCTTGAAACCTCTATATACAAAGGCTGTCATGGCTTTTCTATCCATCTCTACTATGTTCCTATCTTTATTAGAGTAGTTTGCCGCAGGCTTGGGAATCATACCACCACCAACAGCAGAAGGGGTGCTTGGTATGTAAGGTCCATTCTCAATAGACTCCCACATTCTTGAGTCTAGAGACCTTCCATTTTTATGCACCAGGAGTCAAAGTCATCAAGAATGATTAGTGGGGACTTGTTCATGGTTTTAGTTTCAATACCACTTTTGGAAATGGCTGCCATTTGATAAGTTGAATATTTGTGTGTGTGGGGGATTTTAAGATGGTGGGATCTTAAGATGGTGAGATCTTATATCAAGAGCCTGGAATGCTCTGATACAAAATGCAGGTTCGGTGAAGGGTGTTCACTTACAACACAACAACACAAAGAGGAGAGAACTTAACTTAATCAAATAGTGAACTGGATTAACCACAAGTAAAGACACTAAGAACACAAGTAATTAAGAGACATAACAAAAGAGCAAGATACACAAGGAGATGTTTTTCAAGATTGTAGTATATTGCTTTCTCAATGTTCTATTACAAGTGTTACAAAGCATAAAAGAAAGTTACAAGAACAAGAGATACTTATACTACATCCAATAGCCGACCATACTTTGAAGGCTAGCTGGATACAATTGACTAGAAACAAAACAAAATCAATTCTAGAGTAAAAAGTTGATTGCCTTTTGACTAGTGACTATGACATGCCATAGCTCACATCCTTATCTATTACAAAAAGGATAACGTACATGAAGTAGAAAGTTCACAGACTCAAGACCTCAATGTATAGTTACCAAAAGCATGGACCTTTTCACTAACTCATGTAAGTTGGTGACTTTAAAGAGTTGTAGCGGAAAAAGGTCCAGCTTTATGGAAAAGTACATCAGGTAAAGCATGTTGTTAAAAGTTTTCGGAAGAAATCTGTCTTCAAGAGTTGAGCTTTGGAAGACTTTGTCTCTGAAGGTTCGGAAGAATTCATCTTTGGCTTCAAAAGATATTGGTCTTGGCTTTGGAAGATTTCACACTTAGAATATTTCTGTTGCTTGTGTGAAACTTTTGAAGCACTCTTCTTCGGTACTTGTGCAGCATGCATGCACAAAGGCTTTTGGTGTTTGGTTGCTTTAGCCACTTCATATAATCTCTACAGAAGAGGATGTAGGTTCCAAACCTTTTGTCTTTTATATTTAAGCAACTCCTCTAGCAGTGCTTCAACCTAATTTCCATATTTCAAAGTCTCATCAACTTTCTTTGGCTCTATAAAGCACAAGAAAAAAGAGTATAGATAAACATTTTTGTCATAGGTTTCCTCTTGTTTCACCCCACCGTCAACATCTCTAATGATATTTGTCGTGGGGTGTGACTTGTGGATCTTAAGTTGAGGGATCATAACAAGTTGATTAGATAGATCAAAATTGGTGATTTTTAGATCTGGCAATGAAGTATCTCCCACCCATCGACACACTTATCAAGAGAAGCTTGATCCAATGAGTGTGTGACATCATTGATGTTGTCTTCCATAAAGTGGTTATTAGTATCAAGAATTTCTTGATCACTATCACCATAACCATTTCTTCCTACATTTGGTGCTCCTTCATTTGAGTTTTGTGCCTCTGAGTTGAAATTGTAGGCACCTCAGATGTATCAGTTAAATTTGTCATGGTTATGATAATAGGATCTGTATCTGAAGGGTTAGTTACCCCAGAAGCTGAAGTAGCATTCTTGTTTGGTCTTTTCAACTCAAACCTTGGGTCAGGATCTCCTATTGATATGATATCTATGGATCCTTAAACATTCACACAAGATTTGTTAAAACAGTTGGTAATTAAATCAAGATCAAATAGTTGATCAAGACTAGAACCTTTGAGACAAAGGGTGTGCTCATTTAAGTTCACGTTGGCTAACTCTTTAACTACTCTAGTTATGAGATTTTATACTCTATAAGCCTTAGTTTGGGATGAGTATCCAATAAAGTGTCCATCATTTGATTTTTCATCAAATTTGTCTATTTGATCTTTGGTATTCAAGATAGTGCAAGGACATCTAAATGATCTAATAAAACTAATGAATGGCCTCCTTTTATACCATAACTCATAAGGAGTGTTACCATGAGTCTTAACCACTATAATAGTATCTTGAACATAGCAGGCAGTGTTGACAGCCTCTGCCCAGAAGGTGATTGGCAGTTTAGTGTTAGACAACATGGTTCTGGCAGCTTTAATAAGTTTCTTGTTTATACTCTTAGCAACACCATTATGCTGAGGAGTCCTCAGAGCACTATATTACCTAGCAATACCAATTTCATCACAAAATATGTCAAGGATTTGGTTCTTAAATTAAGTTCCTTGACCATATCATATGGTCTTGACCTTGAGATCACATTGGTTCTCCATTTTGAGAATAAAGTCCTTCAAGATCTTAGGAGTGTCATCCTTAGTTTTAAGGAAAAAGACCCAAGTGCATCTTGTGAAGTCATCTGTGATCACCAGATAATATGAGGTCCTTCCTAGATTCATTATACTAGTAGCACTAAAGAGATTCATATGTAATAAGTGTAGGGAGTAGTGATGGAGTTCTTTTCTTTAGTTTTGTGAAACACCATGTGTTGCTTCCTTTTTAGGCATACAACACAGTGATCATCACTTGTAAACTCAATCTTTGGCATTCAAGTTACCAAATCATTTTTTATTAATGTATTCCTATTCTTAAAGTTCACATGGCACATTCTTTTATGCCAAAGGAAAGAATCATCACTATTTGCTTTAGATAGAAAGTAAGAAACTTCTTGAGGGAGATGTTTCCTACAAATCCATCTTATACATGTTTCCTTCCCTGAGGGCCTGAGCAGGATATGCTCCTAAGTAATGACCACCCTGGGGTTGTGAATAATGGACTCATGCTTATGAAGAGCATGTTATGACTCTGATAACCGCGAAGATTTTCCTTCAAAAGCTTTCTTCTTCTTTTTCTTCTTATATGTCTTCTTCTTGGTCATGTGGATAGCACTTTTGGTATTGTAGATATAATCATTGGCAAGATGAGAAGTACTACCACACATGATGCAATTAACAGGCTTTCTTCTAAGAGTATTTTTGTGAATAGAAAACAAAGCTTGATCACTTTCCATCTCCATCATCGTCTTCTCAGATGCTACAACAACCTTCCGAGGGTGAGGTTTACTTTTGGAGGTGGATCGATTAGGCTCTGTACCAATGGTACAAAGTTAATCAACCTTCTTCTTTCATAGAGATGAGTTGGACATGAATTAAAACTCTTGGCACTAGAGTTCAGAGTTAAGTCCTCAGTCTTCACCACTTCAAACCATGTAGAGATAAACACTTTTTTATGCTTGGAGTTGAAGGTGACCTTGATCTCTTAAGTCTTCTTTGATTTTCTTTTGCATGTTCTGATAACAAACTTTTACATGCAAGGATGAAGATATTATGTTCCTGAAAGTCTCTTCTTCAAGAACGCATTTCTCTGCCATTGCTTTGTTGATAACAACGTATGTCACGGTTAAGAGTGGAATAGTTTTCTCTAAATATCTATTTTAAGTTTATAATCATCTTTATCTGTTTTGAAATCAGCTTTTATGATGTTTAAGGACTCAAGATCAGATCTCATCACTAACTTGTAAGACCTATATCTATTTACTTTAGCAATGCATTCTAGGGTACAAAGATGTTCCAATAACTTAGCTTCTTCATAATCAACCATCACTTCTTAGTTTGAAGATGAATCTTCAATGTGGAAACTCTAATCAAAGCCTCCTTATTCATCAGAATCTTCTTGATTGGACTTCTCAGTGTGTGGAGCTCCCTTAGTGTAGTTTGACATGGGTTATGCTTAGCCACCATTTGTCCTTGGTGACTTGCACTCCCTAGCAAAGTGTCCCATTTGGTTAGAGTTGCAAAACTTCATATTGCTTTTGTGTAGCCCAAACTTTTCATTGGACACATTGCTAGAAAACTTCCTCCCTGTCCTCTTGTATAACTTCTTGGCTCTATGAGTCATAAGAGCCATTTGTTGGACTATCTGCCTATACTCCACGTCATTTGGATGGATGTTGACCAAACAATCTAAGGTGAAGAGGAAGTTTCCTGTACTTTCATAAGCAGACACAAAGGCTTGTGATGAGCTTGTCTCTTGGAATGGGCTTTCTTTGATGTACCTCTCCATCGGTGTCTCCGGGAAGGTGATGAAAGGACCCTTCTGTGGATTATTAGTGTAGCAGATGAGATGATGCTATGGTTCTCTATAATCCCTTTCAACCACATGAAGGGCTAAACTCTACTAATTGTTGGAGTTACTAGATGGATTTTGCATGTTCGTCTCCATATGGTAGCTACTGAGATTACCATATAACTTAGTGAGTGTAAGGGTCTTGAGATTCTTAGTCCTCTTGATACCCACACACTAGTGTGTCCATTGTCTAGGAAGAGAGAACATTAACTTCCTCCTAATATCTTTGTTCTCAAGAGTTAATCCAACATCGATCAGAGTATCTACAATCTCAACAAACTTGAAGTATTGTTAAGTCATGGTTTCACTTGTTTTGAAGGTAAAATTTTCAAACTACTACTTCAAGAGGTCCCACTTGTTCTTTTTTTGTTTAGTGGACCCCTCATACATGACCTTCCATGCATCCATAGTTGCTTCATATTTTTTCACTTCTTGAAGCCTCTGTATATGGAGTTGGGAAGTGCAGTTTGGAGGGTGGTCATAACTTTCTGATCTACATCAATCTTCTTCCGGTCTACTTAAGAGTAATCAGTCACTTCCTTTGTTATCATGCCACAACCCACAACAGCTAAATAGGTGGATGGTACGTGAGGTCTAGAGACAACAGATCTCCACATACTATACTCTTCAGACATGATGAAGCCTTCCATGCTTTGGCACCAAGTATCATAATCATTAGGAGTGATAAGTGGATATAAGTGGTTAAAAGGTGTTTTATAATCTGAAAATTTGAACTATATTAACCAAAACAAAACCCATAAACAAAGGATCATATATATATGTGAAATGAAATGCTATCAAAACAACAAGAACAACCATAGGGTGTTCTTGAAACTACCTTTCAAGAACAGGATGTTGTAGTAAGGATAAGAAGAAGATGATGATAATTCTTGAATGTCTAGCTTCTAAAAGGGGAGTCCTCAAGCTTGTATACCCACAAGCCCTAGCAAACTCCCAACTTGTTAGGTAGTAGAACACCAAAATTCAAAACCTTTCTCGCAAAACCTGAAATTTCAGCCAAGAAGAACTCAAATTCTGCCCAAGAACTCGAATTTTGTAAGGAGAGAAGAAGGAGAAAAGAGTCTATTGCATGTAAGTGAGAGAGAGTGTCACAAGGGAAGAGTGCAAGAAGAGTTAAGTCTTGCATTAAACCAAGACATAAGCATTCCCCATGCCCAAAAAGGGGCGGCCAAAAAACCCACTCAAAATGGGTTCCCCCCATTTTAGTTTTTATAAAAACTTTTAACCCGTAAGTTTATAAAATAAAAACCTGTTTTAATTTTATAACACTAACACTCTTTTATTCGTTATTATTTAACTAACTTAAATAATGAAACAAATAATTTCTCATGAACAGATTATCCACATAATGTTGTTCTCTTACAAAAGCTAAGTTTTAGAAAACCATTATCTAAATTGGTGTAAATATTTATTTGTATGATCTTATCAAAAATAAATATATATTGGTGTTTTTTTAGTTTGTTATTGGGTATGACCCGACTTGGATCATAACGTAATAACCACATCAGTCTTGTATGTGTCTTGGGTATACAAGATCCAACAATCTCCCACTTGCACAAGATTCATAAAAGATTGATGCAAGAAGTAAATACCACCTAACAATGGTTTACTACCCTTAATACGTATGATTAAGTGCCATTCAATAACATCATTCTCTTCAAGTACCTTACTCAAATTGTTTTAGGTGAATCAATCATCTATCCTTTTGTCACAGATGTCATGTTAATGCCCAGAGACACAGAGTGATCATTCTCCATTGATTTAACTTTATCTGGCCTTAGACACCTTACTCTTAATGAATAACAGGGACAAATCCCATCTTGACTGCATACATCTCTCACAATTACCATACATCATACCTGAACTCGGACTTATTTACTACCATGTTTCAGAACATCAAAGAACTAAGTCAAAGTATAATATTCGGAAAATATGAAGACCCAATATGTATCTGAGGTCAGAGGATATCAAATGATGTTCGCCTTTACTCAAAATTACTTATGAACAATTTGGAACAGTCCATGTAGTAATATTTGAGATGCATGTCAATCCAATATTTGTATCCCTCAAATATCTATGAACTTTGGCAGCAACCATTTGCTCTATATTCATGGATATAAATATCTACCAATCCAAGTTCATAATAGTCTTACCTTGATACTTGTTCCCACAAGTATGAATGACTACGGACGTTCGGAGTAAATGATTTACTCATGGATTTTAAACATGCAAAATAGGAATATTAGTTGAATCATTATAACCAAATAATGTATTCAAGTAATAAAGGGTTACAATATCTAATTACAAAATTAAAGATCAAATCCAGTACTAGAGTATTGACGTCCCATGGCACAAGTATGACTTTCATGCTTTGCCTTTTCAAGAAGCTTCATGAGCGGATCCACAATGTTTTGATCCATGTGAACTTTCCGAATACATATCTTTCCCTTTTCAACATCATCCCTTATATAGTTGAATCTCTGTTCAATGTGCGTAGTCTTTTGATGCGCACGGGGTTCCTTGATTTGAGCAATCGCACCCTCGTTAACATAAAGAATTTCTAGGGGGTCCTGAATGGAAGGGGCCACCCCTAGACTGGCAATGAATTTCTTTAACCATGTAGCTTCCTGAGCTGCTAATGAAGCGGTGATGTATTCTGACTCTATAGTTGACAATGCCACCACATCTTGCTTAGAGCCCTTCCAAGAAATTGCTCCTCCATTCAAGATTAAAATGTACCATGATTGTGATCGTGAGTCACGCAATTAGTTTGGACACTCGCATCCATATAACCCTTTACTATGAGTTCCTCCTCACCATATCCATAGATTAGGCACATATCTTTGGACCTCCTTAGTTACTTAAGTATATTCTTAACATCCAACCAATGACTGTTTCAAGGATTTTGCTGGTATCGATTTGTCATGCTCAAGGCGCATGACATGTCCAGCCTAGTGCATATCATTGAATACATGATGGATCCTATGGCAGATGGATACGACATTCCCTTCATTTGGTCTTGCTCATCCTTTGAGCTTGGACTTTCAGTCTTACTCAATATCGTTCCTCTTTGGATAGGTACCGTACCTTAGATTTTTCCATCTTGAACCTTTTAAAGATCTTATCAATGAATGCACTTTAATTTAAACCTATCAACCGCCTTGATCTATCCCTATATATCTTTATTCCCAAAATATAGGCGGCTTCACCAAGATCCTCAATGGAGAAACAGCTTCCAAGCCAGGTCTTAACACCTTCGAAGGTTGGAATGTCGATCATTTGCAAATAGTAGGATGTCATCGACATACAATACTAGGAAAGTGATGACGCTCCCACAAGCTTTCTTATATACACATGCTTCATTAGCATTTTTGATGAACCCAAATTTGATTATCCCTTCATCAGAACGATGATTCCAACTTCTTGTTGCTTGCTTCAATCCATAGATTGATTTCTTTAACTTGCATACTTTGTTAGGATGTTTTGGATTGACAAAACTTTCAGGCTGAACCATATAGACAACTTCCTTAAGATATCAATTTAGAAACGCAGGTTTGACATCCATTTTCCAAATCTCAAAATCATAATGAGCAGCTACGGCAAATAATATCCTAATAGACTTTAGCATTGCAACTGGTGAGAAGGTCTCATCATAATCAACCCCTTGAGTTTGAATGAAACCTTTTGCTACAAGTCTAGATTTATAAGTATCCAAGTTTCCATGCATATCAGTTTTCTTCTTGAAAACGCACTTACTTCCAACTACCTTGGAGTTAAGAGGTGGTACAACCAAGTCCTAAACTTGGTTGGCATACATGGATTGCATCTTAATGTTCATGGATTCAAGCCATTTGTCACAATCCAAATTGGACATTGCATCACGATAAGTGGTTGGTTCATTGGAATCTACCACATAGCATCCATCTACGAAGAATCCATATCTTTCAGGTGGATTATTAATTCTTCCAGATCTGTGAACGTTTTGTGTGTATTGATCAACCATTTGATCATCCTCAACATCCCCATGTTGAGTGCTAGTGTCAACCAAACGTGTATCGGTATGTGGTTCTTAATCCTCATCAACATCCACTTTTCTACTGCTAGTTCCTTACGTAAGGAACATAGCTTCTAAGAACTCAGCCTTCTTGGCAACAAACTCCTTTTGTTCTAATGGATCATAGAAATATTATCCCATAGAATCTCTAGGATATCCAATGAAGATACACTTAGTGGAACGACTTTCTAACTTGTTTGACGTGGGAGTCTTAACATAAGCCTCACATCCCCATACCTTTAAATATGATAGTGATGGAACCCTTGCATTCCATATTCCAAAAGGTGTCATTTCCACTTTCTTGGTTGGGGCCATATTCAAGATATGTGCCGCAGAGAGCAAAGCGACACCCCAAAATGATAGAGGCAATGAGCTTCCAGCCATCATAGATCGAACCATATCTAATAGAGTTGATTTCTCCTCTCGGACACACCATTGTGTGTGGTGTTCTAGGTGGATATAGTTGTGAGACGATACCACAACTTCTATGATGATCTCTAAAAGCGTCACTTAGGTATTCACCTCCTCTATCGGTGCGGAGAATTTTTATTTTCTTGTTGAGTTGATTTTCTACTTCATTCTGGAAGATTTTGAACATTTCAAAAGCTTCATCTCTGTGTCTTAACAAGTACACATAACCGTATCGACTATAGTCATCGGTAAAGGTAATGAAGTATCTTTCATTGTACCTAGTCATTGGTTTAAAAGGACCACATACATGCGAATGTATGATGCCTAATAAATCTTTTGCCATTTTGGATTTGCCACTAAAGGGTGCTTTAGTCATTTTACCTTGTAAACATGATTCCCATACATCAAATGAATCATATTCATTTGCTTTTAAAAGATCGTTCTTTTGAAGTGTTTCTATGCGCTTCTTGTTTATACGACCAAGACAGCAATGCCAAAGATAGGTGTTAGTCAAATCCAATTTGAGCTTCTTAGTGGTGGTTTGGTACATTGAGCTATCATATAATGTGTTTTCACGAACCAATTCATAAATACCATTAATAGGAATACCTTTAAAATAAAAGATGCCATTCAAAGAAATATGAATTTCATTTTCATTAAGTGTCATAACATAACCATATTGTCTTAACTGGGAAAGAGATATAATGTTCCTAGTCAAACTAGGAGCATACAAAACAAGGTAGTCAATGTTTTGACAATTACAACTCTTTGCTACTTTTAGGGTATGGTATCGACATAAACATCATATGTGTGGTCGGCACGTTTATCCCATCAACACCTTTCTATACCACATTTTAGGTGATTCATTAAACATGGTTTGCAAATCAAGTTACCCTACTTACACACACATGTGAGTTTTTCAACCTAAGTGGTTAGGTGACCTTTATCCCATAAATATGGTATCCCCACCTCAAATCACAAGTTCCCTCAAAATGGTTGGGTGACCTTTATTGCATTAAGAGTTTCCAAATGACTCAAGTGTTGTGCAAAAGGATAGTGTTAAACTTGTTTATAAAGGAAATTTTAAGCTTTCATAATACAAGTTTAGAAAACTCTATGTACCTTATACTTGCATGCTTTCAAATACAAGGTACCCTATGGTTCATTTTTTAATAAAAACTATTTTATTAAAATCATTAATCCTTTTAATAACCTTTTATTAATCACTTAATGATAAAGAACCATCAATTTTCAGCTTCTTAAGTTTGTAAATGAGTTTGTTATGCATATCCAAATATCAAACAACAACTAGACAACAAACAACCAAACAAGCATAATCATACAATCATAAGTGCATAACCATAGCCACTAAGTTGAATGTACTTGTTTGCATTCACAAGTGTTGTCATAAGGTCTTTCCGAAGGGTTAACAATGACACATCAATATGTGTCCATGAACTCCCGCTTGAATCCACATCCAAAAGCTTCAAGTGTATATGTCTTTTGTGTCCTTCTTTGGGTCTTCATCTTGTGCATCTTATTTTACAAAATCATATCCTAATACAATTTTTCTACTGAAAGAAATGCACCTAATCTATTTATTACATAACCAATGAATAAATAAATTTCAACCCAAAATACAAACACAAATATTACAACCCTTTCAAGAATCAAAACGAACATGACAAAATCACAATCAACCAAATCCAAAACACATAACGTCAAGGCTATGTTATGCACCAAAATATGTATCATATACAACATTCAAGAACAACTACGAACCCCTTTTTTAACCTTAACGTTCTAGCCAACATGAACCAAAACTTTAGGATTTTCTCCAAACAATACAATCAACATTTGATGTTAATCTTTCAAGGTTTATACTAAAGCATGAAAGATAAAACCGTGAAACATAAGGGATTCATTCATGCATAACAAAACAGCCCCTAATGGGTTGAAAAAGTCCATGAAAACTAACTTTTTAAGAAATTTTGAAGCAAGTATTCCACATAACCGGCTCTAGATACCATTGTTGGGTTTGTTACAAGTTTATCAAAACTAGTTTAACCATTTAAACTTCAAAACGCAACGGATATAAGTGGTTAAAAGGGTATTTAACAATATGAACATTTGAACCATTTTAACCCAAAACAAAACCATAAACAAGGATCATATGTATGTGAAATAAAATGCTATCAAAATCGAAAAGAACACCAAAGGGTGTTCTTGAAACTATGTTTCAAGAACAAGATGATGTACTATGGATGAGAAGAAGATGATGATGCTTCTTGAATGTCTAGCCTCCAAAAGCGAAGTCATCAAGCTTGTATTCCCACAAGCCCTAGCAAACACCTAACATGTTAGGTAGTAGAACACCTAGACCCAACTCCTTGTAAACCCGAAAATCACCCAAGATGTTCTTCAAGTTCAGCCAAAAATTCAATTGTTTTCAAAGAGAAGAAGGAAGAGAGATCCTATTGAATGTGTGAAAGAGAGTGTGTAAGGCCCTATCCTTGGGACGCTTACAGCTGGCCAATCATTGCTCATAAAACATATAATTACATTTATATTTCATAAAACTTCACAGCGGATTGTCAAAATAACTTTTCATTTCATAAAGAATGCTTTTGCAATTTAATACAAACATCCATTACACATTTTCATTTGTTCGCATTACAATGCACAAACATTAACAAAAGAATGCCATCCAAAATGCCAAGTAGCTGCCTTGCGCCATCCTCAGCAATGCTCACCTGCCAACTGGAAAATGCATAAAAAGTCAGCGCTGCTGAGTGAGTTCTAGTTTTATATTAAAACATACTTTATCTTTTATTAAAACCATTCTTTACTTTCATGCGATCATACATCATATGTACACATCGATAATATCGTTATTATCTTCATTAATCGTCCATTCACCGTACGTCATTATTATTCACATTCGTTCATACTTCTTACTTTCATTTGTATGTTCATTTCCTTTGATAACATGTACATTACCCCGAACATTATGCACGAAGCGTGTAACTAGGCCTGAGGTCTTTCATAGTCCTCGAACATTATGCACGAAGCTGACTCCAGCACCTAGCACACGTACATTCACCACTTATCTTTTCTCTTTCATTCCAGAACAATGCCATATGCTATACCCCGAACATTGTACACGAAGCGGGTAACTGGGTGTGAGGTCTTTCATAGACCTCGAACATTGTGCACAAAGCTGACTCCAGCACCTAGGGCAAGCGGCAAGGATCACATACATTTGGTCAATCACAAAGATTGTACCCAAGTGTGCATCCTTCGGGGTAGCTAACCCACACACCGTTGAGCTAACACCTTCATTGGGTGTGCACCACCATACATTTGCTAGCAAGCCTTTCTTACATTACATTCATCCATTAATGCATGCATTCATTCATCATGTTCCTTGTTTCATTATCTTTCACTTTACATTACATAATACTATCATTCATTCATTTACATTCAACGTAAAGCCATGGGAAAGAAAAGCATACATCATAATGAGGAATATGAACATACAACATCACCATACAAGTCACATCATACATACATAACATACATCATACATACCATCATGCATAAGTATCAAACATACAACATAACTTGCCCAACATAACATCTATGACCTCAAAAAGTGAATTTACATAGCCCTTGGGAACCTCTCATGTCAAAGCCTACGTTACACTTTTCCCCAGAAGTCAGAAAACATTACAAGTTTTCATCCGCATTTGTCTTTTGCTCATCCGCATTTGCTATAGTTCATCCGCATTTCTTTTCCTTCATCCCCATTTCTTACTACTCATCCACATTTCTCTTACATAGTGGTAAATGTTCATCTGCATTGACTGTTCATTCGCACTGACTTCCCATTACTCATCCGCATTGACTTAGTTAATGGTTAATGCTCATCCGCATTAACTGTTCCTCCGCATTGACTTCCAATACTCATCCGCATTTGCTTACTTAGTAGTTAATGCTCATCCTCATTAACTGTTCATCCGCATTGACTTTCCATACTCATCTACATTGACTTTCTTAGCAGTTAATGCTCATCCGTATTAGTTGTCATCCTTATTGACTTTTGAACACTTGGGCTGATTCTAAAGCTTAAACATATGAGCCCTAAACATCAGATCTCAGTTCCCAATCATCATCTATCATGTTCTAAGTTTAAATATTACATTCTAAGCCTTAGAAACCCAACCATAACATCAACAAGTATGAACACAGCCCAGATCATATCATAATCACAACATGCATACATCGATACATACGGGTGAAAACCCAGTTTTATAAAAACATCAGTTCATGCATTTGCAGCCCTAAAATCAGTTAAAAACTAGTAAAAGAAGGGTTCTAGAACTCACCTTTGCTGCTCTTGGGTATGGCTTCTTCTAACTCGTTAGCAAATTGAATTCAACTGCCTAAAAACCCACTAAAACATACCCGAACACATACAAACACACGTAAGCACAAACCCGAGGACATAACCGGTTAAGAAGACCATAATAACATGAATTCTTACCTTGAATTCACACTTTTCTTCTTGTTTATCTTCAAAACCGAGAGTTCTTGCTCCTAGCTACTCTCTCTCTCTCTCTAAAAATCCGAGGATTTTGTTTGTAGAAAGGCTGATGGGCGGCCATACCACCTTTATCACGAACTTTTAAACTCTTTTGTCCTTTGACACTTCTAACCTCGAGACTTGGGTTTTATTTTTTTCCTTCTTTTTACTTCACTTTATTATTTCTTTCTTTGTCTTTAAAATAACCAAGTATTACAAGTCCATTCCCCTTAAATAGGTTTCGTCCCCCAAACCTGTTATTCCTTGAAAAGACGTGGGTGATTTTGTCTCATCTCTTCTTTGGTCTCCCACATCGACTCGGATCCCTTCCTGTGCTTCCACTGTACACGCACAAGGGTAACCACTTTATTCCTCATCGTCTTCTCTTTCCGATCAATGATTGCCACTGGTTGCTCCACATAATTGAGCAGTTCATCTACTTCGATATTCTCTAGTGGAACAACCATATCTTCATCTACCAAGCACTTTCTCAGATGAGATTCATGGAATGTCGGGTAAACTCCACTTAACTCATTTCGTAACTCTAGTCTATAGGCCACCTCTCCTACTAGGGCAATGATTCAGAGAGGGCCTATGTACCTTGGGCTTAACTTGCCCCGTTTCCTGAATCAGATGATCCCCTTCCATGGTGAGTCCTTCAACATAACCCGGTCACCCAACTGGAACTCAATCGGTATGCGTCGTTTAGTGGCTTACGAATTTTGTCTATCTTTAGTTGCCTTCATGAATGCCATAATATTTTTAATCTTCTCAGTCATAGCCTTGATTACCTCAACACTCCCTATTTCTTTTTTACCAATATCACCCCAACAGATGAGTGTTCTGCATATCCTACCATATAACATCTCATAAGGTGGCATACCAATGCTGTCATGATAACTGTTGTTGTATGAGAATTCAGCTAACGGTAAGTAGTCATCCCAACATCCCCCAAAATCAATCACACATGCCTGAAGCATGTTCTCCAATAGCTGAATGGTCCTCTCTCACTGAGCATCAGTCTGGAGATGGTAAGTCGTGCTAATATGTAAACTCGTCCCCATAGCGTCGTGGAATTTCTTCCAAAATTTGGATGTAAACTGGGTGTCATGAGTAGACACAATAGACACCGGCACATTGTGACGAGTTACAATCTCTTTGGTTAAAAGATCCGCTAACCTCTCAAATCAATATGTCTCGCGAATTGGCAGGAAGTGAGCACTCTTCGTCAAGCGGTCAACAATCACCCATATAGCATCTTACCCTTTCGGAGTACGTGGTAGCTTCGTAATAAAATCCATGGTGATGTGCTCCCACTTCCATTCCAGAATATCCAAAGGTTGGATCTTCCTATACGGCTTTTGATGTTCAGCCTTCACTTGTAGACAAGTAAGGCATTTACTCACATACTCCACCACGTCAGGTTTTATACCCGGCCACCAATAATCCTTTTTCATGTCTTGATACATCTTTGTGGCATCTGGATGAATGGAGTATCGAGTCTTGTGAGCTTCATCCCTAATTTCACTCGTAGATCCCCAAAACTAGGAATCAACACCCGTCCAAATTAGGTTTTAACACCAAGTTTGTTTTTACCCAATTCCACAACCAGACCTCTTATTCTTTCCGAGTTAAAATGATCTTCCTTCAGTGCCTTATCATGAAAATCTTTAACCTGTTTCATCACGTCAGAGGTAATGATTAGTTGATACGCTTGCTCCTGAATCGGCTCGGGTCTCTCTTTCCGACTAAGGGCATCCGCCACCACGTTGGCTTTGCCCAGATGGTAATGGATCTCGTAATCATAGTCTTTTATAAGCTCCAACCATCTCCTCTACCTCATGTTCAAATCTTTCTGCTCAAAGAAGTACTTCAAGCTCTTATGGTAAGTGAATATGATGCACTTCCCCATACAAATAGTGCCTCCAAATCTTTAACGCAAAGACCATCGCTGCTAGCTCAAGTCATGAGTAGGTAATTAACCTCATGACCTTCAACTATAGAGATGCATAGGCTATAATCTTCCCTCTCTGCATTAACACACATCCCAACCCTGAGTAGGAAGCATCAAAATAAACCACCAGGTCTTTAGTTCCATCGGGTAATGACGGAACAGGAGCATGATTCAACCTTGCCTTTAATTCCTCGAACACCTTCTCTTGAGCTTGAATCCATACAAATTTCGCATCTTTCCGGGTCAACTTGGTGAGTGGAGAAGCGATTTTGGAAAAGTCTTGGATGAACCTTGTGTAGTACGCCGCCAAACCCAAGAAACTACGAATCTCGGAGGGCGTCTTTGGAGACTTCCATTGCATCACTGCCTCCACCTTTGCCGGGTCCACCATAATCCCATCACGATTCACCACATGACCCAAGAACTAAACCTCATGCAACCAAAATACACACTTGGAGAACTTAGCGTACAACTTCTCCTTTCTCAGTGTCTCCAAAACCTCCTGAATGTGACCGGCATGCTCTATCTCGCTCTTCGAATAAATCAGGGTATCATCAATAAACACAATCACTGAGTTATCCAACATCGATCAACACACTTGATTTATCACGTCCATAAAAGCAACTGGCACATTGGTCAAACCAAAAGACATGACAAGAAACTCGTAATGACCATAACGCATGTAGAAAGGTGTTTTAGGAATGTCTTGCTCTTTCACCTTTAGTCGATGATAGCCAGATCGAAGGTCTATCCTTGAAAACCAACTTGCACCTTGAAGCTCATCGAACAAATCATCTATTCTTCGTAAAGGGTATCGGTTCTTCACCGTCAACTTGTTTAGATCGCGGTAGTCAATGCACATCCTCATACTATCGTCTTTTTTCTTCACAAACAGGACTAGAGCACCCCAAGGGGAGATACTCAGTCTAATGAACCCCTTATCGAGCAGCTCTTCTAACTGCTCCATAAACTCTTTCATTTCCGTCGGATCCAATCGATACGATGCTTTGGCAACAGGTTAGGCACCCGTTATTAGATCAATCTGAAACTCGATCTCTCTGTCAAGTGGCACTCCTTGTAGGTCTTCTGCGAACACGTCTGGAAGGTCACACACAAACGGTACATCTGATAGTTATGGTGTTGGTGTATGCACATCCTTTACATAAGCCAAATAGGAGCTACATCCACGACTCATACACTTTCCCACCACTGCCATTGAGATTACTATCGGGATCGTCGTGACCCGATCCCCTTACACAGTTACCGAATTCCCGTCAGGTGCTGCCAAATGAATCATCTTCATGTGAAACACAATGTTCGCCTCAAAGTCCGCCAACCATCCATCCCATGAACCAAATTGAAACCACCTAAGGTCATCATGAACGGTCTAACATGAAACTTATGACCTTCTAGATCCACATCACAGTTCTCTACCATCTTAGAAATCATGGTAGACTTACCTATGCCAGTTTCAACATCAAAGGACGCATGAACACGTCTACTACTAACAGCCAACTTAGCACAGAAAGTTGCAGAAATAAAACTTTTACTTGCACCAGAATCAAATTACACCAAAGCTAAAGTTTGGTTCACTAGAAACGTACCGGACACAACATCAGGGTCCGTCCTAGCCTACTCCTGTGTCATAGTGAATGCCATGGTGCTCGCCCTTGGTCCTTCTCCTCTAGTCTTCTTCACCCTAGAATCCTCAGCCCTCGGCTTCTTACAGTCCTTACTCATATGACCACTTTCCCCATAGTTGAAACACCTTGCACTCGTGCAGTCTCTAGCCATATAACCAGGCTTCCCACACTTGAAAAATATGTTTAACCCCCATCTACACTCACCACTGTGCTCCTTCCCATATTTGCCACACTTCTTCGATCACGTGTCCGATATGGCTACACGGCGATCATCCACCCATGCTTTCTTATTACCCGTCGAGGCATCACCCCGACCAAACCTCTTCCTATTCCAGTTCTGATCACCACCGCCCTTCTTGCTACCTTCAGCCACCACCACCGTTCTCTCATCATACCATCCCTCCGCCAAATCCACCGCCAACCTAAACGCGCTCGGTCAGGCAACAATCATGTGCCTTCAAATATCCGTCGGCAAACCCAGAATATACCTCCTACTCTTTCGAGACAGAGGTGTCACCTGATCCGGCAGCAGACGCGCCATCTCTGTTGCACCCTGAAAGGATCATAGATGCCAACTCAATAGGTTAATTGATGATTGTTCAGCTGGAATCCCACAAGTCCAAGATGCAATGCGGATGAAGATATGCAAGAAAAATAACAAGTGTTATCTTCCGCATTAGTCAATGCGGAAGACAAAAATCTGATGCGGACAAGTGTTTACTCTTTCGCATTAACTAATGCGGAAGACACAATACTTATGCTGAAGAAGTTACTCTTCCGCATTGACTAATGCGGAAGAACACAAGAATATGTGGACAAGACTTTGATTATCCGCATTGACAAATGCGGATGACCAACCAAATGTGCACAAGTATTTGATCATCCGCATTAACCATGCGGATGACCAACATACTAATGCTGATGATCAAGTGGAAATGCGGATCAAGATTATCTCATCCGCATTTGTCAATGCGGATGAACAAGCAGAGATGCGGATCAAGACTTAGACTAGTTTCTGATGTAATAGGTCAAGGGTAGTTTAGTCATTTTGTAAAGGTATCTTGTCTTGTCTATAAATAGAATAGTTTACCTCGTACTGAGGTGATGGTTGACAGATAGGGGATTTTGTTGTAATTATTCTCTAGAATTTCTCAACATTCATATATCAATACAAACAAAATTTATGAGTAATTTTCTTACTTGATTGTTCTTCGATTGTTTGTTTCCGCCACTCCATCGTTGACTTGATTATCATATTCGATTCTTAGTAAGAATATCACTCTTACTAAAACCCAGTCAATTGGTATCAGAGCTTTGGCTCTCGATTCTCTTTCAGATCTGCGCACAGACTAAATAGAACTCCATTGATCTGATAATCAAGTTGCTAGTAGTAGATATCATCATCTCTACTTAGCAAACAGTAAGAAAGAATACTCCTGTCAAACAACAAGAACACTCATTCTGAACCTCAACATAACTGCTTGAATAGTTTGGACTCATTAAACATAATCAATCTTACAATCAACTAAATCTATACTTACACAAATCAACATGGATTCTAACAGTTACTCTAAAATAGGTCACACACCTAAAACTCCCATGCTTAAACACAAATCTGAGTTTAAACAATGGAGAATACGGTTTAGAAATTATACCACACGTGTAGATCCTGACTTTTGGATCTCAATATGTAAGGGTCCACATATTCCTGTTACTTTATCAACAGCTCAAGCTGCACTGTACAAGACTGCTAGAATACCAATTGAAGACTTAACTCTGGATGAAGATGACTATAAGAAAATCAAAATTGATCTTAAAGCATACTCTATTTTGACTCAAGCACTCAAAATGGATGCTCTAATAAGATTTGAAAAATATGGAACTGCTAAAGCTGTTTGGGATGCTCTCAAAATTATGTGTGAAGGTAGCAGTGAAGTTGCTGAAATTAACAATGACAAGCTAGTCAATCAGTATGAAACCTTCCATCACAGCAAAGGAGAATCCATATCAAAACAACTGCACAGATTTATAGAGTTGGTCAATGACTTTGAAATTATGGGTGTTTCATACAACATTAAAGAACTCAAAAAGAAAATGCTCCACAGTCTACCTGAAAGCTGGAAGCAAAATGTCACAATGTTGAAAAATACTCTTGATCTTGAGAGTACCACTCTAACTTTATGATAGCCAAGATTGAAGCTATGGAAATTGATGAACGAAGCAGAAATCTGAGTGGACTAAGAGTGATTGAAGCCTACAAATTTACTTCAGAATCACATTCTAATGAAAATGCTTTCATCCAGAGGAAGATGACTTTATTTCATCAAGATATCAAATGAACAATATTGGGTTCATTGCATCTCCATCATTCAATCACCATTCAACTTCAACACAAGCACCAAAAGTCTCCACAGCACCTCCAATCTCTCCAGAAGACTTAAAATCAGAAGAGCAAAACGCAACCTACAATGCCTTTGTTGCAAGTTTTGAAGCATATCTTAGGGGAAGACTTACTTCTGCCCATTTAATACAGGAAGATTTAGAAGAATTAGATCCTGATGATGTTGAGGAGATGGATCTACAGTGACAAATGGCAATGATTGCCATGAGAGCAAGAAATTCTTCAGAAAAGGAAGAAAATTGAGCCTGAATGAGAACACAAAGCTTGGATATGACAAATCGAAGGTAAAATGCTTCAACTGTGGAATGACTGGTCATTTCTAAAGACAGTGCAATGCTCCTAAAAGAACCAACCATTCAAGGAACTCTCCTGGTCAATCATCCTCACAGCCCAATTCAAGTTATCACTCAAACAATCATCAACAACAGTACCATCATTCTCATCATCAACAAACATACCAGAATCAACCACAGTTGACAAATCAAGCCGACACAACCAGTCAGCCTTCTGCCAGTGCCCTTGTGATCAAAGAAGATGGGATATGTGACTGGAGTGTGTGTGCGGAGGAAGTCAAGCCTTAATTCCAGAATCACGCCCTCATGGCTCATATCAATGATGGACCATCTGCAATGCATACTGAGGTAAAAACAAACCTTTGTAGTGAGAAATGCATAAATGAATGACAAGAGTATAGAGAACATAATCATAAACTGGCAGATAAAATTTAAGAAGAAAAGGTAAAGTCAGAAATGATGACGAGAGAACTAAAAAGTTTTGAAATCAAAATCAAATCTCTCATTTCTGACATAGAAAAATTGCATGGTGAGAAATACAATCTTGCAGCTGAAAATGAGCTACTTACTCAAAAGTTAGGTCAAGCTAAAGCTCAAAAATCTATGACTGAAGTGAAACTTGAAAAGTTTCAAATGTCTTCAGTCAAGCTGCAAGAAATGCTGGATTCATAAAATGTTCCAAAGGACATGTCAGGGATTGGGTACAATTCATGTCCACCACCATACAATGACAATTACATTGTCATGCCTGACTTTGTATCACTCTATGAATCAATTAAACCTAAAATTGTGGAACCTAAATCAGAAGTGAAACAAGTGACAAATCCTCAAAACAAACCTGATGTTATTTTGAATCCAATGAGGACAAAATCAAGTTAGGACACCCAATCAAAATCAAGAGTGTTCTGACAAGACAGTGATTGTCAAAAAACCATCAAGTCCTGTAAAAGCAATTGTACCTTTTATAAAATTCATACCTTCTGTTTTACAAGTGAAAAAGAAATATGTCAAAATAGTGAAACCCACTACTGAGAGTAGTTCTGATAATGAGATTGTATCTCCACAAAATTCAAGCAAATCAGAAAAGGTTTCACTAAAAAAGAAACCAACTGTAAAACTAAGTTCAACACACAAAACTTCATCAGACCCACAGTCATCCAAATTAAGGCAGGGAGTTGGGTTTGATATCTGTAACAAAGAACATGTTGACCAGTTTGAGAAAGACGTGAGAAGTAGGTTGATGAAACAGAAACAACCCACACAACTGAACAAGAGTAGTATTGTGAAACAATCTACAAAAAAGGTTGATTCTGATTCATCACCTAAAGAAAAGAAAGTGACTCATCAAAAGAAAGTATGAGTTGAGTCGCTCAATGAAAAATCTGATTCAAGAAACAAACAAATGTATTGTGATATTTGTGACATGTTCAATCACAAGACAGATAATTGCTTCTTCAACCAATATTGTTCTATCTGTTATATGAACAATCACTCCACCAAAAATTGCTATTTCAACAAGTATTGTTCAATCTACGACATGAACAATCACTCTACATCTGATTGTTACATCAATCAGAAGGGGTTGAGAATTCCACAACACAAGCCCATCGCAAAAATATCTACTGTGATGCATTCTACCAAACAGCATCTTCATGATAATCAATCTAGGACTTCTAGATCAACAAATGACAGAAATAAGTCGAAGGATTTAAGGAAAGGTCAAAGAAATTATCTCACAATGAAACACAAACTTGACCTTCCGAAGCCAAAACCAACTTTTGATAAAGAAACTCGGGCTAAATTTTTACGAAGTAATAGAAACCAACGATTTCATTATTCATCTGAATCCTCAGTAGATGTAGATGAGATGACCCAACCAATTCATTACCAAAAATCTCCCAAACCACCTTCATCTAAATCATCATTCGGGGGAAAATACTAGGAGGTGACTATCATGAATAGGAACGGGAAACCCAAGACCATCATGGCTTGGGTTCCTTATTCTAATTAGTTCCTTTTGTTTGTAGGTTCATGCACACAGGTCTAATAGCCTATGGTATGTAGACAGTGGATGCTCCCAAAACATGATTGGAGATCGTTCCCTCCTTCATGATTTCAAGTACATATAACGGACTACTATGGCATTCGGTGGAAAGTCAGAAGGTGGTAGGATTACAGGAGAAGGATCTGTGACAAATGGGATGCTGAGCTTTGACAGAGTGAATTACTGTGAACAACTGAATTTCAATCTGCTAAGCGTGTCTCAGATCTGCAACAAAAAATATTCCACTCACTTTACACACACTCACTGCTACATACTGAAACCTGGTTTTCAGATTCCTCAAGAATGGGTTGTCTTAAAGACTCCAAGGAAGAATAATACATATGTCTTAAACCTGTGTTCTGCGTCACCTAAGGAAGAAACATGTCATTTGTCTAAAGCATCATTTGATGAGTCACAACTTTGGCATAGACGTTTGGGGCACACTAACTTTAAAAATATGAACAAGTTAGTCAAAGGAAACCATGTAATTGGTCTTCCTCAAAAGGAATTCAATTTTATTGATCAATGCTCAGCGTGCCTCAAAGGAAAACAACACAAATTATCTCATAAAATCAAGCTGGTGAACACTAACAATACTTCATTGAAGTAACTTCACATGGATCTCTTTGGACCAACTCATGTAATGAGTATGGGAAAGAAACAATATTGTTTGATGATCATTGATGACTTTTCTTGATTCACATGGGTGTTCTTCCTACCTCATAAAAATGAATCATCCCAAATCATTCAAGAATTTATCACTAAAATTAAAAATCAATTGATCTCAAAGTCAAAATAATAAGAAGTGATAACGGTACAGAGTTCAAAAATGAAAATATGAGTTCCTTTTGTGCAACCAAAGGCATTGCTCATCAATTCAGTGCAGCTAGAACTTCTCAACAAAATGGGGTTGCTGAAAGGCGAAATAGAACACTGATTGAAGCAGCAAGAACCATGCTAGCGGATGCTAAACTGCCAATCACCTTCTGGGCAGAAGCAGTTAACACATCGTGCTTTGTGCAAAATCGAACTCTGATTGTTAAAGAAAGTAACATGACACCTTATGAACTGATATTTCAAAGGAAACCATTCATTGGTTTCTTCAAATCATTTGGTTGTCCAGTCTCAATATTAAACACCCGTGGTCATTTGGGAAAATTTTCATCTAAGTCTGATGAAGGATTTTTTGTAGGTTATTCTTCCGTCTCAAAGGCTTATAGAGTGTTCAATCCTAGACTGAACATTATTGATAATCCACAATGTTCAATTCAAGGAACATTCGTTTCCCAATCTACAAATGGTCCTGATCGGTTGTTTGATATTGACACTTTTACTAAATCATTTGACCAATTTCACTTGTCTGATGCAAGAAATATATATTCAGGTGATACTTCATCAAATGTAGAAAGAAGTGAAAATTATCCATTGATCCCACCTACATCTGATGAACATATGAATGAAGATGTTCCTCTTCAAGTTGATCCCATATGAACATATGAACATAGACACTTGTCACAAAACCTTAGCGTTTCCTCTGAAAAAGGTCCTAGCCTGGTACCATCTCACTCAGATGACTTGTCACATGAGATCAGAAATCAAAAACAGGCTTCTCATCCAGAAGAAACTCAAGGTACTTCAAACGATGCAAGCAACCTCAGTGCTGCTAAAGATGTAGCAGCTACTGAAACAGAAACTCAAGGTACTTCATAATTCAACACCAATACAAGATGATTGTGCCTCTGACCAAAATGAACTGAATGTCTCCAATATTGATGTAACTATTACGGGTGACATCCATTCCCACCTCAAGAATACACAAGAATCATCCAGTTGAAACCATTATTGGTGATCTTAATGAGAGGGTGACAAGAAGCAAGTCAAGTATTGCAAACATCTGTTTGTTCTCATGCTTTCTATGTTAACCAGTACCCAAAAACATCAAAGAGGTGCTTCAAGACAATAGTTGGATTGAATCAATGCAGGAAGAATTGCTCCAATTCAAGAAACAAGAAGTATGGCAGCTGGTAGATCTTCCCGAAGGACAATACCCTATCGGTAATAAAGCAAGACTAGTGGCACAGGGACACACTCAAGAAGAAGGAATTGACTACGACGAGGTGTTTGCTCCTGTTGCCAGACTAGGATCAATCAAAATCTTTCTTGCATATTCTGCATCCATGAACTTTACTGTTTATCAAATGGATGTAAAGTGTGCCTTCTTATATGGAAAGATTGCTCAAGAAGTCTATGTAGGTCAACCACCTTGCTTTGAAGATCCAGATTTCCCTCACGGAGTGTACAAGCTCGACAAAGCTCTGAATGGTCTTCATCAAGCTCCAAGAAAGTGGTATGAGACTCTATCATCCTTTCTTCTTGAACATGGGTATGAAAGAGGAAAGATTGATCAGACCCTCTTCAGAAGAATAAGAGGAAAAGACATGCTGTTAGTCCAGATCTACGTGGATGACATTATATTTGGCTCGACAAACAAACAACTCTGCAAAGAATTTGAAGATCTTATGCATTCAAGTTTCAAATGAGTGCTATGGGGGAACTCACATTCTTTCTGGGAGTGCAAGTCCAGCAAACAGCAGATGGAATCTTCATCAATCAATCAAAATATGTAGAAACCATGCTGAAGAAATTTCACTTTGCTGACTGTCAGTCTATGAGAACTCCTGTAGATACTAAAGTAAAGATTGGACCTGACCTGAAGGCAAATCAGTGGATCAAACTCACTATCAATCAATGATAGGTTCACTTATGTATCTAACAGCCAGTATGTCTGACATTATGTTTTGTGTTTGTGTGTGTGCTAGATATCAAGCTGATCCAAAAGAATGACATGTGAACGCAGTTAGGAGGATATTCAGATATGTGAAGGGCAAACCAGCTCTCGGATTATGGTATCCAAAAGAAGATGAATTTAATATCTATGCATACACAGACAGTGATTATGGAGGATGCAACTTCAATAGAAAATCCACTTCTGGCGGTTGTCAATTTCTTGGTCCCAGACTAGTACCTGGCAATGCAAGAAGCAGACAAATGTGTTTGTGTCCACAGCCGAAGCTGAGTACATTGCTGCTTCAGCATGTTGCTCTCAAGTTCTCTGGATTCAAAACCAGATGCTTTATATGGTTTTAACTTTTTGCATAAACCAATTTCTGAGTATATAATTACAGTCGTTATATCATTCACTGTGCTTAATTTCAAAATGTAAAAGACTGAAATGACTTACCAGATATGTTGGTAGGTTCAACTTGGAAGAAAAGATACATGCAGTGATGAATTAAAGACATATTCAATTATGAAACACTCATCACAAAGTACAGGTATGTATTGGCTTATGTGAATGCATGTGTGTGTAGTAACCTAAACACACCAGGTAATGATACTTTATGAATCTCTTTCACCATATCATGTTCCATCTTTGTTTTCCTGAGCAAAGACCTGATGAAACTTGCACATAGTGCCGATTTCATGATCCAAAAGATTCCCAATGTGGAACACATCCAAAATTGGATGAATCAACAAAGTAATACATTCCAAGTGAATGATCTGTTGGACTAAAAGAACCAATGAGCCAAGATCAGAAAACCTCTAAGTCCACATGGTATCACAACAACTGCTGAAAGCTTCATCAGCAGTTTGACAAGTACTGAAGACTTCAACAGCTGAAGATCAAGTGCTGACGACTTCAACAGCTGAAGAACTAATGTGTTGAAGTACAACAGCTGAAGAACACAAGTACTAAAGCTGAACAGCTGAAGAACACAAGTACTCAAGCTGAAAGACCAAAGTACTGAAGTACAACAGCTGAAGAGTCTACAAGTGCTGAAGATCAACAACTGATGTACAAAGTCTGAAGACAAAGACTGAAGACATCAGCTGATGATATCTACTGAAGTCATCAGCTGATGAAACATCTGAAAGTCAAAATCTGAAGATCAAGTACTGAAGCGTCAGTAGTTTGTCACAACTGCTGAAGAGTACTCCTTCAGTAGTAGTGATATCATAGTTTTATATATCTAGTTTCAGTAGTTTTGTAAAATGACTGAAGAGCTTGTTCTTCAGTCGTTGTAGTTTCAGTAGTTTTATAAAACGACTGAAGAGTGTTCTTCAGTCGTTGTAGTTTCAGTAGTTTTATATTTCTCAGTAGTTGTAACACTGATAACACTTAGAACTTTTTGTAAGAAGATGTCAGCTGTTTTGACATCTTCAGTAGTTATGTTTCAGTTGTAATAAATCTGTTAGATGTCACTATCAAGTGACATCAGCAAACGTCACATCTCTTATATAAGAGGTGTCGACCTAATCATAATTGTGATATTCTGTTACCACGAAAGCGAATATTGAATGAAATATATTTGCAGATATTCTCTCTCTCTATAACCGTCTTTGTTCTTCATTGAATATTGTTTTGTTCTTGTGAATCGACTAATTCATTGTTTGAATTCTGCTGCAATACTCTTCAATCAATCAAACATAGATCACTAATCCTAACAAGTGGTATCAGAGCAAGGTTAATCATTGATCGATCTAACAATTGATCATTGAAATTGCTAATTGATATCTGTGTTTGATTGAATTAGCGCATTTGCAAGAACTGGTTATAGATTATTGAATTTCTGCCGCTTTCGTTCATTTATTTTGAGATCTTCTGGTTCAATTGGTTGTTGCGTTTTTGTTCTAATCTGTTTTAGCTTAACCGAATTTGATTGAATCCGAGATGACGACTCCTTCTAATGACCCTCACAATACCGGTCCTTAACTAAGCCTCCGATGCTGGTTAGGACCGAGTATAACATATGGCAACGAAGAATGCTTCATCACCTGTCTGTTAACAGTTCAGGTTGTTGGACATCTGTGGTACATGGACCACATAAGCCTATGGTGAACAATCCGGAAACCAATCAAATGGTTCCGAAGAAGAAGGAACAATACTCTGATGAAGATTGGAAACTCTTTGAGATTGATGCAAAAGCCAAGGAATTCTGGCCATGGCACTGCCTAATGAAATCTATTCAGGGCTTATGCATCATGAAACTGCTCATGATCTCTGGAATGCCCTGAAGGAACAATTCGGTGGCACTGATGAGGTCTTAGCAAACAATAGAGAGATCCTTGCCCAACAATATGAGACATTCTCTCATAGAAGGGTGGACACTGACTCAACAGTTTGAGCGCTTTTCCTGCTTTATATCTGAGCTGAAAATGGTGAAACAGGAATACACCAATAGCCAGATAAACAATAGATTCCTCAGATCACTGCCTGAGAGATGGGACACATACACTATTGTCCTACGCTCCAGTGCAAATCTAGAAGGCCTATCTCTCACCCAACTTCATGGGAAACTGCTTACATTTGAAAGAGAGATAGAGCAGAAGAGGAAACTGTCCTCATCAGGAAAGCTCACTGATGACTTTGTACCAGGCAATACTACCTTGGTTGGTCATGAGTCAGAATAGCTGCATCTAAAAGCAATTATGATGAGCATATAGATTTCTCTTCAAATAGTTCTGATCATGCATTTGTTGGTATTGAGAGTCATTCTGGCAGTAATAGTGACAATTTATGCTTCATCATGGATGATCTGAAAGGAATAGCTGATGATGATCTAGAAGAGATGGATATTCTGAGCCAGATGGCACTCATTAATATCAGATCTCAGAAGTTCTACAAGAGAACTGGCAGGAAATTTCCTGGACTCTCTGGCAAAACCAAAGTTGGTTTTGACAAGAGTAAGTTGAGGTGTCACAAATGCCAAAGGCTAGGACACTTTGCAAGAGAGTGTAGATCAACTGGATCTAACTCTTCTGCACCCTTTGTGACTTTTCCTAGTACTAGTCCACAAAACAGAGGGAAACAACCTGCTGGTTCTGGTCATTATTCACATCCTAGATCTCCTGCATACTTTGTTCCCCAGGGTCAAATGTCATATCCTTATCCCTGCTATTATGTGCCTCAACCAAATTCTGTTCAAGCTCCAATTGCATAACAACCACAAGCATTGCCTGAACCACAGCCTTCCCAATCTCATCAACAAACTCAACCTCAAGAACACAACTCTTCACCCCAGGAGTTGTTGACTGTAGCAGTTTACCAGATGACATGTCTGGTCATGAACAACTGTTCTCAGGTGCTGGTCAACATGGTGGTGAAAGTCCATTTGGAAATCTAGCTCTTATGGCTTTGGATTCTGCTGATACTTCATCCTCTAATGCCTCTACACCAAAGGTATCACAGGTATCCTCTGAGGCAAAAGCCAAATTATGTTCTGACATATGCATAGCAGCATTTGCATCTATTAGAGAAGCAAATGTAGCTTTAATCAACAAGAACATTGAGCTAGAAACAAATTATTTCCAAAAACAAAGCGGAATTTGAGTCTGTGCTTAATGATAAAAATGATGAGATTTACAAACTGAAATGCCAAATAACTGATGATAAGGCTAGGGAAGAGATACTTCTAGAGAAGTATAAAGATCTCAAAGAAACCCTTGCAGTTACCCAGGTAGAGTGTGATAGATGGGTACAATCATGCAAAGGTTTGAAATGCTTCTTAGTAAGCAATCTGCTTCCAATGTGAAGTTTGGCATTGGTTACAATCACACTGCTCCACATACAGATTTTACTCCAAGAGCAGAGGTAGAATCTGATGGTGAGAGTGATAACCAATCCATCTCATCATGTGATCTACCTTCTCATACAGCACAATCAGAAGTAGAAGTCAGCATCAAGCCCTCTCTAAACCTATCAGCTGATGTTGATGGTTCAAATGCTGACACTCACATGATCAATGAGTTGATCACTCAGGAGTTAATTCTGAAAGTCCTGAAAGGATTAGAGAGCAGATTTAACACCTGAAGTTCAAACTCCAACTGCTGTCAGTACTGAAGAGTAGAAAACTGTCAGTAGAAAGAGTTTGAAGACTACTAAAGAGCAGTCAAGAAAGCAACCAATGCTTCCAAAGCATTGAAGAGAAAGTCTCCAGTTGCTTCATCGTCTGTAGTTGATGATCACCTAAGATGAAGAAGAAACCATGTGAAGTATGTGGTTTGTTCAATCATCTTACACATGATTGCTCGTACAAAAGAGGTTCCAAACTCAAACAAAAAGAAGAAATTAAAGAGAAAATGGAAAAATGAAAACTGAGTTTGAGACCACATTTGTATCAGCAACATCAAATCCTGTAACCCTTAAGTCCTCAAAGAAATCCAAAAGGAAGGGGTTAAACAAGTGACAGCTGAGAGTGCTCAGAAGAAGAAGGTGCAACATAGGAACTTATCAAACTCCACTGGAAATGTGTCTGATGAGCTGAAAGCTTTATCACAAAATCAGACACAGCTGGTCATGATGGTTCAATATGTTGGGTAGAGTTAACCAACTAGATGCTCCTATGTTGAAACCATAGAAAAGGAGATCCAAGCCAAAGGATTCCTCTTCTTCACCATCTTCTTCCTCTCAGGCTGTTGTTTTAATAAACCTGTTAGTTTACCATCTATTGATGAGACCAGGCCCAAAACCAAAAAGGTTTGGGTCTCTAAAACTAACTGATTGTTTATTTTTGCAGGGTTCTCCAACATGCCAAAGTAGCATCTGGTATGTAGACAGTGGGGGATCTATGCACATGACTGGGACAGCTCTCTTCTTCATGACTACTCTCAAGGAAAGAAGGGATTTGTTTCTTTTGGGAATGATGCTAGGGGTTACATCATTGGTATGGCTTTGTCTCCAATGGAGAAATCAAATTTGATGATGTTAATCATGTGGAAAATCTCAAGTACAATCTCTTGAGTGTCAGTCAAATGTGTGATAAAAGGCCATGTTGCTCTTTTCACCAGTCAGAACTGTAGGATTCTGTCATCCAAAGTTTTGCATTTGATTGACAAGGTGTTGGATGAACACACTCTCCTGAGAGCCAACAGGACAGGAAGAGTGTATGCCTTAGATCTTTCCAAGAAAATAGATCTCAAAGGCAATCCTTGCCTATTTTCCAAAGCCTCTTCTCAAGAATCTAAACTGTGGCATAGAAGCCTGGGTCATGTTAATTTCAAAAACATGAATCAACTTATCCACAATAGTTTAGTCAGGGCTTACCAATAAAGGAGTTCCACTGTGATGAACCTGCACTGCTTGTTTAAAGGAAACAACACAAAGTCTCATTCCCTCCTATTGAAGAGCCTAAGTCCACTGCCTGCTTGCAATTACTGCATATGGATCTATTTGGTCCTGTGAGAGTGATGAGCATGGCCAAGAAGAAATACTATCTGGTAATTGTGGATGATTACTCCAGATTTGTATGGACTTTCTTTCTACATTCAAAGGATGAGGTTGCTCAGAAAGTTATTAACTTTGTGTTTTATATTGAGAAGCAGTATTCCCTTCTAGTCAAGTGTATCAGGAGTGATAATGGAACTGAATTCAGGATCATACACTTGATGAATTCTATCTCTCAAGGGAATCAAAAGGCAGTTTAGCATCCCAAGGTCTCCAGAACAAAATGGAGTAGTGGAGAGAAAGAACAGGACCCTCATTGAAGCTACAAGGTCCATATTAGCTGACTCTGGTTTGCCACTGACCTTTTGGGCTGAAGCTGTCAACACAGCTTGCTATGTGCAGAATAGAGTTCTAGTAAATCAGAGGTTGATCAAGACTCCATATGAAGTTCTCCATCATTTGGCTCCTTTGATTTCATTTTTCAAAGCATTTGGATGTCCCTGTTTTATTCTCAACACAAAGGATCAACTCCATAAATTTGATCCTAAGGTGGATGCTGGGTATTTTGTTGGTTATTCATCTACTTGCAAGGCACACAAAGTCTTCAACTGCAGAAGAAAGATAGTTGAAGAGACTCTGCATGTGAAGTTTCATGAATCTCCCTTGGACAAGATTCCACAAAACCCTGTGGAGTTGTTTGATTTTGACATACTGCAATATGTTCCATATCAACCTCCAGCTGTTGCAGATCCTGTGGCTCAATCATCTTCTGCAGCATGTCTTCCACCTGGTGGTATTGACGATGATGATGATAATATCAATACTCACCTATTCAAGTTTAGTGACCAACTGCCTGTGTCTGCTAAACTTGATGTTCCTGTAGCTTAGCGGTTCCATCCACAACAAATGCTGATGAGATCTCTGTTTCCTCTGCATCTTTTGAGTTACCATCAAATTCTTGGTTTCAAGAGTCTACATCAACATCTGCTGCTGCTGAAGGTTCTACAAACACTTGCACTGGTCTCATTGTTTAACAAGAACTGAAGAATCACCCCATGACTCAGATTATTGGTGATATCGATGCTGGTGTTTCAACCAGGAGTCAATTGTCTAACTTTTGCTTCTATGCTCTCTTCATCAGTCAGCTAGAGCCAAAGAACTACCATGTTGCTTTGAGAGACAATGGATGGGTTGAAGCTATGCAGCTTGAGCTACTTCAGTTCAAGAAACAGCAAGTGTGGGAACTTGTTCCTCTTCCCCCAAGTAAGTGTGCAATAGGCACTAAATGGGTGTTTAGGAATAAAACCGATGAAAATGGACTTATTGTTAAGAACAAGGCTAGACTGGTTGTACAGGGTTTTCACAAGAAGAAGGTATTGATTATGATGAAACTTTGCCCCTGTAGCCAGACTAGAGGCAATCAGATTGTTCTTAGCCTATGCTGCATTCCACAATCTTAAAGTTTTTCAAATGGATGTTAAAAGTGCATTTTTATATGGTAAAATAAAGGAAGAAGTTTATGTGTGTCAACCACCAAGCTTTGAGGATAATAAACATCCTGAATGGGTGTACAAACTTGATAAGGCTCTTTATGGGTTGAAACAAGCTCCTAGAGCCTGGTATGAGACACTCTCTACTTTTTTCTTAAGAATAATTTCACTAGAGGCTCCATTGATAAAACTTTGTTTATTAAGAAGGTGGATCAGCATAAGCTACTTGTTCAGATTTATGTTGATGATATTATTTTTGCATCCTCTGATCCCCAGTTGTGTGATGATTTTACAACATTAATGAAAAAGAGGTTTGAAATGAGTGCAATGGGAGAATTACAGTTCTTTCTAGGCTTGCAAATCAAACAAAAGGCTGATGGAACTTTTATTCATCAGTCAAAATATACAAAAGATCTTTTGAATAAGTTTGATTTACAAAACTGTAAGCCCTATTCTACTCCCATGTGCAACACCACACAACTGGATGCTGATCAGAAAGGTAAAGCTGTTGATGAAACGCTTTACAGATGTATGATTGGGTCCTTGATGTATCTAACAGCTTCTAGACCAGATATTATGTTTGCTACATGTGTTTGTGCTAGATTTCAGGCTGCTCCTAAAGAGTCTCATTTGATTGCAGTCAAGAGAATCTTTAGATATTTGCAAGGTACACAATCTCGGGTTTATGGTATTCCACTGGACACTCTTGCAAATTAGTTGCTTTTTTAGATAGTGACTATGCAGGGTGCAAGTTAACTAGAAAGTCAACTTCTGGTGGTTGTCAATTCCTAGGCATCTGTTGATTTCTTGGCAGAGTAAGAAACAAACATCTGTTGCTACATCAACTGTTGAGGCCGAGTACATTGTTACTGCAAGTTGCACCTCTCAAGTACTCTGGCTTCAGAACCAACTTCTGGATTATGGCATTACAGAGACTAAGACTCCATTGTTAATGGATAGTGCTTCAGCTCTGTGTATTGTCAAAAATCCAGTCCAGCACTCTAGGACCAAACATATAGAGATCAGACATCATTTTATTCGGGATTGTTTTGAAAAAGGTCTGATTGATCCTAAGTTTGTGCCTAGTGCTGATGAGCTTGCAGATATTTTTACTAAGCCTTTGGATAGTTCTACTTTCCAAAACCTTGTGTTAAGGCTTGGTATGCTGCAGCTAGAATAAGTGACAACTACTGATGATTTCAGTAGTAATTACTGGTGATCATTGGTACGCATGTCACATATAAGTACTGATGAGTCCTTTTCCCTTCAGTAGTTTTTATAACTACTGATGGCTAAATGCCTCACAAGTACTGAAGTACTTTATGTGTTCCAAACTACTGATGTAGTTAAAACTACTGATGTAGTTACAACTACTGAAATCAATATAAACAGATAAGTACTAATGTTCTATGACACACTTGAAAATAAGATGCAACGTCTGATGAGTAAGTGTTGAGGACAGCATGAAACAGCTGAAAGGCTATGAATTGACGACAACTACTGAAGAGAACTTTCTCTTCAGTTGTTTCAACAACTGCTGTTTCATTCTAAACAACTGAAGCAAAACCATGTCTTCAGTAGTTTTATAACTACTGATGACTAATACCAAGTCTTCAGTTGTTTACAACACCTGATGACAAAACCACTGCCTTTAGTAGTTTCACAACTACTGATGCCAAACACCAAGTCCACAGTTGTTTCAATCATCTGAAGTCAAAACCATGGTCTTTAGTAGTTTTCTAACTTCTGATGCCTAACACCACGACTTCAGCTGTTTCAACGTCTGAAAGGATAATACCATGTCAATAGTCGTTTAAAACTACTGATGACTAACACCACATCCTTTAGTCGTTTTCTTACCCGTACCCTATAAATATCCGTGACCTAATACTTCAAAGCTTCATCTTCTTCAAACCTAACGTTCCTCTCCAAAACTACTCTCTTCTCAATGGCGTCCATGCAAATTAAACCGCGACACAACTATGTTGCCTACCTTACTAAATCGCCTGTCTGGGCTAAGTTCGATAATGCTATCAATCTTATGGTTCAGTCCCAATACAAAACGGCATTTCTTCTGAATCCCATACTACATGCCGAATCCCTCCAACAGTTTTGGATGAATGTTACTATTACCACTGGGGAGAACAACACACCATCTCTCCAGTCGGTTGTCAAAAACAAAGAAGTGGTCATCACTCCTGCAATAATATCGCCAAATTCTTCATCTGGATGATACTATTTCTCCTGCTGGATATCCGAAGGGCACCACAGATCTATCCTTTGCCCAACATGGATATCAAGGCAATCTCAGTGCCACTATCATGAAGAAACACTTCCATGACGCCGAACGCCTAATTTTCACATGGTGAATGTATGTTTGGCTCCTAAGACTTCATCTTGGGATCAAATGTCGACAAAGTGGCAGCAGGTAATGTATTCTATTCTTGAGCAACAACCGTTAAACTTTTCAGAAATAATATTTTTGGAGCTCAAGGATATGGCTCAAAAACTAACCGTTAACCGTTGGATACTATATCCACGGTTATAATGGCCATCATTACAAACCAGCTTAATGCTGAGGGACTTGTTGGATTGGGAGTCCCTGCTACGGCTGTTCTGCGGATGTATACTCCCGGCACAACTCTGACCAGACACTCAAATTGGCTGCCAAGCTGCGCAAACCCACGCCGCTGGAACCCACATCCACCACCTCCAAATCAAATGTCCCCACCAAACCCACCAAAAAGAAACCCAAAATGGCTACTCAGGGAATTGAGTCCCCTGAGGATGCCCCTGCAACACAAACCCAGGAGATATCCACTGGTCCAAACCCCCTAGTGGATATAAGGACTCTTCCAGCCATAGCCGCTCAGGATTCCTCTCAACAGGAGCCTGCAGCAACCATAAAAGGGGTACTACACATCTGGATCTTCCTCACTTGAGGGGATTGCCATTGAAGAGCACACAACCTCCCCAGGTGCACACTGCTTCTATCCCTTCACCCCATACAACTGCCCCTCACAGCCCAACTTTAATAGTTGCACAAGTGCTGACTCAACTGCACTCCTCACCCCCTCCCCAGAAACCACTTACTACTGGGAACACCTCTACAATTGAGGGGGAGGAACACAGTGCAATTGAGAACCCACACACAGGGTTTACCACTTCTATCTCCTGGTGTAGATAAGGAGGTTAGAATATCTAGTGAGGCTGCCACCTCTTCTGAATCAAACATGATCAGAATAAGGCTGGTAACATTGCTAAGACCTCACTAGAGGCAACAGCTGATGATGGACATTGTCCTGAGGCTGGAAGTCCCCAGTACCAAGCAAAAGGGGCACATGCAACAACTGGTCTACACCCAGTGCATGTAAATCCTGCTCCAAGCAGGAGGTTAGATGATTAGCTTTGGCTGATGATGACCTGGGCTTTTTCTACGATGTTCTTGCCCAGAACACAATCCTTGAAGAGAAAGTCAGTAGGCTGCAAAACCTACTTGACCAACTCTCACAAGGAGAAAGACCATCTGCCTCCACCAACCCACAGATGGCACCTTCAGTTGAAGGTTCCCCAAACACTGAGCTACTCCAAACTCAACCACCTGCCTGTGCTTCAGGCCCTATTTCTCAGGAACAGAACCCTCCTGAGCAAATAGGTGTTGTACTTCAAAATTCCCTCCCTCTCGTCACACCCAAAATCACTGATATTATGACTAAAGCCATTGATGAGAGGCTTTCCTCAACTTTACAACCCTTGATTGATGCTGCTGTGCAAAAGACACTTTCTGCGGTGCAAACCCCTTCCTCCAATGCATCCAAAAAGGGGGAGAGTACTGCGATGATAGAAAAGAAGAGGAAAAGAACAGAGGAAGAGAAGGAAGAGAAGCAAGCCCAAGAGGAGGAGAAAGAAAAGCAACCACTGCTCACTTACAAGCGAAAGAAAAGTGCTGATGATCTACTGCTGAAGACAAATCCTTGGAAGAGCTGGTAAAAGAAGCTGATACTATACATAGCCGATCCATGGATAAAATAATCGAACAACTCTTCAGGCAAGGGTTTGATACAGCCATATTGGATAGTGAGATCAGAAGGTTGGAAGTGCAAGAGATTCAAACCCGATGGGCTGGGTATGATGCTCTTGAAAAAGAGAGATTGGAGATCATGATACGCTTCATTGCAAAATACTTAGGAAGATCTTTAATGGAGATTCGCGCGTGGACCAGGGACAGTATTCTGGCTATAGCCACCAGAATCTGTCTGTCTGAGCAATCCACAAGGGGATTATTGTTGAAGCCCTTGATGAGGCTGGGGCTGGTAAAAGGTTGGAAATGGCTAAACTTACAAAGGCGAAACTTACTACAAAGATGCTGGATCAACCTTCCCTTCCACCCACTCAAACACAGCCTACCCCTCAAATCTCCAAACCAATCTCTAAGCCAAAGTCCAAACATCCTCATTCTTCAAAACCAATTCCCTTACCAACCCAACCATCATCCAGTGATGCACCTAGAAGGAGGAGAAGGGTGCTGAGGATGGAAGAAGAAGAAGAAGAAGAGGATGAAGATGATAGTCTGCCACTCTCTGCTGTTCTAAAGCTACCAAAACCCAGAAGTCAACCCATGATCACACCTGACTCTCAAAGGGAAATGGTCAGAGTCAAGATAGAAGATGAAGAACAGCAGAAACAGCATGATGAGCAACTACTGAAGATGGTTGACAAGGAATTTCCTCAGTCATCATCTATACAAGCCATGAAAGGGCATGCTCAGAGGCTGTAAACTTTCAGGCACACTTTTCAGTATCAGAAGGAGAAAGTGAGAGTATGGCCAGACCCCAGGGTGAGTTCTAGACTCATAAAAGAACTATCACATAGATACAATGGCCAGGTTAGAAAAACAATAGATTCTACCATCATGTTGGCCATTGTAGTCACACCTTGGGAAATAATTGATGAATTCAAGAAAGCTCATCAAGCAAAGATGACCCCTCAAGTTTTACTGGAAAACAAGATGATCAAAAAGGGGTTGTTATATAAAAAGCTTGAAGACATCCAGAAGAATGAGCTCCAGTTACTCCTTGAAGGCACCCATCCTGATGAATTTGTCTATAGGGAGGAACTACAGTGGAGCTGAAAAATGGCAGGACCATGAAGTACTTATCTGAGTACTATGGTCCAGAGTTCTTCTTCGAAGGAGGAGTAGAATAACTCTCCAAGGAGGAACAAGTTGTTCTCCTTGAGGCCTATGTTCGATAGTCATACAGACTCATATAGGGAAGTAAATCTCATGAATGGGATAACAACTCTGTGTCCAGTTCCCCAAAACAGAGTTCCCATTCTACCTTGCCAAACAAATATCTGAGATTTCTTCCCAGGCCGGAGCTTACATGGGTCATCTTCTCTACTGATCAAGAAGGAAAAAGACCAATCTTTTGCCAACAATAAGTGGGATAATAAATAATTTAGAGGTTTTGGCTGCATTGGTTCAGGGGGAGTTTGTTGGACCAAAAGAACCAATGAGCCAAGATCAGAAAACCTCTAAGTCCCACATGGTATCACAACAACTGCTGAAAGCTTCATCAGCAGTTTGACAAGTGCTGAAGACTTCAACAGCTGAAGATCAAGTGCTGAAGACTTCAACAGCTGAAGAACTAAAGTGCTGAAGTACAACAGCTGAAGAACACAAGTACTGAAGCTGAACAGCTGAAGAACACAAGTACTAAAGCTGAAAGACCAAAGTACTGAAGTACAACAGCTGAAGAGTCTACTAATTCTGAAGATCAACAACTGATGTACAAAGTCTGAAGACAAAGACTGAAGACATCAGCTGATGATATCTACTGAAGTCATCAGCTGATGAAACATCTGAAAGTCAAAATCTAAAGATCAAGTACTGAAGCGTCAGTAGTTTGTCACAACTGCTGAAGAGTACTCCTTCAGTAGTTGTGATATCAGTAGTTTTATATTTCTAGTTTCAGTAGTTTTGTAAAACGACTGAAGAGCTTGTTCTTCAGTCGTTGTAGTTTCAGTAGTTTTATAAAACGACTGAAGAGCTTGTTCTTCAGTCTTTGTAGTTTCAGTAGTTTTATATTTCTCAGTAGTTGTAACAACTGATAACACTTAGAACTTTTTGTAAGAAGATGTCAGCTGTTTTGACATCTTCAGTAGTTATATTTCACTTGCAATAAAATGTTACATGTCACTATCAAGTGACATCAGCAGACGTCACATCTCTTATATAAGAGGTGTCGACCTAATCATAATTGTGACATTCTGTTACCACGAAAACGAATATTGAATGAAATATATTTGTAGATACTCTCTCTCTCTATAACCGTCTTTGTTCTTCATTGAATATTGTGTTGTTCTTGTGAATCGACTAATTCATTGTTTGAATTCCGCTGCAATACTCTTCAATCAATCAAACATAGATCACTGATCCTAACATGATCAAACGAATCCTATCATGGATCACCTTCCAAAGTGAAGTGAAAAGAATCCCAATGAGGAACAACATGAAAAAGGATCAAATTAAAAGAATCCCAATAAGGATCAGTGAATATGAGATTTCATGACTTAAGTAACCTGGTAAGAAAAGTTGTGACAAAGTTCCACCATGCATTGTATAAGGAGGGTTGATGATTCCATGCTTATGTGTGTGAGGTACACATTGAATAATAAATCAACCAAAACATGATAAAAGTCATTCGCATCAAAATATCAACCAGGTATGAGCTTAAGAGGACAAACATACCTTCAATCTTCAAGTTCATAATCATGTCCATTTAATCATAAAGGATGCACATGTGTAATGAAAGATTGATATGATCCCCACAAAGAGATTTCTCTCTTCATTATTAATAGTAATCAAAATAATATTCAAAACTTTCAAATCTTTAAATTTTCTCTCCAAATGTGGACATAAACTTTAGGGGGAATAATTAAAATTTTGAGTAAGTTCAAATTTTTGTTTATTAACTCAATTTTGAAAAACAAAACAAAAGGAATTTTAGTTGGTGTTATTGCAATAAGTCAACCATTATATCTCAGCTTATGCAGATTCTTAGAAGCATGATAAGCCCAAGATCTGTCAAAATTGGGAAACTTGTATTAGTTGTAAGATACAAGTCAATCCATGCAAAGATTGACAACTCCAACAACCAATATCATAAGAAAAATCAATCAAGGACATCTCTTCATAAGAAGAATAATCAATTCAATTACATTAACTTTTGATTAAGTTCAAAAGGTAATGCAGGTAAGTGCATTAGTTAATGCGGGTGAAGGTAACAAACACCAAACAGGAGAGCAGGAATTATAAATGACAGAATTCTCGAACTTCATGAGAAATAAGGAGAATTGAAAGATCTTAAAGAAAAACATGCAGTTGAAAGAATGGAACAAGCGAAAGAGATTGAAAATCTAAAAGCTACACTGAAACACTCAAGAGAAGAAGTGAGTGGTCACATAGGCACTCTTGAAATACAAACTATTGCCATGGAGGAACAAGAAAACATCATAGAGGAACAAGGTGATTAAAAGAGCTGTTGTGAAGGAGGATGATGAAAAAGAAGAACAAAAGAATCAATATGAGAATGAAGAACAAGTGGATGATGAAAGTGAAACTGAGATTAAAGACCAGAGCTTAGACATGGTAGTGTATTGTGGAAACACTGGCCATTCAAACTCAGAAAAGGGTGAATTTGAAGAACTCTTCAGTGCTTTGGATAGTTTTGCTTCTGAACAATTCAACATTGATGATGATTTTTGGGAGTTCATAAACAATCAAAGAACTGAGGCAGAGCCTATTGTATTCATTCCTAAATCACGAGTGCCATTGGAAAAAGAATTGTCTCTGCCATATCATTAACAGAAGAACAAAAAGAGGAACTAAAAGAAATATATGAACATGAAAGGAAAGAAGAAACTGTACCTGAACAAAGTGAAATGAAGGATCAAGAACCAAGCACACCTGAAAAGGTCCCTGAACGAGAAGAACAAACTGAAACCTCTAGCCCTCAACTTCAAACTTACTCACAAAAGAGGAAGTATTTGGCAGAAAAGGCTAAAGGCAAGAGACCAATAACTGAAGAAGAACCGTGAAAGAAACAAAAAGATAACCCAAGGAGTTTAGCAGCAATTGCTGAATTTTGGAAGAAGATGAGCAGGCAGAAGCTCAGTTGAAATAGTTGGCCAGAGCAATTGATTTAGAAGAAGGAGAAATTGCTGATGAAGATGAAGTGTTAAAGGATGTTCCCATGGACGGTCCTCTTAAAGAAGAACAATAAGTAGAAGACATGGTAACCAAAGCTCAAACTCATGAGTTGATGATTAAAGCCATGTTCTTGATCAATCAAGGCTATGATCCTGATGAAGTGTTTGCAATGACTTATGAGAAAATGAAAGGGGAGGAAGAGAAAGTGAAGTTGTTGCTTGATCCAACAATAGACACTGACTATGAGAAGACCATGACAAAGAACACTCCAAAGCACAAAGACTCATCCTTGAAGAAACCCACAAGGTATGAAGTTCCACTACAAGAAGGGGTCCTCTACAAAAGCTTTCACAAATGAAGAAATCAACCTCATCTCATGAATCATTATTTCCTGATCCTTATAACATGTCTGATAAGAAAATGAAGGAATATCTTCCAAGTCAGGGATACAGAAAAAGAAAGATTGCCAACATGAAGACAAATTCATTAAGGGCTGCCACACTTCAATTGATCAATGAAAAGAAAGATAAACTAAAAACACTGGAAGAAGAATTGACAAAGACCAAACCCAAAAACAGAATGTGAGCTAAAGACATGCTGCTAAACATAAAAGATCAAGAACTACTTGCCCCGGTACTCCACAAATATCCTGAATGGTTTGCAGAACCATCTCAGTTGAAGCTGCAGGAAGGACTGACCATTGCTGAACTTATCAGATGGGTATCTACTCCCAAGGGAAAGATATATCAGAAGATAATAGCATGGAAGTACTACCTGGAACATGTTCATGGTGAAGAGAATCTCAGGGCTAGTACAATTCTTCACAGAGTACTCAGCTCTAGTAAATGCCATTGAGATTCATGAATTGAAGGAACTAGCTCAACTTCAACTGATCAATCATGCAGCTATGTTCAGGGGATATGAATTTGAGAATACACCTAAGATGTTCAGAAGGACAAACAACTTCAATTCATTAAAGACAATTTGCTTATGAAAAAATAAAACATTTGTCAATCCCCTAGAAAAGAAGAAAAAAGTGGAAGCAGAAGAAATAGTATTCCCCGAGTTGAAGGTAAAGCCAACTAAGTCTTTAAAGAGGAAAGTAGTGTCTGGTACTCATTCTTCCATTCCTATCTCAAATGTGTACTATGATGAGAAAACTATGAGCTGGTGGATAGAAAGGAAGTGTGGAGGAAAAGAAGGAGTTGACATTAGATATTTCAGTGGATATGAAGTAAGACTACTTGATAAATCATACATCAACTACATTTATACCACGCACTTCAGAGAATTAGACAACAAATTGGTCGAACAAGACATGCACTTCTTTTTGAAATGCATCAAGTTGTTGAAACTGGCCTATGACAGAATAAACATTAAAAGAGACAAATGAAAGAAGAATAAAACACCTCTGCAACTTGGAAACATTGTTAAGCTTGAAGTGGATGTGGGAGGGAGTTTATTGATTCATAGAGATTGTCTTTCAACAATCTCCATATGGGAACCGATTTCTCTGAAAAAGTTACCAATGGAAGCCATCTACAACATGAGCAGGGAATTTGTAGGCTTCAATCACTCTTGGCCCACATAGATTTCTGCTTCGTTCATCAAGTTCCAGAGCTTCAATCTTGGCTATCATAATGTCTGGAGTGGTACTCTCAAGATCAAGAGTATTTTTCAACATTGTGACATTTTGCTTCCGGCTTTCAGGCAGACTGTGAAGCATTTTCTTGTTGAGCTCTTTAATGTTGTATGACACACCCATAATTTCCAAGTCATTGACCAACTGTACAATCTGTGCAGTTGTTTTGATATGGATTCTCCTTTGGTGTGATGGAAGGTTTCATATGATTGACCAGCTTGTCTTTGTTAATTTCAGCAACGTCACTGCTACCTTCACACATAATTTTGAGAGCATCCGAAACAGCTTTAGCAGTTCCATTTTTTCCAATCTTTTAAGCACATCCATTTTGAGTGCTTGAGTCAAAATAGAGTATTCTTTAAGATCAATTTTGATTTTCTTATAATCATCTTCATCCAGAGTTAGGTCTTCAATTGGTATTCTAGCAGTCTTGTACAGTGCAGCTTGAGCTGTTGATAAAGTAACAACAATATATGGACCTTTACATATTGAGATCCAAAAGTCAGGATTTACACCTGTGATATTATTTCTAAATCATATTCTCCATTGTTTAAACTCAGATTTGTGTTTAAGCATGGGTGGTTTAGGTGTATGACCTAATTCAGAGTAACTGTTAGAATCCATGTTGATTTATGTATGTATAGATTTAGTTGATTTTAAGATTGATTATGTTTGATGAGTCCAACTTGTTGAAGTAGTTCTATTGAGGTTCAAAATGAGTGTTCTTGCTGTTTGACATGAGTATTCTTGTTGTTTGCTAAGTAGAGATGATGATATATACTACTAGCAACTTGATTATGTGATCAATCGAGTTCTATTCAGCCTGTGCACAAATATGAAAAAGAATCGAGAGCCAAAGCTCTGATATCAATTGACTGGGTTTTAGTAAGAGTGATATTCTTACTGAGAATCGAATATGATAATCAAGTCAACGATTGAGAGGCGGAAACAAACCATCGAAGAACAATCAAGCAAGAGAAATTGCTCATAAATTCTCTTTGTATTGATATATGATAGTTGACAAATTACAGAGAATAATTACAACAAAATCCTCTATCTATCAACCGTCACCTTAGTACGAGGTAAACTATTCTATTTATAGACAAGACAAGATGCCTTTACAAAATGACTAAACCACCCCTGACCTATTACATCAGAAACATCTAAGTCTTGATCCGCATCTCTGATTGTTCATCCGCATTGACAAATGCGGATGAGATAACCTTGATTCGCATTTCCACTTGATCATCAACATTAGTAGGTTGGTCATCCGCATTGGTTAATGCGGATGAACAAATACTTGTACGCATTTGGTTGGTCATGTGCATTTGTCAATGCGGATGATCAAAGTCTTGTCCGCATATTCTTTTACTCATCCACATTAGTCAATGTGGAAGAGTATCTTGTTCAGCATAAGTATTGTGTCTTCCGCATTAGTCAATGCGAAAGAGTAAACACTTGTCCGCATTAACTGATGCGGAAGATAATACTTGTTATTTTTCTTGTGTTTATTCATCGGCATTGCATCTTGGACTTGTGGGATTCCAGCTAAACAATCATCAATTCACCTATTGAGTTGGCATGTACGATCCTTTCAGGGTGCAACATAATATCCTCCTAAACATTGATGAAAAGGAGGTTGTATAATCCTTTAGGCTGTATAATCCTGTATAGCCTTTATCACTCCCGTCACCACAACTCCCGTCACCACAGACGGTAGGATGGTCTGCATTACCTCATGCACTTCCTCCACAACCGCCTCTTTCACTAAGGCTCTTAAGTTAGCACTCTCATCACCGCCCTCCGGATGAGGGGTATCGGGTTCTTCATGAACCACCTCTTCGGCTCTAGGCCTTCCTCTCGTAACCCGTGGTTCAGCACCACGACCTCCACCACATGAAGCTTTAGATGATCTACCATCGGCCATCCTCTCACACACACTAAAATATTCAAACACCAACACGGTCATTCAAAGGAACAACTCAGTTTATGTTAAGCATAGTAAGTCCCTAATTACAGTGGCCAGTTGTGATTAGCCACTTACTTTACTCTTCATACCCCAAACATTACCTATCCTGCTACATCAGTATTTAAATCTACCAGCAACACATAAACCATATAACATGCGCACATAATACTTGTTAACATTACGAAAATACCTGATGGTACACAGCTACTCAGATTGGCATCCATCCCTTTCCCTCCTATTCTCAGTTTAAGTTAAGGTTTATTTTGAGAACTTACCCATTTCACTTAAACTTTGGCTCTGATACCAACTTTTAATTACATGACGGGATGCATACAGTTGGCCAATCAATGATCATAAAACATATAATTACATGTATATTCCATAAAACTTCGTAGCGGATCGTCAAAACAACTTTTAATTTGATAAAGAATGCTTTTTCAATTCCATACAGACATTCATTACAAATTTTCATTTGTTTGCATTACAATGCAAAAACATTAACAAAAGAATACCATCCAAAATGCCAAGTAGCTACCTCGCGCCATCCTCAGCAATGCTCACCTACCAACTGGAAAATGCATAAAAAGTCAGCGTTGTTGAGTGAGTTATAGTTTTAAAATAAAACATACTTTATCTTTCATTAAAACCGTTCTTTACTTTCATGCGATCATACATCATATGTACACACAGATAATATCGTTATTATCTTCATTATCGTTCATTCACTGTACGTCATTATTATTCACATTCGTTCATACTTCTTACTTTCATTCGTACATTCATTTCTTTCGATGACATGTACATTACCCTAAACATTGTGCACGAAGTGGGTCACTGGGCCTGAGGTCTTTCATTGACCTTGAACATTGTGCACAAAGCTGACTCCAGCACCTAGGGCAAGTACATTCACCACTTATCTTTTCTCTTTCATTCCGGATCAATGCCATATGCTATACCCCGAACATTGTGCACGAAGCGGGTAACCGGGCCTGAGGTCTTTCATAGACCTCAAACATTATGCACGAAGCTGACTCTAACACCTAGGGCAAGCGACAAGGATCCCATACATATGGTCAATCACAAAGATTGTACCCGAGTGTGCATCCTTTGGGGTAGCTAACTGCACACCATTGAGCTAACACTTTCATGGGTGTCCACCTCCATACATTTTCTTGCAAGCCTTTTTTACATTACATTCGTTCATTAATGCATGCATTAATTCATCGTGTTCGTCGTTTCATTATCTTTCACTTTACGTTACATAATACTTTCAATCATTCATTTACATTCAACGTAAAGCCACGGGAAAGATAAGCATACATCATAATAAGGAACATGAACATACAACATCACCATACAAGGCACATCATACATACATAACATACATCACACATACCATCATGCATAAGCATCAAACATACAAATAACATGCCCAACATAACATCTATGACCTCAAATAGTCATCTTACATAGCCCCCGGGAACCTCTCAAGTCAAAGCCTACGTTACACTTTTCCCCAAGAAGTTAGAAAACATTATCAATCCGTATTATTCTTTTGTTCATCCGCATTTGCTATAGTTCATCCGCATTTCTTAGTTAGTTGTTAATGCTCATCCGCATTAACCGTTCATCCACTTTGACTTTCCATACTCATCTGCATTGACTTTCTTAGCAGTTAATGCTCATCCGCATTAGTTGTCATCCGTATTGACTTTTGAACACTTAGGCAGATTCGAAAGCTTAAACATATGAGCCTAAACATCAGATCTTAGTTTCCGATCATCATCTATACTGTTCTAAGCTTAATTCTTACATTCTAAGTCTTAGAAACACAACCATAACATTTCGAAGTATGAACATAGCCCAACATCACATCATAATCATAGCATGCATACATTGATACATACCGGTGAAAACCCACTTTTATAAAAACATCAGTTCATGTATTGTTAGGACGTTGTATTTGAACCAAATACCTAGTGATTAACGTGTAAACCAGATCAAATAGTGCGGAATCCTATTTGATTGGCGATCCAATCAGTGAGAACACACGAAGAATCAATCAAGAACTGAACCTAACGTTAGAAGTCGATTGGGAATCGATCTAATGTCTTCTGTGAACTTGGAGAATGAATTGGGTGGCTTCTGGACGGCTAGGGTACGTCTGGAATCATAATCAATGAATGCTCTCCGTTTTTCCATGAATTGGATTGTATTTATAGGTTAGTATTGTTCATTCGTGCGACTGTACCATTAGTATGGTTCAGTCGTGCGATTGAACCATGCGGTTGATTCATACGCATGACGGAGTGTTCAGTCGTGCGACTGAGTCAATCTTATGTTACAGTCATATGACTGATCCAGTCTCTTGGTTCAGTCATGTGACTCAGTCATTCGTATGAAGTTACTCATGCGTATGGTCCATTCGCATGGGCCATTCGCATGAGAACTTCATTTTGTTAAGTTTGAATGTATTAATTAATATAACATTATGTGTAACAGTTCAAACAACCACAAACCTAATTAACCAATTCAACGTCGACTCATTAATGAAATATTAAATATTATAAATAATAAACAAACAATATCATTTCATTAATCATTCCAAGCATTACCTCAGAATCAGACAAACAGGATCTATTACATTCATATCATGATCTAGGGACATACATGTATCAACAAACTCCCCCTTGGACCTAGATCTCTCTAATCTCTTGTTTTCTGCATAACCTCCTTGTATTTCTTGTACTTCTCCTCTTTTGTGACTCCCGTGTGAATCTCAAACGGGAAGCAGAGTCGTATAACGTTCTGGAACTGGAGGGCTTGTACAATATCTTGCGTATCATAGAACAGTGGCCACTTGTATAGCGTATAGACATCATTATTCAACAAGTTAGTAAGTCACATCAGGTTGAATACCCTGATCGTATCCATTGTCCCTCTTTGCTTAGAACTATGACCGCTTCAGTTGTTCTCCAATCATAGTACCACCACTTAAAATGTGGAGTAAAGTCCTGTGGCATTTCCTTGAGCGGGATTCTTGACATTGTGCGCGGAGGATTCCACTTCAACACTATCTTGGGCTTGCTAGTAATGGCATCAACCTCAGACCTTCTCATATACCTAGTAGGCTGTTGGGGTCTGAAGTTAACCCATCTGGTGTGGTACTCCTTCTTTAGGGCAGCCTCGAACCAGTCTGACATCTTCCTCGGTTTAGCATACGAAAGCTTTAGCTTAGCCAACTGGTTGAGCTCAAAACCTGGTAGAGTCTTCAGATCATGTGGGAATCTGAAGTACTCTATGCCCTGTTCTCTCTTAACCACATAAGCATTAAGATCCTCAAAATACGCCCATGCTATGATCCTTCCTGACACCTTGTGATGTTTCTTGACTCTGTAGAGTTTGGTGTAGGCATCCTTCTTTGGTGCAGCATGTTGGGCTCTAACTTCTTCAAAACATGCAGCCCAGTCAGCCTTTCGAATGTCGACATCCTCATTTGAGGCTTGGGTTGTTCCTACTGCTTTCTCTGTTTCTCGCTCCATCTTGTTCAACACCTCAATAGTATCGCTGACAAGGGATTCACCTAGATTGTGGACCACATTACCCTCATTTTCAGTGTACTAAGGTAATCCCCGGCGGTGACATCTTCGATCTCAACTTCATCAACATTGTTGAGCTCTTCGTCAGTAGTCGAATCGCATGTCGGAGCATCTTTCACTATCTCATCTGGATTAAGCTTGAAAAGCTCTGCGAGTTGCTCGTTTGATAGGTCATGAATTATTTCCCCTTCTTCAGGGGTATAATTCACTGACCTCCTAATAATCCCTTACAGATCAAGAATCATTGTTAGCTAAGTCTTGACCTGCTGAAGGGGAGCAACATCAAACTCATCTCTTTGGTAATTTGGATCTGTTTGATTTAAACATTCAACACATAAATCATTAGTAATTAATCAAACAGAAATGCATTAACTTAATATAAACATTCAATATATCGTTTTCAATACAGGATTCAAATACAAAAGTAAATAAATACATAAACAACTAGTCTTTACTTTTATCTTGTATCATCGTCTCATCACTTGGAGGAGCAGAAGTAGAAGCAGGTTGGTCTTGTCTGTTCTTTGACCTTTTCTCATGACCTGAAGCAGAGGCCGATGCAGCTGCATCCCCTCCTTCTGCTTCATCATCATCGTCCTTCTCCTCTGTCCTATCTCCTTCGGTTTCCTAATCTCCTCCGTATCACTCTCATCATCCTCATTATCATCTTCATCATCATCATCTCCGTCCCCTTCCTTGATCTTCAAGGGATCCTCCTTAGATCCTTTCAGCTTTAACATGATAGTCTTCTTTGCCTCCTCCAACTCCTCTATCTTCTTGCTTGATGTGACACTATGTGCTTGGAGTTGGGCTATCTCAGTGCTCTAAGCAGCCATCTGTTGGGCCTGCTCCTTTATAACTCGAGCCTGCTCTGCAATCTGGTGAGATTGTGCAGCAGTCAAGTCAGTAAGCTGGCGGATCTGGGCCGCCTTCTCCTCATCTGCAGCCAGTAAGCGCATCACCATCCTGTTGAGCGCAGACAGCTGTTCCTCTACCCCGATTGGAGGTAGAGGTGATCCATAAGTATGTGAGGGATGGGCTGAGGGTCCTGCTTAGTGTGAAGTGGTGGTGGTGGTGGCTGTAGTGAAGATAGGTCTGTGAAATGGTGGAGGTGATGTGGGAGTAAAGGATATGGTGGTGGATGGAATCTGTACTGTGGTGGGAGGTATGGTGGCGGCTGTGGTAGCTGTGGTGGATGTGGTGGCGATAGGTCTGTGAAATGGTGGAGGTGATGTGGGAGTAAAGGATATGGTGGTGGATGGATTCTGTATAGTGGTGGGAGGTATGGTGGTGGCTGTGGTAACTGTGGTGGATGTGGTGGTTGTGGTGGTGACGAAGGTCAACCGATGCTTCTTCTTCTTCTGACCATGGGGCTTAGCCATCCTCTTCCTCCTCGTCCCCGTTGAGGTGGATGCTCCCCCTACAACCCTGCCTGCTGACCCCGGTGCATAGCTTGGGTCAGTATCAGTCTCTCCGGAGTCTCTCGGGTGTTCACCAACCACCCTTAGCCCATGTTCTGTGGGAACAACTTTGCTTCCCACAGCTCGCGTTAGGGGCTCCTCATCCGACTCCTCCTCCTTTTCCGTACATGAACAAAATCCTGATGGAATCCAGCTGACTCGGCTACTTCTCCAGCTGGGACGGACACTGGAGGGACAACATCAGACACAGTGCCTCTTGGTGGAATAGGCATACCGTCTCCAGCATCCCCACTGTCATCATCATCCGAGGCATGAGTGGGTAGAGAAATCTGCTCCATATGAGAGTCACTATCATCGTGGCGCCACTTTCTCTTTGCTGGCACCACGTAGTCCTCCCGGGCCAGATGCCCAAACAAACTCCTGACAGGGGGTTTCACTTGCTTCCCCCTGTACACCTTCATCCTCCCCAAGGTAGCGTCATCCATCGCCTCGAGGACTACCGCATCCTCCTTCTCCTTCGGCAGGGAGGGAAGCTTCCGATCAATGATCACCTGAATAAACCTCGGGTACATACAGAAGCCTTCCTTCCCTTTCCCCTCGATGTTCTCCACCAGGTAGGTGAAGATCATCTTGGAGAAGCTGAACGGGTGGTTCAGCACCAACTCAACATACGCATTCTGTATCTGGTCAGATAGCTCATCAAAACCTCCCTTCCTGGAAGCTATGCACTTAAGAAGCACGTGCGCAAGATACTTAAACTGGGGAGAGAGGTTACTCTTGTTGAGTACCCCAACATTGATGTCCCCAAAGTACTTGGCTCTAAGAAAGCATCCTCTGATTGTAAGGGGGTGTAATCGAGTCGGACAATCAGTGTCATCCCCCAACTGTAATACGATCCTTAGATCCTCCTCTGAGATAGTAATAGCCTCTCCAAAGATGGTACTTCTGATGCAATGAGGCTCAGACGATCTATCAACTGTAGCGCCTTCCCAGAAGGCCTGCTGACTGGATCGATATGGAGTACAAGGAGTAGATATGGCATATGCAATCCTTGATCTCAGTAGAAATGTGATGATGCCAGAGAAATCAGCAGCGTTTCTGGATGTCAAATCCAGATGAGCACATATATTGTGCTTCGTGCTCATAGTCCATCGACTCGCCATCTGTTACCCAAAGATAGTATACATTAGTACCATTGGCTAAACATTCACTTAAACTTGAAGAAAATCTTTCTGTCATGCGATTGAGATTGTGCGACTGAGATCAGTCGTGCGATTGAACAGTGCGAATGGGATTCAGTCGTGCGACTAATCCCATGCGTACCATTGATTGTGCGACTGGGCTCATACGTATATACCCTCATGCGGTTACACCAGTCGTGTGACCGAAATTCATACGCATGGTTCAGTCGTGCGTTTAAGCAGTTCGCACCCTTCAGTCATGCGACTAAAGTTCATCAACCTGTCCATTCGCATGATGTACTGACCATTCAATTCAAATTCACTTTTTCACCACTTTTGAGTTTTAGACATCGTTGTCTGGTTCATTTGACTCGCAATACATTCTTATAACACCTAACATCTTTACTTTCATTTGTTTGAGTCATTTAGTTAGGTTATTTAGTCACTTAAGTCTCGGCTCTTTTGCGAGTCCGAATGTACCGATATTGCATCAATTTGAAAGTTATGGGAGTGCTTCTTTACCGTAAATTACCTGTAGAGTCGATGTATATGGTCAGTAATCAAGAAACGGGGAGATTTAGAGATCAACTGAAATTTGGGCAGAGTGGCATTAAGTCGTGCGATTCAGGGTTAGTTTGAGGGTGATGAGTCTCTGCGACCGAACCCCCCTCTATTTATACTAACCCTAGATTCAATCGTGCGATTGAGCTCATACGCACCTTTCAGTCGTGCGAGTGGGACTCCGTCATGCAATTGGTTGAGTCGTCCTTCTTCAGTCGTCCGACTGGATCTCAGTCGTGCGACTGACTCACTCGTTCACCCTTAAGCGTCCGACTGGGCCAATCGTATGGGTCATTCGGTTGGATGGTCCATATTCATGGTCCATTCGTACGAATGGCTTCCATTCGTATGATTGGTCCATACGTATGGTCCATTCGTGTGAATGGGTCATACTTATAAAATTTTCTGCCAATTTGAATATTTAACATTTAAAACCCCTTTAATTGTAGAAATTAACGTTATGAGCATTTGATCATCTCAGACATGATCGTTTTGACTTGAAAACTTTTTGATCACCTCAGACATGACTGTTTAAACTTTTAAAACACATGTAGTCATCTCAGACATGACCCTTTTAGTGAGTTGATCCCTTACTGATTTTCCTGATGTAGTCCGACAAACAAACAAACTAAAACGACTAACTAAGTTAGAAAATTAAACTAAAAAATAAGAATTGTTTTTGCTTTTTGTGAGAGATAAGTCCTAAGATGGAGATCTACTGGATTTGGTTCCGGAATAGACAGCTTCAACTTAGATTGACCATACCTCGACCAATTCAATTTTGGAATCATACAGGCAAGTCAAATCATTTTGGACTAGTTATCAAAATCTTTTGATGCTCAATTCTTGGTGTTCATCCAGAGTCGTTAGCAACTTTAGGAAATCATACTGGAACTCTTAGATTACCATATTGATTTGAACTTTCAAGAATTGTAGCCACAATGATTGGCAATACGTTTGTCCACTTAAATCCATACACAGACTTTTGACACACACTGGTGATTGTTTTAGGTTTAATTATTTCAACTAACATTTGTGGATCCCACACTTATATGGTAATCAACATTCCTCAGGAGCTTTTGAGCAGTCTACGGGTATTTTTACAAGGAGAGACTATTCTTAGAGCTTTCAAAGAGAAGCCAGTCCTCAGGTCAGTGCCGTCACACAGCAGGGCGGCGGAAAACAACAATGTATTCTAGAATATCTAGGTTATGCTTATCTTGAGGTCAGTGCCATCGCACAGCAGAGAGGCACACAACCTATCTCCTTGTTGAGCAGCTTAATATTATTTTGTACAAAATGCACCAACAACATAAGTCATTAGCTTTATAGCATTTGTCTTTCATTTTTTCTTGCTTTGCTCTATTTATGGTCATCTGCACACATTCGTGGCGTTTACATGCTTATTTCCCCTTAATTGAATATTGTTGACTATGTTAACTAGTGATAAGATGGAAGCCCACAGTTAGTTGAACAACTTTGTTTGATCTTGAAATCACCAGTCAAGTCTAATCATCTATTGTGCTGAATCTACCGACATATCATTTGTGGTCTAGCAACCTCTAGGTCTACTCTCGTTGTGTTGCCTTAGGAGTTACCGGTTTTTCTATCATCTTCCCTTTATATTGCTTAGACTACACAGACTTATACTTTGAATCGTTGCATCTTTTCTAAATTTAAATTTTACAGTCCCTCTTGATTTGTTCTTGTATACTATCATTTTCCAAAGCGTTTGAATCGGTATCACAGTTACGGTCTACCTTATATTAGCTATCCACTCCTTCTCCCTCGTTTTTTTAAGTGTTACTTGCTGACAAATTCTCCCCCTAAAATACTAAAATCATATTGGTTTAATTATTTTAGGATTTTATTAAACATTCGTCCACCTGCTCGTAGTCCTCGTCTGCCAGATGGCAGTTTCCAATCTTCCCAGCAACAAGTTCATCATAAGAATGAACCACTGCAGTCAAAACTTCCATGTGTTCTCGAGCTACTTCCACAGTCACATTACCGTGATTCTCGGTCTTCAGTTTAGTAGCACTTGCTTCGGATCCAATATAGTGGGTACAAGAAGGTCCCGACGTGTCTGATCCTGAAAGAGACGCATGTGAAGGACCCGATGAGCTAGACACAAATGCAGTCTAGAGAGGTGCTCGAGATATCTTAGCTTGAGGCGTGGCGTTGTACAAAGCTAGATTTTGATTGTACGAAGACTTCTGAGCTCTATACTTCATCCTAAGTGCCTCTTCTCGCAACTTAAGAATGAAGTCATTAATATCCAGTTTTGCAAGCATTCCATTCTGTCTAAGGTTAGACGCGAATGAAGCCCACTTTTTAGGCAATCCGTCTGCAAAGTTAGTAACTTTCTCTTCCATGGTAGTAGCCACCCCATGTGTATGCAGTTCACTCATCAGATGGTAGAATCTATCTATAACATCGTCTAAACTCTCGTTTCCCATCGATGAGAAGTTATCGAATTCCTTCTTTAACTCCTTAGCCTTGATTGCCTTCAATGAAGCATTCCCGTCATACCTCTTTTGTAGCTCATCCCAAAGTATTTGGACTGCTTATTCTCTGAGTACTGGTGGAATATGTCTTTAGGAATAGACTGTGTAATCAATGCATAAACTCTTTTCTCTGCATTGTATTTAACTTTCTGCGCGTCCGTCATCCCTCCTAACGTTAGCTTAACTCCATCAGCTCCCACCGGTGTACTATATCGAATCTCGATGGCTTCCCACAGATTCGGATCCACTCCATTAAGGTAGATCTCAAAACGTTGTTTCCAGTGGGGAAACTCATCTAAAGTCAAGAGCATTGGTGGTTTATTATGATTACCCACCTCACTCTCGAGCAACAGCAGGTTCTGTATCCTAGAGTCCTTCCTAGCAGTAAAGGCTGACATTTGATCTTCCATGGCGAATAACTTTAAGTCTAATAAAACAAACTGTCACTGGTGCGACTGAAAGATGCGAATGGTCTAGTCGTGCGGATGAACTCTGCGACCGGTTCAATCGTGCGGCAGATCTAAGCGATTGGCTCAGTCGTGCGAATGAATCTGATGCGTATGAGCAATGCGAATGAACGGTTCAACCGTATGAATGGAGATGTGACTACGTCCAATCGTGCGTGTGGACTATGCGAATGAAGTCCAGTCGTGCGAATGGACTCTCGTGCGACTGAAGTTGCTGTTTTGCGAAATTTTCTAGGTTAAACGTGTTTCAGCGGTAAAAATTCGAATTTTCGCAAGGTCTAATCGCCTAAGTCCGTAGGAATCGATCTAATGTGTTCTGTGAACTTGGAGAATGAATTGGGAGGCTTCTGGACAGCTAGGGTACGTCTGGAATCGTAATCAATGAATGCCCTCCGTTTTTCGACGAATTGGATTGTATTTATAGGTTAGTATTGTTTATTCGTGCGACTGAACCATTAGTATGGTTCAGTCGTGTGATTGAACCATGCGGTTGATTCATCCGCATGACTGAGTGTGCGACTGAGTCAAGCTTATGTTACAGTCATACGACTGATCCAGTCTCCTGGTTCAGTCGTGCGACTGAGTCATTCATATGAAGTTATTCAAGCGTATGGTCCATTCGCATCGGCCATTCGCATGAGAACTTCATTTTGTTAAGTTTGAATGTATTAATTAATATAACATTATGTGTAACAGTTCAAACAACCACAAACCTAATTAACCAATTTCGACTCATTAATGAAATATTAAACATTATAAATAAGAAACAAACAATATCATTTCATTAATCATTCAAAGCATTACCTTAGAATCAGACAAACAAGATCTATTACATTCATATCATGATCTAGGGACATACATGCATCAACATGTATTTCCAGTTCCAAAATCAGTGAGAAACTAGTAAAAGAGGGGTTCTAGAACTCACCTTTGTAGCTCTTGAGTATGGCTTCTTCCAAACTTGTTTGCAAATTGAATTCAACCGGCTAGAAACCCACTAAAACATACCCGAACACATACAAACACACATAAGCATATACCCAAGGACATAACGGTTAAGAACACCATAACAACATGAATTCTTACCTTGAATTTGCAAAAATGGGAGTTCTTGCTCCCAGCTACTCTCTCTCTCTCTAATAATCAGAGAATTTTATGTGTAGAAAGAGTGATGGGCGGCCATACCACCTGTCGGATCAAGTAGAAGGCTAATTTTGGTGTTGCATGCAAAGGCTTCCAAAGCATAGCATGGAACTTCCGAGGGTTGTAGAGTTCTTCCGAAGACAAAGTGAAAGATAAACTTCCGAAGACAGAACTCTACTTCCGAAGTCAAGTGCATACTTCCGAAGGTCAAGTCTTAGAAGAATAAGCTAAAGACCACTTCCAAAGTATGATGAAATGAAGAAGCCTCCAAGCCTTGGAAGAAGCAGCCTCTTCCGAAGTATAAGTCGCTTCGGAAGTACCTACTCTTCCGAAGCCATTTAACCTTCGGAAAACACTACTATGAATGAGTGGACACAAGTATGGTCTCTGACACTACGCTGCAGAGCTCTGATACTGTATCGCTTCTTCCGAAAGAGCCATGCAATTGGCCATACTTTATTCCATTATTCACCTTTTTATCACAGTACAAGTTACCAACTTTAGTTGGTGGCAAAAGTGAAGTCAGGGACATGTCTTGACTACCAAATCTCAGGTAAGACTTTGTCTGAGATACCTTAAACTATAGTCTTGTAGTATAGGCTTCAGTTTTAGGATCCCAGCTGGTATCAAAGTATATCTGGCCTAGGTAGTATTATATATAGGTTCTGTTTGTAACTCATTCCACACTGCTTGTAAGAGTCTTGTATTATTAAGTTAAGAAGCAATATATAAAAGTACCTTGAAAATTACTTCTATGTTCTTTTACTACTTTCTATATTGTGATCAACTCTTACTCATTCTATCTTAATCCAAGTGTTGTTCTAGGTGAGTTTGGGAGAAAAACAAAGTGTTAAGTGACTAACATCGATCCTGCACCACCTTTATCACCAACTTTTAAACTCTTTTGTCCTTTTGACACTTTTAACCTCTACACTTTGGTTTTATTTCTTTTCCTTCTTTTTACTACACTTTATTCATTTTTTCTTTGTCTTTAAAATAATCGGGCGTTACATAGATAGAGTTTGTTAAGTGGAAGAGTGCAAGGATCATCAAGTCTTGTATTAAACCATGACCAAAGATTCCAAAACCCCATAAAAGGGGCGGCCTAATGGAGCCACTTTAAAATGGGTTCCCTCCCTTTTTTATTTTATAAACTTTACAATCTTAAACCCATAAGATTTGTTCGATTCTTTATGCCCAAGACACATAGAATATTGATGTGGTTAGTACGTTATGATCCAAGTCGGGTCATACCCAATAACAAGCTTAGCAAACACCAATTAATATTTAATTGATGATATGATCATACAATTAAAAAGTTACACCAATTTAGAAAATGGGTTTTCTAAATAAATTTTATGTGAGATAGAACAACTTATAAGGATATTTTGTTGATGGACATTATTTGTAATGTTATTTAAGTTGGTTAAATAACATAAAATAATAATAGTGTGTGTAAGTTGTATAATTAAAAGATTTATTACATAACTCGTAATATAACTAGTGAATGATTAAATTGGTGTTTTTAAATGGGGGGGACCCAATTTTGACAAGGATTTGGCCGCCCCTTTAAGGGCCCTTTTGGTCTTTTGTTGCTTGAGAACCACACACCACATTTCACTAGTTTCACACTCCAACTTTCCACTCACTCTCATACATGCAAGAACCATCATTTTCTCTCTAATTCCTTCAAGAAGTTGAGGCTGAAAATCAGATTTTCAGCCCTTCTTGGTTCGATTTTGGTGTTGAAATTTTAACAAAAGGGTCTTTTCTTGATGCTTGTGGGTATGCAAGCTTGAGGACATCTTCTTTGATGTTTTGGTCCTTCAAGAACATCTTCCTCTTCTCCTAATCTCATGTTTCCGGCAGCCTTTGGAAGGTAGTTCCATGGTTTCATTTTGGTTGTTATATTTTACTCTAATGCTAGTTCTTTCACATATAAATGATCCTAATGTTCTTGGGTTTGTTGTTGACAAATAATATGCTTAAATTTCAGATTATAAAACATATTATTTTGCTTTGTTTCCATTGTGTTTTCTTGTTTAAATGGTTAAACAACTATGTTTATGGACCAACAAACCTAACATTGGCATCTAGAGCCGGATATGTGGATGACTAGCTTCTATTGTCCTTGTAAAATTGGTGTTACGGGGTTTTAACAACCTAATAGTGGATGTTTTGTGATGATATAATGAATTCCCTATCTTTTAAGGTTAAATCTTACATGCTTGTGATTAAACCTTGAAAGAAAGATGTCAAATGGTTAATTGTTGTGTTTGGACAAAAACCCTAGATTTTGGGTTTATGTTGGCTGAAAATATAGGGTTAAATGGGGATTTATTTTGGTTCTTGTATCTTGTATTTGATGATTCATATTGGTGCATAACCTAGCCTTGACCCTGTGTTGATTTGGTCATGAACGAATGATTTGTTTTGGTTGATTTCATTCATTATGGGTTGTAATATTTATTCTTTTGTGCTTGTATATTGTTGTAATTTATTTATTCATTCAATGGTGATGTAATAAATAGATGAGGTGTATTTTCTTTTATTAGAAAATTTTGTATTAGGATATAAATTTTATAAAAGAAGAGAAGGACTTGAAGCATTTGGATTCAACTTCAAGTGGGGGTCTTTGGAGATCCTATCTTTGTGTTGTAATTAACCCTTAGAAAAGACCTTATGAGCACACTTGTGATGGAAAACAAGTTTGGTCACCTATGTGGCTATGGTTATGCACATGTGGTTGTTTTGTATATGGTTCTTTGATTATCCATTTTATGTTGATTGTTTGATATGTGGATATGCTTAATAATCTCAATAAATAATCATAACAAGCTCAATTTTCATGGTTCTTAATCATTAATATGTTAATAAAAGTTATTAAAAGGACTAATGATTTGAAAATAAAAGAGGTTTTATTAAAAGAACCGTAGGGTACCATGTATTTGAAAGCATGTGAATACATGGTACATAGAGTTTTCATAACTCGAATTAATGAAGACTAAATTCCCTTTGGAAACAAGTTAAACACCATCCTTTTACACGACACTCGAATCACTTGAAAAGTATTTATGGGATAAAGGTCACCTAACCACTTCTAGGGAACTTGTGTGTTTGAGGTAGGCTTGACATATTTACGGGATAAAGGTCACCTAACCACTTGTATGTGTAAACTCACACATGTGTGTAAGTAGGACGACTTGAACTAGAAACCATGTGCATTGGGTCACCGAAGCATAGCGTACAATGGTGTTGATGGGATTTTACATGCCGACTAAACATTAGATGTTTAACTGATCCCATTAGCAGCTGAGGAAGCAGCATGGATAAAGAAATTTATCTCCGATCTAGGGGTGGTCTCTACAATTCAAGACCCCCTAGAAATCTTTTATGATAACGAGGGTGTAATTGCACAAATCAAGGAACCCCGTGCACATTAGATGACTAGACACATTGAGTGGAGATTCAACTACATAAGGATGATGTTGAAAAAGGAAAGATATGTATTCGTAAAGTTCACACTGATCAAAACATTGCGAATCCACTCACAAAGCTCCTTGAAAGGGCAAAGCATGAAAGTCATACCTGTGCCTTAGGACTTCGATATTCTAGTGATTGGAATTGATCTGATTAGTATTAAAAGTATAGAACAATTGTAGTATTTAACTCTTTTATATATTTATGATATTTTCAATTATATTCCTTTTACCATGTATATATATCCATGAATATGTTTATTATTCTAAATATCTGTAGTCGGTCATGTTTGTGGGAAGAAATATGAACCTAAGACTATTATGAACATGGATTGGTGGATATTCATAAGGCATGAATATAGAGCAATTGGTTGCTGCCAAAGTTCATAGATATTTGTGGGATACGAAAATTGGACTGACCCGCGTCTCAAATTTTACTACATGGAATCTTCTTCATTGATCATAAGTAATTTTAAGTAAAGACGAATATTATTTAGTATCCTAGATACATATTGACTAGGTTAGTGAGATTGAGATTCTCATTAAGGATCGAATTAGAGACTGAGTTAATGATTGAATAATGGAATCAAACAATCAAGAAACATTCAATGCAGAAAAAATACTCATAAATCCTTTTGTATATATTAATAAACATGATTGATTACAAAGACTGCTAGGGTTTAGCAAGAAAAGTAATAATACACCTAGAGAATACAAATATTCTGATTGTCTAAAATTCTGTAATCTCATGTACGAGGTTATCTATTCTATTTATAGCCAGACAAGATGCCTTTACAAAATGACTAAACTACCCCTAACCTATTACATCAGAACTAGTCTAGGTCTTGATCTGCATCTCTGCTTGCTCATCCGAATTGGCAAATGCGGAAGAGTTGACTTGATGAACATTTCTTCACTTGATCATCCGCATTAGTATGTTCGTTAACCGCATTGGTTGATGCGGATGGACAAATACTTTTGCGCATTCGTCTGATCATCCATATTGGCAAATGCGGATGAACAAATACTTCTGTGTATCTGTCTGGTCATCCGCATTGGCAAATGTGAATGTACAAAGTCTTGTTCTCATTACTAATTGGTCTTCCGCATTTGTCAATGCGGAAGAAAAATTACTTGTCCGTATTTGTTTTATGTCTTCCGCATTGACAAATGTGGAAGACCATACTTGGTTTTTCTTGTGCAGGATCTTCATCCGCATTTTTTGTTGGACTTATGGGATTCCAGCATAGCAACCATTAAATCACCTATTGAATTGGCATGTCTGATCCTTTCAGGGTGCAACAATACTCCCCCTAAGGATTATACAGCCTATGCTCTTCAATGTTTGGGAGGTGATTGATGTTGTGCGGATTCTGTTGGGTCTTGTGGAGGTATTAAAAATGCTACTTTAGTTGGATCCAGAATGGCTACAATCATGTTGACAAAATCTGTTGCTTCTAACCTTTTATCTCTACTTAGCACATGTATCTTCATTTTGAAGATGATCAAAGAAGGTTTACTGTGCTTGAACACCCTGAATTCTTTTGTGAGAATCTCAATAACAGGTTGGTTTGAACACATTGAATTCTTTGGTTGTTGATGATGAAGATGATCAAAGAAGGTTTACTGTGTTTTTGCACTCGCTCACTATTTAGTCTCTCAAATTTGAAATTATTAAATGACCCTTTGAAATTCCTCTAAATAATAAAATAATGGCTTTTACAAAATTTTACAAATTTCAGAGCAAATGCGGTCACATTTTTAAAACACTGTAGCAAATATGGAAGAGTAAATTTTAAGTCTTTGGGTCATCCGCATTTGTTTACTGTTGTAAATACGAAAGTGAAAATTCAATAACTTTGCTATCCGCATATGTTTATTGTTGCAAATGCGGAAGAGTAAACTTGTGATTTTGGGCATCCGCATTTACATACTGTAGCAAATGCGAAAGTTTTGTTACTTTTGTTTTTTCTATCCGCATTTGTGCACTGTTGCAAATGCGAAAGAACTAAGTTCATCAGCATTTATTCACTGTAACACATGTGGTTGACAAGCCTTATTCAGCATTGCTCGTTGTAGCAAATACAGTTGAGTAAAACTTGTCAGCATTTGCTCAATGTAGCAAATGCGGATGATCTGGCTTTGTCAACATTTGCTCACTGTAGCAAATGCGATAGAATAAAATCCACATTTACTTGATCATCATTATTTGACACGAGATTAATCACTTAATTATTTATGCTTAAAATACATGAGCACTGAAGAAGTGTATCCACAAATGCGGATAAGTAAAACAAATTCAAAAGTGTAAATTTCATCCGTATTTGACAAATGCGGCTGAACACTTAAAAGTTTATCCGTATTCACAAATGTGGTTGAATACTTGAAAATTATTTTATCCGCATTGACAAATGCGGTAGAACAATTTTAGTTCTGCATAGGTTTTAACACTTCAAAATTTCATGTATACTTGTAACACACTAATGCCGTAGAGTACAATCATTTTACGCATTAGTTTCCCTTGGAAATAAAAAGCTACCCGCATTAACCAACGCACTTACCTGCATTAACTTTTGAACTTAATCATAAGTTAATGTGACTGTTTTGATTTTTCATGTTATAAAGAGATGTCATTGATTCATTTTTATTATGAAGTAGTTGGTTGTTAAATTTGTCAATTGTTGCTTGGATTGACTTATACATCAGCAGTGATACAAGTTTCCCGTTGTTTGACTGATCTTGGACTTTTCATGGTTACAAGAATCTACATAGGTTGAGATACTATGGTATAACTTCTACAACAACACATGCATTTTCTTTTTCTTTTATTTTTAATGTTTTTAAGAAAGTAATTTAAGATAGTAACAATCTATAAAGATTTAATCAAAGATTTTAAATTACTCCGCCAAAAGTTTATATCCACATCTGGATAGAAAATTTAAAGATTTAAAAACTTTTTGACAATTATATACATTGAATATTGTTAATGAGGAGAAGTATATCTTTTGTTGGGATCATATCAATCTTACATTGCACATGTGCATCCTTTATTATAAATGGACATGTTTATAAACTTGTTCATTGAAGGTATGTTTATCCTCTTAAACTCATACCCGGTTGATATTTTGATGCAAATGATATTTATCATGTTTTTGGTTGATTTAATTATTCAATATGTACCTCACACACACAAGCATGGAATAACCAACCATCCTTATACAATGCAAGGTAGAACTTTTTCACAACTTTCCTTACGAGGATACTTAAATTAGGAGAACTCATTTTCACTGATCCTCATTGGGATTCTTTTACTTTGATCCTTTTCATGATGATCCACATTAGGATTGTTTTTAGTTCACTTTGGAAGGTGATCCATGATACGATTCTTTTGTTCATTCAATTGGAATGTATTGCTTTTGTAGATTTATCTAATTTGGATGTGTTCCTCATTGGGAATCTTTTGGATCATTACATTTGCACTATGTGCTTGTTTCATCAGGTCTTTGCTCAGCAAAACAAAGATGAAACTTGATGTGGGTGAAAGAGATTCAAAAAGCACCATTACCTGGTGTGCTTAGGTTACTACACACACATGCACTAAGATAAGACAATACATACGTATACTTTGTGATGAGTGTTTCACTATTGAATAAGATTTTTAATTCATCACTACATATATCTTCTCTTCTGAGTTGATCCTACCCACATATCGGGTAAGTCATGACAGTCTTTGCAATTTTGAAATTAAGCATAGTGAATGATATAACGACTGTAATTATATCATTTCCCATATGATAATCTATTATTCATAAAATTGATTCCTTTTGGTGCGTTTCTCTATTATTTTTTACTTGTTTTTGATGTTTTGAATTATTTTTACTCAACGTTAATCATGCCAATTGACTGAACCAGGAATTCAAGCCTACCAGGTTCAAATGCCTTAGTAAAAAAATTAGCTAATTGATTTTTAGTGGGTACTTGAATCAATTTGATTAACCTTTCTTTAGCACAGTCTCTTAAAAAGTGATATCTAATTTCAATATATTTTGTTTTTGAGTGCTGAACTAGATTATTGGTTATGAAAACAGCTGCAGTGTTGTCATTGTGAATTTGTGTGTGCAAGAAGTTATAACCATAATCAAGTTTCTGGTTTTGAATCCAGAGTACTTGAGAGCAACAGCCTGATGCTACAATATACTCAGCTTCAGCTGTTGATACATACACGTTTGTCTGCTTCTTGCATTGCCAAGAGACCAGTCTTGGACCAAGAAATTGACAACCGCCAGATGTTGATTTTTTTAAGTTGCATCCTCCATAATCATTGTTTGTAAATGCATAGAGATTGAAGTCTCCTTCCTTTGGATACCATAATCCAAGATCTGGTTTGCCCTTTAAATATCTGAATATCCTCTTGACTGCATTCACATGTGATTCTTTTGGATCAGCCTGATATCTGGCACACACACAAACACCAAACATAATGTGAGGCCTACTCGCTATTAGATACATAAGTGAACCGATCATAGATCGATAGTGAGTCTGAACCACTGATTTGCCTTGAGGGGCAGGTCCAAACTTCACTTTAGTATCCATAGGAGTTTTGATAGACTGACAGTTAGCAAAGTGGAATTTCTTCAGCATAGTTTCCATGTATTTTGATTGATTGATGAAGATTCTATTTACTGTCTGTTGGACTTGCACCCCTAGAAAGAAAGTGAGTTCTCCCATAGCACTCATTTGGATTTTTGAAGGCATAAGGTCTTCAAATTCTTCGCAGAGCTGCTTGTTTGTTGAGCCAAAAATGATGTCATCCATATAAATATGGACTAATAGCATGTCTTTTCCTCTTCTTCATCTGAAGAGAGTCTAATCAATCTTTCCTCTTTCATATCCATGTTGAAGGAGAAAAGATGACAGAGTCTCATACCACTTTCTTGGAGATTGGTGAAGACCATACAGAGGTTTGTCAAGCTTATAGACTCTGTGAGCGAAATCTGGATCTTCAAATCCCAGTGGTTGACTCACATAGACCTCCCTAGCAATCTTTCCATAGAAGAAGGCACACTTCGCATCCATTTCATAAACAGTGAATTTCATGGATACAGAATATGCTAGAAGGATTCTGATTGCTTCTAATCTGGCAACAGGTGCAAACACTTTGTCATAGTCGATTCCTTCTTCTTGAGTGTATCCCTGCAGCACTAATCTTGCTTTGTTTCTAATGACGATCCCATTATCATCAGTCTTGTTTCTGTACAACCATCTGGTACTGATAAGATATTGTCCTTCTGGAAGATCTACCAGTTGCCATACTTCTTTCTTCTTGAATTGGTGCAATTCTTCCTGCATTGCTTCAATACAGCTATTGTCTTGAAGATCCTCTTTGATATTTTTGGGTACTATTTGACAGAGGAAGCATGAGAACAAATAGATGTTTGCCATACCAGACTTGCTTCTTGTCACCCTCTCATTAAGATCACCAATAATGATTTCAACTGGATGATTCTTGTGTATTCTGGTAGTTGGAATATGGTCACCAGCAATAGTTTCATCAAGATTGGAGACATTCAGTTCATTATGGTCAGGGGCACCTTCATCTTGTACTATTGTTGAATTATGAAGGTTATCAGACTCCATTTCAGCTCGTGCTTCAGCTTGACTAGCACTATGATTACTTTCATCATTTGATATTGTTTGTGTTTCAGATGGAGGAGTGGCTTGTTTCTGATTTTTTATTTCAGTTGAAACGTCATCTGAGTGTGATGGTAACAACCTTGGACCTCCTTCAATTGAAACACTCTGATTTAGTGATGGTTGTCTCATAGGATCAAGATGGAGATGAACATCTTCATTCATGTTTTCAGCCAATGTAAGAGGAATTAATAGAAAGTCATTTCTTCTTTCTACAGCTGAAGATGTGTCATCTGAATGGAGATTTCCTGCATGAGACAAGTGAAATTGATCAAATGATTTTGTAAAAGAGTCAATATCACAACTAGTCATGGCCATTTGTAGATTTGGGAAACGAATGTTCCTTGAATTGAACATTTTTTGATTCAACAATAATGTTTAATCTAGGATTATGCATGATTCTATATGCCCAAGACACGTAGAATATTGATGCGGTTAGTACGTTATGATCCAAGTCGGGTTATACCCAATAACAAGCTTTGCAAACACAAACAATTATTTAATTGACGATATGATCATGCAATTAAATAAACACACCAAATTTAGAAAATAGGTTTTCTAAATAAATTGCATATGAGATGGAACAACTTATTAGGATATTTTGTTCAAGAATATTATTTGCAATGTTATCTACGTAGGTTAGATAACATAAAATAATAAAAGGGTGTATAACTTATACAATTAAATGGTTAATTGTATAAATTATTTAGTGACTTGTTTAGTATTATGTGTGTGTGTTTGTTTAAGAGGGAAACCCTCTTTTGAACAAGATTTTCGGCCAGCCAAAGAAAGGCGATTGCCCCTTTTCTCCCTTGGAAACACACACACAAAAAAACAAGTCTTACACTCAATGTTCACCTCTCATAATACATGCAAAAAATCAAAACAAGAACTCCTCTCTCTCTCTCTACAGCTCTCGGATTAGCAGCAGAAAAGAAAGGGAATTTCGGGTTTTTGGTGGTGGTTCTTCCTAACAAGAAAGTGTTGTGCTATCAAGCTTGGGGTATACAAGCTTGAGAGGACCTCTCTTGGTGCCTTGGTCATTCGATTTGATCCATATCATCCTCCATTTCGTTTTTTTTGACACCTGAAAGGTAGTCTATGGCAGCCTCAACATGGCTGTCCATATTGTTTGCTTTATGTTAACATCGCTAGCTTCTATTCACATATAAAGATACTATGTTCATGGGTTTGATCATTGCTTTGTTAAAACAAGATGAAACTCGCTTTTTAGTTCATGAACTAAGTTATTAAGCATGTTTCCGCTGCGTTTTTCAGAAAGTTTAATAGGTTAAACTTTGTATCTTGTTCTAACAAACCCCAACATTGGCATCTAGAGCCGGTTATGTGAATAGCTAGCTTGTTTTGTCTTTGTTATTTTGGTTTATTTTGGAACTTTGAAACCCCTTTTAGGAGTTGCTATGTTCATGTTTTATGAATCCCCTACTTTCAAAGTTATATCACACATGCTTGTGATTAAACTTTGAAAGACATGTATGTTATTTTTGTTGTTTGTTTGGGCATGATATAACCTGAAATTTCAGTTTATGATGGCTGAAATTTCATGGTTTTTAGTGGGGTTTCATTGTTGGTTTGGTTGATATGTTCACTGTTCCTTTTAGTGCATAACCAAGCCATTGACCTTGTGTTGTTTAGATGTTTGGATGTTTGTTATGGTTGTATTCATTCATTCAATTGGGTTGTATAGTCTATTGTTTGTGTTTTGTTTCAAGTGTAATTTATTCATTGTTGGGTTGTAATAAATAGATTAGTTACTGTTTATAATTCTAGAAATCTTGTATTAGGACATTATGTCTTGTAGTATGAAGATGTACGTGATAAAAGCACAAAGAGAAGACACAAGAAACATGGAGCATTTGGATGTGGTTTCTAGTGGGAGGTTCTTGGAACTTTTGTGATGTGTTTGACCCTTAGGAATGTCCTATGGTCCACACTTGTGATGGCAAACAAGTGTGACCACTTTAGATGCTATGGTTATGCACTTTCTTTTGTTTGATTATGGTATTGTGGTTGATGTCTTTACATGTGATGTTTGCTTTAACTATTCATTCCATGATCACCACACACTATCTAAATAGGCTTTAATCATTATAAGGTAATAAAAGGTTATTAAAAATGATTTAACGATTTTAAAGATTAAAATGGGTTTTAATCAAAGGTTCATAGGGTATCTTGTATTTGAAAGCATGCAAATACAAGTACATAGAGTTTTCTAAACTAGTATTATGAAATCTGAAAATATTTTCAAACAAGTTTAACACCGTCCTTTTGCACAACACTTGACTCATTTGGAAACTCTTAATGGGATAAAGGTCATCTAACCATTTAGAGGGAACTTGTGACTTAAGATGGGGATACCACATTTGTGGGATAAAGATCACCTAATCACTTATGTTGGTAAACTCACATGTGTGTGCAAGTAGGGTCACTTGATTTGATAACCATGTTAAATGGATCACCTACAATATGATTTCCAAATGGTGTTGATGGGATTAACATGCCGACTTTACATATGATGTTTCAAGTCGATCCCATACCTCTAGAAGTTGCAAATGGTTGTAATGGTCAAACGTTGACCACCTTATTAATTTAAATCGTGGGATAAAGGTCATGTAACCACTATTTAAATGTAATGTTGGGTTCTAGATTTTAATATGCTAACCACCATAAAAGGTATTAATTATTAAAACAACGATATCGAAAATACTAAAATAGATCTTTGTTAAATTTTGTAGATGGCCACCAATAATGATAATCATGATATTCATCCGCGTCCGCCCAATCATTGCGAGCGATTCACCAAAAGGAACGTCTAAATCATAATAATTTCATTGATTGGTATCGAAACTTGAGAATCGTTCTCAAGCAAGAGAGACGATCATATATTTTAGATGACCCTATCCCTGATCAACCATCTGAGGATTATGAGGAGGCCTATAACGATTGGCTTAAGTACACTGAGGACTCCGTCCAAGTGTCTTGTCTCATGCTGGCGAGCATGACTCCGGATCTCCAAATGGAGTATGAACATCACGGAGCTTATGACATGATAACCCAGCTGAAGGAAACGTTCCAACAGCAAGCGAGGGTTGAGCGCTTTGAAACGGTTCGTGCTGTCCATGCATGTCATATGGACGATAACCAATCGGTTTCATCTTATGTACTTAAGATGAAAAGTCACATTGATCGCCTCGAAAGGCTTAATTGTCCTGTCTTGAAGGAATTGGCCATGGATTTGATCCTCAATGGCCTTACAAAGAAGTTCAAGACATTCGTGTTGAACTACAACATGAATGCTTGGGACAAAAGCATTGGTGAACTTCACTCAATGCTCAAAACGGCCGAGGCAGCCATGGGTAAAAGGGTTTTACCCGTTCTCACCATCAATGAAGGTGGGAACACGAAAAGGCCTCATCCCACACCCAAGGCAAAGGTTGCCAAGGGCAAGGGACATGTATGGGGAAAAGGGAAGGGGGTGGTAAGGGTGCCACCTAAACCACAAAAGAAGAAGCAAAAGGTTGCTTCCAATGACCCATGCTTTAAGTGTGGGGAGATTGGACATTGGGCAAGAAATTGTCTCGTCCATCTCCAAGAGTTGAAAGCAAAGAGGGATGCTGGGCAAACCACAGGTACAATATACATGATCCATATTGATTTAAACATGATATCCTCTAACACATGGGTATTAGATACCAGATGTGGAACTCATATTTGCAATTTGTTGTAGGGGTTCAAAAGAAGTAGTGACTTCAAGAAAGGGGACATTAGCCTCTACATGGGCAATGGGGCTAAAGTTCAAGTTGAAGCCCGTGGTGACTACATCTTGAAACTTCCAAATGGTTTGGAAGTAATTTTGAACAGTGTTTTGTATGCTCCTAGTTTGACTAGGAATATTATTTCTATAGCCCTATTAAAACAATCTGGATATGTATTATCGTTTGTTGAAAAAGATAATCATGTTTCTTTAAATGATATGTTCTACTTTAAAGCTATTCCCATTAATGGTATTTATGAATTGGTTCATGAAAATACTTTAAATAGTTCATTGTACCAAACTAGCACCAAGAAACTCAAGTTGGAATTGAGTGATACCTATCTTTGGCATTGTCGTCTTGGTCATATAAACAAGAAACGTATATAAACACTTCCAAAGAATGGTCTTTTAAAAACAAATGAATGTGATTCATTTGATGTATGTGAATCTTGTTTACAAGTAAAAATGACTAAGGCACCCTTTAATGGAACTAACGAAAGGGCAAAAGATTTATTAGAAATCATACATTCGGATGTATGTCGTCCTTTTAAGCCAATGACTAGGAATGGTGAAAGATACTTCATTATGTTTACCGACGATTATAGTCGCTATGGGTATGTGTACCTGTTAACACACAAAGATGAAAGTTTTGAAATGTTCAAGATCTTTCAAAATAAAGTACAAAATCAACTCAACAAGTCCGTTAAAGTTCTCCGCACCGATAGAGGAGGTGAATACCTAAGTGATGCTTTTCAAGATCATCTTAGGTGTTGTGGGATTGTCTCACAACTCACTCCACCTGGAACACCACAACATAATGGTGTGTCCGAGAGGAGAAATCGAACCTTATTGGATATGGTCCGATCTATGATGGCTAGAAGCACATTAACTCTATCATTTTGGGGTTTCACTTTGCTCTCCGTGGCTCGTATTATAAATATGGCCCCAACCAAAAAGGTGGAAAGGACACCTTTTGAGATATGGCATGGAAGAGTTCCATCCCTATCATACATAAGGGTCTGGGGTTGTAAGGCTTATGTTAAGACTCCCACCCCAAACAAATTGGAAGTCCGATCCACTAAGTGTATTTTTGTTGGATACCCTAGAGATTCTATGGGATATTATTTCTATGATCCATTGGAACAAAAGGTGTTTGTTGCCAGAAAGGGTGAGTTCTTAGAAGCAAAGTTCCTTATGGAAGGAACTAGCAATAGAATAATGGATCTTGAGGAGGATCAAGAACCACAACCCGATGCATGTTTGGTTGAAACTAGCACTCAACATGAGGATGTTGAAGATGATCAAGTGGTTGATCAATACACATAAAACATTTGCAGGAGTGGTAGAACTAGTAATCCACCTGAAAGATATGGATTTTTCATGGATGGATGCTATGTGGTAGATTTAGATGAACCAACCACATACAATGATGCAGTGTCCAATTCGGATTGTGACAAATGGCTCGAGGCCATGAGCGTTGAGATGCAATCCATGCATGACAATCAAGTATGGGACTTGGTTGTACCACCTCTTAACTCCAAAGTAGTTGGAAGCAAGTGGGTTTTTAAGAAGAAAACCGATATGCATGGAAACTTGGATACTTATAAGCCTAGACTTGTAGCAAAGAGTTTCACTCAAATTCAAGGAGTTGATTATGATGAAACCTTCTCACTTGTTGTGATGCCAAAGTCTATAAGGATATTGTTTGCCATAGCTGCTCATTATGATTATGAGATTTGGCAAATGGATGTCAAAACAACTTTCCTAAATGGATATCTTGAGGAAGATGTCTATATGGTTTAGCCTCATGGTTTTGTCGATCCAAAACATCCTAATAAAGTATGCAAGTTAAAGAAATCAATCTATGGATTAAAACAAGCATCGAGAAGTTGGAATCACCGTTTTGATGAAGAAATAATTAAATTCGGATTCATCAAGAACGCTGATGAAGCTTGTGTATATAAGAAAGCTAGTGGGAGCATCATCACCTTCCTAATATTATATGTTGATGACATACTACTATTTGGAAACGACATTCCAACCTTGGAAGGTGTAAAAACCTGGCTTAGAAGTTATTTTTCCATCAAGGATCTTCGCGAGGAACGGTACCTATTCAAAGAGGAACGATATTGAGTACGACTCAATGTCCTATCTCAAAGGATGAGCAAGACAAAATGAAGGCAATCCCATAAGCATCTGCTATTGGATCCATCATGTATGCAATGATATGCACTCGACCGGACGTGTCATGCGCCTTAAGCATGAGAAGACGATACCAGCAAAATCCTGGAAACAGTCATTGGATGGCTGTTATGAACATACTTAAGTACCTAAGAAGGACAAAAGATATGTTCCTAATCTATGGATGTGGTGATGAGGAACTCGGTGTAAAAGGTTACACGGATGCGAGTTTCCAAACAGATCGTGATGATTGACGGTCACAGTCGGTATATATTTTCATTCTGAATGGAGGAGCGGTCTCTTAGAAGAGGTCCAAACACGAAGTGGTGGCTCTATCAACTTCAGAATCTGAATACGTCGCTGCCTCGTTGGCAGCTCAAGAAGCAGCGTGGTTGAAGAAATTCATTGCCGATCTAGGGGTTGTCCCTTCCATTCATGACCCCCAAGAGATCTTTTGTGATAACGAGGGTGCGATTGCTCAAATCAAGGAACCTCGTGCTCATCAAAAGACTAGGCACATTGAGCGAAGATTCAACTACATACGTGATGAAGTTGAAAAGGGAAAGATATGTATTCACAAAGTTCACACGGATCAAAACATTGCACATCCTCTCACGAAGCTCCTTGAAAAGGCAAAGCATGAAAGTCATACTTGTGCCATGGGACTTCGATATTCTATTGATTGGAATTGATCTGTAAATTTTGTATTTGGATATGTGGAACTCTTTATTATTTGAATACAATTATTTGGTTATAATGTTTCAATTACTATTCCAATTTAGCATGTTTAATCCATGAGTAAATTGTTTACTCTAAATGTCCATAGTCGTTCAGACTTGTGGGAACAAGTGTGAGGGTAACATTATTATGATCTTGGATTGGTTGATTTTCATAAGGATGAATATAGAGGAATGGGTTGCTACCAAGGTTCATAGATATTTGTGGGATACAAATATTGGACCAACCCGCATATCAAATTTTACTACATTGAATCTTATTGATTGATCATAAGTAAATTTGAGTAAAGGCGAATATCATTTAGTATCCTCAGACCTGAGATACATATTGGGTTTTGATATTCGCCAAGTGTCATACCTTGATCTGGTTATCCACTGTTCTGAAATAATGGCTAGTACATGAGACTATGTTCAGATATGACACAAGGTGATTGTGAGAAACGTATGTAGTCAAGATGGGATTTGTTCCTCTTATTCGTGAGAGTTAGATGTCTAAGGCCAGGATAAGTTAAATCAACAAGGAATGATGACTCTGTGTCCTTGGATTTGACATGACATGTGAAACAAAAGGATAGATGATTAATTCACCTAAATCATTTCTAGTAGGATACTTGAATGGGATGATGTTATTGAATGGCTATAAGTCATGCGTATTAAGGGTAGTAAACCGTTGTTAGGCGGTATTTACTACTTGCATCAATCTTGTATGAATCTTGTGCAAGTGGGAGATTGCATGATTCTATATGCCCAAGACACGTAGAATATTGATGCAGTTAGTACGTCATGATCCAAGTCGGGTTATACCCAATAACAAGCATTGCAAACACAAACAATTATTTAGTTGACGATATGATCATGCAATTAAATAAACGCACCAAATTTAGAAAATAGGTTTTCAAAATAAATTGCATATGAGATGGAACAACTTATTAGGATATTTTGTTCAAGAATATTATTTGTAATGTTATCTAAGTAGGTTAGATAACATCAAATAATAAAAGGGTGTATAACTTATACAATTAAATGGTTAATTGTATAAATTATTTAGTGACTTGTTTAGTATTATGTGTGTGTGTTTGTTTCAGAGGGAAACCCTCTTTTGAACAAGATTTTCGGCCACCCAAAGAAAGGGGATTGGCCTGTTTCTCCCTTGAAAACACACACAGAATAAAACAAGTCTTACACTCAATGTTCACCTCTCATAATACATGCAAAAAATCAAAACAATAACTCCTCTCTCTCTCTCTACAGCTCTCGGATTAGCAGCAGAAAAGAAAGGGAATTTCGGGTTTTTGGTGGTGTTTCTTCCTAACAAGAAAGTGTTGTGCTATCAAGCTTGGGGTATACAAGCTTGAGAGGACCTCTCTTGGTGCCTTGGTCATTCGCTTTGATCCATATCATCCTCCATTTCGTTTTTTTACTCCTGGAAGGTAGTCTATGTTAACATAGCTAGCTTCTATTCACATATAAAGATACTATGTTCATGAGTTTGATCATTACTTTGTTAAAACAAGATGAAACTCATTTTTTTAGTTCAATAAGTAAGTTATTAAGCATGTTCCCGCTGTGTTTTTCACAAAGTTTAATAGGTTAAACTTTGTATCTTGTTCTAACAAACCCCAACAGATTAAACACTCTCTAAGTCTTTGAAACAGAAAAGTAACCTATAAATAATCCTTCATCAGACTTAGATGAAAACATTCCCACATAGTCTCGGGTGTTTAATATTAATACAAGACTACCAAATGATTTAAGAAATCCAATGAATGGTTTTCTATGAAAAAGTAGTTCATATGGAGTCATGTTGCTTTCTTTTACAATTAGAGTTTGGTTTTGTACAAATCACCATGTGTTAACTACCTCTGCCCAAAAGGTTATTGGCAGCTTAGCATTGGCTAGCATCATTCTTGCTGCTTCAATCAGTGTTCTATTTCTCCATTCAGCTACCCCATTTTGTTAAGGAATTCTAGCTGCACTGAGTTGATGAGAAATGCCTTTGGTTGTACAAAAAAAACTCATGTCTTCATTTTTGAATTCAGTTCCATTATCACTTTTGATTGTTTTGACCTTAAGATCAAGTTGATTTTCAATTTGTGTGATAAAGCTTTGAATTATTTGGGATGCCTCATTTTTAGCACATAAGAAGAACACCCATATGAATTGTGAAAAGTCATCAATGATCACCAAACAATACTATTTCTTTCCAATACTCATGACATGAGTTGGTCCAAACAGATCCATATGAAGTAGCTTTAATGGAGTATTGTTTGTGTAAACCAGCTTGGACTTATGAGAAAATTTGTGTTGTTTTCCTTTGAGGCACGCTGAACAGTGATCAACAAAGTAAAATTCTTTTCGTGGAAGACCAATGACATGGTTTCCTTTGACCAATCTGCTCTTGTTTTTAAATTTGGTGTGCCCCAAACGTCTGTGCCAAAGCTCTGACTCATCAACTGATGCTTTTGAAAAAAGACATGTTTCTTCTTTAGATGATGTAGAACACAAGTTTAAAACATAAGTATTATTCTTCCTCGGGGTCTTTAGGACAACCCATTCTTCAGAGATCTGAAATCCATGTTTTAGAATGTAGCAATGAGTGTCTGTAAAGTGAGTGGAATATTTCCTGTCACAGATCTATGACAAGCTTAGCAGATTGAAGTTCATTTGTTCACAGTAGTTCACTCTGTCAAAGCTCAGCATCCCATTTGTCACAGATCCTTCACCTGTAATTCTACCATGTTATGAATCTCCACCAAACTCCACCGTAGTTCCTTGTATGTGCTTGAAGTCATGAAGGAGGGAATGATCTCCAGTCATGTGTCGGGAACATCCACTGTCCACGTACCAATAGCTGTTGGACCTATATGGATGACCCTGCAAGCATAAAAGAACTAGTCAGAATGTGGAACCCAATCTAGGGTGGTCTTGGGTTTCCCGTTCCTATCTATTATGGTGACTTCTTAGTACTTTCCTCTAAATTGTGATCTATTCAGAGGTGATCTGGGAGATTGCTTATGATATCTTGCTAGAGTCTTCTCATCAACATCAGTAGAAGAGTTAGATGAGTAGTAAAACCTTTGATCTCTGTTCTTTTGATGAAATTTAAGTCATTTTTGTTTTTCAAAGATCTTTTTGGGTTTTGAAAAGTCAGACTTTTGATTGATGAAATGGTTGTTTCTTTGACATTTCCATGTTTCTTTTGTTTTGCTCATGTCATTTAGTGATCGAGATGTTCTAGATTGATTGTTATGTAAATGACTCCTCACTTGAGTTTTGCCTGATGATGTTGTTGTGATGGGTGTATTTTGGGGAATTCTCAATCCCTTCTCATTGAAGTAACAATCAGATGTATTGTGATTGTTCATATCATAGACTAAACAACATTTGTTGAAATAACAATTTTTGGTTGAGTGGTTGTTCATATCACAAATAGAGCAATATTGATAATAAAAACATTTTTCTATGTTGTGATTGAACATATCACAAATGTCATAATACATTTGTTTGTTGCTTGAATCAGATTTTGAATTGTGTGTCTTAGCTGATTTTCTCATTTGCTGTTGAGCTACTTTTTGTTGCTTAAGGGATGAATCAAAATCAACCCATTTTGTAGTTTGCTTCACAACACTACATTTATTTGATTTTCTGGGCTGTTTTTGTGTCTTCAACCCATTTCTCACCTCTTTCTCAAACTGGTCAACGTGTTCCTTGTTGCAAATATCAAACCCAACTCCCTGTCTTAGTTTTGAAGACTGAGGGTCTGATAGAGTTTTTTGTGTTGAACTCAGTGATCCTTTTTGTATCTTTTTCAGTGAAACCTTTTCTGATTTTATTGAATTGTTTGGAGAAATGATCTTATTATTAGGACTGCTATATGTAGTGGGTTTCACTTATTTCACATATTTCCTTTTACCTTTTAGAAGAGAATGAATGAATTTTATGAAAGGAACAATTGCTTTTACGGGGCTTGTGGGTTTCATGTCACTCACTTCCTTGTCTGAGCACTCTTTGATTTTGATTGGGTGACCTAACTTGATTTTATCCTCATTTGTTTCAATATAAACATGAGGGGATTGTTTTGAGGATTGGTCACTTGTTTTACTATAGATTTTGGTTCCATAGTTTTAGTTTCAATTTCCTCATTGAGTGAGACAGATTTAGGCATGACATCATAGTTGTCATTGTATGGTGGAGGACATGAATTATACCCAATCCCCGAGATGTCCGTTGGATCCTTTTGAGAATCAAGCATCTCTTGCAGCTTGACTGAAGACATTTGAAACTTTTCAAGTTTCACTTCAGTCAGTGTATGTTCTGCCTTCGATTGTAAGTAGCTCATTCTCAGCTGCAAGAGTGTACTTTTCACCATGCAATTTTTCAATGTCATGATAAGAGGTTTAATTTTGATTTCAAAGCCTTTCATCTCTTTTTTCATCATCTCTGATTTCACCCTTTCTTCTTTAATTTTATCAGCCAATTTATGGTTATGCTTTGTATAACCTTGCAATTCTGTACTACATTTTTCACTACAAAGGTTAGATTTTACCATAGTAGGCATTGGAGATGGATTATTGTTGATATGAGCCATAAGTGCATGATTTTGAATTAAGGCTTGACTTCCTCTACATACATGCTCCAGTCACATACCCCATCATGCTTTATCACGAGAGCATTGGCAGATGTCTGACTGCTTCCATGAGCTTGGTTTGTCAGTTGAAGTGGATTTTGATATGATTGGTGTTGTTATGGATGTTGATACTGCTATTGTTGATTGATGGAGTAAAAGCTTGAGATGGATTGTAATGATGACTGGCCTTGAGAATATCTTTGAAAGTTTTTTCTCTTAGGGGCATTGCATTCTCTAGAGAAGTGGATAGCCATACCACAATTGAAGCATTTCACTTTGGATTTATCATATCCAAGTTTTGTATTCTCATTAAGGATGAGCTTTTTGCCTTTTCTAAAGAATTTCAATTCCTTGCTCTTGTGGCAATCATGGCCATTTGACATTGTAGATCTATTTCTTCCACATCATCTGGATCCATTTCCTCCAAATCTTCTTGGATGAGATGAGTAGAATTGAGTCTTCCTCCTAAGTATGCTTCGAAGCTTGCCACAAAGGCATTGTAAGTTGCCTTTTGTTCTTCTGATCTTGTGTCTTGAGGAGTGGTTGTAGGAGCAGTAGTGACTCTGGATGCTTGAGATGATGTTGATGGATGTTTGGTTGGTGGAGTTGCAATGAACCCTGTGTTGTTCAGTTGATCTCTTAATGAGATTAGATCATCCTCCTCTGTTCGACCAAAAGAACCAATGAGCCTGATCAGAAAAACCTCCAAGTCGCACAGACATTACAACGGCTGAAGAAGATCACAACAGCTGAAGACATCAGCTGATTACAAGGTCTGAAGACAAAGTCTGAAGACAAGATCTGAAGATTTCTACTGAAGACAAAGTCTGAAAGTAAAGTACTGAAGACAAAGTCTGAAAGTGAAGTACTGAAGACAAAGTCTGAAGCTATTAGTTGAAGACAACGTCTGAAATAAAAGTCTGAAGAACAAAGACTGAAGACAAAGACTGAAGACCAAAGTGATAAGTAGTTGTCACAACAGCTGAAGTTATTAACTTCAGTAGTTGTCACAACAGCTGAAGTTATTAACTTTAGTAGTTGTGATGGTTTTCCTTTTCAGTACTTGTAATTTACCTTTCAGTAGTTTATAGTTTTAGTAGTTTTATGTTTTTGTACTTAGCATTCTCTAAGATGTGATCAGTTGTTGAGAACGTTCTCAGTAGTTTGTATAGTTTTAGTTGTTTGTATAATTCTGTTAGATGTCACTATCAAGTGACATTAGCAGATGTCACATTCCTTATATAAGGAATGTTCACCTAATTGTAACGTGTGACTTTCAGCCACCACGAAAGCATTTGAATGAAATATTCCTTTTTCAGAATTCTCTCTCTCTATAACCATGTACTATTCCATTGAATATCAATTGAGTTCTTGCTAAATTGTCTAATTCATTATTCGAATTCCACTGCAATCTACTCTAATTAATCAAACTTAAATCACTGATCCTAACAAATGGTAGCTAGTTAATCATTGATCAATCTAACAATTGATCATTGAAACAGCTATTTCGATATCTAAGTTTGATCGAATTAGCATATTTGCAAGAATTGGTTATAGAGATTGAATTTCTGCTCTTTCGGTTATTTGCTTTGAGATTTCTCTTGGTTCGTATTGAGTTTGTTGTGTTTTGCGCTAAATCGGTTAAAACATAACTGAATTTGATTGAATCTTAGAATGACTACTCCTTCTAATGACCCTGACAATACTGGCTCCTCAACCAAGCCTTTGATTTTGGTTAGGACTGAGTATAGCATATGGCAACGAAGAATGCTCCATCACATGTCTGTTAATAGTTCAGGTTGTTGGACATCTGTGGTACATGGTCCACACAAGCCTATGGTGAGCAATCCGAAAACCAACCAAATGGTTCCAAAGAAGAAGGAACAATACTCAGATGAGGATCGAAAATTGTTTGAGATTGATGCTAAAGCCCATTGAATTCTGGCCATGGCACTGCCGAATGAAATCTATTCTGGGCTTATGCATCATGAAACTGCTCATGACCTCTGGAATGCATTGAAAGAACAATTTGGTGGAACAGATGAGGTCTTAGCAAACAACAGAGAAATCCTTGCCTAACAATATGAGACATTCTCTCATAGGAAGGGTAAGACACTGACTCAAAAGTTTGAGCATTTTTCCTTTTTGATCTCTGAGCTGAAATGGTCAAACATGAATACACTAATAGCCAGATGAACAACAGATTCCTCAGGTAACTGCCTGAGAGATAGGACACATATACCATTGTCCTATACTCCAGTGCAAATCTGGTTAGCCTATCTCTCACCCAACTCCATGGGAAACTGCTTACATTTGAAAGAGAGATAGAGCAGAAAAGGAAACTGGCTTCATCACGAAAGCTCACTCATGACTTTGTACCAAGGAACACTGCCTTGGTTGGTCATGAGTCAGAATATGGTGCATCAGAAAGCCATTATGATGAGCATATAGATTTCTCTTCAAACAGTTCTGATCATGCATTTGTTAGTGTTGATAGTCAGTCAGGCTGTAATAGTGACAATTTGTGCTTCATTATGGATGATTTGAAAGGTATTGCTGATGATGACTTAGAAGAGATGGATATTCTGAGCCAAATGGCCTTGATTAGTATCAGATCTCAAAAGTTCTACAAGAGAACTGGTAGGAAATTTCCAAGACTCTCTGGCAAACCAAAGTTGGTTTTGACAAGAGTAAGTTGAGGTGTCACAAATGCCACAGGCTTGGGCACTTTGCAAGGGAGTGTAGATCAACTAGATCTAACTCCTCTGCACCCTTTGTGACTTTTCCAAGCAATAGTTCACAAAATAGAGGGCAACATCCTGCTAGTTCTGGTCATCACTCACAACCTCTATCTCCTGCATATTTTGTCCCTCAGGGTCCAATGCCATATCCACATCGCTGTTATTACATGCCACAACCAAATCAAATTCAAGTTCCTATTGCGCAACTACCTCAAGCCTTACCTGAGCCTCAACCATCTCAATCACAACCTCATCACAACTTCTTCACCCCTGGTGCTATTGACTGGAGCAGTTTACCAGATGATCTTTCTGGTAATGAGCAATTATTTGCTAGTGATGGTCAACATGGTGGTGAACATCCTTTTGGGAATCTTGCTCTCATGGCCCTGGAGTCTACTGAGGGTTCATGCTCCAATGCATCTTTATCACAGGTAACCAAGGTATCCTTTAAGGCTAAGGCCAAGCTATGTTCGGAATCTTGCATAGCTGCATTTATCTCTATTAGAAGGCAAATGTAGCTTTAATAAATCAAAATCTTGAGTTTGAGCAAACCTTTTCAAAAGAAAAGCTGAGTATGAGTCTGTCCTTAAAGATAAAGATGATGAGATTTATAAGCTTAAATGCCAATTAAATGATGAAAACGCTAAGGTTGAGGTCATTCTTGAGAACCACAGAGATCTCAAAGAAACACTTGCAGCTACCCAAGTTGAGTGTGACCGCTGGGTATCATCCTGCAAGGGATTTGAAATGCTTCTCAACAAGCAAACAGCTTCGAATGTGAAGTTTGGAATAGGTTACAATCACATTGCACCACCTACAGATTTTACTCCAAAATCAATAGTAAAACCTGAAGGTGAAAGTAATTTCCAAACCACATCATAATGTGTATCATCCTTAACAGATCACCCAAAATCAGAAGATGAAATTAGTGTTGATAACTCAGCAAATCAATTGCCTCATGGGTTAACTACCCATAAGCACATAAAGCTGAGTACTTGAGATGTTGTCCCTCAAAGTACCTCAAGTACTGAAGGGCAAGTCACAACATCTGAAAAGCATTTCAAATCAACTGAAATAAAAGGATTAACAACTGCTGAGAAATCTATCATATGGTCTTTCAGGATGGATAGAGAACAGCTGAAGAACAAGTCTTCAGTTGTTACACATCCTTCTGTACTTAACACAAGTACTGAAAGGAGGAAAGTACTGACGATCACACCTTCAGTAGTTTCCACTTGAGCAGTTGATCAATCCAAGATGAAGAATAAGCCATGTCACATATGTGGTAAATTCAATCGTCTTTCTGATGAATGTTGGTACAGAAAGAGTTCCAAACTCAAGAAAGATAAGCTCATTAAAATGCAGATGGATGAAATGAAAAATGAGTTTGAGACCAAGTTTGCACTACAGTCATCCCAAATTGATAAACCCAAGGCTTCACCCAAATCCAAAAAGAAGGATAGGGTTTATCATAAAATAGCTGATAGTGTTCGTCATGATAAAAATCAGACTAAGTCTGTGAATTTCAAGGAGGAAATGGTGGGCGACAAGAACTCATCAAAAAAAGTACTGATGTGTCACAAGAGCTGAAAGCTTTAGCTACAAATCAGACAAAACTTGTTATGATGGTTCAGCATTTGTTGGGGAGAGTTAAGCAACTAGATGCACCTGTGATCAAAGCACTGAAAAATATTCCAAGCCCAAATCCAAGGAATCCATTTCAGCACCATCTCCACCTTCATCAGCTGTTAATCATGAGAAACAAGTTATGGTTAAATCTGTTGATGAAAACAGACCCAAAACCACAAAGGTTTGGGTCTCAAAACCTAACTAGTTCCTTATGATGAATGGAGGGTTCTTCAGCATGCCAAAGAAGCATCTGGTATGTAGACAGTGAACAATCTATGCATATGATAGGGAACAGTTCTCTTCTTAATGACTACTCTCAAGGAAAGAAGGGATTTGTTTCATTTGGAAATGATGCTAGGGGTTACATCATCGGGAAAGGATATGTGTCTAATGGAGAAATCAGATTTGATAATGTTAACCATATGGAGAATCTCAAGTATAATCTACTGAGTGTCAGTCAGATGTGTGATAAAGGGCATGTTGCACTTTTCACAAGCTAGAACTACAGGATTCTATCTTCCATAGTTCTGAGGCTGATTGAGAAGGTATTGGATGAACATACTCTCCCGAAGGCCAACAGGATTGGAAGAGTATATGCCCTGGATTTGTCAAAGAAGATTGATTTGAAGGGTCATCCTTGGCCTGTTCTCCAAAGCCTCTCCTCAGGAATCTAAACTGTGGCATAGAAGGCTGGGTCATGTAAATTTCAAAAACATGAATCAGTTGATCCATAATAGTTTAGTGAGAGGTCTACCAATAAAGGAGTTCCACTGTGATGAACTTGCACTGCTTGTTTGAAAGGAAAACAACACAAAATCTCATTCCTTCCTATTGAAGAACCTAAGTCCACTGCCTGCTTGCAGTTACTGCACATGGATCTATTTGGTCCTGTGAGAATGATGAGCATGCCAAAGAAGAAATACTGTGTGGTAATTGTGGATGATTACTCCAGATTTGTATGGACTTTCTTCTTGCATTCAAAGGATGAGGTTGCTCAGATGATTATAAACTTTGTGTTTTATGTTGATAAGCAGTATTCCCTATCAGTCAAGTGTATAAGGATTGATAATGGAACAGAATTCAGAAACCATACACTTGATGATTTTTATCTCTCAAAGGGAATCAAGAGGCAGTTTAGCATCCCAAGGACTCCAGAACAAAATCGAGTAGTGGAGAGAAAGAACAGGACCCTAATTGAAGCTGCAAGGTCCATGTTGGCTGACTCTGGTTTGCCATTGACCTTTTGGGTTGAAGTTGTCAACTCAACTTGCTATTTGCAGAATAGAGTTTTAGTAAATCAGAGGTTGATGAAGACTCCATATGAAGTTCTACATCATTTCGCTCCTCTAATTTCATTCTTCAAAGCCTTTGGGTGTCCTTGTTTCATTCTCAACACAAAGGATCAACTCCACAAATTTGATCCTAAGGTGGATGCAGGGTATTTTGTTGGATATTCATCCACATGCAAGGCTTACAGAGTCTTCAACTGCAGAACAAAGATAGTTGAAGAAACCTTACATGTGAAGTTCAATGAATCTCCTAAGGATAAAATTCCACAAAACCCTGTGGAGTTGTTTGATCTGGATATACTGCATTATGTTCCTTATCAACCTCCACCTATTGCAGATCATGTGAATAAATCATCTTCTGCAGCAAGTCTTCCACCTGGTGGTACTCAAGATGATGATGATATCAGTACTCACCTTTTCAAGTTTAGTGATCACCTGCCTGAGTCCACTAAACTTGATGTTCCTGTAGCTTCAGCAGCTCCATCCACAACAAATGCTAATGAGATTTCTGACTGCTCTACATCATTTGAATTGCCATCTCATACTTGGTTTCAAGAGTCTAGATCAGCATGTGCTGCCGTTGAACCTGCTACAAACACTTGCACCGATTTTATAGTGTACCAAGAGCTGAAGAATCACCCCATGTCTCAAATCATTGGTGATATCAATGCTGGTGTCTCAACCAGAAGTCAATTGTCCAACTTCTGCTTCTATGCTCTCTTCATCAGTCAGCTAGAGCCAAAGAACTATCATGTTGCTTTAAGAGACAACAGATGGGTTGAAGCCATGCACCTTGAGCTACTTCAGTTCAACAAGCAGCAAGTGGGGGAACTGTTTCCTCTACCCCCAGTTCAGTGTGCAATAGGCACTAAGTGGGTGTTTAGGAATAAAACTGATGTAAATGGGCTTATTGTCAAGAACAAGGCTAGACTGGTTGTACAGGTGTTTTCACAAGAAGAAGGTATTGATTATGATGAAACCTTTGCCCCTGTAGCCAGACTGGAGGAAATTAGATTGTTCTTAGCCTATACTGCATTCCACAATCTTAAAGTTTTTCAAATGGATGTCAAAAGTGCTTTTTTAAATGGAAAAATAAGAGAAGAGGTTTATGTGTGGCAACCACCAGGTTTTGAGGACAATAAACATCCTAAAACTTGATAAGGCTCTTTATGGGTTGAAGCAAGCTCCTAGAGCCTGGTATGAAACACTTACAAATTTTCTTCTTCAAAATAATTTCACTAGAGGCTCCCTAGATAAAACTTTGTTTATTAAGAAAGTGGATTAGCATAAGCTACTTGTTCAAATTTATGTTGATGATATAATTTTTGCATCCTCTGATCCCCAGTTGTGTGATGATTTTACAAGTTTAATGAAACAAAAGTTTGAAATGAGTGCAATGGGAGAATTACAGTTCTTCCTAGGCTTGCAAATCAAACAAAAGGCTGATGGAACCTTCATTCATCAGTCAAAATATACAAAAAATCTTTTGAATAAGTTTGATTTACAAAACTGTAAGCCCTGTTCTACTCCCATGTGCAACACCACACAACTCGATGTAGATCAGAAAGGTAAAGCTGTTGACCAAACATTTTACAGATGTATGATTGGGTCCTTGATGTACTTAACAGCTTCTAGACCAGATATTATGTTTGCAACTTGTGTTTGTGCTAGATTTCAGGCTGCTCCTAAAGAGTCTCATTTGATTACAGTCAAGAGGATCTTTAGATATCTACAAGGTACACAATGTCTAGGTCCTTGGTATTCCAGGGTGTAAGTTAACCAGAAAGTCAACTTTTGGTGGATGTCAATTCCTAGGCAACTTTTTGATTTCTTGGCAGAGTAAAAAACAAACATCTGTTGCTACATCCACTGCTGAAGCAGAGTACATTGCTGCTGCAAGTTGTACATCTCAGGTACTCTGGCTTCAGAACCAATTATTGTATTATGGCATTACAGAGACTAAGACTCCATTGTTAATGGATAGTGCTTCAGCTCTATGTATTGTCAAGAATCCAGTCCAACATTCTAGGATCAAACATATAGAGATCAGACACCATTTTATTAGGGATTGTTTTGAAAAAGGTCTGATTGATCCAAAGTTTGTGCCAAGTGCTGATGAGCTTGCAGATATATTTACTAAGCCTTTGGACAGTTCAACTTTCCAAAACGTTATGTTAAGGCTTGGTATGCTGCAGCTAGAATAAGTGACAACTACTGATGATCTCCGTAAACAAGTACTTATGACCACTAGTAAACATGTCACAAATAAGTACCGATAAGTTTTATTCTCAGTTGGTTTCATAACTACTGAAGACTAAATTACTTAAAAAGTACTGTACTTTCTGTTAAAAGAAACTGATGCAGTTACACCTACTGATGAGTTATAACTACTGATGTTAGTAAAAACAATAAGTACTGATGTCCTATGAAACAACTTAAAACAGCTAAAAAGTCTGATGAGTAAGTGTTGAGGACAGTCTGAAACATCAGAAAAGCTAAGAATTGATGAAAACTACTCATGAGAATTTTCTCTTCAATCGTTTCCACAAACTGTTGTTTCACCTTAAACAACTGACGACAAAACCATGTCGTCAGTAGTTTCACAACTACTGACGACTAACACGAAGTCCTCAGTTGTTTCCTACACCTGAAGCCAAAACCAAGGTTTTCAGTAGTTTCATAACTACTGATGACCAAAACCAAGTCTTCAGTTGTTTCAAATGTTTGATAGTTAAAACCAAGTCTTCAGTTGTTTTCATACAACTGATGACAACACCAACACTTTCAGTCGTTTTCTTTCCAGCCTTTTCTTAACCTATAAATACCTGCACTTATAGCCGAACGTTTCATTAGCCGTTTTCTATACTTTTCTCTCGCAACAATGCGACCATGAAACTCAAACCCAGACACAACTGTGTCGCCTACCTCTCGAAATCAGCCTTTTGGAACAAATTTGATAATGCCATCGATCTTATGGTGGATTCCCAATACAGAACCGCCTTTCATTTGAATCCTACCATATACCCCGATTCCATGAACCAATTATGGACCAACGACTCTCTAACAACTGGTGAAAATGATAGCCAAATCACTCTCCAGTCGTTGGTCAACTAGAAACAGGTGGTAATCACCCCTGACATCATTCGTAAAACCCTAAATTTGCATGATGCCACTTGTATTATAGAATACCCGAAAGGCACTTCTTTCATCAACAACGGGTATGAAGGAGACTTAAGTGCTACAACCATTCTCAAAAAGCACTTCCATGATGCTGAAAGACTTATCTTCCACATGGTGAATGTCTGCCTTGCTTCAAAGACATCTTCATGGGATCAAATGTCCTCACGACAGCAACAGGTATTGTACTCTATCTTTGAATGACGAACTCTAAATTTTTCTGAGATACTGTTTGAGGAACTTAAGCATCTGGCTCAGAAACCTGTGACAAACAGATGGCTACTATATCCCAGGTTTCTGATGGCCATAATTTTAAATCAATTAAAATCTGAAGGCCTTGTTGGTCTTCGAGTCCCTGCTCTAGCTGTCTTAGCTGAGGTATACTCCAGGCATAACTCTGACCCTACTCTCAAAAGGCCTGCCTGGCTGCTCAAACCCAAGCAAAGGGAACCCACAGCCTCCACCTCCACATCCAAAGTCCCCACCAAACCCAAACCCCAAAAGTCCAAAAAGGCTACTCAGGGAGATGAGTCCCTTGAGGATGCCCCTGTACCACCAATACAGGAAACACATACTGGTTCTAACCCCCCAGTCATGTCAGAGACTCAACCAGCTGAAACCGCATAGGTATCCTCTCCACAGGATCCTGTTGCAACCAAATTTGGGGATACCATATTACTGGAACCTCTCTCAGTTGAGAAGGTTACCATTGAAGAGCATCTCTCACCCCGGGTGCAATCTTCTTCTGACCAATCTCCAAAAGCAACCGCCCCTTAAAGCCCAACCCTTATAGTTGCTAAAGTGCTGAGTCAGCTGAATTCCTCACCCCCTCCCCAGAAACCAATTAACACTGGGAATACCTCAACGATTGAGGGGGAGGACCAAAATACTGCTGATAACCCATAACATAGGGGTTATAATGTTCAATCTCCAAGTGTAGAAGAGGAGGTTAGAAAATCTGGTCACGCTGCCACTTTTATTGATTCATCAAATGAACAGGATGAAGTTGGTAACATATATAAGACCTCACTAGAGGCATCTGCCAATGAAGGACAAAGTCCAGAGGCAGGAAGTCCCCAGAACCAAGAACAAGGGGCACATGCATATACTGATCTACACTCAGGGCATGTACATCCTAATTTACTCAGGAGGTCAGATGATTCAGCAAAGACTGATGATGACCTGGGTTGTTTCTTTGATGTCTTAGCCCATAACACAATCCTAGAGACTGAGGTGAGCAGACTCAAAGAACTGCTAGCCAAAATGACTCAGGATAAAAGTCCACCTGCCCCACTAAACCCACAGATGGCACTTTCATTTGAAGGTTCACCAAACACACAACCAATACACTTAACTAAGCCACCAGCCACTACTTTTGGCACCACCTCTCAGGGACAAAACCCCTCTGAGCAGATGGTTGCAACCTTTCAAAGCTCCTTACCTCTCATCACTCCCATCATCACTGAGATAGTATATAAAGCCATTGATGAGAGGATCTCCTCAAATCTCCAAACACTCCTTGATGATGCTGTTCACAAGTCACTTTCTGCCTTTCAAGCCCCTGATCCCAATGCACCCAAAAAGGGGGAGACTACTAAGTCTAAGGCCCCTGATCCCAATGCACCCAAGAAGGGTTTGCAAGAACATAAAAACTTAGTTTAACCCATTAAACTTTCTGAAAACGTAGCGGAATAACAACATTATAATAACTTACTTATAAGCTGAAAATTATGTTCTTTAGGTGACCATATAAAAGTATAAAGCAAACCCAAAATCAAAGGATCTTAATATGTGAATAAGCAAGCTATGAACACAAAAACAAGCATAATGGACACTCATTAACAAGCCGCCATAACTACCTTTCAGCAGCTCAATACAATGCTTCCAAAAGAGGCTGCCAAAAACGTGGATTTGATGAAGGTGGAGATGTCCAAAATCGGCCAAGACTCCAAGAGAGGAAATCCTCAAGCTAGTATACCCTAAGCCTCCTTGCAAGCACCTTTTGTTAGGGAGATTCAACACTAAACACACCACCTAAAACCCGAAAAATGCTCTTCCTTTCTGCTGCCTTTCGAGAGGTGTAGAGAGAGAGAGAAAGAGTTTTGTGTGTGTTGCATGCAAAAGAGATGGATCAGATTTTTTTTGAGTCTCTAAGACTAGTTAAGTGTGTACGTGGTTTACAAGGAAAAAGGTCCAATGAAAAAACAAAGGGGGGGCGGCCAAAAAGATTCAAAAGGGGGTTTCCCTCTTTAATCAAACACACACACACACTAACTTTAACTAGTCTTTTTGTCACACATTAATAAGTCATCTACTAGACTTATTTAAATGTGACATATGTCTTCTCGAATTAAACAATTTTAATTAAAGTACACTCTCATGTTATTTGTGTTATTTAAACCCTTTGAATAACAAAAATAATAATAAATCCGTCAACAAATTATCCTCATAATTTGTTCCATCTCATATGCAACTTATTTAGAAAACCCATTTTCCAAATTGGTGTAAATATTTAATTGTATGATCATATCATCAATTAAATATATTAATTGGTGTTTTCTAAGCTTGTTATTGGGTATAACCCGACTTGGATCATAACGTACTAACCGCATTAATATTCTATGTGTCTGGGGCATAAACAATCCTACAGCTGTTCACAAGTCACTTTCTGCCTTTCAAGCCCCTGATCCCAATGCACCCAAAAAGGGGGAGACTACTAAGTCTAAGGCAATGAAAGAAAGGAAAAGGAAGAGAGTAGAAGATGAGAAAGAACCAGAAAAAGAAGAGGAGTTAGAGAAAGAACAAGAACTGATCTCAGAGAAACAGCTAATCACAGTGCAAGAGCTGAGCACAGACAAAGAGCAGAAAGATCAGCTAATCACTTACAAAAGCAAGAGAAGTGCTGAGTCAAAGTCTGATGGAGAAAAGTCCTTAGAAGATCTAGTCAAAGAAGCTGATGAAGCTCACAGCAGATCTATAGGCAAAATAATAGATCATCTCTTCGGTCATGACACAGCCACCTTAGATGTTGAGATCAGAAGGCTGGAGATAAATGAAATTCAAGCAAGATGGGCTAGTTACAGTGTGATGGATAGGGAAAGGTTGGAGATTATGATCAAGTTCATTGCCAAATATCTAGGAAGATCATTGATAGAGATGAAGTCTTGGTCAAGAGACAGTATCTTGGAGATAACCAAGAAAATCTGTTATGCTGGAAGCGACAACAAAGGGTTGATCATCGAAGCACTGGATGAAGCAGGTGTTGGAAAGAGAACTGAGATGGCAAAGCTCTCAAAAGCCAAACTCACCACTAAATTGCTAGATCAGCCTTCTCATACACCCACTCAAAAACAACCCTCAAAGCAATCATCTCTAAAATCTGCCAATTCTATCCCTAAACCAAAACCACCCACAACTCAACCCACAAAACCAATTCCATTACCCCAAAAATCATCTCAAACCACACCCAGTGATACACCCAGAAGGAGGAGAAGGGTGTTGAGGGAAGAAGAAGAAGAAAAGGATGAGAATGAAGACAGTCTGCCAATCTCTGCTGTTGTCAAACTTAAAACACCTGAGCCCAGAAGTCAACAGATGATCACACCTGACTTGCAATGCAAATAGTGAAAGTGAAGATTGAAGAAGTAGAACAGCTGAAGCAGCATGATGAGCAATTTCTCAAAATGGTTGACAAGGACTTCCCTCAATCCTCATCCATTCAAGCAATGAAGAAACAAGCTCTGAGGCTGTAGACTCTTAGGCATACATTCCAACATCAAAGAGAAAGAGTGAGGATTTGGCCAGACCCCATGGTAAGTTCCACAATACACAAGAAGAACATACCAAGTAGATATCATGGCCAAGTGAAAAAGACTTTGAATGCTGCAATTATGTTGGCTATGGTAGTCTCACCCTGGGAGATTATAGAAGAATTCAAGAGAGCACACAACTCGAAGACAACCCCTCAATCTCTACTTGAGAACAAAATGATCAAGAAGGGGCTGTTATACAAGAGACTTGAAGATCTTCAAAAAAGTGAACTGAAGTTGTTGCTAGAAGGCTCTCATCTAGATGAATTCGCATACAGAGAGATCACAACTATTGAGTTGAAGAATGGGAAGATAGTAAGGTATGTGTTTGAATATTATTGCCCTGAGTTCTTCTTTCAGGGAGAAGCAAAAGAACTCACCAAGGAGGAACAAGTTGTTCTCCTTGAGGCCTATGCAAGAGAGTCTTACAGACTCATCAATTGGAATTAGGTTTCATGGTTGCGACAAGACTTTGTGTTTGTTTTCCCCAAGACAGAGTTCCCTTCCACACTATCCAATCAAAAGATCAGAAACCTTTTCCCGGCCTGTGCTTACATGATTACCTCTAAAGCTCATCAAGAGAGTGTTTCTGCCAAAGAATAAGTGGGATCACCAATAAACTTAGAGGTTTTGGATGCATTGGTTCAAGGGGAGTTGGTTGGACCAAAAGAACCAATGAGCCTGATCAGAAAAACCTCCAAGTCCCACAGACATTGCAACTGCTAAAGAAGATCACAACAGCTGAAGACATCAGCTGATTACAAGGTCTGAAGACAAAGTCTGAAGACAAGATCTGAAGATTTCTACTGAAGACAAAGTTTGAAAGTAAAGTACTAAAGACAAAGTCTGATAGTGAAGTACTGAAGATAATGTCTGAAGCTATCAGCTGAAGACAACGTCTGAAATAAAAGTCTGAAGAACAAAGACTGAAGACAAAGACTGAAGACCGGAGTGATCAGTAGTTGTCACAACAGCTGAGGTTATTATCTTCAGTAGTTGTGATGGTTTTCCTTTTCAGTACTTGTAATTTACCTTTCAGTAGTTTATAGCTTCAGTAGTTTTAGTTCAGTAGTTTTATGTTCTTGTACTTAGCATTCTCTGAGATGTGAGCAGTTGTTGAGAACATTCTCAGTAGTTTGCCTAGTTTCAGATGTTTGTATAATTCTGTTAGATGTCACTATCAACTGACATCAGCAGACGTCACATTCCTTATATAAGGAATGTTGACCTAATTGTACTGTGTGACTTTCAGCCACCACGAAAGCATTTGAATGAAATATTCCTTTTGTAGAATTCTCTCTCTCTCTATAACCGTGTACTATTCCATTGAATATCAATTGAGTTCTTGCTAAATTGTCTAATTCATTGTTCAAATTCTGCTACAATCTACTCTAATTAATCAAACTTAAATAACTGATCCTAACATCCTCAGTGATGAAGGCATTTTCCACAGAATGTGACTCTCATGGAAATTTGTAAGCCTCAATCACTCTTGGTCCACTAAGATTTCTACTTCTTTCATCAAGTTCCAATGCTTCTATTTTGGCTATCATGATATCCAAAGTAGTACTCTCGAGATCAAGAGTATTTTTCCGCATTGTTACATTCTCTTTCTAGCTTTCAGGGAGGCTGTGTAACATTTTCTTGTTTAATTCCTTAATCTTGTAAGTGACTCCCATGATTTCTAAGTCATTTACCAACTGTACAAATCTATGTAGTTGTTTGGATATGGACTCCCCCTTGGTGTGATTAAATGTTTCATACTGATTAACAAGCTTATCCTTGTTAATTTCTGCTACCTCACTGCTTCCTTCACACATGATTTTCAGTGCATCCCAATAAGCTTTTGCAATACTGAAGATCATGTTAGGTTGGACTCACTTTAGTATAGGTGTTTACTTTACATTGTAATAGGACTTTTGTTAGTTTTGTTTGTAATTAGCAGTTTTGGCAGTCCAGCGAAACTGTGAGCGAATCTATACATTCGCTCACAGTTTGTTGTTTTAGTTTACCCGGCGAACTTGTGTTCTACCGGGCGAAACTATAGTTTCGGCATGATAGTTTCAATGGTAGCGAAACTGTCAGCGAATCTATGACTGCTATATATACTATTGTCATTTCACTTTGTACGGTAAGCTTGCAAAACCCTAATCGTGGAATTCTGTTGCAAGCTACCATTTCTAAGCAGTTACTTCATTGATATACAATTGTGCTTGTTGTTATTGAGTGAGTTTGTTCATTTGAGTACCAATTATGTCTTGATTCATCATATTCACTTCTCAATTGTTGTTATTTGGATTGTGTGTTTGATATTGATCAAATTATCCTATCAATTGTACTGTTTATCGATCACATGGACCAACAATATGGTATGAGAGCCTTAGTGCTCTTGATTTGTTGAGTTTTTGTGGTTTTGGTCAATATCTAGTTTCAATCAATTTTCATTGGATTATCAGCTGTTTTTGGCATGGAAATTGATTGAATTATGCTTGTTCTTGATTGAGGAAGATTCTACAATCATCAGATCTCAAATTCATTGAGATTTGGATGATTTCAGATTGATTTTGAGGTGAAAAAGGGTTTTGAGATTGACCAGCGAAATTACTGTTCTTACAGCGAAACTGTCATCTTCATTCAGCGAAATTATGAGTTATTTTGGATCAGAAGTTGTTTTCTAGAGTTTCAGCGAAAGTATTCCCTTGAACGAAAGTTCATTAGTGTTTTTGACCAATTATCAAGCGAAATTGCTACCGAATCTATTTTTGAACGTAAGTTCAAGCTTGTTTTCTGCGAATTTAGCAGCGAAATTAAGAAATTGTTGTCTGTGTTCAAGTGAAAGTGCTGCTGAAATTGCAAGCGAAAGTGTCTGTTTTTGCGAAAGTATCTGCGATACAATTGTTTCAGCGAAACTGTTAGCCAAGTCACCTCTTTCAGCGAATTTGTTAGCGAATTTGTCAGCGAAATTATCAATTTTTCTGCCGAAACAATTATGTCGAAATTAACTACTCTTACACTTGCGGATCTTGAAAGTGTTGCTCCTAATAGACCTCCAAGACTCATTAATGGAGATAATTTTGAAGATTGGAAGAGATGTCTCAAAGCTTTCTTTTTCTACATAGATCATAATCAATGGGAATCGATTATTTCAGGTCCTCATATACCTATGGTTACAGTTGGTGAGGTCGTTTCTCAGAACAAAGACCCATCTTCTTATACTGAAAGAGATCTGAAACTGATTGATCCTGATCAAAAAGCTTTTGGTGCTCTAACTCTCTGCTTGGCTCCAGATATCTATAATCGTTTTGCAGAGCATAAAAATGCTAAATCCCTTTATGATGCTCTTTGTGAATTCTATGATGGGAATGCAGATCTGGTGAAAGACAAGAGTATTCAAGCTGAAAAGGAGTTCAATTCATTTGTAGGATACAAGAATGAAAGTTTGAAAGATCTGACAAATCGTTTCTTAACTGTCTCAAGAATTCTGAAGAAGTATGATGAAAGACTCTCCAACAGTGAACAAGTTAACAGGCTTCTCGATTCTCTTCTACCACAGTGGAGTCTTCAAGTGAGGATGCTCAAACAAGAAAGAGGTTTTACAGATTATAAGCTGATGGATATCATTAACAAGTTGAAATTTTTTGAGTTGGATATGAAAAGAAGAGAATTTAACGAGACTATGATGCCCACATCTGGTTTTTCTCAAAATGCTGCTTTGTTGTCATCCGCTGCAAACTCTCACATTCAAAATCCAGTTCAAGGAGGGAGCAATACAAGTAATTTCTCGAGTGGTAGTAATCATGTTGGAAAAGAATTGGGAAATTCTAAGGTGAATGCTGAAACTTCAATTTCATCTGAAACAATGGCTCTTTTTGGAATGTTTGTTTAGAGCTATGAAGCTCTTGTTGCTGGTGAATTGAAAGGTAAAGGAATGACTATGGAGGATATGTATCAGGTTGATCCTGATGATTTAGAAGAAACTGACATTCAATGGCAAATGGCGATGTTAACTTTAAGAGCCAGGAGATTCATGGAAAGAACAGGAAGAAAGAACTTTGGTGGTCAATCATCTACCTCAAAACTAGGTTTGATAAGTCAAAATTGAGGTGCTTTAACTGTAAACAATTGGGACATTTTAAACGTGAATGTCCATTACCAATTGTCACAGATCCTAGTAACATGGAGTACCAAGATTGACAGCAGAGAAAGAAAAGGAACAAGGAAATTCAAAAAAGGAGTCAGCTTTGATCTCAAACTTTGACTGGAGTGTGGAGGTGGAAGAAACAAGATCTGAAATAAATCACGTGTTAGTTGCTGAGGTTGTGGAAAGTGATGAGATAGAAGTTGATAAAGATGGATTTGTGTTGTTCAAGGAATTCAAAGGAGCAAAACGAATCTTCAGTAAAGGAGAAAGAAGAGAAGGCAGATGGAGAGGAGAAAGAGGAAATTACAGGTTCAGATGAAGAAAGGAATTCAAAAGCTGCGAAGGAAAAGAGAAGGATGATGCGGCCGCTACTGTTGAGGAAAGGAAATCAAGTACTCCAGCATGCATGTGCGATAAAGCTTTAGCTGCCGAAAGGATGGTAATGGGAATTCCTTATGAGGTAATACAGGATATGTGCTCATCTACTTGCAAAATTAGACTTTTTGGGATTTATAAGGCTAATCGTTTGTTAATTGATAATGAAAATGATTTAAAACGAATTAATGATGAACTTAAAATGAATGAATCAAAATATTTTGTGAAATTAAATGAGGCTTTAAAAGAAACTGATCATTTAAAAAGAATTGTTTTGGAAAGAAATATAGAGGTTAATACTTTGACTGAACGGGTTGCTCTTGCTGAATTTGAAGCAAGCAAACTTCAGTCAAAGTTAGATAAACGGACTATTTCTGGAATGAAACATGATGATCTTTGTAAATCTCAACGGGGAGTAAGAATTAAAACAGGTTTGGGTTATGAAAATGTACAGGTTTATCCTCCTCCTAGTGCATACTGTTATTCTCCTATGCCTGTTCCTCATCCTTTTAATGATTTAATCAAATCAGATACTGACAGTATGTCTGCAGGTTTAGTCGGAAATAACTCTAAGTACATTCGTGAAGACTACGACTATGGACCAACTAGTGGGCTTGTATGCACTAGTTCTAGTACACCTGACAATCAGCAGTCTGTTTTAGATAATAAGTCTAGTTTAAATTCAGTGTTTGTTTCTAGTTCAAATGTAACAGACTTGAATGTCTCATGTTCTCTTGATAGTTCTATTTCATCTTGTACTTCAAATCATGATAGTGATGATTTTTGTTCTGGTAATGAATGCAATGAATCTTATGTTTCTCCTAAAACAACTGAGCAACTTAAAATTAATTCTTTCGAAAAGTTCTTTTCTCAACCTATTCCATCTTTCATACCATTAAATATGACATCATCAGAAAAATGTAGTTCGTCTTATCTGACACTGGTACCAATGGTACGAGTTTTACTGATTTGTCAGAAGAATCACTTTTTGATTTTGACAAGAAGAACTCTGATTCAAATAAACAAAAACATCATGAGATGTATGAGACATTCAGTGATGTTGATTCTATTTGTCTGAATGTGATGAGGAGATTATTATTGATCCTATTTTTACCTCATCACATCATCGACTTAGATTCAAATATCATTGTTTCAGGTGTGGTGAAGAGGATCATCTTATCAAAATTGCCCTTTGATTCAAAGATCCTCTAATAGAATTGTTTTGGGAATAAATTGACGAAATGGTTAATAATTTCTTTTGTAAAAAATCAGCTTCTTTAAAAACAAAAGTTGTTCAATCTTGGGTCCATATTGCTCCTGGCTAAATGATTTGTTAATTCATTTCAGGGATCCTCTTCAAAGATTGTACACAGTCTGTGGCATGTTGATAGCGGATGTTCCAAGCATATGACGGAATTAAAGGATTTGTTGACCAATTATCGGATTATAGATGGAGGATATGTGGCATTTGCCGTAAATAAGAAGGGTGAAAAAATGATTGGACAAGGAGAAGTTACCAATGGTTCTCTTACTCTAGAAAAAGTCAACCATGTTCCTGAATTGGCTTTTAATCTTCTGAGTGTCTCTCAAATTTGTGATAAAGACATTCCTGTTCTATTTAAATCTGACGAATGTTTATTTTAAAATCAGCGATAGCTATTCCGGAGGATTTAATTCTCATGCGTGCTCCAAGGAAACATGATACATATCTTCTTGATATGAATTCAAATGAGTCAAAGGCTACTGCAACTTGTCTTCTCTCAAAAGCATCAACCTCTGAGTCACTCTTGTGGCATCGTCGCTTAGGCCATGTCAATTTTAAGATAATTAATAAATTAGTCAAGAACAATCTTGTTAGAGGACTTCCTTTAAAAGATTTTTCTGTTACTGAAAAATGCATGGCATGTGCCAAAGGGAAACAACATAAGAAACCTCATAAGCCCAAACTTTTAAATTGCATATCAAGTCCTCTTGAGTTGTTACATACTGATTTATTTGGGCCAATTAGTGTTAAATCAATTGCTAAAAAATCTTTTTGTCTTTTTGTTACACATGATTTCTCACGTTATTCATGGGTGAGGTTTCTTGCACACAAAAGTGAAGTTGCAGAGGAATTGCAAAAATTAATCATTTCTATTGAATCAGTCAGTAAGAGAAGAGTTATGGGATTAAGAAGTGACAACGGCACTGAATTTAAAAATCAGATTCTTGATTCATTTTGTGCTCAAAAAGGGATTGTGAGACAATTTAGTGCTGCAAGAACACCCCAGCAGAACAGTATTGCAGAAAGAAAGAATCGCACTCTTGTGGAAGCTGCTCGTACAATGTTGATAGAATCCTCATTACCCATTATTTTCTGGGCTGAAGCTGTTAATTGTGCATCTTATGTTCTAAACAGGGTGCTAATTGTGAAAGATAAAGTGAAGACTCCTTATGAACTTTTTCATAAGAGGAAGCCACTAATTGATTTCTTTCGACCATTTGGATGTTCTTGTACTCTTCTGAATACTCAATCTCAAAAGACAAAATTTGGTGTTGTTTCTGACGAGTGTATTTTGTTGGATACTCTTCTTCACAAAAAAGCGTACCGAGTTTATAACAAGAGAACACGTATTGTTCAAGAGTCATTCTATGTTGATTGGCAAGAATCCAATCCTTCTGAAGTGAAATCTGAACCTGCATGGTTCTTTGACTCAATACTGTGTTCAATTCATTTAATTTGCCAGTTTCCGATGATGATACATCAATTCCAAGTACTCAAACGAATATTATTCCATCATCTCCATCGTCTGTTCCATCCATCCCGCTAGTAAATGATGTGTTTCAACTGATGTCAGCTCATCGTCTCCAATGCCTGATCAAGCTCCATTATCTGATTCTTTATCTCCTACATCTCCTAACTTACCTGATTCCACACCTGTCATTGATACACCTTCCTCTAATCTTTCTCCGGACATGGCTGATACTTCTTCAACTATCTTTCCTTATTCAAATGATTACAAAACTTTGAAAGATCATCCGCTCGATAATGTGATTGGATCTGTTTCTCATGGTGTTCGCACGCGAAGTCAATCTGGTCTGATTAATGTTTGTCTTTTCTCATGCTTTATTTCTCAAATTGTTCCAAAAAATGTTCATGCTGCTCTACAAGATCCTTGTTGGGTAGAATCTATGCAATTGGAACTTCAACAGTTTAGAAAGCTTCAGATTTGGACCTTAGTTGATTTACCTCCTAACACATATCCAATTGGTACAAAATGGGTATTTAAAACAAACCTGATGATCGGGGTGTGTGGTGCGCAACAAATCTAGACTTGTAGTGCAAGGCTTTGCTCAAGAAGAAGAAATGATTATACAGAAGTCTTTGCTCCAGTTGCTCGTCTGTGAAGCAATCAGAATATTTCTTGCTCATGGTACTCATAAACAATTCAAAGTTTACCAGATGGATGTGAAATGTGCTTTTCTCTACGGAGACATTGATCAGGAGATATATGTGTGTCAACCACCGGCTTTGAAGATCCTGATTTTCCTGATAAAGTGTATAAACTTGATAAATCTTTGTATGGTCTTCATCAAGCACCCAGAATCTGGTATGAGACTCTTACGCAATATCTTCTAAGCAATGGTTACTCTCGTGGTACCATTGATATGACCTTATTTAAAGGAGAGGTGAATGGTGAAATGATCTTTGTTCAAGTGTATGTCGATGATATTATTTTTGATCTACAAACTCTCAATTGTGTAGAGAGTTCGAAGAAGTGATGAGCCAAAGGTTTGAAATGAGTATGATGGTGAAATGTGTTTCTTTTTTGGATTGCAAGTTGAACAACAGACAGAAGGAATTCTTATTCATCAAGAAAAGTACATTAAAGATATTCTGAAGAAATTTAAGATCGATGATGCGTCTACTGAGATGACTCCTTTTACTGCTCAGACATATCTAACTCCGGATGAAAATGGAAAACCAGTTGATCCTTATCTTTTTCGGTCTATGATTGGCTCTCTCATGTATCTTACTGCAAGTCCCTATATCACTTTCACTATTGGTTACTGTGCTAGATATCAGTCGGCTCCAAAGGAATCTCATGAGAAAGCTGTCAAACGAATATTTCGTTATCTCAAAGGATCGTCTCGTCTCGGGTTGTGGTATCCGTATGGTGGAAATTTTGATTTACATGCTTACTCTGATAGTGATTCCAATGGTTGCAGGTTAAACAAAAATCTGTGTCTGGAGGTTGTCAATATTTGGGAAATTGTCTGGTATCCTGGCAGAGCAAGAAACAAACTATTGTTTCTCTTTCTACAGGGGAAGCTGAGTATATTGCTGCCTCCAGCTGTTGCTCTCAAGTTCTCTGGATCCAACATCAATGATTGATTAGGCATAATTTCCTTCATACACCTTTATTCTGTGATGCTCAAGAGAAGGGTTTCATTAATATTATATCCATCGATACAAAAAATCAAAAAGCTGATCTTTTCACAAAACATTTTATAAACCTCGTTTTTATGAATTTATTTCTATGCTTGGGTTAATATCTTTTTACAAATTTTTCATTTTCTATTTCTTTATTAAAAAAAATTATAACAAACATATAAAAAATTATTTAAAATGAAAATTCATTGATAATAATCAAAATATGAAAATAAAAGTTGGGTGAGTAGTATCATTATTCTGAGATTGGAATTTAACATGATGAGAAATGATTGTATATTCTCTAAAATTTTTATTTACATGACCAGTACTTCTATGAGAAATGATAGTAACTGTTACTGGATTCTGTTTCACATTAAAAAAGGAAATGGATCAGATTCTTTAACGATATGCTTGATAGACTCTCCTGACGAATGAAGTAGACACAGCTTTTTGATTAAATTAAACTTTATGCTTAAGAATGTCTGGATTTACTCAATCGTTTTGGATTGCACAAAAACTGAGTCCTGACAAAAATTGGATTGAGAATGAATCTTTCGTTCATTTTGCTTTGTTTTGTCATCATCCTCTGCTGGTATATTTAGTGTCAAGATGTCTTGTGTCTGTGCTTATCTCCTCTGCTGTACGTGAGTACTGACCTGGAGTGATGATCTCCTCTGCTGTACAATAGTACTGACCTAGAGCTCTCAACAGCACATGTTCAAATGGTTATCTCCTCTGTTATACGTGGGTATAGATCTGGAGCTCTCACCATTTTGATATAATTATGTCAAATCATCTTATCGATGACTTTCTCTCTGAATGAAATATTCTGTTGATAATCATTTGCACACTAATTCACAAACCTTGTTCTTTGAAGATTGATTCATAATTCAAGAAATCCTGAGGTTGGGTGGGATTTTTTTTACCAAATGATTGTGGGGTCTTGCATTTTAAAGCATCTAATCGAACCTTAAATGAATCATAAACTGTTGTTCGAAAAAGGATAAGGCATGAGTTTAAGTGGACAATTATATCAGCAATCGTTATTGATTTGTTCTAATTTCAGTTGTTTCTGTGCAGATTGTGATTAGATCTTGTATTCAGTATGATCTCATGACTGGTAGATGATTTTTTGATCATCTTTATGTTCTAAAATATTTAGAGAATGTGATCTCTGATTATTTTAGATCTCATTATTAGATGTGCTTCCTTTAAGTATTATAATTTAAAAAAAATAAAATAATAAAAAAATAAAATAATAAAAAAATAAAATAATAAAAAAATAAAATAATAAAAAAATAAAAAAAAATAAAATAATAATAATAATAAAATAAAAGGTGCGAAAGTATTCTTTCGCTAATAATTTCGCAAAGCGAAACTGCAATTTCGCTAGGTTGGCTAATAAGTTGTTAATCAGTTACCTCCTAGCGAAATTATAGTTTCGCTGTCTGCGAAACTATTTGCTATATAAGTCATGTTTGCGAATTTTCTCTCATAATTTCGCACAATCGCTCAGTTTCACTTTTAGGGTTTATCCGTAACTTTTAAGGCGATTTTGACTTGTGTTTGTGATTTGGTCTGATTTTTCGTGGGATTCACTTCGTATGTGAGTTTCGAACACTGATTCACTTTCTAATCTGGATTAAATAGTCAATTCTTAAGTTATCTAGATTGTGTCTCTTCGGTGGTTTCGCTGTTCGTTCAGCGAAACTACTAATTTCTCTGCGAAATTGAACGAAAGTTCACATCTTTTCTGCGAAACTGTAAAGTTATGCTGTCCGAGCAAACTTAACAGTTTCGCCATATCTTCTCTAATTTCGCAATGACTGATCTTTAATTTACACAGTTTCGCTTGTATTTTCTTATGTCAGCGAAACTAATTTGTAATAGCGAAACTAAATTAATATTTGGTGAAACTAATTGTGAAACTACTTTAATTCATTCTAATCTTGTCGAAAACTAATTTTTGTTCTGCGAAAATAACAAGTTTCAATGAGCGAAATTATAGTTTCGCTTGTCGAAACTGTTTGTTTTCCTTGTCGAAATTGTCTTTGATTCAGCGAAACTATCATGTCTTAGTGAGCGAAACTATTGTTTCGCTTGCCGAAATTGATTGTTTCTTTTGTTTTTGTTTTATTTTCTTATTTTCAGTATTTCTTATTCAAATTTTTTGTTGTTCTTCTCAGGTTATCATGGCGAATCTCAAGTTTGATGAGAGGAATAACATCACTGCCATATTAGACGATACTCTTCCAAAGGCAGCCGGATTTCGTGACTGCATTAGATGGCTTTAGAGATCACCCATTGCATATGCTATCTCACACTCACCCACTATCTATGATCTTAATATTGAGATTTTTGGAGATCAGAAGAATACAACACTGGAGGAGATGTACAGAGAATCACAGCTAGAGTGATTGATCATGATATAACTATTACTGCTGAGAGCGTGTCGAGGATTCTTAGACTAGAAGATGATACTGGTGATGAAGTGGATATGACGGAGTCTGAAGTATTCCAAGCTTTCAGACAAATGGGGTATGAGGGACCAGCTTTTGGTTCGAGGAAGGAGATTAAAAAGTCTTTTTTATCTAAGGAATGGAGATATATGGCTCATGTTTTTATTATGTGCTTAGATCACCGCAAGGGTGGATCCGATGGACTTAATCTTGACTGGGCCAAAGTTATGGTGATATGTTATAAAGGGGAGAAAGCAAACAATGCTAGACTGATCTTTGCGTGTGTGGCAGAGAATGTGATGGCTGTGAAGAAGGATAAATGGTTGTTATATGCTCGCTTTATTTAGATGATTATTGATGATCTTATTCGTGATGTTCCTAAACATGGTGAAGTCAATAGATTAGTGCATATGAACCCTCAGATATTTGCTGATTGCTATGCTATCCATCATGATTTCAGTGGTAAAATCACCCATCTCTGGGAAAATATGTACCCTCCAGAACGCTGGAATTATATGAGACGGGTCGATGAGTCTGAAAACAAAAGGACTGAGGAAACAAGGGTGCAACAGCTGATACAGCTAAGAAGAGAAAGAGATATGCAAAAGAGAAAGATTATGATTTTGAAGAAGATATAGATGCACTAGCAGAGGAGATAAGGGTGGAGAAAGAACGGAGATCTAAAAAGAAAACTGACTTTGTTGAGCCTGAACGGAGATCAAAACATCGACACGAGGGTTTCACAGCAGGGAAAGAGGCTAGTGCTGGTCTTGATGAGGATGTTATTGTAGTCTAAATACTTCATTGGCCAATGAGTTGAGTATGATAAAGACTAAACTGACGAATGAGGAGATTAGGGAAAAACAGAAGGATGAGGTAATTGAAGTAATGAAAAAGATGTTGGTTGACCAGAATAATTTGATTAGAGATTGTTTGAAGAAATTTCTCCGATGAAAGCTGCTGCTGGCCTACCTAGTCAACTAACTTAATCTGAGTTAGATGATATGACTGATATATCTAAGTACTCATTCTTGAATGTGGGTACTTCATCCAAGGTAGGAGAGGGCACTTCTGGAGCAGCTAATACTGAAGCAGGGGAACAAGAGATCCCAAGAGAAGATGCTGGAAGAAATGAGGATGATGATATTATTGAAGCAGGGTTTGTTAACCTACAGTTTGATTTTGATAAGGATAGTGTGGGTGAAGCAGTGGTTGTTACTGCTACCACTGAGGGAATGTCTGATAAAGGAAAAGGTTTGATTGATGAAGAAGAGGAGGATGAGCAATTGGTTGATTATGATTCTGAACCAGAGTTTTATGAAGTAGATGAAGACCACTGTGTATGTTGCTAAGAAGGGAGATGATGAAGCTGATGTGTTTGAGATGGATAAGAGTGACTAGTTGGTGAAGGAGGCTGAAGAACTTACTCCTTTGTTTCAAAATATGGAAGGTTTAAGCAGGAAAGAGGCAGACAAGAAGATAATAAGTTGGTGTTATAATCCAAGTTTAAAGATGTTATGATTAAAAGAAGAGGGGTCATATCAGCTACATGCTCAAGAGGAAGGCTTTTAAGACCTTGCCCAAATGGGATCTGAGATGGTTGGCCACTTTGCCTTTGATTAATGCTCATTTAAGTGAAAAGGCAGTATTTCTTGAGAAGGTAATTAAAAATGGACTTAATGATAATTTTTAATCATTTGGATACATGAAGGCTGAACGAAAAAGATCAAAGAAAGATAAAGACTGGGAGACTGGCAAAGGGAGGATTGTTTTGAGAGTCAAACCACCAAAGACTGTAAACAGGGTAAGATTGGCTGATCCTCTTCCCCAACATTTACAAGACTTTGAAAAGTGGTTTTATGATAATAACACTGGCGAGGCGGTGATTAGAGCCAAACACGGAAAAGAGTTTAGGGTGTTGACCCGATGGAATTATTCAGCTTCAGTGATAAGACTCTTGACTCTTTGTGAAAATCATATTAAGGCTGGGGCAGGAGAGGAAACATGAAAAGAGGCAAGCTTGTTTATGAATGTGGCAAACAAAATAAAAGGAGTACGGCGAGGTAAATAGTTTGGCTCAAAAGGTGAGAGCACAAGATAACTTTGCCATGGATGTTCAGACATGACCAGGCAGTTTGCTAGAGCTAGTGGTCATTCTGAGGAAGCTGGTGATGCAGGAACTAACCTTGGAGGATCAGTGGCTGAAGCTTCTAAAGATTTTTGCTGGGAGGTGATGAAGATAGACCACAGCAGCAGAGGAAACCGGAGCCGACGAGTCAAATCAAGAAGTGAAGATAGTGAGGTCCAACCTAGGGGGAGTATTGAAGATCATGTTAGGTTGGACTCACTTTAGTATAGATGTTTACTTTACATTGTAATAGGACTTTAGTTAGTTTTGTTTGTAATGTAGCAGTTTTGGCAGTCCAGCGAAACTGTGAGCGAATCTATACATTCGCTCACAGTTTGCTGTTTTAGTTTACCCGGCGAACTTGTGTTCTGCCGGGCGAAACTATAGTTTCGGCATGACAGTTTCGCTGGTAGCGAAACTGTCAGCGAATCTATGACTGCTATATATACTATTGTCATTTCACTTTGTACGGTAAGCTTGCAAAACCCTAATCGTGGAATTCTGTTGCAAGCTACCATTTCTAAGCAGTTACTTCATTGAAATACAATTGTGCTTGTTGTTATTGAGTGAGTTTGTTCATTTGAGTACCAATTATGTCTTGATTCATCATATTCACTTCTCAATTGTTGTTATTTGGATTGTGTGTTTGATATTGATCAAATTATCCTATCAATTGTACTGTTCATCGATCACATGGACCAACAAATACCATACTTCTCCAATCTTTTGAGCAAATTCATCTGAGTGCTTGAGTTAGGATGGAGTAAGCTTTTAGATCAATATTGATTTTCTTATAATCTTCAACATCAAGAGTTAGATCTTCAATAGATATCTTTGCAATTTTGTAAATTGTAGCTTGATCTACAGACAGAGTGACATAAGGATATGTGGGCCCTTGTAGATTGAGATCCTGAAATTAGGATCTACACCTATGATGTAATTTCTAAACCTGATTTTCCACTATTTAACTCAGATTGTGTTTAAGCATAGGAGGTTTAGGTGTATGACCAAGTTATGAGAAACTGTTAGAATCCATTTTAACAAGTAGTTTTTGTATTGTTTTAATTACCAATTAGATGAATTTTAAGATTGATTAGTCCAACTTGTCCATATAGTCCAACAGATTTCAGAATCAGATCTGTTACTTCAGTGAGTTTCTTGTTGTTGGTTTTAGCTAAGCTCATGACAGAAATCGCTTGACAAGTAACAGTTCATGTGAATGTTTCGGTAAGAACTTGTTGACAGGAGTATTTTCTGTTGTTTACTAATTAGAGATGATGGAATACTCTATTAGCAACTCAATCACGAGATCAATCAAATTCTATTCAGGTCTTGGGTACATCTGAACAAGAATCAAGAGCCAAAGCTCTGATACCAATTGACTGGGTTAGTGAGATTGAGATTCTGACTAAGGATCGAATATAGTGACTGAGTTAATGATTGAATAGCGGAATCAAACAATAAAGAAACGTTCAATGTAGAATAAATACTCATAAATGCTTTTGTCTATATTAATAAACACTGCTAGGGTTTAGCAAGAAAAGTAATAATACACCTAGAGAATACAAATATTCTGATTGTCTAAAATTCTGTAATCTCATGTACGAGGTTATCTATTCTATTTATAGGCAGACAGATGCCTTTACAAAATGACTAAACTACCCCTAACCTATTACATCAGACTAGTCTAGGTCTTAATCCGTATCTCTGCTTGCTCATCCGAATTGGCAAATGCGGAATAGTTGACTTAATGAGCATTTCTTCACTTGATCATCCGCATTAGTATGTTCGTCATCCGCATTGGTTAATGCACATTAATAAATACTTCTGCGCATTTGTCCGGTCATCCGCGTTGGCAAATGTGGATGAACAAAGTCTTGTCCGCATTACTAATTAGTCTTTCGCATGGTGGAGGGTCCAGAATTGGAACCTATTGTTAGATGGGAATATGATTACAGTTCCCATCAACTAAGTCTTTTCAGAGGGCAACAACAGAGGGTACATGTTATCCAAGGTGACAGACTGGATTTCCTTTCTACGAATGATCTGTACAAACTTCTCAGCACCACATGAGGGAAGAACAAGGAGACGGAAAAATATTTACTCTCCTTGGTGCTGAAAGTTTTGAGAAGCAGAAACAAGTGAAGTTTTGGTAGCATCAGCCTAAGGGGAGTTTGTTGGATCAAGAAGAAGGCTAATGCAATCAGAACTAAGTCACTTAGATAATTTTGGTGCTGCATGCAAAGGCTTTTGAAGCTTAGCATGGAATTCCGAAGGTTGTAGACTTCTTCTGAAGACAAAGTGAAAGATCAACTTCCGAAGACAGAACTCTACTTCCGAAGTCAAGTGCATACTTCCGAAGTTCAAGTCTTAGAAGAATAAGCTGAAGACCATTTCCGAAGTATGATGAAAAGAAGAAGCCTCCAAGCCTTGGAAGAAGCAGCCTCTTCCTAAGTATAAGTGGCTTCGAAAGTACTAACTCTGCCGAAGCCATTTAACCATCGGAACACACTGCTATGAACCAGTGGACACAAGTATGGTCTCTGACGCTCCGCTGCAGACCTCTGATACTGTATGGCTTCTTCCTAAAGAGCCATATATTTGACCATACTTTATTACACTGTTTACTTTTTTATGATAGTACAAGTTACCAACTTTAGTTGGTGACAAAAGGTAAGTCAAGGACATGACCTGACTACCAAATCTCAGATAAGTCTTTATCCGAGATACCTTAAACTACAGTCTTGTAGTATAGGCTTTAGTTATAGGTTCCCAACTGGTATCCAAGTATATCCGGCCGTAGATAGTATGATATATAGGTTCTCTTTGTAACTCATTCCATGCTGCTTGTCAGAGTGTTGTATTATTAAGTTGAGAAGCAATATATAAAAGTACCTTGAAAATTACTTCCTGTGTTCTTTTACTACTTTCTATATTATGACCAACTCTTACTGATTCTATCTTAATCCAAGTGTTGTTCTAGGTGAGTTTGAGAGAAAGACAAAGTGTTAAGTGACTAACAATGATCTTCCACCACCTTTATCACCAACTTTTAAACTCTTTTGTCCTTTTGACACTTTTAACCCCTACACTTGGGTTTTATTTCTTTTCCTTCTTTTTATTTCACTTTATTCATTTTTTCTTTGTCTTTAAAATAACGCGCGTTACATAGATAGAGTGTGTTAAGTGGAAGAGTGCAAGGATCATCAAGTCTTGTATTAAACCAAGACCAAAGATTCTAAAACCCCACAAAAGGGGCGGCCGAAAGGATCCAGTTTAAAATGGGTTCCCTCCCATTTTTATTTTAAAAACTTTACACTCTTAAACACATAAGATTTGTTCGATTCTTTATGCCCAACACACATAAAACATTGATGTGGTTAGTACGTTATGATCCAAGTCGAGTCATACCCAATAACAAGCTTAGCAAACACCAATTAATATTTAATTGATGATATGATCATGAAATTAAAATTAATACACCAATTTCGAAAATGGGTTTTCTAAATAAATTTTATGTGAGATAGAACAACTTATAAGGATATTTTGTTCATGGACATTATTTGTAATGTTATTTAAGTTGGTTAAATAACATCAAATTCTAATAGTGTGTGTAAGTTGTATAATTAAAAGATTAAGTACATAACTCATAATATAACTAGTGAATGATAAAATGGGTGTTTTAAAATGGGGGGGGGCTAATTTTAACAAGGATTCGGCCGCCCCTATAAGGGCCTTTTGGTCTTTTGTTGTTTGGGAACCACACACCACATTTCACTAGATTCACACTCCAACTTTCCACTCTCTCTCATACATGCAAGAACCATCATTTTCTCTCTAATTTCTTGATGAAGTTCAAGGCTGAAAACCGGATTTTCAGCCCTTCTTGGTTTGATTTTGGTGTTGAAATTCTAACAAAAGGGTCTTTTCTTGATGCTTGTGGGTATGCAAGCTTGAGGACATCTTCTTTGGTGTTTTGGTCCTTCAAGAACTTCATCCTCTTCTCCAAATCTCATGTTTTTGACAGCCTTTGGAAGGTAATTCCATGGTTTCATTTTGGTTGTTATATTTTACTTGAATGCTAGTTTTTTCACATATAAATGATCCTTATGTTGTTGGGTTTGTTGTTGACAAATAATATGCTTAAATATAAGATTATAAGACTTATTATCTTGCTTTGTTTCCACTGCGTTTTCTTGTTTAAATTGTTAAACAACTATGTTTATGGTCCAACAAACCCAACAAGATTTATAAAATTAAAACCTCTTTTAATTTTATAACACTAACACACTATTTTTTGTTATTATTTAACTTACTTAAATAATGTTACAAATAATATTGCTGGGTTTTGTAACAAGTTTATCAAAGCTAGTTTAACCATTTAAACTTCAAAAACGGACGGGATATTAGTTGTTAAAAATGTGTTTAACATTTTGAAAAATTGAACCATTTTTAACCAAAGACAAAACCCACAAACAAGGATCATAAATATATGTGAAATGACATGCTATCAAAACGAAAAGAACAACCATAGGGTGTTCTTGAAACTACCTTTCAAGAACAAGATGTTGTAGTGAGGATGAGAATAAGATGATGATGCTTCTTGAATGTATACCCTCCAAAGTAGAAGACCGCAAGCTTGTATACCCACAAGCTCTTCCAAACACCTAGCTTATTAGGGATTGCAACACCAAAATCCTCTTCCTATGCTCCTTCAAAATCCGAAATTTCAGCAACCTTTTAGCTTGAATCTAAAATTTTCAGCCCTTTGAGAGAGAGTTCTTGCAATGTGTCTGTGAGAGAGAGTGTTGGTTGAGGTGGAGTGTAAGAGAGATAAAGTATTGTATAAACCAAGACATGCAATCCCAAGAATGGGACCACCCTTGGGCGGCCGAAATAGGCATTCAAAATGGGTTCCCGCCCATTTTATAATTTTATAGAAAAAGCACTCTTCAACCATAATTTTCAAAAATTAAAACCTCATTTAATTTTATAACATTAACACACTTTTACTTGTTATTATTTAACCAACTTAAATCATCAAACAAATATTTCTCATGAATAAATTATCTATAAAATGTTGTTCTATTACAAAAGCAATATTTTAGAAAACCCATTTTCTAAATTGGTGTCAATACTTATTTGTATGATCTCATCAACAAATAAATATTTATTGGTGTTTATTTAGCTTGTTATTGGGTATGACCCGAGTTGGATAATAACGTACTAACCACATCAATCTTATATGTGTCTTGGGCATACAAGATCCAATAATCTCCCACTTGCATAAGATTCATAGAAGATTGATGTAAGCAGTAAATACCGCCTAACTACGGTTTACTACCCTTAATACGTATGATTAAGTGCCATTCAATAACATCATGCCCTTCAAGTACCTTACTCGAAATGTTTTAGGTGAATCAATCACCTATCCTTTGTCACAGATGTCATGTTAAATCCTAGAGATAAAGAATGATCATTCTCCATTGATTTAACTTTATCAGGCCTTAGACATCTTACTCTCAACAAATAAGAGGGACAAATCTCATCTTGAGTACATACGTCTCTCATAACTACCTTATATCATACTTGAACTCAGACTTATGTACTGGCATGTTTGAGAACAGCAATAACTAAGTCATAGTATAATATTCGGTAAATATCAAGACCCAATATGTATCTCAGGTCAGAAGATACTAAATGATGTTCACTTTTACTCAAAATTAGTTATAATCAATCATGAGGATTCCATGTAGTAATATTTGAGATACAGGTCAGTTCAATATTTGTATCCCACAAATATCTATGAACTTTGGCAGTAACCCTTTTCTCTATATTCATCCATATGAATATCTACCAATCCAAGTTCATAATAGGAACTTACCTTCATACTTGTTCCCATAAGTATGACGACTACGAACGTTCTGAGTAAATGATTTACTCATGGATTTTAAACATGCAAAATAGGAATACTAGTTGAATCATTAATAACCAAATAATTCAGTCATGTGTTAAAGGGTTACGATATCTAAATACATAAATTAAAGATCATATCCAGTCACTAGAATAGTGAAGTCCCATGGCACAAGTATGACTTTCATGCTTTGCCTTATCAAGAAGCTTTGTGAGTGGATCAATAATGTTTTTATAGGACTGTTGAAGGGTGGTTAAATACAACACAACAACACAAAGAGGGGAGTAACTAAAGTTAATCAAACAGTGAACTGGATTAACCACAAGTAAAGACACTAAGAACACATCTAATTAAGAGATAGAACACAAGAGCAAGATACACAAGGAGATGGTTTTAAAGATTGCAGTATATTGCTTTCTCAATGTTCTATTACAAGTGTTACAAAGCATGATGATAAAGTTACAAGAACATGAGATACTTATACTACATCCTACAGCCAGCCATACTATGAAAGCCAGCCGGATACAATTGATTAGACACAAAACAAAATCATTGTCGAGTCAAAAAGGCAGATTGCATTTTTGACTTTGTGACTATGACATGCCATAGCTTGCATCCTTATTTATTACAAAAAGGATAAAGTAAATGAAGTAGAAATATTACAGACTCAAGACCTCAATGTACAGTTACCAAAAGCATGGACGTTCACACCAACTCATGAAATATGGTGACTTTAAAGAGTTGCAGTGGAAAAGGGGTCCAACTTTACGAAAACATACATTAGATAAAGCATGTTGTTAAAAGTCTTCAGAAGAAATCTGTCTTCAAGAGTTGAGCTTCGGAAGGCTTTGTCTTTGAAGCTTCAGAAGACTTCATCTTTGGCTTCAGAAGATATTGGTCTTGGCTTTGGAAGATTTCACACATAGAATATTTATGTTGCTTGTGTGAAACTTTCGAAGCATTCTTCTTGAGTACTTGTGCAGCATGCAAGCACAAAGACTTTGGTTGCTTCAGCCTCTTCAAATATTCCCTACACTTTTGATCCATCTGAACTTTGCAAATACATATATTTCCCTTTTTAAACTCATCCCTTATGTAGTTGAATCTCCATTCAATATGCCTAGTCTTTTGATGTGCACAGGGTTCCTTGATTTGACCAATTGCACCCTTGTTATCACAAAGAATTTCTAGGGGGTCCTGAATAGAAGGGACTACCCCTAGATCCACAACGAATTTCTTTAACCATGCAGCTTCTTGAGCTGCTACTGAAGAAGTGATGTATTCTGACTCTATACTTGATAATGCCACCACATCTTGTTTAGAGCTCTTCCAAGAATTGCTCCTCCATTCAAGATAAAAATGTACACCGATTGTGATCATGAGTCATCCCGATCAGTCTGGAAACTCGCATCTGTGTAACCCTTTACTACGAATTCCTCCTCAGCAGATGGAACATATCTTTGGTCCCCCTTAGGTACTTCAATATGTTCTTAGCAGCCATCCAATGACTGTTTCCAGGATTTTGCTGGTTTCGACTCGTCATACTCAAAGCGCATGACACGTCCGGCCTAGTGCATATCATTGCATACATGATGGATCCTATGACAGATGCATACGGGATTCCCTTCATTTTGTCTTGTTCATCCTTTAAGCTCAGACATTGAGTCTTACTCAATATCATTTCTCTTTGATTAGATATGGTACCTTTCTTAGAGTTTTCCATCTTGAACCTTTTCAAGATCTTATCAATGTATGCACTTTGATTCAAACCTATCAACCGCCTTGATCTATCCCTATAGATCTTTATTCCCAAAATATAGGCGGCATCACTAACATCCTTCATGGAAAAGCAGCTTCCAAGCCAAGATTTTACACCTTCCAAGGTTGGAATGTCATTTCCAAATAGCAGAATGTCATCCACATACAATACTAGGAAAGTGATGATTCTCCCACTAGCTTTCTTATATACACATGATTCATCAGCATTTTTGATGAACCCAAATTTGATTATCTCTTCATGAAAATGGTAATTCTAACTTCTCGATGCTTGCTTCAATCCATAGATTGATTTCTTTAACTTTCATACTTTGTTAGGATGTTCTGGAATGACAAATCCTTCAGGCTGAATCATATAGACATCTTCCTCAAGATATCCATTTAGAAAAGCGGTTTTGACATGCATTTGCCAAATATCATAATCAAAATGAGCAGCTATGGAAAACAATATCCTAATAGATTTTAGGATTGCAACCAGCGGGAAGGTCTCATCATAATCAACCCTTGACTTTGAGTGAAACCTTTTGTTGCAAGTCTAGCTTTATAAGTATCCAAGTTTCCATGCATATCGGTTTTCTTCTTGAAAACACACATACATCCAACTACGTTGGAGATAAGAGGCGGTACAACCAAGTCTCAAACTTGGTTGTCATACATGGATTGAATCTTAACCTTCATGGCTTCAAGCCATTTGTCACAATCCAAATTGGACATTTCATCACGATAAGTGTTTGGTTCATCAGAATCCACCACATAACATCCATCTACAAAAAATCCATATCTTTCAGGTGGATTACTAGTTCTACTAGATCTGTGAACTTTTTGTGTGTCTTGATCAACAAATTGATCATCATCAACATCCACATATTGAGTGCTAGTGTGACCAAATGTGTATCGATTTGTGGTTCTTAGCAACAAACTCCTTGTATCTCAATGCATCATAGAAATAATATCCCATAGAATCAGTAGGATATCCAATGAAGATACACTTTGTGGAAGGACTTTCTAAATTTTTTGAGGTGGGAGTCTTAACATAATCCTCACAACCCCATATTCAAGATACAAGCCGCAGAGAGCAAAGCAAAACCCCAACGTGATAGAGGCAATGAGCTTCTAGCCATCACACATCGAACCATATCCAATAGTGTTCGATTTTCCTCTCGGACACACCATTTTGTTGTGGTGTTTGAGGTGGAGATAGTAGTGAGACAATACCACAACTTCTAAAATGATCTCTGAAAGCATCACTTAGTTATTCACCTCTTCTATGGGCACGAAGATTTTTTTTTCTTGTTGAGTTGATTTTCTACTTCATTATGGAAGATTTTGAACATTTCAAAAGCTTCATCTTTGTGTCTTAACAAGTACACATAATTGTATCGACTATAGTCGTCGGTGAAGGTAATGAAGTATCTTTCATTGTACCTAGTCGTTGGTTCAAAAGGACCCCATACATCCGAATGTATGATTCCTAAGTAATCTTTTGCCCTTTCTGTTTTGTCACTAAAGGGTGCCTCAGTCATTTTACCTTGTAAACAAGATTCACATACAACAATGAATCATATTCACTTGCTTTTAAAAGACTATTCTTTTGAAGTATTTGTCTGCGTTTATTGTTTATATGACCAAGATGGCAATACCAAAGATAGGTATCACTCAAAACCAATTTGAGTTTCTTGGTGGTGGATTGGTAAAATGAGCTATCATATAATATCTTTTGATGAACCAATTCATAAATACCATTATTAGGAATATCTTTAAAATAAAATATGTCATTTAAACAAACATGAATTTCATTTTTAATATATGTTATAACATAACTATATTGTCTAAATTGGGAAACAGAAATAATGTTCCTAGTCAAACTAGGAGCATACAAAATATTGTTCAAAATTGCTACCAAACGATTTGGAAGTTTCAAGATGTAGTCCCCTCAATCTTCAACTTGAACTCTAGCCCCATTCCCCATGTAGAGGCTAACATCCCCTTTTGTAACACCCGGTTATTTCCTTGAAGCCAAAGAAAGAAGAAAAAGAGAGAAAAAAAAGAAATAAAGTCCAAAGCCAAGGGACCAAACTTGCCAAATGGGAAAAACCTTGAAACACTGGGAGATTAAGAGGGGAGGGCAGCCCACACCCTCCCCCACACTCACAAATTTTCTGTCATAGTGAGAAGAGGGTAAGAAAAGTGGTCTCAAGCTTCGGTTTTCTTGGTTTCGAGTGTAAAAGTTGAGGTGTAGCGGGTTGGATTAAAGCTCTACTCGATGATGTGTTGTTCTGTGAGTTCTAGGAGACATCTTTTACACGTTTTCAACTGATTTGGGGCTGGAACACATAGTAAAACCCGTTTTTGTAGTGTGTGTGTTGAACCCGTATGTATGTGTTTGTGTGTGATGCGAGTGGAGTTTGTTTTCAGGCTTCCGTGTGCCTGAATGGTGTTGTGGTATGTGTTTCCAAGGTTTAGGATGGTTGATTTGGGCTTAGAACAGGTTTGAGAGGGTTTGGAGGCTGAAAAGTGCATATTAGGTTCGGGATGAACATCATTCTGCATCAGCTATGGCTAGGCGACCGAATGGCATGCGACTAGAGGCCATACGGCCGAAAGGAGTGCGATTGAGGTTCATTCGCATGTGAGTCGTACGACTGGAGACCATATGCTTGTGGGTCGTATGACTGAGGGTCATTCACATGGGGAGTCATGCGACTGAGGTCCATACGCCTAGGTCCATCCGTATTTGGTCCATTCGCACATGTTTTCATCCACACTAGGTCCATTCGCACAAAGTGTTAATCCGCATTAGTTCCATTTGCATACGACTCATCCTCATTGTGTTTATTTGCATTGGGTTCATTCGCATAGGGCCATTCATGTGGTGTTCATCCGCATTGTGTTCAGTTGCCTGGGAGGCCATGTGACTGAAGGGTGCCCATACGCCCAAGTAGGGCTTGTGTAGCCCATAGAACATATTTTATTTACTGACATTTAGGGAAAGTGCAGATGTAAGTTTTGACGTGGAAAGTTCCCAGGGGTTCATGTAAGATGACTTTTGAGGCAATAGAGGTTATTTTGGGCATGGATGACAATGATGTATAATGTTGTATGAGTAAGCATGATGTATGTTATGTATGTATGATGATGCCCTGTATGAATTTGTTGACTGTGTATGTTAATGTTCCTTGTTATTATGTATGATTATTTTCCCTTGGCTTGATGTGGAATGTTAATGAATGAAATGAAAGTATTATGTGACATAAAGTGGAAGATAATGAAAAGAGGAACATGATGAATGAATGCATGCATTAAGGAATGATGGAAAGTAAAGAAAGTCTTGCAAGCCTTGTATCTCAGAACACACCCAATGAAGGGTGTTAGTCCAACGGTGTATTGGTTAGCTACCATAAAGTCTTGCAAGCCTTGTATGTCAGAACACGCCCAATGAAGGGTGTTAGTCCAACGGTGTGTTGCTTAGCTACCATAGAAGGATGCACATCGAGGTCTTTCTTTATGACTGACTATATGTATAGAACCTTTGTCGCTAAGCCTAGATATTTTGGCCAGGCTAATATACGCCATGACGGAAGGTCTATGATATACATAGGCCCAGTATCCGCTTTATGCATGACGGTGGGTATAGCACATGACAATGGTACACCTGAATTTACCTTTAGGTACTGTGGCCAGGCTGTTGTGCGCCATGACGGAAGGTCTATGATAGACTTAGGCCCAATACCCTCTTTATGCATGACAGTGGGGTAAAGTTCATGATATTGATGGAATGAAACGAAGTAACGAATGAACGTATGAACGTATGAATGAAAGTAAGAATGTATGCATGAATGAGAATGAATGTAATGAAAGTAAATGTTAATGACGAACGAAGTAAATGAACGAATGATGAAGATAATAATGATATTATCTATGTGTACGTATGATGTATGATCGTATGTAAAAGTAAAGGATGGTTTTAATGCAAGTAAAGTATGTTTTATTATAAAACTAGAACTCACTCAGCAACACTGACTTTTATGTGTTTCTAGTTGGCAGGTAATGTTGCTGAGGATGGCACGGGGCGGCTACGCAGCTCTTTTGGACGGCATTCTTTTGTTTAATGTTTTTGCATTGTCATGCGAATGAACAATGTTTTTAGATGAACGATTGTATTAACTTGCAAAAGCATTTATAAGGAAATGAAAAGTTATTTATAGTTTCCGTTGCAATGTTTGTGAATGATAAATGTAAAGATGTATGTTTTATGTGCAATGATTTACCAGCTGTAAGAGTTCCGGGAACGGCCCTTACAAGTTGGTATCAGAGCCAAATTTTAAGTGAAACGGGTAAATTTTCAAATAAACCTAAACTGAAAATGGGACGGAATGGGAAGGGATGCCAGTCTGAGTAGCTGCGTGCCATCAGGTATTTTCGTAATATTAACCGGTATTATGTGCACATGTTATGTGGTTATGTGTTGTTTTTAGGTTTAGATACTGATGTAGGCAGGACATGTAATGCTTGGGGTATGGAGAGTAAAGTAAGTGGCTAGTTACAACTAGCCACTGTAATTAGGGACTTACTATACTTGACATAAACTAAGCTGTTCCTTTGAATGACCGTCTTGGTGTTTGAATATTTCATTGTGTGTGTGGATGCCCGGTGGTAGATCTTTAAAAGCTTCACGTGGTGGAAGTTGTAGTGCTGAAACACAGGTTACGAGAAGAAGATCCAGAGTTGAAAAGGTGGTTCATGAAGAACCAGAGACCCCTCATCCGGAGGGTGGTGATAAGAGTGCTAACTTAAGGGCCTCGGTGAAAGAGGTTGTGTTTGAAGAGGTGCATGAAGTCATGCAGACAATCTTACCATCGGTGGTGACCAAAGTTATCAAGGCTATGAGAGAAGGAGAAAGGAAGGAAAGAAGTAAACCTACGGGCGAAAGAAGATAGCCCGAGACTGAGACGGTTGTGTCTGATGATGAAAAAGAAGAGGAAGAAGAAGAGCCTGCGCCGGAGGCGGCACAAGGCTGTAACTACGGGGCATTCCAACGATGCAAGCTCCATACTTTTGATGGTAACGGCACTGCTTCTGTTGCTCACCTGTGGGTGAGAGAAATGGAAGTTGTTTCTAACATCAGCGAGTGTCAGGAGGATCAGAAAGTGATGTTTGCTGCCCACTCTTTTAGGGACTCGGCTCCGTGCTGGTGGGAAAATATAGTTCAAGCCAAGGGCAGTCGAGCAATTGGGAGGATGAGATGGTCTGAACTGAAGAAATTGGTGCTTGTGGAATTTTCTCCTCATAGGGAGATGGACAGAGTTGAGAGAGAGTTCCTGCGGCTCGAGGCGGGTACAATGACTCATGAGCAATACACAATGAAGTTTAATGAGATAGCATGGCTGGTGCCAGACCAAGTGACGCCTTTGTGATGAAAGATTAAAAGATACATTGAGGGTTGGCCGGTGGATATTCGTAGGCACATGATCGCTGCCTGACCGAGCATGTTTAGGTTGGGGGTGGATTGGGCTGGGAGGTTGTATGATGAGAGGGCTGTGGTGGTGGTGGCTCAAGGTAGCAAGAAATGGAGTGGTGACCGAAATTGGAATAGGAAAAGGTTTGGTCGAGATGGTGCCCCGAAGAGTAACAAGAAGGCCTGGGTAGATGACCGTCGTGTGGTCACATCTGGTGCAGGGTTGAAGAAGTGTGATAGATGTGCGAAGGAGCATGATGGAGAATGTAGGCTGGGATCGAAGTTGTGCTTCAAATGTGGGAGGATGGGACACATAGCAAATGACTGTCGTGCGTGCAGATGTTTTAATTGTGGCGTGTTGTGGAAGCATTTTTTGCACGAGTGGATCGATTTCAAAGATGATATGCTTATTTCCAGGTTTGCTTTGTTCTATTTGAAAGTAGATAGTATGATCCCTTTGTGGATGTTTAGTTTGATTTCATTTATCTTACCGTCAAATTGGATTAGATTAGTTTAGGAGGGTGATAGAAGGCTTGAGAATCGAAATGGCATTGTACGAAAGGTTGTTACAAGTAGCAAAACCTATCCATGCGAGGATTATTATTTTTTAATGTGTTGGTATTATTAGTTCCATTTTGATGTATTCTATTAAACTTTCACAAATACTTTGATGGACAAATCTATAATTGCCTAATTTCGATGGAAATAATAAGAAATCTTATATTGTAGGTTGTGTTACCTTGATTTACGGTTTTTAAATCTATTATACATTAAGCTTCATGTCTGAGGTGTGATTACTGTCATTCCGTAACTATATTTTGATTCCCTCTTCTTATTGAGTGAATCCGGGTGGTTTTTGATACTTTACAACTAGTATCCATGGTTTATAGCTTAACAAAGGACTTCATGGATCGAGTGTTATCATTTGGATTGAATTTAGTAGATTTGAGAGCAAGAGTCTTTGGAGATCGTTGTGGAGTGTTGTGGATACATTTTTTGCTCAAGTGGATTGATTTCAAAGTTTTTTGTTTATTCCATGTTCGCTTTTGGTTTATATTTGAAAGTAGATACTATGCCCCGTGTGGTTGTTTAGTTTGATTTCATTTATCATTACCATCAAATTTGATTAGATTACTTTACGAGGGTATTTAAAAGGCTTGATAATCAGAATGACATATTATGAAATGTTGTTACGGGTATCAAAAACTATGCATGCGAGGACTATTATTGTTCAATGCGTTTGTCTTATTTCCATTTGAATGTATTCTATTAAGCTTTCACCAATACTTTGATGCACAAATCTATAATCGCCTAATTTATATGGAAATAATAAGAAACCTTATCTTCTAGGTCGTGTTACCTTGATTTGATTTTTTCATCAATCAGAGATTAAGTTTCATGTTTTGTTAGGCCCCGTTATCGGGACGCTTACAACTGGCCAATCATTGCTCATAAAACATATAATTACATTTAACATTCATAAAACATCGCATCGGAACATCAAAATAACTTTTCATTTCATTAAAAATGCTTTTTCAAGTTAATACAATCATTAATTTCGAAACATTGTTCATTCAAATTACAATGCAAAAACATTAACAAAAGAATGCTATCCAAAATGCCAAGTAGCTGCCCGACGCCATCCTCAGCAATGCTCACCTGCCAACTGGAAAATGCATAAAAAGGCAGTATTGCTGGGTGAGTTCTAGTTTTATAATAAAACATACTTTACTTTTATTAAAACCGTTCTTCATTTTCATACGTGATCATGCACTATACATGGACATAGATAATATCATTATTATCTTTATCATTCATTCATTAACTTTCATTCATTCATGCTTTCTTACTTTCATTCATACGTTCATCATTACTTCTTTTCATTGCATCAAAAACCATGAATTTTACCCCCACCGTTATGCATGAAGCGGGTACAAGGCCGAGGTCTATCATAGATCCCCATACATTATGCCTGGTGGCCTGAGCACAATATGAACAAAAGGCTTGCAAGACTTACTTTACATCCCTTTGTTCATTAATGCATGCATTCATTCATCATGTTCCTCTTTTAGTTATCTTCCACTTTACAATGCATTATACTTTTATTTCATTCATTAACATTCAACGTAAAGCCAAGGGAAAATAATCATACATAATAAGGACGATCAACCTACATGGTCAACATCATCAATATAGAGGGCATCATACATTCCTTACATACATCATACATACCATCATGAATAAGCATGAAACATACATCATAACATGCCCATCATAACATCTATGACCTCAAAAAGTCAACTTAAATAGCCCCCAAGAACCTCCCAGTCAAAGCCTACATTTCAACTTTATCCCCATAAAAGTTAGAAAATATTCTAAGTGTTCATCCGCATTTGCCTTTTAGTTCATCTGCGTTTCTTTTTTGTTCACCCACATCTCTTTTTACTCATCCGCATTTCTTTTTACTCGTCCGCATTTCTTTTGTTCATCCACATTTCTTTTACTCATCTGAATTTGTTCATCCGCACTGACTTTACTCATCCGCATTTGTTGAGTCGTATGAACTTTGTTCATCCGCATTTGTTCATCCACATTGACTTTGTTCATTCGCATTTCCTCAGTTGCATGAACTTTGTTCATCCGCATTAACTTTGTTCATCCGCATTTCCTCAGTCGCATGAACTTACTCATCTGCATTTGTTCATGTGCATTAACTTTGTTCGTCCGCATTTCCTCAGTCGCATGAACTTACTCATCCGCATTTGTTCATCTGCATTAACTTTGTTCATCCGCATTTCCTCAGTTGCATGAACTTACTCATCAACATTTGTTCATTCTCATAACTTACTTATCCACATTTCCTTAGTCATCCGCATTAGTTCATTCGCATAACTTACTCATCCGCATTTCCTTACTCATCCGCATTGAGTTTCTCATCCGCATTGACTTTCCATCCGCATTGACATTCCATCCGTATTGACATTCGATCCGCATTTGTCAACACTTAAGCAGTTTTCTAAACTTAGGCATATAAACTACTGTTTGGGCGTATGATCAGCCTAGGGCACACAAATGAGCAGAATCAGTCCCCAAAATCTTATCTACCAAGTTCTAAGCTTAAATCATGCATTCTAAGACTTAGCAATACAACCATAACATCGCCAAGCAACATAATCCAAAATTACATCATACCCGTAACATACACACGTTCATACATACGGGTATAAAACCCAGATTTATAAAAACATGCATTCATGCATTTTTCATCCAAAAATCAGTTAAAACAAGTAAAAAGAGGGATTCTAGAACTCACCTTTGCGGCTCTTGAGTATGGCTTGTTGGATCAAGAAGAAGGCTATTGCAACCAAAACTATATCACTTAAGTTATTTTGATGCTACATGCAAAGGCTTACGAAGCTCTTCATGGAACTTCTGAAGGTTGTAGAGTTCTTCCGAAGACAAAGGAAAAGTCCAACTTCCAAAGACAGAACTCGACTTCCAAAGACAAATGCATACTTCCGAAGTTCAAGACTTAGAAGAAAGAAAGGTGAAGACCACTTTCGAAGTATGATGAAGAAGTCTCCAAGTCTTGGAAGAAGCAACCTCTTTCAAAGTATAAAATGGCTTCGGAAGTACTTACTCTTCCGAAGCCATTTAACCTTCGGAAGACACTGCTATAACCAGTGGACACAAGTATGGTCTCTGACACTTAGCTGCTGTTAAGAGAATCCTCAGATACCTTAAAGGAGCATCTAAACAAGGTCTCTGGTTTCCCAGAAACAAGGATTTCAATCTTTATGGATACTCTGACAGTGACTACGGCGGCTGCAATATTGACAAGAAATCAACATCGGGTGGATGTCAATTTCTTGGTGGAAGGATCATCTCATGGCAATGCAAGAAACAATCCTGTGTCTCTACATCAACTCCTGAAGCTGAATACATTGCTACTGCTAGCTGTTGTGCTCAACTGCTATGGATTCAAAATCAGATGTTAGACTATGGATTCAACTTTATGAGTACTCCAATCCATATTGACAACAACAGTGCTATCTCCATTATTGAAAATCTGGTGAAGCACTCCAAGACTAAGCACATTGACATCAGGTATCATTTCATTAGAGACATTCATGAGAAAAATCTAATGAGGTTAATCGAAGTTGATTCAAATGAACAATATGTTGATCTGTTTACCAAAGCTTTTAACTAACAAAGGTTTAAGTATCTCATAGCAACTATTGGGATGATAAACATTAATTAATCTGATCTCTTTTGAAAACCTTTTAAATATGTAAGTCTTGTGTCAATACAATTTAAGCCCTTTTACAAGGAATTCTCTCTGAAATTTTCTAAGTGTAAATTCCTTCCGAAGAGAAATTAACCTTCTCATGACATTATTATATCTTCCGAAGCATAATTCTCAAAGGATAACTTTCTTCTCGGAAGAATATTTTAGTCTCGGAAGAAGCGATTGATTGCATATCAGATCTACTTCCGAAACTTACAAATTCTCTATTCGGAAGCAACTCTAACCTTCGGAAGCATGTAATTGGCTTCGGAAGTAATAATTGCCTTCGGAAGACAAGTTACCTTCGGAAATGTTTTACACTCAGAAGAGAGATCTCACTGTGTAACGTAAATTTCTTGGGCCCCACACTGTAAAAAGCAAAGATTTTGTTAATGATGTCGGATTATTTAACTAATTTTTAACCTTACCGCCACTGTCATTTCATCCACTAAACCATCACATCACCTTATCCTAACCACCATTACCGCCTCTCCATAATCTTTTAAATAATCTTGACTATTCACTTTCACTCTCTTACTTGCAAACTTTACAGCCCTAGAAATTTCTTCTACACATCTTTACCCAGCTCAAATCATTCCCATTCACGTTTCCAAATGGCCTTCAACCCACAGCACAATCAAGTCGCACTTCTTGATTCATCAAGAGATGCTGGCTTCTCAAATATCATCTCCTTCCTAACCCAATCTTCCTACTACACCGCTCTAACCGTTAACCCCACGATTTACTCAAACCAAATGTCTGAATTTTGGGGAAATGGTAAGATTGAAACCCTAAACGGGGTCCGTGTCATTCGATCGAGCATCTGTGGCCAGGAGTTGGTCATTCTGAACAACTCATCATGGAGCATTTAGAGCTTCATGATGAGGGCGCTCCAACAGGATTTCCCAAAGCAGACCTGGACCATTCTTATCTCCAAATGGGATATGGTGGAGACGTTAGTAGGTCAACTGTCTACAAATTTAACTTCTCATACAAATGGAAGTTCCTGCTACACGTGGTCCTTCACTTCTTGTCGAATAAATCCGGCGGATGGGATCAAATCCCATTTGAACTTGGGTGCCTTGTTCATGGGTTGGTAAAAGGCCTCCGCTTCAACTACTCAAGATTTGTGCTGACTAACCTCATGGGAAATCTTCAGAAAGACACCTTCTTCATGTATCCCAGGTTTCTCCAGCATATAATCAACTGTGAGCTAGACTAGAGCACGCTTGTTTGTGCAGCTGCTCTGACTGCTACCCAGATGAGGCCGAACATCTTCAAAACTTTGAAGAGAGTGTCCACCAACTTCACAGGAAGAGATACGGCACTTCTTTGAGGTATGACTGAGCCAACGAGTCCTGGTGACATCCCTGTTAACCCCACAGGTGATGAACCACACCAGCAACTACCCCCACTAAGCCAACACTACCCATCACCATCACTTATCAGAGACGTCCCAAACGAACCCTTGTTCAATCTACTCTGATTGAACAAGCTCCTCCTATTCAATCCAAAAAGGCTAGATTGGAACAAAGGGCTCCCACTTAGTCTGAGGTCTAACCATCCTTCACAATTAACTTTAATTTGGGTCCTGAGTCTCCTCAGTCTCAGACCCATGAGCCCACAACCCAAGCTGAAAGCCCTCAGGGTGAGTCTCTATACTTCCCTGAGCAGCCAACAAGGGACAGCCGCACAAGAGGCTTAATGCCTGTAGACATTGAACAAAGTCCCGGGTCAGTAGGTTTAACCATCCTATCTTTTACCAACCTTTTATTTAAAACTGATGAAAAGATAACATCACTCCATGGCAATGAAGTTGATCTACAACACCCTCTCCAAGATCAACAGAGCCGGAGAAATCTCTTATCTCTAGCCCCCATCAGCAACCAACTGAGGTGAGTCCCACTGATGTGGAGGGGACTTATGTAGATTCAGCTACCACTACAGAAGGTGCCTCAATGGACCTTATGGACAGTGGTAACATTTCTCAGACTGAATCTACGGCAACCAAGCCCTTTGATGACTCTGAAAGAGACATCATTGAGCATGGGAAACTAGGGTGCCAAGAAACCATATCTGGTAGTGAGGCTGAACATACTAGGTATGTTACCTCATCTCCCGTGATTCTTTGAAAGAAGATGAGGGAAGCATGCAACTCCTCATTCTAGATCTTCTTTCTAAAGTCTCAAATCTGGAATCTCAGGTTAGGACTTTAGAGGCAAGATCGTCCACTCAACAACTTGAGATTGACAATCTCAAGGCTCAACTAGCTGAGAACCAGACAAAGAGGTCTGTTAGGCATGTACCTATTCAGGTCTCCTTGACTTCCTCCTCCAGCTCATCTAGCTCTCAAGATGATGCTACCAAAAAGGGGAGATTGTTCAAAGACAAACACACAAGGAACCACAGAGCAGGACTTCCACTTCAACATCATTTTTTTCTCCCATCATTTCTGCGCCAGAAACATCTTAGGTCACTCTTCAGATTGATCCAATGATACTTAATGATCTCTACAGACTCTTCACCAAGTTTCTATTAAGATCTTCCTTTGAGCAGCCAAGTCATGATGCTGCAATGATCTACTTTGGAGCAGAAGAACTTCAAAGGCTGACTGCACCTTCTACCACTATGGAAGAAGTTGGTCAACCTAAGGATCTCATGGAACCTAAGATTCAATTCGAAAGGGAAAGGGGAACTGATGGCCGAGCAACTGAAACTGTTGGGACAAAATTTGCATCTCCTTTAACTTCCAAAGCTGAAGTTAAAGCCTCGAAAGAACAAGTCGAATCTTCCGAAGCTGAAATGGAAGCTACAGAAGGAATGTTTAAGATGTCTGAGGAACTGATCATCACACATGCTATCCTGGAAATGGCATTTGAAATGAGCAGCGAGGACTTTCCGATTGCACCTCCATCACAGACTCCATCTCTGACTCTCTCACAGTCAGAAACCTCTCTCCAAGAACCACCACAGTCAGGATCTTCAAAGAATAAAGGTAAAAGGAAGATGACTACGGAAGAGATTCAGGAAGAGGAGAAGATTGAAAAACTTAAGAAGAAAGGAAGACTTCAGACTGAGAAATTGCTAGCTGCTAGCACAAAAGTAGCTGCTTCCAGTCAGGAGGTCGTCATCAATAAAAGAAGAGAGCAGATCATTAACCAGCTAATTGAAATGGGAGCTGCCAATGAAGAAACACTCCTACTACCATTAGAGGAGTTGGTGGATCTGGAGAAGCCAACCAGGCTGAAGCTTGAAGAAGAAGCCAGGTTGACTTTGGAGTAAAAGGAAAAGAAATAGAAGGAGGATGAATTGCAGCTGAGGAGAGATAGGATAAACTTCCTACTCTCCAAAGGTTTTGTTCTTCAAGAACTCTCTCCACACAACGATGACACGATCCTCTGGCTCTTCAACAAAGAGCAGGATCAAATGGAGAAAGAAAGGAAAAAGGCTGCAAAAGAAAAGGAAAGAGAGAAGAAGAAGAAAGAAGAAGAGGCTAGGGTCACTGCCACCAAGAAGCTTACTGAGAAAGCCTGGATGAAGGACTATCTCCGGCCTCATGGCTTCTCTGGTAGGCAGGTGGGTCCTATGTCTGAAAGGACACTCCAACGGATTGTCGGTGAAATTAAGGCTGACATCCGGTTGGGGAAGAGGAAAAAGATGTACAGAAGGGTAAAAGGGATGACCTTCACTGCTTCTACATAACCACAACTTGAACCCTCATCCCTACCATTCACTATTAAACCTCAACCCATCACCCCTAACCCACATCACTACCCACTACTACTGCTCCTTCAGCTCAACCTCCTAAACTTCCCATCATCCAACCCAAAACACTAGCCAGAACCTCTAAACCTAAACCTTCCCAACTACCATCCAAACCATCCTTTCAGCCTTCTCAACATCTCTCCCTTGAGGAGTTTAAGGCAATCAAGACGAAGCTCACTAATTTCACCACTTTGAGCGAAGTTTCTTGTGTAGACGACTCTGTTAACATTACCTATGTAGACAGATCTTCAACTTCCCTCACAAGAGACAGATTCCTTGATTTGCCTAGAGGAACTTTGGACCAGGCTGCAAGACTTTTGGGCCTTAATTCAGACTCTTTAAATGAGGAATAAAATAAGCTCAGAAGGAAACTGGTGACTCTGCTGGATACAAGAAAAGAGGACAAGATTCCTAGTCAGCCTCTTGTGCCTAGAAGGAAGATAATCCATTGGAGGTTCAATGAACCTTCTCACAACTTTGTTGTGGAAAGAGAGAATGGTGAAGTCAACAGACTCAATGCAACCTCTCTGTTACACTCCAGCAGATTTGACATTGCTGAATTAGCAGAGAAACCATTCTCCAACCGCTACAACTCTGAAACTGCTGCACTCGTTAGAAATCATCTCAGCATTCTTCATTTGGCCGAGCTAACTGCAAAAGCAAAGATTAAAGATGAGTTGAAGTTGAGAAGACAGGAAGACAAGGAAAGATCTCCCACCAAAGGTGCTGCCTTTCTACAGATGGTGGAAGGTCCTGAATTGGAACCTATAGTTCCATGGGAATATGATTACAGTTCCCATCAACTAACTCTTTTTAGAGGGCAACAACAAAGGGTACATGTGATCCAAGGTGACAGACTGGATTTCCTGTCTACCAAGGATCTGTACAAGCTTCTCAGCACCACATCAGGGAAAACAAGGAGACAGACAAATATTTGTTCTCCTTGGTGCTGGAAGTTTTGAGAAGTCGAGGTAAGTGAAGTTTTGATAGCATCAGCATAGGGGGAGTTTGTTAGATCAAGAAGAAGGCTAATGCAACCAAAACTATATCACTTACGTTATTTTGATGCTGCATGCAAAGGCTTCCGAAGCTCTTCATGGACCTTCCGAAGGTTGTAGAGTTCTTCTGAAGACAAAGGAAAAGTGCAACTTCCGAAGACAGAACTCTACTTTCGAAGACAAATGCATACATCCGAAGTTCATGACTTAGAAGAAAGAAAGGTGAAGACCACTTCTGAAGTATGATGAAGAAGTCTCCAAGTCTTGGAAGAAGCAGCCTCTTTCGAAGTATAAAATGGCTTCGGAAGTACTTACTCTTCCGAAGCCATTTAACCTTCGGAAGACACTGCTATAACCAGTGGACACAAGTATGGTCTCCGACACTCCGCTGCAGACATCTAATATAGCATGGCTTCTTCCTAAAGAACAATGTTGTTGACCATACTTTATTCCACTGTTTACCTTTTCATGATAGTATAGTTGCCATCTTTAGTTGGTGACAAAAGGTAAGTCAGGGACATGTCCTGACTACCAAATCTCAGATAAGACTTTATCCGAGATACCTTAATCTTTAGTCTTGTAGTATAGACTTTAGCTATAGGATCCCAGTTGGTATCAAAGTATATCCGGCTGTAGATAGTATTATATATAGGTTCTCTTTGTAACTCATAGAGGTAAGATTATCATCTGCTTGTAAGAGTCTTTGTATCTTGAGTTGAGAATCAATATATGAAAGTATCTAGAAAATTATCTTTCTGTGTTCTTAGTTACTTTTCATATTGTGATCAACTCTTCTTGATTCTTACCCGAGTGTGATTCTAGGTGAGTTTGAGAGAAAACATTTGTGTTTAAGTGACAAACACCGATCCGGCATGGCTTCTTCCAAACTCGCCTGCAATTGAGTTCAACCGCCTAGAAACCCACTAAATACACACACAACCGAACATACAAACACACATACGCATACAACCGAGGCAAGGCCAACTAAGAACACTTAAAATTGTAAATTCTTACATTGAATTCGAATTCTTTCTTGTTCTTCAAAAAGACATGAGAGTTCTGCTGCTCTTGCCTTCTCTCACTAAAAACCCGATGGTACAAGATGTGTAGGAGGTGATGGGCGGCCATCACCTTTTACGCCCACTTTTTCAAACCTTTTGTCCTTTTTGACACTTTTTACCCCTCGACTTGGGTAAAATATCTTTCATTTCTTTTTCTTCACTTTATTCTTTCTTTCATTGCCTTTATAAATAACCGGGCTTTACAAGTCCAGCTCCTTAAATAGGTTTCATCTCCGAAACCTTTTATTCCTCGAATAAATGTGGGTAATACTATCTCATCTCTTCTTTAGTCTCCCACGTAGACTTAGATCTCTTTATTTCTCTACCTCGATATCCTCCTGTTGTATAATCATATCCTTGTTTGCTAAATATTCCTCAGATGAGATAATGGAATGTTGGGTGAATTCCACCTAACCCATTTGATAACTCCAATCTATAGGCCACCTCTCCTAGTCTAGCAATGATTCGAAATAGCCCTATGTATCTTAGGCCCAATTTGCCCCGCTTTCTGAACCGAATGATACCCTTCCAAGGTGAGACCTTCAACATAACCCTGTCACCCACCTAGAACTCAATCTGTCTGTGTCATTTATTACCATACGACTTCTGTCTATCTTTGACTGCCTTCATGAAGGCCTTGATCTTTTCAAGCTTCTCAGTCGTAGCCTCCATCACCTTGATGCTTCCTAACTCTTTCTGACCAATATCACCCCAACACATGGGTGTCCTACATCTCCTACCGTATAGCATCTCATAACGGGGCATACCAATGCTGGCATGATAACTATTTTTATATGAGAACTCAGCTAACAGTAAGTGAGCATGCCAACTTCCTCCAAAATCTATGACACATGCCCAAAGCATATCTTCCAGGGTTGAATAATCCACTCCGACTGACCATCCATTTGAGGATGATAAGTGGTGCTAATGTGTAACCTCATCCCCATAGTGTCGTGGAATTTCTTCAAAAATTTAAATGTAAACCGGCTGTCACGATCAAACACAATAGACCCCAGCACAGCATGACGAGATACAATTTCCTTGATGAATAGATCCGCCAACTTCTCGGATGAATATGTGTTGTGGATCGGTAGGAAGTGAGCACTCTTGGTCAAATAGTCAACTATCATCCATATAGCATCATACCCTTTCGGGTACGTGGTAGCTTTGTAAGAAAATCCATGGTGATATGCTCCAACTTCCACTCCCGTATATCCAAAGGTTGGATCTTCCATATGGCTTTTGGTGCTCAGCCTTCACTTGTAAACAAGTAAGGCATTTACTCAGATACTCATCCACATCACGCTTCATACCCGGCCACCAATAATCTTTCTTCATGTCTTGGTACATCATTGTAGCATCGACAAGAATAGAGTACTGAGTTTTGTGAGCTTCATCCATGATCTTCACGCGTAGATCCCCAAAACTAGGAATCCACATTCGTCCGAATTGGGTCTTAACACCAATTGTGTTTTCACCAACTCCGCAATCAGACCTCTCATTCTCTCAGAGTTAGGTTGATCTTCTTTCAATGCCTCATCTTGAAACACTTTCACTTGCTTCATCACATCCGAGGACATGATCAACCGTTAAGCTTTCACCCGAATCGGCTCGGGTCTCTCTTTTCGGGTAAGGGCATCCGCCACCACGTTGGCTTTGCCCGGATGGTTGTGGATGTCGCAATCATAATCCTTTATGAGCTCCAACCATCTTCTCTGCCTCATGTTCAGGTCCTTCTGCTTGAAGAAGTACTTCAAGCTCTTATGGTTGGTGAATATGGTTCACTTTGTACTGTATATGCTATACCTCCAAATCTTTAACGCGAAGACCAGAACTGCTTACTCCAAGTCATGAGTAGGGTAAATCACCTCATGATCCTTTAACTATCAGGATAGATAGGTTATAACTTTTCTCCTCTGCATTAAAACACACCCCATCCCCGAGTAGGAAACATTGGAATAAACCACCACATCTTCACTTCCATCGGGTAATGACAGAACATGAGCTCAAGTCAATATCGCCTTTAACTCTTCAAAAGCCTCCTCTTGAGCTTGGCTCCATACAAACTTTTCATCTGTCCGGGTCAACTTGGCTAGTGGAGAAGTTATCTTAGGGAAGTCTTGAATGAATCTCCTGTAATGTCCAGCCAAACCCAATAAGTTACGAATCTCAGATGGCGTCTTTGGTGACTTCCATTGCATTACCGCTTCCACCATTGCCGGATCCACCATAATCTCCTCAGGATTTGCCACATGACCCAATAACTGAACTTTGCGCAACCAGAACGTGCACTTGGAGAATTTTGCATATAACTTCTCCCGCCTCAACGTCTCTAACACTTCCCGAATGTGACTGGCATGCTCCTCCTGGCTCTTCTAGTGAATTAGGATATCATCGATAAACACAATCACTGATTTATCTAACATCGGCACAAACACTCGATTCATTAGATCCATAAAAGCAGCCGGCGTGTCGGTCAAACCAAATGACGTAACCAAAAACTCGTAGTGACCATAACACATGCGAAAAGCTGTTTTAGGAATATCCTGCGCTTTCACATTTAGCTGATGGTAGCCCGATCGAAGATCTATCCTTGAGAACCAACTCGCACCTTGAAGCTGATCAAACAAATCATTCATTCTTGGTAAGGGGTATCGGTTCTTTATCGTCAACTTATTCAACTCACGGTAGTCAATACACATCCTCATACTACCGTCTTTCTTCTTCAAAAACATAACCGGAGCACCCCAAGGAGAGATGCTCGATGGAATGAACCCTTTATCAAGCAGCTATTGTAATTGCCCCGTCAATCCTTTCACCTCAGTCGGAGCCAATCGATATGATGCCTTGGCAACATGTTGGGCACCTGGTGTCAAGTCAATTTGAAACTTCATCTCTTGGTCAGGTGGCACTCCTGGTAAGTCTTGGGAAGCACTTCTAGAAAGTCATACATAACTTGGACATCGGATAGCTATGATGTTGATGTGTCCACGTCCTTTACATAAGCCAAGTAGGCACTACATCCACGCCCCATGCACTTTCCTGCCACCGCCATTGAGATTACTTTCTGAAGCATCATGACTTGATCACCATAAACAGTTACCGAACTCCCATTAGGCGTCGTCAACCGAATTATCTTCTTGCGACACACAATGTTTGCCTTGTAACACGCCAACCAATCCCTCCCAAGAACTACATCAAACCTACCTAAGGTCATCACAAATGGTCTAACAAGAAATCTATAACCTTCTAATTCCATGTTACAGCCTTCGATCGCCTCAAAAATCCTGGTAGAATTACCTATGGCAGTTTCTATATGAAAGGGCGCATCTATATTCTTACTACCAATAGGAAATTTAATGTAGAAAGCAGCAGAAATGAAACTTTTACTAGCACCAGAATCAAATAACATAGACGCTAAAGTTTGGTGTACTAGAAAAGTACCTGACACAACATTAGGGTTTGTCCAGCCTCGTCCTGCGTTATCGTAAACACTCTGGCGCTCGCCCTCGATCCTTCACCTCCAGTCTCTTTCACTCCCAAACCTTCAACCCTTGGCTTCTTATAGTCTTTACTCATATGACCTTCTCCACCATAGTTAAAACATCTGACCACACGACAGTCCCTCGCTATGTGCCGGTTCTCCCATATTTTAAGCATAAGTTCGATCCCAACCTACATTCCCCATTATGCCCCATCCCACATCTGCCACACTTCTTCGACCCTGCACCAGGTGTGACCACACGACGGTCATCTACCCGTGGCTTCTTGTTCCTCGTCGGGACACCACCCCGACCAATCCTTTTTCCAGTGCAATTCCGATCATTACTGCCTTTCTTGCTACCTTCGGTCACCACCACAGTCCTTTCATCATACAGTCTCCCTGCCAAATCAACCGCCGACCTCAACGTACTCGGTCAGGCAGCGATCATGTGCTTACAGATATCCGTTGGCAAGCCCTGAATATACCTCTTGATTTTTCATGACATGGGTGTCACTTGGTCTGGCACCAGACGTGCTATCTCATTGAACTTGGTGGTGTACTGTTCATCGTCCCTGCCTCAAACTGCAGGAACTCTCTCTTAACCTTGTCCATCCCCCTATGAGGACAACACTCCTCAATCACAAATCTTTTCAACTCAGAGCAATTCATTCTCCCAATAGCCCGACTACCCACAGCTTGGATAATATTGTCCCATCATCATAAAGCTGAGTCCACGAAAGAGTGGGCAACAAACTTCATTTTCTGATCCTCTCGGCACTCGCTAATGATCAGAACAACTTCCATTTCTCTCACCCACCGGTGCGCAGTAGCAACACTGCTGTTACTATCAAAAGAAAGGGGCTTGCATCGCTGAAATGCCCCATAGTTGCAACCTTGGGCCGCATTTGGCATATGCTCTTCTTCTTCCTCTTCCCTTCGGTATCGGAGAAAACCATTTCAGTCTCGGGTTGTCTCCTCTCGCCCGGAGGTCTACTCCTTTCCTTCCTCTCCCCCTCCCGTACAGTTTTATGAATTTCTTCCATAACAGCCTCTTGTACTGAGGCTCTCAGATTGGCGCTCTCATCACCACCCTTCGGATGAGGGGTCTCGGGTTCTCCATGAACCACCTTTTTGGCTCTGGGCCTTCCTCTCGTAATCCATGGTTCAACACCACATCCTCCACCATGTGAAGCTTTAGATGATCTACCACGGGCCATCCTCTAACACACACACTAAAAGATTCAAACACCAATACAGTCATTCAAGGGAACAACTCAGTTTATGTCTAGTATAGTAAGTCCAGAATTACAATGGCAAGTTTTGATTAGCCACTTACTTTACTCTTCATACCCCAAGCATTACCTATCCTGACTACATCAGCATGTAAATCTACTAGCAACACATAAGCACATAACATGCGCATGTAATACCAGTCAACATTAAGAAAATACCTCATGGAACATAGCTACTCGGACTGGCATCCCTTCCCTTTCCGTCCCACTCTTAGTTTATGTTAAGGTTTATTTTGAAAATTTACCCATTTCACTTAAACTTTGGCTCTGATACCATCTTGTAAGGCCCCGTTCTTGGGACCCTCAGCTAGCCAATCATCACTCATAAAACATATAATTACATTTAACATTCATAAAACATCGCAGCGGAACATCAAAATAACTTTTCATTTCATTAAAAATGCTTTTTCAAGTTAATACAATCATTCATTTTGAAACATTGTTCGTTCGCATTACAGTGCAAAACATTAACAAAAGAATGCCATCCAAAATGCCATGTAGCTACCCGCACCATCCTCAAGAATGCTCACTTACCAACTAGAAAATGCATAAAAAGTCAGCGTTGCTGAGTGAGTTCTTGTTTTATAATAAAACATACTTTACTTTTATTAAAACCATTCTTCACTTTCATACGTGATCATGCACTATACATAGACTTAGATAATATCATTATTATCTTCATCATTCATTTATTAACTTTCATTCTTTCATGCTTTCTTACTTTCATTCATACGTTCATCATTACGTCTTTTCATCCAATCAAAAACCATGAACTTTACCCCACCACTATGCATAAAGCGAGTACTAGGCCGAGGTCTATTATAGACCCCCATACATTGCGCCCGGTGGCCTAACCACAATACCAAGGTAAATTCAGGTGTACCATTGTCTCGTGCTATACCCCATGTGTCACGAATAAAGCCAGTACTGGGCCGAGGTCTATCATAGACCACCATACATTGCGCCCGGTGGCCTGACCACAGTACCAAGAGGTAAGCGACAAAGGTTCCATACAAATGGTCAATCACAATGAAAGACCCCTGTATGCATCCTTTTGGGGTAGCTAACCCACACATCGTTGAACTAACACCTTTTATTGGGCGTGATTCCAAATACAAGTCTTGCAAGACTTACTTTACTTCTATTTGTTCATTAATGCATGCATTCATTCATTATGTTCCTCTTCATTATCTTCCATTTTACGTTACATAATATTTTCATTTCATTCATTAACATTCAATGTAAAGCCAAGGGAAAATAATCATACATAACAAGAAACATCAACTTACACAGTCAACATCATCATACACGACATCAAACATTCATAACATACATCATACATACCATCATGCATAAGCATCAAACATACATAATAACATGCCCATCATAACACCATGACCTCCAAAAGTCAACTTACATAGCCCCCGAGAACCTCCCAAGTCAAAGCCTACATTTCAAAATTTTCCCCAAAAAGTCAGAAAATATTCTAAGTGTTCATCCGCATTTGCCTTTTTGTTCATCCGCACTTCCTTTTTGTTCATCCGCATTTCATTTTACTCATCCGCATTTCTTTTTACTCATCCGCATTTCTTTTGTTCATCCATATTTATTTTACTCTTTCGCACTTGTTCATCTGCATTGACTTTACTCATCCGCATTTGTTCAGTCACATGAACTTTGTTCATCTACATTTTTTCGTCCGCATTACGCATTTCCTCAGTTGCATGAGCTTGCTGACCCACATTTGTTCATCCACATTAACTTTGTTCATCTGTATTTACTCAGTCGCATGAACTTACTCATTCGCATTTGTTCATCCGTATTAACTTTGTTCATTTGCATTTCCTCAGTCGCATGAACTTACTCATCCGCATTTGTTCATTCATTTAACTTAGTCATCTGCATTTCCTTACTCATCCACATTTGTTCATTCGCATAACTTACTCCTTCGCATTACCTTACTCATCCGCATTGACTTTCCATCCGCATTCACTTTCCATCTGCATTGACATTCGGTCCGCATTGACTTTCCATCTATATTGACTTTCCATCCGCACTTCTCAACACATAAGCAGTTTTCTAAACTTGGGCGTATAAACTATTATTTAGGCGTATGAGCAGCCTAGGGTACACTTATCAGCAGAATCAGTCTCCAAAACCTCATCTTTCAAGTTCTAAGCTTAAATCACGCATTCTAAGCCTTAGTGTGTGGATCTAGTATTTGAATGAAACACCAACTGATTAACGAGTTAAACCAAACCAAATAGTGCGGAATCCTATTTTATTGACCATCCAATCAGTGAGAACGCACGTAGAAACAATAACGTATTGAATCTAATGTCAAGAATCGATTAGGAATCAATCTACAACGTTCTATGAACTTGGAGTACGAACTTAGAGGCTTCTGGACGGCTAGGGTACATCTAGAGTCAAAGTGAATTGAACGATCACCTTTTTCCACGAATTAAGTGGTATTTGTAGGTTAAGGTTTCTTAATTGTGCGACTGGACCATTTGCATGGTTCAGTCGTGCGATTGAGTCGTGTGGTTGCTCCATTCGCACACTGAATCAATCTCATGTTTCAATCATGCGACTGATCCAGTCTCCTCATTCATTAGTACGATTGGTTCATGTGCATGAAGTTGTTCATGCTTATGGTCCATTAGCATGGGCCAATCAATGAAATACTCAACATTAAGCACAACCACATATTGTATTTCATTAAGTACCCGTACAATTAAAATTACATATGTTTAAGACAATTCAAAGATATTTTATTAAGGTCAGAAACTAGGGACACATGTATCCACAAACTCCCCCTTGGACCTAGATTCATCTATTGTCTTACCTTCTTCATAACCTCTTCGTACCTCTTGTACTTCTCCTCTCTTGTGACTCCTGCGTGTATCTCAAACGCAAAGGAGAGCGGTATCACATTTTGGAATTGGAGGGATTGTACAATATCTTGCGTGTCATAGAATAGTGGCCACTTGTATAATGTGTATACATCATCAGCAGACAAGTTTGTAACCACATTGGGTCAAATACCCTTATAGTATCCATTTTACCCTCTTTGTTCATAAGTATGACCGCCTCCCCTGTTCTCCAATCATAGTACCACCATTTAAAGTGTGGAGTGATGTCCTGTGGCATTTCCCTGATAGGGATTCTTGACATTGTTCTTGGGGGACTCCACTTCAGCACTATCTTGGGCTTGCCAGTTATGGGATCAACTTCATAACGTCTCATATACCTCGTAGGTGTTGAGGTTTGAAGTTGACCCACCTGGTGTGGTACTCTTTCTTCAGGCAGCCTCAAACTAGTGTGACAACTTCATGGGGTGAGCATATAGTAACTTTAGTTTAGCCAGCTGGTTGAGCTCAAAACCAGGTAGAGACTTTAGATGATGCGGGAATCTAAAGTACTCTATACCCATCTCTCTCTTTATTGCGTATACATTAAGAACATCAAAATGAGCACACACGATAATCTTGCCTGACACCTTTTGATGTTTCTTCACTTTGTAGAGCTTGGTGTAGACATTTGGTTTAGGAGCACAACGTTGTGCTCTGATCTCCTCGAAACATGCAGCCCATTCTGCCTTTATAATATCAACATCGGCGTTTGAGGCTTGGGCTTGTTCTTCAACCTTCTTAGTCTTTTGCTCGATTTGATCCAGTATATCAAATGTATCACTGACTAGGGCATCACCCAGATTAGGGACCACATTTCCCTCTTTGTCAGCATACTCTGGATAGCGAGCTGTCGTGACATCCTTGATCTCTATCTCATCAATGTCTTTCAGGTCGTCATCACTGTCTCCTTCAACAGTTGGAGCGTCTTTTACAATCTCATTAGGATTGAGCATGAACATTTCTGCTAGTTGCTCATCAGTAAGATCATGAATTAATTCCCCTTCTTTAGGGCTGTAACTCACTGATCTTCTGACAATCCCTTGCACATCAAGAATCATGGTTAGTTGAGTCTTCATCTGTTGAAGGGGAGCAATATCGTGTTCATCCCTTTGATAATTTGGATCTACTTGATTTAAACATTCAATGTATCAATCATTAGTTAACAATCAAGACATAACCGTAATAATCAAAAACAAAACTATTTACATTACATATAAACATGTATTTCGTTAATAACAATAAAACAATGAAGCATTACTCTTGTCCTAGATCATTGGCTCTTCTGCTACGAGGTTGGATGAGGAGGCACTCGGATCTTGAGTATGTTTGGTCCTCCTTTCGCTCGCTGATGTGGCACCCCCAGCTGAAGAGTCGTCGTCATCATCATCACTAACATCAGTATGGCCATAGTGATCATCACCATCATCATCATCATCACTATCATCATCAGCATCATCATCTCCATCACCTTCTTCTATCTTTAAGGGCTCTTCTTTGGACCCTTGAAGCTTTAAATGCAGAGATTCGTTTGCAGCCTCCAGCTCCTCAATCCTTTTGCGTGTTGCTCCTGGAGCTGAGACACCCGATGCGCCTGCTCATCGATCAATCGAGCTTGACGAGAGAGCTGCTGAGATTGGACAGTGGTCAGGTCTACCGGCTGTCGTATCTCATTGGTCTTCTCTTCATCTACAGTTAACAGCCTTAGCACCATTCGGTTAAGTGCTAAGAGTTGTTCCTCTACCCCACTGGGAGGCAAAGGCGATCCTGTTTGATATGGAGAGAAAGAAGATGGTGCTGCAGGATGGCTAGTCGTGGTGGTGACAGTGGTGAAGATTGGAGGTGGTAAAGATGATTGTGGTGGTGGTGTAGGTGTGAATGCTGTGGTGGTGGATGGAAGGGTAGTAGTGGTATGAGGGGGAATGGTGGTAGGGATGGTGGCTGTGGTGGTAGGTATAGTGCTGGTGGAGGTAGTGGTAGTAGTGTGAGTGATGAAGGTGAGTCTTCGCTTCTTCTTCTTCATGCGTTGGGGCTGAGCCATGCTCTTCTTCCTCGATCCTGTCGAGGAGGTAGCTCCCCCTACAACACGGCTCGGCTGATCGGAGCATATGTGGGGTCAGCAGCAGTCTCTCCCGATCCGTCAGGGCGTCCACCAACCGCCCGAAGCCCCTGTTCTGTGCGAACGACTTTACTTCCAACAGTCCGGGTTAGTGGCTCCTAATCCGACTCCCCTTCCCCTTCACCGGGTATGCAACTCTGGTGGAAACCAGCAGTCTCAGCTCTATCTTCAGTGGGGGCAGAAGCTGGTGATGTAAAATCAGTAGTGGGGCCCCTTGGTTGGTGGGCAATATATCTCCAGCATCCCTACAATCATCATCAACAGAGTCGTGCTCTGGGAGCTGTAGTTGCTCATCATCTGAGTCATTGTCTACGTGACACCACTAACGTCTGCCTGGTGCCACGTAACTCTCATTGGCCAGATGGCCTATCAGTCTCTTTACCTAGGGCATTAGTTGCTTACCCAGGTAAACTCTCATATGACCCAGAGTCGTATCACCCATGATATCTAAATCCACAGCATTGTGGCGCTCCTTTGGAAGAGGAGGCAGCTTCTCCTCAAAGAACATCCGGAGAAACCTTGGGTACATACATAAACCCTCTTTTCCATTTGCCTCCATATTCCCACGAGGTAAGAGAAGATCATGCTGGAGAAGCTTAAGGGGTAGTTCAGCACCAGTGCCACGTAGGCATTCTGTATCTCGTCTGATAGATCATCAAACCCACCCCTTCTAGAAGCTACGCACTTCAGAATGACATGTGCCAAGTACTTGTACTGGGGGCACATGTTGCTCTTGTTGAGCACACCTGAGTTGATGTCCCTATCATACATAATCCTTAGAAAGCAGCCTCCCACTATGAGCGGGTATAGCTTGGTGGGGTATCCACCATCATCTCCCAACCCAAGTACATGCTGAATGTCTTCAGTTGTAATCTCTATGTCCATACCAAAGATGGAGCTCGTAATGCTGTATCGCTCTCATGATCTATTCACAGATGCATTCTCCCAGAAGGTCTGGTGTATGGACCTATATGGAGTGCATCGGGTAGAGATGGCTTTGTGTATCCTCGATCGCTTGAGAAAAGCGATGATCTCGGCAAACTCGGCACCATTCCGAGTTGTGTAGTCTAAATGAGCACATATGTTGTGCTTGAGATTGATAGACCATCTCTCCGCCATTGATCTATAACATAAGATACATAAACATTAGATACTCACATAACACATACTAGTTTTAAGTAACTTGATAGAATTCATTCTCATTCATTCATGCGAATGAATCATGCGACTGTGTTCAGTCGGCTATCCTATCATGCGACTGGATGTTGGACCAAAAGAACCAATGAGCCTGATCAGAAAACCTCTAAGTCCTACAGACATCACAACAACTGCTGAAGACTTGATCAGCTGTTTTGACAAGTCTGAAGACTTCAACAGCTAAAGACTAAAGTACTAAAGACTTCAACAGCTGAAGACCAAAGTCTGAAGATCAATAGTTGAAGACTAAAGTACTGAAGACTTCAACAGCTGAAGACTAAAGTACTGAAGACTTCAACAGCTGAAGACCAAAGTCTGAAGATCAACAGCTGAAGAACAAAGTACTGAAGATCAACAGATGAAGTACAAAGACTGAAGACATCAGCTGATGTTGGACCAAAAGAACCAATGAGCCAAGATCAGAAAACCTCTAAGTCCCACATGGTATCACAACAACTGCTGAAAGCTTCATCAGCAGTTTGACAAGTGCTGAAGACTTCAACAGCTGAAGATCAAGTGCTGAAGACTTCAACAGCTGAATAACTAAAGTACTAAAGTACAACAGCTGAAGAACACAAGTACTGAAGCTGAACAGCTGAAGAACACAAGTACTGAAGCTGAACAGCTGAAGAACACAAGTGCTGAAGCTGAAAGACCAAAGTACTGAAGTAGATCAGCTGAAGAGTTTACAAGTGCTGAAGATCAACAACTTATGTACAAAGTCTGAAGACAAAGACTGAAGACATCAGCTGATGATATCTACTGAAGTCATCAGCTGATGAAACATCTGAAGGTCAAAGTCTGAAGATCAAGTACTGAAGCGTCAGTAGTTTGTCACAACTGCTGAAGAGTACTTCTTCAGTAGTTGTGATATCAGTAGTTTTATATTTCTAGTTTCAGTAGTTTTGTAAAACGACTGAAGAGCTTGTTCTTCAGTCGTTGTAGTTTCAGTAGTTTTATAATATTCAGTAGTTATAACAACTGATAACACTTAGAACTTTTTGTAAGAAGATGTCAGTTGTTTTGACATCTTCAGTAGTTGTGTTTCAGTTGTAATAAATCTGTTAGAAGTCACTATCAAGTGACATCAGCAGACGTCATATCTCTTATATAAGAGGTCGACCTAATCATAATTGTGACATTCTGTTACCACGAAAGCGAATATTGAATGAAATATATTTGCAGATATTCTCTCTCTCTATAACCATCTTGTTCTTCATTGAATATCGTTTTGTTCTTGTGAATCGACTAATTCATTGTTTGAATTCCGCTGCAATACTCGTCAATCAATCAAACATAGATCACTGATCCTAACAAGTGGTATCAGAGCATGGTTAATCATTGATCGATCTAACAATTGATCATTGAAACTGCTAATTGGTTTCTGTGTTTGATTGAATTAGCGCTTTTGCAAGAACTGGTTATAGATTATTGAATTTCTGCCGCTTTCGTTCATTTATTTTGAGATCTTCTGGTTCAATTGGTTGTTGCATTTTTTGTTCTAAATCTGTTTTAGCTTAACCGAATTTGATTGAATCCGAGATGACGACTCCTTCTATTGATCCTCATAGTACCGGTTCCTCAACCAAGCCTCCGATGGTGGTTAGGACTGAGTATAACATATGGCAACGAAGAATGCTTCATCACTTGTCTGTTAACAGTTCAGGTGTTGGACATCTGTGGTACATGGACCACATAAGCCTATGGTGAACAATCCGGAAACCAATCAAATGGTTCCGAAGAAAAAGGAACAATACTCTCATGAAGATCGGAAACTATTTGAGATTGATGCTAAAGCCCATGGAATTCTGGCCATGGCACTGCCTAATGAAATCTATTCAGGGCTTATGCATCATGAAAGTGCTCATGATCTCTGGAATGCCCTGAAGGAATAATTCGGTGGCACATATGAGGTCTTAGCTAACAATAGAGAAATCCTTGCCCAACAATATGAGACATTCTCTCATAGAAAGGGTGAGACACTGACTCAACAGTTTGAGCGCTTTTCCTACTTGATATCTGAGCTAAAAATGGTGAAACAGGAATACACCAATAGCCAGATGAACAATAGATTCCTCAGATCACTGCGTGAGAGATGGGACACATACACTATTGTTCTACGCTCCAGTTCAAATCAGGATGGCCTATCTCTCACCCAACTTCATGGGAAACTGCTTACATTTGAAAGAGAGATAGAGTAGAAGAGGAAACTGTCCTCTTTAGGAAAGCTCATTGATGACTTTGTACCAGGCAACACTGCCTTGGTTGGTCATGAGTCAGAATATGCTGCATGTGAGAGCAATTATGATGAGCATATAGATTTCTCTTGAAATAGTTCTGATCATGCATTTGTTGGTATTGAGAGTCATTCTGGCAGTAAAAGTGACAATTTATGCTTCATCATGGATGATCTGAAAGGAATAGCTGATGATGATCTAGAAGAGATGGATATTCTGAGCCAAATGGCACTGATTAATATCAGATCTCAGAAGTTCTATAAGAGAACTGGCAGGAAATTTCCTGGACTCTCTGGCAAAACCAAAGTTGGTTTTGACAAGAGTAAGTTGAGGTGTCACAAATGCCAAAGGCTAGGACACTTTGCAAGAGAGTGTAGATCAACTGGATCTAACTCTTCTGCACCCTTTGTGACTTTTCCTAGTACTAGTCCACAAAACAAGGGGCAACATCCTGCTGGTCTGGTCATTATTCACATCCTAGATCTCCTGCATACTTTGTTCCCCAGGGTCAATGTCATATCCTTATCCCTGCTATTATGTGCCTCAACCAAATTCTGTTCAAGCTCCAATTGCACAACAACCACAAGCATTGCCTGAACCACAACCTTCCAATCTCATCAACAAACTCAACCTCAACAACACAGCTTCTTCACCCCAGGAGTTGTTGACTGGAGCAGTTTACCAGATGACTGTCTGGTCATGAACAACTGTTCTCAGGTGCTGGTCAACACGGTGGTGACAGTCCTTTGGAAATCTAGCTCTTATGGCTTTGGATTCTGCTGATACTTCATCCTCTAATGCCTCTACACCAAAGGTATCACAGGTATCCTCTGAGGCAAAAGCCAAACTATGTTCTGACACATGCATAACAGCATTTGCATCTATTAGAGAAGCAAATGTAGCTTTAATCAACAAGAACATTGAGCTAGAACAAATAATTTCCAAAAACAAAGCTGAATTTGAGTCTGTGCTTAATGATAAAATGATGAGATTTACAAACTGAAATGCCAAATAACTGATGATAAGGCTAGGGAAGAGATACTTCTAGAGAAGTATAAAGATCTCAAAGAAACCCTTGCAGTACCCAGGTAGAGAGTGATAGATGGGTACAATCATGCAAAGGTTTTGAAATGCTTCTTAGTAAGCAATCTGCTTCCAATGTGAAGTTTGTCATTGGTTACAATCACACTGCTCCACCTACAGATTTTACTCCAAGAGCAGAGGTAGAATCTGATGGTGAGAGTGATAACCAATCCATCTCATCATGTGATCTACTTTCTGATACAGCACAATCAGAAGTAGAAGTCAGCATCAAGCCCTCTCTGAACCTATCAGCTGATGTTGATGGTTCAAATGCTGACACTCACATGATCAATGAGTTGATCAACTCAGAGTTAATTCTGAAAGTCCTGAAAGGACTAGAGAGCAGGATTTAACACCTAAAGTTCAAACTCCAACTACTGTCAGTACTGAAGAGAAGAAAACTACCATAGAAAGAGTTTGAAGACTACTAAAGAGGCAGTCAAGAAAGCAAACAATGCTTCCAAAGCTGAAGAGCAAGTCTTCTGTTGTTTCACCCTCTTTAGTTGATGATCAACCTAAGATGAAGAAGAAACCATGTGAAGTATGTGGTTGTTCAATCATCTTACAGATGATTGCTCGTACAAAAGAGGTTCCAAACTCAAACAAAAAGAAGAAATTAAAGAGAAAATGGTAAAAATGAAAACTGAGTCTGAGACCACATTGTATTAGCAACAACAAATCTTGTAACCCTTAAGTCTCAAAGAAATCAAAAAGGAAGGGGTTAAACAGGTGACAGCTGAGAGTGCTCAGAAGAAGAAGGTGCAACATAAGAACTTATCAAACTCCACTGGCAATGTGTCTAATGAGCTGAAGCTTTATCACAAAATCAGACACAGCTGGTTATGATGGTTCAACATCTGTTGGGTAGAGTTAACCAACTAGATGCTCCTATGTTGAAACACAGAAAAGGAGATCCAAGCCAAAGGATTCCTCTTCTTCACCATATTCTTCCTCTCAGGCTGTTGTTTCAAATAAACCTATTAGTTTACCATCTATTGATGAGACGAGGTCCAAAACCAAAAAGGTTTGGGTCTCAAAAACTAACTGATTGTTTATTATTGCAGGGTTCTCCAACATGCCAAAGTAGCATCTGGTATGTAGACAGTGGGGGATCTATGCACATGACTGGGAACAGTTCTCTTCTTCATGACTACTCTCAAGGAAAGAAGGGATTTGTTTCTTTTGGCAATGATGCTAGGGGTTACATCAATGGTAATGGCTTTGTCTCCAATGGAGAAATCAAATTTGATGATGTTAATCATGTGGAAAATCTCAAGTACAATCTCTTGAGTGTCAGTCAAATGTGTGATAAAGGCCATGTTGCTCTTTTCACCAGTCAAAACTGTAGGATTCTGTCATCCAACGTTTTGCACTTGATTGACAAGGTGTTGGATGATCACATCTCCTGAGAGCCAACGGGACAGAAGAGTGTATGACTTAGATCTTTCTAAGAAAATAGATCTCAAAGGCAATCCTTGCCTATTTTCCAAAGCCTCTTCTCAAGAATCTAAACTGTGGCACAGAAGGCTTGGTCATGTTAATCTCAAAAACATGAATCAGCTTACCCACAATAGTTTAGTCAGAGGCTTACCTATAAAGGAGTTCCACTATGATGAAACCTGCACTGCTGGTTTAAAAGGAAAACAGCACAAAGTCTCATTCCCTCCTATTGAAGTGCCTAAGTCCACTGCCTGCTTGCAATTACTGCATATGGATCTATTTGGTCCTGTGAGAGTAATGAGCATGGCAAAGAAGAAATACTGTCTGGTAATTGTGGATGATTACTCCAGATGTGTATGGACTTTCTTTCTACATTCAAAGGATGAGGCTGCTCTGAAGATTATCACTTTGTGTTGTATATTGAGAGCAGTATTCCCTTCCAGTCAAGTGTATTAGGAGTGACAATGGAACTGAATTCAGAACTCATACACTTGATGACTTCTATCTTTCAAAGGGAATCAAAAGGCAGTTTAGCATTCCAAGGACTCCAGAACAAAATGGAGTAGTGGAGAGAAAGAACAGGACCCTTATTGAAGCTGCAAGGTCCATGCTGGCTGACTCAGGTTTGCCACTGACCTTTTGGCTGAAGCTGTCAACACAGCTTGCTATGTGGCAAATAGAGTTTTAGTAAATCAGAGGTTGATGAAGACTCCATATGAAGTCCTCCATCATTTGGCTCCTCTGATTCATTTTTCAAATCATTAGTGAGAGGTTTATCAACATAGGAGTTCCGCTGTGATGAAGCCTGTACTGCTTGTTTGAAAGGAAAACAACACAAAGTCTCATTCCCTCCCATTGAAGAACCTAATTCCATTGCCTGCTTGCAGTTACTGCACATGGATTTATTTGGTCATGTGAGAGTGATGAGCATGGCAAAGAAGAAATACTGTCTGGTAATTGTCGATGATTACTCCAGATTCGTATGGACTTTCTTTCTACATTCAAAGGATGAGGTTGTAGAAGATTATAAACTTTGTGCTGTATGTTGAGAAGTAGTATTCCCTATCAGTCAAGTGTATAGGAGTGACAATGGTACTGAATTCAGAAACCATGCACTTGATGTTTTTTATCTTTCAAAAGGAATCAAAAGGCAGTTTAGCATCCCAAGGACTCGAGAACAAAATGGAGTAGTAGAGAGGAAGAACAGGACTTTAACTGAAGCCGCAAGGTCTATGTTGGCTGACTCTGGCTTGCCTTTCATCTTTTGGGCTGAAGCTGTCAATACAGCTTGCTATGTGCAGAATAGAGTGTTAGTAAGTCAGAGGTTGATGAAGACTCCATATGAAGCTCTACATCATTGGCTCATTGATTTAATTCTTCAGAGCCTTTGGATGTCCTTGTTTCATTCTCAACACAAAGGGTCAACTCCACAATTTGATCCTAAGATGGATGCAGGGTATTTTGTAGGATATTCATCCACTTGCAAGGCTTACAGAGTCTTCAACTACATAACAAAGATAGTTGAAGAAACCTTGCATGTGAAATTCAATGAAACCCCTAAGGATAAAATTCCACAAAACTCTGTGGAGTTGTTTGATCTGGACATACTGCAATATGCTCCTTATCAAACTCCAGCTGTTGCAGATCATGTGGACAAATCATCTTCTGCAGCAAGTCTTCCACCTGGTGGTACTGAAGATGATGATGATATCAGTACTCACCTTTTGATGTTCAGTGACCAACTGCCTGAGTCTGCTAAACTTGATGTTCCTGTACCTTCAGCAGCTCCATCCGCAACAAATGCGATGAGATTTCTGATTCCACTACATCGTGTGTTTTGCCATCTAATACTTGGTTTCAAGAATCTGAATCAACATCTGCTGATGCTGAATTGGCTACAAACACTTGCACTGATCTTATCGTGCACCAAGAGCTGAAGAATCACCCCATGTCTCAAATCATTGGTGGTATCAATGCTGGCGTCTCAACCAGAAGTCAATTGTCTAACTTATGCTTCTATGCTCTCTTCATCAGTCAGCAAGAGCCAAAGAACTATCATGTTGCTTGAGAGACAATGTATTGGTGGAAGCCATGCAGCTTGAGCTACTTCAGTTCAAGAAGAAACAGCAAGTGTGGGAACTGGTTCCTCTACCCCCAGGTAAGTGTGCAATAGGCACTAAATGGGTGTTTAGGAACAAAACATATGAAAATGGGCTTATTGTTAAGAACAAGGTAGATTGTTCAGGGGTTTTCACAAGAGAAGGATTGATTATGATGAGACCTTTGCCCCTGTAGCCAGACTGGAGGCAATTAGATTGTTCTAGCCTATGCTGCATTTCACAATTTTAAAGTTTTTCAATGGATGTTAAAAGTGCATTTTTATATGCTAAAATAAAAGAAGAAGTTTATGTATGTCAACCATCAGGTTTTGAGGATAATAAACATCCAGATTGGGTATACAAGCTTGATAAGGCTCTTTATGGGTTGAAACAAGCTCCTAGAGCCTGGTATGAGACATTATCAAATTTTCTTCTTCAAAATAATTTCACTAGAGGCTCCATAGATAAAACTTTATTCATTAAGAAGGTGGATCAGCATAAGTTACTTGTTCAAATTTATGTTGATGATATTATTTTTGCATCCTCTGATCCCAATTGTGTGAGCTTTACCAATTTAATGCATAAGAAGTTTGAAATGAGTGAAATGGGAGAATTACAGTTCTTTCTAGGATTGCAAATCAAGCAAAAGGCTGATGGGACTTTCATTCATCAGTCTAAATATACAAAAGATCTTTTGAATAAGTTCGATTTACAAAATTGTAAGCCCTTTCTACTCCCATGTGCAACACCACAAACTGGATGCAGATCAGAAAGGTAAGGCTGTTGATGAAACACTTTACAGATGTATGATTGGGTCCTTGATGTATTTAACAGCTTCTAGACCAGATATCATGTTTGCAACGTGTGTTTGTGCTAGATTTCAGGCTGCTCCTAAAGAGTCTCACTTGATTGCAGTCAAAGGATCTTTAGATATCTGCAAGGTACAATCTCTAGGTTTATGGTATTTCACTGGACACTCTTGAAAATTGGTTGCTTTTTCTGAGAGTAACTATGCAGGGTGTAAGTTAACCAGAAAGTCAACTTCTGGTGGATGTCAATTCTAGGCAACTGTTTGATTTTTTGGCAGAGTAAGAAATAAACATCTGTTGCTAAATCCACTGCTGAAGCAGAGTACATTGCTGCTGCAAGCTGTACTTCTCAGGTACTCCCGCTTCAAAACAACTTTTGGATTATGGCATTACAGAGACTAAGACTCCATTATTAATGGATAGTGCTTCAGCTCTTGCATTGTCAAGAATCCTGTCTAGCACTCTAGGACCAAACATATAGAGATCAGACATCATTTTATTAGGGACTGTTTTGAAAAAGGTCTAATTGATCCAAAGTTTGTGCCTAGTGCTGATGAGCTTGCAGACATTTTTACTAAGCCGTTGGATAGTTCGACTTTCCAAAACCTAGTGTTAGGGCTTGGTATGCTGCAGCTATAATAAGTGTTAACTACTAATGATCTGAGTAAATAAGTACTGATGATCATTTGTAACCATATCACAAATAAGTACTGATTCTGTTACAAGAACTGATACAGTCATAACTACTGATATAGTGCAAACAGATAAGTACTGACGTCCTATGAAACAACTGAAAACAGCCAAAAAGAGTGATGAGTAAGTGTTGAGGACAATATGAAACAACTGAAAAGCTATGAATTGACGAAAACTACTAATGATAATTTTCTCTTCAGTTGTTTCTAAAACTGCTGCTTCATCTTAAACAACTGATGACAAAACCACATCTTTAGTAGTTTCACAACAACTGATGACTAACACCACGTCGTCAGCTGTTTACAACAACTGATGACAAAACTATGTCTTTTGTAGTTTCACAACTACTGATGACTAACACCACGTCGTCAGCTGTTTCCAACATCTGAAGCTACAACCATGGTCTTGAGTAGTTTTATAACTACTGATGCCTACAACCAAAACTTCAGTTGTTTCAACCTCTGAAGGTTAATACCACGTCATCAGTCGCTTAAAACTACTGATGACTCATACCAAACCTTTCAGTTGCTTTATAACCCATACCCTAAATACCTTGTCTTACAGAGCTTCATCATCTCAAACCTAACGTTCAAAAACTCAAACCCTCTCTCACATCAATGGCGAACATGAAGCTTAAACCACGACAACTGTGTTGCTTACCTTACCAAATCATCCTTCTCGACAAAGTTTGAATGCCATTGATCTAATGATCAACTCTCCATACAAAACGCTTTCCTTCTAAATCCTACCATTCATGCCGAATCCCTCCAGCAGTTCTCGACGAACGTCACCCTCATCACTGGGGAGAATGACACCGACTCTCTCCAGTCGTTCGTCAACAATCGTCAGGTGGTCATCACTCCAGAAATCCTTCGACAAACCCTACAACTGGATGATGCCACTTTCCCACTGGGTATCCAAAGGGCACCACTGATCTATCATTTGCCCAACATGGATACCAGGGTAACCTTAGTGCCTCTACCATCCTGAAGAAACATTTCCATGATGCGGAACGACTAATTTTTCATATGGTGAATGTATGCTTAGCTCCTAAGACTTCTTCTTGGGATCAAATGTCGACGAGGTGGCAGCAGGTATTATTCTCTATCCTTGACCAACAACATTTAAATTTTTCTGAAATATTATTTCTTGAACTCAAGGATATGGCCTCCAAGCCTATAGAACCCATGGATATTATATCCTCAGCTCCTAATGGCCATTATGTAGACCAGCTGAAAGTTGACGGACTTGTTGGCCTTGGAGTCCCTACCACGGCTGTATTGCTGAAGTATACTCCAGGCACAACTCAGACCAGTCACTCAAACTGGCTGCCAACCTGCGAAAACCCACGCAGCTGGAACCCCACCACCACCTCCAAATCCTTTGTCCCCACCAAACCCAAACACAAGAAAGCCAAAAAGGCTACTTAGGGAAATGAGTCCCCTGAGGATGCCCCTGCAACACAACGCAGGTTATATCTACTGGTCATAACCCCCAGTAGATACACGGACTCACTCACCCTCAACTGCTCAGGTTTCCTCTCAACAGGAGCCTGTAGCAACCATCTCTGGGGCACCTATACATCTGGAACCTTCCACACTTGAGGAGGTTGCCATTGAAATGCACCACTCTCCCCGGGTGCATACTGCCTTCACACCCTCTCCCACTGCAACCGCCCCCCAAAGTCCTACCATCATAATTGCCAAAGTGCTGACTCAGTTGCACTCCTCACCTCCTCCCCAGATACCAATCACAACTGGGATAGCCCCAACTATTGCGGGGGATGACCAAAGTGTTTCTGACACCCCACAGCACAGGGGTTACCATATTCAATCCCAGGTGTAGAAACGGAGATTCGAATTTCTGGTGAGACTGCCAGTTATCCTGCTTCAGCAAATGATCATGATGAATTTGGTACTGTCCATAAGACCTCACCAGAGGCAACTGCCGATGAAGGACATGGTACTAAGGCAGGAAGTCCCAAGTACCATGACCAAGGGGCACATGCTACTACTGATCTACACTCAGAGCATGTTCATCCTGATTCTATCAGGAGGTCAGGTGATTCAATAAACACTGATGATGACCTGGGCTTCTTATATGATGTTTTAGCCCAAAACACCATCCTCGAGGATGAGGTGAGCAGACTCAAAGAGTGCTTGCCAACATTTCTCAGGATCAAAGACCATCTACCCCTCACAACCCACAGATGGCACCTTCCTCTGAAGGTCTCCCATACACTGAGCCACTCCAAAACACTCAGCCATCTGCCTCTGCTTCTGGCACTATTTCTCAGGGACAGAACCCCCCTGAGCAAATAGCTACTATCTTTTAACATTCCTTACCTCTCATCACACAACTATCACTAATATGGTCCTTAAAACCCTTGATGAGAGGCTTCCCTCAGTTATACAACCCATGATAGAGGATGCTGTGAGCAAAAACTTTCTGACAATCAACCCTTACAACCAATGCAACCAAAAAGGGGGAGATTCAGTCAGTGAAAGCAAAAAGAAAGAGGATGACAGATAGGAAAGAAACTGAAAAAGAGAAGGTGAAGGATGCTGACATGGAGAAAGTGACTGAAAGTACTAAAGACTTTCATCTCACATACAGAAAAGGAAGAATGAGAAGGAGACTGGCTTGGAGACAATGGTGAAGAAGGCTGATGTGAACACAGCCGATCAATGGCTAACATCATTGATCAGTTGTTTAGGCAAGCCCACGACACTGAAAAACTTGACTCAGAAATCAGAAGACTAGAGATTGAAGAAATCCAAGCTAGATGGGCAAGTTATGATGTGTTAGAAAGGGAAAGGTTAGAGATCATGATCAGGTTCATAGCGAAATATCTTGGTAGATCAGTGATTGAGATCAAGGCATGGTCCAGGGACAGCATCTTGGCAATAACCACCAAGATCTGTTCGTCTGAAGAATACCAAAGGATTAGTTATTGAAGCCTTAAATGAAGCTGGTGCTGGGGCAGGACTGAACTAGTGAAGCAATCTAAAGCCGACCTCACATCCAGAATGCTAGAACAGCCTGTCAACATTCCCACACCAAAAAACCACCACAACCACAACCCACCAAACCAACTCCTCTACCCTCAAAACTAGTAGCCGATGGAGTACCCGAAAAGAGAAGAGAAGGGTACTGAGGCTAGAAGAAGATGATGAAGATAATGATGAAGATGAAGATAGGCTGCCACTCTCAACTGTTATACAGTTGCCGAAGGCCACAAGTCACTCTCCAACAATTACTCCTCAAACTCAAAGACAAATTGTGAAAGTGGAGCTAGAAGAAGAGCTTCACAAACAACATGATGAGGAATTGTTAAGGAGGGTTGACAAAGCATATGCTGCCACATCTTCAATCATCAACATGAAGAAGCATGCTCTCAGATTATACACTCTTAAACATACATTTCAATATCAAAAGGAGAGAGTGAGGATTTGGCCTGATCCTAGGGTGTCTCATAGGATTCACAAGAAAAACATTCCACAGAGATACATTGGCCAGGTGAAGAAGATTGTAGATGAAGTGATCTCACTGGTCTTTGTAGTATCACTCTGGGAAATCATAGATGACTTCAAAAAAGCCTACAAAGCTAACCTGACCCCACAGAAGATGCTGGAAAATAAAATGGTGAAGAAGGGGTTAGTATATAAGAGGCTTGAGGAAGTCAGAAAGAATGAGCTCCAGTTGTTTTTAGAGGGTAATTACCCTGATGAATTTGCTTATAGAGTAATAACAACTGTGGAACTCAAAAATGGGAAACAGGTCAAATACCTATCTGAATATTATGGGACAGAATCACTTTTTGAAGGAGGAGCTGAAGAACTTACCATGGAGGAACAGATAATCTTCCTTGAGGCCTATACAAGGGAGTCATACAGACTCATTGTTGGGAAGTAGATCTCATGGATGGGGTAACAGCTCTGTGTCCAGTTCCCCAGACAGAGTTCCCATTCATCCTTTGCCAAACAGATCATTGAGACTTCTTCCCATGCCTGTGCTTATATGGGTCACTTCTGAGCTGATCTTGAAGACAAAAAGACCAAATCTCTCTGCCATAATAAGTGGGACATCTTCAATAAGTTTAGAGGTTTTGGCTGCATTGGCTCAGGGGGAGTTTGTTGGACAAAAAGAACCAATGAGCCTGATCAGAAAAACCTCTAAGTCCTACAGACATCACAACAACTGCTGAAGACTTGATCAGCTGTTTTGACAAAGTCTGAAAACTTCAACAGCTGAAGACTAAAGTACTGTAGACTTCAACAGCCGAAGATCAAAGTCTGAAGATCAACAGCTGAAGACTAAAGTACTGAAGACTTCAACAACTGAAGACTAAAGTACTGAAGACTTCAACAGCTAAAGACCAAAGTCTGAAGATCAACAGCTAAAGAACAAAGTACTGAAGCCTTCAGAGCTTTTTACAACAGCTGAATTAGCATTCTTCAGTTGTTGTGATGGTTTCCTTTCAGTAGTTTTCTTTTGTTTCAGTATTTGTAAAATGACTGAATAGCATGTTCTTCAGTCATTGTAGTTTCAGTAGTTTCTTTTTCAGTAGTTGTAGTGAAAGTTAACACTTAGTATTTTTGTAAGAAGATGTCAGCTGTTTTGACATCTTCAGTAGTTGTGTTAACTTTCAGTAGTTTGAATAATTCTGTTAGATGTCACTATCAAGTGACATCAGCAAATGTCACATCTCCTATATAAGGAATGCTCCACCACGACATTCCTATATAAGGGATGATTGACCTGATTGTAAGTGTGACATTTTGCCACCACGAAAGCGCGTATTGAATGAAATCTTTGATATGCAAATTCTTTCTATAATCGTTTGTTCTTACTTTGAATATCATATGTATTCTTATGAATTGTCTAAATTCATTGTTCGATTTTCGCTGCAATACTCTCTAATCAATCAAACGTAGATCACTGATCCTAACACTGGACTCATTCAGGTGAATGAACTTGCGACTTAGTTCAATCGATTGGCTGAGCCTGCGATTGGTTCAATCGGCGAATGAGCTCATTCGCATGACACATTCGGCCGATTGAGCTATTCGGCCAGCTCAATCATGCGATTAGAGTTCATCCATACGACCAGTCGCATGACCTACTGTTTGGTAGACTTAGGTTTGAATCTTAACCAATTCATGAAATTAAACTTTGTGTAAAGGTTCTTTAGGCTCGCAATCACTTAAGTAATAATCTAATAACATTATTTTTAACATTTATATGGTTTCAGCAGGTTATTAGTCCTTTGAGTGGTTCGGTTCTTGTTTCAATCAGGAATCACTAATTAGGGCACCATTTCTTCTGATTTCGGAGAGATTTCATCATATTATACCTATATAAATGCAAAAACACGCCAGAATATCAAGAAGGAAGTATAATCAAGGTCTAAAGAAATTTGGACAGAGTAACGGTATGATGTGCGATTTAAGGGCGATTGGGAGTGGTGAGAAGAATGCGATCGACTCTGGTCCTTTATATACTGAATCTGAGTTCAATCGGCCAACTGGACTCATTCGCTCAGTTCATTCCGGCAAAAGAAACTCATTCAGGCGATTGATTAAGTCGATCACCTTGAGTCGGTCGACTGAAGCTCAATACGTTGATTGACTCAGTCGCACACTCCCATTTGGACGAATGGCTCATACTCATGTCCATTCGGCTGTTTAATGTATGAGTATGGTCCATTCGCATGATTGGTCCATACTCATGGTCCAGTCGTTCCAATGTGTCAGACTCTTGAAATTTTCTGACTTTATGACCATTTGACTTTTAGACCCTTTTAAACTGTTGATTTAACATTATGAACACTTGATCATCTCAAACATTATCATTTTAACTTAAAAACTTTTGATCACCTCAGACCTGATCCTTTTAAGACATTTTGTCACCTCTGATGTGTTGGACCAAAAGAACCAATGAGCCAAGATCAGAAAATCTCTAAGTCCCACATGCTATCACAACAACTGCTGAAAGCCTCATCAGCAGTTTGACAAGGGCTGAAGACTTCAACAGCTGAAGATCAAGTGCTGAAGACTTCAACAGCTGAAGAACTAAAGTACTGAAGTACAACAGCTGGGAACACAAGTGCTGAAGCTGAAAGACCAAAGTACTGAAGTACAGCAGCTGAAGAGTTTACAAGTGCTGAAGATCAACAACTGATGTACAAAGTCGGAAGACAAAGACTGAAGACATCAGCTGATGATATCTACTGAAGTCATCAGCTGATGAACCACCTGAAGGTCAAAGTCTGAAGATCAAGTACTGAAGCCTCAGTAGTTTGTCACAACTGCTGAAGAGTACTTCTTCAGTAGTTGTGATATCAGTAGTTTTATGTTGAGTAGTTTTGTAAAACGACTGAAGAGCTTGTTCTTCAGTCGTTGTAGTTTCAGTAGTTTTATATTCTGTACTTAACACTCTGATATGTTCTCAGTAGTCGTGAACATTCAGCAGTTTGTTAAGAGTTAGTTATTTTTGTTATAGATCTGCCAGTTGTCGCTTTCCGTGATAACAGCAGTGATTGTTGCACTCTATATAAGGAGTGACAACCTATTGTAATGTGGGTGAATGACGGAAATGAATGAATGAATGTATTGAATGATTTGATTAGAACATTCCATATCTATAAACATTCCTTGAATCAGAAATATATTCTCTCGATAAACCCGTATGTGCTCTTAATGCATACAAGCATCGACTTCCTCCTACAATTTGTCTAATTCCTGTTCGTATTCCACTGCTTTGAACCCTAATACATCAAACTTGTGATCGCTGATCCTGTCAAATGGTATCAGAGCAGGTTAATCATTGATCCATCTAATAATTGATCATTGAACTGCTATTCAAGATCTAAGTTTGATTGAATTAGCTTTTGTTTTTGCAAGAAACGGTTATAGAGATTGAATTTTCTGTATTTCTGGTCATTCATCTGAGATCTTCTCTTGGTTTTCATTGAGTTTGTTGTGGTCTGTGTAAAACTTTTAAAAGCTTGAATTAAATTGTTTTTGAACTGAAAATGACCACTCCCCAATGATCCTCACAATACTGGTTCCTCAACCAAGCCACCAATGCTGGTTAGGAATGAGTATAACATATGGCAAAGACGAATGCTCCATCACCTGTCTGTTAACAGCGCAGGTTGTTGGACATCAGGCGTACATGGTCCACACAAGCCTATGGTGAATAACCGGAAACCAATCAAATGGTTCCGAAGAGGAGGGAGCAATACTCAGATGAGGATAAGAAGTTGTTGAAATTGATGCAAAAGCCCATGGAATTCTGGCCATGGCACTGCCAATGAAATCTATTCTGGGCTAATGCATCATGAAACTGCCCATGACCTCTGGAATGCCTTGAAAGAACAATTTGGAGGAACAGATGAGGTCTTGGCAAATAATAGAGAAATTCTTGCCCAACAATATGAGACATTCTCTCATAGAAAGGGTGAGACACTGACTCAACAATATGAGCGGTTCCCTGTTTGATCTCTGAACTAAAAATGGTCAAACTTGAGTACACAAATATTCAGATGAATAACAGATTTCTCAGATCACTGCCTGAGAGATGGGACACATATACTATTGTCCTACGCTCCAGTGCAAGTTTGGACAAACTATCTCTCACCTAACTCCATGGGAAACTGCTCACGTTTGAGAGAGAGATAGAACAGAAGAGAAAGTGTCTTCATCTGGAAAGCTCACTGAAGACTTTGTACCAGGCAACACTGCCTTGGTAGGTCATGAGTCAGAATATGCTTCATCTGAATGCCAGTATGATGAGCATATTAACTTCTCTTCAAGAACTTCTGAATCTGCATTGTGAGTGTTGATGGTCAGTTTACTGGGTGTAATAATGACAATTTATGCTTCATTATGGATGATCTCAAGGGGATTGCTGATGACGACTTAGAAGAGATGGACATTTTGAGCCAAATGGCCTGATAAATATCAGATCTCAGAAGTTCTATAAAAGAACTGGAAGAAAATTCCCAGGACTCTCTAGCAAAACCAAAGTTGGTTTTGACAAGAGCAAGTTGAGGTGTCACAAATGCCAAAGGCTTGGACACTTTGCAAGAGAGTGTAGATCAACTGGATCTAACTCCACTGCACCCTTTGTGACTTTTCCTGGCAATAGTCAACAACACAAAGGGCAACATCCTGTCACTTCTAGTCATCATCCTCAACAACAATCTCCGGCATATTTTGTTCCTCAGGGTCAAATGCCATATCCGTACCCTTGTTATTACATGCCATAGTCAAATCAAGTTCAAGTTCCTATGGCACCACAACCTCATGCACTACCAGAACCTCAGCCATCCCAATCTCATCAACAAACTCAACCTCAACAACACAGCTTCTTCACCCCAGGAGTTGTTGACTGGAGCAGTTTACCAGATGACATGTCTGGTCATGACCAACTGTTCTCAGGTGCTGGTCAACATGGTGGTGAGAGTCCTTTTGGGAATCTAGCTCTTATGGCTTTGGAGTCTGCTGATACTTCATTTTCTAATGCCTCTACACCTCAGGTATCACAGGTATCCTCTGAGGCAAAAGCCAAATTATGTTCTGAACCATGCATAGCAGCATTTGCTTCCATTAGAGAAGCAAATGTAGCTCTAATCAATAAGAACATTGAGCTAGAACAAATAATTTCCAAAAACAAAGCTGAGTTTGAGTTTGTGCTTAAAGATAAAAATGATGAGATTTATAAACTGAATTGCCAAATAATTGATGATAAGGCTAGAGAAGAGGTACTTCTAGAGAAGTACAAAGATCTCAAAGAAACCCTTGCAGTTACCCAGGTGGAGTGTGATAGATGGGTACAATCATGCAAAGGTTTTGAAATGCTTCTTAGTAAGCCATCTGCTTCAAATGTGAAGTTTGGAATTGGTTACAATCACACTGCTCCACCTACAGATTTTACCCCAAGAGCAGAGGTAGAATCTGATGGTGAGAGTGATAACCAATCCATCACATCATGTGATCTACCTTCTGATACGGCACAATCAGAAGTAGCAGTCAGCATCAAGCCCTCTTTGAACCTATCAGCTGACGTTGATGGTTCAAATGCGGACACTCACATGATTAATGAGTTGATCAACTCAGCAGTTAATTCTGAAGTCCTGAAGGTCCTGAAAGGACTAGAGAGCAGAATTAACACTAAAGTTCAAACTTCAACTGCTGTCAGTACTGAAGAGAAGAAAACTGGCAGTAGTAGAAAGAGTTTGAAGACTACTAAAGAGGCAGTCAAGAAAGCAAACAATGCTTCCAAAGCATTGAAGACAAGTCTTCAGTTGCTTCACCCTCTTTAGTTGATGATCAACCTAAGATGAAGAAGAAACCATGTGAAGTATGTGGTTTGTTCAATCATCTTACAGATGATTGTTGGTACAAAAGAGGTTCCAAACTCAAACAAAAAGAAGAAATTAATGAGAAAATGGTAAAAATGAAAACTGAGTGTGAGACCACATTTGTATGAGCAACATCAAATCCTGTAACCCTTAAGTCCTCAAAGAAATCCAAAAAGGAAGGGGTTAAACAGGTGACAGCTGAGAATGCTCAGAAGAAGAAGGGGCAACATAGGGACTTATCAAACTCCACTGGCAATGTGTCTGATGAGCTGAAAGCTTTATCACAAAATCAGACACAGCTGGTTATGATGGTTCAACATCTGTTGGGTAGATTTAACCAACTAGATGCTCCTATGTTGAAACCACAGAAAAGGAGATCCAAGCCAAAGGACTCCTCTTCTACACCATCTTCTTCCTCTCAGGCTGTTGTTTCAAATAAATCTGTTAGCTTACCATCTATTGATGAGACCAGGCCCAAAACAAAAAGTTTGGGTCTCTAAAACTAACTGATTGTTTATTTTGCAGGGTTCTTCAACATGCCAAAGTAGCATCTGGTATGTAGACAGTAGGGGATCTATGCACATGACTGGGAACAGCTCTCTTCTTCATGACTACTCTCAAGGAAAGAAGGGATTTGTTTCGTTTGGCAATGATGCTAAGGGTTACATCATTGGTAAGGGTTTTGTCTCCAGTGGAGAAATCAAATTTGATGATTGTAATCATGTGGAAAATCTCAAGTACAATCTCTTGAGTGTCAGTCAAATGTGTGATAAAGGCCATGTTGCTCTTTTCACCAGTCAAAACTGTAGGATTCTGTCATCCAAAGTTTTGCACTTGATTGACAAGGTGTTGGATGATCACACTCTCCTGAGAGCCAACAGGACAGGAAGAGTGTATGCCTTAGATCTTTCTAAGAAAATAGATCTCAAAGGCAATCCTTGCCTATTTTCCAAAGCCTCTTCTCAAGAATCTAAACTGTGGCACAGAAGGCTTGGTCATGTTAATCTCAAAAACATGAATCAGCTTACCCACAATAGTTTAGTCAGAGGCTTACCTATAAAGGAGTTCCACTGTGATGAAACCTGCACTGTGTTTAAAAGGAAAACAACACAAAGTCTCATTCCCTCCTATTGAAGTGCCTAAGTCCACTGCCTGCTTGCAATTACTGCATATGGATCTATTTGGTCCTGTGAGAGTAATGAGCATGGCAAAGAAGAAATACTGTCTGGTAATTGTGGATGATTACTCAAGATTTGTATGGACTTTCTTTCTACATTCAAAGGATGAGGCTGCTCCGAAGATTATTCAATTGTGTTGTATATTGAGAAGCAGTATTCCCTTCCAGTCAAGTGTATTAGGAGTGACAATGGAACTGAATTCAGAACTCATACACTTGATGACTTCTATCTTTCAAAGGGAATCAAAAGGCAGTTTAGCATTCCGAGGACTCCAGAACAAAATGGAGTAGTGGAGAGAAAGAACAGGACCCTTATTGAAGCTGCAAGGTCCATGCTGGCTGACTCAGGTTTGCCACTGACCTTTTGGGCTGAAGCTGTCAACACAGCTTGCTATGTGCAAAATAGAGTTTTAGTAAATCAGAGGTTGATGAAGACTCCATATGAAGTCCTCCATCATTTGGCTCCTCTGATTTCATTTTTCAAAGCATTTGGGTGTCCCTTTTATTCTCAACACAAAGGATCAACTCCATAAATTTGATCCTAAGGTGGATGCAGGGTATTTTGTTGGTTATTCATCTACTTGCAAGGCATACAGAGTCTTCAACTGCAGAACAAAGATGGTTGAAGAAACTCTACATGTTAAGTTCAATGAATCTCCAACGGACAAGATTCCACAAAGCCTGTGGAGTTATTTGATTTGGACATACTGCAATATGTCCTTATCAAACTCCTGCTGTTGCTCCTGTCAACAGTTCACCACCTGGTGGTACTGCTGATGATGATGATGATTGCAGTACTCACCTCTTCAGGTTTAGTGATCAGCTACCTGATTCAGCTAGACCTGATGTTCCTGTAGCTCCAGTAGCACCATCCACAACAAATGCTGATGAGATCTCTTCGAATTCAACTTCCTTTGAATTACCATCCACTGATTGGTTTCAAGAAAATGATTCACCATCATCATCTGTTACTGCTGAGCCTGCTACAAACACTTGCACAGATCTCATTGTGTATCAAGATCTGAAGAATCACCCTATGTCTCAAATCATTGGTGATATCACTGCTGGAGTATCACCAAGAAGTCAATTGTCAAATTTCTGCTTCTATGCTCTCTTCATCAGTCAGCAAGAGCCAAAGAATTATCACATTGCTTTAAAGGACAATGGATGGGTTGATGCCATGCAACTTGAGCTTCTTCAGTTCAAGAAACAGCAAGTGTGGGAACTGGTTCCTCTACCTCTAGGTAAGTGTGCAATAGGCACTAAATGGGTGTTTATGAACAAAACTGATGAAAATGGGCTTATTGTTAAGAACAAGGCAAGACTGGTTGTTCAGGGGTTTGCACAAGAAGAAGGTATTGATTATGATGAAACCTTGCCCCTGTAGCCAGACTGGAAGCAATTTGATTGTTTTTAGCTTATGCTGCTTATCAAAACCTTAAAGTTTTTCAAATGGATGTCAAAAGTGCATTTTTGTATGGAAAAATTAAAGAAGAGGTTTATGTATGTCAACCTCCAGGCTTTGAGGACAATAAACATCCTAATTGGGTGTATAAGCTTGATAAGGCTCTTTATGGGTTAAAACAAGCTCCTAGAGCCTGGTATGAGACATTATCAAACTTTCTTCTGGAAAATAATTTCACTAGAGGCTCCATAGATAAGACTTTATTCATTAAGAAAGCTGGGCAGCATAATCTACTTGTTCAAATTTTTGTAGATGATATCATTTTTGCATCCTCTGATCCAAAGTCGTGTGATGCCTTTACAAACTTGATGCAACAGAAGTTTGAAATGAGTGCCATGGGAGAATTACAGTTCTTTCTGGGGTTGCAAATCAAACAAAAGGCTTATGGAATTTTCATTCATCAGTCCAAATATACAAAAGATCTTTTGCAAAAGTTTGATTTACAAAACTGTAAGCCCTGTTCTACCCCCATGTGTGCAGCACCACACAACTGGATACAGATCAGAAAGGTAAAGTGGTTGATGAAACACTTTACAGATGTATGATTGGGTTGTTGATGTATTTAACAGCTTCTTGACCAGATATTATGTTTGCTACATGTGTTTGTGCTAGATTTCAGGCTGCACCTAAAGAGTCTCATCTGATGCAGTCAAGAGGATCTTTAGATATCTGCAAGGCACTCCATCTCTAGGTTATGGTATTCCACTGGACATTCCAGTAAATTAGTTGCTTTTTCTGACAGTGACTATGCAGGGTGTAAGTTGACCAGGAAATCAACTTCTGGTGGATGTCAATTCCTAGGCAACTGCTTGATTTCTTGGCAAAGCAAGAAACAGACCTCAGTTGCTACATCAACTGCTGAAGCAGAGTACATTGCTGCTGCAAGTTGTACATCTCAGGTACTCTGGCTTCAAAACCAACTTTTGGACTATGGCATTACAGAGACTAAGACTCCATTGTTAATGGATAGTGCTTCAGCTCTTTGCATTGTCAAAAATCCAGTCCAGCACTCTAGGACCAAACATATAGAGATCAGACATCATTTTATAAGGATTGTTTTGAAAAAGGTCTGATTGATCCTAAGTTTGTGCCTAGTGCTGATGAGCTTGCAGACATTTTTACTAAGCCTTTGGATAGTTCAACTTTCCAAAACCTGGTGTTAAGGCTTGGTATGTTGCAGCTAGAATAAGTGACAACTACTGATGATCTTAGTAATAAGTACTGATGATCATTAGTAACTATGTCACATATAAGTACTGATGAGCTCTTTTACCCTCAGCAGTTTTTATAACTACTGAAGGCTAAATGTCTCACAAGTACTGAAGTACTTCATCTGTTCTAAACTACTCATGTAGTTACAACTATTGATGCAGCTACAACTACTGCAATCAGTAAAAACAGATAAGTACTGATGTCCTATGAAACAACTGAAATCAGCCAAAAAGGCTGATGAATGTGTTGAGGACAGTATGAAACAGCTGAAAAGCTAAGAATTGACGAAAACAGCTGATGAGAAATTTCTTTTCAGTCGTTTGTACAACTTCTGTTTCATTCTAAACAACTGAAGCAAAACCATGTCTTGAGTAGTTTTATAACTACTGATGACTAATACCAAGTCTTCATTTGTTTACAACAGCTGATGACAAAACCACTGTCCTCAGTAGTTTCATAACTACTGATGACAAGCACCAAGTCCTCAGTTGTTTCAATCATCTGAAGTCCAAACCACGGTCTTCAGTAGTTTTCTAACTTCTAATGCCTAACACCACGACTTCAGCTGTTTCAACGTCTGAAAGGATAACACCATGTCAACGGTCGTTTAAAACTACTGATTACTAACACCACATCCTTCAGTCGTTTTCTTACCCGTACCCTATAAATATCCCTGACCTAAGCTCTCAATGCTTCATCTTCTTCAAACCTAACGTTCCTCTCCAAAACTTCCCTCTTCTCAATGGCGTCCATGCAAATTAAACCGCGACACAACTGTGTTGCCTACCTCACTAAATCGCCTATCTGGACTAAGTTCGATACTGCTATCGATCTTATGGTTCAGTCCAATACAAAATGGCATTTCTTCTGAATCCCATACTACATGCCGAATCCCTTCACCAATTTTGGATGAACGTTACTATTACCACTGGGGAGAACAACACACCATCTCTCCAGTCGGTCGTAAACAACAAAGAAGTAGTCATCACTCCTGCAATAATCCGCAAAATTCTTATCTGAATGATGCTAGTTCTCCTGCTGGATATCCGAAGGGCACCACAGATCTATCCTTGCCCAACATGGATATCAAGGCGATCTCAGTGCCTCCACTATCCTGAAGAAACACTTTAATGACACTGAGCGCCTAATCTTTCACATGGTGAATGTATGTTTGGGCCCTAAGACGTCGTCTTGGGATCAAATGTCAACGAAATGGCAGCAGGTAATGTATTCTATTCTTGAGCAACAACCGCTAAACTTTTCAAAAATAATATTTTCAGAGCTCAAGGATATGGCTCAAAAACTAACTGCCAACCGTTGGATACTATATCCACGGTTCATAATGGCCATCATTACAAACCAGCTTAATGATGAGGGACTTGTTGGCTTGGGATTCCCTGCTACGGCTGTTCTGCTGGAAGTATACTCCCGGCACAACTCTGACCAGACATTCAAAATGGCTGCCAAGCTGCGAAAACCCACGCAGCTGGAACCCAAAGCCACCACCTCCAAATCAAAAGTCCCCACCAAACCACCAAACAGAAACCAAAACGGCTACTCAGGGAATTGAGTCCCCTGAGGATGCCCCTGCAACACAAACGCAGGATATATCCACTAGTCCAAACCCCTAGTGGATACAATGACTCTTCCAGCCATAGCCGCTCAGACTTCCTCTCAACAGGAGCCTGCAGCAACCACACAAGGGGTACCTACATATCTGGGATCTTCCTCACTTGAGGGGATTGCCATTGAAGAGCACCAACCTCCCCAGGTGCACACTGCTTCTATCCCTTCACCCCGAACAACCGCCCCTCACAACCCAACTTTAATAGTTGCACAAGTGCTGACTCAATTGCACTCCTCACCCCCTCCCCAGAAACCACTCACTACTGGGAACACCTCTACAATTGAGGGGGAGGAACACAGTGCACTTGAGAACCCACAGCACAGGGCTTACCACTTCTATCTCCTGGTGTAGACAAGGAGCCTAGAATATCTAGTGAGGCTGCCACCTCCTCTGACTCAGCACATGATCAGAATGAGGCTGGTAATATTGCTAAGACCTCACTAGAGGCAACAGGTGATGATGGACACTGTCCTGAGGCTGGAAGTCCCCAGTACCAAGCACAAGGGGCACATGCATCAACTGGTCTACACCCAGTGCATGTAAATCCTGCTCTAAGCAGGAGGTCAGATGATTCAGCTTCGGCTGATGATGACCTGGGCTTTTTCTATGATGTTCTTGCCCAGAACACAATCCTTGAAGAGAAAGTCAGTAGGCTGCAAAACCTACTTGATTAACTCTCACAAGGAGAAAGACCATCTGCCTCTACCCACCCACAGATGGCACCTTCACTTGAAGGTTCCCCAAACACTGAGCCTCTCCAAACTCAACCACCTGCCTCTGCTTCAGGCCCTATTTCTCAGGAACAGAACCCTCCTGAGCAAATAGGTGCTGTACTTCAAAATTCCCTCCCTCTCATCACACCCATAATCACTGATATTGTGACTAAAGCCATTGATGAGAGGCTTTCCTCCACTTTACAGCCCTTGATTGATGCTGCTGTACAAAAGAATCTTTCTGCGGTACAAACCCCTTCCTCCAATGCATCCAAAAAGGGGGAGAGTACTGCAGTGAATGAAAAGAAGAGGAAAAGAACAGAGGAAAAGAAGGAAGAGAAGCAAGCCCAAGAGGAGGAGAAAGAAAAGCAACCTCTGCTCACTTACAACTGAAAGAAAAGTGCTGATGATCATACTGCTGAAGACAAATCCTTGGAGGAGCTGGTAAAAGAAGCTGACACTACACACAGCCGATCCATGGATAAAATAATTGAACAACTCTTCAGGCAGGGGTTTGACACAGCCACACTGGATAGTGAGATCAGAAGGTGGAAGTGCAAGAGATACAAACCCGATGGGCAGGGTATGATGCTCTGGAAAAAGAGAGATTGGAAATAATGATCCGCTTTATTGCAAAATACTTAGGAAGATCGTTAATGGAGATTCGCGCATGGACCAGGGACAGCATTCTGGCTATAGCCACCAGAATCTGTCTGTCTGAGCAATTCAACAAAGGGATTATTGTGGAAGCCCTTGATGAGGCTGGGGCTTGTAAAAGGTTAGAGATGGCTAAACTCACAAAGGCAAAACTAACTACAAAGATGCTGGATCAACCTTCCCTTCCACCCACTCAAACAGAGCCTATCCCTCAAATCTCCCAACCAATCTCTAAGCCAAAATCCAAACATCTTCATTCTCCAAAACCAACTCCTTCACCAACCCAACCATCATCCAGTGATGCACCCAGAAGGAGGAGAAGGGTGCTGAGGATGGAAGAAGAAGAAGAGGAAGATGAAGATGATAGTCTGCCACTCTCTGCTGTTCTAAAGCTACCAAAACCCCGAAGTCAACCCATGATCACACCTGACTCTCAAAGGGAAATGGTCAGAGTCAAGATAGAAGAAGAAGAACAGTAGAAACAGCACGATGAGCAGCTGTTGAAGATGGTTGACAAGGAATTTCCTCAGTCATCATCCATTCAAGCCATGAAAGGGCATGCTCAAAGGCTGTACACTCTCAGGCACACTTTTCAGTATCAGAAGGAGAGAGTGAGAGTATCGCCAGACCCCAGGGTGAGCTCTAGAATCCATAAAAGAACTATTCCACACAGATACAATGGCCGGGTACGAAAAACAATAGAGTCTACCATCATGTTGGCCATTGTAGTCTCACCTTGGGAAATCATTGATGAATTCAAGAAAGCTCACCAAGCAAAGAAGACCCCTGAAGCTTTACTAGAAAACAAGATGATAAGAAGGGGTTGTTATATAAAAGCTTGAAGACATCCAGAAGAATGAGCTCCAGTTACTCCTTGAAGGCAACCATCCTGATGAATTTTATATAGGGAGGTAACTACGGTGGAGCTGAAAAATGGCAGGACCATGAAGTACTTATCAGAGTACTATGGTCCAGAGTTCTTCTTCGAAGGAGGAGTAGAAGAACTCTCTCAGGAGGAACAAGTTGTTCTCCTTGAGGCCTATGTTCGAGAGTCATACAGACTCATTATGGGGAAGTAAATCTCATGAATGGGATAACAACTTGTGTCCAGTTGCCCGAAACAGAGTTCCCTTCATATCGTGCCAAACAAATATCTGAGATTTCTTCCCAGGCCGGAGCTTACATGGGTCATCTTCTCTACTGATCAAGAAGGAAAAAGACCAACATTTTGCCAACAATAAGTGGGATATTAATAATTTAGAGGTTTTGGCTGCATTGGTTCAGGGGGAGTTGTTGGACCAAAAGAACCAATGAGCCAAGATCAGAAAACCTCTAAGTCCCACATGGTATCACAACAACTGCTGAAAGCCTCATCAGCAGTTTGACAAGTGCTGAAGACTTCAACAGCTGAAGATCAAGTGCTGAAGACATCAACAGCTGACGAACTAAAGTACTGAAGTACAACAGCTGAAGAACACAAGTGCTGAAGCTGAAAGACCAAAGTACTGAAGTAGAACAGCTGAAGAGTTTACAAGTGCTGAAGATCAACAACTGATGTACAAAGTCTGAAGACAAAGACTGAAGACATCAGCTGATGATATCTACTGAAGTCATCAGCTGATGAAACACCTGAAGGTCAAAGTATGAAGATCAAGTACTGAAGCCTCAGTAGTTTGTCACAACTGCTGAAGAGTACTTCTTCAGTAGTTGTGATATCAGTAGTTTTATGTTTCAGTAGTTTTGTAAAACGACTGAAGAGCTTGTTCTTCAGTGGTTGTAGTTTCAGTAGTTTTATATTCTGTACTTAACACTTGATATGTTCTCAGTAGTTGTGAACAGTTCAGTAGTTTGTTAAGAGTTAGTTATTTTTGTAATAGATTTGCCAGTTGTCACTTTCCGTGATAACAGCAGTGATTGTTGCACTCTATATAAGGAGTGACAACCTATTGTAATAATGTGGGTGAATGACGGAAATGAATGAATGAATGTATTGAATGATTTGATTAGAAACATTCCATATCTATAAACATTCCTTAAATCAGAAATATATTCTCTCGCTATAACCGTATGTGCTCTTAATGCATACAAGAATCGACTTCTTGCTACAATTTGTCAAATTCTTATTCGTATTCCGCTGCTTTGAACCCTAATACATCAAACTTGTGATCGCTGATCCTGTCATGATGTGACCCAATTTTTATTTGAAAGTACATGTGGTCACTTCAGACCTGACCTTTTAGGTGATAAGTTCCCTTATCAATTTCCATGACATAGTCTGATACTACACAAAACTAAAATAGACTAATGTTGTAGTTACATAAAAAGAATTAACACTGAAACTTAAACTAAGACATGTTTTTGTGTTTTGTGAGAGTTAATTCCTAAGATGTAACTCTAAGGAATAATTATTGTGAGAGGGCAGCCTTAATCTTTTAAACCATACATGGACCAATTCAAGCTCGAATCATACAGGATATTCAAATCATTTGAGAAAAGTTAGCTAAAACCTTTGATGCTCTATTCGTGTTTTTCATCTAGAGCCATTTAGCAAAATTAGGAAATCATACTAGTACTATTAGGTCCCCACACTGATTTGAACATTCAAGAATTGTAGCCACGGTGATTGTCAGTATACTTATCCTCTTAAATCCACACATAGACTTTCAACTTAGTTGGCTGATCATTTAAAGGTTTGTTTATTTCAACAAACATTTGTGGATCCCACACTTATATGGTAATCAACATTCCGCAGGAGATTTTTGATTGGTCTTAGGGTAGAGTTCAAGAAGAGACTATTCTTAGAATTTTCAAAGCGAAGCCAATCCTCATGTTAGTGCCATCACACAGCAGAGAGGCGGCAAACAACAATGAGTTCTAGAATATATATAGGTTATGCTTATCCTCAAGTCAGTGCCACCGCACAACAGAGAGGCATATAACCTATCTTCTTGTTTGAACAATTTATCTTCTTTTTGTACAGATCTCACTAAGACCATAGGTTATCAGTTTGATTGTATTTGCATTTTTCATGTGCTTTTGCTCATGCTTTGGTCTTTCGCACACTTTGTGGCGTTTATTTTGCTCGTCACCCCTTATTGGAATCTTGTTGATTGTGTTACCCAGGGATAAGGCGTTACCCACAGCTAGTCGATCATTTTAGTTTATTCTTGAGATCACCAACAGGTCTAGTCATCTATTGTGTTGAATCTACCGACATATCATCTGTGGTCTAGCAACCTCCAGGTCTACTTTCTTTGTGTTACCTTAGTAGTAGCTAGCTTATCTATCATATTTCCTTTTATATTGCTCAGACTACACATACTTATACTTCAACTTTGCATCCTTTTCAATTTTGAATTTTAAAGTCCCAAATGGTTTTTCCTATGTACTATCATATTCCAAACATTGAATCGGTATCACACATATTATCTTATTTATTTTCATCTTGCTCAGACTACACAATCTTATTTAATTATTTCCTAGACCTATTCTCCCCCTAAAATTATAAAACCACTACAGACTTACATTTTAGGATTTTAATGAGCAAGGAAAGAAACTAATTGTAATTAAATGAATTGAAATTAAACAAAAACAAGAGAATAAACTAAAAGAGAATTAAAAATTTAGAAATTTAAAGGACCTGGACACGACGCATCGGACTATACATGGTCATCTTCAGGAATGACCTCACTTTTCTTTTTAACGCCATTTAACTCTAACAGATATAAAAAACGTGGTTTGTCAAAAGCATTTGTATAGAGGTCGGCGCGTTGAAAATCAGTGTTTATTTTTATCACATCGATTAAATTCTTTTCAAAACAATCACATATGAAGTGATATTTGATTCCGATGTGTTTGGTCTTAGGATGTTGGACCGGGTTTTTAGTGACTGCAATCGCAACATAATTATCAACAAATATAGGAGTGGAATTGAAATGCAAACTGCCAGGGCCCACATTATGTCCATACGTTCCAACTCCATCTCATCCACCTACTCATAATCTTCATCTGCCAGGTGGCAGTTTCCTATCTTTCCAGCAACTAATCCATCGTAGGATTGAACCACCACAGCTAAGAGGTCCATATGTTCCTTGGCCACCTCCATAGTCACATTCCCGAAGTTATTGGTTTTGAGCTTTGGTGCATTAGCTTCAAGCATCATATAGTGGGTGCTAGATGACCCTAACGTTTCGGATCCCGAAGTTGAGGGTTGTGCTGGAACTGCTGGGCTTGAAATGAAGGCGGTTTGCAGTGGCGCTCCAGATGTCTTTACTAAAGGAGTAGCATTGTAGAGTGCAGGATTCTGATCGTAGTTAGCCTTTTGGGCTCGATACTTAATCCTAAGCTCCTCTTCTCTCAGTTTCAGAATGAAGTCATTTATATGTAAGATTAGAGACAAACGAAGCCCATTTTTCTGGTAATCCATCAGCAAAGTTGGATACCTTATCCTCGATTGATGTAACCACTCCATGAGTGTGCATCTCACTCATCAAGTGGTAGAATCTATCGATCACATCATCAAGGCTTTCTTTTGCCATAGAAGAGAAGTTGTTAAACTCCTTCTTCAAGGATTTTGCCTTGATGGCCTTCAGAGAGGCATTTCCATCATACCTCTTTTCCAATGCATCCCAAAGTTTCTTTGCTTGAGTATACTCTGAATACTGATAGAAAATATCCTTCGGAATAGACTGTGTAAGCAAAGCACATACATTGTTTTTAGCATTGTGTTTTACCTTCTGAGCATCCGACATGCCACTTAGAGTATGTTTGACTCCGTCATCTCCTACTGGCATGCTATACCCGACTCGATGGCCTCCCACAAATTTGTATCTACTATATTTAAGTAGATTTCGAAACGTTGCTTCCATTGTAGGTAGTGGTCTAACGTAATAGATTTTGGGCGTTTATTGTAAATCCCCACTTCATTCTCCAACAGCAGTAGATTCTAAATACGTGTGTCTCTACTTGCTGTGTATGCTGAAAACTGGTCCTCCATTAGGATTAACTTTATTGTTTAACAAACTGCTAATGTATGCGAACGGAGGTATGCGATTGAACTTATTCGTGCGATTGAAAAATGCGGATGGTTCAATTGTGCGACTGAACAAATACAGATGAGTCAGTCGCCCGAATGAACAAATGCGATTGAACAGTCCGAATGAAGTTCTCAATTGTATGATTGAAGGTACGAATGAGTCCAATCGTGCGGTTGGAGAGTGCGAGTAAACTCAATCGTGCGATTGGTCTAATCGTGCGACTGAACCTGCTGAAGTTTGATAATTCGTAGACTTAACTTGGTTTGTCCGTAAAAACTCGAATTTTATCAAACCCGGAAAAACTCAACTTTTCGATGAGTGAACATCTAAGACTCCGTTAGACACAAAAGATTGTGTTTTTGATGGAAAAACACAATTTTTGTGTCAAAACTATTAAATCAACATGTAATCAAGAGACAAGGCTCTGATATCTGGTATTTGAATGAAATACCAACTGATTAACGTGTTAAATGAAACCAAATAATGCGGAATCCTATTTGATTGGCGATCCAATCAGTGAGAACGCACGTAGAAACAATAACGTATTGAATCTAACGTCAAGAATCGATTAAGAATCGATCTACAACGTTCTATGAACTTGAAGTATGAACTTAGAGGCATCTGGATGGCTAGGGTACATATGGAGTCAAAGTGAATTGAATGATCACCTTTTTTCCACGAATTAAGTGGTATTTATAGGTTAAGGTTTCTTAATCGTGCGACTGGACCATTTGCATGGTTCAGTCGTGCGATCGAGTCATGCGGTTGATCCATTCGCATGACTGAGTTTTCGGTCGTGTTACTGAGTCAATCTCACGTTTCAATCATGCAACTAATCCAGTCTGGTGGTTCATTCGTATGATTGGTTCATTTGCATGAAGTTGTTCATGCGTATGGTCCATTAGCATGGGCCAATAACATGAGAACTTCACATGATTAAGTTTGAATATGTTTCATAGTCATTAATTGATTTAGATATTATTTAAACAACCACAACCTTTATAGTTAAGTCAATAAACGTTATCGCATACCAATCAATGAAATATTCAACATTAAGCACAACCAGATATTGTATTTCATTAAGTACCCATACAATTACATTTACATAAGTGTAAGACAATACAAAGATATTACATCAAGATCAGAAACTAGGGACACATTTATCAACACTTAGTAACACAACAACATCACCAAGCAGAACATAGCCCACAATCACACCATACCTATAACATACTTATATTCATACATACGGGTATAAAACCCAGATTTATAAAAAAATACATTCATGCATTTCCAACACCAAAATCAGTTAAAACAAGTAAAAGAGGGGTTCTAGAACTCACCTATGCAGCTCTTGAGTACATATCTTGAAAGGTAGAGACCACCTCTAGATCGGTGTGAACTTTATGAATACATATCTTTCCCTTTTCAACTTCATCCCTTATGTAGTTGAATCTTCGCTCCATGTGCCTAGTCTTTTCATGTGCACGGGGTTCCTTGATTTGTGCAATCACACCCTCGTCATCAAAAAAGATTTCTATGGGGTCTTGAATGGTAGAGACCACCCCTAGATCGGTGATAAATTTCTTTATCTATGCCACTTCTTGAGCTGCTAATGAGGCGGCTATGTATTCATATTTTGTATTGGACAATGCTACCCCATTCATAATGAAGATATACCCCAATTGTGATCGAGAATCATCTCGATCAGTTTGGAAGCTCGCATCCGTGTAACCCTTTACAATGAGTTCCTCTTCACCAGACCCATATATTAGAAACATATCCTTAGTCCTGCTAAGGTATTTCAATATACTTTTAACAGTCATCCAATGGCTATTACCAGGATTCTACTAAAATCTACTTGTCATGCTTAATGCACATGACACGTCCAGTCTAGTGCATATCTTCGCATACATGATGGATCCTATAGCAGATGCATATGGGATGTCCCTCATTCGATTTGAGATGTACTCAATATTGTCCCTCTTTGAATAGGCACCATACCTTTCTTAAAGTTTTCCATTTTGAACCTTTTCAAGACAATCAATATTTGCACTTTCGTTTAGACCTATCAACCGCCTCGATCTGTCCCTATAGATCTTTATTCCCAAAATATAGGCGGCTTCACCCAGATCTTTTATGGAAAAACAACTTCCAAGCAATGTCTTAACACCTTCATGGTTGGAAAATCATTTCCTAAAAGTAGTATGTCATCAACATACAATACTAGGATTGTAATTATGCTTCCACTAGCCTTGTTATATACAAGCCTCATCAGCATTCTTGATGAAACTAAGTTGTTGATCTCTTCATCAAAACGTTGATTCCAACTCCCTGATGCTTGTTTCAATCCATAGATTGTTCTCTTTAACTTCCATACTTTATTAGGACGTTGTGGATTGACAAAACCATTAGGCTAAACCATATAGATGTTGTGGATTGACAAAACCATCGGCTAAACCATATAGACAATCTCTTCGAGATGTCTATTAAGAAAAGCGGTTTTGACATCCATTTGCCAAATCTCATAGTCATAATATGCAGCTATAGCAAATAATATCCTAATTGACTTTAGCATTGCCACATGCGAGAAAGTTTCATCATAATCAACCCCTTGAGTTTGAGTGAAACCTTTTGCTACAATTCTTGCTTTGTAAATATCAAAGTTTCCATGCATATTCGTTCCCTTCTTGAAAACCACTTGCATCCAACCGATTTGGAGTTTAGTGGAGGGTCAACCAACTCCCAATCTTGGTTGTTATACATGGATTGCATCTCTACGTTCATGGCTTCCAGCCATTTGTCACAATCCGAATTGGACATTGCATCATGGTATGTAGTTGGCTCATCAGAGTCAACCACATAACATCCATTCGTGAAAATCCATATCTTTCAGGTGGAATGCTAACTCTACCAGATCTGCAAACATTTGTGTGTATTGATCAACCTCTTGATCATTATCAACAACCTCTTGTTGATTGCTAGTGTCAACCAAACGTGTATCGGCTTGTGGATCTTGATCCTCATCAAATTCCACTGTTCTATACGTTATTCCTTCCACAAAGAACTTAGCTTCCAAGAACTTTGCCATTCGAGCAATAAATACCTTTTGCTCTGTTGGATCAAAGAAATAGTATCCTATACAGTCTTTGGGATTCCAACAAATTACACTTAGTGGATCGACTTTCCTGTTGGGTTTTGAAGATGTTTATCAAAGTCATATTAACTATTAATATGTCAAAAATGCAGCGGAGTAATAATCAAAAACCATTTTAAGATTAGTTAATTTATACATCAAATACATGTGTAAAACCAAAACACATTAACAAGGATCTTTATATGAAAGGACATGCTATCAAACAAACATTCAAAACATCATATACTACCTCCTAGAACTCGTGGATGAAGAGGGAAGATGATGATTGAAAGATAAGTCTTCAATGTAGAAGACCTCAAGAGGTGATACCCACAAGCCCTTCAAACACCTTGCTTGTTAGGATGCAACACCAAAGTTTGCTCTTCTTTTGCTCCTCCAAAGCCAAAAATCAACCAGCCCCTTTTCAGCCTCTAAGAACCTAAAAATCGGCCCTTGTTTTTGGAGGTTCAAATGCTTGTGTTGTAGAGAGAAAAAGTGTGTATGATGATTGAGTGGAAGAGAGGAGAAAAGGGTTTTCAAAGACCAACACAAAGCTAGTCCCAATGCCCCTTTTGGGCGGCTAAGAATCCATCCAAAATGGGTTTTCCCCCTATTTTTTTAGTTTTATAAAATATACACTCTTAACCCATTGTTTTATAAAATTAAAACCCCTTTTTAATTTTATAACACTAACACTTGTATTTGTCATTGTTTAACTACTTAAATAATGAAACAAATAACTTCTCATGAACAATTATCCACATAATGTTGTTCATTTACAAAAGCAATGATTTAGAAAACCCATTTTCTAAATTGGTGTTTAATATTTATTTGTATGATCTTATCTACGATAAATATTTATTGGTGTTTGTTTGGCTTGTTATTGGGTATGACCCGACTTGGATCATAGCGTACTAACCACATCAATCTTGTATTTGACTTTGGCATATAAGATCCAACAATCTCCCACTTGCATAAGATTCATAGAAGATTGATGCAAGCCATAAATACCGCCTAAAACACTTTACTACCCTTAATACGTATGACTAAGTGCCATTCAATAACATCATCTCCTTCAAGTACCATACATGAAATGTTTTATGTGAATTAATCATCTATCCTTTTATGAGAGATGTCATGTTAAATCCCAGAGACACAGAATTGTCATTCTTCGATGATCTAACATAAACAGGCATTAGATATCTACTCTCAAAGAATAAGAGAACAATTCCATCTTGACTACATACGTCTCTCACAATCACCTTATAACTTATCTGAACCTAGCCTTATGTACTGCCAATGTTTCAGAACAGCAAACTACTAAATCAAAGTACGATACTTGGTGAATATCAAGACCTAATATGTATCTCAGGTCTCAGGATAAAATATTCGCCTTTACTCAATATCTCTTATAACTAATCATAAAGATTCTATGTAGAAATAATTGAGAGCGGTTAGTCCTATATCTATATCCCAGAGATATCAATGAACCTTGGTGCCAACCTCTTGCTCTATATTCATATCTTATGAATATCAACCAATCCAAGTTCATTATAGTCTTACATTCATAGTTGTTCCCACAGTATGATGGACTACGAACGTTTAGAATAACTTACTTATTCACGGATTTAAACATGCTAGAATGGAAGAACAAATGAAAATTATGACCATATAATTAAGTCAATAACATAAGCTCTGATATCCAAATACAAAATTTGATCAAATCCAATCACTAGAATATCAAAGTCCTAGGCACAAGTATGACTTTCCTGTTTTGACCTATCTAGGAGCTTCGTGAATGGATCCGCAATGTTTTGATCGGTGTGAACTTTGCGAATACATATCTTTCCCTTTTCAAATTCATCCCTTATGTAGTTGAACCTTCATTCAATATGCTGAGTCTTTTGATGAGCACGAGGTTCCTTGATTTGAGCAATCGCATCCTCGTTGTCACAAAAGATCTCAAGGGGGTCATGAATGGTAGCAACAACTCCTAGATGAGCAATGAACTTCCTTATCCATGCAGCTTCTTGAGCTGCCAATGAAGCAGCCATGTATTCTGATTCTGTTGTAGATAGTGCCATTACATCTTCATTTGATCTCTTTCAAGAGGCCGCTCCTCCATTCATAATGGAGACATATCCCGACTGTGATCGAGAATCATCTCGATCAGTTTCGAAACTCGCATCTGTGTAACCCTTTACAACGAGCTCCTCCTCACTAGATCCATATATTAAGAACATATCCTTAGTGTTTCTAAGGTATTTCAAAATACACATAACAACCATCCAATGACTATTGCCAGGATTCTGTTAATATCTACTTGTCATGCTAAGAGCATATGATATGCCCGACCTAGTACATATCATTGCATACATGATGGATCCTATAGCAGATGCATATGGGACTCCATTCATTCTTTCTTGTTCTACCTTTGAACTAGGGCATTGAGACAAGCTCAATATAGTTCCCTTTTGAATAGGTACCAAACCTTTCTTAGAATTCTACATGTTGAACCTTTTCAAGACTTTTTCAATGTATGTACTTTGGTTTAAACATATTAACCGCCTTGATCTATCCCTATAGATCTTTATTCCAAAAATATAGGCGGCTTCACCAAGATCCTTAATGGAAAAACAACTTCTAAGCTAGGCTTTTACACCTTCCATGGTTGGAATGTCGTTTCCAAATAGTAAAATGTCATCGACATATAATACAAGGAAAGTAGTAATGCTCCCAGTAGCTTTCTAATACACCAAGCTTCATCAGCATTTTCGATGAAGCCAAATTTCTTTACTTCATCATCAAAACGGTGATTCCAACTTCTCGATGCTTGTTTCAATCTGTAGATTGACTTCTTTACCCTGCATACCTTGTTAGGATGTTTTGGATCAACAAAACCTTCAGGCTGTTCCATTTGGACATCTTCCTCAAGATATCTATTAGGAAAGTGTTTTTGACATCCGTTTGCCAATCTCATAGTCATATTATGTAGCTATGGCAAATAATATCCTGATAGACTTTAGCAATGTGACAGGCGAGAAATTTCATCATAATCAACCCCTTGAGTTTGAGTGAAACCTTTTGCTACAAGTCTAGCTTTATAAGTATCCAGTTTCTATGCATATCGGTTTTCTTCTAGAAAATCCACTTACTTCCAATTACCTTGGATTTAAGGGGTGGTGTTACCAATTCCCAAACTTGGTTATCATACATGGATTGCATCTCAACGTTCATGGCTTCTTGCCATTTGTCAAAATCAGGTTTTGACATTGCATCACGGTATGTGGTTGGTTCATCCGAATCTAACACATAGCATCCATCCATAAAAAATCCATATCTCTCAAGAGGAACACTAGTTCTACCAGATTTGCGAATGTTTTGTGTATCTTGATCATCCATATGATCATTCTCAACATCCACATGTTGATTGCTAGTATCAAACAAATGTGTATCGTCTTGTGAATCTTGAACCTTTTCAAGTTCCACTGTTCTTCCACTAGTTCCTTCCGAAAGGAACTTAGTTTCCAAGAACTCTAACATTCGAGCAATAAACACTTTTTTCTCTGTTAGATCATAGAAATAATTTCCAATACAACCTCTAGGATATCCAATGAAAATACACTTAGTGGATGGGGTTTCCAGTTTGTATTGAGTGTATTGCTTAGGATAATCCTCATACCCTCAAACTTTTAGATATGACAATGATTGAACACTTCAAAAGGCGTCCTTTCCACTTTCTTGGTTGGGGCCATATTTAAAATACGTGCCGTGGAGAGCAAAGCGAAACCCCAAGATGATAAAGGTAGTGTACTTCTAGCCATCATAGATCGAACCATATCCAATAAGTCTGATTCCTCCTCTCAGAAACACCATTATGTTGTGGTGTTCCCGGTGGAGTAAGTTGTGAGACAATCCCACAACTTCTAAGATACTCTTGAAATTCACTACTTAAGTATTCACCTCCTCTATCTGTACGAAGAATCTTGACCGTTTTGTTGAGTTGATTTTCTACTTCATTCTTGAATATTTTGAACATTTCAAAAGGTTCATGTTTGTGTCTTAATAAGTACACATACCCATAACGACTATAGTTATCGGTAAAGGTAACAAAGTATCTTTCACCATTCCTAGTTAATGGTTTAAAAGGTCCACATACATGTGAATGTATGATCCCTAATAAATCATTTGCCTTTTCATTAGTCCCACTAAAAGGAGCCTTTGTCATTTTACCTTGTAAACAAGACTCCCATACATCAAATGAATCATTTCATTAGTTTTAAAAGACCATTCTTTTGATGTTTTTGCATACAATTCGTGTCTATATGACCAAGGCGAAAATGCCAAAGATAGGAATCACTCAAATCTAAGTTAAGCCTTTTGGTGGTTGCTTGGTATATTGAGCTATCATGTGTTGTGTTATCATGATGCAATCGTAGATACCATACAAGGCATAGCCTTAAAGTAAAACACATGATGCAAACAAACATGGATATCATAGTCAACAAAATTGAAATCATAACAACATTGTCTTAAAAGGGAAACTGAAATAATATTCCTAGTAAAACTAGGAGCATACAAAATATTTTTCAAAATAACTTTCAAACCACTTCAAAGTTTCAAAACATAGTCTCCTTGGGCTTCAACTTCAACTTTTTCTCCATTACCCATAAAGAGACTATCATCCCCTTTTCTGTAACGCTTATTTGTTTTGACCCTTGCAACAAATTGCAAATATGAGTTCCACATCCGGTATCCAATACCCATGTGTTAGAAGAAATATCATTTAGCTAAAATGTATCATAAAAGTCATACCTAAGGTTTGCCCGGCATCCCTCTTGGCTCTTAACTCTTTGAGATAGACCGGACAGTTTCGTTTCCAATGGCCTACCTCACCTCACTCAAAACACGGATCATCTTTACCAACCTTTTGCTTCTTTTGTTTGGGTTCCACTTTAGCCATACCCTTCCTTTTCCCCTTAATGTGTCCCTTCCCTTTGGCAACATTTGCCTTAAGGTGGGGGTGGTTCCTTGTTGGACCAAAAGAACCAATGAGCCTGATCAGAAAAACCTCTAAGTCCCACAGACATCACAACAGCTGCTGAAGACTTCAACAGCTCAAGACTAAAGTACTGAAGTACAACAGCTCAAGTTCTAAAGTGCTGAAGTACAACAGCTGAAGTTCTAAAGTGCTGAAGACTTCAACAGCTGAAGACTAAAGTACTAAAGTACAACAGCTGAAGTTCTAAAGTACTAAAGAATTCAACAGCTGAAGACTAAAGTACTGAAGTACAACAGTGAAGTATAAAGACTGAAGACATCAGCTGATGACAACAGCTGAAGCTCAAGTACAAGTACTGAAGCCATCAAAGTTTGTTACAACAGCTGAAGAAGCATTCTTCAGTTGTTGTGATGGTTTACCTTTCAGTAGTTTTCTTTGTTTCAGTATTTATAAAACAACTGAAGAGTATGTTCTTCAGTTGTTATAGTTTCAGTAGTTTCTTTTGAGTAGTTGTAATAATAGTTAACACTTAGCATTTTTGTAAGAAGATGTCAGCTGTTTGACATCTTCAGTAGTTGTGTTAACTATCAGTAGTTTGTGATAAATTCTGTTAGATGTCACTATCAAGTGACATCAGCAGATGTCATATCTCTTATATAAGAGGTGTTGACCTAATTGTAATTGTGACATTCCGTTACCACGAAAGCGAATATTGAATGAAATATATCTGCAGAATTCTCTCTATCTATACCGTTTTTGTTCTTACATTGAATATCTCTTTGTTCTTGTGAATTGGCTAATTCATTGTTAGAATTCCGCTGCTATACTCTCTAATCAATCAAACGTAGATCACTGATCCTAACAATGGTATCAGAGCTGGTTAATCATTGATCGATCTAACAATTGATCATTGAAACTGCTAATTATATCTATGTTTGATTGAATTAGCATATTTGCAAGAACTGGTTATAGATTATTGAATTTATGACGCTTTCATTCATTTATTTTGAGATCTCTCTTGGTTCAATTGGTTGTTGTGTTTTTGTTCTAAATCTGTTATAGCTTAATTGAATTTGATTGAATCTGAGATGACTACTCCTTCTAATCATCCTCACAATACCGGTTCCTCAACCAAGCCCCCGATGCTGGTTAGGACCGAGTATAACATATGGCAGCAAAGAATACTTCATCACCTGTCTGTTAACAGTTCAGGTTGTTGGACATCTGTGGTACATGGACCACATAAGCCTATGGTGAATAATCCGGAAACCAATCAAATGGTTCCGAAGAAGAAGGAACAATACTCTGATGAAGATCGGAAACTGTTTGAGATTGATGCTAAAGCCCATGGAATTCTGGCCATGGCACTGCCTAATGAAATCTATTCAGGGCTTATGCATCATGAAACTGCTCATGATCTCTGGAATGCCCTGAAGGAACAATTCGGTGGCACAGATGAGGTCTTAGCAAACAACAGAGAAATCCTTGCCCAACAATATGAGACATTCTCTCATAGAAAGGGTAAGACACTGACTCAACAGTTTGAGCGTTTTTCCTGCTTGATCTCTGAGCTGAAAATGGTGAAACAGGAATACACCAACAGCCAGATGAATAACAGGTTCCTCAGATCACTGCCTGAGAGATGGGACACATACACTATTTTCCTACGCTCCAGTGCAAATCTGGATAGCCTATTTCTCACCTAACTTCATGGGAAACTGCTTACATTCGTAAGAGAGATAGAGCAGAAAAGGAAACTGTCCTCATCAGGAAAGCTCACTGATGACTTTGTACCAGGGAATACTGCCTTGGTTGGTCATGAGTCAGAATATGCTGCATCTGAAAGCAATTATGATGAGCATATTGATTTCTCTTCAAATAGTTCTCATCATGCATTTGTTGGTATTGATAGTCATTCTGGCAGTAATAGTGACAATCTATGCTTCATCATGGATGATTTGAAAGGAATAGCTGATATGATCTAGAAGAGATAGATATTCTGAGCCAAATGGCCTTGATTAATATCAGATCTCAGAAGTTCTACAAGAGAACTGGCAGGAAATTTCCTGGACTCTCTGGCAAAACCAAAGTTGGTTTTGACAAAAGTAAGTTGAGGTGTCACAAATGCCAAAGGCTGGGACACTTTGCATGAGAATGTAGATCAACTGGATCTAACTCTTCTGCACCCTTTGTGACTTTTCCTAGTACTTGTCCACAAAACAGAGGGCAACATCCTGTTGGTTCTGGTCATCATTCACACCCTAGATCTCCTGCATACTTTGTCCCCCAGGGTCCAATGTCATATCCTTTTCCCTGCTATTACTTGGCTCAGCCTAATCCGGTTCAAGCTCCCATTTCACAACAATCACATGCATTCCCTGAACCTCAACCTTCCCAATCTCATCAACAAATTCAACCTCAACAACACAGCTTCTTCACCCCAGGAGTTGTTGACTGGAGCAGTTTACCAGATGATTTGTCTGGTCATGAACAACTGTTCACTGGTATTGGTCAATATGGTGGTGACAGTCTCTTTGGAAATCTAGCTCTTATGGCTTTGGATTCTGCTAATACTTCATCCTTTAATGCCTCTATACCAAAGGTATCACAGGTATCCTTTGAGGCAAAAGCCAAACTATGTTCTGAATCATGCATAGCCGCATTTGCATCTATTAGAGAAGCAAATGTAGCTTTAATTAACAAGAACATTGAGCTAGAACAAACAATTTCCAAAAGCAAAGCTGAACTTGAGTCTGTGCTTAATGATAAGAAGATGAGATTTACAAACTTAAATGCCAAATAACTGATGATTAGGCTAGGGAAGAGATACTTCTAGAGAAGTATGGAGATCTCAAGGAAGCACTTGCAACTACCCAGGTAGAGTGTTATCGATGGGTAAATTCTTGCATGGGTTTTGAAATGCTTCTTAGTAAGCAATGTGCTTCCAATGTGAAATTTGGCATTGGTTATAATCACACTGCTCCACCTACAGATTTTACTCCCAGAGCAAAGGTAGAATCTGATGGTGAGAGCAATAACCAATCCATTTCATCATGTGATCTACTTTCTGATACAGCACCATCAGAAGTAGAAGTCAGCACTAAGCACTCTCAGAACCTATCAGCTGATGTTGATGGTTCCACTGCTGACACTCACATGATCAAAGAGTTGATCAACTCAGGAGTTAATTCTAAAAGTCCTGAAAGGACTGGAGAGCAAGATTTAACATCTGAAGTTCAAACTCCAACTACTGTCAGTACTGAAGAGAAGAAAACTGTCAGTAGAAAGAGTTTGAAGACTACTAAAGAGGAAGTCAAGAAAGCAAACAATGCTTCCAAAGTACTGAAGAGCAAGTCTTTAGTAGTTTCATCCTCTTTAGTTGATGATCAACATAAGATGAAGAAGAAACCATGTGAAGTATGTGGCGTGTTCAATCATCTTACAGATGATTGTTGGTACAAATGAGGATCCAAACTCAAACATAAAGAGGAAATTAAAGAGAAAATGGTTAAAATGAAAACTGAGTTTGAAGCCACATTTGTATCAGCAACATCAAATCCTGTAACCCTTAAGTCCACAAAGAAATCCAAAAAGGAAGGGGTTAAACAGTAACAGCTGAGATTGCTCAAAAGAAGAAGGTGCAACATAGGACTTATCAAACTCCAATGCCAATGTGTCTGATGACCTGAAAGCTTTATCACAAAATCAGACATAGCTGGTTATGATGGTTCAACATCTATTGGGAAGAGTTAACCAATTAGATGTTCCTATGTTGAAACCACAGAAAAGGAGGTCCAAGCCAAAGGATTCCTCTTCTTCACCATCTTCTTCCTCTCAGGCTGTTGTTTCCATCAAACCTGTTAGTTTACCATCTGTTGATGAGAACAGGCCCAAAACCAAAAAGGTTTGGGTCTCCAAAACTAACTGATTGTTTATAATTGCAGGGTTCTTCAACATGCCAAAGTAGCATCTGGTATGTAGATAGTGGGGGATCTATGCACATGACTGGGAACAGCTCTCTTCTTCATGACTACTCTCAAGGAAAGAAGGGGTTTGTTTCTTTTGGCAATGATGCTAGGGGTTACATCATTGGAAAAGGCTTTGTCTCCAATGGAGAAATAAAGTTTGATGATGTTAATCATGTGGAAAATCTCAAGTACAATCTCTTGAGTGTCAGTCAAATGTGTGATAAAGGCCATGTTGCTTTTTTCACCAGTCAGAACTGTAGGATTCTGTCATCCAAAGTTCTGCATTTGATTGATAAGTTGTTGGATGATCACACTCTCCTGAGAGCCAATAGGACAGGAAGAGTGTATGCCTTAGATCTTTCCAAGAAAATAGATCTTAGAGGCCATCCTTGCCTATTTTCCGAAGCCTCTCCTCAAGAATCTAAACTGTGGCACAGAAGGCTGGGTCATTTTAATTTCAAAAACATGAATAAGCTGATTCACAATAGTTTAGTCAGAGGCTTACCAATAAAGGAGTTCCACTGTGATGAAACCTGCACTACTTGTTTAAAAGGAAAACAACACAAAGTCTTATTCCCTCCTATTGAAGAGCCTAAGTCCACTGCCTGCTTGCAATTACTGCATATGGATCTATTTGGTCCTGTGAGAGTGATGATCATGGCAAAGAAGAAATACTGTCTGGTAATTGTGGATGATTACTCCAGATTTGTATGGACTTTCTTTCTACATTCAAAGGATGAGGTTGCTCAGAAGATTATTCACTTTGTGTTGTATGTTAAGAAGAAGTACTCCCTTTCAGTCAAGTGTATAAGGAGTGACAATGGAACTGAATTCAGAAACCGTACACTTGATGACTTCTATCTTTCAAAGGGAATCAAAAGGCAGTTTAGCATCCCACAGACTCCAGAACAAAATGGAGTAGTGAAGAGGAAGAACAGGACCCTAATTGAAGCTGCAAGGTCCATGTTGGCTGACTCTGGTTTGCCACTGGCCTTTCAGGCTGAAGCTGTTAACACAGCTTGCTATGTGCAGAATAGAGCCTTAGTAAATCAGAGGTTGATAAAGACTCCATATGAAGTTCTCCATCACTTGGCTCCTCTAATTTCATTTTTCAAAGCATTTGGGTGTCCCTGTTTTATTCTCAACACAAAGGATCAACTCCAAAAATTTGATCCTAAAGTGGATGCAGGGTATTTTGTTGGTTATTCATCTACTTGCAAGGCATACAGAGTCTTCAACTGCAGAACAAAGATAGTTGAAGAGACTTTGCATGTGAAGTTTAATAAATCTCCTATGGACAAGATTCCACAAAACCCTGTGGAGTTGTTTGATTTGGACATACTGCAATATGTTCCTCATCAACCTCCAGCTGTTGCTGAACATGTGGATAAATCATCTTCTACAGCATGTCTTCCACCTGGTGGTATTGATGATGATGATGATAATATCAATACTCACCTATTCAAGTTTAGTGACCAACTGCCTGTGTCTGCTAAATTTGATGTTCCTGTAGCTTCAGCAGTTCCATCCACAAAAAATGCTGATGAGATCTCTGATTCCTCTACATCTTTTGAGTTATCATCCAATTCTTGGTTTCAAGAGTCTGCATCAACATCTGCTGCTGATGAAGGTCCTACAAACACTTGCACAGATCTCATTGTTTATCAAGAACTGAAGAATCACCCAATGTCTCAAATTATTGGTGATATCAATGCTGGAGTTTCGACAAGAAGTCAATTGTCTAACTTCTGCTTTTATGCTCTCTTCATCAGTCAGCTAGAGCCAAAGAACTATCATGTTGCTTTGAGAGACAATGGATGGGTTGAAGCCATGCAGCTTGAGCTACTTCAGTTCAAGAAACAGCAAGTGTGGGAACTGGTTCCTCTCCCCCAGGTAAGTGTGCAATAGGCACTAAATGGGTGTTTAGGAATAAAACTGATGAAAATGGGCTTATTGTTAAGAACAAGGCTAGACTTGTTGTACAGGGGTTTTCACAAGAAGAAGGTATTGATTATGATGAAACCTTTGCCCCTGTAGCCAGACTAGAGGCAATTAGATTGTTTTTAGCCTATGCTACATTCCACAATCTTAAAGTTTTTCAAATGGATGTCAAAAGTGCATTTTTATATGGTAAAATAAAGGAAGAAGTTTATGTGTGTCAACCACCAGGTTTTGAGGATAATAAACATCCTGAATGGGTGTATAAACTTGATAAGGCTCTTTATGGGTTGAAACAAGCTCCTAGAGCCTGGTATGAGACACTTTCCACTTTTCTTCTGAAGAATAATTTCACTAGAGGCTCCATTGATAAAACTTTGTTTATTAAGAACGTGGATCAACATAAGCTACTTGTTCAGATTTATGTTGATGATATCATTTTTGCATCCTCTGATCCCCAGTTGTGTGATGATTTTACAACATTAATGAAAAAGAGGTTTGAAATGAGTGCAATGGGAGAATTACAGTTCTTTCTAGGTTTGCAAATTAAACAAAAGGCTGATGGAACCTTTATTCATCAGTCAAATATACAAAAGATCTTTTGAATAAGTTTGATTTACAAAACTGTAAGCCCTGTTCTACTCCCATGTGCAACACCATACAACTGGATGCAGATCAGAAAGGTAAAGCTGTTGATGAAACACTTTACGGATGTATGATTGGGTCCTTGATGTATTTAACAGCTTCTAGACCAGCTATCATGTTTGCTACTTGTGTCTGTGCTAGATTTCAGGCTGCTCCTAAAGAGTCTCACTTGATTGCAGTCAAAAGGATCTTTAGATATTTGCAAGGTACACAATCTCTAGGTTTATGGTATTCCACTGGACACTCTTGCAAATTAGTTGCTTTTTCAGATAGTGACTATGCAGGGTGCAAGTTAACTAGAAAGTCAACTTCTGGTGGTTGTCAATTCCTAGGCAACTGTTTGATTTCTTGGCAGAGTAAGAAACAAACATGTGTTGCTACATCAACTGCTGAAGCCGAGTACATTGCTGCTGCAAGTTGTAATTCTCAGGTACTCTGGCTTCAGAACCAACTTCTGGATTATGGCATTATAGACACTAAGACTCCATTATTAATGGATAGTGCTTCAGCTTTGTGTATTGTCAAAAATCCAGTCCACACTCTAGGACCAAAGATATAGAGATCAGACATCACGTTATTCGGGATTGTTTTGAAAAAGGTCTGATTGATCCTAAGTTTGTGCCTAGTGCTGATGAGCTTGCAGATATTTTTACTAAGCCTTTGGATAGTTCTACTTTCCAAAACCTTGTGTTAAGGCTTGGTATGCTGCAGCTAGAATAAGTGATAACTACTGATGATCTCAGTAAATAAGTACTAATGATCATTGTGACCATATCACATATTGTACTGCTTCTGTTACAACAACTGATAAAGTAACAACTACTGATGTAGTTGTAACTACTGATGTTGTCAAAACAGATAAGTACTGATGTCTTATGAAACAACTAAAAACAGCAAAAAGGCTGATGAGTAAGTGTTGAGGACAGTATGAAACAGCTGAAAGGCTATGAATTGACGAAACCTACTGATAAGACCTTTCTCTTCAGTTGTTTCTACAACTGCTGTTTCATCCTAAACAACTGATGACAAAACCATGTCTTCAGTAGTTTCACAACTACTAATGACTAATACCAAGTCATCAGCTGTTTACAACAACTGATGACAAAACCATGTCTTCAGTAGGACTAATACCAAGTTATCAGTTGTTTTCAAACATCTGAAGTCAAAACCATGGTCTTCAGTAGTTTTATAACGGCTGATGCCTAAAACCACGACTTCAGCTGTTTCAACGTCTGAAAGGGTAATACCATGTCAACAGTCGTTTTAAAACTACTGATGACTAACACCAAACCCTTCAGTCATTTTCTAGCCCGTACCCTATAAATATCCCCGACCTAATCCTTCAGAGCCTCATCTTCTTCAAACCTAACATTCATATCTCCAAAACTTCTCTCTCATTAATGGCGACCATGCAGATCAAACCGCGACACAACTGTGTAGCTTACCTCACCAAATCGCCATTCTGGGCTAAGTTCGATAACGCTATTGATCTTATGGTCCAGTCACCCTACAAAATGGCCTTTCTTCCCAATCCAATCCTTCATGCCGAATCCCTTAACCAGTTTTGGATAAACGTCACCCTCACCACTGGGGAGAACAACACAGAGTCTCTCCTGTCGGTCGTCAACAACCACCAAGTGGTCATCACTCCCCATATACTTCGTCAAACCCTACACCTGGATGATGCCACTTTTCCTTCTAGATACCCAAAGGGCACAACTGATTTATCCTTTGCCCACCATGGATATCAGGGAAACCTTAGTGCCTCCACCATACTGAAGAAACATTTCCATGATGCTGAACGTCTCATATTTCACATGGTAAATGTCTGTTTGGCTCCTAAGACTTCCTCTTGGGATCAAATGTCTACAAGGTGGCAGCAGGTACTATTCTCTATCCTTGAGCAACAGAACTTAAACTTCTCCGAAATCATTTTTCTGGAACTTAAGGACATGGCCTCAAAATCTATTTCTAACCGCTGGATATTATATCCTCAGTTCATTATGGCCACAATAGAGAATCAGCTAAAAGCTGAGGGACTTGTTGGTCTCGGAGTCCCTGCAACGGCTGTATTGCCTGAAGTATACTCCAGGCACAACTCTGACCAAACGTTGAAACAGGCTGCCAGGCTACGAAAACCCACGCAGTTGGAACCCACAGCCACCACCTCCAGAACCAAAGTCCCCACTACACCCAAATCCAAAAAGCCAAAAAAGGCTACTCAGGGAGATGAGTCCCCTGAGGATGCCCCTATACCACAAACACAGGAACCACACACTGGTCTTAACCCCCCAGTTGTGACACTGACTCAACCAGCCACAGCCGCACAGGTATCCTCTCAACAGGATCCTGTTGCAACCAACATTGGGGAACCTACACTGCTGGAACCTATCTCCCTTGAGAGGGTTACCATTGAAGCGCACCATTCACCCCGGGTGCAATCTGCTTCCACCCAATCACCACATGCAACCGCCCCCCAAAGTCCTACATTACTTGTTGCACAAGTGCTGACTCAGTTGCACTCCTCACCCCCTCCCAAGATACCAATTACAACTGGGAATACTTCTACCATTGAGGGGGAGGACCAAAGTGCAGCTGAGAACCCACAGCATAAGGGTTACAATGTTCCTTCTCCTAGTGTAGCAATGGAGATTGGAACTTCTGGTGAGGCTGCCACTTCTCCTGCTTCAGCATATGACCAGGTTGTAGTTGGTACCGTTACTAAGACCTTACCAGAGGCAACTGCTAATGAAGGACAAAGTCCTAAGGCATGAAGTCCCCAGTTCCAAGACAAAGGGGCACATGCTACAACTGAGCTACACTCAGTGCATGTTCATCGTGATCCTATCAGGAGGTGAGGTGATTCAGTAACTACTGATGATGACTTGGGCTTCTTATACGATGTAATCGCCCAAAACACCATCCTGGAAGAGGAGGTGAGCAGACTCAAAGAGCTGCTTGCCAAAAGTTCTAAGGAACAAAGACCATCTGCCTCTACCACCTCACATATGGCACCTTCATCTGAAGGTCTCCAAAACACTGAGCCACTCCTAACAACTCAGCCACCTGCCTCTGCTTCTGGCACTATTTCTCAGGAACAGAACCCTCCTGAGCAAATAGTTGCTATCCTTCAAAATTCCCTCCCTCTCATCACACCCATAATCACTGACATAGTGATCAAAGCCATTGATGAGAGGCTTTCCTCAGTAATACAACCATTGATAGAGGAGGTTGTGGGCAAACAGCTTTCTGGCAATCAACCCCTTGCAACCAATGCAACCAAAAAGGGGGAGATTAAGTCAGTGAAAGCAAAAAGAAAGAGGAGTACAGAGGAGAAAGAAAAGGAGAAAGAAACAGAAGGGATAGTAGTGGAAAAGGAGTTGGAGTTGAATGTGGAGACCGATAAAGAGAAGGAAAAAGAGAAAGCCTTGGAGCTACTGATAAAAGAGGCTGATGCCGAACACAGCAGATCAATGGAAAACATCATTGATCAGCTATTTAGGCAAGGCCATGACACCGATAAACTTGACTCTGAGATTCGACGATTAGAGATTGAAGAAATCCAGAATAGATGGGCAAGTTATGAAGTGTTAGAAACAGAAAGGCTTGAGATCGTGATTAGATTTATTGCAAAATATCTTGGAAGATCAATGATTGAGATCAAAGCTTGGTCCAGGGACAGTATCTTGGCAATCACCACCAAGATCTGTTCGTCTGAAGCATATACTAAGGGACTTGTTATTGAAGCTTTGAATGAAGTGGGTGCTGGGAGCAAGACTGAGCTAGCCAAGCAATCAAAAGCCACACTCACCTCAAAAATGCTAGAACAGCCTGTCAACATTCCCACACCAAAACCACCCAAAACACAACCCACCAAACCAACTCCCTTACCCTCAAAACCATAGCCGATGATATACCCTTGAAGAAGAAGATAAGGGTATTGAGGCTAGAAGATGATGAAGAAGATGATGAAGATAGGCTGCCACTCTCAGCTGTGATTCAGTTGCCTATGGCCACAAGTCACTCCTCAACAATTACACCTGAATTCCAAATACAAATGGTTAAAGTGAAGCTAGAAGAAGAAGAGCTTCATAAACAGCATGATGAGGAATTGCTGAAGAGAGTTGACAAAGCTTATGCAGCCACATCTTCTATCATAAATATGAAGAAATAAGCCCTCAGACTTTACACTCTCAAGCACACCTTTCAATATCAAAAGGAAAGAGTGAGGATTTGGCCTGATCCTAGGGTGTCTCACAGAATTCATAAGAAAAACATACCTCAGAGATACATTGGCGAGGTGAAAAAGATCGTAGATGAAGTGATCTCTCTGGTCTTTGTAGTTTCACCCTGGGAAATTCTAGAGGACTTCAAGAAAGCCTATAAAGCTAATCTAACCCCTCAGAAGATGCTAGAAAACAAAATAGTGAAAAAGGGGTTAGTTTACAAGAGGTTTGAGGAAGTGAGGAAAAATGAGCTCCAGTTGTTCCTAGAGGGTAATCACCCGGATGAGTTTGCTTAAAGAATAATAACAACTGTGGAGCTAAAGAATGGGAAACAGGCCAGATACCTGTCTGAGTATTATGGGCCTGAATCATTGTTTGAAGGAGGTGCTGAAGAGCTAACCATGGAGGAACAAATCACCTTCCTTGAGGCCTACACAAGAGAGTCGGACAGACTCATCATGGGGAAATAGATCTCATGAATCGGGTAACAACTCTGTGTCCAACTCCCCAAAACAGAGTTCCCATTCATAATTTGCCAAACAAATTTTTGAGACTTCTTCCCTGGCCGGTGCTTAAAAAGGGGTCGCTTCTGAGCTGATCTAGAAGACAAAAGACCAACATTTCTGCCATAATAAGTGGGACAACTCTAATAAGTTTAGAGGTTTTGGCTGCATTGGTTCAGGGGGAGTTTGTTGGACCAAAAGAACCAATGAGCCTGATCAGAAAAACCTATAAGTCCCACAGACATCACAACAACTGCTGAAGACTTCAACAACTGAAGACTAAAGTACTGAAGTACAACAGCTGAAGTTCTAAAGTGCTGAAGTACAATAGCTGAAGTTCTAAAGTGCTGAAGACTTCAACAGCTGAAGACTAAAGTACTGAAGTACAACAGCTGAAGTTCTAAAGTACTCAAGACTTCAACTGCTAAAGACTAAAGTACTGAAGTACAACAGCTGAAGTATAAAGACTGAAGACATCAGCTGATGACAACAGCTGAAGCTCAAGTACAAGTACTGAAGCCATCAGAGTTTGCTACAACAGCTGAAGAAGCATTCTTCAGTTGTTGTGATGGTTTACCTTTCAGTAGTTTTCTTTGTTTCAGTATTTATAAAACAACTGAAGAGTATGTTCTTCGGTTGTTATAGTTTCAGTAGTTTCTTTTCAGTAGTTGTAATAATAGTTAACACTTAGCATTTTTGTAAGAAGATGTCAGCTGTTTGACATCTTCAGTAGTTGTGTTAACTATCAGTAGTTTGTGATAAATTCTGTTAGATGTCACTATCAAGTGACATCAGCAGACGTCACATCTCTTATATAAGAGGTGTTGACCTAATTGTAATTGTGACATTCCGTTACCACGAAAGCGAATATTGAATGAAATATATGTGCAGAATTCTCTCTATCTATAACCGTTTTTGTTCTTACACTGAATATCTCTTTGTTCTTGTGAATTGGCTAATTCATTGTTAGAATTCCGCTGCTATACTCTCTAATCAATCAAACATAGGTCACTGATCCTAGCATTCCTTTTCTTTCTACCTCCTTCATTAATCCTAAGGACCGGTAGAACCTTTCTACCCATGCCCACCTTGGCCGTTTTGAGCATTGAATGAAGCTCACAATGCTCTTGTCCCATCCATTCACATAACAAAGCTTTCAAACTTCTTGGACAGAGAGTTGAGGATCAAATCCGTACCCAACTCGTTGGAGACACGACAATTAGGCCTTTCATGGCGATCAATGTGGCTCTTCATATTAAGAACGTAAGATGATACTGTTTGGGTCTTGTCCATCCAACATGCATGGAGTGCTCGAACCGTTTTGAAGCATTCCACCCTTGATTGTTGTTGGAACATTTCCTTCAACTGGGTTATCATGTCATATGCCTTGTGGTTCTCAAAGTCCTTTTGTAAATCGGGAATCATACTCGCTAACATGAGACATGAGACTTGCATCGAGTCCTCTCTATACTTGACCCAATCGTTAAAGGCCTCCACATCATCTCATCAGGTTGATCGGGAATGGGATCATCTAACACGTAGGACTTCTTTTATTTCTTGAGAACGATTCTCAAGTTACGGTACCAATCCATGAAGTTCCCATGGTTAAGACATTCCTTTTCGAGGATGGTTCTTAGTGATAAGTTATGGATGGTGGGATTGAGTTGTTGTTGTTTGCCATCTACAATTTTACAAAGTTCAATTTTAGTATTTTTAATATCAAAGTATTTTAATTATTAATAGCTTTTTATATCTCATAGATAATTAATGATTAAAATCTAGAATCCAACATTACATTTACGGAGCGTTTGGTTGAAAGAATGGAATGGAATGGAATGGAATTGAGAAACTAGTATAATTTTTATGTAAATTTATGTTTGAGTGAGTAATGAAATGTAAAAACAAAGGAAATATTTAACCTCAATTCCCTTTGTTGTAGGATTTCAAAATCCTTCCACCTAAAGAGGGAATTTGAAATCCCACAACCAAGGGAATTGAGGTGAAACATTCCTTTGAGTTTTACATTTCATTACCCACTCAAACATAATTTTACTTGAAAACTATACATGTTTCTTAATTCCATTCCATTCCATTTCATTCTTCCAACCAAACGCTCCCTTAAATATCGGTTAGGTGACCTTTATCCCTTTATTTAAATTAACAAGGTAGTCAACATTTGACAATTGTAACCTATTACAATTTCTAGTGTGTGGGATCAGTTTAAACATCTTATCTTTTGTTTGGCATGTTAATCCCATCAACACTTTTGTACGTCATGCTTCAGCGATCCTAATGCATGACATCCAAATCAAGTCGTCCTACTTAGACCCACATGTGATTTTACTAATATAAGTTGTTAGGTGACCTTTATCCCACAAATAAGGTAATTTCACCTCAACTTCACAAGTATCTACATTTATGGTTAGGTAACCTTTATCCTATAAACGAGTTGCAAGTGAATTGAGTGTTGTCTAAGAGGATGGTATTAAACTTGTTTTGAAAAGGGTTTTTATAGTTTTTAAAATTCTTGTTTTTAGAAAAAACTTTTATACCATACAATTTGTATGCATTCAAATGCATGGTATTTTATGAAAAACTATTTTCATAGTTCCTTTTAATAAAACTCATTTCTATTAAATCATTAACCCTTAATAAACTCATTTTATTAATTCCTTTAATGATATTAAAGAACCAATTTTATGCTTGTTTTATCATAGTTGTTTACCTAGTTATCAATTTTCAACAAAATGTCAAACTCATCCAAACAACCGAAACAAAAACCAAACATACAATATAATTGCATAACCATAGCCAACTATTTTGACCACACTTGCTTGCCATAACAAGTGTGTCAAAAGGTCATTCCTAAGGGTAAAACATGACAAGAATCTTGTGTGGGTGAACTCCCACTTGAAACCGTATCCAAATGCTTCAAGTAACCCTTTTGTGTTGTGATTTCACCATCTTCTTTAGGCACCTTCTTGGTCATCCAAATCAGCCCCAAAGTACAATTACATAGAAAAACCTAATACATTTTTCTAGAATAATAAAGTGCAAACTAATCTATTTATTACATACCAAATGAAACAAATAATTACATGCCTTTATTACCACAAATGAAATCACAATCACAAACATTCAAACACAAGGTCATGGCTAGGTTATATGCACCAAAATACATCCAAATATGTATTCAAAAACAAACGAGAATGGCACCCTTTTAAACCACAAAATTTCAGCCAACATTAACCAAACATAAAGGGTTTTTATCCAAACAAGCAAGCCATCTTATGACATTAACTTTTCAGGATCATAACTATGCATATAAAAGTATTATCCTGAAAAACAAAGGGTTTGCCATGGGTGAAATTTCCAGCCCACTTTTTACACAAAAAGGACCCGAAAATTTCGTTTTTGAAGCATGTATACATATAATTGGCTCTTGATGCCATTGTTGGGTTTTGTAGATGTTTATTAAAGTCATATTAACCATTAGTATGTCAAAAACGCCACGGAGTAATAATCAAAAACCATTTTAAGATTAGTTAATTTATACATCAAATACGTGTAAAACCAAAACCCATTAACAAGGATCTTTATATGAAAGGACATGCTATCAAACAAACATTTAAAACATCATATACTACCTCCTAGAACTCATGGATGAAAAGGGAAGATGATGATTGAAAGCTAATTCTTCAATGTAGAAGACCTCAAGAGGTGATACCCACAAGCCCTTCAAATACCTTGCTTGTTAGGATGCAACACCAAAGTTTGCTCTTCTTTTGCTCCTCCAAAACCAAAAATCAACCAGCCCCTTTTCAGCCTCTAAGAACCCGAAAATCAGCCCTGGTTTTTGGAGGTTCAAATGCTTGTGTTGTAGAGACAAAAAGTGTGTATGATGATTGAGTGTAAGAGAGGAGAAAAGGGTTTTCAAACACCAAGACAAAGCTAGTCCCAATGGACCCTTTTCGGCTGCCGAAAATCCATCCCAAATGGGATTTCCCCCCAATTTTTAGTTTTATAAAATATACACTCTTGACCCATTGTTTTATAAAATTAAAACCCATTTTTAATTTTATAACACTAACACACTTGTATTTGTCATTGTTTAACTAACTTAAACAATGAAACAAATAACTTCTCATGAACAAATTATCCACATAATGTTGTTCATTTACAAAAGCAATGATTTGGAAAACCCATTTTCTAAATTGGTGTTTAATATTTATTTGTATGATCTTATATACGAACAAATATTATTGGTGTTTTTTTGGCTTGTTATTAGGTATGACCCCACTTGGATCATAACGTACTAACCACATCAATCTTGTATGTGTCTTAGGCATATAAGATCCAATATTTCCAACTTGTTTTGGGTATTTACCTTAACTAAGCTTCGCAACCGCATACTTTTTATATTTTAGCAATGGAACTTTTCCTTGCCATTTTTCAAAACGTGTCGAATCCAATTTCTTGGTCGGGGCCATATTCCAAATACGAGCTGCGGAGAGCAATGCGAAACCCCAAAATGATAGAGGTAGTGAGCTGATAGCCATAATAGATCGACCCATATCTAACAGGGTTCGGTTTCTCCTTTCAGACACATTATTATGCTGTGGTGTTCAGGTGGAGTGAGTTGTGAGACGATCCCACAACTTCCTAGATGATCCTAAAAAGCCTCACTGAGGTATTCACCTCCATTATCTGAACGAAGAACTTTGATAGTTTTATTGAGTTGATTTTCTACTTCATTCATGAAGATTTTGAACATTTTAAAACTTCATTTGTTTGAAGTGTTTGAATCCGATTCCTATTTATGTGACGAAGACGACAATGCCAAAGATAAGAATCACTGAAACCCATTTTAAGTTCTTAGTGCTTGTTTAGTATAATGAGCTATTACAGGATGAATCATCATGAACCAATTCATATATACCATTAAAAGGCACAGCCTTGAAATAAAATACATCATCCATACAAACATAAATACCATTATTAATTCATAACCATATTGTTTTTTTTAAAAGGAAATGGAAATTATGTTCCTAGTCAAACTAGGAGCATACAAAATGTTTTAAGAACATCCTCCAAACCATTTGAATGTTTCAAAATATAGTCTCTTTGGGCTTCGATATCAACTTTTGCCCTGTTGCCCATGTAAAGACTTGTGTCTCCCTTCTTGAAGTACTTATTTCTTTTGAACTCCTACAACAAATTGCATATATGAGTTCCACATCCGGTATCCAATACCTATGTGTTTGAAGAAATAACACTTAAACCAATATGAATCATGAAATTTGTACCTGAGGTTTGCCCAACATCCCTCTTGTTTCTCAACTCTTTGAGATAGGTTGGACAATTCCTTTTCCAATGTCCTATCTCACCACACTCAAAGCATGGATGGTTCTCCGTCAACTTAGGCTTCTTAAGCTTAGGCTTTGGAGGTTTCGCTTTAGCCTTCCCTTTCCCATTGCCTTTGATGTACCCTTTTCCTTTGGCAACATTTGCCTTGGGATCGGGGAATGGACTTTTCTTATTGCCTCCCTCATTGATCGAGAGAACAGGTAGAACCTTTCTACCCATTCTTGCCTCAGATGTTTTGAGCATTGCGTGAAGCTCACCTTTGAGACGAGGCAAGTAAGCCTCTCGAGGCGATCAACGTGGCCTTTCATCTTAAGTACATAAGATGATACCGATTGGGTTTCTTTCAAGCGACACACGTGAAGTGCTTGAACCGTTTCAAAGCACTCTACCCTAGCTTGTTGAAGGAATATTTCCTTCAACCGGGTAATCATGCCATATGCCCCAAGATGCTCTAAGTCCTTTTGGATTTTGGTAATCATAGTTCCCAACATGAGGCAAGAAACCTGCATGGAATCCTCAGTGTATTGAGGCCAATCGTTATAGGCATCAACATCCTCGGGGTCGGGTTGGTCAGGAATGGGATGGTCAAGGACATAGGCCTTTTTCTCTTGCTTGAGAATAATTCTCAAGTTTAGAAACTAGTCCATAAAGTTATTATGGTTAAGATGATAAGGACATAGGCCTTTTTCTCTTGCTTGAGAATAATTCTCAAGTTTAGAAACCAGTCCATAAAGTTATTATGGTTAAGACGATCCCTCTCTATGATGGTTCTCAGTGATAGGGTATGGACGGTCGGGGTGGTAGCATTATTGTTTGCGGCCATTTGTACAGAATTTACAAAGTTCATATTAGTATTTCTGAATATTTTCATTTTAATTATTAATACCCTTTTCATGTCTCGTAAACAATTAATAATTAAAATCTAGAATCCAACATTACATTTAAATGATGGTAAGGTGACCTTTATCCCATTATTTAAATTAAAAAGGTAGTCAACACTTGACAATTGCAACCTTTTGCAACTTCTAGCCTTATGGGATCGGTTAAACATCTTATGTTTAGTTGGCATGTAAAATCCCATCAACACCATTGTACGCCATGCTTCGGTGACCCTATGCACATGGTTTTTAATTCAAGTCGTCCTATTTACACACATGTGTGAGGTTACACATACAAGGGATAGGTGACCGTTATCCCACAAATACGTTAAGCCCACCTCAAACACACAAGTTCCCTAAAAGTGGTTAGGTGACCTTTATCCCACAAACAGTTCTCAAGTGATTTGAGTATCGTGTAAAAGGATGGTGTTAAACTTGTTTCCAAAGGGATTTGAGTTTTCATTAATTCTAGTTTTGAAAACTCTATGTACCTTGTATTTGCATTCTTTCAAAAACATGATACCCTATGGTTCTCTTTTAGTAAAACCCCTTTTATTTAAAATCATTAATCCTTTTAATAACTTTTATTAGTCACTTAATGATTAGGAACCATAAATTTTCACCTTGTTATGTTTGTTAATTAGTTTGTAAAGCACATCCAAATATCAAACAACCATCGTATAACAACATCAAAACAACCCGAAATGAAAGAAATCAACCAAAACAAACATTCATCCAAAACCAAACCAACGCAAGGTCAAGGCTAGGTTATGCACCAATATGAAATAACATATACAACATTCAAGAACAAAAATAAATCCCCATTTAACCCTAAATTTTCAGCCAACATAAACCAAGAATTTAGGTTTTTTGTCCAAACAAAAATATAATCAACCATTTGACATCTTTCTTTCAAAGTTTAATCATAAGGATGTAAGATATAACCTTGAAAGATTGGGGATTCATCATACCGTCATAAAACAGCCCCTATTAGGTTGTTAATGTCCTACAAAACCAATTTTACAAGGACAAAAGAAGCTAGTCATCAAAATATCCGGCTCTAGATGCCAATATTGGGTTTGTTGGACCATTATCATAGTTGTTTAACCATTTAAACAAGAAAACGCAGTGGAAACAAACCTTAATACTATGTTTTGTAAACTGAAAATTAAAGCACATAACTTAATATCAACAAACCCAAGAACATAGGATCATATATATATGTATGAACTAGCTTTCAAGAAGAAATAACAACCAAAAGCGACATACAAACTAGCTTTGTAGAGCTGCAGAAAAACCTGAAATGATGAAGAGAATGAGGTTCTTGAACGAATAAAACACCAAGGAGAGGTGTCCTCAAGCTTCCATACCCGCAAGCATCAACCAAAGACCTTAGTGCTTGGATTTCTACACCCAAAACGAACCAAAAGGTGCTGCTGGAACCCTATTCCAGCCAAGATTTTCTTCTTCAAATGAGAGTGTTTTTCACTTTTGGTTCTTGCGAGTAAGAGAAAGAATTAGGTGGAGTGTGTAACTTGTTAATGAGTTGTGTTCTCAATGGAAACAAATGAACCTACCCCCATCAAAGGTGGCGGCTGAATCCCACATCAAAATTGGGGTTTTCCCCCTAATTTTATGTACATATTATTATTAACTACTTACTAGTATAAGTTATGTAATTTTAATTATATAACTTATAAACACTCTTATTACTTGATGTTATTTAACCAATTTAAATAACATTACAAGTGATACCCATAACCAAAATATCATTATAAGTTGTTCTATCTCATATACAATTTATTTAGAAAACCAACTTTTCTAAATTGGTGTAATTATTTAATTGCATGATCATATCATCAATTAAATATTAATTGGTGTTTGCTAAACTTGTTAATGGGTATGACTCGACTTGGATCATAACGTACTAACCACATCAATATTCAATGTGTCTTGGGTATAAAGAATCCAACAACTACATGACAGGACCTAGATAGAAGTGAAAAGATAATAAATGTACGGAAAGTGTAATAAGTATAAAATGTACGAAACGTGCGAAATGTACAAAACGAATGACGATGAAGATAATAATTATTACCTTGATGTACGTATGATGTGTGATCACGTGCAATAGTAAAGAAAATGTGTTAACGAATGAAAGGTAATATAAAGTTTTATAAAAGTAGAACTCACTGAGCAACGCTGACTTTTATGTGTTTCTAGTTGCAGGTGATTGCAGTTGAGGATGGCACGGGGCGACTAGTTGACTCCTTTTGGATGGCATTCGATTGTATAATCTTTTTGCATTGTAATGCGAACAAATAATGTTTTGTAATGAAATGTTTTTTTAATGTTTCCACTTCAATGTTTTATTAAAGCAAATATAAATATATGTTATATGTGTGATGGTTGACCAGATGTAAGCGTCCCGGGAACGGGGCCTTACACTTGATAATCAAACTGGCATAGTATGAAAGGTTGTTACAGTAGCAAAAACTATCCATGCAAGTACTATTATTGTCTAATGTTTTTGTATAACTAGTTCCTTTTTCATATATTCTATTAAGCTTTCAACACTACTTTGATACACAAATCTTTATTCGCCCAATTTTGATTGAAATAATGAGAATCTTATCTTTTTGGTCGTGTTACCTTCATTTGACTTAGCATCAATTAGAAATTGAGTTTCAAGTTTGGCATGTTATTACCTTGAGTCCATAAGTATAGCTTTATTCAAGCTTCTTATTTACTCAATACAAGTGGGTTTTTGATAAACTAGAACTGTTGTCCATGGTCTAGATCTTAATAAAGGATTTCATGGATCGACAGTCATCATTTGGATTGAATGTAGTAGATTTGTGAGCAAAAGTGTTCAGAGATGCTTGTAGATTGTTATGGATGCATTTTGTGTAGGAATGGAATGATTTTAATGGTGATTTGTTTATTTTCACATTCCGCTTTAGTTTCTATTTGAAAGTAGATACTATGTTCTCTTTGTGGTTGTTTAGTTTGATTTCATTATCGAATTTGATTAGCTTAGTTTAGGAGGTGTTTAAAAGGCTTGAGAATCAAAATTGACATAGTATTAAAGGTTGTTCCGGTTGGTAAAAATTATCCATTCAAGAACTATTATTGCATAAAGTTTTGGTATAACTAGTTCCTTTATCATGTATTCAATTAATCTTTCATAAATACTTTCATTCACAAATATATAATCGCTTTATTTCAATTGAAATTTTGGAAATCTAATATTTTTCATGGTGTTACCTTCATTTGATGTGTGATTTCTTTCAATCCATAACTATAGCTTGATTCAAGCTTCTTATTGAGTGAATACGAGTGGTTTTTTGATACTTTAAAACTTTAGTCCTTTTTGGGCACGAGTGGAATGATTCCAAACATGATCTATTGATTTTAATGTTTGGCTTTGGTTTTGTTGGACCAAAAGAACCAATGAGCCGGATCAGAAAAACCTTAAGTCCCACAGACATCACAACAACTGCTGAAGTCCAAAACAGTTAAAGACAAGTGCTGAAGACAAAGTCTGAAGACAAGTGCTGAAGACAAAGTCTGAAGACAAGTGCTGAAGACAAAGTCTCAAGACACAAGTGCTGAAGACAAAGTCTGAAGACACAAGTGCTGAAGACAAAGTCGAAGACAAGTGCTGAAGACAAAGTCTGAAGACAAGTGCTAAAGACAAAGTCTGAAGACACAAGTGCTGAAGACAAAGTTCGAAGACACAAGTGCTGAAGACAAAGTCTGAAGACAAGTGCTGAAGACAAAGTCTGAAGACACAAGTACTGAAGACAAAGTCCGAAGACACAAGTGCTGAAGACCGAGTATCAGACGTTGTCACAACAGCTGAAGAGGTCTTCTTCAATAGTTGTGACGGTTTTTCTTTCAGTAGTTTTATGTTTTTCTTTTCAGTAGTTTTGTAAAACAACTGAAGAGCTTGTTCTTCAGTCGGTTTAGTTTCAGTAGTTTCATATCAGTAGTTTTATGTTTTATATTTAGCACTCTGATATGTTCTCAGAAGTTGTGAACATTTCAGTAGTTTGTTAAGTTTTAGTTATTTTTGTAATAAATCTTCCAGATGTCACTATCCCGTGATATCAGCAGTGATTTCACTCTATAAAAGGAGTGTCAACCTAATTGTAATCGGTGAATGATTGAGCAGAAACATTTGATTTATTGAAACATTCCTTTTCACAGAAATATATTCTCTCTTTACAACCGTATTTGTTCCTAATGCATACGAATATCAAATTCTTGCTATAATTTGTCTAATTCTTGTTCTTATTCCGCTGCGTTACACTCTAATCCATCAAACTTGAGATCACTGATCCTGTCAAATGGTATCAGAGCAGGTTCATCATTGATCGATCTAATAATTGATCATTGAAACTGCTATCCAAGATCCAAGTTTGATTCACTTAGCATTTTTGCAAGAAACGGCTATAGAGATTGAATTTTCTGTGTTTTTGGTCATTCATCCTGAGATTTATTCTTAGTTTTCATTGAGTCTGTTGTGGTCTGTGTAAAATCTTTTAAAAGCTTGAATTAAATTGTATTTGGACCTAAAATGACTACTCCTTCCAATGATCCTCACAATACTGCTTCCTCAACCAAGCCTCCAATGCTGGTTAGGAGTGAGTATAACATATGGCAACGACGAATGCTCCATCACCTGTCTGTTAACAGCTCAGGTTGTTGGAAATCAGTGGTACATGGTCCACACAAGCCTATGGTGAACAACCAGGAAACCAATCAAATGGTTCCGAAGAGGAGGGAGCTATACTCACATGAGGATAAGAAATTGTTTGAGATTGATGTAAAAGCCCATGGAATTCTGGCCATGGCACTGCCCAATGAAATCTATTCTGGGCTAATGCATTATGAAACTGCCCATGACCTCTGGAATGCCTTGAAAGAACAATTTGGAGGAACAGATGAGGTCTTGGCAAATAATAGAGAAATCCTTGCCCAACAATATGAGACATTCTCTTATAGGAAGGGTGGGACACTGACTCAACAGTTTGAGCGGTTCTCTTGTTTGATCTCTCAATTAAAAATGGTCAAAAATGAGTACACAAATAGCTAGATGAATAACAGATTTCTCAGATCACTGCCTGAGAGATGGGACACATATACTATTGTCCTACGCTCCAGTGCAAATTTGGACAAACTATCTCTCACCCAACTCCATGGGAAATTGCTCACATTTGAGAGAGAGATAGAACAGAAACGAAAACTGTCATCATCTGGAAAGCTCACTGATGATTTTGTACCAGGAAACACTACCTTGGTAAGTCATGAGTCAGAGTATGCAGGATCCGAATGCCACTATGATGAGCATATTGTGTTTGTGCTAGATTTCAGGCTGCACCTAAGGAGTCACATTTGATTGCAGTCAAGAGGATCTTTAGATATCTGCAAGGCACTCCATCTCTAGGTTTATGGTATTCTACTAGACATTCTGGTAAATTAGTTGCTTTTTCTGACAGTGACTATGCAGGGTGTAAGTTGACAAGAAAGTCCACTTCTTGAGGATGCCAATTCTTAGGCAACTGCTTGATTTCTTGGCAGAGTAAGAAGCAGACCTCAGTTGCTACATCAACTGCTGAAGCAGAGTACAGCAAGAGTACATTGCTGCTGCAAGCTATACATCTCATGTACTCTGGCTTCAAAACCAATTATTGGATTATGGCATAACAGAGACTAAGACCCCATTGTTAATGGACAACTCTTCAGCTCTTTGTATTGTCAAGAATCCTGCCCAGCACTCTAGGACTAAACATATTGAAATCAGACACAATTTTATTAGGGATTGTTTTGAAAAAGGTCTGATTGATCCAAAATTTGTTCCTAGTGCTGATGAGCTTGCAGACATTTTTACTAAGCCCTTGGATAGCACAACTTTCCAAAACCTAGTGTTAAGGCTTGGTATGTTGCAGCTAGAATAAGTGACAACTACTAATGATCTCAGCTTACAAGTACTGATGATCATTAGTTTATTATTGTCATATATATAAGTACTGAAGTTATTTTCCCTCCGGAAGTTTTCTTTAAACTACTAGAGCTTAACTTCTCACTACTCAAGCACTTTATTTGATAAAACAATTGATGTAGTTACAACAGCTGATGTAGCTACAACTACTGTTGTCAGAAATACAAATACGTGCTGATGTCCTACGAAACATCTGAAAACAGATGAAAACGTCTCATGAGTACGTGTTGAGGACAGTATGAAACAGCTGAAAAGCAATGAATTGACGACAACTACTCATGAGCCTTTTTCTCTTCAGTAGTTTCCCAACTGCTGTTTCTTTGTAAACAACTGAAGCAAAACCATGTCTTCAGTAGTTTCACAACTACTGATGACTAACACCAAGTCTTCAGTTGTTTACAACAACTGATGGTAAAACCAAAGTCTTCAGTAGTTTCCCAACTACTAATGACTAATACCAAGTCCTCAGTTGTTTCACCACCTGAAGTCAAAACTGTCTTCAGTAGTTATAAAACTACTGATGACTAAATCTGAGACTTCAGTTGTTTCAACGTCTGACGGTTAAAACCAAGTCTTCAGTTGTTTTATCACAACTGCTGATCACACCAATACGGTCAGTCATTCCAAACCTCTGAAAGTTAATACCACGTCATCAGTAGTTTCAACAACTGATGACTAACACCAAAACTTTCAGTCGTTTTCTAACCCTACCCTTTAAATACCTTATCCCACCTTTAGAGTTTTTTCCTTTCTTCTCTTCTCAAACCTAACGTTCAAAAACTCTGTAACCTCTCTTCATCAATGGCGACCATGCAACTAAAACCACGACACAACTTTGTCGCACTTCTCACAAAATCGCCATACTGGACCAAGTTTCACAACGCCATTGATTTAATGGTTCAGTCACCTTACAAAACGGCTTTTCTGTTAAATCCCACCATATATGCCGAATCTCTTAACCAATTCTGGACAAACGTCACTCTTGTCTCTGAGGAGAATGACACAGAGTCTCTTCAATCGTTTGTCCATCGTCAAAAAGTGGTCATTACTCCAAACACTCTTCGCCAAACCCTCAATCTGGATGATGCCACTTTCCCAACTGGTTATCCAAAGGGCACAATAGATCAATCATTTGCCCACCATGGATACCAGGGTAACCTGAGTGCATCTACCATGTTGAAGAAACTTTTCCAGAATTCCGAACGTCTCATCTTTCACATGGTAAATGTCTGCCTTGCCCCCAAGACTTCATCATGGGATCAAATGTCCACAAGGTGGCAACAGGTAATGTACTCCATCCTTGAGCAACAACCTTTAAATTATTCTGAAATACTATTTTTAGAGCTCAAGGATATGGCCCAAAAACAACTTGCTAACCGTTGGATATTATATCCTCGGTTCATAATTGCCATAATTGAAAACCAGCTTCAAGCTGAGGGACTTGTTGGCCTGGGAGTCCCTGCTACGGCTGTACTGCCTGAAGTATACTCCCGGCACAACTCTAACCAATCACTAAAAATGGCTGCCAAGCTGCGCAAACCCACGCAGCTGGAACCCACACCACCACCTCCAAATCCAAAGTCCCCACCAAAACCACTAAAAAGAAGTCAAAAAAGGTTACTCAGGAAATGAGTCCCCTGAGGATGCCCCTGCAACACAATTGCAGGCTATATCCACTGGTTATAACCCCCTAGTGGATACAAGGACTTCACCAGCCACAGGCGCTCAGGATTCCTCTCAAAAGGAACCTGCAGCAACCAAAGAAGGGGTACCCACTATTCTGGGATCTTCCTCATTTGAAGAGATTGCCATTGAAGAGCACCATTCTCCCGAGGTGCATACTGCTTTTACCGCATCTCCCACTGCAACCGCCCCACAAAGTCCTACTCTCATTATTGCCAACGTGCTGACTAAGCTGCATGCCTCTCCTCCTCCCCAACAAACACCAACAAAGGGGAAAACCACAGCAATTGAGGAAGAGGATCAACATGCTTCTGACAGCCCATAGCACCAGGGTTTAATTGTTCTATCTCCTGGTGTGGATATGCAGATACGAACATCTGGTGAGGCTGCCACCTCTTCTGAATCAGCACATGATCAGACTAATTCTGGTAACATAGCTAAGACCTCACCAAGGCAACAGCTGATGAAGGACAATGTCCTGAGGCTGGAAGTCCCCAGTTCCAAGAAAAAGGGGCACATGCTAAAACTGGTCTACACCTAGTGCATGTACATCCTGCTACAAGCAGGAGGTCAGGTGATTCATCATCTGCTGATGATGACCTGGGCTTCTTTTATGATGTTCTGGCCCAGAATACAATTCTTGAGGAAGAAGTCAGTAGACTACAAAGACTACTTGACCAATTCTCTCAAAAAGCAAGTCCATCTGCCACCAACATAAACCCACAGATGGCACCTTCACCTGAAGGTCTCCCACACACTCAGCCACTCAAAACTTCCGAGCCACCAGCTTCTATTTCTGGCACTGCTTCTCAGGGATAGAACCCCTCTGAGCAAACAACTGCTATCTTTCAGCAATCCCTACCTCTCATCACCCCAATGATCACAGACATTGTCATCAAAACCATGGATGAGAGGCTTCCCTCAAACATACAACCCCTGGTGGAAGAGATTGTGAGCCCAAGGCTTTCTGCTACTAAAACCCTTGCAACCAATGCAACCAAAAAGGGGGAGAGTCAGTCAGTGAAAGCAAAGAGAAAGAGCATAGAGGGGAAGAAAGAAAAGGAGACTGAGAAGGAAGAGGAGTTTGTGAAGGGAGCTGACATTGATCAACTGGGTGAAAGTCACAAAGATTTTCATGTCACATATAAGAAGAGGAAGGTTGAAGGAAAAGAAAAAGAACTCGAACTCCATGAGATGATCAAAATGGTGGATGCTACACACAGTAAATCAATGGACTCCATTATTGATCAACTGTATAGACAGGGGTTCGATACTGCACAGCTTGACTCAGAGATTAAGAGACTTGAAGTTGAAGAAATTAAGTCAAGATGGGCAAGTATGATGTATTAGAAAGAGAAAGACTAGAGATCATGATCAGATTCATTGCAAGTACCTTGTGAGATCATTGATCGAGATTAAGTCATGGACCAGGGACAGTATCTTGGCAATAACCACCAAGATCTGTTCGTCTGAAGCATACACTAAGAGATTGGTGATTGAAGCACTAAATGAGGCAGGTCCTGGGAACAGAAAGGAACTAGCAAAACACTCAAAAGCCTCATTCACTACAAGAATGCTAGAACAACCTACAAAACCTCCCACTTCAAAATCACCACTACCACACCCACTAAACCAATTCCTTTACCCTCAAAACGAACAGCTGATGATGCACCCAAGAAGAAGAGAGAAGGGTGTTGAGGCCAGAAGAAGAAGAAGAGGATGATGAGGAAGAAGATAGGCTGCCTCTTTCCGTAGTCCTAACTTTGCCTAAAGCCAACCTATGCCCATCACTCCCACCTCACAGATGGAAACAAAAGCTTCATGATGATGAGATGCTGAAAAGCATAGACAAAACTTATGCTGCTTCTTCATCAATAATCAGTATGAAGAAAGAAGCTCTGAGATTGTACACCCTTGCTAACATATTTCAATATCAAAAGGAAAAGGTGAGAATATGCCTGATCCTAGGGTGGCTCACATAATTGTGAAGAAAGACATTCCTTCGAGATACAAGGGCCAAGTAAAAAGGATCGTAGATGAAGAGATCACAGTGGTCTTTGTAGTATCACCCTGGGAAATTGTAGAAGATTTCAAGAAGGCCTATGAAACTAAACAGCCACCCCAACAGATATTAGAGAACAGAGTAATTAAAAAGGGGTTAGTCTACAAGTGGCTTGAGAACTTCAAACAAAATGAGCTCAGTTTGTTACTTGAAGGTACTCACCCAGATGAGTTTGCATACAGACAGATTACAACAGTTGAGCTCAAAATGGCAAACAGGCTAAGTACATTTCAGAGCTGTATGGGTGTGAAGGACTGTTTGATGGTGGAGCTGAAAATCTTACCATGGAAGAACAAATTATGTTTCTCAGAGCATACACCAGAGAATCCTACATGCTTATACATGGGAAGTTGATTTCATGGATAGGACCACAGCCCTGTGTCCAGTTCCCCAAGTCAGGGCTCTTATCCATACTATGCCAACCAAATTTCAGAAATCTATTCCCAGGCCAGTACTTAATTGGGTCATCCTCTTACTGATCAAGAAGGAAAAAGACCAATCTTATCGCCAACAATAAGTGGGACCTCAATAAAGTTAAGGTTTTGGCTGCATTGGTTCAGGGGGAGTTTGTTGGACCAAAAGAACCATGAGCCGGATCAGAAAAACCTTAAGTCCCACAGACGTCACAACAACTGCTGATGTCCACAACAGCTGAACACAAGTGCTCAAGACAAAGTCTGAAGACAAGTGCTGAAGACAAAGTCTGAAGACAAGTGCTGAAGACAAAGTCTCAAGACACAAGTGCTGAAGACAAAGTCTCAAGACACAAGTGCTGAAGACAAAGTCTGAAGACAAGTGCTAAAGACAAAGTCTGAAGACAAGTGCTGAAGACAAACTCTGAAGACACTAGTGCTGAAGACACAAGTGCTGAAGACAAAGTCTGAAGACAAGTGCTGAAGACAAAGTCTGAAGACACAAGTAGTGAAGACAAAGTCTGAAGACACAAGTGCTGAAGACCAAGTATCAGACGTTGTCACAACAGCTGAAGAGGTCTTCTTCAGTAGTTGTGACGGTTTTTCTTTCAGTAGTTTTATGTTTTTCTTTTCAGTAGTTTTGTAAAACGACTGAAGAGCTTGTTCTTCAGTGGTTGTAGTTTCAGTAGTTTCGTATCAGTAGTTTTATGTTTTATACTTAGCACTCTGATATGTTCTCAGTAGTTGTGAACATTTCAGTAGTTTGTTAAGTTTTACTTATTTTTGTAATAAATCTGCCAGATGTCACTATCCCGTGATATCAGCAGTGATAGCACTCTATAAAAGGAGTGTCAACCTTATTGTAATCGGTGAATGATTGAGCAGAAACATTTGATATTATTGAAACATTCCTTTTTACAGAAATATATTCTCTCGTTACAATCGTATTTGTTCTTAATGCATACGAATATCAAATTCTTGCTATAATTTGTCTAATTCTTGTTCTTATTCCGCTGCGTTACACTCTAATCCATCAAACTTGAGATCACTAATCCTGTCAGGTTTCTATTTGAAAGTAGATTCTATATTCCTTTTGTGGTAGTTTAGTTTCATTTCATTGATCATGACCATTGAATTTGATTAGATAATGTTAGGAGGGTATTTAAAAGGCTTGAGAATCGAAATAACATAGTATGAAAGGTTGTTACTCGTAGCAAAAACTATCCGTGCAAGGACTATTATTATTCAATGTTTTCGTATTATTAGTTCCATTTACATGTATTATATTAAGCGTTCATGAATACTTTGACGCACAAATCTATAATCGCCTAATTTCGATAGATATTATAAGAAATCTTATTTTCTAAGTCATGTTACCTTGATTTAAATTTTTTCATCAATCACACATTATCCTTCATGTTTGATGTGAGATTACTTTAATTCCGTAACTATAGTTTGATTATCGCTTCTTATTGGGTGAATACGAGTGATTTTTTGATACTTTACAGCTTGTATCCATTGTCTAGAGCTTAATAAAGTACTTCGTGGAACGAGTGTTATCATTTGGGTTGAATTTAGTAGATTTGAGAGCTACAGTTTTCAAAGATCGTTGTGGAGTGTTGGAGATGCATATTTTGTACGTGTGGATCGATTTCAAAGGTGATATGTTTAATTCCATGTTCGGTTTTAGTTTCTAGTTCAAAGTACATAGTATGATCCCTTTCTGGTTGTTTAATATGATTTCATTGATCTAATAATCAAATTTGATTAGAGTAGTTTAGGAGGGTGTTTAGAAGGCTTGAGAACCGAAATGACATAGTACGAAAGGTTGTTATGGGTAGCAAAAACTATCCATGTGAGAACTATTATTGATTAATGTTTTTGTGTAACTAGTTCCTTTTTCATGTATTCTATTAAGCTTTCAACAATACTTTGATACATAAATCTATATTGGGCTATTGCATATGTTGATTGAAATAATGGGAAATCTTAACTTTTTTATCGTTTTACCTTCATTTGAAATAGTTTTCATCAACTAGACATTGAGTTTCATGTTTGATGTGTGATTACCTTCAATCCATAACATTAGCTATATTCAAGCTTCTTATTTACTAAATACGAGTGGTTTTTTGATACTTTAGAACTGTTGTCCATGGCCTCGAGCTTAATAAAGGATTTCGTTGATCGACAGTCATCAGTTGAATTGAATTTAGTAGATTTGCGAGTAAAAGTGTTTAGAGATGGTTGTAGATTGTTATGGGTGCATTTTATGCAGGATTGGATCGATTTTAGTGGTGATATGTTTATTTTCGTGTTCCGCTTTGGTTTCTATTTGAAAGTAGATACTATATTCCCTTTGTGGTTGTTTAGTTTGATTTCATTTTTGAATTTGGTTAGCTTAGTTTAGGAGGGTGTTTAGAAGGCTTGAGGATCAAAATTGGCATACTATTACACGTTGTTCTGGTTAGTAAAAACTATCCATGCAAGAACTATTATTGCTTCAAGGTTTCCTATAAGTATTTCCGTTCTCATGTATTCAAATAAGCATTCATGAATACATTGATTCACAAATCTGTAATGGCTCTATTTCGATTGAAATTGTGAGAAATTTAATATTTTTCATGGTGTTACCTTCATTTGATGTGTGATTTCTTTCAAACCATAACTATAGCTTGATTCAATGTAAGGCCCCGTTCCCGGGACGCTTACAGTTGGCTAATCATTCACATAAAACATATAATTATATTTAACTTTCATAAAACATCACAGCAGAACATCAAAACTGTAGGATCTTATATGCCCAAGACACATACAAGATTGATGTGGTTAGTACGTTATGATCCAAGTCAAGTGATACCCAATAACAGACTATACAAACACTAACAAACACTTATTGATTAATGAGATCATAAAATAAATGTTTGACACCTATTTAGAAAATTGGTTTTCTAAATATTGCTTTTGTGATAGAACGTCATTATGTGGATAATATGTTCCTGAGATCATTTTATGTTTCATTATTTAACTTGGTTAAATAATGAAATATAAAAGAGTGTTATGTTATAAAATTAAACTAAGTTTTAATTTTATAAGTTAGTTAATTGAAAGCGTGTTATAAAAATAAAGGATGAAAAGGGTGGGAAAATTTTTTTTAACACCCAAACTCGGCCGCCCAAGGACCTTGGGAACTTCATTTTGGTCTTGTTTCATGCAAGACTTAATTAGCTATATACTCTTTCATGATTACAACTTGAACACTCTCCTTCTCTCTCACATAAGCAATAGTCTTTCTCTCCTTCTTCTCTCAAGATTTTCGAAATCTTTGGCTGATTTCCAAGTGATTATTGGCTGAATTTGAAGCTACTTGTTGGTTGAAATTTCCTGTTCAATAAGAGGGACAAGGCTTGGTGTAACACTACCTAGCAAGTAAGTGTTTGGAAGGCTTTTGGGTATCACAATTTGAGGTCCTCCACCTTGAAGGATTGCTGCTCAAAAACATCATCATCTTCAAAGATTTCGACCCTTTTGAGCTGCTGAAAGGTAGTTTATGGCAGCCTCTATATGGCTGTTCATACTGCTCGTTTTATGTTTACATAGCTTGCTTATTCACATAATATGATCCTTTGTAATGTGGGTTTGTTTTATACATATATTTGTCACCTAAAGAACATGATTTTTCAGTTTTATAATCATGTTTCAATATATATATCCGCCGCATTTTTCAGAAAGTTTAAGAGGCTAAACTTTGATTTTATCTTCTAACAAACCATTCAATGGCATCAAGAGCCGTTATGCGGATAGCTTGCTTGTTCTTGTCCTTTAAAAATCAGTTTTAAAGGATGTTTATCAACTCATTAGAGGCTGTTTTGGTTCATTCAATAAACCCCATGTCTTTCAAAGTTATATCTTCATGCTTATGATTAAACTTTGAAAGATAGGAATGTCAATTGGTTGATATGTTTGGTTGTTGTTTGTTTGGACAAACAAACCCTAATTTTCAATTTATGTTGGCTGAAAATTTGGGGTTTGATGGGGTTTATTTTGTTTATTGTATGATGTTTGTAATTGTTCATTTGATAGTGCATAACCTAGCTTAGACCTTGTGTTGTTTGGTTTGAAAGAATGTATTTATTTGATTATATTCATTCAATTCGGTTGTAAAGTTTTGTGCTTGTAATTTATCTATTTATTAATTGGGATGTAATAATAGATTAGGAGTATTTTTCTTTTACTAGAAAATATGTATTAGGATATATATTTTGTAAAAGAAGATGCTCGGGAAGGAAGCACAAAAGGTAGACACAAAGTGGACTTGAAGCATACGGATGCGACATCAAGTGGGAGATCCATTGTAATCTCTATTTTGTGTTTTTTGGTAACCCTTAGCAAAGACCAAATGACCACAATTGTGATGGCAAACAAGTGTGGTCACAATAGTAGCTATGGTTATGCACATGTGGTTGTTTATATTATGCTTGTTTGATTGTGATTTTGTGAATGATTGTGTGATATTTGGATATGATAAACCATCTTAATAAAAATGATCTTGACAAGCTAATATAAAAATGGTTCTTGGTCATTAAGTGTTAATAATTGTTATTAAAAGGATTAATGATTTCATAATAAAATGGGTTTTATTAAAAGAACCATAGAGTACCAAGTATTTGTAAGCATGCAATTATAAGGTACATAGAGTTTTCAAAGTCTAGAATTAATGAAAACTTTAAATTCTTTACCAACAAGTTTAACACCGTCCTTTTGCACAACACTTGAGTCATTTGGAAACTCTTAATGGGATAAAGGTCACCTAACCATTTAGAGGGAACTTGTGACTTAAGGTGGGGATACCACATTGGTGGGATAAAGGTCACCTAACCACTTATGTTGGTAAACTCGCATGTGTGTGCTAGTAGGGTAACTTGATTTTCAAAACATGTTAAATGGATCACCTACAATATGGTTTTCAAATGGTGTTGATGGGAATACATGCCGACTTTACATATGATGTTAAAGTCGATCCCATACCTCTAGAAGTTGCAAATGGTTGCAACTGTCAATCGTTGACCACCTTATTAATTTAAATCGTGGGATAAAGGTCACCTAACCACAATTAAATGTAATGTTGGGATCTAGATTTTAATATGACAATGACCTTAAAGGTATTAATTATTAAAAAAAATAGCAATATCGAAAATACTAAAATATATCTTTGTTAGTTTTTGTAGATGGCCACCAATAATGATAATCATGAAAATTCATCCGCGTCCGCCCAATCATTACGAGCGATTCTCCAAAAGGAATGTCTAAATCATAACAATTTCATTGATTGGTATCGAAACTTGAGAATCATTCTAAAGCAAGAGAGACGATCATATATTTTAGATGACCCTATCCCCGATCAACCTACTGAGGATGATGAGGAGGCCTATAACGATTGGCTGAAGTACACTGGGGACTCTGTCCAAGTGTCTTGTCTCATGCTGGCGAGCATGACTCCGGATCTCCAAAAGGAGTATGAACATCACGGAGCTTATAACATGATAACCCAGCTGAAGGGAACGTTGCAACAGCAAGCGAGGGTTAAGTTCTTCAAAACGGTTCGAGCACTCCATGCATGTCGTATGGACGACAACCAATCGGTTTCATCCTATGTACTTAAGATGAAAAGCCACATTGACCACCTCAAAAGGCTTAATTGTCCTGTCTTGAAGGAATTGGCCACGGATTTGATCCTCAATGGCCTTACCAAGAAGTTCGAGACATTCGTGTTGAACTACAACATGAATGCTTGGGACAAAAGCGTTGGTGAGCTTCACTCAATGCTCAAAACGGCCAAGGCGGCCATGGGTAAAAGGGTTTTACCCGTTCTAACCATCAATGAAGGTGGGAACAAGAAAAGGCCTCATCCCACATCCAAGGCAAAGGTTGCCAAGGGCAAGGGACCCGTATGGGGAAAGGGGAAAGGGGTGGTAAGGGTGCCACCCAAACCACAAGAGAAGAAGCAAAAGGTTGCTACTAATGACCCATGCCTCAAGTGTGGGGAGATTGGACATTGGGCAAGAAATTGTCCTGTCCATCTCCAAGATTTGAAAGCAAAGAGGGATGCTAGGCAAACCTCAGATACAATATACATGATCCATATTGATTTAAATATGACATCCTCTAACACATGGTATTAGATACTGGATGTGGAACTCACATTTGTAATTTGTTGTAGGGTTCAAAAGAAGTAGTAACTTCAACAAAGGGGATGTTAGCCTCTACGTGGGCAATGGGGCTAATTTTCAAGTTGAAGCCCGTGGTGACTACATCTTGATACTTTCAAATGGTTTGAAAGTAATTTTGAACAATGTTTTGTATGCTCCTAGTTTGACTAGGAATATTATTTCTCTAGCCCTATTAAAACAATTTGGATATGTATTATCATTTGTTGAAAAAGATATTCATGTTTCTTTAAATGATATGTTCTACTTTAAAGCTATTCCCATTAATGGTATTTATGAATTGGTTCATGAAAATACTTTAAATAGTTCATTGTACCAAACTAGCACCAAGAAACTCATGTTGGATTTGAGTGATACCTATCTTTGGCATTGTCGTCTTGGTCATATAAACAAGAAACGTATACAAACACTTCAAAAGAATGGTCTTTTAAAAACAAATGAATGTGATTCATTTGATGTATGTGAATCTTGTTTACAAGGAAAAATGACTAAGGCACCCTTTAGTGGAACTAACGAAAGGGCAAAAGATTTATTAGGAATCATACATTCGGATGTATTGGTCCTTTTAAGCGAATGACTAGGAAAGGTGAAAGATACTTCATTACCTTTACGATGATTATAGTTGCTATGGGTATGTGTACTTATTAAGGCACAAGGATGAAGCTTTTGAAACATTCAAAATCTTCAAGAATGAAGTAGAGAACCAACTTAACTAGTCAATTAAAGTTCTCCGCACCGATAGAGGAGGTGAATACCTAAATGATGCTTTTCAAGATCATCTTAGGAGTTGTGGGATTGTCTCACAACTCACTCCACCTGGAACACCACCACATAATGGTGTGTGTGAGAGGAGGAATCAAACCTTATTGGATATGGTCCGATCTATGATGGCTAGAAGAACATTACCTCTATCATTTTGGGGTTTCGCTTTGCTCTTAGCGGCCCGTATTCTAAATATGGCCCCAAGCAAAAAGGTGGAAAGGACACCTTTTGAGATATGGCATGGAAGAGTTCCATCCCTATCATACTTAAGGGTCTGGGGTTGTGAGGCTTATGTTAATACTCCCACCCCAAAAAAATTGGAAGTCCGATCCACCAAGTGTATCTTTGTTGGATATCCTAGAGATTCTATGGGATATTATTTCTATGATCCCATGGAACAAAAGGTGTTTGTTGCCAGAAAGGGTGAGTTCTTAGAAGCAAAGTTCCTTATAGAAGAAACTAGCATTAGAACAGTGGATATTGAGGAGGATCAAGAACCACAACCTGATGCATGTTTGGTTGAAACTAACACTCAACATGAGGATGTTGAGGATGATCAAGTGGTTGATCAATATACACAAAATGTTCGCAGATCTGGTAGAATTAGAAATCCACCTGAAAGATATGGATTTTTCATAGATGGATGCTATGTGGTAGATTCGATGAACCAACCACCTATCGTGATGCAATGTCCAATTTGGATTGTGACAAATGGCTTGAAGCCATGAACGTTGAGATGAAATCCATGTATGACAATCAAGTATGGGACTTGGTTGTACCACCTCTAACTCCAGAGTAGTTAGAAGTAAGTGGGTTTTCAAGAAGAAAACCAATATGCATGGAAACTTAGATACTTACAAAGCTAGACTTGTAGCAAAAGGTTTCACTCAAACTCAAGGAGTTGATTATGATGAAACCTTCTCACCTGTTGCGATGCTAATGTCTATAAGGATATTATTTGCCATAGCTGCTCATTATGATTATGAGATTTGGCAAATGGATGTCAAAACCGCTTTCCTAAATGGATATCTTGAGGAACATATCTATATGGTTCAGCCTAAAGGTATTGTCGATCCAAAACATCCTAATAAAGTATGCAAGTTAAATAAATCAATCTATGGATTGAAACAAGCATCGAGAAGTTGGAATCACCGTTTTGATGAAGAAGTAATCAAATTTGGATTCATCAAGAACGCTGATGAAGCTTCTGTATATAAGAAAGCTAGTGAGAGCATCATCACTTTCCTAGTATTATATGTTGATGACATACTACTATTTGGAAATGACATTCCAACCTTGGAAGGTGTAAAAACCTGGCTTGGAAGTTGTTTTTCAATCAAGGATCTTGGTGAAGCCTCATATATTCTGGGAATAAAGATCTATAGAGATAGATCAGGTGGTTGATTGGTTTAGATCAAGGTCGTTGATTGGTTTAAATCAAAGTGCATACATCGAAAAAATCTTGAAAAGGTTCAAGATGGAGAACTCTAAGAAAGGTACGGTACCTTTTCAAAGAGGAACAATATTGAGTACGACTCAATGTCCTAGCTCAATGGATGAGCAAGATAAAATGAAGGCAATCCCATACGCATCAGCTATTAGATACATCATGTATGCAATGATAGGCACTCGGCCGGACGTGTCATGCGCCTTAAGCATGACAAGCCGATACGAGCAATATCCTAGAAACAGTCATTGGATGGTTGTTAAGAACATACTTAAGTACCTAAGGAGGACTAAAGATATATTCCTAATCTATGGATCTGGTGATGAGGAACTCGTTGTAAAAGGTTACACGGATGCAAGTTTCCGAACCAATTGTGATGATTCACGATCACAATCGGGATACATTTTCATTTTGAATGGAGGAGCGGTCTCTTGGAAGAGCTCCAAATAGGATGTGGTGGCTCTATCAACTACAGAATCAAAATACGTCGCCGCCTCATTGGTAGCTCAAGAAGCTGCATGGTTGAAGAAATTCATTGCCAATCTAGGGGTTTTCCCTTCCATTCAGGACCCCCTAGAGATAGTGTATGATAACGAGGGTGCGATTGATCAAATCAAGGAACCTCGTGCTCATCAAAAGACTAGGCACATTGAGCGGAGATTCAACAACATAAAATTATTTGCAAAGTTCACACGGATCAAAACATTGTGGATCTTCTCATGAAGCTCCTTGAAAAGGCAAAGCAGAAGGTCATACTTGTGCCATGGGACTTCGATATTCTAGTGATTGGATTTGATCTGTAAATTTTGTATTTGGATATGTGGAACTCTTTATTATTTGAATAAAATTATTTGGTTATAATGTTTCAAATAATGTTCCAATTTAGCATGTTTAATCCATGAGTAAATTGTTTACTCAAAATGTCCGTAGTCATTCATACTTGTGGGAACAAGTATGAGGGTAAGATTATTATGAATTTGGACTGGTAGATATTCATATGGATGAATATAGAGCAAAAGGTTGCTGCCAAGGTTCATAGATATTTGTGGATGCAAATATTGGACTGACCTGGATCTCAAATATTACTACATGGAATCTTCCTGATTTATCATAAGTAATTTTGAGTAAAGGCGAACATCATTTGGTATCCTCTGACCTAAGATACATATTGGGTCTTGATATTTACCAAATATTATAGCTTGACTCAGTTCTTCGCTGTTCTGAAATATGGTAGTACATAAGTCTGAGTTCAGGTATGATATAAGGTAATTGTGACAGACGTATGTAGTCAATAAGGGATTTGTCCCTCTTATTCGTTGAGAGTAAGATGTCTAAGGCTTAATAAAGTTAAATCAATGAGAATGACCACTCCGTGTCTCTAGGATTTAACATGACATCTATGACAAAAGGATAGATGATTGAATCACCTAAAACATTTCAAGTATGGTACTTGAAGGGGATCATGTTATTGAATGGCACTTTGTCATACGTATTAAGGGTAGTAAACCGTTGCTAGGCGGTATTTACTGCTTGCATCAATCTTCAATGAACCTTGTGCAAGTGGGAGATTGTAGGATCTTATATGCCCAAGACACATACAAGATTGATGTGGTTAGTACGTTATGATCCAAGTCAGGTCATACCCAATAACAGGCTATACAAACACTAACAAACACTTATTTATTGATGAGATCATACAATAAATATTTGACACCTATTTAGAAAATTGGTTTTCTAAATATTGGTTTAGTGATAGAACGTCATTATGTGGATAATATGTTCATGAGATAATTTTATGTTTCATTATTTGAGTTGGTTAATGCAGGATCGTTTAAGGGATTGAACACAATTACAACACAACAACACAATGAGAAGATTAACTAAACTTTAATCAAACAGTGAACTAGGTAACCAAAGGTGATACAAAGAACACAAGTAAAGCAAGAGACAGAACAAGAGAGTATAGTTTTCAAGGGATCAGTATATTGCTTTCTCAAGTTCTTTTACAAGTGTTACAAAGCATATGGAAGATACAAGAAACTTGAAATACTTATACTACAACCTACAGCCGGCTATACTATGAAAGCCAGCTGGATACAATTGACTAGACACTAACAAAATCAATTGTAAAATCAAAAGGCATATCTGCCTTTTGACCTTGTGACTATGACATGCCATAGCTCACATCCTTATACATTACAAAAAGGATAAAGTACATAAAGTGGAAAGTTTCATACTCAAGACCTCAATGTACAGTTACCAAAAGCATGGACCTTTTCACCAACTCTTGTAAGTTGGTGACTTATCAGAGACGCAGCGGAAAAGGTGCTTTATGGAACAGTACATCAGATAAAGCATGTGTACTAAAAGTCTTCGGAAGAAATCTGTCTTCATAGGGTGAAGCTTCGGAAGACTTTGTCTCTTGAAGCTTCGGAAGACTTCATGTTTGGCTTCGGAAGATATTGGTCTTGACTTCGGAAGATTTTACACTTAGAATGTTTTTCTAATGTATTGTGTAAAACTTCCGAAGCATTCTTCACTTCAGTACTTAGTGCATGTTGCTGAGACACTTTGGATGTTTTGGGTTGCATCAGACTTAAGGAATCCTTACAAACTCCCCCTAGGATGATGCTACCAAAACACTTAGAAGATATTCAGATGTTGGTAGTCTTCAGTACAATCAAGACCATTCCTTTCTTCATTTGGTGGTCAGGATCAACAAGACTCTCATAGTATCTTCTCATTTCAAAGAGATCATGCAGAGGTAAGTTGATTATGTCTTGCCAGGAGTAGACATTCTCAACACCTTGATCTCTGACAACATGCCATCTTTCTGGATTGGTAGAATAAGTCCAAGACAAGATAGGTGTCTCAGTTGCTAGAGGAGCCACTTGCATAGGAGTTGATTGGGTTGCCTCATCATGCACTTCCTCAGGTTGATCTGATTTAGCCTGGGGTGTAGAGGTAGATGACTTTGGCTTCTTCTTTTTAGTCTTTGGTTTAGAAGCCATTTTCTTCTTCCTCTTTAATGTCTTTAACTGAGAAGACTGGTCTGCAGCACCATGTTGATCATCAGTGTCTTTCTCAGTTGGGTGTTCCTCCCTCACAGGTTCAGAAGGAGAGGGAGTTTGACCCTGTCTTGGATCAGAAGATGAAGTTTGCTGAGGCTCAGCTGGAGGTTCTGGTTCAGGTGTCTCTGGTTGTTCAAACTTGACCTCCACTTCAGGTGGGACTTGACTTGAAAGAGAGTGCAAGTCAATCAATTCACCACTTTTAATCTTCTGCTTGATCACCCTTATATGCTCATCCATTGTAGATAGAGACATGGGACCAAGTCTCCTTCCGGAGAATCCATATGACTTCAAGAAGCTCATCATTCTTTGTCTGTCAGCAGACTTCTTTGCATTCTTTTGAATGATGGCTCTTGACTTTGCAGCTTCTTCCCTTAGGTTCCTTTTGGTTGTTTTTCTTTCTTTGACTAGCTCAAGCTCAAGTTGCTTTAAGTACTCGAACTCAATGAAGTCATAGGACAGGGGAAGAAGTGTATTTGCCTGATAGAAGCCTGTGGCACTCAGGTAGTTTATCATTTTGATTCTATCCTCTTTTTTATCTACCTGAGGTTCTTGTGGAGCCACAACTTCCTGTGCAGGACTTTCTTGAACTGGAGAGAGAGTTGGAGTATGCTTGTAAAGTCTTTTCTGTCTCTTCTCCTCTTTGAATTGGAGAAGTAACCTTGCATCCTCTTTCTCCTTTATCTCTCTTGACACTTCCATGTCAGCTAGTTCATTTAACTCTTCTAAGGGGAGGGAGATGATTTCATCAACATCATAGTTCCTGGTGTGTAAATAGGTAATCCTGACTGCCCTTAACTCATCATCTTTAGTATTTGGTCTGGGGGCAGCCCTGATTGCAGCTTGCATGAATTTAGATGACCCAGAAGAACTTTCTCCCCTTAGCCTCCTTTTCCTCTCTCTCTCTTCCTCCTCAATTTCCTCAGGAGTCATTATCCTTTTCCCTTTGTCACCAACAGACCTTTGTGACTCAGGGTGGATTGAGGCTTGGCCTTCATTGCTTGGTGTAGCTGGCCAGAGAGAGGCTGAGAAACACCTTCACCAGCAGGTGTCTCAGATGGAGTTTGGACCTCTGCAGCAGTTGTTGATGGTGAGACAAGGGTCTCAGGTTCTGCCACTGGGCCTTCAGACAAGGTTTCCCCTATGAAACTAATCTTAGGGTCCACCTCAACATCCAGTTGACCGATGACATTGCCTGATTGCCTAAGTCTCCTTCTTAGAGAGAACTCTGCAAGGATCCTGTCTTGGATTCTTTGAGCCAGCCTGTCAGCTTGTCTAGATTTGCTTGGATTGACAAGTGGCATGTTGACTAAATCCAGTCCTTCATAGAAGCTCAGGCTTTGGAACTGAAAGACTTCTTGTTGGCCTTGAACTCTGTGAAGTATGAGGGCTCTTCTGTCATCATCATACCTCCATCTGATGATGTAGTTGCCAGTTCCATGTGGTGGAGATGAGACAGCCCTTGGTATACCTTCCTCAAAGAGACTCCTGATTATAGAGTCTATAGAGTCCACATTAATGTGAGTTTGAGGAAGTTGCTGAGAATGCACAACAGCAAGTGAGGATGGTGAGTCCTCTATGTCCATTCTCTTTGAAGAACTCCCAGGTTCTGTGGTTGTGATAACTTTCTCCCCCTTTTTGGTAGCATCACCCACTTGCATAGGTGAGCTGGAGGATAAATCAGTCACTTCCACAGGTTCTTGTGTTCCTGGTTGAGTTCTCCTTAAAGGTCTCTCAGCTAGTTCTTCCTTCAAATATGAAATCTGAAGTTGCTGATCATTGACCCTGTTTTGTAAGGTAGTCACCTGAGATTCCAAGTGACTAACCTTAGAGACTAGATTGGTGCATGTTTGTGACAATTTTTGTACCTTTAGTCTCAAATTCCCCTCGTCTTCATCAGAAGAATCACTGGGGGATGAGAGGATTGGACCAAAGTCCTCTCTCTCACCACCAGCTTGAGTTTCTTGGCTGCTGGGTTTCCTCTGCTCACCGGCAACCTCAATTAAGATGCCAATGGGCTGAGTTGCCATGGTTGAGGTCTTAATGATGTAATCACTTTCAAAAGTGAGAGCCTCTTCCATATGGACATCCTGAACAGGTTCAGATGTGTCCACCTCAGTAATAGGTGACTGATGAGGGATAGACTGAGGAGAGTCAGAGGTACTCATCTCTCTTTGAGTAGGGGAGGAGAAGAGAGACTCATGGTACTCACTGAAGCCTAAGTCCTCATCAGTGTAAAAGGATAGGTTGGGAATTGGTTGGTTTAGATCCAAAGGCTGGGGATGGTAGCTGTCCCCTGAAGGTTGTTCACTTGAGTGTTGAGACTCAGAGTGAAAGCTTACGGTTGTTGGGCTAATGAGCTCATCAGGTTGAGCTTGAGGAACCTCAGCCCTGATAGGTAAAGTAATGGGAGTGGTTTGCTCCTCAGGAGAAGTGGGAGCTCTGGAGTCCACTTCTTCCTGTAAGGTTGAGTATTTAGGGGCCTGCACAGACTCAATAGCCTGAGCAGGGGTTCGTTGGGATTTTCTTTTGTAGGTGATGAATATTTGAGGTTGTGAAGAGGGTAGGAGAGCGGTAGGTGTGGGTTCAACACTAGCTTGGACTGCTATGTTGTCACCTTGAGCAATGAGCTCTAACATTTTTGGGACTAGGGCTGTTTCTACCCCTGAGAAGCCTACAGTTGGCTTCTTCATAATTTTAAAGATGCCGGGCTTCATCTGTCCCAGTTTAAGATATTGCCTGTTTCCCTCAACTGTGAGCCCAGTTCACAGTTGAGAATGTGTTTAACATATCTAGGAAACATGTAATACTCTAAGGAGTCTAAGTTTGCAAGTAAATTAGTATAAACAAATTGTGAATACCTGAACTTGACCCCCTGAACCATCCCATGAACTATAAAGGAGAGATCCTCAGGAATCTGGTCCCATCCACCATGCTTGTTTGATAAGCTGTGGATAACCACATGGAGCAGGTATTTCCACTGGGATGAGACCTTCCCTTTCCTGAAGGTCTTTACAGAGAAATCTCCTTCATATCCCATCTGCTCGAAGGAATGATTAACCGCTTCTTTTGGGAAGAACACTTCACCTGCTTCATCATCCAGCTGAAGATGTCGGTTGATGATGGCGGAGTGATGAAAATTGTTCTCCCCTGCACTGTGGCAGACAGTGCCCTCTCCCCATCCATAATGACCTCTTGGCAGGTCTTCCAGAATTCAAGCAAATGATCCTCATATAGAGGAGGATCAATGGTTAGGGAGGTGAAGTAGTGAGACAAAGACAAGAAACGGCAAACCTCTGAGAAATGAGGATCTTTGTCAGAGCATAACAGAGCAACCTGATTGTGTTGTCTGTGTAGTTGCATGGCAAAGTGAGGATCATTTCTGTGTGTAAGGTCAGCCATTGTGAGGTAGCTCAGAGATGAAGAGAAAAGAATGGGAAAGAAATTTCAGAGAGAAAGCTTTGGGTTTTAGGTATGGAAGAAAAGCAAATGATAGAAGAGGGGGGAAACCGTTGGGTTTATATGAGAGAGAAGGATTTCAGATAAAGTTTAATGAAAGAGGATAAACTTTGAAATCCGTATGTCGGTCCCACCTCTGAAAAAGTAGTTTACCTTTTTTCTCAAAAAGTAGTTTTCTTGGAATTCGAAAAGCTTCCGAAAGTAATTTGTCTTCGGAAGTTGTGATTGAAAAAGCTTCCGAAGCTAAAGTGGCTTCGGAAGAATTTTCCTGAGCGTCTTAAAGATTTATGCTTCGGAAAAGGAATAAACTTTTGGATGCTTTGTATAAGAATGAACAAAGCTTCCGAAAGTAATTTTTGCTTCGGAAGGAAAAAGTCCTTAAAAATGAATAAGTGTCTAAGTTAAGAATTTTAAGCTTCGGAAGATAAATTTTGACTTCTTCCGAAGGTAAAATTTCTTAGACAGTCATTTATTTTGAAGACATATTTTTCTTCCGAAGGTAAACACAACAACACAATGAGAAGATTAACTAAACTTTAATCAAACAGTGAACTAGGTAACCAAAGTGATACAAAGAACACAAGCAAAGCAAGAGACAGAACAAGAGAGTATAGTTTTCAAGGGAGCAGTATATTGCTTTCTCAAGTTCTTTTACAAGTGTTACAAAGCATATGGAAGATACAAGAAACTTGAAATACTTATACTACAACCTACAGCCGGCTATACTATGAAAGCCAGCTGGATACAATTGACTAGACACTAACAAAATCAATTGTAGAATCAAAAGGCATATCTGCCTTTTGACCTTGTGACTATGACATGCCATAGCTCACATCCTTATACATTACAAAAAGGATAAAGTACATAAAGTGGAAAGTTTCAGACTCAAGACCTCAATGTACAGTTACCAAAAGCATGGACCTTTTCACCAACTCTTGTAAGTTGGTGACTTATCAGAGACGCAACGAAAAGGTGCTTTATGGAACAGTACATCAGATAAAGCATGTGTACTAAAAGTCTTCGGAAGAAATCTGTCTTCATAGGGTGAAGCTTCGGAAGACTTTGTCTCTTGAAGCTTTGGAAGACTTCATGTTTGGCTTCGGAAGATATTGGTCTTGACTTCGGAAGATTTTACACTTAGAATGTTTTTCTAATGTATTGTGTAAAACTTCCGAAGCATTCTTCACTTCAGTACTTAGTGCATGTTGCTGAGACACTTTGGATGTTTTGGGTTGCATCAGACTTAAGGAATCCTTACAGTTAAATAATAAATATAAAATAGTGTTATGTTATAAAATTAAACTAAGTTTTAATTTTATAAGTTAGTTAATTGAAAGGGTGTTATAAAAATAAAGGATGAAAAGGGTGGAAAAGTTTTTTGAACACCCAAACTCGGCCGCCCAAGGGCCTTGGGAACTTCATTTTGGTCTTGTTTCATGCAAGACTTAATTAGCTATACACTCTTTCATGATTACAACTTGAACACTCTCTTTCTCTCTCACATAAGCAATAGTCTTTCTCTCCTTCTTCTCTCAAGATTTTGAAAATCTTTGGCAGATTTCCAAGTGATTATTGGCTGAACTTGAAGCTACTTGTAGGCTAAAATTTCGAGTTCAAGAAGAGGGAGAAGGCTTGGTGAAACACTACCTAGCAAGTAAGTGTTTGGAAGGCTTGTGGGTATCACGATTTGAGGTCCTCCACCTTGTAGGATTGCTGCTCAATAACATCATCATCTTCAAAGATTTCGACCCTTTTGAGCTGCTGAAAGGTAGTTTATGGCAGCCTCTATATGGTTGTCCATAATGCTCGTTTTATGTTTACATAGCTTGCTTATTAACATAATATGATCCTTGTAATATTGGTTTGTTTTATACATATATTTGTCTCCTAAAGAACATGATTTTCAGTTTTATAATCATGTTTCAAAATATATATCTGCTGCATTTTTCAGAAAGTTTAAGAGGTTAAACTTTGATTTTATCTTCTAACAAACCATTCAAAACATCAATGCGGAACATCAAAACAACTTTTAATTTCATTAAAAAATGCTTTTGCAAGTTAATACAATCATTCAATACACATTTTCGTTTGGTCGCATTACAATGCAAAATATTAACAAAAGAATGCCATCCAAAATGCTGCGAGCCATCCTCAACAATGCTCACCTGCCAACTAAAAATGCATAAAAAGTCAGTGTTGCTGAGTGAGTTCTAGTTGTATAACCATTCTTTTCTTTTGCATGTGAACACACATCATACGTACAAATAGATAATATCATTCGTTGGGCTCAAAATATCCATCTCTTCCAAATCATCATCAGCAATTCCTTTCAAATCATCCATCAAAAAGCACAAATTGTCACTATTACATGCTGAATTACAATCAATACCAGCAAAAGCATGATCTCCACTGTTTGAAGAGAAATCAATATGCTCATCATAGGAATTTTCTGATGAAGCATATTCTGACTCATGACCAACCACAACAATATTCCCTCGTACAAAATCATCAGTGAACTACCTAGATGAAGTCAGTTTTCTTTTCTGTTCTATCTCTCTTTCAAATGTTAGCAGTTTCCCATGAAGTTGGGTGAGAGATAGATTATCTAGATTTGCACTTAAGTATAGGACAATGGTATATGTCTCCCATCTCTCAGGCAGGGATTTGAGAAATCTGTTGTTCATCTGACTGTTTGTATATTCATGTTTAACCATTTTCAACTCAGATATCAAATAGGAGAATCGCTCAAACTGTTGAGTCAGTGACTCACCCTTTCTATGAGAGAATGTCTCATATTGTTGGGCAAGGATATCTCTATTGTTTGCTAAGACCTCATCAGTTCCTCCAAATTGTTCTTTCAGAGCAACCCAGAGGTCATGAGCAGATTCATGATGCATAAGTCCACAATAGATTTCATTAGGCAGTGCCATGGCCAGAATTCCATGGGCTTTAGCATCAATTTCAAACAGTTTCATATCTTCATCTGAATATTGCTCTTTCTTCTTCGGAATCATTTCATTGGTTTCCAGATTACTCACCATAGGCCTATATGGTCCATGAACCATAGATTTCCAACAACCTGAACTATTAACAGACAGGTGATAAAGCATTCGTTGTTGCCATATGTTGTACTGACTCCTAACAAGCATCAGAGGCTTTGTTGAGGAGCCAGTATTGTGAGGATCATTGATTGATGCAGCCATTTTCACCAATTCAAACAGGTTCAATAAGAGTTTAACATATCTAACTCAAAAACTCAACAACACAGTTTGAAACAAAAAGAATCTCAAATTGATTAACACGAAGCAACAGAAAAACAAACTCTATAACCAATTCTTGCAAATTTGCTAATTCGATCAAACTAAGATATCAAGAATAGTTTCAATGATCAATTGTTAAATCGATCAATGATTAACCTGCTCTCATACCATTTGAAAGGATCGAGATCTAGTTTGATCAATTAGATTAGGATTTGCAGCGGAATAGCACACGAATTAGACAAAATTCTAGCAAGAATAATATGAATATTCCATCAAACAATAACAGCTATAGGGAGAGAGTTTTCTGCAAAAACAATGTTTTCATTCATGCACAAACTTCCCGTGGGGGGAAATTAGGTCAACATTCTTTTTATAAGGAATGTGACATCGGCTAACGTCACTTGATAGTGACATCTAATTGATTTATACAATCAACTAAAAGTAAGGTAAACTACTGAAGATGTCCACAACAACTGAGGACACCTTCATTAAAACTAAGTATAAACTAACATTACAACTATTGAAGTTATAACATCTAAAGTATAAGAACTTCAGATGTTATTCATAACATAAAACTACTGATTACAAACTACTGAAATGTAAACCATCACAACTAGTAAAGAGAACTACTTCAGCTGTTGTGACAACTTCTCAGAACTTGATCTTCAGACTTTGTCTTCAGACTTTCTTCAGACTTTGTCTTCAGACTTTGTCTTCAGACTTTGTCTTCAGACTTTGTCTTCAGACTTTGTCTTCAGACTTTTTCTTCAGACTTTGTCTTCAGACTTTGTCTTCAGACTTTGTCTTCAGACTTTGTCTTCAGACTTTGTCTTCAGACTTTGTCTTCAGACATTGTCTTCAGACTTTGTCTTCAGACTTTGTCTTCAGCAGTTGTCTTCAGACTTTGTCTTCAAACTTTGTCTTCACCAGTTGTTCTTCAGACTTTGTCTTCGGCTGTTGTAGATCACTTCAGTTGTTTTGATTTCTGTTGGACAACCTTCTGATCTGGCTCATTGGTTCTTTTGGTCCAATACCCCCAAAATTCAGTCATGTGATTGAAGTAAACTGTGGGATTAATAGTCAAGGCGGTGTAGTAGGATGATTGGGTGAGGAAGGAGATGATTTCAGAGAACTCCACATCTCTTGAAGAGTCAAGAAGTGCGACTTGGTTGTGTTGAGGATTTAGGGCCATTGGGAAAATGTGAAGGTAGAGCAGTTTGAGCTTGGGTAAATTTGGGAAAAGGAAACTTTTAGGGCTGTAAAACTTTGTTGTAAGAAGATGATGGTGAATAATTAGGTTTATTTAAAAGAGGGTGAAATGGCGGTAATGTGTTAGGATAAGGTGAAGTGATGTTTTAGTGGAAGATGTGACAGGGGCGGTAAGGTTTAATTCAGTTAAATAATCCAACATCATTAACCGAATCTTTTCTTTTTACAGTGTAGGGCCCCAGCGATTTCCGTTACACAGTAAAATCTCTCTTCCGAATATAAAACATTTCCGAAGGCAATCCCTACTTCCGAAGGTAAAAGGTTACTTTCGAGAGTAAGGATTGCTTTACGAATGGAGAGGTTTTGTAAGCTTCGAGAGTAGATCTGAAATGAAATTAATCGCTTCTTCCAAGACTAAAAACTCTTCCGACAAGAAAAATTATCCTTAGAGAAATTTTGCTTCGGAAGATATGTAAAATGTCTTCCGAGGGGTAATTTCGCTTCGGAAGAAATTTATACTTAGAAAATTTTAGAGAGATCTTTTGTAATAGGGCTTAGATTGTATTGACATAAGACATTACAAATTAAAAGTTTTTCAAAAGAGTTAAGCTAATCACTGATTATCATCCCACTAACGGTAATGAGATATTTAAATGTGACTAGGTTAATGAGATTGAGATTCTCACGATGGATCGAATATAGTGACTGAGTTAATGATTGATGGCGGAATCAAACAATCAAGAAACATTCAATGCAGAAGAAATACTCATAGGTGATTGATTACAAATACTGTTAGGGTTATCAAGAAATGTAATAATGCACCTAGAGAATACAAATATTCTCATTGTCTTAAATTTTGTTACCTCATGTACGAGGTTATCTATTCTATTCATAAGCAGACAAGATGCCTTTACAAAATGACTAAACTACCGCTGACCTATTACATCAGAACTAGTCTAAGTCTTGATCCGCATCTCTGCTTGTTCTTCCGCATTGGCAAATACGGATGAGTTGACTTGATGAGCATTTCTTCACTTGATCATCCGCATTAGTATGTTAGTCATCCGCATGGGTTAATGCGGATGAACAAATACTTGTGTGTATTTGTCCAGCATCTGCATTGGCAAATGCGGATGAACAAAGTCTTGTCCGCAATACTAATTGGTCTTCCGCATTTGTCAATGCAGAAGAACAAATACTTGTATGTATTTGTTTTATCTCTTCTGCATTGAGAAATGCACAAGACCATACTTGGTTTTTCTTATGCAAGATCTTCATCCGCATTTCTTCTTGGACTTATGGTATTCCAGCAAAGCAACCATCAAATCAACCATTGAATTGGCATGCATAGTGCTCTCAGGGTCCAACAATACTCCCCCTAAGGATTATGCAGCCTATGTTCTTCAATTTTAGGTGGTGATTGAGGTTGTGATGATTATGTTGGGTCTTGTGATTGTGAAGAAGGTACTGCATGAGCTGGATTCAGAATTGCCTTGATCATGTTGACAAATTCTTGAGCATCTGACATTTTATCCCTACTTAGTACATGAATCTTCATGCTTCTCATATTGTGAATGGCATCAAGAGGTAGTTTCTTAAGTGAGATTGGTTCCCAAATAGACACCGTTACATCAACTTCTAGTTTGACAATGTTGGCCAACTATAGAGGTGTCTTCTTCTTCCTTTTCTCCATCTTTGCACTAATCTGATCATAAGCCATTTTTAATATTTTGATACACTTTAGAAAGAAATGAAAAGCCCTGATCTGCCCAAGATGCATATTAAGTTGATGTGGCTAGTGTGATATGAGCCAAGTCGGGTCATACCCAATAACAAGCTAAACAAACACCAATAAATTATGACACCAATATAGAAAATGGGTTTTCTAAATCATTGCCTTTGTAGATGAACATCATTATATGGATAATTGTTCATATGGTACTATTTGTTTTTCATTATTTAGTCTTACTAAATAATAACAAATAAAAGTACTAAGTTTATAAAGTTTAAATAAATTTTAACTTTATAAACATAAGGGTTTACTGAGTGTTTAATTATGCAACAAAACAAAAAGTGGGAATCCATTTTCAAATGGATTTTCAGTCGCCCACTAGCTTTGGGGGTCCCATCTTTGTCTTATAAACACACAAGATTAAAGGCATTATCACTATCCTTCCCAAGTGACTTCTCTCCTACATGCAAAGGCTGATTTTGCTCTCATCTTCCTCTCTCTCTTTTTCGAATTTGAAGTGAAGAGGGCAAAAGAAAGGTCGAAAGTTTCAGCATCAAAAAGGGTTTTGTTGCTGAAAGTTGGTGTCAAGAAACCTAGCATTCAAGTGGTTCATTTGTGGCTTGGGGTATCACCATCTTGAGGTCTTCTTGCTTGAAGATTCAGCCACGAAACTCATCCTTTTCACCTCAACTATATCGATTTTCTGCTGCTCCAAAGGTTGTTTTTAACATCATATATATATATCTATTCTTGTATGCATCTCGTATAATGATCCATGGTTTGGGGTTTGCTTATTAAATGGTTTTAACCATAATTATATTAGCAAGTTTTAAAACTTATTCTCCGCTGCGTTTTTCATATATACAAGCTTATATGAACTTTGATAAACTTGTTAAATCCCTTCAATGGCATCAAGAGCCACTTATACGAATGCATACATATATTAGACTTTCTAGTTCACGGTTTTGCGGTATGTGACACCATATGGCCGAGAGTTAGAGGGCTGGAATGGTTACCCCTTTTGATTTTAAAGATACTATTTTATATGCATGTTAGGATCTTTACAATTTAGGTCATGTTTGTTTGTTTGTTTGGACAAAACCCATTTGTTCTTGGTTTATGTTGGCCAAGATTATGGGTTGAAAAGGGGCTGCCAAAATCGATAGTGTTAGGACCTGGTATTTGAACGAATACCTAGTGATTAGCTGTAAACCAGATCAAATAGTGCGGAATCCTATTTGATCGGCGATCCAATTAGTGAGAACACACGAAGAATCAATCAAGAATTGAAACTAACGTTAGAAATCGATTGGGAATCGATCTAATGTGTTCTATGAACTTGGAGAATGAATGGGAGGTTTCTGGACGGCTAGGGTACGTCTGGAATCATAATTAATGGAGAGTCTCCCGTTTTTCACGAATTGAGTTGTATTTATAGGTTGGTACTATTCAATCGTGCGACTGAACCATTAGTATGGTTCAGTCGTGCGATTGAACCATGCGGTTGATTCATTCGTACGACTGAGTGTTCAGTCGTGCGATTGAGCCAATCTTATGTTCAATCATACGACTGATCCAGTCTCCTGGTTCAGTCGTGCGACTGAGTCAATCGTGTGAAGTTATTCATGCGTATGGTTCATTCGCATGAGCCATTTGTATGAGAACTTCATTATGTTAAGTTTGAATGTATTATTTAATAAACATTATGTGTAATCATTCAAGCAATCACTAACCTAATTAACCAATTCAATGTCGACTCATTAATGAAACATTAAACATTTTAACTAACAAACAATCAATATCATTTCATTAATCATACCAAACAAGATCTATTACATCACATATCATGATCTAGGGACATACATGTATCAACAAACTCCCCCTTGGACCAAGATCTCTCTAATGTCTTGTTTTCTTCATTACCTCCTCATATTTCTTGTACTTGTCCTCTTTTGTGACTCCCGCGTGAATATCAAACGCGAAACAAAGTCTTATGACAATTTGGAACTGGAGGGCCTGTACAATATCTTGTGTATCATAGAAGAGTGGCCACTTGTATAGTGTATAGACATCCTTTTCTGACAAGTTCCTAAGCCACATCGGGTCAAATACTCTCATTGTATCCATTTGGCCCCCTTTATTTAGAACTATGACTGCTTCTGCTGTTCTCCAATTGTAGTACCACCACTTAAAGTGTGGTGTGAAATCCTTTGTCATTTCCTGGAGTGGGATTCTTGACATTGTGCGCGGAGGATTCCACTTCAACACTATCTTTGGTTTTCCAGTAATGGCATCCATCTCAGACCTTCTAATATACCTTGTAGGTTGCTGAGTTCTGAAGTTAATCCACCTAGTGTGGTACTCTTTCTTTAGGGCAGCCTCAAACCAGCCTGACATCTTTCTCGGGTCAGCATACAACAGCTTCAATTTGGCTAGCTGGTTGAGCTCAAAACCTGGTAGAGTCTTTAGATCATGTGGAAATCTAAAGTACTCTATGCCCTTCTCCCTCTTAACGGCATAAACGTTAAGATCATCAAAATATCCCCATGCTATAATCCTGCCTGACACCTTAAGATGTTTCTTGACTCTGTAGATCTTGGTGTAGGCATCTTTCTTCGGTGCAGCACGTTGGGCTCTAACTTCTTTAAAACATGCAGCCCATTCAGCCTGACGGATATCAACATCATCCTTTGAGGCTTGGGCCATTCCCTCTGTCTTCTCTGACTCTTGCTCCATTTTGTCTAACACCTCAAATGTATCACCGACAAGGGATTCACCCAGATTGGGAACCACATTGCCCTTATTGTCAGCATACTGAGGATAGTTCTCTGCAGTGACATCTTCTATCTCTATTTCATCAACGTCATTTAGCTCGTCATCACAGGTAGAATTACATGTCGGAGCATCTTGCACTATTTCATCAGGATTGAGCTTGAAATTTTCTACCAGTTGCTCGTTTGATAGATCGTGAATTATTTCCCCTTCTTCAGGGGTATAACTCACTGACCTTCTGACAATCCCTTGCAGATCAAGAACCATTGTGAGTTGAGACTTGACCTGCTGAAGGGGAGCAATATCAAACTCATCTCTTTTGTAATTTGGATTTTTATCCTGAATACTCGGCTCATCACATGGAGGTGCAGAAGCAGAAGCTGGCAGATCTTGTCTGTTCTTTGATCTTTTCTCTTGCCCTGGAGCTGAGACAGACTTAGCTGCTTCTCCTCCGTTAGTGTCATCATCTTCGTGCCATTCTTCAGTTTTCTCTTCGTCAGTTTCACTCTCATCGTCATCATCATCGTCTTCATCATCATCATCATTTCTGTCCCCATCCCTTATCTTTAATGGCTCATCCTTCGATCCTTTCAGCTTTAGCAAAATGGCCTTTTTAGCCTTTTCCAACTCCTCTTTTTCTTCCCTGAGGTGACGCTTTGAGCTTGGAGAAGGGCTATCTTGTTGCTCTGGGCAGTCATCTCTCGGGCCTACCTTTCTATCACTTGAGCCTGCTCTGCAATTTGGTGAGTTTGTGCGGCAGTCAGGTCAGTAAGCTGGCGGATTTGGGAGGCCTTTTCCTCATCGGCAGCAAGCAAACGCATTATCATTCTGTTTAGTGCCGACAACTGTTCTTCTACCGCAACTGTAGGTAGAGGTGATTTGTAAGTGAATGAGGGATAGGCTGAGGGCTCGGTTTTGGTGGCTAGTGGTGGTGGTGGTGGTTGTGGTGAATATCGGTCAGGTCGGGATGATAGTGGTGGTGAGTAAGGGGTGAATGATGTAGTGGTGGCTGGGATCTGTATTGTGGTGGTCGGTCTGGTGGTGTCTGTGGTTGCTGTGGGGGCTGTGGTGGCTATGGTGGTGGATGGTGTGTCTAAAGAGGTGGTAGTGGTGGTGGTGGTGGCTGTAGTGGTTGAGGTAGTAGAGATGAAGGTCAAACGACGCTTCTTCTTTGGTTTCTGCCCATGGGGTTGAGCCATCCATTTTCTCCTCGTTCCCTTCGAGGTGGATGCTCCCCCTCCTACCCTGCCGATTGACCCTGGAGCATAGGTCGGGTCGGTCTCTGTCTCTCTAGAGTCTCTTGAGTGCTCACCAACCACCCGAAGCCCATGTACTGTGGGAACCACTTTTCTTCCCACAGTCCTGGTGAGGGGCTCCTCATCAGACTCTTCTTCTTCTACTTCTGTCTCAAGGACAAAATCATGATGAAACCCAGCTGATTCGGTAACTTCTGCAGCCGGGGCGGATGCTGGAGGCACGACATCAGACGTAGTGCCTCTTTGTGGAACAGGCATATTGTCTCCGGCACCCCACTATCATCATCATCTGAATCATCAGTGGGTAGGACAATTGGCTCCACGTCGGAGTCACTATCCTCGTGACGCCATTGGCGTCTCCCCGGTGCCACATAACTTTCATCTGCTAAATGGCCAATCAGCCTCTTTTCCTGGGGCTTCACTTGCTTGCCCCGGTACACCACCATCCTACCCAAAGTAGTGTCATCCATAAGTTCCAAAGTCATTGCATGGTGACTTTCCTTGGGGAGCAGAGGCAGCTTATCATTGAATATCATCTGAAGAAACCTTGGATACATACAAAAGCCATCTTTCCCTTGCTTCAAGGTTCTCTACCAAATAAGCAAAGATCATATTCGAGAAGCTGAAAGGGTGGTTCAGCACCAGAGCCACAAGGCATTTTGTATCTGATCTGATAGGTCATCGAAACCACCCCTTCTCGAAGCAATGCACTTAAGAATCACATGTGCCAGATATTTGTATTGTGGGCACTGTTGCTCTTATTTAGTACCCCCGAGTTAATGTCCCCCGCATACATGATTCGGAGGAAACACCCTCTCACTGTCAAAGGATGTAACTTCGTGGGGTGAGTGTGTCATCCCCAAACTCAAGGATTCTCTGGATGTCAGTAGCGGTAACCTGATAGGTTGGCCCATAATGGTGCTTCGGATGCTGTATGGCTCACGAGAGCGATCCACTGAGGCATTCTCCCAGAATGCCTGGTGTAGTGATTTGTAGGGCGTGCATGGTGTAGATATAGCCTTATGTATCCGTGAGCATTTGAGGAAGGCTATAATCTCGGAGAACATGGCCCTGTTCCCGTTGTGTGTGGTCCAAATGGGCACATATTGTGCTTTGGATTAAGAGACCATCTGTCAGCCATTTTTCCTCAAACACAAAACACATGATCATTAGTACATAATACATAAGAATTCAGTTCTAAGTGTAGTGTTTCACTTTCATTCTGATTCATTCATGCGAATGAATCATGCGACTGGAGTCATTCGGTTGTTCTTAAGTACGACTGTGCTCATTCGGTTGAATGAGACATGCGATTGAGTTCAATCTGCCGACTGAGTCTTCGATTGGTTTAGTCGGCCGACTGAACTCATTCGGGTGGTTCATTCGGCTAAATGACCCAATCGCAAGGTTCAATCGTGCGATTGGAGTTCATTGGAACGACCAGTCGCTTGCCCCACTGTTCGATTGCCTATGGGTCGAATCTTGACCAATTTAAGTCATTTAACAGTGTTTAATGGTCCATTAGACTCACCTACTTGTCAATAATAACCTATTAAACTTAATTTTAACATTTTGCTTAGTTTATGGAGGTGATTAGGTCATTTCTCAGTTTGGTTCTTGATTCAATCGAGTGTCTCTTATGTAGGTTCTTTAATCTTCTGATTTTGGTAAGATTCAAGAGTAATGTACCTGTAAAATCGTCACTCAAATGTAAGAAACTCAACAGCAATGTAAATCAGGATCTGTAGCAATTTTTGGCAGAGTAACGGGAAGAATGCGATTTGGGTGTGATTTTGGTGTGATGAGGAACGTGCGATCGACTGAGGCCCTTAAATATTGAACCTAAGTTCAATCGGCCGATTGGCCTCATTCGCTCAGTTCATTCGGGCGACTGAGTCTTAGTCGTACAATTGGCCTAGTCAATCGCATTCAGTTGGCCGACTGAGTCTCAGTCGGTCGACTTCCTCATTCGGTCTCTTTCATTCGCATCTTCAGTTGACCGACTGAGCCTCAGTCGGTTGACTGCTTCATTCTCCCCCTTCTATTCGGTCGAATGGATCATTCTCATGTCCATTCGGCTGATTGGGCGCCATTCGCATAGTTGGTCCATAACCATGATCCAATCGTGCGAATGGGTCACACTTAGTGAGTTTACGGTCATTTTGAACATTTTACTTTTAAGATCCTTTTAACTTTTGACAATAACATTATAAGCTCTTAACCAATTTAGTCACCTCAGACGTGACTCTTTTAAAACACGTTGTCACCTCTGACGTGACTCTTTAAACTTTGAAAAACATGTGGCCATCTCAGACATGACCCTTTTAGGTGAGTTAATTCATTTTCATTTTCCTGATGTAGTCCGACAGACACACACACTAAAAGATTAAACTAGAAACTTAAACTAAATACACAAATAAAATTTGTTTTAGGACTTTTTGTGAGAGATAAAACCCTAAGATGGAAATCTACGGGATTTGGTTCCGGAATCGAAAGCTTCAACATAGATTGACCACACCTGGACCAATTCAATTTTGGAATCATACAGGAACATCAAATCATTTGGGACTTGTTATCAAAATCTTTCGATGCTCAATTCTTGGTGTTCATCCAGAGTCATCAGCAGCTTTAGGGAATCATACTGGAACTCTTACATTACCACATTAATTTGAACTTTCAAGAATTGCAGCCACAATGATTGTCAATATGTTTGTCCACTTAAATCCATACACAGACTCTTGACTCAAACCGGTGATTGTTTTTGGTTTATTTAATTCAACGAACATTTGTGGATCCCACACTTATATGGTAATCAACATCCCTCAGGAGCTTTTGAGCGGTCTACGGGTATTGTTACAAGAAGAGACTATTCTTAGAGCTTTCATAGAGAAACCAGTCCTCAGGTCAGTGCCATCGCACAACAAAGAGGCGGCAAACAACAATGAATTCTAGAATATCTAGGTTATGCTTATCCTCAGGTTAGTGCCATCGCACGGCAGAGAGGCACACAACCTATCTCTTTGTTAGAGCAGCTTTTATTTTGCACCAAATGCACCAACAACATAGGTCATTAGCTTGATAGCATTTTTCTTTCATTTTTTTCGTGCTTTGCTCTATTTATGGTCATCCGCACACATTTGTGGCGTTTACATGCTCATTACCCCTTATTGGAATATTATTGATTGTGTTAACCAGTGATAAGATGGAAGCCCACAGTCAGTTGAACAACTTAGTTTGATCTTGAGATCACCAGTCCGGTCTAATCATCTATTGTGTTGAATCTACCGACATATCAATTGTGGTGTACCAACCTCTAGGTTTACTCTCATTGTGTTACCTTAGGAGTTACCAGTTTTTCTATCATCTTCGTTTTATATTGCTTAGACTACACAGACTTATACTTTGAATTTTTTTTCATCTTTTCTAAATTAGGATTTTAAAGTCCCTCTTGACTTGTTCCTGTGTACTATCATATACCAAAGGGTTTGAATCGGTATCACGGATACGATCTACCTTGTATCAGCTTTCCACTCCTTCTCCCTCGGTTTCCCTTTTTTTTTTTTAATGTTGCTTGCTGACTTATTCTCCCCCTAAAATACTAAAATCAACCTGGTTTAATTATTTTAGAATTTTAATAAACAGCAGAATAACATGAGTTTAATTTAAACAGACTAAAATAAACAAATAAAATAAAATAAAATTAAAAAGAAAAATTAACTAAACTACATCGGACTACACATGATCATCATCAGGAATAACATCACTTCTCTTTTTAACGCCGTTGACCTCTAGCAGATATTGAAAACGTGGTTTATCAAAGGCTTTAGTATAGAGGTCAGCGCGTTGAAAACCAGTATTAATTTTTACCACATCAATTAAGTTCTTTTCGAAACAATCTCGTATGAAGTGATATTTAATACCGATATGTTTGGTCTTAGGATGTTGGACCGGATTTTTAGTTACTGCAATTGCAGCAGAGTAATCTACAAAAATAGGAGTAGAATGGAACGTCAAACCGTAATCCCGCATTTGCTGTTGAATCTAGATGATTTGTGAACAGCAACTTGCAGCAGCAACATATTCGGCTTCACAGGTTGACAATGCAACCGATGTCTGCTTCTTACACTGCCAGGTAATTAATCTTCTCCCAAAGAATTGACACCCTGCTAATGTTGACTTGTAGTTCATCTTGCAGCCTCAGTAGTCCGAGTCACTATACGCCATGAGCTCAAAATCATCATCATGAGGATACCACAACCCAAGTGTGGGTGTACCCTTTAGATAGCGAAAAATCCTTTTGACCCCGATCAGATGATTGACCTTAGGTTTAGCCTGATATCTAGAACATAAACATGTCGCATACATGATATAAGGTCTAGAGTCAGTGAGATAGATGAGGGATCCAATCATTCCTCGGTACATCGTGGCATCCACAAGATCTCCATTTTCATCAGGTGCAATGTCATGATTCGTAGCCTGTGGAGTACCGGCAGCAGATGCATTCTCCATGTCAAAGTGATTTAGAATTTCTCTTACGTACTTGGTCTTATGTAGAAAGAACCCATTTGGTGTTTGATCCACCTGTAGCCCGAGAAAGAACTTCATCTCCCCCATAGCACTCATCTCAAACTCTTTCTGCATAACTGCTACAAATTCTTTGCATAACTCTTCGTTCTTTGAACCGAAAATTATGTCATCAACATAGATTTGTACGAGCAGTAGGTCGCCATCTTTTTCTTTAATGAACAGCGTGCAGTCAATGACTCCCCTGCGAAAGCCGTGTTTCACAAGATGAGTCGAGAGTTTCTCATACCAAGCTCTTGGAGCTTGATGAAGCCCGTATAAAGCCTTGTCGAGTTTGTAGACTCTATCCCGATGATAAGGATCTTCAAATCCCTCGCTTTGACTGACGTAACTATTTCTCTAATTTCCCCATGAAGAAATGCACTCTTCACATCTAATTGATAGACTTTAATCTTCATGTACGATGCATAGGCAAGGAAGATACGAATGGCTTCCATCCTTGCCACGGTGCAAATACCTCATTGTAATCAATTCCCTCGACTTGGCGAAATCCCTGAACAATCAGTCGAGCCTTGTTCCTGATAATGATCCCTTGGTCATCTTTCTTGCATTTTAAAACCCATTTGGTGCCAATGACCTTAGCACCTTTAGGTCTATCAACCAGAGACCATACACCTAACTTCTTGAACTGAAGAAGTTTTTCTTGCATTGCACTCACCCACGCCTCATCATTTAGTGCTTCACTGACATATTTTGGCTCAACCTGTGAGACAAAACACCGATAGGCCCTCATGGATACATCCCTTTTCCATAACAGAGGCATAATCAGCTGAGTACAGCTGATTTCGGTTTGTACTCCTGATCGGACATCCCCAATGACATTGTCTAGGGATGATAAATGTTTAGACGTGATCCTGGAGTAGTACGAACAGCTACCTGAGAGCCAAGATGATGAAAATTTGGTTCTTCATCTGAGGTAGTTGGAGTTTGAGGCTCTGACGTCGAAGGTGCACCACTGGTACATGCTTTGGGACTTTTAGGAACTAGAACCTGTTCCTCCTGAATGTTCTGGTTAGCTTCTTCAGCTTCATTTTCAGAGGAGGTGTCACTGTCGTCGATTACTCCCCCTAAATGAGTAGATGATTCTCCCTATGAGCTAGATGTTGGTGGATTCAAGCTATCATACATCATTCGTGTAGCTAATTCGTCATCCGAGGGAGAGAGAGGAATGTTGAATGACTTGAAGAATCCATCATAGTCAAAGAAGTAGGTGGGTCCTTTGCCAGTAGGTGGTGTTGTGAATCGTTGAACATCAACATTACACCAAACTTCTACTAGACCTGTTGAGTTATTGTAAACTCGCTTGTTATGTATGTTGTATCCTAGAAAGATGCCTTCAGGTGCCTTCTCGCTGAATTTACCTTCTTGTGTCTTCTTCAGAAGTGTGCACAGCGCCCCAAATGGTTCGAGATACTCCAAGTTCGGTTTGCGTCTTTGTAGTAGCTCGTAACATGTTTTTCCATGGCGCTTGACTATCAGGACTCGATTCAGTGTATAACATGCATTTGCCACTGCCTCACTCCAGAATTGGATAGGCAGTTTCGAGTCTGCCAGCATAGTCCGTGCTGTCTCTATCAAGCTCCTGTTCTTTCTCTCAGCAACGCCATTCATCTGATGTGTGTAAGTAGAAGTGAATTGATGCATAATCCCCTTTTCCTTGCAGTATTCCTCCATCCAATGGTTCTTGAATTCTGTTCCGTTGTCCGAGCGTAATTGTCTAACTTTCAACTTGTTGTAGGAGATTCCAGTGTGGTTACTAACTCCTTGAATGATTCAAATGTTGTTGATTTGGATTTCAGAAACATTACCCAAGTGAACCTTGAGTAGTCGTCGGTGACCACAAAACAGTACAAGTCGCCTGCAATGCTCTTTGTACTGACTGGACCGAACAGATCCATGTGAAGAAGTTCAAGAGGAAGTTCTACTGAATTCACTTTCTTTTCCATATGAGACTTCTTTGTCTGTTTACCTTTCTTGCAAGCTATACAGAAATCAGGAAGCTGAAGTTCTTGACATTAACCCCTCTCACTAGATCCTTCTGTATCAAGTGATTCATCTTCCTTTGACTGATGTGTCCCATTATCCTATGCCAGGAGATGGAGTCATTTTCAGTAGCTTTGGATAGAAAACACTGAACCTCATGAGCCATTGTATAGCTGTGACAGATCCAAGACATAAAGATCTTATATCTTGAAGCAGTAATTAAAACTTGGTCCTTGGGATCACGTAGTCTTTCTTCAGTACGTAACACCTCTTGCTGACGTAGTTCACCCTATCAAACTTAACTTTCTGATTTCCAACTTCTCCCTGAGCTGTGATATATCCTCCTTGTTTCTAGCAAACGAAACATGCCCTCCTTTTATTTGTTTGACATTTGATAAAAGAGCTCTGTTTCTAGTCATGTGCGTGGATGCTCCGTTGTCTACTATCCATGTGTTAGTTTCAGCATTGTATTGAACAACCTACACATACAAGGTAAAGGATTAGTTTAGCTTAGGAACCCAAGCGTTTACTGGCTTGGGTTTCCTAGAGGCATCACACATCAGAAATTCAACCCATTGACCCTTAGAAGGTGAGGGTAGCTCAGGTCCTCTTGTCATCATTATCAGCCTCAGAGGTTGTCTTCTCTTCCATAACCAGATTTGTGCAATGCCTGTTTGTGATAAACAGTCGACTGGCTAACGGATTGAACTTTCTGTTCACTAGTTCGTCTAGATGGAGTTAAAGAGCTCCTCTTAGAAGCCCTAGGTTTTGAGTCCTGAAGTGCAATCTTCTTCCTAGGTGTCTGATAATGAGGACAGTAGGAAGCAATGTCTCCACATTCTCCATAGTTGTAGCACGCCCTGCTATCAACTTTATGATTAAACTTTCTTTTGGAGACGTGTGTGACACTCTAGTAATATCACTCACTTTAGGTTTGCCTCTGGTTCTTTTGATGTGTTTACTGGTTTAACAAAATTAACTGATTTAACCTGTTTGACATCCTTTTCTTTTTGTTTAATTGGTCTTTGACTTGAAGTATGTGAAAGATTATCCTTAAAAGCCCTTTTAGTTCTGATTTGACTTTGTTTGAACCTAACTTTAAGTCAACCTTTTTAAATTCCTATTCTAGATTAACACAAGGCAAATTACCCTTTTCCTTTGACGTGGTCTCTTTTTGATTGTTTTCAAGTGTCAATAGATGAACATAAGGAATCTGGATCACTACAAGAGGAACACACTACATGATCCTTGATGGGATTACTATTTATAGGTCTCGTTTTGGGTTCAACAGTCTCAAGTGGTGGCGGAACCACTTTATAACCAGTCCCTCCCCGTTGTTCCTTTCTTTCACTAAGTGTTGGACTATGTGGGACGAACTAGTCCAACTATGCAGTTTCTATTTAGTGAATTTACTTCTACTTCTAGAACTGCCTTTTGCTTCTTAGTGTCTTCAAGGGAGTTAGATAATACCTAATGTCATTAGCTTGATTAAAGGCAACTACTTCGGTTTACCTAAGCTGTTTAGTCAAAAGGCCTATCTTTCTTTATAACTGAGCTCATTTTGTTTTAATACCCTATTAGCCTCAGTGCATAGATGCAAATCTTTTATCAAGTTATCATTATGATCTAATAACCTAGCAAATTTAGCATCTATGCTATTCCTAAAGGCATAACAATCAGAACAAGCATGATATTAAACATTGTGTTAGTAGTACTTACCTGAGCTGATTCAGAAGCGTTTGCCATCAATGCAGTATGAGATGATTCTCATTCTTTTGCTTCTGTCTTTTCTGTCTCTGACATGGTAGTCTCCACTTTTGGCTTGTAACTGACCTCGGTTGCAGTTGCTTCTTCACTATGTGACATTGCTATCTCAACTGCTAGATCTCCTTCACTAGCGGAATCACTGTCAATATGTTCTACATTTGCAATGTTTGATCCCCTGGTGAGACAAACCTAAAGCTCCAATCCTGTCCTTCATCATCATGAGCAGTCAAGGCTTTTGAGTCCTTGTTTGAGGAAGTAAAACTGGTAGTTTGCTTGTCTAGACGAGTGAAGGATGAGAACGGGTTCCCGTTCCCAGTCTTCTTTGGCTTCACACACTCTCTCTTGAAGTGCCCCTTTTCACCACATTTAAAGCAGGTCACTTTACTCTTGTCGAAGCCAAAGATGGTATCCTTAGTAGCAACGAAGTTCTATCCAGTCTTTTTCACAAACTTCTTCGCCCTCCGGACAGCACTTGCTAAGGCCCACATTATGTCCATTCTCTCAAGCTCCATTTCGTCTACCTACTCGTAATCCTCGTCTGCCAGATGGCAGTTTCCAATCTTTCCAGCAACAAGTTCATCATAGGAAAGGACCATTGCTGCTAATAGATCCATGTGCTCTCTAGCTACTTCCACAGTCACATTACCGAGGTTCTCGGTCTTCAGTCTAGTAGCATTTGCTTCAGATCCAATGTATTGGGTACAAGAAGACCCTGACATTTCTAAACCTGAAGAAGGTGCATGTGTAGGATTCGATGAGCTAGACACAAATGCAGTCTGGAGGGTTGCTCCAGATGTCTTAGCTTGAGGAATGGCATTGTATAAAGCTGGATTTTGATTGTACGTAGACTTCTGAGCTCTGTACTTCATTCTAAGTGATTCTTCTTGCAACTTAAGAATGAAGTCATTTATATCCAGTTTTGACAGCATTCCATTCTGTCTAAGATTAGACACGAATGAAACCCATTTTTCAGGCAATCCGTCTGCAAAATTATTAACTTTCTCTTCCATGGTAGTAGCCACCCCGGTGCCACATAACTTTCATATGCTAAATGGCCAATCAGCCTCTTTGCCTGGGGCTTCACTTGCTTGCCCCGGTACACCACCATCCTACCCAAAGTAGTGTCATCCATAAGTTCCAACGTCATTGCATGGTGACTTTCTTTGGGGAGCAGAGGCAGCTTATCATCCAATATCATCTGAAGAAACCTTGGATACATACAAAAGCCACTTTCCCTCTTGCTTCAAGGTTCTCTACCAAATAAGCAAGATCATATTCGAGAAGCTGAAAGGGTTGTTCAGCACCAGAGCCACGAAGGCATTTTGTATCTGATCTCATAGGTCATCGAAACCACCCCTTCTCGAAGCAATGCACTTAAGAATCACATGTGCCAGATATTTGTATTGTGGGCACATGTTGCTCTTATTTAGCACCCCCGAGGTAATGTCCCCCGCATACTTGATTCGGAGGAAACACCCTCTCACTGTCAAAGGATGTAACTTCGTGGGGTGAGTGGTGTCATCCCCAACTCAAGGATTCTCTGGATGTTTGTAGCGGTAACCTTGATAGGTTGGCCCATAATGGTGCTTCGGATGCTGTATGGCTCACGAGAGCGATCCACTGAGGCATTCTCCCAAAATGCCTGGTGTAGTGATTTGTAGGGCGTGCATGGTGTACATATAGCCTTATGTATCCGTGAGCATTTGAGGAAGGCTATAATCTCGGAGAACTTGGCCCCGTTCCGAGTTGTGTGGTCCAAATGGGCACATATATTGTGCTTTGGATCAAGAGACCATCTGTCAGCCATTTTTCCTGAAACACAAAACACATGATCATTAGTACATAATACATAAGAATTCAGTTCTAAGTGTAGTGTTTCACTTTCATTCTGATTCATTCATGTGAATGAATCATGCGACTGGAGTCATTCAGTTGTTCTTAAGTACGACTGTGCTCATTCGGTTGAATGAGACATGCGATTGAGTTCAATCTGCCGACTGAGTCTTCGATTGGTTCAGTCGGCCGACTGAACTCATTCGGGTGGTTCATTCAGCTGAATGACCCAATCTCAAGGTTCAATCGTGCGATTGGAGTTCATTCAATGACCAGTCGCTTGCCCCACTGTTCGATTGCCTGTGGGTCGAATCTTGACCAATTTAAGTCATTTAACAGTGTTTAATGGTCCATTAAACTCGCCTACTTGTCAATAATAACCTATAAACTTAATGACTGGATCAGCGATCACAAGTTTGATGTATTAGAGTTCAAAGTAGCGGAATAAGAACAGGAATTAGACAAATTGTAGCAAGAAATCGATACTTGTATGCATTAAGAGCACATACGGTTATAGTGAGAGAATATATTTCTGATTCAAGGAATGTTTGTAGATATGGAATATTTCTTATCAAATCATTCAAATCATTCAATTATTACAATAGGTTGACACTCCTTATATAGAGTGCAACAACCACTGCTGTTATCACGGAAAGTGACAACTGGCAGATCTATTACAAAAATAACTAAATCTTAACAAACTAGTGAAATGTTCACAACTACTGAGAACATATCAGAGTGTTAAGTACAGAATATAAAACTACTGATTAAAAACTACTGAAACTACAACGACTGAAGAACAAGCTCTTCAGTCGTTTTACAAAACTACTGAAACTAGAAATATAAAACTACTGATATCACAACTACTGAAGAAGTACTCTTCAGCAGTTGTGACAAACTACTGACGCTTCAGTACTTGATCTTCAGACTTTGACCTTCAGATGTTTCATCAGCTGATGACTTTAGTAGATATCATCAGCTGATGTCTTCAGTCTTTGTCTTCAGACTTTGTACATCAGTTGTTGATCTTCAGCACTTGTAAACTCTTCAGCTATTGTACTTCAGTACTTTGGTCTTTCAGCTTCAGCACTTGTGTTCTTCAGCTGTTCAGCTTCAGTACTTGCGTTCTTCAGCTGTTCAGCTTCAGTACTTGTGTTCTTCAGCTGTTGTACTTCAGCACTTTAGTTCTTCAGCTGTTGAAGTCTTCAGCACTTGATCTTCAGCTGTTGAAGTCTTCAACACTTGTCAAACTGCTGATGAAGCTTTCAGCAGTTGTTGTGATACCATGTGGGACTTAGAGGTTTTCTGATCTTGGCTCATTGGTTCTTTTGGTCCAACACTTAATTTTAACATTTTGCTTAGTTTACGGAGGTGATTAGGTCATTTCACAGTTCGGTTCTTGATTCAATCGAGTGTCTCTTATGTACGTTCTTTAATCTTCTGATTTTGGTAAGATTCAAGAGTAATGTACCTGTAAAATCGTCACTCAATGTAAGAAACTCAACAGCAATGTAAATCAGGATCTGTAGCAATTTTTGGCAGAGTAACGGGAAGAATGTGATTTGGGTGCGATTTTGGTGTGATGAGGAACATGCGATCGACTGAGGCCCTTAAATATTGAACCTAAGTTCAATCGGCCGACTGGCCTCATTCGCTCAGTTCATTCGGGCGACTGAGTCTTAGTCGTACAATTGGCCTAGTCAATCGCATTCAGTTGGCCGACTGAGTCTCAGTCGGTCGACTTCCTCATTCGGTCTCTTTCATTCGCATCTTCAGTTGACCGACTGAGCCTCAGTCGGTTGACTGCTTCATTCTCCCCCTTCTATTCGGTCGAATGGATCATTCTCATGTCCATTCGGCTGATTGGGCGCCATTCGCATAGTTGGTCCATAACCATGATCCAATCATGCGAATGGGTCACACTTAGTGAGTTTACAGTCATTTTGAACATTTTACTTTTAAGATCCTTTTAACTTTTGACAATAACATTATAAGCTCTTAACCAATTCAGTCACCTCAGACGTGACTCTTTTAAAACACGTTGTCACCTCTGACGTGACTCTTTAAACTTTGAAAAACATGTGGCCATCTCAGACATGACCCTTTTAGGTGAGTTAATTCCATTTTGATTTTCCTGATGTAGTCCGACAGACACACACACTAAAAGATTAAACTAGAAACTTAAACTAAATACACAAATAAAATTTGTTTTAGGACTTTTTATGAGAGATAAAACCTAAGATGGAAATCTACGGGATTTGGTTCCGGAATCGAAAGCTTCAACATAGATTGACCACACCTGGACCAATTCAATTTTGGAATCATACAGGAACATCAAATCATTTGGGACTTGTTATCAAAATCTTTCGATGCTCAATTCTGGTGTTCATCCAGAGTCATCAGCAGCTTTAGGGAATCATACTGGAACTCTTACATTACCACATTGATTTGAACTTTCAAGAATTGCAGCCACAATGATTGTTAATATGTTTGTCCACTTAAATCCATACCCAGACTCTTGACTCAACCGGTGATTGTTTTTGGTTTATTAATTCAACGAACATTTGTGGATCCCACACTTATATGGTAATCAACATCCCTCAGGAGCTTTTGAGCGGTCTACGGGTATTGTTACAAGAAGAGACTATTCTTAGAGCTTTCATAGAGAAACCAGTCCTCAGGTCAGTGCCATCGCACAACAAAGAGGCGGCAAACAACAATGAATTCTAGAATATCTAGGTTATGCTTATCCTCAGGTAGTGCCATCGCACGGCAGAGAGGCACACAACCTATCTCTTTGTTAGAGCAGCTTTTATTTTGCACCAAATGCACCAACAACATAGGTCATTAGCTTGATAGCATTTTTCTTTCATTTTTTTCGTGCTTTGCTCTATTTATGGTCATCCGCACACATTTGTGGCGTTTACATGCTCATTACCCCTTATTGGAATATTATTGATTGTGTTAACCAGTGATAAGATGGAAGCCCACAGTCAGTTGAACAACTTAGTTTGATCTTGAGATCACCAGTCGGTCTAATCATCTATTGTGTTGAATCTACCGACATATCAATTGTGGTCTACCAACCTCTAGGTTACTCTCATTATGTTACCTTAGGAGTTACCAGTTTTTCTATCATCTTCCCTTTTATATTGCTTAGACTACACAGACTTATACTTTGATTTTTTTATCTTTTCTAAATTTGGATTTTAAAGTCCCTCTTGACTTGTTCCTGTGTACTATCATATTCCAAAGGGTTTGAATCGGTATCACAGATACGATCTACCTTGTATCAGCTTTCCACTCCTTCTCCCTCGGTTTCCCTTTTTTTTAATGTTGCTTGCTGACTTATTCTCCCCCTAAAGTACTAAAATCAAACTGGTTTAATTATTTTAGGATTTTAATAAACAGCAGAATAACATGAGTTTAATTTAAACAGACTAAAATAAACAAATAAAATAAAATTAAAAAGAAAAATTAACTAAACTACATCGGACTACACATGATCATCATCAGGAATAACATCACTTCTCTTTTTAACGCTGTTGACCTCTAGCAGATATTGAAAACGTGGTTTGTCAAAGGCTTTAGTATAGAGGTCAGCGCGTTGAAAACCAGTATTAATTTTTACCACATCAATTAAGTTCTTTTCGAAACAATCTCGTATGAAGTGATATTTAATACCGATATGTTTGGTCTTAGGATGTTGGACCGGATTTTTAGTTACTGCAGTTGCAGCAGAGTTATCTACAAAAATAGGAGTAGAATGGAACGTAAAACCGTAATCCCGCATTTGCTGTTGAATCTAGATGATTTGTGAACAGCAACTTGCAACAGCAACATATTCGGCTTCACAAGTTGACAATGCAACCGATGTCTGCTTCTTACACTGCCAGGTAATTAATCTTCTCCCAAAGAATTGACACCCTGCTAATGTAGACTTGTAGTTCATCTTGCAGCCTCAGTAGTCCGAGTCACTATACGCCATGAGCTCAAAATAATCATCATGAGGACCACAACCCAAGTGTGGTGTACCCTTTAGATAGCGAAAAATCCTTTTGACCCCGATCAGATGATTGACCTTAGGTTTAGCCTGATATCTAGAACATAAACATGTCGCATACATGATATCAGGTCTAGAGGTAGTGAGATACATGAGGGATCCAATCATTCCTCGGTACATCGTGGCATCCACAAGATCTCCATTTTCATCAGGTGCAATGTCGTGATTCGTAGCCAGTGGAGTACCGGCAGCAGATGCATTCTCCATGTCAAAGCGATTTAGAATGTCTCTTACGTACTTGGTCTTATGTAGAAAGAACCCATTTGGTGTTTGATCCACCTGTAGCCCGAGAAAGAACTTCATCTCCCCCATAGCACTCATCTCAAACTCTTTCTGCATAACTGCTACAAATTCTTTGCATAACTCTTCGTTCTTTGAACCGAAAATTATGTCATCAACATAGATTTGTACGAGCAGTAGGTCGCCATCTTTTTCTTTAATGAACAGCGTGCAGTCAATGACTCCCCTGCGAAAGCCGTGTTTCACAAGATGAGTCGAGAGTTTCTCATACCAAGCTCTTGGAGCTTGATGAAGCCCGTATAAAGCCTTGTCGAGTTTGTAGACTCTATCCCGATGATAAGGATCTTCAAATCCCTCGCTTTGACTGACGTAAACTATTTCTCTAATTTCCCCATGAAGAAATGCACTCTTCACATCTAATTGATAGACTTTAATCTTCATGTACGATGCATAGGCAAGGAAGATACGAATGGCTTCCATCCTTGCCACGGGTGCAAATACCTCATTGTAATCAATTCCCTCGACTTGGCGAAATCCCTGAACAATCAGTCGAGCCTTGTTCCTGATAATGATCCCTTGGTCATCTTTCTTGCATTTTAAAACCCATTTGGTGCCAATGACCTTAGCACCTTTAGGTCTATCAACCAGAGACCATACACCTAACTTCTTGAACTGAAGAAGTTTTTCTTGCATTGCACTCACCCACGCCTCATCATTTAGTGCTTCACTGACATATTTTGGCTCAACCTGTGAGACAAAACACCGATAGGCACCCTCATGGATACATCCCTTTTCCATAACAGAGGCATAATCAGCTGAGTACAGCTGATTTCGGGTTTGTACTCCTGATCGGACATCCCCAATGACATTGTCTAAGGGATGATAAATGTTTAGACGTGATCCTGGAGTAGTACGAACAGCTACCTAGAGCCAAGATGATGAAAATTGGTTCTTCATCTGAGGTAGTTGGAGTTTGAGGCTCTGACGTCGAAGGTGCACCACTGGTACATGCTTGTGGACTTTTAGGAACTAGAACCTGTTCCTCCTGAATGTTCTGGTTAGCTTCTTCAGCTTCATTTTCAGAGGAGGTGTCACTGTCGTCGATTACTCCCCTAAATGAGTAGATGATTCTCCCTATGAGCTAGATGTTGGTGGATTCAAGCTATCATACATCATTCGTGTAGCTAATTCGTCATCCGAGGGAGAGAGAGGAATGTTGAATGACTTGAAGAATCCATCATAGTCAAAGAAGTAGGTGGGTCCTTTGCCAGTAGGTGGTGTGGTGAATCGTTGAACATCAACATTACACCAAACTTCTACTAGACCTGTTGAGTTATTGTAAACTCGCTTGTTATGTATGTTGTATCCTAGAAAGATGCCTTCAGGTGCCTTCTCGCTGAATTTACCTTCTTGTGTCTTCTTCAGAAGTGTGCACAGCGCCCCAAATGGTTCGAGATACTCCAAGTTCGGTTTGCGTCTTTGTAGTAGCTCGTAACATGTTTTTCCATGGCGCTTGACTATCAGGACTCGATTCAGTGTATAACATGCATTTGCCACTGCCTCACTCCAGAATTGGATAGGCAGTTTCGAGTCTGCCAGCATAGTCCGTGCTGTCTCTATCAAGCTCCTGTTCTTTCTCTCAGCAACGCCATCTGATGTGTGTAAGTAGAAGTGAATTGATGCAATCCCCTTTTCCTTGCAGTATTCCTCCATCCAATGGTTCTTGAATTCTGTTCCGTTGTCCGAGCGTAATTGTCTAACTTTCAGCTTGTAGAGAGATTCCAGTGTGGTTACTAACTCCTTGAATGATTCAAATGTTGTTGATTTGGATTTCAGAAACATTACCCAAGTGAACCTTGAGTAGTCGTCGGTGACCACAAAACAGTACAAGTCGCCTGCAATGCTTTGTACTGACTGGACCGAACAGATCCATGTGAAGAAGTTCAAGAGGAAGTTCTACTGAATTCACTTTCTTTTCCATATGAGACTTCTTTGTCTGTTTACCTTTCTTGCAAGCTATACAGAAATCAGGAAGCTGAAAGTTCTTGACATTAACACCTCTCACTAGATCCTTCTGTATCAAGTGATTCATCTTCCTTTGACTGATGTGTCCCATTATCCTATGCCAGGAGATGGAGTCATTTTCAGTAGCTTTGGATAGAAAACACTGAACCTCATGAGCCATTGTATAAGCTGTTGACAGATCCAAGACATAAAGATCTTTATATCTTGAAGCAGTAATTAAAACTTGGTCCTTTGGGATCACGTAGTCTTTCTTCAGTACGTAACACCTCTTGCTGGACGTAGTTCACCCTATCAAACTTAACTTTCTGATTTCCAACTTCTCCCTGAGCTGTGATATATCCTCCTTGTTTCTAGCAAACGAAACATGCCCTCCTTTTATTTGTTTGACATTTGATAAAAGAGCTCTGTTTCTAGTCATGTGCTGGATGCTCCGTTGTCTACTATCCATGTGTTAGTTTCAGCATTGTATTGAACAACCTACACATACAAGGTAAAGGATTAGTTTAGCTTAGGAACCCAAGCGTTTACTGGCTTGGGTTTCCTAGAGGCATCACACATCAGAAATTCAACCCATTGACCCTTAGAAGGTGAGGGTAGCTCAGGTTCCTTCTTGTCATCATTATCAGCCTCAGAGGTTGTCTTCTCTTTCCATAAGCCAGATTTGTGCAATGCCTGTTTGTGATAAACAGTCGACTGGCTAACGGATTGAACTTTCTGTTCACTAGTTCGTCTAGATGGAGTTAAAGAGCTCCTCTTAGAAGCCCTAGGTTTTGAGTCCTGAAGTGCAATCTTCTTCCTAGGTGTCTGATAATGAGGACAGTAGGAAGCAATGTCTCCACATTCTCCATAGTTGTAGCACGCCCTGCTATCAACTTTATGATTAAACTTTCTTTTTGGAGACGTGTGTGACACTCTAGTAATATCACTCACTTTAGGTTTTGCCTCTGGTTCTTTTGATGTGTTTACTGGTTTAACAAAATTAACTGATTTAACCTGTTTGACATCCTTTTCTTTTGGTTAATTGGTCTTTGACTTGAAGTATGTGAAAGATTATCCTTAAAGCCCTTTTAGGTTCTGATTTGACTTTGTTTGAACCTAACTTTAAGTCAACCTTTTTAAATTCCTATTCTAGATTAACACAAGGCAATTACCCTTTTCCTTTGACGTGGTCTCTTTTTGATTGTTTCAAGTGTCAATAGATGAACATAAGGAATCTGGATCACTAACAAGAGGAGTAGACACTACATGATCCTTGATGGGATTACTATTTATAGGTCTCGTTTTAGGGTCATCAAAGTCTCAAGTGGTGGCGGAACCACTTTATAACCCAGTCCCTCCCCGTTGTTCCTTTCTTTCACTAAGTGTTGGACTATGTGGGACGAACTAGTCCAACTATGCAGTTTCTATTTTAGTGAATTTACTTCTACTTCTAGAACTGCCTTTTGCTTCTTAGTGTCTTCAAGGGAGTTTAGATAATACCTAATGTCATTAGCTTGATTAAAGGCAACTACTTCGGTTTACCTAAGCTGTTTAGTCAAAAGGCCTATCTTTTCTTTATAACTGAGCTCATTTTGTTTTAATACCCTATTAGCCTCAGTGCATAGATGCAAATCTTTTATCAAGTTATCATTATGATCTAATAACCTAGCAAATTTAGCATCTATGCTATTCCTAAAGGCATAACAATCAGAACAAGCATGATTATTAAACATTGTGTTAGTAGTACTTACCTGAGCTGATTCAGAAGCGTTTGCCATCAATGCAGTATGAGATGATTCTCATTCTTTTGCTTCTGTCTTTTCTGTCTCTGACATGGTAGTCTCCACTTTTGGCTTGTAACTGACCTCGGTTGCAGTTGCTTCTTCACTATGTGACATTGCTATCTCAACTGCTAGATCTCCTTCACTAGCGGAATCACTGTCAATATGTTCTACATTTGCAATGTTTGATCCCCTGGTGAGACAAACCTAAAGCTCCAATCCTGTCCTTCATCATCATGAGCAGTCAAGGCTTTTGAGTCCTTGTTTGAGGAAGTAAAACTGGTAGTAGTTGCTTGTCTAGACGAGTGAAGGATGAGAACGGGTTCCCGTTCCCAGTCTTCTTTGGCTTCACACACTCTCTCTTGAAGTGCCCCTTTTCACCACATTTAAAGCAGGTCACTTTACTCTTGTCGAAGCCAAAGATGGTATCCTTAGTAGCAACGAAGTTCTATCCAGTCTTTTTCACAAACTTCTTCGCCCTCCGGACAGCACTTGCTAAGGCCCACATTATGTCCATTCTCTCAAGCTCCATTTCGTCTACCTACTCGTAATCCTCGTCTGCCAGATGGCAGTTTCCAATCTTTCCAGCAACAAGTTCATCATAGGAAAGGACCATTGCTGCTAATAGATCCATGTGCTCTCTAGCTACTTCCACAGTCACATTACCGAGGTTCTCGGTCTTCAGTCTAGTAGCATTTGCTTCAGATCCAATGTATTGGGTACAAGAAGACCCTGACATTTCTAAACCTGAAGAAGGTGCATGTGTAGGATTCGATGAGCTAGACACAAATGCAGTCTGGAGGGTTGCTCCAGATGTCTTAGCTTGAGGAATGGCATTGTATAAAGCTGGATTTTGATTGTACGTAGACTTCTGAGCTCTGTACTTCATTCTAAGTGATTCTTCTTGCAACTTAAGAATGAAGTCATTTATATCCAGTTTTGACAGCATTCCATTCTGTCTAAGATTAGACACGAATGAAACCCATTTTTCAGGCAATCCGTCTGCAAAATTATTAACTTTCTCTTCCATGGTAGTAGCCACCCCGGTGCCACATAACTTTCATATGCTAAATGGCCAATCAGCCTCTTTGCCTGGGGCTTCACTTGCTTGCCCCGGTACACCACCATCCTACCCAAAGTAGTGTCATCCATAAGTTCCAACGTCATTGCATGGTGACTTTCTTTGGGGAGCAGAGGCAGCTTATCATCCAATATCATCTGAAGAAACCTTGGATACATACAAAAGCCACTTTCCCTCTTGCTTCAAGGTTCTCTACCAAATAAGCAAAGATCATATTCGAGAAGCTGAAAGGGTTGTTCAGCACCAGAGCCACGAAGGCATTTTGTATCTGATCTCATAGGTCATCGAAACCACCCCTTCTCGAAGCAATGCACTTAAGAATCACATGTGCCAGATATTTGTATTGTGGGCACATGTTGCTCTTATTTAGCACCCCCGAGGTAATGTCCCCCGCATACTTGATTCGGAGGAAACACCCTCTCACTGTCAAAGGATGTAACTTCGTGGGGTGAGTGGTGTCATCCCCAAACTCAAGGATTCTCTGGATGTTTGTAGCGGTAACCTTGATAGGTTGGCCCATAATGGTGCTTCGGATGCTGTATGGCTCACGAGAGCGATCCACTGAGGCATTCTCCCAAAATGCCTGGTGTAGTGATTTGTAGGGCGTGCATGGTGTACATATAGCCTTATGTATCCGTGAGCATTTGAGGAAGGCTATAATCTCGGAGAACTTGGCCCCGTTCCGAGTTGTGTGGTCCAAATGGGCACATATATTGTGCTTTGGATCAAGAGACCATCTGTCAGCCATTTTCCTGAAACACAAAACACATGATCATTAGTACATAATACATAAGAATTCAGTTCTAAGTGTAGTGTTTCACTTTCATTCTGATTCATTCATGTGAATGAATCATGCGACTGGAGTCATTCAGTTGTTCTTAAGTACGACTGTGCTCATTCGGTTGAATGAGACATGCGATTGAGTTCAATCTGCCGACTGAGTCTTCGATTGGTTCAGTCGGCCGACTGAACTCATTCGGGTGGTTCATTCAGCTGAATGACCCAATCTCAAGGTTCAATCGTGCGATTGGAGTTCATTCAAATGACCAGTCGCTTGCCCCACTGTTCGATTGCCTGTGGGTCGAATCTTGACCAATTTAAGTCATTTAACAGTGTTTAATGGTCCATTAAACTCGCCTACTTGTCAATAACCTATTAAACTTAATGACTGGATCAGCGATCACAAGTTTGATGTATTAGAGTTCAAAGTAGCGGAATAAGAACAGGAATTAGACAAATTGTAGCAAGAAATCGATACTTGTATGCATTAAGAGCACATACGGTTATAGTGAGAGATATTTCTGATTCAAGGAATGTTTGTAGATATGGAATATTTCTTATCAAATCATTCAAATCATTCAATTATTACAATAGGTTGACACTCCTTATATAGAGTGCAACAACCACTGCTGTTATCACGGAAAGTGACAACTGGCAGATCTATTACAAAAATAACTAAATCTTAACAAACTAGTGAAATGTTCACAACTACTGAGAACATATCAGAGTGTTAAGTACAGAATATAAAACTACTGATTAAAAACTACTGAAACTACAACGACTGAAGAACAAGCTCTTCAGTCGTTTTACAAAACTACTGAAACTAGATATAAAACTACTGATATCACAACTACTGAAGAAGTACTCTTCAGCAGTTGTGACAAACTACTGACGCTTCAGTACTTGATCTTCAGACTTTGACCTTCAGATGTTTCATCAGCTGATGACTTTAGTAGATATCATCAGCTGATGTCTTCAGTCTTTGTCTTCAGACTTTGTACATCAGTTGTTGATCTTCAGCACTTGTAAACTCTTCAGCTATTGTACTTCAGTACTTTGGTCTTTCAGCTTCAGCACTTGTGTTCTTCAGCTGTTCAGCTTCAGTACTTGCGTTCTTCAGCTGTTCAGCTTCAGTACTTGTGTTCTTCAGCTGTTGTACTTCAGCACTTTAGTTCTTCAGCTGTTGAAGTCTTCAGCACTTGATCTTCAGCTGTTGAAGTCTTCAACACTTGTCAAACTGATGAAGCTTTCAGCAGTTGTTGTGATACCATGTGGGACTTAGAGGTTTTCTGATCTTGGCTCATTGGTTCTTTTGGTCCAACACTTAATTTTAACATTTTGCTTAGTTTACGGAGGTGATTAGGTCATTTCACAGTTCGGTTCTTGATTCAATCGAGTGTCTCTTATGTACGTTCTTTAATCTTCTGATTTTGGTAAGATTCAAGAGTAATGTACCTGTAAAATCGTCACTCAAATGTAAGAAACTCAACAGCAATGTAAATCAGGATCTGTAGCAATTTTTGGCAGAGTAACGGGAAGAATGTGATTTGGGTGCGATTTTGGTGTGATGAGGAACATGCGATCGACTGAGGCCCTTAAATATTGAACCTAAGTTCAATCGGCCGACTGGCCTCATTCGCTCAGTTCATTCGGGCGACTGAGTCTTAGTCGTACAATTGGCCTAGTCAATCGCATTCAGTTGGCCGACTGAGTCTCAGTCGGTCGACTTCCTCATTCGGTCTCTTTCATTCGCATCTTCAGTTGACCGACTGAGCCTCAGTCGGTTGACTGCTTCATTCTCCCCCTTCTATTCGGTCGAATGGATCATTCTCATGTCCATTCGGCTGATTGGGCGCCATTCGCATAGTTGGTCCATAACCATGATCCAATCATGCGAATGGGTCACACTTAGTGAGTTTACAGTCATTTTGAACATTTTACTTTTAAGATCCTTTTAACTTTTGACAATAACATTATAAGCTCTTACCAATTCAGTCACCTCAGACGTGACTCTTTTAAAACACGTTGTCACCTCTGACGTGACTCTTTAAACTTTGAAAAACATGTGGCCATCTCAGACATGACCCTTTTAGGTGAGTTAATTCCATTTTGATTTTCCTGATGTAGTCCGACAGACACACACACTAAAAGATTAAACTAGAAACTTAAACTAAATACACAAATAAAATTTGTTTTAGGACTTTTATGAGAGATAAAACCTAAGATGGAAATCTACGGGATTTGGTTCCGGAATCGAAAGCTTCAACATAGATTGACCACCTGGACCAATTCAATTTTGGAATCATACAGGAACATCAAATCATTTGGGACTTGTTATCAAAATCTTTCGATGCTCAATTCTTGGTGTTCATCCAGAGTCATCAGCAGCTTTAGGGAATCATACTGGAACTCTTACATTACCACATTGATTTGAACTTTCAAGAATTGCAGCCACAATGATTGTAATATGTTTGTCCACTTAAATCCATACCCAGACTCTTGACTCAAACCGGTGATTGTTTTTGGTTTTTTAATTCAACGAACATTTGTGGATCCCACACTTATATGGTAATCAACATCCCTCAGGAGCTTTTGAGCGGTCTACGGGTATTGTTACAAGAAGAGACTATTCTTAGAGCTTTCATAGAGAAACCAGTCCTCAGGTCAGTGCCATCGCAACAAAGAGGCGGCAAACAACAATGAATTCTAGAATATCTAGGTTATGCTTATCCTCAGGTTAGTGCCATCGCACGGCAGAGAGGCACACAACTATCTCTTTGTTAGAGCAGCTTTTATTTTGCACCAAATGCACCAACAACATAGGTCATTAGCTTGATAGCATTTTTCTTTCATTTTTTCGTGCTTTGCTCTATTTATGGTCATCCGCACACATTTGTGGCGTTTACATGCTCATTACCCCTTATTGGAATATTATTGATTGTGTTAACCAGTGATAAGATGGAAGCCCACAGTCAGTTGAACAACTTAGTTTGATCTTGAGATCACCAGTCCGGTCTAATCATCTATTGTGTTGAATCTACCGACATATCAATTGTGGTCTACCAACCTCTAGGTTTACTCTCATTATGTTACCTTAGGAGTTACCAGTTTTTCTATCATCTTCCCTTTTATATTGCTTAGACTACACAGACTTATACTTTGATTTTTTTTTATCTTTTCTAAATTTGGATTTTAAAGTCCCTCTTGACTTGTTCCTGTGTACTATCATATTCAAAGGGTTTGAATCGGTATCACAGATACGATCTACCTTGTATCAGCTTTCCACTCCTTCTCCCTCGGTTTCCCTTTTTTTAATGTTGCTTGCTGACTTATTCTCCCCCTAAAGTACTAAAATCAAACCTGGTTTAATTATTTTAGGATTTTAATAAACAGCAGAATAACATGAGTTTAATTTAAACAGACTAAAATAAACAATAAAAAAATTAAAAAGAAAATTAACTAAACTACATCGGACTACACATGATCATCATCAGGAATAACATCACTTCTCTTTTTAACGCTGTTGACCTCTAGCAGATATTGAAAACGTGGTTTGTCAAAGGCTTTAGTATAGAGGTCAGCGCGTTGAAAACCAGTATTAATTTTTACCACATCAATTAAGTTCTTTTCGAAACAATCGTATGAAGTGATATTTAATACCGATATGTTTGGTCTTAGGATGTTGGACCGGATTTTTAGTTACTGCAGTTGCAGCAGAGTTATCTACAAAAATAGGAGTAGAATGGAACGTAAAACCGTAATCCCGCATTTGCTGTTGAATCTAGATGATTTGTGAACAGCAACTTGCAACAGCAACATATTCGGCTTCACAAGTTGACAATGCAACCGATGTCTGCTTCTTACACTGCCAGGTAATTAATCTTCTCCCAAAGAATTGACACCCTGCTAATGTAGACTTGTAGTTCATCTTGCAGCCTCAGTAGTCCGAGTCACTATACGCCATGAGCTCAAAATAATCATCATGAGGATACCACAACCCAAGTGTGGGTGTACCCTTTAGATAGCGAAAAATCCTTTTGACCCCGATCAGATGATTGACCTTAGGTTTAGCCTGATATCTAGAACATAAACATGTCGCATACATGATATCAGGTCTAGAGGTAGTGAGATAGATGAGGGATCCAATCATTCCTCGGTACATCGTGGAATCCACAAGATCTCCATTTTCATCAGGTGCAATGTCGTGATTCGTAGCCAGTGGAGTACCGGCAGCAGATGCATTCTCCATGTCAAAGCGATTTAGAATGTCTCTTACGTACTTGGTCTTATGTAGAAAGACCCATTTGGTGTTTGATCCACCTGTAGCCCGAGAAAGAACTTCATCTCCCCCATAGCACTCATCTCAAACTCTTTCTGCATAACTGCTACAAATTCTTTGCATAACTCTTCGTTCTTTGAACCGAAAATTATGTCATCAACATAGATTTGTACGAGCAGTAGGTCGCCATATTTTTCTTAATGAACAGCGTGCAGTCAATGACTCCCCTGCGAAAGCCGTGTTTCACAAGATGAGTCGAGAGTTTCTCATACCAAGCTCTTGGAGCTTGATGAAGCCCGTATAAAGCCTTGTCGAGTTTGTAGACTCTATCCCGATGATAAGGATCTTCATATCCCTCGGGTTGACTGACATAAACTATTTCTCTAATTTCCCCATGAAGAAATGCACTCTTCACATCTAATTGATAGAATTTAATCTTCATGTACGATGCATAGGCAAGGAAGATACGTGGCTTCCATCCTTGCCACGGGTGCAAATACCTCATTATAATCAATTCCCTCGACTTGGCGAAATCCCTGAACAACCAGTCGAGCCTTGTTCCTGATAATGATCCCTTGGTCATCTTTCTTGCATTTTAAAACCCATTTGGTGCCAATGACCTTAGCACCTTTAGGTCTATCAACCAGAGACCATACACCTAACTTCTTGAACTGAAGAAGTTTTTCTTGCATTGCACTCACCCAGCCTAATCATTTAGTGCTTCACTGACATATTTTGGCTCAACCTGTGAGACAAAACACCGATAGGCACCCTCATGGATATATCCCTTTTCCATAACAGAGGCATAAGCAGCTGAGTACAGCTGATTTCGGGTTTGTACTCCTGATCGGACATCCCCAATGACATTGTCTAAGGGATGATAAATGTTTAGACGTGATCCTGGAGTAGTAGGAACAGCTACCTCAGAGCCAAGATGATGAAAATTTGGTTCTTCATCTGAGGTAGTTGGAGTTTGAGGCTCTGACGTCGAAGGTGCACCACTGGTAGATGCTTGTGGACTTTCAGGAACTAGAACCTGTTCCTCCTGAATGTTCTGGTTAGCTTCTTCAGCTTCATTTTCAGAGGAGGTGTCACTGTCGTGATTACTCCCCCTGAATGAGTAGATGATTCTCCCTATGAGCTAGATGTTGGTGGATTCCAGCTATCATACATCATTCGTGTAGCTAATTCGTCATCCGAGGGAGAGAGAGGATGTTGAATGACTTGAAGAATCCATCATAGTCAAAGAAGTAGGTGGGTCCTTTTCCAGTAGGTGGTGTGGTGAATCGTTGAACATCAACATTACACCAAACTTCTACTAGACCTGTTGAGTTATTGTAAACTCGCTTGTTAGGTATGTTGTATCCTAGAAAGATGCCTTCATGTGCCTTCTCGCTGAATTTACCTTCTTGTGTCTTCTTCAGAAGTGTGCACGGCGCCTCAAATGGTTCGAGATACTCCAAGTTCGGTTTGCGTCTTTGTAGTAGCTCGTAACATGTTTTTCTATGGCGCTTGACTATCAGGACTCGATTCAGTGTATAACATGCATTTGCCACTGCCTCATTCCAGAATTGGATAGGCAGTTTCGAGTCTGCCAGCATAGTCCATGCTGTCTCTATCAAGCTCCTGTTCTTTCTCTCACCAACGCCATTCATCTGATGTGTGTAAGTAGAAGTGAATTGATGCACAATCCCCTTTTCCTTGCAGTATTCCACCATCCAATGGTTCTTGAATTCTTCCGTTGTTGAGCGTAATTGTCTAAATTTCAGCTTGTAGAGAGATTCCAGTGTGGTTACTAACTCCTTGAATGATTCAAATTTTTCTGATTTGGATTTTAGAAACATTACCCAATTGAACCTTGAGTAGTCGTCGGTGACCACAAAATAGTACAAGTCGCTTGCAATGCTCTTTGTACTGACTGGACCGAACAGATCCATGTGAAGAAGTTCAAGAGGAAGTTCTACTGAATTAACTTTCTTTTCCATATGAGACTTCTTTGTCTGTTTACCTTTCTTGCAAGCTATACAGAAATCAAGAAGCTGAAAGTTCTTGACATTAACACCTCTCACCAGATCCTTCTGTATCAAGTGATTCATCTTCCTTTGACTGATGTGTCCCATTCTCCTATGCCAGGAGATGGAGTCATTTTCAGTAGCTTTGGATAGAAAACACTGAACCTCATGATCCATTGTATAAACTGTTGACAGATCCAAGACATAAAGATCTTTATATGTTAAAGCAGTAATTAAAACTTGGTCCTTTGGGATCACGTAGTCTTTCTTCGGTACGTAACACCTCTTGTTGTCGAAGATGACTTTAAATTCCTTATCACATATTTGAGAAACAGAGAGTAAGTTGTTTTGAAGTTGCTGACGTAGTTCACCCTATCAAACTTAACTTTCTGATTTCCAACTTCTCCCAGAGCTGTGATATATCCTCCCTTGTTTCCAGCAAACGAAACATGCCCTCCTTTTATTTGTTTGACATTTGATAAAAGAGCTCTGTTTCTGTCATTTGCATGGATGCTCCGCTGTCTACTATCCATGTTTAGTTTCAGCATTGTATTGACCAACCTACACATACAAGGTAAAGGATTAGTTTAGGTTAGGAACCCAACCTTTACTGGCTTGGTTTCCCAGAGGCATCACACATCAGAAATTCAACCCATTGACCCTTAGAAGGTGAGGGTAGCTCAGGTTCCTTCTTGTCATCATTATCAGCCACAGAGGTTGACTTCTCTTTCCATAAGCCAGATTTGTGCAATGCCTGTTTGTGATAAACAGTCGCTAACGGTTGAACTTTCTGTTCACTAGTTCGTCTAGATGGAGTTAAACATTCCTCTTAGAAGCCCTAGGTTTTGAGTCCTGAAGTGCAATCTTCTTCCTAGGTGTCTGATAATGAGGACAGTAGGAAGCAATCTCTCCACATTCTCCATAGTTGTAGCACGCCCTGCTATCAACTTTATGATTAAACTTTCTTTGTGGAGACGTGTGTGACACTCAAGTAATATCACTCACTTTAGGTTTTGACTCTGGTTCTTTTGATGTGTTTACTGGTTTAACAAAATTAACTGATTTAACCTGTTTGACATCCTTTTCTTTTTGGTTAATTGGTCTTTGACTTGAAGTATGTGAAAGATTATCCTTAAAAGCCCTTTTAGGTTCTGATTTGACTTTGTTTGAACCTAACTTTACGTCAACCTTTTCAAATTCCTTTTCTAGATTAACACAAGGCAAATTACCCTTTGCCTTTGACGTGGTCTCTTTTTGATTGTTCCTAGTGTTAATAGATGAACATAAGGAATCTGGATCACTAACAAGAGGAGTAGACACTACATGATCCTTGATGGTATTACTATTTATAGGTCTAGTTTTAGTGTTCATCAAAGTCTCAGTGGTGGCGGAACCACTTTATACCCAGTCCCTCCCCGTTGTTCCTTTCTTTCACTAAGTGTTGGACTATGTGGAACGAACTAGTCCAACTATGCAGTTTCTATTTTAGTGAATTTACTTCTACTTCTAGAACTGCCTTTGCTTCTTAGTGTCTTCAAGGAGTTTAGATAATACCTAATGTCATTAGCTTGATTAAAGGCAACTACTTCGGTTTCCCTAAGCTGTTTAGTCAAAAGGTCTATCTTTTCTTTATAACTGAGCTCATTTTGTTTTAATACCCTATTAGCCTCAGTGCATAAATGCAAATCTTTTATCAAGTTATCATTAGGATCTAATAACCTAGCAAATTTAGCATCTATGCTATTCCTAAAGGCATCACAATTAGAACAAGCATGATTATAAACATTGTGTTAGTAGTACTTACCTGAGCTGATTCAGAAGCGTTTGCCATCAATGCAGTATGAGATGATTCTCATTCTTTTGCTTTGTCTTTTCTGTCTCTGACATGGTAGTCTCCACTTTTGGCTTGTAACTGACCTCGGTTGCAGTTGCTTCTTCACTATGTGACATTGCTATCTCAACTGCTAGATCTCCTTCACTAGCGGAATCACTGTCATATGTTCTACATTTGCAATGTTGATTCCCTGGTGAGACAAACCTAAAGCTCCAATCCTGTCCTTCATCATCATGAGCAGTCAAGGCTTTTGAGTCCTTGTTGAGGAAGTAAAACTGGTAGTTTGCTTGTCTAGACGAGTGAAGGATGAGAACGGGTTCCCATTCCCAGTCTTCTTTGGCTTCACACATTCTCTCTGAAGTGCCCCTTTTCACCACATTAAAGCAGGTCACTTTACTCTTGTCGAAGCCAAAGAGATATCCTTAGTAGCAACCAAGTTCTGTCCAGTATTTTTCACAAACTTCTTCGCCCTCCGGACAGCACTTGCTAAGGCCCACATTATGTCCATTCTCTCAACCTCCATTTCGTCCACCTGCTCGTAGTCCTCGTCTACCAGATGGCAGTTTCCAATCTTTCCAGCAACAAGTTCATCATAGGAATGGACCATGCTGCTAATAGATCCATGTGCTCTCAAGCTACTTCCACAGTCACATTACCGAGGTTCTCGGTCTTCAGTCTAGTAGCATTTGCATCAGATCCAATGTATTGGGTACAAGAAGACCCTGACATTTCTAAACCTGAAGAAGGTGCATGTGTAGGACTCGATGAGCTAGACACAAATGCAGTCTGGAGGGGTGCTCCAGATGTCTTAGCTTGAGGAGTGGCATTGTATAAAGCTGGATTTTGATTGTACGTAGACTTTTGAGCTCTGTACTTCATTCTAAGTGATTCTTCTCGCAACTTAAGAATGAAGTAATTTATATACAGTTTTGACAGCATTCCATTCTGTCTAAGATTAGACACGAATGAAACCCATTTTTCAGGCAATCCGTCTGCAAAATTATTAACTTTCTCTTCCATGGTAGTAGCCACCCCATGTGTATGCAGTACACTCATCAGATGGTAGAATCAATCTATAACATCGTCCAAACTCTCGTTTCCCATCGATGAGAAGTTGTCGAATTACTTCTTTAACTCCTTAGCCTTGATTGCCTTCAACGAGGCATTCCCGTCGTACCTCTTCTCTAGCTCATCCCATAGTTTCGGACTGCTTATTCTCTGAGTACTGGTGGAATATCTCTTTAGGGATAGACTGTGTAATCAATGCATAGACCCTCTTCTCTGCATTATATTTGACTTTCTGCATGTCTGTCATCCCTCCTAAGGTTAACTTACTCCATCGGCTCCCACCGGTGTACTATATCCAATCTCGATGGCCTCCCATAGATTCGGATCCACTCCATTGAGGTAGATCTCAAAACGTTGTTTCAGTGGGGAAACTCATCTAACGTTAAAAGCTTTGGTGGTTTATTATGATTACCCACCTCACTCTCAAGTAGCAGCAGGGTTCTGGATCCTAGAGTCCTTCCAGCAGTAAAAGCTGACATTGATCTTCCATTGTAAATAACTTTAAGTCTAATAAGCAATTTTCACTCGGCCGACTGAAGGGTGCGAATGGACTAGGCGTGCGTATGAACACTCAGTCGTGCGTATGAACTCTACGACCGGTTCAATCGTGCGGCTACTGAATGCTTAGTTCAGTCGTGCGAATGAATTTGATGCGTATGAACCGTGCGACTGAGCAATGCGAATGGAGATACAACTATGTCAATCGTACGAATGGAGATACGACTATGTCCAATCGTGCAACTGAGCAATGCGAATGAGTCCAGTCGTGCGAATGGCTCACTCGTGCGACTGAAGATGCTGTTATGCGAAAATTTCTAGGTTAAACGTGTTTTAGGAGTAAAAATTTGAACTTTCGCAAGGTTGAATTGCCTAAGTCTGTAGAAACCAAACTTTGATGAGCAGGGAACATCCAAGATCACTTTTGACACAAAAGATTGTGTTTTTTAGTGCAAAAACACAAATTTTTTATCAATCTTGATTGAATCACACTTAATCAGAGCCAATGCTCTGATACCACTTGTTAGGACCTGGTATTTGAACGAAATACCTAGTGATTAGTGTGTAAACCAGATCAAATAGTGCGTAATCCTATTTGATCAGCGATCCAATTAGTGAGAACACACGAAGAATCAATCAAGATTGAAACTAACATTAGAAATCGATTGGGAATCGATCTAATGTTCTACTATGAACTTGGAGAACGAATTGGGAGGTTTCTGGACGCTAGGGTACGTCTGGAATCGTATTAATCGAGAGTCTGCCGTTTTTCACGAATTGAGTTGTTATTTATAGGTTGGTACTATCATCGTGCGACTGAACCATTAGTATGGTTCAGTCGTGCGATTGAACCATGTTTGATTCATTCGTACGACTGAGTGTTCAGACGTGCGACTGAGCCAATCTTATGTTACAATCGTACGACTGATCCAGTCTCCTGGTTCAGTCGTGCGACTGAGTCAATCGTGTGAAGTTATTCATGCGTATGGTTCATTCGCATGAGCCATTGGCATGAGAACTTCATTATGTTAAGTTTGAATGTATTATTTAATAAATATTATGTGTAATCATTCAAGCAATCACTAACCTAATTAACCAATTCAATGTCGACTCATTAATGAAACATTAAACATTTTACTAACAAACAATCAATATCATTTCATTAATCATACCAAATAAGATCTATTACTTCACATATCATGATCTAGGACATACATGTATCAACAGATAGATATGTTCATATTTGGATATTTGTTTTCTATGCATAACAAAGCCTTGACCTTGTGGATTATTGATTGGTTGTCATGATATATTCATTTGGTTGTTGTCATAAATAGATTAGGAGTTTTTCATACTAGATAAATTGTATTAGGATACAGTTTGTAAGGATGCTCAAGATCAAGATTGAAGAAAAGATGGACAAAGAGGATGCTTGAAGATGTGGTTTCAAGTGGGAGTCCTTTTGCCATCCTTGTGTCATGTTCTTAACCCTTAGGACAAGACCTTTTGACACACTTGTTTGGGCTAACAAGTGTGCTCAATTTAGTATGCTTTGTTATTCATATGTGGATGGATTGTTTATGCTTGGTTGATTGCTTATGTTGATGTTTGTTTTGAATATTTGGATGTGATTAACAAATCGTCAATTAAAACATGCTATAACAAGAATGGGTTCTCTAATCATTAAGCGCCAAAAGGCTGATTTTGCTCTCAATTACAAATAAAAGTACTAAGTTTATAAAGTTTAAATAAGTTTTAACTTTATAAACATAAGGGTTTAGTGAGTGTTTAATTATGCAACAAAACAAAGACTGGGAATCCATTTTCAAATGGATTTTCGCCACCCACTTGCTTTGGGGTCCCATCTTTGTCTTGTAAACACACAAGATTAAAGGCATTATCACTATCCTTCCCAAGAGACTTCTCTCCTACATGCAAAGGCTGATTTTGCTCTCATCTTCCTCTCTCTCTTTTTCGAATTGAAGTGAAGAGGGCAAAAGAAAAGTTGAAAGTTTGAGCATCAAAAGGGGTTTTGTTGCTGAATGTTGGTGTCAAGAACCTAGCATTCAAGAGGTTCGTTTGTGGCTTGGGGTATCACCATCTTGAGGTCTTCTTGCTTGAAGATTCAGCCACGAAACTCATCCTTTTCACCTCAGCTATATCAATTTTCTGCTGCTCCAAAGGTTGTTTTTAACATCATATATATATCTATTCTTGTATGCATCTCGTATAATGATCCATGGTTTGGGGTTTGCTTATTAAATGGTTTTAATCATAATCATATTAGCAAGTTTTAAAACTTATTCTCCGCTGTGTTTTTCATATATACAAGCTTATATAAACTTTGATAAACTTGTTGAATCCCTTCAATGGTATCAGAGCAAATTGGGTTAATGATTTGCAAAATAAATGGGTTTTATTTAAAAGAATAAATTGGGTACCATATGGTTGAATGCATACAATCATATGGTACATAGTATTTTCCATCTAAACTAAATCCCTTTTGAAACAAGTTTAACACCATCCTTTTACACAACACTTAGTTACTTGCAAACTCTTAGTGGGATAAAGGGCCACCTAACCATTTGAGGGAACTGTAACTTGAGGTGAGAATACCATGTTTGTGGGATAAAGGTCACCTAAGCACTTATGTAGTAAACTCACACGTGTGTATAAGTAGGACGACTTGATTTGTGAATATATTGAATGGATCACCTAAAATATGCTTTACAAAGGTGTTGATGGGATAAACATGCCGTTTCAAACATAGAGTTCAAACGATCCCATACCATTAGAAGTTGCAATAGGTTGCAATTGTCATTCATGACTACCTTGTTAATTTAAATAATGGGATAAAGGTCACCTAACCAATATTTAAAATAACGTTGGATTCTAAAAATTTTATTTATTACGTCTATGAGACATAAAAGGGTATTAATAAATGAAATATTATTATATCAATGAAAACTAAAAGGGAACTTGTAAAATCTTGTAGATGGCGACAACAACAACGCTAATAACGATGTACCAACCCAAAACAACCAATCTCTAGGGCGATCCTTCAAAGGGATCATCTAACACCTAACAACTCATGGATTGGTACCGCAACCTGAGAATCGTTCTCAAGCAAGAAAAGCAGGCCTACATCCTTGATGATCCCATCCCCGATGAACCCAACGAGGAGGATGAAGGGGCCTGTAACGATTGGGTTAAATATATGGAAGACTCCATCCAAGTCTTTTGCCTAATGTTGGAAAGTATGACACCCGACCTCCAAAAGGAATATGAGCTCCATGGAGCTTATGACATGATCACCCAGTTACGGGAAACATTCCAGCAACAAGCTAGGGTGGAGCGCTTCAAAACGGTTCGAGCGCTTCATGCCTGTCGGATGGAGGAATCCTAATCGGTTTCATCTTATGTTCTCAAGATGAAAAGCCATATCGACCGCCTTCAAAGGCTAAATGTCCTGTCTCAAAGGAGTTGGCCACGGATTGATCTTAATGGCGTAACTAAAAGGTTTGAGGTATTCGTCATGAACTACAACATGAACGGATGGGACAAGAGCATAAATGAACTTCATTCAATGCTCAAAACGGCCGAAGCGGGAACGGGTAAAAGGGTTTTACCCGTTCTCACACATCAATGAAGGTGGGAGGAAGAAAAGGTCTCAACCCCCTCCTAAGGCAATTGTTGCCAAAGGGAAGGGGCCGTTTGGGGAAAAGGGAAGATGGTTGTTAGGGCGGAACCTCCGAAGCCCAAGGAGAAAAAGCAAAAGGTTGCTGCAAATGACCATGCTTCAAGTGTGCTGAGATAGGGCATTGGATGAGAAATTGTCTAGTCTATCTCAAAGAGTTGAAGGAAAAGAGGATGCGGGGCAAACCTTAGGTACAATTTACATGATTCATATTGATCTTATTGTCATATCTTCCAACACATGGGTATTGGATACCAGATGTGGAACTCATATTTGCAATTTGTTGTAGGGGTTCAAAAGAAGTAGGGACTTCAAGCAAGGGGATGTTAGCCTCTTCATGGGCAATGGAGCCAAAGTCAAAGTTGAAGCTCGTGGGGACTACATCCTAAAACTTCCAAGTGGTTTGGAAGTGACTTTGAAGAATGTTTTGTATGCTCCTAGTTTGACTAGCAACATTATCTCTGTATCCCATTAAGACATTATGATTATGTATTATCTTTTGTTGAAAATGATATTCATGTTCTTTAAATGATTGTTCTATTTTAAAGCTATTCCCATTAATGGTATTTAGGATTTGGTTCATGAAAATACTTTAAATAGTTCATTGTACTATACTAACACCAAGAAATCAAGTTGGATTTGAGTGATACCTATCTTTGGCATTGTCGTCTTGGTCATATAACAAGAAACGTATACAAATACTTCAAAAGAATTGTATTTTAAAAACGAATGAATGTGAATCATTTGATCTATGTGAATCTTGTTTAGTAGGAAAAATGACCAAGGCACCCTTTAGTGGAACTAACGAAAGGCAAAAAATTTATTAGGCATCATACTTTCGGATGTATGTGGTCCTTTTAAGCCAATGACTAGAAATGGTGAAAGATACTACATTACCTTCATCAACGATTATAGTCGCTATGGATACATGTACTTATTAAGGCACAAAGATGAAGCTTTTGAAACGTTCAAATCTTCAAGAATGAAGTAGAAAATCAACTCAACAAGTCGATTAAAGTTCTTCGTACCGATAGAGGTGGTGATACCTAAGTGATGTGTTTCAAGATCATCTTCGGAGTTGTGGGATTGTCTCACAACTCACTCCACCTCAAGCATCACAACAAATGGTGTGTCTGAGAGGAGGAATCGAACCTTATTGGATATGGTCCGATCTATTGGCTAGAAGCACATTACCTCTATCATTTTGGGGTTTCGCTTTGCTCTCCGTGGCCCGTATTTTAAATATGGCCCCAACCAAAAAGGTGGAAAGGACACCTTTTAGATATGGCATGAAGAGTTCCATCCCTATCATACTTAAGGATTTGGGGTTGTGAGGCTTATGTTAAGACTCCCACCCTAAACAAATTGGAAGTCGATCCACCAAGTGTATTTTTGTAGGATACCCTAGAGATTCTATGGATATTATTTCTATGATCCACTGGAACAAAAGGTGTTTGTTGCCAGAAACGGTGAGTTCTTAGAAGCAAAGTTCCTTATGGAAGGAACTAGCAGTAGAACAGTGGATCTTGAGGGATCAAGAACCACAACCCAGTGCACGTTTGGTTGAAACACAACACTCAACATGAGGATGTTGAAGATGATGAGTGGTTGATCGATACACACAAAACGTTCGCAGAAGTGGCAGAACTAGTAATCCACCTAAAAGATACGGATTTTCATGGATGGATGCTATGTGGTAGAATCAGATGAACCAACCACATACCATGATGCAGTGTCCAATTCGGATTGTGACAAATGGCTTGACGCCATGAACGTTGAGATGCAATCCATGTATGACAATCATGTTTGGGAACTTGTTGTACCACCTCTCAACTCCAAGGTAGTTGGAAGTAAGTGGATTTTCAAGAAGAAAACTGACATGCATGGAAACTTGGATACTTATAAGCTAGACTTGTAGCAAAGGTTTTACTCAAACTCAAGGAGTTGATTATGATGAAACTTTCTCACCTGTTGTGATGCTAAAGTCAATAAGGATATTGTTTGCCATAGCTGCTCATTATGATATGAGATTTGGCAAATGGATGTCAAAACCGCTTTCCTAAATGGATATCTTGAGGAAGATGTCTATATGGTTCAGCCTGAAGGTTTTGTTAATCCAAACATCCTAATAAATTATGCAAGTTAAAGAAATCAATCTATGGATTGAAACAAGCGTCAAGAAGCTGGAATCACCGTTTTGATGAGGAAGTCAAGAAATTTGGCTTCATCAAAAACGCTGATGAGGCTTGTGTGTATAAGAAGGCTAGTGGGAGCATAATAACTTTCCTGGTATTATATGTCATGACATTCTATGTTTGGGAATGACGTTCCAACAATGGAAGGTGTAAAAGCCTGGCTTGGAAGCTGCTTTTCCATTAAGGATCTTGGTGAAGCCGCCTATATTCTGGGAATAAAGATCTATAGGGATAGATCGAGGCAGCTGATTGGTTTGAATCATAGTGCATACATTGACAAAATCTTGAAAAGGTTCAAGATGGAAAACTCTAAGAAAGGTACTATACCTATTCAGAGAGGGACAATATTGAGTACGACTCAATGTCCAAGCTCAAAGGAGGAGCAGAATAGAATGAAGGCAATCCCATATGCATCTACTATAGGATCCATCATGTATGCAATGATATGCACTAGACCGGACGTGTCATACGCTTTAAGCATGACAAGTAGATACCAGCAAAATCCTGGTGATGGTCATTGGATGGCTGTCAAGAACATCCTAAAGTACCTAAGGAGGACTAAGGACATGTTCTTGATACGGGTCTGGTGAAGAGGAACTCGTTGTAAAGGGTTACACGGATGCGAGTTTCTAAACCGATCGAGATGATTCACGATCTCAATCGGGGTACATCTTTATCCTGAATGGGGGAGCTGTTTCTTGGAAAAGCTCAAAGCAAGAAGTCGTAGCATTGTCCACTATAGAGTCAGAATACATCGCCGCTTCATTGGCAGCACAGGAAGCTGCATGGTTGAAGAAATTCATAACCGATCTAGGGGTAATCAATTCCATTCAGGATCCTCTGGAGATTCTTTGTGATAACGAGGGTGTGATTGCACAATCAAGGAACCCCGTGCACATCAGAAAACAAGGCACATTGAGCGGAGATTCAACTACATAAGGGATGAAGTTGAAAAGGGAAAGATATGTATTCGCAAAGTTCACACTGATAAAAACATTGCGAATCCACTCACAAAACTCCTTGAAAAGGCAAAGCATGAAGGTCATGCTTGTGCCATGGGACTTCGATATACTAGTGACTGGATTTGATTTTATATTTTGTATTTGGATATTGGAACTTATGTTTTTTTTACTTAATTATATGGTTATAACTTTCATTTGTTCTTCTATTTTAGCATGTTTTAAATCCGTGAATAAATAAGTTATTCTAACGTCCGTAGTCGATCATGCTTGTGGGAACAACTGTGAATGTAAGACTATAATGAACTTGTTGGTTGATATTCATAAAGTATGAATAAAGCAAGAGGTTGCTACCAAAGTTCATTGATATCTATGGGATATAGGTATAGGACTGACCCGCTCTCAATTATTTTTTCATGGAATCCTTGTGATTAGTCATAAGAGATTTGAGTAAAGGCGAATATCATTTTATCCGCAGACCTAAGATACATATTGGGTTTTGATATTCACCAGTATTGTACTTTGACTTAGTACTTTGCTGTTCTGAAATATTGGCAGTACATAAGGCTAAGTTCAGGTATGACATAAGGTGATTGTGAGAGACGTATGTAGTCAAGAGGGAATTTGTTCCTCTTATTCGTTGAGAGTTAGATGTCTAAGGCCTGTTAAAGTTAAATCATCATTGAATGACGATTCTGTGTCTCTGGGATTTAACATGACATCTGAAACAAAAGGATAGATGATTAATTCACCTAAAACATTTCAAGTAAGGTACTTGAGGAGGACGATGTTATTGAATGGCACTTAATCATATACATTAGGGGTAGCAAACTGTTGGTAGGCGTTATTTTCTACTTGCATCAACCTTCTATAAATCTTGTGCAAGTGGGAGATTGAAAAGACCTCATCTGCCCAAGATGCATATTAAGTTGATGTGGCTAGTGTGATATGATGCTAGTCGGGTCATACCCAATAACAAGCTAAACAAACACCAACAAATTATGACACCAATTTAGAAAATGGGTTTTCTAAATCATTGCCTTTGTAGATGAACATCATTATATGGATAATTGTTCATATGGTACTATTTCGTTTTCATTATTTAGTCTTACTAAATAGTAACAAATAAATGTACTAAGTTTATAAAGTTTAAATAAATTTTTACTTTATAAACATAGGGTTTAGTGAGTGTTTAATTATGCAACAAAACAAAGAGTGGGAATTCATTTTCAATGGATTTTCGGCCGCCCACTGCTTTGGGGGTCCCATCTTTGTCTTGTAAACACACAAGATTAAAGGCATTATCACTATCCTTCCCAAGTGACTTCTCTCCTACATGCAAGGCTGATTTTGCTCTCATCTTCCTCTCTCTCTTTCCGAATTTGAAGTGAGAGGGCAAAAGAAAAGTTGAAAGTTTCAGGATCAAAAGGGGTTTTGTTGCTGAAAGTTGGTGTCAAGAACCTAGCATTCAAGAGGTTCGTTTGTGGCTTGGGGTATCACCATCTTGAGGTCTTCTTGCTTGAAGATTCAGCCACGAAACTCATCCTTTTCACCTTAACTATATCGATTTTCTGCTGCTCCAAAGGTTCTTTTTAACATCATATATATAATCTATTCTTGTATGCATCTCGTATAATGATCCATGGTTTGGGGTTTGCTTATTAAATGGTTTTAATCATAATCATATTAGCATGTTTTAAAACTTATTCTCCGCTGTGTTTTTTTTATATATACAAGCTTATATGAACTTTAATAAACTTGTTGAATCCCTTCAAGAAATGTAGATCTTCTTGACCCAATTGTTTGATATCTCTCTGAAGTGCCTTGTGTATATGTAGTGAATGTATGATTGATCTAGTAGTCTCACTAGCCACTAAACAATCTAATTTTAGCTCCTTCTTTACCTCCCCACTTCCTCCCATCACCAATTCATAGGTCTTCTCATCATAATAAATATTTTAAATTGGTGTTGTGGAATGTGTATGAGCCACTATTTTTATTTTTAATGATTCAGTAGGTTTCACTCTGAGTTCTAGAAACACTACTTCTTCAGCTCTTTTTGTCTATTTCATCTCCAAAGGGTTCTTTAATGTTTTGTCTTTTCTCATACATATTGCCTTTAATGAATTGAAGTTGTTGGTTCTCTTGAACATTTTAAGTATACCTTCAAATTCATATCTTCTAAACATGGCATTATGGTTGATCAGCCCAGACTAGCCATCTCTTTCAGTTCATGAATCTCAAGTGCATTTACCAGAGCAGAGTACTTTGTAAGAATCACACTAGACCTTAGATTCTTTTAACCATGAAGATGTTCCATGAACTATCATACTTCCAAGAAATAATCTTCTAATCTATTTTGCATTTTGGATTAGATACACCTCTAATCATCTCAGCAGTGGTAAACCCTTTCTCAAGTTTCAATTGGGAGGGTTCAGCAAACCACTCTGGATATTTATGCACAACAGGTGCCAAATAGTCTTGATCTTTATCTGTAAGTTGCATGTCTTGTGCAGAGAATCTTGATCTTGGCTTTTGATTGAGTAATTCTTCTTCTAACCTCTTCAACTTTTCTTTCTTCTCATTGATCAGTCTAAGTGTGGAAGCTCTAAGTGAATTGGTTTTCATGTTTCTTAATTTTCCTTTGGTGAATCCTTGACTGGTTAGGTAATCCTTCATTTCCCTACCAGTCATTGCATAAGGATCAGGATGTAGAGATTCATGAGTTTGAGATTGCTTCTTCATGATTGACAGCTTTGGCTTTTGAGCTTCAGGTGCTATTGACTTCTCATACTCTGTTTCAACCGTGGGATCTAGCAGGTTATTGACCTTTTCTTCTTTTGCTTTCATGACTTCATAGGTCATATTGAATTCTTGATCTACATCATATCCGTGATTGATAAAAACATAGCCTTTATCATAAGATCATTAGTTTGAGCCTTTAACACCATTTCATCTACAAATTTTTTTAAGCACATGACAGTCCACATCTACAGCCTTCTCATAATCATATCCTCCTTCTATTTCACTTTTTTCCAAATCAATAAATACAACTTGTTTCTTTAATTGAGCCTCAGCCTTTTCATGCTGATATAGCATTCTACTATGGCTACCAAGCTTCTTGGATCATCCTTTTTACTCTTGTTCACCTGTTTTCTTCAATTATTGGTCTCTTCCCTTTTGCTTATTCTCATAAGTATTTCCTCTTTCTGGTATAAGTTTGAAGTGGAGGACCAGTAGTGGGTTCAGCTTGTTTCATCTCCTCAGGCAAATTTTCAGCCTCAGTTTGTACTTTTTCTTGATCATCAGCCTCTTTTTCATGCTTTTCTTTTTTTTTGTTCACAAAACTCTGTTATTATTCTTTTTGTTCCTCTGTTAATGACACAACAGGTACCATTGCATGCTTAACTCTTTCTCCAAGGGAACTAGAGATTGAGGAATGACCATAATGGGTTCAGTGTTGGGCCTCTAGTCTGCAACAAAATCCCAAAATTCCTCATCTATTATGAATTATTCAGATGTAAAGCTATCCAAAGAGTTGATTAGTTCTTCAAATTCAGTTTTCTAAGTTTGAGTAGCATTTGATTGCCTAGAATAAACCACAATCTCTGGACTTGATTATTCATTCTTTGTTTTGCCTGCATCTTCTCCTTCTTCAAAATTTTAAGTAGAGGATTGTTTCTCATCAGTCATCATTCTTTCTTCATTCCTTTTATTTTCTTCAACATCAGCACATCTTTGTATTTCAATTAGCATCTCAAGTTCAGAGATTCTTTTATTTTGGCTATCAATTTGACTTTGGAGATTGGAGATGATCTTTGCTTGTTCTTTAATCATATTTTATTGTTCTTCCATAGCTATAGTTTGAATGGCAAGTGTATCAACATGGCCACTTACTTCTTCTCTAGAATGGTTAAGTGCAGCTTTTATGTTTTCAATCTCTTTCTCTTTATCCTTCTTTTCAGCTTAATGTTTTTCTTTAAGCTCTTTTATCTCCTGCTCCTTTTCATCATGCTCTAGAATCCTTTCATCAATGATTCTAGCCCTCCTATTCAGTATTCTTTCCATCCTTACAATTTTTTGTCAGAGCTCAGAGATTAACTCATCTTTTTCATCTGGTCTATTTACATTAGATTGAGCAAAACTCTCTAAAGGAGCAGTCTCAGAAGTTACTTTCCTTTTAGGCGTTTAAGCATGGTGATCCTCCTCATCCGAAGATGATTTGGAAGCTTTAGATGTGCTTGTTGACTCTCCAAACTCACATGGGATATCATGTGTGGGCAATAGTTGAGGTGGTGACATTGGTGAGTGACGAGGTGGTGATATTGGTGAGTGATGTGGTGGTGATATTGGTGATGGTTGTGGTGATGGTTGTGGAGATGGTTATGGAGATGATTGTGGAGATGGTTGTTGAGATGGTTGTAGAGATGGTTGTGGAGTTGGTTGTGGTAAAGTTACAAATGGAGATGCATAGTCATGAATTTCAGGTTCAGTATGAGAATCACCCCTGCACCATCATGTGGTGATACTGACCTTTGCCTATGAGCACCATCATTTGCTCATAAGCAGCTTGTTCATCATTGTGATCTTGAGCATCTTGTTCTTCTCCTAATTCTTCTAGATTGATCTGTTGATACGGAAGCATCCAACGAAGAAGAGATGAGTGAGCTCCACTGTAAAGGTTTCTGGGATCCCTCTTCTTAATGTAGTTATATGATTTTACATCATAATGAGGATATGAGGCACTAGTCCCTCAGTGGCAAGATTTGGGAATGCTTTTACAAAATTTTACAAGTTTCAGAGCAAATGTGGTCACATTTTTAACACACTGTAGCAAATGCGAAGAGTAAATTTTAAGTCTTTGGGTCATCCGCACTTGTTTACCGTCGGAAATACAGAAGTTAAAATTCAATAACTTTGCTATACGCATTTGTTTACTGTTGCAAATGGGAAAGAGTAACTTATGATTTTGGGCATCCGCATTTACGTACTGTAGCAAATGCGGAAGTTTTGTTACTTCTGTTTTCTTCTATCGCATTTGTGAATTGTTAAAAATGCGGAAGAACTAAGTTCATCAGCATTTGTTCATTATAACAAATGCGGTTGACAAAACTTATTCAACATTGCTCATTGTAGCAAATGCGGTTGAATAAAATTTGTAAGCATTTGCTCACTGTAGCAAATGCGAAAGATCTGACTGTCGGCATTTGCTCACTGTAGCAAATGCGGAAGATCTAACTTAGTCAGCATTTGCTCACTGTAGCAAATGTGATAGAATAAAATCAACATTTACTTGATCATCATCCACTGACAGGAGATTAATCACTTAATTATTTCTGCTTGAAAATACATGAACATTGAATATATGTATCCATAAATGCGGATGAGTAAAACAAATGCGGAAGTGTAGATTTCATCCGTATTTTTCAAACGCGGTTGGACACTTAAAAGTTTATCCGTATTGACAAATGTGGTTGAACACTTGAAAATTATTTTATCCACATTGACAAATGCGGTAGAACAATTTTTGTTCCGCATAGGTTTTAACACATCATAATTTCATGTATACATGTAACACACTAATGCGGTAGACTACAATCATTGTCCGCATTAGTTTTACTTGGAAATAAAAAGCTCCCCGCATTGGTTATAAGCATGGGTTACCTTCACCCGCATTAACCAATGCCCTCACCTGCATTAACTTTTGAACTTAATCATAAGTTAATGTGACTGTTTTGATTTTTCATGTTACGAAGAGATGTCATTGATTGATTTTTCTAATGAAGTTGTTGGCTGTTGAAGTTGTCAATTCTTGCTTAGATTGACTTATACATCAAAAGTGATACAAGTTTCCCATTATTTGAGGAATCTTGGACTTTTCATGGTTCCAAGAATCTGCATAGGCTGAGATACTATGGTATAACTTCTACAACAACACATGCATTTCCTTTTCTTTGTTTTTAAGTTTTTAATGTTAGATTCTATATGCCCAAGACACATAGAACATTGATGCGGTTAGTATGTCATGATCCAAGTTGGGTTATACCCAATAACAACCTTTGCAATCACCGACAATTATTCAATTGATGATATGATCATGTAATTAAATAAGAACACCAAATTTAGAAAATGGGTTTTCTAAATAAGTTGCATGTGGGATGGAACAACTTATTAGGATATTTTGTTCAAGAATATTACTTAGTGTTACTTAAGTTAGTTAGATAACATTAAGCAATTAAAAGAGTGTATAAGTTATACAATTGAATGTTAATTGTATAAACTTACAAGGGACTAAAACATAAAATTGGTTTATAATGTTTTGGGGGGAACTTTGGTCTTGTGACAAAATTTCGGCCGCCCCACCCTCTCCAATGAGAGGTTTTTCTTTCTTGAAAACATTTAAACTAGTCCAACACTCACATCTCATAGACACACACATGCAATCAAATTCACAGCTGACTTCTGTCTCAAAATTGTTCTCGGTTTTCAGCAAGTTTATGAGAAGATTTGGAGTTACTTGTGTTAATCTCCTAACAAGAAAACGTGTTTTGCATCTTAGGTTGGGGTATACTAGCTTGAGGGGTCCTTCCTTGGAGCCTTGGCCGTATCTTCAGCATCTAATCACTCTTCCTTGGTCGACGTTTTAGCTGGAGAAAGGTAGTTCATCACAGCTTTACGTAGCTATGATTTTATGTACACTTTCATATTGATCATAGCTTTTCTGTTTACATATATGATCTTTTTGTTTTGGGTTTGTTTCTTTCATATATTTGTCACCATAAAACATGAAATTTCAGATTCATAATCATGTTTTAAAATATATATATATATCCGTTGTGTTTTCTAAAAGATTAAGAGGTTAAAAATCGGTTTTATCTTTCAACAAACCCGACAATGGCATCAAGAGCTGGTTATGTGGATAGCTTGCTTGTTCTTGTCCTTTATCATCGTTTTTGGGGACTTTATAACCCTTTTAAGGGCTGCTATATTCTGTTTTGTTGAATCCCCAAATTCAAGGTTATATTACACATGCTTGTGATTAAACCTTGAAAGATACGTATGTTGATATGTTGTGTTGTTTGGACAATATCTAAACCCGAAATTTTTAGTTTATGTTGGCTGAAAATTCGTGGGTTTTGAGGGGATTCGTAGTTATATCATGGATGATATGATGGATATTTATATTAGTGCATAACCTAGCCTTTGGCCTTATGTTGTTTGGATGATTGCAATGGTTGTATTTGTTTATTCAATGGGGTTGTATATATTTATTCATTTGTGCTTTGTTTAAAATATATTTTATTTATTATTGGGTTGTAATAAATAGAATAGGTACCTTTTCATTTTACTAGATATCTTGTATTAGGACTTTATATCTTGTAATGTGAAGATACATGGATTGGAAGCACAAAGGAGAAACATGGAGCATTTTGGATGCGGTTTCAAGTGGGAGGCTTTTGGAAGCTTTCTATGTGTTTTGTTTGTGACCCTTAGGAATGCCTTGGACCAACTTGTGATGGCAAACAAGTGTGGACCTCTTTAGATGCTATGGTTATGCACATTTGCTATGTTGTTTTGTTTATATTGTGTGGTTGATAGCATGTATGTGATATTTGCTTTAACAAACTTTCTATGAACTTAACAATCTAATTAAATGGTTCTTAATCATTAAAAGGAAGTAAAAGGTTATTAAAATGATTAAATGATTTAATGATTAAAATGGGTTTCAATCAAAGGACCATAGGGTATCTTGTATTTGAAAGCATGCAAGTACAAGTACATAGAGTTTCTAAACTAAGACTATGAAATCTCTAAATATTTTCAAACTATAGTCCCAACAAGTTAACACCATCCTTTGCACAACACTTGAGTCATTTGGAACTCTTAATGGGATAAAGATCACCTAACCATTTAGAGGGAACTTTTGACTTAAGGTGGGGATACCACATTTGGGGATAAAGGTCACCTAACCACTTCTGTTGGTAAACTCACATGTGTGTGCAAGTAGGGTAACTTGATTTGCAAACCATGTTAAATGGATAACCTACAATATGGTTTCCAAATGGTGTTGATGGGATTAACATGCCAACTTTACATATGATGTTTAAGTCGATCCCATACCTCTAGAAGTTGCAAATGGTTGCAACCGTCAATCGTTGACCACCTTATTAATATAAATCGTGGGATAAAGGTCACCTAACCACAATTTAAATGTAATGTTGGGTTCTAGATTTTAATATAAAAATGACCTTAAAAGGTATTAATTATTTAAAATAGCAATATCGAAAATACTAAAATAGATCTTTGTTATATTTTGTAGACGGCCACTAATAATGATAATCATGATAATTCATCCGCGTCCACCCAATTATTGCGAGCGATTCTCCAAAAGGAACGTCTAAATCCTAATAATTTCATTGATTGGTATCGAAACTGGAGAATCGTTCTCAACCAAGAAAGACGATCATATATTTTAGACGACCCTATCCCTGATCAACCTTCTGAGGATGATGAGGAGGCCTATAACGATTGGCTAAAGTACACTGAGGACTCCGTCCAAGTGTCTTGTCTCATGCTAGCGAGCATGACCCCGGATCTCCAAAAGGAGTATGAACATCACGGAGCTTATGACATGATAACCCAGCTGAAGGAAACGTTCCAACAGCAAGCAAGGGTTGAGCGCTTCGAAACGGTTCGAGCACTCCATGCATGTCGTATGGATGACAACCAATCGATTTCATCTTATGTACTTAAGATGAAAAGCCACATTGACCGCCTCGAAAGGCTTAATTGTCCCATCTCGAAGGAATCGGCCACGGATTTGATCCTCAATGGCCTTACCAAGAAGTTGGAGACATTCGTGTTGAATTACAACATGAATGCTTGGTACAAAAGCCTTGGTGAGCTTAACTCAATGCTCAAAACGGCCAAGGCGGCCATGGGTAAAAGGGTTTTACCCGTTCTCACCATCAAGTGGGAACAAGAAAAGGCCTCATCCCACACCCAAGGCAAAGGTTTCCAAGGGCAAGGGACCCGTATGGGGAAAAGGGAAAGGGGTGGTAAGGGTGCCACCCAAACCACAGGAGAATAAGCAAAAGGTTGCTACTAATGACCCATGCTTCAAATGTGGGGAGATTGGACATTGGGAAAGAAATTGTCCCGTCCATCTCCAAGAGTTGAAAGCAAAGAGGGATGCTGGGCAAACCTCAGGTACATATACACTATCCGTATTGATTTAAACATGATATCCTCGAACACATGGGTATTAGATACCAGATATGGAACTCACATTTGCAAATTGTTGCAGGGGTTCAGAAGAAGTAGTGACTTCAAGAAAGGGGATGTTAGTCTCTACATGGGCAATGGGGCTAAAGTTCAAGTTGAAGCCCGTGGTGACTACATCTTGAAACTTCCAAATGGTTTGGAAGTAATTTTGAACAATGTTTTGTATGCTCCTAGTTTGATTAGGAATATTATATCTGTAGCCCTGTTAAAACAATTTGGATATGTATTATCATTTGTTGAAAAAGATATTCATGTTTCTTTTAACGATATGTTCTACTTTAAAGCTATTCCCATTAATGGTATTTATGAATTGGTTCATGAAAATACTTTAAATAGTTCATTGTACCAAACTAGCACCAAGAAACTCAAATTGGATTTGAGTGATACCTATCTTTGGCACTGTCGTCTTGGTTATATAAACAAGAAAAGAATTCAAACACTACAAAAGAATGGTCTTTTTAAAACAAGTGAATGTGATTCATTTGATGTGTGTGAATCTTTTTTACAAGGTAAAATGACTAAAGCACCCTTTAGTGGAACTAATGAAAGGGCAAAAGATTCATTAGGAATCATACATTCGGATGTATGTGGTCCTTTTAAGCCAATGACTAGGAATGGTGAAAGATACTTCATTACCTTTACCGATGATTATAGTCGCTATGGGTATGTGTACCTGTTAAGACACAAAGATGAAGGTTTTGAAATGGTCAAGATCTTTCAAAATGAAGTACAAAATCAACTCAACAAGTCGATTAAAGTTTTCTGCACCGATAGAGGAGGTGAATACCTAAATGATGCTTTTAAAGATCATCTTAGGAGTTGTGGGATTGTCTCACAACTCACTCCACCTGGAACACCACAACATAATGGTGTGTCTGAGTGGAGGAATCGAACCTTATTGGATATGGTCCGATCTATGATGGCTAGAAGCACATTACCTTTATCATTTTGGGGTTTCACTTTGCTCTCCGTGGCCCGTATTTTAAATATGGCCCCAACCAAAAAGGTGGAAGGGACACCTTTTGAGATATGGCATGGAAGACTTCCATCCCTCTCATACTTAAGGGTCTGGGGTGGTGAGGCTTATGTTAAGACTCCCACCCCAAACAAATTGGAAGTCCGATCCACCAAGTGTATCCTTGTTGGATACCCTAGAGATTCTATGGGATATTATTTCTATGATCCACTAGAACAAAAGGTGTTTGTTGCCAGAAAAGTTGAGTTCTTAGAAGCAAAGTTCCTTCTGGAAGGAACTAGCAGTAGAACAGTGGATCTTGAGTAGGATCAAGAACCACAACCCGATGCACGTTTGGTTGAAACTAGCACTCAACATGAGGATGTTGAAGATGATCAAATGGTTGATCAATACACACAAAACGTTCGCAAAAGTGGTAGAACTAGTAATCCACCTGAAAGATACGGATTTTTCATGGATGGATGCTATATAGAAGAGTCACTTGAACCAACCACATACCATGATGCAGTGTCCAATTCGGATTGTGACAAATGGCTTGAGTCCATGAGCATTGAGATGCAATCCATGCGTGACAATCAAGTATGCGACTTGGTTGTACCACCTCTTAACTCCAAAATAGTTGGAAGCAAGTGGGTTTTCAAGAAGAAAACCGATATGCATGGAAACTTGGATAGTTATAAGGCTAGACTTGTAGCAAAGGGTTTCACTCAAACTCAAGGGGTTGATTATGACGATACCTTCTCACCTGTTGCGATGCTAAAGTCTATAAGGATATTGTTTGACATAGCTGCTCATTATGATTATGAGATTTGGCAAATGGATGTCAAAACCACTTTCCTAAATGGATATCTTGAGGAAGATGTCTATATGGTTCAGCCTGAAGGTTTTGTAGATCGAAAACATCCTCATAAAGTGTGCAAGTTAAAGAAATCAATCTATGGATTGAAACAAGCATCGAGAAGTTGGAATCACCGTTTTGATGAAGAATTAATTAATTTCGGATTCATCAAGAACGTTGACGAAGCTTGTGTATATAAGAAAGCTAGTGGGAGCATATTCACTTTCCTAGTATTGTATGTTGATGACATACTACTATTTGGAAATGACATTCCAACCTTGGAAGGTGTAAAAACCTGGCTTGGAAGTTGTTTTTCCATCTAGGATCTTGGTGAGGCCGCCTATATTCTCGGAATAAAGATCTATAGGGGTAGATCAAGGCGGTTGATTGGTTTAAATCAAAGTGCATACATTGATAAAATTTTGAAAAGGTTCAAGATGGAGAACTCTAAGAAAGGTACGGTGCATATTCAAAGAGGAATGATATTGAGTACGACTCAATGTCCTAGCTCAAAGGATGAGCAAGATAAAATGAAGGCAATCCCATACGCATCTGCTATTGGATCCATCATGTATGCAATGATATGCACTCGACCGGACATGTCATGTGCCTTAAGCATGACAAGCCGATGCCAGCAAAATCCTAGAAACAGTCATTGGATGGCTATTAAGAACATACTTAAGTACCTAAGGAGGACAAAAGATATGTTCCTAATCTATGGATCTGGTGATGAGGAACTTGTTGTAAAAGGTTACACGGATGCCAGTTTCCAGACAGATCGGGATGATTCACCATCACAATCAGGATATATTTTCATTCTGAATGGAGGAGCGGTCTCTTGGAAGAGCGCCAAACAGGATGTGGTGGCTCTATCAACTACAAAATCAGAATACGTCGCCGCCTCATTGGCAGCTCACAAGCTGCATAGTTGAAAAATTCATTGCCGATCTGGGGATTGTCCCTTCCATCCAGGACCCCCTAGAGATCTTTTGTGATAACGAGGGTGCGATTGCTCAAATCAAGGAACCTCATGCTCATCCAAAGACTATGCACATTGAGCGGAGATTCAACTACATATGAATGAAGTTGAAAAGGGAAAGATATGTCTTGGCAAAGTTCACATGGATCAGTCATTGCAGATCCTCTCACGAAGCTCTTTGAAAAGGCAAAGCATGAAGGTCATACTTTTGCCATGGGACTTTGATATTCTAGTGATTGGATTTGATCTATAAATTTTGTATTTGGATGTATGGAACTCTTTATTATTTGGATAAAATTATTTGGTAATAATGTTTCAATTATATTCCAATTTAGCATGTTTAATCCATGAGTAAATTGCTTACTCTAAATGTCCGTAGTCGTTCAGACTTGTGGGAACAAGTGTGAGGGTAAGATTATTATGAACTTGGATTGGTTGATATTAATAAGGATGAATATAGAGCAATGGGTTGCTACCAAGGTTCATAGATATTTGTGGGATACAAATATTGGACTAACCCGCAACTCAAACTTTACTACATGGAATCTTATTGATTGATCATATGTAAATTTGTGTAAAGGCGATATCATTTGGTATCCTCAGACCTAAGATACATATTGGGTTTTGATATTCACCAAGTGTCATACCTTTATCTGGTTATCTGCTGTTCTGAAAAAATGGACAGTACATGAGACTATGTTCAGATGTGACACAAGGTGATTGTGAGAAACGTATGTAGTCAAGATGGGATTTGTTCCTCTTATTCATTGAGAGTTAGATGTCTAAGGCCTGGATAAGTTAAATCAACAAGGAATGATCACTCTGTGTCCTTGGATTTGACATGACATCTGTAACAAAAGGATAGATGATTAATTCACCTAAATCATTTCAAGTAGGATACTTGAATGGGATGATTTTATTGAATGGCTATATGTCATGCGTATTAATGGTAGTAAACCGTTGTTAGGCGGAATTTACTACTTGCATCAGTCTTCTATGAATCTTGTGCAAGTGGGAGATTGTTAGATTCTATATGCCCAACACACATAGAACATTTATGCGGTTAGTATGTCATGATCCAAGTCGGGTTATACCCAATAACAAGCTTTGCAATCACCAACAATTATTCAATTGATGATATGATCATGTAATTAAATAAAAACACCAAATTTAGAAAATGGGTTTTCTAAATAAGTTGCATGTGAGATGGAACAACTTATTAGGATATTTTGTTCAAGAATATTACTTAGTGTTATTTAAGTTAGTTAGATAACATTATGTAATTAAAAGAGTGTATAAGTTATACAATTAAATGTTAATTGTTTAAAATTACAAGGACTAAAACATAAAATTGGTTTATAATGTTTTGGGGGGAACTTTGGTCTTGTGACAAAATTTCGGTCGCCCCACCCTCTCCAATGAGAGGTTTTGCTTTCTTGAAAACATTTAAACTAGTCCAATACTCCACATCTCATACACATACATGCAATCGAATTCACAGCAAGTTTATGAAAAGATTTGGAGTTACTTGGTGTTAATCTCCCTAACAAGAAAAGGTGTTTTGCATATTAGCTTGGGGTATACTAGCTTGAGGGGTCCTTCCATGGAGCCTTGGCCGAATCTTTAGCATCTAATCACTCTTCCTTGGTCGACATTTTAGCTGGAGAAAGGTAGTTCATCACAGCTTTATGTAGCTGTGATTTTATGTACCCTTTCATATTGATCATAGCTTGTTTATTCACATATATGATCCTTTTGTTTTGGTTTGTTTCTTTCATATATTCTCACCATAAAACATGAAATTTCAGATTCATAATCATGTTTTAAAATATATATATATCCGCTGTGTTTTCTGAAAGATTAAGAGGTTAAAAATCGGTTTTATCTTTCAACAAACCCGACATTTAAGAAAGTAATTTAAGATTGTAACAATCTATAAAGATTTAATGAAAAATTTTAAATTACCCCCCCTAAAGTTAATATCCACATCTGGATAGAAACTTTAAAGATTTAAAAACTTTTTGACAATTATATACATTGATTATTGATAATGAAGAGAAGTATATCTTTTGTTGGGATCTTATCAATCTTACATTGTACATGTGCATACTTTATCATAAAATGGACATGTTTATTAACTTGATGATTGAAGTATGTTTGTCCTTTTAAACTCATACCCTGTTTATATTTTGATGCAAACGATATTTATCATGTTTTTGGTTGATTTAATTATTCAATATGTACGTCACACACACAAGCATGAAATGATCAACCATCCTTATACAATGCATGCTAGAACTTTTTCACAACTTTCCTTACCAGTTACTTAAGTTATGAAATCTTATTTTCACCAATCCTTATTGGGATTCTTTTACTTTGATCCTTGTCATGATGATCCACATTGGGATTCTTTTCACTTCACTTTGGAAGGTGATCCGTGATAGGATTCTTTTGTTCCTTCACTTGGAAGGTATTGCTTTTGTAGATTCATCCAATTTGGATGTGTTCCTCATTGGGAATCTTTTGGATCCTTACATCTGCACTATGTGTTTGTTTCATCAGGTCTTTGCTCAGCAAAACAAAGATGAAACTTGATGTGGGTGAAAGAGATTTATAAAGCATCATTACCTGGTGTGTTTACGTTATTACACACACATGCACTCAGATAAGCCAATAAATACCTATACTTTGTGATGAGTGTTTCACTATTGAATAAGATTTTTAATTCATCACTGCATGTATCTTCTCTTCCAAGTTGAGCCTACCAACATATGTGGTAAGTCATGACAGTCTTGCAATTTTTGAAATTTAGCAAAGTGAATGATATGACAACTATAATTATATCATTTCCCATATGATATTCTATTCTTCATAAAATTTATTCCTTTTCTGTTTTCTAGTATTTTTGACTTGTTTTGATGTTTTGAATTATTTTTACTCAAGGTTAATCATGCCAGTTGACTGAACCAGGAATTCAAACCTACGAGGTTCAAATGCCTTAGTAAACAAATTAGCTAATTGATTTTTAGTGGGTACTTGAATCAATTTGATTAACCATTTTTCAGCATAGTCTCCCAAAAATTGATATTTAATTTCAATATGTTTTGTTTTTTAGTATTGAACATGATTATTGGTTATGAAAACAGCTGCAGTGTTGTCAATATGAATTGGTGTGTGTAAGAAATTATAACCATAATCAAGCATTTGGTTTTGAATCCAGAGTACATAAGAGCAATAGGTTGATGTTGCAATATACTCAGCTTCTGCTATTGATACAGACACGTTTGTCTACTTCTTCCATTGCCAAGAGACCAGTCTTGGACCAAGAAATTAACAACCGCCAGAGGAGGTTTTTCTGTTGAAGTTGCATCCTCCATAGTCACTGTCTATAAAGTCATAGAGATTGAAGTCTCCTTCCTTTGGATACCATAGTCCAAGAGCTGGTTTGTCCTTCAGATATCTGAATATCCTCTTGACTGCATTCACATGTGACTATTTTGGATCAGCTTGATGTCTGACACAAACATAAACTCCAAACATAATGTCAGGCCTATTGGAAGTTAGATACATAAGTGAACCAATCATAGATGGATAGTGAGTCTGATCCACTGATTTGCCATCCGGGTCAGGTCCAATATTCACTTTAGTAACCATATGAGTTCTCATAGACTAACAGTCATCAAAGTGGAATTTCTTCAGCATAGTTTCCATATATTTTGATTGATTGATGAAGATTCCATTTGTTGTCTGTTGGACTTGCACCCCTAGAAAGAAAGTGAGTTCCCCCTTAGCAGTCATTTGGAATTTTTAATGCATAAGGACTTCAAATTCTTTGCAGAGTTGCTTATTTGTTGAGCCAAAAATAATGTCGTCCACATAAATCTGGCTAACAACATGTCTTTTCCTCTTCTTCTTCTGAAGGGAGTCTGATCAATCTTTCCTCTTTCGTATCCATGTTCAAGAAGAAAAGATGACAGAGTCTCATACCACTTTTGTAGAGATTGGTGAAGACCATATAGAGCTTTGTCAACCTTATAGACTCTATGAGGGAAATCTGGATCTTCAAATCCCGATGGTTGACTCACATAGACCTCTTAAGCAATCTTTCCATACAAAAAGGAACACTTCACATCCATTTGATAAATAGTGAATTTCATGGATGCAGAATATGCTAGAAAGATTCTGACTACTTCTAATCTGGCAACATGTGCAAACACTTCGTCATAGTCGATTCTTTCTTCTTAAGTGCATCCTTGCGCCACTAATCTTGTTTTGTTTCGGATGACGATCCCTCTATCATCGGTCTTGTTTCTGTACAACCATATGGTATCGATAGGATAATGTCCGTCGGGAAGATCTACTAGTTGCCATACTTCTTGCTTCTTGAATGGGAGCAATTCTTCCTACATTGCTTCAATCCAACTATTTTCTTAATAGCCACTTTGATATTTTTGGGTATTGTTTGGCAAAGGAAGCATGAGAACAAACAGTTGTTTACCATACGAGACTCCCTTCTTGTTACCCTCTCATTAAGATCACCAATAATGGTTTCAACTAGATGATTCTTGTGTATTCTGGTGGTTGGAATGGAGTCACCAGCAATAGTTACATCAAGACTAGAGACATTCAGTTCATTATGGTCAGAGGCATCTTCATCCTGTACTGTTGTTGAATTATGAAGGTTGTCAGACTCTATTCAGCTCCTACTTCAGCTTCAGTAGCAATGTGATTACTTTCATCATTTGATGTTCTTTGTGTTTTAGATGGAGGAGTGGCTTGTTTCTGATTTGGGATCTCAGTTGAAAGGTCATCTGAGTGTGATGTAACAAGCTTGGACCTCCTTCCGTTAAAACACTATGATTTAGTGATGGTTGTCTCATACGATCAACTTGGAGAGGAACATATTTATTCATGTATTCAGCAGATATAGGAGGAATTAATGGAAGTCATTTCTTCTTTCTACAGCTGAAGACGTGTCATCTGAATGGAGATTTCCTGCATCAGACAAGCAAAATTGATCATATGATTTTGTAAAGGAGTCAATATCAAACAACCAGTCGGGACCATTTGTAAATTTAAGAAAGGAATGTTCATTGAATTGAACATTTGTTGATTCATGAATAATGTTTAATCTAGGATTAAACACTCTGTATGCCTTTGAAACAAAAGAATAACCCATAAAGAATCCTTCATCAGACTTAGATGAAAACTTTCCCACATAGTCTCGGGTTTTTAATATTGAGGTAGGACTACCAAATGATTTAAGAAATTCGATGAATGGTTTTCTATGAAAAAGCAGTTCATATGGAGTCATGTTGCATTCTTTTACAATTAGTGTACGGCTTTGTACAAAGCACGATGTGTTAACGGCCTCTGTCCAAAAGGTTATTGGCAACTTAGCATCGGCTAGCATCATTCTTGTTGCTTCAATCAATGTTCTATTTCTGCTTTCAGCTACATCATTATGTTGAGGAGTTCTAGCTGCACTGAATTGATGAGCAATGCCTTGGGTTGAACAAAAGGAACTCATGTCTTCATTTTCAAATTTAGTTCCATTATCACTTCTTTTTGTTTTGACCTTAAGATCAAGTTGATTTTCAATTTGTGTGATAAAGTTTTGAATTATTTAGGATGCCTCATTTTTATGAAGTAAGAAGAACACCCATGTGAATCGTGAAAAGTCATCAATGATCACCAAACAATACTGTTTCTTCTAAATACTGATGACATGAGTTGGTCCAAACAGATCCATATGAAGTAGCTTTAATAGAGTATTGTTTGTGTTCACCAGCTTGGATTTATGAGAAGATTTGTGTTGTTTTCCTTCGAGGCACACTGAATAGTGATCAACAAAGTGAAATTCTTTTTGTGGAAGACCAATGACATGGTTTCCTTTGACCAATCTATTCAAGTTTTTAAGTTGGTGTGCCCCAAACGTCTGTGCGAAAGCTGTGACTCATCAAATGTTGCTTTTGGCAAAAGACATGTTTCTTCTATAGGTAATGTAGAACACATGTTTAAAACATAAGTATTATTCTTCCTCGGGGTCTTTAGGACAACCCATTCTTTAGAGATCTGAAATCCAGGTTTCAAAATGTAGCAATTAGTGTCTGTAAAGTGAGTTGAATATTTCTAGTCACAGATCTGAGACACACTTAACACATTGAAGTTCAGTTGTTCACAGTTATTCACTCTATCAAAGCTCAGGATCCTATTTGTCACAGATCCTTAACCTGTAATTCTACCACCTTATGAATCTCCACCAAATGCCACCGTAGTTCTTTTATGTGCTTGAAGTTATGAAGGAGGGAACGATCTCTAGTGATGTGTCGGGAGCATCCACTTTCCACGTACCATAAGTTGTTGGACCTATATGGATGACCATGCAAGCATAAAAGAACTAGTTAGTATGTGGATCCCAAGCCATGGTGGTCTTGGGTTTCCGTTTCTATTTATTATGATGACTTCTTGGTACATTCCCCTAAATTGTGATCTATTCAGAGGTGACGTGGAAGATTGCTTATGATATCTTAGTTATAAAAGCACTTTTCTGTCTTGTGATTGAACATATCACAAATGTCACAATACATTTGTTTGTTGCTTGAATCAGATTTTGATTTGTGTGTCTCAACTGATTTTCTCATTTGTTGTTGAGCCACTTTCTGTTGCTTAGGGGATGAATCAAAATCAACCCTTTTTGTAGTTTGCTTCACAACTACATTTGTTTGATTTTCTAGGCCATATTTGTTTCTTCAACCCATTTCTCACCTCTTTCTCAAACTGGTCAACGTGTTCCTTGTTGCAAATATCAAACCCAACTCCCTGTCTTAGTTTTGAAGACTGAGGGTCTGATAGAGTTTTATGTGTTGAACTCAGTGATCCTTTTTGTATCTTTTTCAGTGAAACCTTTTCTGATTTGCATGAATTGTTTGGAGATATGATCTCATTATCAGAATTGCTCTCAGTAGTGGGTTTCACTGATTTTACATACTTCTTTTTACCTTTAGAAATAGAAGTATGAATTTTATGAACGGAACAATTGCTTTTACGTGGCTTGTGGGTTTCATGACACTCATTGTCTTGTCTGAGCACTCTTTGATATTGATTGGGTGACCTAACTTGATTTTATTCTCATTTGTTTCAATATAAACATAGGTTTGTATTGAGGATTGGTCACTTTTTTAACATAGATTTTAGTTTCATACTTTAAGTTTCAATTTCCTCATTAAGTGATATAGATTCATGCATGACAGTGTAGTTTCATTGTATGGTGGAGGACAAATATACCCAATCCCCAACATGTCCTTTGGATCCTTTTGAGAATCAAGCATCTCTTGTAGCTTGACTAAAGTCATTTGAAACTTTTCAAGTTTCACTTCAGTTGGTGTTGTTCAGCCTTATTGAGCTAACTTTTTAGTAAGTAGCTCATTCTCAGCTGCAAGAGTGTACTTTTCACCATGCAGATTTTAAATGTCAGAGATAAGAGATTTAATTTTTATTGCAAAGCCTTTTATATCTCTTTTCATCATCTCTGACTTCACCTTTTCTTCTTTAATTTTATCAGCCAGTTTATGGTTATGCTCTCTATATCCTTGCAATTCAGTAATACATTTTTGACTACAATGGTTAGATTTTACCTCACTAGGCATTGGAGATGGACCATCACTGATGTCAGCCATAAGTGCATGATTTTGAAATTGAGGCTTGACTTCCTCTGCAAACATGCTCCAGTCACATACCCCATCTTGTTTTATCACGAGAGCATTGGCAGATAACTGACTGCTTCTATGAGCTTGGTTTGTCAGTTGAGGTGGATTTTGATATGATTGGTTTGTTGTGGATGAGAATTTCTTTGAAAGTTGTTTCTCTTAGGTGCATTGCATTCTCTGGGGAAGTTGCCAGCCATGCCATAGTTGAAGCATTTCAATTGGATTTATCATATCCAAGTTTTGTATTCTCATTAACCTGAGGTTTATGCCTTTATTGAGGAATTTCTTTGCTCTCATAGCAATCATGGCCATTTGCCACTGCAGATCCATTTGTTCCACATCATCTGGATCCATTTCCTCTGGATCTTCTTGATCAGATGAGCAGAAGTGAGTCTTCCGCTTAAGTATGCTTCAAAGCTTGCAACAAAGGAATTGTAAGTTGCCGTTTGTTCTTCTGATGTTATGTCTTCAGAAGTGGTTGCGGTGCAACAGTGACTCTGGATGCTTGTGATGATGTTGATGGATGATTGGTCGGTGGAGTTGCAATGAACCCTGTGTTGTTCAGTTGATCTCTTGATGAGATGAAATCATCGTCCTCAGTGATGAAGGCATTTTCCATAGATTGAGATTCTGATGGAAATTTGTAGGCCTCAATCACTCTTGGTCCACCAAGGTTTTTGCTTCTTTCATCAAGTTCTAATGCTTCTATTTTGTCTACCATGATATCCAAAGTAGTACTCTCGAGATCAAGAGTATTTTTCAGCATTGTTACATTCTGTTTCCAGCATTCAGGGAGGCTGTGTAGCATTTTCTTGTTTAATTCATTGATCCTGTAAGTGACTCCCATGATTTCTAAGTGATTTACCAACTGTACAAATCTGTGCAGTTGTTTGGATATGGACCCCCCTCTTGGTGTGATGAAATGTTTCATACGGATTAACAAGCTTATCCTTGTTAATTTTTGCTACTTCACTGCTTCCTTCACACATAATTTTCAGTGCATCCCACATAGCTTTTGCAGTACCATACTTCTTCAATCTTTTCAGCAAATACATCTTTAGTGATTGAGTTAGAATAGAGTAAGCTTTCAGATCAATCTTGATTTTCTTACAATCATCATCATCAAGACTTAGATCTCCAATGGGTATCCTTGCAGTTTTGTAAATTGCAGCTTCATCTGTAGATAGAGTGACAAGGACATGTGGCCCCTTGCATATTGAGATCCAGAAATCAGGATCTACACTTGTGATTTAATTCCTAAACCTGATTTTCCACTGTTTAAACTCATATTTGTGTTTAAGCATAGGAGGTTTAGGTGTATGACCAATTTGTGAGAACTGTTAGAATCCATTTTAACAGGTAGTTTTTGACTTGTTTTAATTACTGATTAGATGAATTTTAAGATTGATTAGTCCAAATTGTCCAAATAGTCCAACAGATTTCAGAATCAGATCTCTTACTTTAGTGAGTTTCTTGTTGTTGGTTTCAACTAAGTTCTTGACAAAAATCGCTTGAGTAGTAACTGGTTTATGTGAATGTTTCAATAAGAACTTGTTGACAGGAGTATTTTCTGCTGTTTACTAATTAGAGATGATTGAATACTCTATTAGGAACTCAATCACGAGATCAATCAAATTCTTTTCAGGTCTTGGGTTGATATGAACAAGAACCGAAAGCCAAAGCTGTGATACCAATTGACTGGGTTAGGGAGATTGAGATTCTCACTAAGGATCGAATATAGTGACTGAGTTAATGATTGAATGGCAGAATCAAACAATCAAGAAACATTCAATGCAGAAGAAATACTCATAAACGCTTTTGTATATATTAATAAAGATGATTGATTACAAATACTGATAGGGTTAGCAAGAAATGTAATAATGCACGTAGAGAATACAAATATTCTGATTGTCTTAAATTCTATCACATCATGTACAAGGTTATCTATTCTATTTATAGGCAGACAAGATGCCTTTACAAAATGACTAAAGTACCCCTAACCTATTACATCAAAACTAGTCTAAGTCTTGATCTGTATCTCTGCTTGTTCTTCCGCATTGAAATGCGGATTAGTTGACTTGATCAACATTTCTTCTCTTGATCATACGCAATAGTATGTTGGTCATCCGCATTGGTTAATGCGGATGAACAATTACTTCTGCGTATTTGTCCGGTCATCCGCATTGGCAAATGCGGATGAACAAAGTCTTGTCTGCATTACTTATTGGTCTTCCGCATTTGTCAATGCGGAAGAACAATACTTTTCTTTATTTTTTTATGTCTTCTACATTGACAAATGTGGAAGACCATACTTGGTTTTTCTTATGCAGGATCTTCATCCGCATTTCTTCTTGGACTTATGGGATTCCAGCAAAGCAACCATCAAATCACCCATTGAAATGGCATGCATAATCCTTTTAGGGTCCCACAAAATCTTTATTCATCAAAGGCATTAGTAAACAAATGAGCAAATTGTACATTTGAATCAACATGGATTAGTTTAATGAGATTTTTCTCATGAATATCTCTAATGAAATGGTACCTGATATCAATATGTTTTGTCTTGGAGTGCTTCACCAGATTTTTAGTGATGGAGATAGCACTTTTGTTGTAAATATGGATAGGAGTACTCATAAAGTTGAATCCATTGTCCAACATCTGATTTTGAATCCATAGTAGCTGAGCACAACAACTAGCAACAACAATGTATTCAGTTTTAGCAGTTGATGTAGAGACACATGATCGTTTCTTGCATTGCCATGAGATGATCCTTCCACCAAGAAATTGCATCCTACTAATGTTGATTTCTATCAATGTTGCAGCCACGATAGTGAGTGTCAGAATATCCATATAGATTAAAATCATTGTTTCTAGGATACCAGAGACCTAGTTTAGGTGCTCGTTGGAGGTATCGGAGGATTCTCTTGGTAGAAGCTAGGTAAGACACCTTCGGAACAACCTGATATCTTGCAAAAATGCAAGTTGCAAACATAATATCAGGTCTGTTGATTGTAAGATACATTAGAGAACCAATAATCACCCTATACTGATGTTGGTCAGCATCCTCCTACTCATAGTCAGGACAAAGATTATGTTTCTGGGTATGGTGTCTTGGATGGCTTACAATCTTTCACCTCAAATCTTTGTAAGATGTCATCGACATACTTAGATTGATTAATGAAAAACCCTTCATTCAGTTGCTTCACTTGAATTCCAGGAAAAAGTCCATTTTCCCATAGAACTCATCTCAAACTTCTTCTTCATAATGCTTTCAGAGTCCTTACACATTTGGTTATTTGAAGAACCAAATATGATGTCATCAACATAGACTTGAACAAGCAAAATGTCCTTATGAGACTTCCTTATAAATAAAGTCTTGTCAATGGTTACTCTCGTGTAGCCATTCTTAAGGAGAAACTAAGACTGAGTCTCATACAACAGCCTAGGTGGTTGGTGCAGCATGTATAGACCTTTATCCAATTTGCACGCATAGTGAGGATGTTGTGGGTTTTCAAATCCTGGAGGCTGGCACATATGCACTTCCCTATCTATATCCTCATATAGAAAGACACACTTGACATCAAGCTGGTAGATAGTAAAGTTCTTGGAAGTAGCATAAGCAAGGAAGATCCTAACTGTCTCAAGTCTTGCAACAGGTGCAAAGACATTAGTATAATCAATTCCTTCCTCTTGAGTGTATCCTTGAACTACCAGTCTTCCCCTAGTTCTTGATGGTCAAGCCTCTGCCATCTCTTTTGTTCCTGAAAACCCATTTAGTGCCTATTGGTAGTTGACCAGATGGTAGCGAACACAGGTTCCAAACCTTCTGTCTTTTGAATTGAAGCAGCTCCTCTTGCATCGATTTAACCCAGCTACTATCTTTCAAGGCATCTTCCACCTTCTTGGGTTCCATCTGGGATAAGAAGAATGAGTACAAGAAGACATTCCCATGATGAGTCTGCCCTCTTGTTCTCACACCTTTAGAGACATCCCCAATGATGTTCTCAGCTGGATGAGTGTTGTGAATCCTTAAACGAGGAATCACTTCCAGTTGCAAAGATAAGTCCACATTAGACATATTTTGCTCAGGAACTCGAACAGTTTGTCCAGCTATTGTTTCAAATTCATTCAATGAGGACTGATTGAATGCATGAGAAACATCATCAATTGTTGGCTGTGAAGTAGCATTTATAGTTGCCTGTTCTTTCAAAATGCTACCACCCACAGCTTGGTGTTGTGTTGGATCACCTGATGAGTTTTGAGGATCAACAAGTGATTCACTAGTTGATGCTTCACTATTCCTTGATATAGTTATAATTTCTGATGTGTGAATAGTGAGAGTTTGATTTGTTGCAGCTCTTGGAGAACTTGGAAGATGTCTAGGTAGCTCAAACAGTTGATCAGCATCAGCATGAGCATCACTATCAATTTGTGCACCTGTTCCAACTGAAACATTATCACAAGAAGGTTTAGAATAGTTTGGAAACAATTCTAAATCAAAGATATGATCAGGGTCATTCCCCCTAACACAAGGAGTGTGCTCATTAACAACTATATTGGATGACTCCTCCAATTCTTGTTTCTTAATGTTGTATACTCTATAAGCTTCGAAGCTAGAAGAGTATCCAACAAAGATAGCATCATCTGACTTTTCAGCAAATTGTGCTAAATTGTATTCTATGTTAAGTATGGTACACCTGCTGCCAAAGGACCTTAGAAAGCCAATTAACGGTGGCCTATTGTTCCATACCTCATAAGGGGTTTTTCCATGTGGCTTAACTACAAGAACTCTATTCTGCACATAGCATGCAGTGCTAACTTCCTCTGCCCCGAATGTTAGAGGTAGTTTTGAATGAGCTAACATAGTTCGGGCAGCCTTAATAAGTGTCATGTTCCTCCTCTCAGCAACACCATTTTGTTAAGGAGTTCTAGGAGCACTATATTGTGTGGCAATCCCTTTTGAGTTAAAGAATGAGTCAGAACGAAGTTCTTAAACTTAGTCCCTTGATCACTTCTAATAATCTTTCCCTTGTGATCAATTTGATTTTCTATTTTAACAATTAAAGATTTTAATGTTTTAGCAATTTCATCTTTAGTTTTTAAAAAGAATACCCATGTAAATCTTGTAAAATCATCAACAATCACAAGGCAGTATGCTTTCCTTCCAATGCTCATTATACTTGTGGAACCAAAAAGATCCATGTGCAGTAAGTGTAATGGAGTAGTGATGGAGTTAACACATTTGGATTTATGAGAGGCCCTGTGTTGCTTCCCTTTCAGGCATGCAACACAGTTGTCTTTGCTGGAAAAATTAGTTTTTAGGCAAACCATGTACCAAGTTAGTTTTAGCTAATTTACTCATTATATGAAAATTTACATGACACATAAGTTTATGCCAAAATGTTAACTCATCACTATCAGCTTTGGAACGAAAGCATGATACTTCACCGATTGGGGAAGCATTGTTAATATCCAGCTTGTACATATCCCCTTTCCTAGGAGATCTAAGAAGCACCAATTTCATAAGAATTGTCATCCCTAGTTTGAGGATAATTCACTCATGCTATGTCAAAGAATCTGGTGCTTTTAATCACAAAACTAAGAAACACATAACACATTGTGTTCAAGCTGTTTGACAAAGTTAACTTTGTCAACATTTAACTTACCGTTGGATATACTCCCTGTGCCAGAAATATATCCTCCAAACTCACCTCCAAATTGGACAGGACCTCCATCATAGTGTTGAAACTATTGAAGGAGAGATCTGTTCCCTGTCATGTGCCTGGAGCATCCATTTTGTACAATCCAGACGTTGTTATTCTTCTCATATGGATGTCTCTGGATATAAGATGAGATTATTGGTTGTCATTGGAGACCCAAGCCTTGCTGGTCTTAGGTTCCTCCAAAGATAGTGACATAGTTGAACCAAAAGTTAAGAATGGGGGTTCAATGGATGACTTTGAAGAAGAGGCTTGGGTTGCGGCATCTTTCTTGATCATCCAATACATTCTTTTGGTTGATCATGGAGATGTGCTTGTAGAAGGTTTTGCAACAGGGCATTCTTCTCAAGCTTCATTTTTTTCGGACGAAGCCTTCACCACCTTTTCTTCCGAAGCAGTCTTCTTCTAGGATGTTTCAAGGGAATTTCTTTCTTCTTTAGATTTTGAATATCTTTTGCTTCTGAAGCCATTTTCCTTCAGAAGGAGGATTTTCTTACGAAGACAACCTAACTTCAGAAACTAGCTTTCCCTTTTTCATCACTTGGACCATCTGATAAAGTCCAAATGAGAACCTTTCGGTTAGGATCAGTGATCTACGTTTGATTGATTAGAGAGTATTGCAGCGGAAATCAAACAATGAATTAGACAATTCACAAGAATACAGTGATATTCAAAGTAAGAACAAACGATTATAGAAAGAATTCTGCAAATCAAAGATTTCATTCAATACGTGCTTTCGTGGTGGCACAATGTCACACTTACAATCAGGACAATCATCCTTATATAGGAATGTCGTGGTGGAACATTCCTTATATAGGAGATGTGACGTCCGCTGATGTCACTTGATAGTGACATCTAACAGAATTATTCAAACTACCGAGAGTTAACACAACTACTGAAGATGTCAATACAGCTGACATCTTCTTACAAAAATAATAAGGGTAACTATCACTACAACTACTGAAAAGAAACTACTGAAACTACAACGATTGAAGAACGTGCTTTTCAGTCGTTTTACAAATACTGAAACAAAAGAAAACACTGAAGGGAAACCATCACAACAACTGAAGAATGCTTCTTCAGCTATTGTAAAAACTCTGATGGCTTCAGTACTTGTACTTGAACTTCAGCTGTTGTCATCAGCTGATGTCTTCAGTCTTTGTACTTCAGCTGTTGATCTTCAGTACTTTGTTCTTCAGCTGTTAATCTTCAGACTTTGGTCTTCAGCTGTTGAAGTCTTCAGTACTTTAGTCTTCAGCTGTTGAAGTCTTCAGTACTTTAGTCTTCAGCTATTGAAGTCTTCAGACTTTGTCAAAACAGCTGATCAAGTCTTCAGCAGTTGTTGTGATGTCTATGGGACTTAGAGGTTTTTCTGATCAGGCTCATTGGTTCTTTTGGTCCAACAAACTCACCCTGAACCAATGCAGCCAAAACCTTAAACTTATTGAAGATGTCCCACTTATCATGGCAGAAAGATTTGGTCTTTTTGTCTTCTAGATCAGCTCATAAGTGAACCCATATAAGCACAGGCCTGGGAAGAAGTCTCAATGATGTGTTTGGCAAAGGATGAATGGGAACTCTGTCTTGGGGAACTGGACACAGAGCTGTTACCCCATCCACGAGATCTACTTCCCAACAATGAGTCTGTATGACTCCCTTGTATAGGCCACAAGGAAGGTTATCTGTTCCTCCATGGTAAGCTCTTCAGCTCCTCCTTCAAAAAGTGATTCTGGCCCATAATATTCAGATAGGTATTTGACCTGTTTCCCATTTTTGAGTTCCACAGTTGTTATTACTCTATAAGCAAATTCATCTGGGTGATTACCCTCTAAGAACAACAGGAGCATATTCTTTTTGACTTCCTCAAGCCTCTTATATACTAACCCCTTTTTATTTTCCAGCATCTTCTATGGGGTCAGGTTAGCTTTATAGGCTTTCTTGAAGTCATCTAGGATTTCCCAGGGTGATACTACAAAGACCAGTGAGATCACTTCATCTACAATCTTCTTCACTTGGCCAATGTATCTCTGTGGAATGTTTTTCTTCTGAATCCTATGAGACACCCTGGGATCAGGCCAAATCCTCACTCTCTCCTTTTGATATTGAAATGTATGTTTAAGAGTGTATAATCTGAGAGCATGCTTCTTCATGTTGATGATTGAAGATGTGGCAGCATATGCTTTGTCAACCCTCCTCAACAATTCCTCATCATGTTGTTTGTGAAGCTCTTCTTCTTCTAGCTTCACTTTCACAATTTGTCTTTAAGTTTGAGGAGTAATTGTTCGGAGGTGACTTGTGGCCTTCGGCAACTGTATAACAACTGAGAGTGGCAGCCTATGTTCATCTTCATCGTTATCTTCGTCATCTTCTTCTAGCCTCAGTACCCTTCTCTTCCTCTTCTGGGCTACTTCATCGGCTACTGGTTTTGAGGGTAGGGGAGTTGGTTTGGTGGGTTGTGGTTGTGGTGGTTTTGGTGTGGGAATGTTGACACGCTGTTCTAGCATTCTGGATGTGAGGTCGGCTTTAGATTGCTTTACTAGTTCAGTCCTGCTCCCAGCACCAGCTTCGTTTAAGGCTTCAATAACCAACCTTTTGTGTATACTTCAGACGAACAGATCTTGGTGGTTATTGCCAAGATGGTGTCCCTGGACTATGCCTTGATCTCAATTAATGATCTACCCAGATATTTTGCTATGAACCTGATCATGACCTCTAACCTTTCCCTTTCCAACACACATAAGTTGCCCATCTAGCTTGGATTTCTTCAATCTCTAGTCTTTTGATTTCTGAGTCAAGTTTTTCAGTGTCGTGACCTTGCCTAGACAGCTGATCAATGATGTTATCCATTGATCGGCTGTGTTCGGCATCAGCCTTCTTCACCATTGCCTCCAAGTCAGTCTCCTTCTCATTCTTCCTTTTCTTGTATGTGACATGAAAGACTTTAGTACTTTCAGTCACTTTCTCCATGTCAGCATCCTTCACCTTCTCCTTTTCAGGTTCTTTCCTATCTGCCATCCTCTTTCTTTTTGCTTTCACTGACTGAATCTCCCCCTTTTTGGTTGCATTGGTTGCTAGGGTTTGATTGTCAGAAAGCCTTTTGCTCACATCATCCTCTATCATGGGTTGTATAACTGAGGGAAGCCTCTCATCAAGGGTTTTAAGCACCATATCAGTGATAGTTGAAGTGATGAGAGGTAAGGAATGTTGAAAGATAACAGCTATTTGCTCAGGGGGGTTCTGTCCCTGAGAAATAGTGCCAGAAGTAGAGGCAGATGGTTGAGTGTTTTGGAGTGGCTCAGTGTATGGGAGACCTTCAGAGGAAGGTGCCATCTGTGGGTTTGGAGGGGTAGATGGTCTTTGATCGTGAGAAGTTTTGGCAAGCAGCTCTTTGAGTCTGCTCACCTCATCCTCGAGGATGGTGTTTTGGGCTAAAACATCATAAAAGAAGCCCAGGTCATCATCAGTGTTTACTGAATCACCTGACCAGCTGATAGAATCAGGATGAACATGCTCTGGGTGTAGATCAGTAGTAGCATGTGCCCCTTGGTCATGGTACTGGGGACTTCCTGCCTCAAGACCATGTCCTTCATCAGCAGTTGCCTCTGGTGAGGTCTTATGAATGTTACCAACTTCAGCCTGATCATATGCTGAAGCAGGAGAAGTGGCAGCCTCACCAGAAATTCGAATCTCCGTTTCTACACCTGGAGATTGAATATGGTAACCCCTGTGCTGTGGGGTGTCAGAAGCACTTTGGTCCTCCCCCTCAATGGTTGGGGCTATCCTGGTTGTTATTGGTATCTGGGGAGGGGGTGAGGAGTGCAACTGAGTCAGCACTTTGGCAATTATGATGGTAGGACTTTGGGGGGCGGTTGCAGTGGGAGAGGGTGTGAAGGCAGTATGCACCCGGGGAGAGTGGTGCGTTTCATGGCAACCTCCTCAAGTGACGAAGGTTCCAGATGTGTAGGTGCCCCAGAGGTGGTTGCTACAGGCTCCTGTTGAGAGGAAACCTGAGCGGTTGAGGGTGAGTGAGTCCTTGTATCTACTGGGGGGTTATGACCAGTAGATATAACCTGCGTTTGTGTTGCAGGGGCATCCTCAGGGGACTCATTTCCCTAAGTAGCCTTTTTGGCTTTCTTGTGTTTGGTTTTGGTGGGGACAATGGATTTGGAGGTGGTGGCTGTGGGTTCCAGTTGCGTGGGTTTGCGTAGTTTGGCAGCCAGTTTGAGTGACTGGTCTGAGTTGTGCCTGGAGTATACTTCAGGCAATACAGCCATGGCAGGGACTCCAAGGCCAACAGTCCCTCAGCTTTCAGCTGGTTTACTATAATGGCCATTAGGAACCGAGGATATAATATCCATCGGTTAGCTATAGGCTTGAGGCCATATCCTTGAGTTCAAGAAATAATATTTCAGAAAAATTTAAGTGTTGTTGGTCAAGGATAGAGAATAATACCTGCTGCCACCTCGTCGACATTTGATCCCAAGAAGAAGTCTTAGGAGCTAAGCATACATTCACCATATGAAAAATTAGTCGTTCCGCATCATGGAAATGTTTCTTCAGGATGGTAGAGGCACTAAGGTTACCCTGGTATCAATGTTGGGCAAATGATAGATCAGTGGTGCCCTTTGGATACCCGTGGGGAAAGTGGCATCATCCAGTTGTAGGGTTTGGCGAAGGATTTCTGGAGTGATGACCACCTGACGATTGTTGACGAACGACTGGAGAGAGTCGGTGTCATTCTTCCCAGTGATGAGGGTGACGTTCGTCCAGAATTGATGGAGGGATTCGACATGAATGGTAGGATTTAGAAGGAAAGCCGTTTTGTATGGAGAGTTGATAATTAGATCAATGGCATTATCAAACTTTGTCCAGAAGGATGATTTGGTAAGGTAAGAAACATAGTTGTGTCGTGGTTTAAGCTTCATGTTCGCCATTGATGTGAGAGAAGGTTTTGAGTTTTTGAACGTTAGGTTTGAGATGATGAAACTCAATAAGACAAAGTATTTATAGGGTATGGGTTATAAAGCAACTGAAGGGTTTGGTATGAGTCATCAGTAGTTTTAAGCGACTGATGACGTGGTATTAACCTTCAGAGGTTGAAACAACTGAAGTCTTGGTTGTAGGCATCAGTAGTTATAAAACTACTGAAGACCATGGTTTTCGCTTCGGATGTTGGAAACAGCTGACGACGTGGTGTTAGTCATCAGTAGTTGTGAAACTACTGAAGACATGTTTTGTCATCAGTTGTTGTAAATAGCTGACACGTGGTGTTAGTCATGAGTTGTTGTGAACTACTGAGATGTGGTTTTGTCATCGGTTGTTGTAAACAGCTGACGACGTGGTGTTAGTCATCAGTAGTTGTGAAACTACTGAAGACGTGGTTTTGTCATCAGTTGTTTAGATAAGCAACAGTTTTAGAAACAACTGAAGTGAAAATTCTCATCAGTAGTTTTTGTCAATTCATAGCTTTTCAGCTGTTTCATACTGTCCTCAACACTTACTCATCAGTCTTTTTGGCTGTTTTTTAGTTGTTTCATAGGATGTCAGTACTTATCTGTTTGTACTTATACGAGTAGTTATGAGTGTATCAGTTCTTGTAACAGAATCAGTACTTATTTGTGATATGGTTACAAATGATCATTAGTACTTATTTACTGGATCATCAGTAGTTATCATTATTTATTCTAGCTGCATACCAAGCCTTAACACTAGGTTTTCGAAAGTCGAACTATCCAAAGGCTTAGTAAAAATGTATGCAAGCTCATCAGCACTAGGCACAAACTTTGGATCAATCAGACCTTTTTCAAAACAGTCACTAATAAAATGATGTCTGATCTCTATGTTTGGTCCTAGAGTGCTGGACAAGATTCTTGACAATGCAAAGAGCTGAAGCACTATCCATTAATAATGGAGTCTTAGTCTCTGTAATGCCATAATCCAAAAGTTGGTTCTGAAGCCAGAGTACCTGAGAAGCACAGCTTGCAGCAGCAATGTACTCTGCTTCAGCAGTGGATGTAGCAAAAGATGTTTTTTTCTTACTCTGCCAAGAAATCAAACAGTTGCCTAGGAATTGACATCCACCAGAAGTTGACTTTCTGGTTAACTTACACCCTGCATAGTCACTATCAGAAAAAGCAACCAATTTGCAAGAGTGTCCAGTAGAATACCATAAACCTAGAGATTGTGTACCTTGCAGATATCTAAAGATCCTTTTGACTGCAATCAAGTGAGACTCTTTAGGAGCAGCCTGAAATCTAGCACAAACACACATTGCAAACATAATATCTAGTCTAGAAGCTGTTAAGTACATCAAGGACCAAATCATACATCTGTAAAGTGTTTCATCAACAGCTTTACCTTTCTGATCTGCATCCAATTGTGTGGTGTTGCACATGGGAGTAGGACAGGGCTTACAATTTTGTAAATCAAACTTATTCAAAAGATCTTTTGTATATTTAGACTGATGAATGAAAGTCCCATCAGCCTTTTGTTTGATTTGCAATCCTAGAAAGAACTGTAATTCTCCATTGCACTCATTTCAAACTTCTTATGCATTAAATTGGTAAAGTCATCACACAACTGGGGATCAGAGGATGCAAAAATAATATCATCAACATAAATTAAACAAGTAGCTTATGCTGATCCACCTTCTTAATGAATAAAGTTTTATCTATGGAGACTCTAGTGAAATTATTTTGAAGAAGAAAATTTGATAATGTCTCATACCACGCTCTAGGAGCTTGTTTCAACCCATAAAGAGCCTTATCAAGCTTGTATACCCAATCTGGATGTTTATTATCCTCAAAACCTGGTGGTTGACATACATAAACTTCTTCTTTTATTTTACCATATAAAAATACACTTTTAACATCCACTTGAAAAACTTTAAAATTGTGAAATGCAGCATAGGCTAAGAACAATCTAATTGCCTCCAGTCTGGCTACAGGGGCAAAGGTCTCATCATAATCAATACCTTCTTCTTGTGAAAACCCCTGAACAATCGGTCTGGCCTTGTTCTTAACAATAAGCCCATTTTCATCTGTTTTGTTCCTAAACACTCATTTAGTGCCTATTGCACACTTACCTGGGGGTAGAGGAACCAGTTCCCACACTTGTTGTTTCTTGAATTGAAGTAGCTCAAGCTGCATGGCTTCCACCCATCCATTGTCTCTCAAAGCAACATGATAGTTCTTTGGCTCTTGCTAACTGATGAAGAGAGCATAGAAGCACAAGTTAGACAATTGACTTCTAGTTGAGACCCCAGCATTGATACCACCAATGATTTGATACATGGGGTGATCTTCAGCTCTTGGTGCATAATAAGATCAGTGCAAGTGTTTGTAGCCGGTTAGCATCAGTAGATGTTGATTCAGATTCTTGAAACCAAGTATTAGATAGCAAATCAAATGATGTAGAGGAATCAGAAATCTCATGAGCATTTGTTGTGGATGGAGCTGCTGAAGGTACAAGAACATCAAGTTTAGCAGACTCAGGCAGTTGGTCACTGAACTTGAAAAGGTGAGTATTGATATCATCATCATCTTCAGTACCACCAGGTGGAAGACTTGTTGCAGAGGATGATTTATCCATATGATCTGCAACAGCTGGAGTTTGATAATGAGCATATTGCAGTATGTCCAGATCAAACAACTCCACAGGGTTTTGTGGAATTTTATCCTTAGGAGATTCATTGAATTTCACATGCAAGGTTTCTTCAACTATCTTTGTTCTGCAGTTGAAGACTCTGTAAGCCTTGCAAGTGGATGAATAACCTACAAAATACCGTGCATCCACCTTAGGATCAAATTTGTGGAGTTGACCCTTTGTGTTGAGAATGAAACAAGGACATCCAAAGGCTCTGAAGAATGAAATCAAAGGAGCCAAATGATGTAGAGCTTCATATGGAGTCTTCATCAACCTCTGATTTACTAACACTCTATTCTGCACATAGCAAGCTGTATTGACAGCTTCAGCCCAAAAGGTCAAAGGCAAACCAGAGTCAGCCAACATGGACCTTGCGGCTTCAATTAGACTCATGTTCTTTCTCTCCACTACTCCATTTTGTTCTGGAGTCCTTGGGATGCTAAACTGCCTTTTGATTCCTTTTGAAAGATAAAAATCATCAAGTGTATGGATTCTGAATTCAGTACCGTTGTCACTCCTTATACACTTGACTCATAGGGAATACTACTTCTCAACATACAACACAAAGTTTATAATCTTCTGAGCAACCTCATCCTTTGAATGTAGAAAGAAAGTCCATACGAATCTAGAGTAATCATCCACAATTACCAGACAGTATTTCTTCTTTGCCATGCTCATCGCTCTCACAGGACCAAATAATCCATGTGCAGTAACTGCAAGCAGGCAATGGACTTAAGTTCTTCAATGGGAGGGAATGAGACTTTGTGTTGTTTTCCTTTCAAACAAGCAGTGCAGGCTTTATCACAGTGGAACTCCTTTGTTGATAAACCTCTCACTAAACGATTGTGGATCAGCTGATTCGTGTTTCTTAGATTGACATGACCCAGCCTTCTATGCCATAGTTTAGATTCCTGAAGAGAGGCTTTGGAGAACAGGCATGGATGACCCTTCAAATCAATCTTCTTTGACAAATCCAAGGCATACACTCTTCCATCCTGTTGGCCTTCAGGAGAGTATGTTCATCCATTACCTTGTCAATCAGCCTCAGAACTTAGGAAGACAGAATCCTGCAGTTCTGGCTTTTGAAAAGTGCAACATGCCCTTATCACACATCTGACTGACACTCAGCAGATTATACTTGAGATTCTCCACATGGTTGACATCATCAAACCTGATTTGTCCATTAGACACATATCCTTTCCTAATGATGTAACCTCTGGCATCATTTCCAAATGAAACAAATCCCTTCTTTCCTTGAGAGTAGTCATTAAGAAGAGAACTGCTCCCAGTCATATGCATTGATCCTCCACTGTCCACATACCAGATGCTCCATTGGCATGTTGAAGAACCCTGCATAAAAGAAAAGTTAGATTCTGAGACCCAAACCTTTTTGGTTTTGGGTCTGTTTTCATCAACAGATGCAACCATAACTTGTTTCTTATGATTAACAGCTGAAGAAGGAGATGGTGCTGAAATGGATTCCTTGGATTTGGGCTTGGAATGCCTTTTAGTGATTTTATCACAGGTGCATCTAATTGATTAACAAGTTGTGTCTTGATCCCCAACAAATGCTCAACCATCATAACAAGTTGTGTCTGATTTGTAGCCAAAGCTTTCAGCTCTTGTGACGTATGAGTAATTGTGTTTGATGAGTTCCTGTGATCCACCATTTCCTCCTTAAAATTAACAGACTGGTCTGATGTTTATCATGAGGAGCACCATCAGCTGTTTTGTGATGACCTTATCCTTCTTTTTGAATTTGGTTGAAGGCTTGGGTTTATCATAATGGAATGATTGCGGTACAAACTTGGTCTCAAACTCAGTTTTCATTTCATCCATCTGGATTTTAATGAGCTTATCTCTGTTGAGTTTTGAACCCTTTCTGTACCAACATTCATCAGAAAGATAATTGAATTTACCACATATTTCACATGGCTTATTCTTCATCTTGGATTGATCAACTGCTCATAAGGAAACTACTGAAGGTGTGCTCTTCTGTACTTTCCTCCTTTCAATAGTTTTGTTCAGTACTCAAGAATCTGTAACAGCTGAAGAGTTGTTCTTCAGCTGTTTATTGTCCGTAGTTGTTAATCCGTTTATTTCTGCTGATTTGAAATGATTTGCAGTTGTTGTAACTTGCCCTTCAGTACTTAAGTTACTTTGAGGGACAACATCTGAAATACTCAGCTTCATATGCTTATCAGTAGTTAACCCATCAGCCAATTGACTTGCTGAGGTATCAACCCTTATTTCATCTTGTGATTTGGGAAGATCACTTATGGATGATGCGCATGAGAATGTGGTTTGGAAATTGCTTTCACTTTGAGATTTTACTATTGGTTTTGGAGTGAAATCTGTTGGAGGTGCAATATGGTTATAACCAATTCCAAACTTCACATTCGAAGCAGATTGCTTACCGAGCAGCATTTCAAATCCCTTGCAGGTTGACACCCAGCGGTCACACTCAACTTGGGTAACTGCAAGTTTTTCTTTGAGTTCCTTATGGTTCTCAAGAATGACCTCTAGCTTAGCCTTTTCATCATTTAATTGGCATTTAAGCTTATAATCTCATCATCTTTGTCCTTAAGGACAGACTCATATTCAGCTTTTCTTTTGGAAATAGTTTGCTCAAGCTCTAGATTTTGATTAATTACAGCTACATTTGCTTCTCTAATAGAGACAAATGCATCTATGCAAGATTCAGAACAAAGCTTGGCCTTAGTCCTCAGAGGATTCCTGGGTTACCTATGAAGAAGATGCATTGAGCATGAACCCTCAGTAGATTCCAGGGCCATGAGAGCTAGATTCCTAAAAGGATGTTCACCACCATGTTGACCATCACCAGTAAATAATTGCTCAGGACCAGAGAGATCATCTAGTAAACTGCTCCAGTCAACATTACCAGGGGTGAAAAAGCTGTGATGAGGTTGTGATTGAGATGGTAGAGGCTCAGGTAATGCTTGTGGTTGTTGTGCAGTAGGAACTTGAACTGGATTTGGATGAGGCATGTAATAGCAGGGATACGGATATGACATTGGACCCCGAGGGACAAAATATGCAGGTGAAACAGGTTGTGAATGATGACCAGAACTAGCAGGTTGTTGCCCCCTGTTTTGTGGACTAGTGCTTGGAAAAGTCACAAAGGGTGCACAGGAGTTAGATCCAGATGATCTACACTCTCTTGCAAAGTGTCCAAGCCTTTGGCATTTGTGACACCTCAACTTACTCTTGTCAAAACCAACTTTGGTTTTGCTAGAGAGTCCTGGAAATTTCCTGCCAGTCCTCTTGTAGAACTTCTGAGAACTGATATTAATCAAGGCCATTTGGCTCAGATATCCATCTCTTCTAGATCATCACTATTCAGCCTGAGTGACTATCAACACCAACAAATGCAAGATCTGAACTGTTTGAAGAGAAATCTATATGCTCATCATAATTACTTTCAGATGTAGCATATTCTGACTCATGACCAACCAAGGCAGTGTTCCCTGGTACAAAGTCATCAGTGAGCTTTCCTGATGATGCCAGTTTCCTTTCTGCTCTATCTCTCTCTCAAATGTAAGCAGTTTCCCATGAAGTTGGGTGAGAGATTGTTTATCCAGATTTGCACTGGAGCGTAGGACAATAGTGTATGTGTCCCATCTCTCAGGTAGTGATCTAAGGAATCTGTTGTTCATCTAGCTATTGGTATATTCATGTTTGACCATTTTTAGCTCAGAGATCAAACAGGAAAAATGCTCAAACTGTTGAGTTAGTGTCTCACCCTTCCTATGAGAGAATGTTTCATATTGTTGGGCAAGGATTTCTCTGTTGTTTGCTAAGACCTCATCAGTTCCACCGAATTGTTCCTTCAGTGCATTCCAGAGGTCATGAGCAGTTTCATGATGCATAAGCCCTGAATAGATTTCATTCGGCAGTGCCATGGCCAGAATTCCATGGGCTTTAGCATCAATCTCAAACAGTTTCCGATCTTCATCTGAGTATTGTTCCTTCTTCTTCGGAACCATTTGATTGGTTTCCGGATTGTTCACAATAGGCTTATGTGGACCATGTACCACTAATGTCCAACAACCTGAACTGTTAACAGACAGGTGATGAAGCATTCTTCGTTGCCATATGTTATACTCAGTCCTAACCAGCATCGGAGGCTTGGTTGCAGAACCGGTATTGTGAAGGTCATTAGAAAGAGTAGTCATTCTCAGATTCAAGCAAAATCAATTAAGTTTTAACAGATTTAGAACAGAACACAACAGACCAAATTGAACCAAGAGAAAACAGAAAGCAATAAAACGAAAGTAGCAGAAATTCAATTTAACTATAACCAATTCTTGCAAATATGTCAATTCAATCAAATGCAGATATCGATTAGCAGTTTGAATGATCAATTGTTAGATCGATCAATGATTAACCGGCTCTGATACCAATTGTTAGGATAAGTGATCTACATTTGATTGATTAGAGAGTATTGCAGCGGAAATCAAACAATTGATATTCAAAGTAAGAACAAACGATTATAGAAAGAATTCTGCAAATCAAAGATTTCATTCAATACACACTTTCTTGGTGGCACAATGTCACACTTACAATGAGGACAATCATCCCTTATATAGGAATGTCATGGTGGAACATTCCTTATATAGAAGATGTGACGTCTGCTGATGTCACTTGATAGTGACATCTAACAGAATTATTCAAACTACTGAGAGTTAACACAACTACTGAAGATGTCAAAACAGCTGACATCTTCTTACAAAAATACTAAGTGTTAACTATCACTACAACTACTGAAAAGAAACTACTGAAACTACAACGACAGAAGAACATGCTCTTTAGTCGTTTTACAAATACTGAAACAAAAAGAAAACTACTAAAAGGAAACCATCACAACAACTGAAGAATGCTTCTTCAGCTGTTGTAACAAACTCTAAAGGCTTCAGTACTTGTACTTGAACTTCAGCTGTTGTCATCAGCTGATGTCTTCAGTCTTTGTACTTCAGTTGTTGATCTTCAGTACTTTGTTCTTCAGTTGTTGATCTTCAGACTTTGGTCTTTAACTGTTGAAGTCTTCAATACTTTAGTCTTCAGCTGTTGAAGTCTTCAGTACTTTAGTCTTGAGCTGTTGAAGTCTTCAGACTTTATCAAAACAGCTGATCAAGTCTTCAGCAGTTGTTGAGATGTCTGTGGGACTTAGAGGTTTTTCTGATCAGGCTCATTGGTTCTTTTGGTCCAACACTTTCCTTAATCCATCCTTTCTAACATTATTTGCATAATGTGTGCTAGCAGGATTGTATTAATAATCTTTAGCCATGTGGTTTTATAAACCACACATTATGCATGTAATGTTAGTGTTTTGGGAGCTTGCAGGTTGCTATTTCTTACTCTTTCTTTCTATCTCAGCAACCTTTCCCTTCAACTTATGATCCTTTGGTAGGACAGGATTGCTGGTACTACACTCCTTCCTTGAATCAAAAGTACCTATCACCTGGAATCCAGCTGAGATAAAGACACCCTTTTGTTTTGCGTCAATCGTCAGCTTAGACTTAGCCACTTTCTTTGCAGTTTTTCTGGCAGCTTTAGCTCTGCTTCTTCTAAATTTGGTGGTTAGGGTTTGATCTTCACTGGGAGAGGTGGGTGGATTTACTTATTACTTCCTTGTGGAGGCCACTATTGTTGCATCATTCTTCAACTCATGTGAAAAAGGGTCAGCAGATGGGACCTCTTGCTCTTCATTACCACATCTAGGTTGTCTTATGGACTCATAAGAATATGTTAGAGTAATTGCATTGGTCCCCAACCCCCCTTTATTATGATAACAGATTTTGGAGTGGGTGGATGATGCAATAATAGCTTGGAAGTTCTTCTCAGAAATAGCATACTTCCTGGCTTGAGCCTTAACGGTGACAAGGTGGGCTTGAACCTCAGACAATTTGGATATTAAATCCTTTATTTGAGTCTTGTAATTGGTGTGTTCATGTTTCAATAGGGAAAAAGTTTTCTCTAACTCTTCAATTTCTTTGGTAGCTAGATTTAGCCCTTTTAAAATCAGATTTCAAAACATTTAAAGACTCAATATCAGATTTAGTTTCCCTATTGTAGTCCTGATATAACTTAACCTTAGCTATACAGGCAGAAGTATAGCGATGTTCATATAGGAAGTTATCATCTGTTCTAGCCATGAGAGCTTGAGCAAGAAGCACATCCTGAACCATAAAGCTCCAGTCAACTTCTTATGCCATTGTAGCTATTTCAGTTGACTTTCCAGTGGGCTTTCATGTAGAGGGATGTGTGCAGGCCTGTGGGGTTCTCGGGTTTGACTTAGGAGCTAGGAATTCCCTTGAAAAATGACCAAGTTAGTTACAGTTGTAACCATTGGCCTTGGTCTTGTCAAACCCAAACTTGCTCACAGTTGGGTTTTGAGGGAATTGCCTTCTAGTTCTCTTAAAGAACTTCTTCGCTCTGTAGGTTAAAAGAGCCTTCTATTGGATGATGTCCACATACTCTACATCGTCTGGACTGAAACACTCTAGATCATCAAAACAGTATTGAAAATCACTAGAGTGCCCACTTCTTGTGACAAGGCATAACTGTCCTGAAAGGAATTGTGTGCTGAGCCTGTTAAGACCTTGGAGTCTTAGGGAAAGTGATGTATATTACCAAAGAGCACGATGGCTGTTGGTTGTATGTCAAGTATTGCTGAGGTTGTGGGGGTACTGATCCTTCAGCAACCATTAAAATGTTGCTAGCAGGAAGACTCAGAGGTCTGCTTGTTTGGTGGCCCTTGTTACTCTCCATCTCTAACTGATATCCATCAAGGATGCCATAGAGTTCAGTCATAGTAAGAGTGTTCAAGTTCTTTGTCCTCTTGATAGAGAGATAGTAGAATGTCCACTCATTTGGAAGAGCACTCATGAACTTTCTTGTGAGATCTCTAAGTTTAGGAGTGATCTTCCAGACTGAAGAGAAGAATTAAGATCCATGTACCTCAAATACTCAAACCCGACCATGATGGAGTTAGGTATTGCAGTCATCAGAATGGTCATTGCATTGCTGTCAACGTCCATCTTCTTCCGGTCTTTGTCAGAATACTCTTCAACAGCCTTTTCTATCATGGCACCGTTTCCACAGCGCCACCTTGGGTTTATACGAGCCATTGACAATGGAGTTCCACATTTTCCTGTCTTGGTATCTAATGAAGCTTTCCATTCTTCTGCTCCAAGACCTAAAGTTTTCAAGAGTAATGATGAGAGCTTTGGTCATGGTTACCATCTCTACTTTGTATTTGTTAAGAGCCATTTTTGTGTGAGTTGTAAGGAGGAGTGAAAATCAGGTTGATTTGGATGGCAAGACTTCATAATCAAGAGCCTAAAAAGCTCTGATACCATTGCAGGATAGGTTTGTGTCACTAAACACTCGTTTTCTCTCAAACTCACTTAAACAACACATTGATGAAAGCAAAGTCTTTAAGAGTTGATAACCACTAATAATCAAACACAAGAAGTAATTTTCGAGGTACTTGCATTTCTTGCTTCTCAACTCAAATATTACAAGACTCTTACAAGCATATCGTTATGAGTTTACAATTGATAAACTATATATAATACTACCTACAGTTGGATATACTATGATACGAGCTGGAATCCTCTAACTAAAGCTATTATTACAAAGCTATAGTTTAAGGTATCTCAGATAAGACTTTATCTGAGATATGGTAGTTAGGACATGTCCTTGACTTACCTTTTTGTCACCAACTAAAGTTGGTAACATGTTCAAACATAAAAAATTGAACAGTGGAATAAAGTATGGTCAACTACATGGCTCTTTGAGAAAACGCCATGCAGTTTCAAAGGTCTACGGCAGAGTGTCAGAGCCCATACTTATGTCCACTGGTTCATAGCACTGTCTTCCAAGGTTAATTGGCTTCGGAAGAACAAGTAGTTCTGAAGCCACTTATACTTCAGAAGAGACTACTTCTTCCGAGGCTTGACTAATTCTTCTTTCTTCATACATGAGAAGTAGTCTTCCGATTTCTTCTTTTGAGACTTCATCTTCGGAAGTGAATAGTTTATCTTCGGAAGTAATGTTTTGCCTTCGAAAGTAAGACTTTCACTTTTTCTTCGGAAGAACTCTACTTCCTTCGGGAGTTCCACACTTGGCTTTGGAAGCCTTGTAAGTAGCACCAAAATTGTGTAACTGATTTGGTTTTGGTTGCACCAGCCTTCTTCTTGATCCAACATTCACTTTTTCCACCAAAAGTTAGAAAATACTCTAAGGGAACGTTTGGTTGGAAGAATGGAATGGAATGGAATAGAATTAAAAAACTAATATAATTTTCGACTAAAATAATGTTTGAGTGGGTAATGAAATGTAAATCCAATGGATGTTTCACCTTAATTCACTTGGTCATGGGATTTCAAATTCCCTCTCTAGGTGCAAGGATTTTGAAATCCCACAACCAAAGGAATTGAGATGAAACATTCCATTGGGTTTTACATTTCATTACCCATTCAAACATAAATTTACTTGAAAACTATACCAGTTTCTCAATTCCATTCCATTTCATTCTATTCTTCCAACCAAATGCTCCCTAAGTGTTCATCTGCATTTGCCCTTTTTGTTCATCCGCATTTGTTTAGTTCATCCACATTTCATTAGTACTCATCCATATTTCTTTTACTTCATCCGCATTTCCCACTACTCATCCATATTAACTTACTTAGTGGTAAGTGTTCATCCGTATTAACTGTTCATCCGCATTGACTCCATCCGCATTGACTTACTTAGTGGTAAATGTTCATCCGCATCAACTGTTCATCCACATTTCCCACGACTCATCCCCATTGACTTACTTAGTGGTAAATGTTCATCCGCATTAACTGTTCATTAGCATTGACTCCATCCGCATTGACTTACTTAGTGGTAAATGTTCATCCGCATTACCTGTTCATCTGCTTTTCCCACTACTCATCCGCATTGACTTACTTAGTGGTAAATGTTCATCCTCATTAACTGTTCATCCGCATTCCTTCCAATCCTCATCCGCATTTGTTTTGCATATTTGGGCAGATTCTTAAACTTAGACATCTGAGCTCTAAACATTAGATTTAAGTTCCCAGCACTATCTATCATGTTCTAAGCTTATACCTTACATTCTAAGCCTCAGAAACACAACCATAACATCATCAAGCATGAACATAGCCCAACATCACATCATAACATCATCATACACATATTAAATCATACGGGTAGAAAAACCCAGTTTTATAAAAACATACATTCATGCATTTCCAGCACCAAAATCAGCTAAAAACAAGTAAAAGAGGGGTCCTAGAACTCACCTTTATAGCTCTTGAGTATGGCTTCTTCCAAACTCGTTTGCATTTGAGTTCAACCACCTAGAAACCCACTAAAATCAAACACACCCGAACATACAAACACACATAAGCATACACCTGAGGGAAGGCTAGTTAAGAACACTTAAAACCATGTATTCTTACCTTGAATTCGAATATTTCTTCTTGTTCTTCTTCAAAACCCAAAAACTCTCTCTCTAAAATCCATAGGAGAAAGGTGAGGTGCAAGAGCGGGTGGCCATCACCTTTATTTACCAACTTTTCAAAGGTTTTGTCTTTTTTGTCGCTTTTAACCCTAGACTTGGGTTTTATTTCATTTACTTCTTTTTCTTCACTTCATTCTTTCTTTCTTTTTCTTTAAAAAAATAATTGGCCGTTACATTCAAGCTTCTTATTGAGTGAATACGAGTGGTTTTTTTATACTTTCCAACTTTTGTCCTTTATGGGGATGAGTGGAATGATTCGAAACATGATCTATTGATTTTAATGTTTGGCTTTGGTTTCTATTTGAATGTAGATTATGTATTCCTTTTGTGGGTGTTTAGTTTGACTTCATTGATCATTACCATTGAATTTGATTAGATTAGTTTAGGAGGGTATTTAAAAGGATTAAGAATCAAAATGACATAGTATGAAAGGTTGTTACATGTAGCAAAAACTATCCATGCAAGTGTTGGTTTGATAGAACACAAAGTAAACAAGTTCAACCTTTTAAACTTTCTGAAAACGCAGCGGAAGTATAGAATTATAAGATGTTTATAATCTGAAAAACCCATGTTCTTAATGATGTTTTAAGATGGAAAACAAACCCAAAACAAAAGGATCTTAAATATGTGAATGAACAAGTTATGAACACAAGTTAAGCAACGTAAAATCACAGCTTCAATGAGCTGTGATAACTACCTTATTCCAGCCAAAAAAAACGACCAAGAAAGGGTTGAAAATGCTTGTGAATCGGCCAAGACTCCAAGGAAGAAGCCCTCAAGCTTGTATACCCCAAGCCTCCTTGCAATCACCTTCTTGTTAGGAAGATTCATCACCAAAAAGCTTCAAAAACCCTCTAATAACAAGCTGCTGGAACCGTGGCTATTGAGAGAGAGGAGAGAGCCTTTTTTTATCTATTGCATGTCAAGACATTGGATGGAGAGAATCAATTGAACAAGACTTGTTAATGTGTGTGTTGTTCAAGGAAAAAGGGTCCAATCCCCTAACAAGGGGGGCGGCCGAAATATTGGTTTTAAAAGGGTTTCCCACCCTTTTTGATTGAACACATACACATAAGTTAAAATGTCTTGTAACTAGACATACAATTAATCATTTCATTGTATGTACAAGTTATATAACTTATACAACTAATCATATAATGACAGGATCAGCGATCACAAGTTTGATGTATTAGGATTCAAAGCAGCGGAATACAAACAGGAATTAGACAAATTGTAGCAAGCAATCGATACTTGTAGCATTAAGAGCGCATATGGTTATAGGGAGAGAATATATTTCTGATTTCAAGGAATGTTTATAGATGTAGAATATTTCTAATCAAATCATCGTTCATTCCATTCATTCATCACAGTTACAATAGTTGTCACTCCTTATATAGAGTGCAACAATTACTGCTGTTATCACGGAAAGTGACAACTGGCAGAATAATACAAAAATAACTAATTCTTAACAACTACTGAAATGTTCACAACTACTGAGAACATATCAGCATGTTAAGTACAAAATATAAAACTACTGAAGTACAACGACTGAAGAACAAGCTCTTCAGTCGTTTTACAAAACTAGTGAAACATAAAACTACTGAAACTAGAAATATAAAACTACTGATATCACAACTACTGAAGAAGTACTCTTCAGCAGTTGTGACAAACTACTGAGGCTTCAGTACTTGATCTTCAGACTTTGACCTTCAGGTGTTCATCAGCTGATGACTTCAGTAGATATCATCCGCTGATGTCTTCAGTCTTTGTCTTCAGACTTTGTACATCAGTTGTTGATCTTCACACTTGTAAACTCTTCAGCTGTGTACTTCAGTATTTGGTCTTTCAGCTTCAGCACTTGTGTTCTTCAGCTGTGTACTTCAGCACTTTAGTTCTTCAGCTGTTGAAGTCTTAGCACTGATCTTCAGCTGTTGAAGTCTTCAGCACTTGTCAAACTGCTGATGAGTCTTTCAGCAGTTGTTGTGATACCATGTGGGACTTAGAGGTTTTCTGATCTTGGCTCATTGGTTCTTTTGGTCCAACAACTCCCCCTGAACCATGCAGCCAAAACCTCTAAATTATCGTTGTCCCAACTTATTGTTGGCAGAGTGTTGGTCTTTTTCCTTCTTGATCAGTATAGAAGATGACCCATGTAAGCTCCGGCCTGGGAAGAAACCTCAAATATGTTTGGCAGAGTATGAATGGGAACTCTGTTTTGGGGAACAGGACACAGAGTTGTTATCCCATTCATGAGATTCACTTCCCCATAATGAGTCTGTACGACTCTCTTGTGTAGGCCTCAAGGAAGGTGATTTGTTCCTCCATGGTTAGCTCTTCAGCACCTCCTTCAAACATGATTCAGGCCCATCCACAGTTGTTCTTACTCTTGTAAGCAAACTCATCCAGGTGATACCCTCTAGGAAACAAGGAGCTCATTTTCCTGACTCTTCAAGCCGCCTCTTGTAAACTAACCCCTTTTTCACTATTTTGTTTTCCAGCATCTTTGGAGGGGTTAGATTAGCTTTGTAGGCCTCTTGAACTCTTCTAGGATTTCCCAGGGTGAAACTACAAAGACCAGAGAGATCACTTCATCTACGATCTTTTTCACCTGGCCAATGTATCTCTGAGGTATATTTTTCTTATGAATTCTGTGAGAGACCCTGGGATCAGGCCAAATCCTCACTCCTTTTGATATTGAAAGGTATGCCTGAGAGGTAAAGTCTGAGGGCTTGCTTCTTCATATTGATGATAGAAGATGTGGTGCATAAGCTTGTCAACTCTCTTCAGCAATTCCTCATCATGCTGTTTATGAAGCTTCTTCTTCTAGCTTCACTTTAACCATTTGTCTCTGGGACTTCAGGAGTAATTGCTGAGGAGTGACTTGTGGCCTTAGGCAACTGAATCACAGCTGAGAGCGGCAGCCTATCTTCATCATCTTCTCATCATCTTCTAGCCTCATATCCTTCTTCTTCTTCAAGGTATATCATCGGCTATGCGTTTGAGGGTAAGGGAGTTGGTTTGGTGGGTTGTGTTTTGGGTGGTTTTGGTGTGGGAATGTTGAAGGCTGTTCTAGCATCTTGAGGTGAGTGTGGCTTTTGATTGCTGGCTAGCTCAGTCCTGCTCCCAGCACCCGCTTCATTCAAAGCTTCAATAACAAGCCCCTTAGTATGCTTCAGACGAACAGATCTTGGTGGTGATTGCCAAGATACATCCCTGGACCAAGCTTTGATTTCGATCATTGATCTTCCAAGATATTTTGCAATAAATCTTATCATGATTTCAAGCCTTTCTCTTTCTAACACTTCATAACTTGCCCATCTATCTGGATTTCTTCAATCTCTAGTCGTCGAATCTCAGAGTCAAGTTTATTGGTGTCATGGCCTTGCCTAAACAGCTGATCAATGATGTTGTCCATTGATCTGCTGTGTTCGGCGTTAGCCTCTTTTATCAGTAGCTCCAAGGCTTTATCTTCAGCAATGTGCTCATCAGCACCTTTCTTTCGCTTGTAGTGAGCATTGGTTGTTGTTCTTTCTCCTCCTTCTAGGCTTGCTTCGCTTCCTTCTTTTCCTCGGATCTTTTCCTCTTCTTTTCTTTCACTGCAGTACTCCCCCTTTTTGGATGCATTGGAGGAAGGGGTTTGTACCGCAGAAAGAGTCTTTTGGACAACAGCATCAACAAGGGCTGTAAGTTGAGGAAAGCCTCTCATCAATGGCTTTGGTCACAATATCAGTGATTATGGTGGTTGTGAGGAGAGGAGGGAATTTGGAGTATAGCACCTATTTGCTCAGGAGGGTCTGTTCCTAAGAAGTAGGGCTGAAGCAGAGGCAGGTGGTTGATTTTGGAGTGGCACTGTGTTGGGAAACCTTCAAGTGAAGGTGCCATTTGTGGGTGGGTAGAGGCAGATGGTCTTTCTCCTTGTGAGAGTTGGTCAAGTAGGTTTTGCAGCCTACTGACTTTCTCTTCAGGATTGTGTTCTGGGCAAGAACATCATAAAAAAGCCCAGGTCATCATCAGCCAAGCTGAATCATCTGACCTCCTGCTTAGAGCAGGATTTACATGCACTGGGTGTAGACCAGTTGTGCATGTGCCCTTGTGCTTGGTACTGGGGACTTCCAGCCTCAGGACAATGTCCATCATCAGCTGTTGCCTCTAGTGAGGTCTTAGCAATGTTACCAGCCTCACTCTGGTCATGTGCTGAGTCAGAGAGAGGTGGCAGCTCACTAGATATTCTAAGCTCCTTGTCTACACCAGGAGATAGAAGTGGGAAACCCCTGTGCTGGGGTTCTCAAGAGCACTTGTTCCTCCCCCTCAATTGTAGAGGTATTCCCAGTAGTAAGTGGTTTCTGGGAGGGGGTGAGGAGCAATTGAGTCAGCACTTGTGCAACTATTAAAGTTGGGTGTGAGGGGCGGTTGTTTGGGGTGAGGGATAGAACTAGTGTGCACCTGGGGAGGTTGGTGCTCTTCAATGGCAATCTCCTCAAGTGAGGGAGATCCCAGATATGTAGGTGCCCTTGTGTGGTTGCTGCAGGCTCCTGTTGAGAGGAAGCCTGAGCGGCTAAGGCTGGAGGAGTCATTGTATCCACTAGGGGGTTGGACTAGTGGATATATCCTGCGTTTGTGTTGCAGGGGCATCCTCAGGGGACTCAATTCCCTGAGTAGCCATTTTGGGTTTCTTTTGGTGAGTTTGGTGGGGACTTTGGATTTGGAGGTGGTGGCTGTGGGTTCCAGCTGCGTGGGTTTTCGCAGCTTGGCAGCCATTTTGAGTGTCCGGTCAGAGTTGTGCGGGAGTATACTTCCGGCAGAACAGCCGTAGCAGGGACTCCCAAGCAACAAGTCCCTCAGCATTAACTGGCTTGTAATGATGGCCATTATGACCGGGATATAGTATCCAACGGTTGGCAGTTAGTTTTTGAGCCATATCCTTGAGCTCTAAAAATATTATTTCAGAAAAATTGAGTGGTTGTTGCTCAAGAATAGAATACATTACCTGCTGCCATTTTGGACATTTGATCCCAAGACGACGTCTTAGGGGCCAACATACATTCACACGTGAAAGATTAGGCGCTCAGCGTCATTAAAGTGTTTCTTCAAGATAGTGGAGGCACTGAGATCGCCTTGATATCCATGTTGAGCAAAGGATAGATCTATGGTGCCCTTCGGATATCCAGCAGGAGAACTAGCATCATTCAGTTGAAGAATTTGGCGGATTATTGCAGGAGTGATGACTACTTCTTTGTTGTTGACGACCCGACTGGAGGGATGGTGTGTGTTCTCCCCAGTGGTAACAGTAAGTTCATCAAAATTGGTGCAAGGATTCGGCATGTAATATGGGATTCAGAAGAAATGCCGTGTTGTATTGGGACTGAACCATAAGATCGATAGCAGTATCGAACTTAGTCCAGATGGCGATTTAGGGAGGTAGGCAACACAGTTGTGTCGCGGTTTCATTTGCATAGACGCCATGAGAAGAGGGAAGTTTTGGAGAGGAACGTTAGGTTTGAAGAAGATGAAGCATGAGAGCTAAGGTTAGGGATATATATAGGGTACGGGTAAGAAAACGACTGAAGGATGTGGTGTTAGTCATCAGTAGTTTTAAACGACGTTGACATGGTATTATCCTTTCAGACGTTGAAACAGCTGAAGTCGTGGTGTTAGGCATCAGTAGTTTAGAAAACTACTGAAGACCGTGGTTTGACTTCAGATGATTGAAACAACTGAGGACTGGTGTTTGTCATCAGTAGTTATGAAACTACTGAAGACAGTGGTTTTGTCATCAGCTGTTGTAAACACTGAAGACTTGGTATTAGTCATCAGTAGTTATAAAACTACTGAAGACGTGGTTTTGCTTCAGTTGTTTAAAATGAAACAGCAGTTGTACAAATGACTGAAGAGAAATTTCTCTTCAGCTGTTTTCGTCAATTCTTAGCTTTCAGCTGTTTCAAACTGTCCTCAACACATTCATCAGTCTTTTTGGCTGATTTCTGATGTTTCAGAGGACATCAGTACTTATCGGTTTTTACTGATTGCAGTAGTTGTAACTGCATCAGTAGTTGTAACTACATCAGTAGTTTAGAACAGATGAAGTACTTCAGTACTTGTGAGACATTTAGCCTTAGTAGTTATAAAAACTACTGAGGGTAAAGGAGCTCATCAGTACTTATATGTGACATAGGTACTTATGATCATCAGTACGAATTACTAAGATCATCAGTAGTTGTCACTTATTCTAGTTGCAGCATACCAAGCCTAACACCAGGTTTTGGAAAGTTGAACTATCCAAAGGCTTAGTAAAAATGTCTGCAAGCTCATCAGCACTAGGCACAAACTTAGGATCAATAAGACCTTTTTCAAAACAATCCTTATAAAATGATGTATGATCTGTCTATATGTTGGTCCTAGAGTGCTGGACTGGATTTTTGACAATGCAAAGAGCTGAAGCACTATCCATTAACAATGGAGTCTTAGTCTCTGTAACCATAATCCAAAAGTTGGTTTTGAAGCCAGAGTACCTGAGATGTACAACTTGCAGCAGCAATGTACTCTGCTTCAGCAGTGGATGTAGCAACTGAGGTCTGTTTCTTGCTCTGCCAAGAGATCAAGCAGTTGCCTAGGAATTGACATCCACCAGAAGTTGATTTCCTGGTCAACTTACACCCTGCATAGTCACTGTCAGAAAAAGCAACTAATTACCAGAATGTCGGTAGAATACCATAAACCTAGAGATGGAGTGCCTTGCAGATATCTAAAGATCCTCTTGACTGCAATCAGATGAGACTCTTTAGGTGCAGCCTGAAATCTAGCACAAACACATGTAGCAAACATAATATCTGGTCTAGAAGCTGTAAATACATCAAGGACCCAATCATACACTGTAAAGTGTTCATCAACACTTTACCTTTCTGATCTGTGTCCAGTTGTGTGGTGCTGCTCATGGGGTAGAACAAGGCTTACAGTTTTGTAAATCAAACTTTTGCAAAAGATCTTTTGTATATTTGGACTGATGAATAAAAATTCCATCAGCCTTTTGTTTGATTTGCAACCCCAGAAAGAACTGTAATTCTCCCATGGCACTCATTTCAAACTTCTGTTGCATCAACTTGTAAAGGCACACACAACTTTGGATCAGAGGATGCAAAAATGATATCATCTACATAAATTTGAACAAGTAGATTGTGCCCAGCTTTCTTAATGAATAAAGTCTTATCTATGGAGCCTCTAGTGAAATTGTTTTCCAGAAGAAAGTTTGATAATGTCTCATACCAGGCTCTGGGAGCTTGTTTTAACCCATAAAGAGCTTATCAAGCTTATACCCAATTAGGATGTTTATTGTCCTCAAAGCCTGGAGGTTGACATACATAAACTCTTCTTTAATTTTCATAAAAAAATGCACTTTTGACATCCATTTGAAAACTTTAAGTTTTGATAAGCAGCATAAGCTAAAAACAATCGAATTGCTTCCAGTCTGGCTACAGGGGCAAAGGTTTCATCATAATCAATACCTTCTTCTTGTGCAAACCCCTGAACAACCAGTCTGGCCTTGTTCTTAACAATAAGCCCATTTTCATCAGTTTTGTTCCTAAACACCCATTAGTGCCTATTGCACACTTACCTGGAGGTAGAGGAACCAGTTCCCACACTTGCTGTTTCTTGAACTGAAGAAGCTCAAGCTGCATGGCATAACCCATCCATTGTCCTTTAAAGCAATGTGATAATTCTTTGGCTCTTGCTGACTGATGAGAGAGCATAGAAGCAGAAATTTGACAATTGACTTCTTGTTGATACTCCAGCAGTGATATCACAATGATTTGAGACATAGGGTGATTCTTCAGATCTTGATACACAATGAGATCTGTGCAAGTGTTTGTAGCGGCTCAGTAGCAACAGATGGTGATGGTGAATCATTTCCTTGAAACAATCAGTGGATGGTAATTCAAAGGAAGTTGAATTCGAAGAGATCTCATCAGCATTTGTTGTGGATGGTGGCTACTACTGGAGCTACAGGAACATCAGGTCTAGCTGAGTCAGGCAGCTGATCACTAAACCTGAAGAGGTGAGTACTGCAATCATCATCATCATCAGCAGTACCACCAGGTGGTGAACTGTTGACAGGAGCAACAGCAGGAGTTTGATAAGGAACATATTGCAGTATGTCCAAATCAAAAACTCCACAGGACTTTGTGGAATCTTGTCCTTTGGAGATTCATTAAACTTAACATGTAGAGTTTCTTCAACCATCTTTGTTCTGCAGTTGAAGACTCTGTATGCCTTGCAGTAGATGAATAACAACAAAGTACCCTGCATCCACCTTAGGATCAAATTTATGGAGTTGATCCTTTGTGTTGAGAATAAAACAGGGACACCCAAAGCTTTGAAAAATGAAATCAGAGGAGCCAAATGATGGAGAACTTCATATGGGTCTTCATCAACCTCTGATTTACTAAAACTCTATTTTGCACATAACAAGCTGTGTTGACAGCTTCAGCCCAAAGGTCAGTGGCAAACCTGAGTCAGCCAGCATGGACCTTGCAGCTTCAATGAGGGTCCTGTTCTTTCTCTCCAACTACTCCATTTTGTTCTGGAGTCCTTGGAATGCTGAACTGCCTTTGATTCCCTTTGAAAGATAGAAGTCATCAAGTGTATGATTTCTGAACTCAGTTCCATTGTCACTCCTGATACACTTGACTGGAAGGGAATACTGCTTCTCAATGTACAGCACAAGTGAATAACTTCTGAGCAGCCTCATCCTTTGAATGTAGAAAGAAAGTCCATACAAATCTGGAGTAATCATCCACAATTACCAGACAGTATTCTTCTTTGCCATGCTCATTACTCTCACAGGACCAAATAGATCCATATGCGGTAATTGCAAGCAGGCAGTGGACTTGGGCACTTCAATAGGAAGGAATGAGACTTTGTGTTGTTTCCTTTTAAAAGCAGTGCAGGTTTCATCACAGTGGAACTCCTTTATTGGTAAGCCTCTGACTAAACTATTGTGGCTAAGCTGATTCATGTTTTTGAGATTAACATGACCAAGCTCCTAGCCACAGTTTAGATTTTGAGAAGAGGCTTTGGAAAATAGGCAAGGATTGCCTTTGAGATCTATCTTCTTAGAAAGATCTAAGGCATACACTCTTCCTGTCCTGTTGGCTTTCAGGAGAGTGTGATCATCCAACCCTTGTCAATCAAGTGCAAAACTTTGGATGACAGAATCCTACAGTTTTGACTGGTGAAAAGGGCAACATGGCCTTTATCACATTTGACTGACACTCAAGAGATTGTACTGAGATTTTCCACATGATTAACATCATCAAATTTGATTTCTCCATTGGAGACAAGCCCTTACCGATGATGTAACCCCTAGCATCATTGCCAAAAGAGACAAATCCCTTCTTTCCTTAAGAGTAGTCATGAAGAAGAGAGTTGTTCCCAGTCATGTGCATAGATCCCCACTGTCTACATACCAGATGCTACTTTGCATGTTGAAGAAACCTGCAAAATAAACAATTAGTTAGTTTTTAGAGACCCAAACCTTTTGGTTTGGGCCTGGTCTCATCAATAGATGGTAAACTAACAGGTTTATTTGAAACAACAGCCTGAGAGGAAGAAGATGGTGTAGAAGAGGAGTCCTTTGGCTTGGACCCTCCTTTTCTGTGGTTTCAACATAGGAGAATCTAGTTGGTTAACTCTACCCAACAGATGTTGTACCATCATCACCAGCTGTGTCTGATTTGTGATAAAGCTTTCAGCTCATCAGACACATTGCTAGTGGAGTTTGATAAGTTCCTATGTTGCACCTTCTTCTTCTGAGCACCCTCAGCTGTCACCTGTTTAACCCCTTCCTTTTGGATTTCTTTGATGACTTAAGGGTTACAGGATTGATGTTGCTGATACAAATGTGGTCTCAAACTCAGTTTTCATTTTTACCATTTTCTCATTAGTTTCTTCTTTTTGTTTGAGTTTGGAACCTCTTTTGTACCAACAATCATCTGTAAGATGATTGAACAAACCACATACTTCACATGGTTTCTTCTTCATCTTAGGTTGATCATCAACTAAAGAGGGTGATGAAGCAAGAAGACTTGTTCTTTAATGCTTTGGAAGCATTGTTTGCTTTCTTGACAGCTTTAGTGTCTTCAAACTCTTTCTACTGCCAGTTTTCTTCTCTTCAGTACTGACAGCAGTTGAAGTTTGAACTTCAGGTGTTAAATCCTGCTCTCTAGTCCTTTCATGACCTTCAGAATTAACTCCTGAGTTGATCAACTCATTAATCACGTGAATGTCAGCATTTGAACATCAACATCAGCTGATAGGTTCAAAGAGGGCTTGATGCTGACTGCTACTTCTGATTGTGCTGTATCAGAAGGTAGATCACATGATGTGATGGATTGGTTATCACTCTCACCATCAGATTCTACCTCTGCTCTTGGGTAAATTTGTAGGTGGAGCAGTGTGATTGTAACAATTCCAAACTTCACATTTGAAGCAGATTGCTTACTAAGAAGCATTTCAAAACCTTTGCATGATTGTACCCATCTATCACACTCGACCTGGGTAACTGCAAGGGTTTCTTTGAGATCTTTGTACTTCTCTAGAAGTACTTCTTCTCTAGCCTTATCATCAATTATTTGGCAATTCAGTTTATAAATCTCATCATTTTTATCTTTGAGCACAAACTCAAACTCAGCTTTGTTTTTGGAAATTATTTGTTCTAGCTCAATGTTCTTATTAATTAGAGCTACATTTGCTTCTCTAATGGAAGCAAATGCTGCTATGCATGGTTCAGAACAACATAATTTGGCTTTTGCCTCAGAGGATACCTGTGATACCTGAGGTGTAAAGGCATTAGAGAATGAAGTATCAGCAGACTCCAAAGCCATAAGAGCTAGATTCCCAAAAGGACTGTCACCATGTTGACCAGCACCTGAGAACAGTTGATCATGACCAGACAAGTCATCTGGTAAACTGCTCGAGTCAACAATCCTGGGGTGAAGACTGTGTTGTGTTGAGATTGAGGTTGTTGATGAGATGGGATGGCTGAGGTTCGGTATGTAGTGCATGAGGTTGTGGTGCCATAGGAACTTGAACTTGATTTGACTGTGGCATGTAATAACAAGGGTACGGACGGATATGGCATTTGGACCCTGAGGAACAAAATATGCCGGAGATTGTTGTTGAGGAATGATGACTAGAGGTGACAGGATGTTGCCCTCTGTGTTGTTGACTTTGCCAGGAAAAGTCACAAAGGGTGCAGTGGAGTTAGATCCAGTTGATCTACATCTCTTGCAAAGTGTCCAAGCCTTTGGCATTTGTGACACCTCAACTTGCTCTTGTCAAAACCAACTTTGGTTTTGCCAGAGAGTCCTGGGAATTTTCTTCCAGTTCTTTTATAGAACTTCTGAGATCTGATATTTATCAAGGCCATTTGGCTCAAAATATCCATCTCTTCTAAGTCATCATCCACAATCCCCTTGAGATCATCCATAATGAAACATAGATTGTCATTATTACACCCAGTAAATGACCATCAACACTCCAAATGCAGAATCAGAAGTGCTTGAAGAGAAATAATATGCTCATCATACTGGCATTCAGATGTGAAGCATATTCTGACTCATGACCCACCAAGGCAGTGTTGCCTTGTACAAAGTCTTCAGTGAGCTTTCCAGATGAAGACAGCTTTCTCTTCTGTTCTATCTCTCTCTCAAAAGTGAGCAGTTTCCCATGGAGTTGGGTGAGAGATAGTTTGTCAAACTTGCACTGGAGCGTAGGACAATAGTATATGTGTCCCATCTCTCAGGCAGTGATCTGAGAAATCTGTTATTCATCTGAATATTGGTGTATTCAAGTTTGACCATTTTTAGTTCAGAGATCAAACAAGAGAACCGCTCATATTGTTGAGTCAGTGTCTCAACTTTCTATCAGAGAATGTCTCATATTGGGGGCAAGAATTTCTCTATTATTTGCCAGACCTCATCTGTTCCTCCAAATTGTCTTTCAAGGCATTCCAGAGGTCATGGGCAGTTTCATGATGCATTAGCCCAGAATAGATTTCATTGGCAGTGCCATGGCCAGAATTCATGGGCTTTTGCATCAATTTCAAGCAACTTCTTATCCTCATCTGAGTATTGCTCCCTCCTCTTCGGAACCATTTGATTGGTTTCGGGTTATTTACCATAGGCTTGTGTGGACCATGTACACTGATGTCCAACACCCTGCGCTGTTAACAGACAGGTGATGGAGCATACGTCTTTGCCATATGTTATACTCATTCCTAACCAGCATTGGTGGCTTGGTTGAGGAACCAGTATTGTGAGGATCATTGGAGGGAGTAGTCATTTTCAGTTCAAAAACAATTTAGTTCAACCTTTTAAAGTTTTAGACAGACCACAACAAAATCAATGAGAACCAAGAAAAGATCTCAGGATGAATGAGCAGAAATACAGAAAATTCAATCTCTATAACCGTTTCTTGCAAAAACAAAAGCTAATTCAATCAAACTTAGATCTTGAATAGCAGTTTCAATGATCAATTATTAGATCGATCAATGATAACCTGCTCTGATACCATTTGACAGGATCAGCGATCACAAGTTTGATGTATTAGGATTCAAAGCAGCGGAATACAACAGGAATTAGACAAATTGTAGCAAGCAATCGATACTTGTATGCATTAAGAGCGCATACGGTTATAGGGAGAGAATATATATTCTGATTTCAAGGAATGTTTATAGATGTAGAATATTTCTAATCAAATCAATCGTTCATTCCATTCATTCATCCCAGTTACAATAAGTTGTCACTCCTTATATAGAGTGCAACATTACTGCTGTTATCACGGAAAGTGACAACTGGCAGATCTAATACAAAAATAACTAATTCTTAAAACTACTGAAATGTTCACAACTACTGAGAACATATCAGCATGTTAAGTACAAAATAAAAACTACTGAAGCTACAACGACTGAAGAACAAGCTCTTCAGTCGTTTTACAAAACTACTGAACTAAAACTACTGAAACTAGAAATAAAAACTACTGATATCACAACTACTGAAGAAGTACTCTTCAGCAGTTGTGACAAACTACTGAAGAAGTACTCTTCAGCAGTGTGACAAATACTGAGGCTTCAGACTGATCTTCAGACTTTGAACTTTAGGTGTTTCATCAGCTAATGACTTCAGTAGATATCATCCGCTGATGTCTTCAGTCTTTGTCTTCAGACTTTGTACATCAGTTGTTGATCTTCAGCACTTGTAAACTCTTCAGCTGTTGTACTTCAGTACTTTGGTCTTTCAGCTTCAGCACTTGTGTTCTTCAGCTGTTGTACTTCAGCACTTTAGTTCTTCAGCTGTTGAAGTCTTCAGCACTTGATCTTCAGCTGTTGAAGTCTTCAGCACTTGTCAAACTGCTGATGAGTCTTTCAGCAGTTGTTGTGATACCATGTGGGACTTAGATTTTCTGATCTTGGCTCATTGGTTCTTTTGGTCCACATTAACTTATAAGTTTAAATCCTCATTATTATTTGGTGTCATCTAACCAATTTAAATAACACATCAAATAATATATTGAACAAAATATCCTAATAAGTTGTTCCTCTCATATGCAACTATTTAGAAAACCCATTTTCTAAATTGGTGTAAACATTTAATTGTATGATCATATCATCAATTGAATATAATTGGTGTTTGCTAAGCTTTTATTGGGTATAACCCGACTTGGATCATAACATACTAACCACATCAGTATTCTACGTGTCTTGGGCACACAGAATCCAACAATCTCCCACTTGCCCAGATTCATAGAAGATTGATGCAAGCAGCAAATACCGCCTAACAATGGTGCACTGCCCTTAATACGCATGACTTATAGCCATTCATTACATCATTCCTTTCAAGTACCCTACTTGAAATGATTTAGGTGAATTAATCATCTATCCTTTTGTTACAGATGTCATGTTAAATCCAAGACACAGAATGATCATTCCTTGTTGATTTAACTTAATCAGGCCTTAGACATCTAACTCTCATCGAATAAGAGGAGAAATTCCATCTTGACTACATACGTTTCTCACAAACACCTCGTATCATACCTGAACATACCCTTATGTACTGTCCATTATTTCAGGCAGTGAAGAATCAGTTCAAGGCATAATACTTGTGAATATCAAAACCCAATATGTATCTCATCGGAGGATATCAAATGATATTCGCCTTTACTCAAAATTACTTATGATCAATCAATAAGATTCCATGTAGTAAGTTTGAGTTGCGGGTTAGTCCAATATTTGCATCCCAAAATATTTATGAACCTTGGTAGCAACCTATTGCTCAATATTCATCCTTATGAATATCAACCAATCCAAGTTCATAATAATCTTACCCTCACACTTGTTCCCACAAGTATAAATGACTACGACATTTTGGGTAAACAATTTACTCATGGAATAAACATGCTAAATTGGAACATTAATTGAAACATTATAACCAAATAATTTTATTCAAATAATAAAGAGTTCCACATATCCAAATACAAAATTCACAGATCAGATCCAATCACTAGAATATCGAAGTCCCATGGCACAAGTATGACCTTCATGCTTTGCCTTTTCTAGGAGCTTCGTGAGAGGATCCGCAATGTTCTAATCCGTATGAACTTTGCGAATACATATCTTTCCCTTTTCAACTTCATCTCGTATGTAGTTGAATCTCCGCTCAATGTGCCTTGTCTTTTGATAAGCACGAGATTCCTTCATTTGAGCAATCGCACCCTCGTTATCACAAAAGATCTCTAGGGGGACCTGAATGGAAGGGACAACCCCAAATCGGCAATGAATTTCTTTAACCATGCAGCTTGTTGAGCTGCCAATGAGGCGCGACGTATTCTGATTCTGTAGTTGATAGAGCCACACATCTTGTTTGGAGCTTTTCCAAGAGACCGCTCCTCCATTCAGAATGAAAATATATCCCCATTGTGACCGAGAATCATCACGATCGGTTTGGAAACTCGCATCCGTGTAACCTTTTACAACAAGTTCTCATCATCACCGGATCCATAGATTAAGAACATATCTCTTGTCCTCCTTAGGTATTTAAGTATGTTCTTAACAGCCATCCAATGACTGTTTCCTGGGTTTTGCTGGTAACGGCTTGTCATGCTTAAGGCGCATGACACGTCCGGTCGAGTGCATATCATCGCATACATGATGGATCCAATAGCAGATGCGTATGGGATAGCCTTCATTTTATCCTGCTCATCCTTTGAGCTAGGACATTGAGTCGTACTCAATATCGTTCCTCTTTGAATAGGTACGGTACCTTTCTTAGAGTTCTCCATCTTGAACCTTTTCAAGATTTTATCAATGTACGCACTTTGATTTAAACCAATCACCGTCTAGATCTATCCCTATAGATCTTTATTCCCAGAATATAGGCGGCTTCTCCAAGATCCTTAATGGAAAAACAACTTCCAAGCAAGGTTTTTACGCTTTCCAAGGTTGGAATGTCATTTCCAAATACTAGTATGTCATCAACATACAATACTAGGAAAGTTATTGTGCTCCCACTAGCCTTCTTATACACACAAGCTCATCAGCGTTTTTTATGAAGCCAATTTCTTTCCTCCTCATCAAAACGATGATTCCAGCTTCTCGATGCTTGTTTCAATCCATAGATTGATTTCTTTAACTTGCATACTTTATTAGGATGTTTTGGATCGACAAACCTTCAGGCTGAACCATATAAACATCTTCCTCAAGATATCCATTTAGGAAAGCGGTTTTGACATCCATTTGCCAAATCTCATAATCATAATGAGCAGCTATGGCAAACAATATCCTTATAGACTTTAGCATCGCAACAGGTGAGAAGGTTTCATCATAATCAACCCCTTGAGTTTGAGTGAAACCCTTTGCTACAAGTCTAGCTTTATAAGTATCCAGTTTCCATGCATATCGGTTTTCTTCTTGAAAACCCACTTACTTCCAACTACCTTGGAATTAAAAGCTGGTACAACAAGTTCCCAAACTTGATTGTCATACATGGATTGCATCTCAACTTTCATGGCCTCAAGCCATTTATCACAATCCAAATTGGACACTGAATCATGGTATGTGGTTGGTTCATCTGAATCTATCACATAGCATCCATCCATGAAAAATCCGTATCTTTCAGGTGGATTACTAGTTCTACCACTTCTACGAACGTTTTGTGTGTATTGATCAACCACTTGATCAACTTCAACCTCCTCATGTTGAGTGCTAGTTTCAACCAAACGTGCATCGGGTTGTGCTTCTTGATCCTCCTCAAGATCCACTGTTCTACTGCCAGTTCCTTCCATAAGGAACTTTACCTCAAGAACTCACCCTTTCTGGCAACAAACACCTTTTGTTCCAGTGGATCATAGAAATAATATCCCATAGAATCTCTAGGATATCCAATAAAGATACACTTGGTGGATCGGACTTCCAATTTGTTTGGGGTGGGAGTCTTAATGTAAGCCTCACAACCCCAGACCCTTAAGTATGATAGGGATGGAACTCTTCCATGCCATAACTCAAAAGGTGTCCTTTCCACCTTTTGGTTGGGGCCATATTTAGAATACGGGCCGCGGAGAGCAAAGCGAAACCCCAAAGTGATAGAGGTAATGTGCTTCTAGCCATCATAGATCGAACCATATCCAATAAGGTTCGATTCCTCCTCTCACACACCATATGTTGTGGTGTGTTCCAGGTGGAGTGAGTTGTGAGACAATCCCACAACTCCTAAGATGATCTTGAAAAGCATCACTTAGGTATTCACCTCCTCTATGGTGCGAAGAACTTTAATCGACTTGTTGAGTTGATTTTCTACTTCATTCTTGAAGATCTTGAACGTTTCAAAAGCTTCATCTTTGTGCCTTAATAAGTACACATACCCATAGCGACTATAATCGTCGGTAAAGGTAATGAAGTATCTTTCACCATTCCTAGTCATTGGTTTAAAAGGACCACATACATCCGAATGTATGATTCCTAGTAAATCTTTTGCCCTTTCGTTAGTTCCATGCCTTAGTCATTTTTCCTTGTAAACAAGATTCACATACATCAAATGAATCACATTCATTAGTTTTTAAAAGACCATTCTTTTGAAGTGTTTGTATACGTTTCTTGTTTATATGACCAAGACGACAATTCCAAAGATAGGTATCACTCAAATCCACTTGAGTTTCTTGGTGTTAGTATGGTACAATGAACTATTTAAAGCATTTTCATGAACCAATTCATAAATACCATTAATGGGAATAGCTTTAAAATAGAACATATCATTTAAGGAAACATGAATATCATTTTCAACAAAAGATAATACATAATCATAAAGTCTTAATTGGGATACTGAAATAATGTTCCTAGTCAAACTAGGAGCATACAAAACATTCTTCAAAATCACATCCAAGCCACTTGGAAGTTTTAGGATGTAGTCCCCACGAGCTTCAACTATGACTTTAGTTCCATTGCCCATGAAGAGGCTAACATCCCCTTGATTGAAGTCCTACTTCTTGTGAAACCCTGCAACAAATTGCAAATATGAGTTCCACATCCGGTATCCAATACCCATGTGTTAGAAGATGTAACATTAAGATCAATATGAATCATGTATATTGTACCTTAGGTCTGCCCGGCATCCCTCTTTTCCTTCAACTCTTGGAGATGGACAAGACAATTCCTTGCCCAATGTCCAATCTCTCCACACTTGAAGCATGGGTCATTAGTTGCAACCTTTTTCTTCTTCTCTTGTGGTTTGGGTGGCACCCTTGCCACCCCTTTCCCTTTTCCCAAACGGGTCCCTTACCCTTGGCAACCTTTGCCTTGGGTGCGGGATGAGGCCTTTTCTTATTCCCACCTTCATTGATGGTGAGAACGGGTAAAACCCTTTTACCCATGGCCGCCTCAGCCATTTTCAGCATTGAGTGAAGCTCACCAATGCTTTTTTCCGAAGCATTCATGTTGTAGTTCAACACGAATGTCTCGAACTTCTTGGTAAGGCCATTAAGGATCAAATCCATAGCCATTTCCTTTGAGACAGGACAATTAAGCCTCTCGAGGCGGTCAATATGACTTTTCATCTTAAGTACATAAGATGAAACAGATTGGTTGTCGTCCATACGACATGCATGGAGTGCTCGAACCGTTTCGAAGCGCTCAACCCTTGCTTGCGTTTGGAACGTTCCTTCGGCTGGGTTATCATGTCATATGCTCCGTGATGTTCATACTCCTTTTGGAGATCCGGAGTCATGCTAGCTAGCATGAGACAGGACACTTGGACAGAGTCCTCAGTGTACTTGAGCCAATCGTTGTAGGCCTCCTCATCATCCTCAGTAGGTTGATCGGGGATAGGGTCGTCTAAAACATATGATCTTCTCTCTTGCTTGAGAATGATTCTCAAGTTTCAATACCAATCAATAAAGTTGTTATGATTTAGACGTTCCTTTTGGAGAATCGCTCGTAATGATTGGTTGGACGCGGATGAGTTATCGTGATTTTCATTGTTGGTGGCCATCTACAAAATTTAACAAAGATCTATTTTAGTATTTTCAATATTGTTATTTTTTAATAATTAATGCCTTTTAAGGTCATTTTTATATTAAAGTCTAGAACCCAACATTACATTTAAATTGTGGTTAGGTCACCTTTATCCCACGATTTAAATTAATAAGGTGGTCAACGATTGACGGTTGCAACCATTTACAACTTCTAGAGGTATGGGATCGACTTTAAACATCGTATGTAAAGTCGGCATGTTAATCCCATCAACACCATTTGGAAACCATACCGTAGGTGATCCATTTGACATGGTTTGCAAATCAAGATACCCTACTTGCACCTACGTGTGAGTTTGCCAAAATAAGTGGTTAGGTGACCTTTATCCCACAAATAAGGCATTCTCACCTCAAGTCACAAGTTCCCTCAAAATGGTTAGGTGACCTTTATCCCACTAAGAGTTCCTAAGCGACTCAAGTGTGTGTAAAAGGACCGTTTTGATCTTGTTAAAAAAAATATAGATTTCATAATACAAGTTTTAGAAAACTCTATGTACTTGTATTTGCATGCTTTCAAATACAAGGTACCCTATGGTCCTTTGATTAAAACCAATTTTTAATCCTTAAAATCATTAAATCATTTTATTAACATTTTATTACCTTTTAATGATTAAGAACCATCATTTTTATAGCTTGTTAAGTTTGTTAATTAGTTTGTCATGCATATCAAGATGTCAACCATAATATCAAATAACAAACATACAAACAACATTAAACATAAACAACCATAATGTGCATAACCATAGCTACTAGTGTGGCCACACTTGTTTGCCATCACAAGTGTGGTCATTAGGTCTTTCTTAAGGGTGAAAATAACACAAAATGAGATCAATATAGACTCCCACTTGAACTTGCATCCATATGCTTCAAATCCTTCTTTTGTGTCTTCTTCTTGTGCTTCCTTCCCGAGCAACTTCTTTTACAAAATATATATCCTAATACATATTTTCTAGTAAAAGAAATTACTCCTAATCTATTATTACATCACAATGAATAAATAGACAAAATACATCTTAAACAAAACACAAGTTTATTACAACCCCATTGAATGAATACAACAAATAAAACATTCAATCCAAACCATAACAACACAAGGTCTAAGCTAGGTTATGCACCAACATAAACATACATCATATCAACAAACTAAATAAACCCCATTAAACCCAATATTTTCAGCCAACATAAACTGAAAATTTGGGTTTGTTTGTCCAAACAAACAACATCCAAAATAATCAACCAATTGACATTTCCATCTTTCAAAGTTTAATCATAAGCATGAAGATATAACCATGAAAGACTTGGGGTTTACAAAATCAGCCAAAATCAGCCTCTAATAGGTTGATAATACCTTCTAAAACCGATTTTAAAGACAAGAAACAAGCAAGTTATCCACATAACCGGCTCTAGATGCCATTGTTGGGTTTGATAGAACACAAAGTAAAGAAGTTCAACCTTTTAAACTTTCTGAAAACACAGCGGAAGTATAGAATTATAACATGTTATAATCTGAAAAATCCATGTTCTTAATGATGTTTTAAGATGAAAAACAAACCCAAAACAAAAGGATCTTAAATATGTGAATGAACAAGCTATGAACACAAGTTAAGCAACGTAAAATTACAGCTTCAATGAGCTGTGATAACTACCTTATTCCAGCCAAAAAAACGACCAAGAAAGGGTTGAAAATGCTTGTGAATCGGCCAACACTCCAAGGAAGAAGCCCTCAAGCTTGTATACCCCAAGCCTCCTTGCAATCACCTTCTTGTTAGGAAGATTCATCACCAAAAAGCTTCAAAAACCCTCAAATAACAAGCTGCTGGAACCGTGGCTATTGAGAGAGAGGAGAGAGCCTTTTTTTATCTATTGCATGTCAAGACATTGGATGGAGAGAATCAATTGAACAAGACTTGTTAATGTGTGTGTTGTTCAAGGAAAAAGGGTCCAATCCCCTAACAAGGGGGACGGCCGAAATATTGGTTTTAAAAGGGTTTCCCACCCTTTTTGATTGAACACATACACATAAGTTAAAATGTCTTGTAACTAGACATACAATTAACCATTTAATTGTATGTACAAGTTATATAACTTATACAATTAATCATATAACTTATAAGTTATAATCTCTCATTATTATTTGGTGTCATCAAACCAATTTAAATAACACATCAAATAATATTATTGAACAAAATGTCCTAATAAGTTGTTCCCTCTCATATGCAACTTATTTAGAAAACCCATTTTCTAAATTGGTGTAAACATTTAATTGTATGATCATATCATCAATTGAATATTAATTGGTGTTTGCTAAGCTTGTTATTGGGTATAACCCGACTTGGATCATAACGTACTAACCACATCAATATTCTACGTGTCTTGGGCACACGGAATCCAACAGCAAGGACTGTTTTTATTCAATGTGTTTATATTATTATTTCCGTTTTCATATATTCTGTTAAGCTTTCACGAATACTTTGATGCATAAATCAATAATTGCCTAAATTCGATAGAAATTATAAGAAATCTTATTTTCTAGGTCGTGTTACCTTGATTTGGGTTTTTTTTGCATCAATCACACATTAATTTTCATGTTTGATGTGTAATTAGTTTCATTCCATAACTATAGTTTGATTATCACTTTACAGCTTGTATCCATGGTCTAGAGCTTAATATAGTACTTCGTGGATCGAGTTTTATCATTTGGATTGACTTTAGTTGATTTGAGAGCAAGAATTTTCAAAGATCGTTATGGAGTGTTATGGATGCATATTTTGTACCAGTCGATCGATTTCAAAGGTGAAATGTTTATTTCCATGTACGGATTTGGTTTCTAGTTCAAAGTATATTGTATGAACCCTTTGTGGTTGTTTAGTTTGATTGCATTGATCTAACAATCAAATTTGAGTAGAGTAGTTTAGGAGGGTGTTTAGAAGGCTTGAGAATCGAAATGGCATAGTATGAAAGGTTTTTACAGGTAGCAAAAACTATCCATGCGAGAAGTATTATTGTTTAATGGTTTTGTGTAACTAGTTACTTTTTCATGTATTCTATTAAACTTTCAAGAATACTTTGATGCACAATCTATAGTCACCCAATTTCGATTGAAATAATAAGAAATCTTATATTTTTGGTGGTGTTACCTTCATATCAGTTTCTATTTATCAATAAGAGATTGAGTTTCATGTTTGACGTGTGATTACCTTCAATCCATACTATAGGTTTATTGAAGCTTCTTATTTACTGAATACAAGTGGTTTTTTAATACTTTAGAACTGTTGTCTGTGGCCTAGAGCTTAATAAGGATTTTGTGAATTCAGAGTCAACATTTGGATTGAATTTAGTAGATTTTCGAGAAAAAAGTGTTCAGAGATGGTTGCACATTGTTATGGATGCATTTTGTGTAGGAGTGGATCCTTTAATGGTGATTTGTTTATTTTCATGTTCTGCTTTGGTTTCTATTTGAAAGTAGATACAATGTTCCCTTTGTGGTTGTTTAGTTTGATTTCATTATTGAATTTGATCAGCTTAGTTTAGGAGGGAGTTTAGTGTTGGATCTTGTATGCCCAAGATACATACAAGATTGATGTGGTTTGTACGTTATGATCCAAGTCAGGTCATACCCAATAACAAGCTATACAAACACCAACAAATATTTATTTGTTGATGAGATCATACAAATAATATTGACACGAATTTAAAAAATGGGATTTCTAAAACATTGCTTTTTTAATAGAACAAAATTATATGGATAATTTGTTCATGAGAAATTATTTGTTATTATTTAACTCACTTAAATAATGAAACAAATAATTTCACATGAACAAATTATCCATATAATGTTGTTCTATTACAAAAGAAACATTTTAGAAATCCCATTTTCTAAATTGATGTCAATATTTATTTGTATGATCTCATCAACAAATAAGTAATTATTGGTGTTTGTATAGCTTCTTATTGGGTATGACCCGACTTGGATCATAACGTACTAACCACATCAATCTTGTATGTATGTTGGGCATACAAGATCCAACAATCTCCTACTTGCATAAGATTCATAGAAGATTGATGCAAGCAATAAATACCACCTAAGAATGGTTTACTACACTTAATACGTATGACTAAGTGCCATTCAAACATCCTCTTCAAGTACCTTACTTGAATTGTTTTAGGTGAATCAATCATCTATCCTTTTGTCATACATGTCATGTTAAATCCCACAGACATAGAGTGATCATTCTCCATTGATTTAACTTTACAAGGCCTTAGACATCTTACTCTTAACGAATAAGAGGGACAAATCCCATCTTGACTGCATACACCTCTCACAATTTCCTTATATCGTACCTGAACTCAAACTTATGTACTGCTATGTTTCAAAATAGCGAAGAATTAAGTCAAAGTATGATATTCGGTAATATCAAGACCCAATATGTATCTCAGGTCAGGGGACACCAAATGATGTTCGCCTTTACTTAAAAGTACTTATGATCAATCAGGAAGATTCCATGTAGTAATATTTGAGATGTAGGTCAGTCCAATATTTGTATCCCACAAGTAACTATGAACTTTGGCAGCAACCTTTTGCTCTATATTCATCCATATGAATATCTACCAATCCAAGTTCATAATAGTTTTACCTTCATACTTGTTCCCACAAGTATGAACAACTACGAACGTTCTGAATAAATGATTTACTCATGGATTTTAAACATGTAAAATAGGAATATTAGTTGAATCGTTATAACCAAATAGTTCATTCAAGTAATAAAGGGTTACAATATCTAAATACAAAAAAATATCATATACAGTCACTAGAATATTGAAGTCCCATAGCACAAGTATGACTTTCATGCTTTGCCTTTTCAAGAAGCATCGTGAGCGGATCCATAATGTTTTATCCGTGCGAACTTTGCGAATACATATCTTTCCCTTTTCAACTTCATCCCTTATGTAGTTGAATCTCCGTTCAATGTGCCTAGTCTTTTGATGTTCATGGGGTTCCTTAATTTGAGCAATCGCACCCTCGTTATCACAAAGAATTCTAGGGGGTCCTGAATGGAAGGGACCACCCCTAGATCGGCAATGAATTTCTTTAACCACGCAGGTTCGAGAGCTGCTTATGAAGCAGCGATGTATTCTGACACATTTTCATTTCTTCGCATTACAATACAAAAACATTAACAAAAAATCCATCCAAAATGCCATGTAACCTGCCAACTGGAAAAATGCATAAGAGTAAGTCCTAGTTTTATAAAAAACATACTTTCCTTTCATTAAAACCGTTCTTTACTTTTTTTTGCATGTGAACACACATCATACGTACAAATAGACAATATCATCATTATCTTCACCATTCATTCATTCATTTATTAACTTTCATTCATTCATGCTTTCTTACTTTCATTCATACGTTCATCATTAGTCTTTTCATTCCATCACAACCATTAACTTCACCCCACCGTCATGCATTATGCGGGTACTGGGCCGGGATCTATCATAGACCCCCCGTCATGGCGCACAACAGCCTGACCACACTACCTAAGGGTTAATGCAGGCGTACCATTATCATGTGCTATACCCGTCGTCATGTATATAGCGGATACCGGGCCGAGGTCTATCATAGACCTCCCGTCATGGTGCATAGCATCGTGGCCACAGTATCTAGGGTAAACAATAAAGGTTTTATACAAATAGTGAGTCATAAAGACGGACCTCGGTGTGCATCCTTCTAGGGTAGCTAACCCACACACCATTGGACTAACACCCTTCATTGGGGCATGTTCTCACATACAACGCTTGCAAAACTTACTTTACTTTCATTTGTTCGTTAATGCATGCATTCATTCATCACGTTTCTCTTTTCATTATCTTCCAGTTTATGTTACATGATACTTTTATTTCATTCATTAGCATTAAACGTAAAGCCAAAGGAAAATAATCATACATAATAAGGAACATCAACATACACAGTCAATATCATCATACTGGGTATCATGCATACATCATACATACATCATACCCATCATACATACATCATACATACCATCATGCACAAACATCAATAATACATCATAACATCATCATACAATGCCCATCACATCATTTATGACTTCAAAAGTCAACTTACATAGCCCCCAGGAACCTCCCAGGTGAAAGCCTAAATTTCACTTTTTCCCGAAAAAGTTAGAAAAATATTCCAAGTGTTCATCCGCGTTTGCCTTTTTGTTCATCCACATTTCTTTCTTATTCATCCGTATTTCTCTTACTTAATGGTCGATGCTCATCCGCATTAGCTATTCACCCGCATTTCCTTAACACTCATCCGCATTAACTTACTTAGTGGTCAATGCTTATCCGCATTGACTGTTCATAAGCATTTCCCCAATACTCATCCACACTGACTTACTTAGTGGTCAATGCTCATCCGCATTTCCCCAATACTCATCCGCATTGACTTACTTAGTGGTCAATGCTCATCCGCATTAACTGTTCATCTGCATTTCTTTTGAACACTTGGGCAGATTCTAAAACATAGACATATGAGCCCTAAACATTAGATTTTAGTTCCCAAACAATGTTTATCATGTTCAAAGCTTGAATCTTACATTTGTAGGCTTAGAAACATAACCATAACATCATCAAGCATGAAAATAACCCAACATCACATCATAATAGCAACTTACACTCATTCAACATACGGGTAAAAACCTAGTTTTTAAGAAAAATACATCCATGCATCTCCAGCCCCAAAATCAGTTCAAACAAGTAAAAAGAGGGGTTCTAGAACTCACCTTTACAACTCTTGAGTATGGTTTCTTCCAAACTCGTCTGTAATTGAGTTCAACCACCTAGAAACCCACTAAAACATACAACCGAACACACATAACACACGTAAGCATACAACCGAGGCAGGGCTAGTTAAGAACACTTAAAACCATGAGTTCTTACCTTGAATTCAGATTTTTAGCTTGTTCGTCTTCAAAAATATGAAACTTCTGCTCTGCTACTCTCTCTTTCTCTAACATCAGAGAATTGTGTCGGTGTAGAAAGAGTGATGGGCGGCCACACCTTTTACACCCACTTTTTCAAACCTTTTGTCCTTTTGACACTTTTTGCCCCTGAACTAGGTAAAATATCTTTTCTTGACTTTATTCTTCTTTCTTTGATTAAAAAATAACCGAGTGTTACATAGATTTTTGGGCAAAAATGTTCAAAGATGGTTATGGAGTGTTATGGATGCATTTTGTACATGAGTGGATTGATTTCAGAGGTGATTTGTTTATTTTCATGTTCTGTTTCGGTTTCTTTTTTAAAGTAGATACTACGCTCCTTTGTCGTTATTTAGTTTGATTTCATTGTACATTATAATTTAATTTTTTTATATTAGTTTAGGAGAGTGTTTAGAAGGCTTGAGAATTAAAATAGCATAGTATTAAAGTGTATTACTGTTAGCAAAAACTATTCTTGATATAAATAATATTGTTTAATGTTTTTGTTTAAGTAATTGTTTTTTCATGTATTCTATTAAGCTTTTGTTAGTACTCTAGAAGGATTAACATGTTGTCTTTATGTGTCTTTTTAATATTTGTAATAGTATACGAACTAGTTTTGTAATTTGTTAGTTCCTTGTGTTTCATTACAAATAGCTTAGACTTGTAGCAGTTAGGAAGCCAAGAACAACTGTTTGTTATTACTATTTTTAATTGTCTTTGCTTGATATTAATGAAACTGTGAATTTTGTTGATATCTTGCTTGATTTGATTACTTTGTTATTTCTTTGAATTGTGTTCATACATCATCACACATTGGTACATTTGATCCTATCAAATGGTATCAGGGCTGTTGGTTGAGTGAATTTTAAGGTTTGTCGAACTGTCAAACTCAAAAAATTCATTGAATCTGTCATTGATAGACAATTCAATTGAAAATTTGTGGATTTCAGATGTGTTTCATCATCAAAAACATGTTTTAAACCACAATCAGCAGTTAAATTCATAAAATTCGAGATAATTTGTTGAATTTGTGTTCAAAAAGTTCACTATTTTTTAAACTGAAAATTACAAATTTGATTGATTTGTTGTTGATATTGAAAGAAATTGATGTTAGAAGAATGATTATGGGTATAAAACATGTCTAATTGGAATGTTTCAATCCAAGTCATCAACTTTTGAAGAATTTCAGAAGATTTGAGTTAGTTACATTCATATGAACATGATGAATGTGGCACATTAGAGTTGAGGTTTGCTGAAAAATTGTCTAAGTGTTAGGCGACTGTTGTTTAGTCGCATTAACTGTAACACTCGGTTATTTTAAAAGTCAACATGTAAAGAATAAAAGCAAGAAAGGCAATAAAGTCCAAGTGGAGGGACTAAAAGTGTCCAAAAAGGACAAAACTTTCAAAAGTTTGTGTAATGGTGGGTATGGTCGCCCACCCTCACCTCACTTCACCATTTGTCTCGGTTTTAGAAAGAGAGAGCAGAGAATACTCCCGGATTGAAGAAGAAAGGAAGAAGAAAAGTGAATTCAAGGTAAGAATTCAAGGTTTTTATGTTTTTATGTTGGTTTTTATCCAGGTTATGTGTTTATGTGCTTATGGGTTATGTTTGTGCTTGTGTGTTTGTGTGTGTGTTTTGGGGCTGTTTTTAGGTGTTTTGAACTCTTTGCAAGCGGGTTAAAAGGAAGAACACCCAAGTTGCACCAGGTGAGTTCTAGACCATGGTTTTTACATGTTTTAAACTATCTTTGGGGCTGGAAACGTATTAAAATGATATTTACAAGTTTATGTGTGAATACCCGTGTGTATTTTGTTTGTTGGATGTTGGTCTTTAATGGTTTATAGTCTACTCATGGTTAGAATAGCCACATTATGGTTAGAACGGATAAGCTTGAGGATTGAGGTTGAAAACATCATAGAATCATGTTTTACAGAATGCTCATGCTTCTGGGTGAGGCTCATACGCTAGAAATTACCGTAGAAAGAATTAGGTGTAACTCATGCGCCTAAGATTAACTTAGAAGTGTTTATGTACAGCCCATGCGCCTGAACAGTGGCCCATGCGCCTAGAAATGTTAATCGGATGACTAAGTGTAGGGGCATGCGCCCCAATAGTGCCCATGCGCCCAGTGGCCCATGCGCCTAAGTATTAATGCGTCTGAATAGTACCCATGCGCCCAGAAACTGGGCTGGAATTGAGTAAGTGTTTCCCCATGTGCCTGCATAGTGCTCATGCGCCAAAAAGTGGCCCATGCGCCAAAAAGTGGCCCATGCGCCTAAGTGTTCCCCATGCGCCTGAATAGTGTCCATGCGCCTGCATAGTGCCCATGCGCCTGCATAGTGCCCATGCGCCTGCATAGTGCCCATGCGCCTTGGACTTACAATATTTTTTCTGATTTTCGGGGAAAATGTGTAAAGTAGGTTTTGACTTGGGAAATTCCCGGGGGACTACAAAGGTTGACCTTTGGGGTCATACATAGTATGATAGGCATGTTATGTATTCATGATGATGTTGCATGACTATGCATGATGTATGTTATGTATGTATGATTCCCTGTGTGATGACGTATGAATGGTATGTTATGATTTGTTCCTTATGATGACGAATGTTTATCTTTCCATGGTTTTACGTGTTATGTTAATGAATGAACCAAGAGTATTATGTAACGTAAAGTGAAAGATAATGAAAGAGAAACATGATGAATGAATGCATGCATTAACGAACGAAGGAACTAAAAAGTCTTGCAAGCAAATGTATGGAGGTCCACACCCAATGAAGGGTGTTAGCTCAACTGTGTGCGGCTTAGCTACCCTAGAAGGATGTACAATAGGGTCCAATCCTTGTTATTGACCATATGTATGGGATCCATGCCGCTTGCCCCAGGTACTGGAGTCAGCTTCGTGGACAATGTTCAGGGTCTATGAAAGACCTCAGGCCCAGTAACGAGCTTCATGCACAATGTTCGGGGTATAGCATATGGCATTGATCCGGAATGAAAAAGAAAAGATGAATGGTGAATGTACTTTCCCTAGGTACTAGAGTCAGCTTCGTGCACTATATTCAAGGTCTATAAAAGACCTCAGGCCTAGTTACCTGCTTCGTGCACAATGTTCGGGGTAATGTACATGTCACAAGATGTAATGAGTGAACGAAGGTTAACGAACGTAACGGAAGATAATAATGATATTATCTGTATGTACATATGATGTATGATCACGAACGAATGAAACATATAGTATGGACTCTGAAAAGAAGTAAATAATGATTTTATGTATGTTTTATTATAAAACTAGAACTCACTCAGCAACGCTGACTTTTATACACTTTCAGTTGACAGGTAAACGTTGCTGAGGATGGCACGAGGCGGCTACTCAACTCTTTTGGACGGCATCTATTTATTTAAAGCTTTTGTGATGTAATACAACATTGTAATTTTGTAACCGACAAATGATGCATTATTTTACAAAAGTTTTTATAATGAAATGAGATGCCATTTGTTTAATGTTTCCGCTGCAATGTTTTGATGAATAAATGCAAAGTATACATATTATGTGCGATGACTCACCAGCTGTAAGCGTCCCGGGAATGAGGCCTTACATTAACACTATTTAGACATTTTCAGTTCAAACGTTTGACTACTGTTGAAGAGTAAAAGTCCAGACGTATCATCACTGTTGAGGCGTATAAGAACTATTTAGACGTTTGATAATTGTTGAGGCACATTACAACTGTGTAGGCGCATTATAACTATTCAGGAATTTTACTACTCTTCACACACATCAACTTAGGCGTTTTGGAAAATTTTTCTAAGGCATTCCCTTAGACGTCTCTCAACTTAGGCGCATTAACTATTTGGGAGTTTGATTACTGTTCAGGAGAATCACTCTTGATACTTAGAATTTTTTTTAGAAAATTTTTCAAAAACATTTTCATTTCTTTTTTTAATTCAAAATCTAAGAAAAACAACAAAAATATATGAATAGTGAAATCAGAAGATTCTGAAAATATAGTTCCAAAACATAAAAATAGAGTTGATTTCAAAAATTGGCCTCTTAGGTTAAAACATCATTTAAATTCCATTCACACTGATCTTTGGAAATCTATAGAGAAAGGACCATATATTCCTATAATAACTAATGTGCCTGAGAGAGGGTTTGCTTAAACTAAAGATTCTCAAGAACCCTATCCTGAAGATGGTCTTCAAGGAGATGATTTGAGAAGAGTAAAGAATGATATCAAGCATATTACTTGATGTGTAAAGGACTACCTCTGGAAGTTCTTGCAAGGCTTATGGGTATCAAACTGGATACACCATGTATAAAGCATTAAAGACCATTTGTGAAGGAGGTAAAGAGATTCAAAATCTCAAGAAACAAAAGTTGAAAAGGAAATTAGAATTGTTTCAACATTTTTCTGGAGAAACCATAAATGATATGATGAACAGATTTGTTCAACTTACAACTGAGAAGTCAATAGTTGGTATTAAGCCTCATCTTGAAGATCTAAATCTTAGACTACACAATGCTTTCCCTCATCATGGAAACAAACAGTAACCTTACTAAAACATACTGAGAAGTTCCTTATGGATCTAGATCTACTCATTGCCAAGATAGAGTCAGTAGAGGTTGATAAAAGCTCAAGGAATAATGATATAGCAGCATCAATGTATCAGTATCAGTTTGTAGCTTCTCCTGCAAACACTATTGAAAATGTATTCATGGAAAAAATTGAGAAAATTACAGAAGAAGAGGGAGATTTATTTGTTGGAGCAGGATTTGTTACTGATTCATCGTTTACTAGTGCTCCTGCTTATACAACACTGTCTCATTCTCAATCTCCTCCTAAATCCCAATCTGAAACATCTAATGTTCACAGAGAGACTTCTTCATCTAACTCTGCTAAATCTAGCAAAGTTAAAGATGTGATAAACATCCTATTAGAGGACGAAGAGTCTAAAACTGCATTCACTACATTTATGGCTAGTTTTCAAGTATATCAAAGTAGCCATTTAACTCAATTAGACCTTGTTTTGCAGGATTTGTTTGAAATGGATCGTGAAGATGTTGAAGAGATGGACTTAAACTGGCAGATGGTGATGATTGCTTACACGACACAAAAACACTCATATGTCCAGAGGAAGTACATGCCAAGTGCTAACAAGACTGATGGGTTTGATAAGTCAAAATCAAGGTGTTTTAACTGTAATAGTTATGGACATTTCTCCGGAGAATGCAAAGCTCCAAGGAATAATGGAGAAAATGCTCAATCAAGTTCTAGCAATCAAAGGTTTCAACCAGCTCAGAAGACTTTTCAAAAGCCTTATCAAAGTCTTCCTATGCCTGAGCTTAAAGATAAAACAAAATCATCTGACGAAACCAAAAAAGCTTTAGTACTCAATATTAAAGATGGTTATGATTAGAGTGCAAATGCTGAACAGTTTACTAATGATTTAACATCAAGTTTATCTCTTGTTGCAGAAATCCAGGGAGAAGATTGGTTAGAAATAATGATCCAAAGGTGGAAGGTGAGAATGAAGAAAATGATTATGATTGGAGTGACAAATCTGATCCTAAGGAGGATACAGATGAAGTAGCCCTAATGGCACCATCTGATCAACCAAAGGTTGACAGTTCATCTTCAAAATCTGAAACCTTGTCTCTAAAATTCACTAAAATTCCATCTGAAGTGAGAGAAAAACTCTGCACAAAATCATGCTTTGAACATGTTGAATACTATAGAAACTACTCATATAAAATATGTGAGAAACTAAAATAAGAAGAGTCAATGCATAACAAACTAAAATGTAATCATTAAATAGTAGATCAAAAGAATATTTCTCTTCAAACTTCATGGAACAAAACAGTAACAGAATTAGAAATTGTTTCTAAACAATTGGAAGAGATAACCAAAAATCTTGAACAGAAGAAGATAGCACATGCTGCTACTCAAATGGATCTTGCTAAAGTAAAAAGTTCAAAAATGATTGTAGAAAAACTGGATGTGAGAGAAAAGATAAATAGAAAGTAGGGTTAGGTTTCACTCATGAACCTATGCTTGACTCTATTACAAACACTTTACCAGAGAACTTTAATACACATGATCATTCTCCTCATAATTAAGCTAAACTTAAAGCTTTTTAGGTCAAAAACAAGAATTCAGAAGAAGAAAAGGAAAATGTAAAAGTTTTTGTTGAAAATGATCAAGAAAAGATTAAAAATGGTCATCCAATCAAGATAAAATCTTATGAACCTAAACAAAAAACAAAACACTTCTGATCAAATTCATTATGTATTAGAAGAAGTGAAGTTCAAAGCAAAGAGAAAGATAAACAACAGGTAGGAACATCAAAAGATTCAAACACTATTAATCTAAAACAAGTTCAATCTGAAAAGGAATCCTCTTCTGATGATGTTCAATCTGGAAGTAAACCAAGTTCTTCTAAGTCAAAGAATCAAAGAAGAAGAAAAAATCATCAAAAACAAAATCTGAACAAAATAAAAGTTCAGAAAAGTTGATCAAAGCAACAAATCAGGCAACAAAACTTAAACCGATAAAATTTGTGTCAGCCGGTTGTTAAATATGAATTCTCTTCAAAACAACAAGGTAAATACTATGAACAAGTCTCACTCTTATCTGAAATCAAGTTCAGATTCTAAGACTTCCGCTGTAGCAAAAAGATTTGTTTCTAAGGAATTCAAGAAGGAAGTTCATGTTAACAGATGCAAAATAATTTGGCACAAAATCAAATTGTGAAAAATGAAAAACAACAGTTTAACTATTTGACACCAAAATATAAAAATGAATCAAATATAGTGTCAATGTCAAAAGTTAACAAACAGTTGTTTATAACTCCATAAAAGTACTATGAAATATGTGATATGGAAAATCACAATACTGCTAAGTGCTATTTCAACAAGTACTATCACATATGTGACATGAGAAAACATTTCACAGCAGATTGTTATTTTAACAAATACTATACTTATTGTGATGACAAGACTCACAATGCTGCAAATTGTTATTTTAGAAAGAGATCACATACTATAGGATTTGCAAATTCAATCATGAAAAGGTTATATTAATCCTTAATATATGAGAAATCAAGATAATGGATTTCAACAATTTACCATTGTTGATAAATTTGGAAAACCACAGACCATCTCTGCTTGGGTGGATATCTCAACTTAATTTTCTTGTTGTGTAGGTACGCCAAAGAAGACCACTTAATACATGGTATGTGGATAGTGGGTGTAGCTGGCATATGATAGGCAATCCTGCCTTGTTACAAGATTTTAAGTTAAAGGATGGAACACACGTCGCCTTTGGTGGTGATGCAGGAGGAAAAATAACAGGAAAAGGAACAGTATCAAATGGGATAATAAGTTTTGACAAAGTCAACTTTTGTTCACAATTGAAATTTAATATTTTAAGTGTATCCCGAATATGTGATAAATCATACTTTGTTCTATTTGATGATTCATTCTCTTATGTTTTGAATCTAGGTTTTGAGATAAACAAAGATTAGGTAATTGTTACAGCTGAAAGGGATAGAGATGTATACAAGCAGGATATGTCTCAAGTTGATCCTTTAACTAAAACAGCATGCCTAATTGCTAAAGCATCAAATGATGAAAGCCAGCATTGGCATAGACATCTCGACATTCAAATTTCAAAAATATGAACAAGTCTGTTACGGTTAGCAAAACCTATTCATGCGAGAACTAGTATTGTTTAATGTATTTGTATAAGTAGTTCCTTTTTCATGTATTCTATAAGGCTTTCACAAATACTTTGAAGCACAAATAAATAATCGCTCAATTTCAAATGAAATAATAATAAATCTTATCTTCCTGGTTGTGTTACCTTGACATGACTTATTATTCATTAATTCAACATTGAGTTTCATGTTTGACATGGGATTACATCCATTCAGCAACTGTAGTTTCATTCTTGCTTCATATTGTGTGAATACTAGTGGGTTTTTGATACGTTACCACTTGTATCACAGGTATACCTCTAAATAAAGGATTTCATGGATCGAAAGTCATCATTTGTATTGGATTTAGTAGATTTGGAGCAAGGTTATTCAGAGATGGTTATGGAGAGTAATGATGAATTTTATGTAGGAGTGAATCGATTTCATAGGTGATTTGTTTACTTTTCATGTTCGATTTAGTTCTATTTTAAAGTAGATACTATGTTGCCTTTGTTGTTGTTTAATGTGCTTTCATTGATCTTGCCATAGAATTTGATCATATTAGTTTAGGAAGATTTTAGAAGGCTTGAGAATCAAATTACATAGTATTAAATTCTATTACGGTTAGCAAAAAATATTCATGCGAGAACTATTATTGTTTAGTGTTTTTTATAAGTGGTTCCTTTTTCATGTATTCTATTAACCTTTGACAAATACTTTGATGCACAAATAAATAATCGCTCAATTTCAAATGAAATAATAAAAAATCTTATCTTCTTGGTCGTGTTACCTTGACATGACTTATTTTTCGTCTATCCAACATTGAGTTTCATGTTTGACAAGGCATTACTTCTATTCCGTAATTGTAGTTTCATTCTTGCTTCTTATTAAGTGAATACTAATTGGTTTTTGATACTTTACTACTTGTATTCATGGTTTACAACTTAATAAAAGATTTTATGGATCGAAAGTCACCATTTAGATTGAATTTAGTAGATTTGCAAGCAAGGGTGTTCAAAGATGATTGTGGGGTGTCGGTGATGCATTTTGTGTAGGAGTGGATCGATTTCAATGGTGATTTTGTTTATTTTCATGTCCTGTTTTAGTTTCTAGTTGAAATTAGATACTATTTTCCCTTTGTGATTATTTAGTTTGATTTCATTGATCTTACCATATAATTTTATTAGATTAGTTTAGGAGGGTATTAGATGGCTTCAGAATTTAAATGGCATAGTATGAAAGGTTGTTACACGTATAATAAACTATCCATGCGATGACTTTTATTGTTTTGTGTGTTCATATTATTATTTCCTTTTTCATGCATTCTATTAAGCTTTCATGAATACTTTGATGCACACATCTATAATAGCCAAATTTTGATTGAAATAATATGAAATCTTATCTTTTATGTCATGTTACCTTAACTTGACTTTTTTAATCAATCACACATTAAGTTTCATGTTTGACATGTGATTACTTTCATTCCATACCTATAGATTGATTCTAGCTTCTTTTTGAGTGAATACGAGTGGGTTTTTGATACTTTACAACTAGTGTCCACAGTCTAGAGCTTAGTAAAAGGACATCATGGATCGAGTGTTATCATTTGGAATGAATTTAGTATCTATTAGAAAGTAGATACTATGTTCCCTTTGTGTTAGATTAGTTTGATTTCATTGTAATTATAATCGAATTTGACTAGATTAGTTTAGGAGGGTGTTTAGAAGGCTTGAGAATCAAAATGACATAGTATTAAAGTCTGCTATGGTTAGCAAAAACTATTCATGCAAGAACTATTATTGTTTAATGTTTTTCTATAAGTAGTTGTTGTTTGATGTATTCTATAAAGCTTTCATGAATACTTTGATGCACAAATAAATAATCACTCAATTTCAAAAAAAATAATAAGAAATCTTATCTTCTTGGCTGTGTTACCTTGAGATGGCTTATTTTTCATCAATTCAACAATGAGTTTCACATTTGACATGGGATTACTTCTATTCTGTAACTGTAGTTTCATTCATGCTTCTTATTGAGTGAATACGAGTTGGTTTTTGATACTCTACAAATTGTATCCATGGTTTACAGCTTAATAAAGGATTTAGTGGATAGAAAGTCATCATTTGGATTGAATTTAGTAAATTTCCGAGCAAGGGTGTTCAGTGATGGTTGTGGAGTGTTGATGATGCATTTTGGGCAGGAGTGGATCGATTTCAAAGGTGATTTGTTTATATTCACATTCGGGTTGGTTTCAATTGGAAAGTAGATATTATGTTCTCTTTGTGGTTGTTTAGTTTGATTTAATTGATTTTACCATCAAATTTGAGTAGACTAGTTTAGGTGGGTATTTAGAAGGCTTAAGAATTGAAGTGGTGTAGTATGAAAGATTGTTATGGGTAGCAAAAACTATCCATGCGATGAGTTTTATTGTTTAATGTGTTCGTATTCTTAGTTCCTTTTTCACCTATTCTATTAAGCTTTCACTAATACTTTGATGCACAAATCTATAATCGCCCAATTTCGATTGAAATAATATGAAATCTTATCTTCTAGGCCATGTTACCTTGATTTGTCTTTTTCTCATCAATCACACGTTAAGTTTAATTTTAGATGTGTGATTACTTTTATTCCGTAACTATAATTTGATTTTCGCTACTTATTGAGTGTGTACGAGTGCTTTTTTGATACTTCACAACTTTTATCCATGGTCTAGAGCATAATAGTAGACTTAGTGGATCGCAAGTTATCATTTGGATTGAATTCAGTGGCGAGTTGTGAATAGCCACTTACTCTTCATACCCCAAGCATTACCTATCCTAACTACATCAATGTCTAAATCTACATACAACACATAAACCACATAAGATGCGCACATAATACTCGTTATCATTGAGAAAATACCTCATGGCGCGCAGCTACTCGGACCGGCATCCATTCCCTTTCGGTTCCATTTTCAGTTTATTTTGAAAATTTACTCGTTTCACTTAAACTTTGGCTGTGATACCAACATGTATGGCCCCATTCCCGGGACAATTACTACTGGCCAATCATTGCTCATATAACATATAATTACATTTAAGTTTCATAAAACATCACAGCGGAACATTAAAATAACTTTTCATTTCATAATAACTGCTTTAGCAAGTTAGTACAACTATTCATTACACATTTTCATTGTTCGCAATTCAATGCAAAAAAACAACAAAATCATGCAATCCAAAATGCCAAGTAGCTGCCCCACGCCATCCTCAACAATGCTCACCTACCAACTGGAAAAATGCATAAAAAGTCAGCGTTGCAGAGTAAGTCATAGTATTATAATCAAACATACTTTACTTTCGTTAAAACCGCTCTTTACTTTTTTTTGCATGTGAACACACATCATACGTACACATAGATAATATCATTATTATCTTCAGCATTCATTCATTTATTAACTTCCATTCATTCATGATTTCTTACTTTCATTCATACGTTCATTATTACTTCCTTTCATTACATCACAACCATGAACTTTACCCTATCATCATGCATAAAGCGGGTATTGGGCCAGGGCACAACAACGTGGCCACAATACCTAAGGGTAAATTCAGGCGTTCCATTGTCATGTGATATACCCGCCATCATGCATAAAGCGGATACTGGGCCAAGGACTATCATAGACCTCCCGTCATGGTGCACAGCAGCCTGGCCACCGTATCTAGGGTAAGCGATAAAGGTTCTATACAAATGGTCGGTCATAAAGATGGACCCCGGTGTGCATCCTTCTGGGCTAGCTAACCCAAACACCACTGGACTAACACCCTCCATTGGGGCGTGTTCCGACATACAACGCTTGCAAAACTTACTTTACTTTCCTTCGTTCATTAATGCATGTATTCATTCATCCTGTTCCTCTTTTCATTATCATCCACTTTGTGTTACATAATAATTTTATTTCATTAATTAATATTCAACGTAAAGGCAGGGGAAAATAATTATACATAACAAGGAACATCAACATACACAATCAACATCATCATACCATGTATCATACATACATCATACCCATCATACATACCATCATGCATAAACATCAATCATACATCATAACATCATCATACAATGCCTATCACATCATCTATGACCTTAATACCCGTGAATAAGTAAGTTATTCTAAACGTTCGTAGTCGATCATACTTGTGGGAACAACTATGAATGTAAGACTATAATGAACTTTGATTGGTTGATATTCATAAGGTATGAATATAGAACAAGAGGTTGCTACCAAGTTCATTGATATCTATGGGACATAGATAAAGGACTGACCCGCTCTCAATTATTTCTGCATGGAATCTTTGTGATTAGTCATAAGAGATATTGAGTAAAGGCGAATATCATTGTATCCTCAGACCTGAGAAAGTGTGATATGATCCAAGTCGGGTCATACCCAATAACAAGCCAAACAAACACCAATAAGTATTTATTCGTTGATAAGATCATACAAATAAATACTGACACCAATTTACAAAATAGGCTTTTTAAAACATTGCTTTTGTAAATGAATAACGTTATATGGATAATTTGTTCATGAGAAATGTTTTGTTTTATTATTTAAGTTGGTTAAGTAATATCAAACAAAAGTGTGTTATTTTATAAAATTAGAAGGGTTTTAATTTTATAAAACTATAATGCAAGAGTGTTACTTTTATAAAATTAAAATGGGAGAGAAACCCCATATGGGACCCCATTTTCGGCCGGCCCTTATGGCCTTGGGAACCTCCTTTTGTTCTTGGTTAATGCAAGATTAAACACACTTGAACACTCTCCTATCTACACACCTATTCTCTCACACACACATGTCCAAAATTCTCTCTAACATCTCTCTAAAATCGGGTTTTAGAGCTGAAACAAGGCTGAATTTTCAGCTTTGAATCAAGTGTTCTTGGCTGAAAAATCGATTGTGCAAGAGGGTTTTCAAGTCGGTGTCACACTACCTAGCAAGTGGTTGTTTGAAGGAGCTTGTGGGTATCATCCCTTAAGGACTTGTACATTGAAGTCTTGGCCATCAAACATCATCATCTTGTCCTCCAAATCCACGGTTCTAAAGGTAGTTCATGTGGTTGATATATATATATAAATGTCTTGATAGTGTGTCCTTCCATATAAAATGATCCTTGTTTTGGGTTTTGGTTTAACATATGTATATGATACATAAACTCACGTTTTTATTTACTCCGCTGCGTTTTACATGTTAAATGGTTAATATGACTTGGTAAGGTTCTACAAAACCCAACAATGGCATCAAGAGCCGGTTATATGGATACATGCTCAAAAATTGAGATTTTCGGGTCCTTTTTTTATTAAAAAGTGGGCTGGAAATTTCTCTGGTGGAAGTCCCTTGTTTTTCAAGATATTACTTTATATGCATGTAAGGATCTTGAAAAATTAAAATCATAAGATGGTTTGTTTGTTTGGACAAAAACCCATTTGTTCTTGGTTTATGTTGGCCGAGATTTTGGGTTCAAAAAGGGGCTGCAATTTCGGATTTAATACATATTTGGATGTGTTTAGTGCATAAACCTAGAACCTTGGTTTGATTGTTTGTGGTTGTGATTTCATTTGGTTGTAATAAAGGCTATGTAATTTAATTGGTTTCATTTGGTATGGAATAAGTAGATAGTGTGCACTTTATTTTCCTAGAAAAATGTAGTAGGATCTTTCCTAGTACAAGCATTTTGGGGCTGATTTGTAAGACAAGAAGGTGCTAAAGACGGTGGTGGAATCACACACAAAAGGAATACTTGAAGCATTCGGAGCAGTTCAAGGGGAGTCATCAACACAACAAATTGGTCATGTTTTTACCATAGAATGACCTCTTGACACACTGTTATGGCAAGCAAGTGTGGTCAAATAGGTGGCATGGTTTTATGCACTTATATTTTATGTTTGGTTGATTATTTGGTTGTTTGGATGGTTTATATTTAATGAAAATAGATAAATAGTTATAAACTAAAATTAAAACAAGCATAAAATTGGTTTATCATTAAAGGAATTAATAAACTGATTATTAAGGTAATGATTTAATAAAAATGATTTTGTTTTAAGGAATCATGAAATAATTTTTCCAAATAACCATGCATTTGAATGCATACAAATTGTATGGTATAAAAGGTTTTCTAAAAACTAGAATTTTAGAACTGCAAACCCTTTCTAAACAAGTCTAACACCATCCTTTAAACAACACTCAATTCACTTGTGACAGGATCAGTGATCACAAGTTTGATGTATCAGAATATAAAGCAGCGGAATACAAAAACGAATTAGACAAATTGTAGCAAGCAATCGATACTTGTAAGCGTTAAGATCGCATACGGTTATAGGAGAGAATATGAATTTCTGATTTCTAGGAATGTTTATAGATGTAGAATATTTCTAATCGAATCAATCAATCATTCCATTCAATTGCTCATATCACTCATCATTACAATAGGTTGTCACTCCTTATATAGAGTGCAACAGTCACTGCTGTTATCACGGAAAGTGACAACTGGCAGATCCAATACAGAAATAACTAATCTTAACAAACTACTGAAATGTTCACAACTACTGAGAACATATCAGCAAGTTAAGTACAAAAAATAAAACTACTGAAACTACAACGACTGAAGAACAAGCTCTTCAGTCGTTTTACAAAACTACTGAAACAAAGAAAATAAAACTACTGATATCACAACTACTGAAGAAGTACTCTTCAGCAGTTGTGACAAACTACTGAGGCTTCAGTACTTGATCTTCAGACTTTGACCTTCAGGCGTTTCATCAGCTGATGACTTCAGTAGATATCATCAGCTGATGTCTTCAGTCTTTGTCTTCAGACTTTGTACATCAGTTGTTGATCTTCAGCACTTGTGAACTCTTCAGCTGTTGTTCTTCAGTACTTTGGTCTTTCAGCTTCAGCACTTGTGTTCTTCAGCTGTTGTACTTCAGCACTTTGGTTCTTCAGCTGTTAAGGTCTTCAGCACTTGATCTTCAGCTGTTGAAGTCTTCAGCACTTGTCAAACTACTGATGAGGCTTTCAGCAGTTGTTGTGATACCGTGTGGGACTTAGAGGTTTTCTGATCTTGGCTCATTGGTTCTTTTGGTCCAACAAACTCCCCCTGAACCAATGCAGCCAAAACCTCTAACTTATTTACTCCCACTTATTGATGGCAAAAATGTTGGTCTTTTTCCTTCTTGATCAGTAGAGAAGATGACCCATGTACGCTCCGGCCTGGGAAGAACCTCAAATATTTGTTTGGCAGAGTATGAATGGGAACTCTGTTTTGGGGAACTGGACACAGAGTTGTTATCCCATTCATGAGATTCACTTCCCCATAATGAGTCTGTACGACTCTCTTGTGTAGGCCTCAAGGAGGTGATTTGTTCTCTCATGGTTAGCTCTTCAGCACCTCCTTCAAACAATGATCCGGACCATAATACTCAGACAGGTATTGGCCTGTTTCCCATTCTTTAGCTCCACAGTTGTTATTACCTGTAAGCAAACTCATCCGGGTGATTACCCTCTAGGAACAACTGGAGCTCATTTTCCTGACTTCCTCAAGCTCTTGTAAACTAAACCCTTTTTCACTATTTTGTTTTCCAGCATCTTCTGAGGGGTTAGATTAGCTTTGTAGGCCTTCTTGAAGTCTTCTAGGATTTCCCAGGGTGAAACTACAAAGACCAGAGAGATCACTTCATCTACGATCTTTTTCACTGGCCAATGTATCTCCGAGGTTATTGTTCTTATGAATTCTGTGAGAGACCCTGGGATCAGGCCAAATCCTCACTCTTCCTTTTGATATTGAAAGGTATGCCTGAGAGTGTAAAGTCTGAGGGCTTGCTCCTTCATATTGGATGGAAGATGTGGCTGCATAAGCTTGTCAACTCTCTTCAGCAATTCCTCATCATGCTGTTTATGAAGCTCTTCTTCTTCTAGCTTCACTTAACCATTTGTCTTGGACTTCAGGAGTAATTGCTGAGGAGTGACTGTGGGCCTTAGGCAACTGAATCACAGCTGATAGCGGCAGCCTGTCTTCATCTCTTCTTCATCTTCTTCTAGCCTCAATATCCTTCTCTTCTTCTTCAAGGTATATCATCGGCTATGGGTTTTGAGGAAAGGGAGTTGGTTTGGTGGGTTGTGTTTGGGTGGTTTTGGTGTGGAATGTTGACAGGCTGTGCTAGCATCCTTGAGGTGAGTGTGGCTTTTGATTGCTTTGCTAGCTCAGTCCTGCTCCCAGCACCCACTTCATTCAAAGCTTCAATAACAACCCTTAGTGTATGCTTCAGACAACAGATCTTGGTGGTGATTGCCAAGATACTGTCCCTGGACCAAGCTTTGATCTCAATCATTGATCTTCCAAGATATTTTGCAATAAATCTATCATGATTTCTAGCCTTTCTCTTTCTAACACTTCATAACTTGCCATATTCTGGATTTCTTCAATCTCTAGTCGTCGAATCTCAGAGTCAAGTTTGTTGGTGTCATGGACCTTGCCTGAACAGCTGATCAATGATGTTGTCCATGATCTACTGTGTTCGGCATCAGCCTCTTTTATCAGTAGCTCCAAGGCTTTATCTTCAGCAATGTGCTCATCAGCACCTTTCTTTCGCTTGTAGGTGAGCATTGGTTGCTGTTCTTTCTCCTTTTGGGCTTGCTTCGCTTCTTCTTTTCCTCGGATCTTTCCTCTTCTTTCTTTCACTGCAGTACTCTCCCCCTTTTTGGTTGCATTGGAGGAAGGGGTGAGACCGCAGAAAGAGTCTGTTGGACAGCAGCATCAACCAGGGCTGTAATGTTGAGGAAAGCCTCTCATCAAGGGCTTTGATCACTATATCAGTGATTAGGGGGTGATGAGAGGGAGGGAATTTTTGAGTGCAGCACCTATTTGCTCAGGAGGGTTCTGTTCCTGAGAAGTAGGGCCTGAAGCAGAGGCAGTGGTTGATTTTGGGGTGGCTCTGTGTTTGGGAAACCTTCAAGGGAAGGTGCCATCTGTGGGTGTATGAGGGTGGCAGATGGACTTGCATCCTGAGACATCTTGGCCAGCAGCTCTTTGAGTCTGCTAACTCATCCTCTAGAAGGTGTTTTGAGCAACTACATCGATAGAAGAAGCTCAGGTCATCATCAGTTGATACTGAATCACCTGACCTCCTGCTTAGAGCAGGATTTACATGCACTGGGTGTAGACCAGTGGTGCATGTGCCCCTTGTGCTTGGTACTGGGGACTTCCAGCCTCAGGACAATGTCCATCATCAGCTGTTGCCTCTAGGGAGGTCTTAGCAATGTTACCAGCCTCACTCTGGTCATGTGCTGAGTCAGAGGAGGTGGCAGCCTCACTAGATTCTAAGCTCCTTCTCTACACCAGGAGATAGAATGGGAAACCCCTGTGCTGTGGGTTCTCAGTGCACTGTGTTCCTCCCCCTCAATTGTAGAGGTATTCCCAGTAATAAGTGGTTTCTGGGGAGGGGGTGAGGAGTGCAATTGAGTCAGCACTTGAGCAACTATTAAAGTTGGGCTGTGAGGGGCGGTTGTTTGGGGTACAGGGGTAGAAGCAGTGTGCACCTGGGGTGGATGGTGCTCTTCAATGGCAATCTCCTCAAGTGAGGAAGATCCCAGATAAGTAGGTGCCCCTTGGGTTGCTGCAGGCTCCTGTTGAGAGGAAGCCTGAGCGGCTGTGGCTGGAGGAGTCATGGTATCCACTAGGGGGTTTGGACTAGTGGATATATCCTGCGTTTGTTGTGCAGGAGCATCCTCAGGGGACTCAATTCCCTGAGTAGCCTTTTGGGTTTCTTTTTGGTGGGTTTGGTGGGGACATTGGATTTGGAGGTGGTGGCTGTGGGTTCCAGCTGCGTGGGTTTTCGCAGCTTGGCAGCCAGTTTGAGTGTCCGGTCGGAGTTGTGCCGGGAGTATACTTCTGGCAAAACAGCCGTAGCAGGGACTCCCAAGCCAACAAGTCCCTCAGCATTAAGCTGGTCTATTATAATGGCCATTATGAACCGTGGATAGAGTATCCAACGGTGGCAGGCAGTTAGTTTTTGAGCCATATCTTTGAGCTCTGAAAATATTAATTCTGAAAAGTTCAGTGGTTGTTGCTCAAGGATAGAATACATTACCTGCTGCCATTTGGTGGACATTTGATCCCAAGACGATGTCTTAGGGGCCAAACATACATTGACCATGTGAAAAATCAGGCGCTCAGCGTCATTAAAATGTTTCTTCATGATGGTGGTGGCACTGAGATCACCTTGATATCCATGCTGAGCAAATGATAGATCTATGGTGCCCTTCGGATATCCAGCAGGAGAGGTAGCATCACTCAGTTGAAGAATTTTACGGATTGTTGCAGGAGTAATCACTACTTCTTTGTTGTTGACGACTGACCGGAGGGATTGTGTGTTGCTCTCCTCAGTAGTAACATTAACGTTCATCCAAAATGGTTCAAGGATTCGGCATGTAAAACGGGTTCAGAAGGAATGCCTTGTTGTATTGGGACTGAACCATAAGATCGATAGCAGTATCGAACTTAGTCCAGATCGGCGATTTTGTGAGGTAGGCAACACAGTTGTGTCGCGGTTTAATTTGCATAGACGCCATGGAAATTTGTTTTGGAGAGGAACGTTAGGTTTGAAGAAGATGAAGCATGGAGAGCTCAGGTTAGGGTATTTATAGGGTACGGGAGGAAACGACTGAAGGATGTGGTGTTAGTCATCAGTAGTTTTAAACGACCGTTGACATGGTATTATCCTTTCAGACGTTGAAACAGCTGAAGTCGCGTGTTAGGCATCAGTAGTTTAGAAAACTACTGAAGACCGTGGTTTTGACTTCAGGTGATTGAAACAACTGAGGACATGGTGTTTGTCATCAGTAGTTATGAAACTACTGAAGACAGTGGTTTTGTCATCAGCTGTTGTAAACAACTGAAGACTTGGTATTGTCATCAGTAGTTATAAAACTGCTGAAGACGTGGTTTTGCTTCAGTTGTTTAAAATGAAACAGCAGTGGTACAAACGACTGAGGAGAAAGTTCTCTTCAGCTGTTTTCGTCAATTCTTAGCTTTTCAGCTGTTTCAAACTGTCCTCAACACATTCATCAGTCTTTATGGCTGATTTCAGTTGTTTCATAGGACATCAGTACTTATCTGTTTTTACTGATTGCAGTAGTTATGACTGCATCAGTAGTTGTAACTACTTCAGTAGTTTAGAGCAGATGAAGTACTTCAGTACTTGTGAGAACTTTTAGCCTTCAGTAGTTATAAAAACTACTGAGGTTAAAAGAGCTCATCAGTACTTATATGTGACAGGCACTCATGATCATCAATATGAATTACTGAGATCATCAGTAGTTGTCACCTATTCTAGCTGCAGCATACCAAGCCTTAACACCAGGTTTTGGAAAGTTGAACTATCCAAAGGCTTAGTAAAAATGTCTGCAAGCTCATCAGCACTGGGCACAAACTTAGGATCAATCAGACCTTTTTCAAAACAATCTTATAAAATGATGTCTGATCTCTATATGTTTGGTCCTAGAGTGCTGGACTGGATTTTTGACAATGCAAAGAGCTGAAGCACTATCCATTAACAATGGAGTCTTAGTCTCTGTAATGCCATAATCCAAAAGTTGGTTTTGAAGCCAGAGTACCTGAGATGTACAGCTTGCAGCAGCAATGTACTCTGCTTCCGCAGTGGATGTAGCAACTGAGGTCTGTTTCTTGCTCTGCCAAGAAATCAAGCAGTTGCCTAGGAATTGACATCCACCAGAAGTTGATTTCCTGGTCAACTTACACCCTGCATAGTCACTGTCAGAAAAAGCAACTAATTTACCAGAATGTCTGGTAGAATACCATAAACCTAGAGATGGAGTGCCTTGCAGATATCTAAAGATCCTCTTGACTGCAATCAGATGAGACTCTTTAGGTGCAGCCTGAAATCTAGCACAAACACATGTAGCAAACATAATATCTGGTCTAGAAGCTGTTAAATACATCAAGGACCCAATCATACATCTGTAAAGTGTTTCATCAACCACTTTACCTTTCTGATCTGAGTCCAGTTGTGTGGTGCTGCTCATGGGAGTAGAACAGGGCTTACAGTTTTGTAAATCAAACTTTTGCAAAAGATCTTTTGTATATTTGGATTGATGAATAAAAATTCCATCAGCCTTTTGTTTGATTTGCAACCCCAGAAAGAACTGTAATTCTCCCATGGCACTCATTTCAAACTTCTGTTGCATCAACTTTGTAAAGGCATCACACAACTTTGGATCAGAGGATGCAAAAATGATATCATCTACATAAATTTGAACAAGTAGATTATGCTGCCCAGCTTTCTTAATAAATAAAGTCTTGTCTATGGAGCCTCTAGTGAAATTGTTTTCCAGAAGAAAGTTTGATAATGTCTCATACCAGGCTCTGGGAGCTTGTTTTAACCCATAAAGAGCTTTATCAAGCTTATACACCCAATTAGGATGTTTATTGTCCTCAAAGCCTGGAGGTTGACATACATAAACCTCTTCTTTAACTTTTCCATACAAAAATGCACTTTTGACATCCATTTGAAAGACTTTAAGTTTTGATAAGCAGCATAAGCTAAAAACAATCGAATTGCTTCCAGTCTGGCTACAGGGGCAAAGGTTTCATCATAATCAATACCTTCTTCTTGTGCAAACCCCTGAACAACCAGTCTGGCCTTGTTCTTAACAATAAGCCCATTTTCATCAGTTTTGTTCCTAAACACCCATTTAGTGCCTATTGCACACTTACCTGGAGGTAGAGGAACCAGTCCCCACACTTGCTGTTTCTTGAACTGAAGAAGCTCAAGCTGCATGGCATCAACCCATCCATTGTCCTTTAAAGCAATGTGATAATTCTTTGGCTCTTGCTGACTGATGAAGAGAGCATAGAAGCAGAAATTTGACAATTGACTTCTTGTTGATACTCCAGCAGTGATATCACCAATGATTTGAGACATGGGGTGATTCTTCAGATCTTGATACACAATGAGATCTGTGCAAGTGTTTGTAGCCGGTTCAGCAGCAACAGATGGTGATGGTGAATCATTTCCTTGAAACCAATCAGTGGATGGTAATTCAAAGGAAGTTGAATTCGAAGAAATCTCATCAGCATTTGTTGTGGATGGTGCTACTGGCGCTACAGGAACATCAGGTCTAGTTGAATCAGGCAGCTGATCACTAAACCTGAAGAGGTGAGTACTGCAATCATCATCATCATCAGCAGTACCACCAGGTGGTGAACTGTTGACAGGAGCAACAGCAGGAGTTTGATAAGGAACATATTGCAGTATGTCCAATCAAATAACTCCACAGGACTTTGTGGAATCTTGTCCTTTGGAGATTCATTAAACTTAACATGTAGAGTTTCTTCAACCATCTTTGTTCTGCAGTTGAAGACTCTGTATGCCTTGCAAGTAGATGAATAACCAACAAAGTATCCTGCATCCACCTTAGGATCAAATTTGTGGAGTTGATCCTTTGTGTTGAGAATAAAACAGGGACACCCAAATGCTTTGAAAAATGAAATCAGTGGAGCCAAATGATGGAGAACTTCATATGGAGTCTTCATCAACCTCTGATTTACTAAAACTCTATTTTGCACATAACAAGCTGTGTTGACAGCTTCGGCCCAAAAGGTCAATGGCAAACCTGAGTCAGCCAGCATGGACCTTGCAGCTTCAATGAGGGTCCTGTTCTTTCTCTCCACTACTCCATTTTGTTCCGGAGTCCTTGGAATGCTGAACTGCCTTTTGATTCCCTTTGAGAGATAGAAGTCATCAAGTGTATGATTTCTGAACTCAGTTCCATTATCACTCCTAATACACTTGACTGGAAGGGAATACTGCTTCTCAATGTACAGCAAAAGTGGATAATCTTCTGAGCAGCCTCATCCTTTGAATGTAGAAAGAAAGTCCATACAAATCTGGAGTAATCATCCACAATTACCAGACAGTATTTCTTCTTTGCCATGCTCATTACTCTCACAGGACCAAATAGATCCATATGCAGTAATTGCAAGCAGGCAGTGGACTTGGACACTTCAATAGGAGGAAATGAGACCTTGTGCTGTTTTCCTTTTAAACAAGCAGTGCAAGTTTCATCACAGTGGAACTCCTTTATTGGTAAGCCTCTGACTAAACTATTGTGGCTAAGCTGATTCATGTTTTTGAGATTAACATGACCAAGCCTCCTGTGCCATAGTTTAGATTCTTGAAAAGAGGCTTTGGAAAATAGGCAAGGATTGCCTTTGAGATCTATCTTCTTAGAGAGATCTAAGGCATACACTCTTCCTGTCCTGTTGGCTTTCAGGAGAGTGTGATCATCCAACACCTTGTCAATCAAGGGCAAAACTTTGGATGACAGAATCCTACAGTTTTGACTTGTGAAAAGGGCAACATGGCCTTTATCACACATTTGACTGACACTCAAGAGGTTGTACTTGAGATTTTCCACATGATTAACATCATCAAATTTGATTTCTCCATTGGAGACAAAGCCCTTACCGATGATGTAACCCCTAGCATCATTGCCAAAAGAGACAAATCCCTTCTTTCCTTGAGAGTAGTCATGAAGAAGAGAGATGTTCCCAGTCATGTGCATAGATCCCCCACTGTCTACATACCAGATGCTATTTTGGCATGTTGAAGAAACCTGCAATAATAAACAATCAGTTAGTTTTAGAGACCCAAACCTTTTGGTTTTGGGCCTGGTCTCATCAATAGATGGTAAACTAGCATGTTTATTTGTAACAACAGCCTGAGAGGAAGAAGATGGTGCAGAAGAGGAGTCCTTTGGCTTAGACCTCCTTTTCTGTGGTTTCAACATAGGAGAATCTAGTTGGTTAACTCTACCCAACAGATGTTGTACCATCATCACCAGCTGTGTCTGATTTTGTGATAAAGCTTTCAGCTCATCAGACACATTGCTAGTGGAGTTAGATAAGGTCCTATGTTGCACCTTCTTCTTTTGAGCACCCTCAGCTGTCACCTGTTTAACTCCTTCCTTTTGGATTGCTTTAAGGACTTAAGGGTTACAGGATTTGATGTTGCTGATACAAATGTGGTCTCAAACTCAGTTTTCATTTTTACCATTTTCTCATTAATTTCTTCCTTTGTTTGAGTTTGGAACCTCTTTTGTACCAACAATCATCTGTAAGATGATTGAACAAACCACATACTTCACATGGTTTCTTCTTCATCTTAGGTTGATCATCAACTAAAGATGGTGAAGACTTGTTCTTCAATGCTTTGGAAGCATTGGTTGCTTTCTTGACAGCATCTTTAGTAGTCTTCAAACTCTTTCTACTGCCAGTTTTCTTCTCTTCAGTACTGACAGCAGTTGAAGTTTGAACTTCAGGAGTTGAATCCTGCTCTCCAGTCCTTTCAGGACCTTCAGGATTGACTCCTGAGTTGATCAACTTATTGATCATGTGAATGTCAGCATTTGGACCATCAACATCAGCTGATAGGTTCAAAGAGGACTTGATACTGACTGCTACTTCTGATTGTGCTGTATCAGAAGGTAGATCACATGACTTGATGGATTGGTTATCACTCTCACCATCAGATTCTACCTCTGCTCTTGGGGTAAAATCTGTAGGTGGAGCAGTGTGATTGTAACCAATTCCAAACTTCACATTTGAAGCAGATTGCTTACTAAGAAGCATTTCAAAACCTTTGCATGATTGTACCCATCTATCACACTCGACCTGGGTAACTGCAAGGGTTTCTTTGAGATCTTTGTACTTCTCTAAAAGTACATCTTCTCTAGCCTTATCATCAATTATTTTGCAATTCAGTTTATAAACTCATCATTTTTATCTTTGAGCACAAACTCAAACTCAGCTTTGTTTTTGGAAATTACTTGTTCTAGCTCAATGTTCTTATTAATTAAAGCTACATTTGCTTCTCTAATGGAAGCAAATGCTGCTATGCATTGTTCAGAACATAATTTGGCTTTTGCCTCAGAGGATACCTGTGATACCTGAGGTGTAGGGCATTGGAAGATGAAGTATCAGCAGACTCCAAAGCCATAAGAGCTAGATTCCCAAAGGGACTGTCACCACCATGTTGACCAGCACCTGAGAACAGTTGATCATGACCAGACAAGTCATCTGGTAAACTGCTCCAGTCAACAACTCCTGGGGTGAAGAAGCTGTGTTGTTGAGATGAAGGTTGTTGATGAGATAGGGAAGGCTGAGGTTCTGGTAATGCATGAGGTTGTGGTGTCATAGGAACTTGAACTTGACTTGACTGTGGCATGTAATAACAAGGGTACTGATAAGGCATTTGACCCTGAGGAACAAAATATGCCGGAGATTGTTGTTGAGGATGATGACTAGATGTGACAGGATGTTGCCCTCTGTTTTGTTGACTGTTGCCAGGAAAAGTCACAAAGGGTGCAGTAGAGTTTGATCCAGTTGATCTACACTCTCTTGCAAAGTGTCCAAGCCGTTGGCATTTGTGACACCTCAACTTGCTCTTGTCAAAACCAACTTTGGTTTTGCCAGAGAGTCCTGGGAATTTTCTTCCAGTTCTTTTGTAGAACTTCTGAGATCTGATATTTATCAAGGCCATTTGGCTCAAAATATCCATCTCTTCTAAGTCATCATCAGCAATCCCCTTGAGATCATCCATAATGAAACATAAATTGTCATTATTACCTCCAGTAAACTGACCATCAACACTTACAAATGCAGAATTAGAAGTGCTCGAAGAGAAATTAATATGCTCATCATACTGGCATTCAGATGAAGCATATTCTGACTCATGACCCACCAAGGCAGTGTTGCCTTGTATAAAGTCTTCAGTGAGCTTTCCAGATGAAGACAGCTTTCTCTTCTGTTCTATCTCTCTCTCAAAAGTGAGCAATTTCCCATGGAGTTGGGTGAGAGATAGTTTGTCCAAACTTGCACTGGAGCGTAGGACAATAGTATATGTGTCCCATCTCTCAGGCAGTGATCTGAGAAATCTGTTATTCATCTGAATATTGGTGTATTCAAGTTTGACCATTTTTAGTTCAGAGATCAAACAAGAAAACCGCTCATATTGTTGAGTCAGTGTCTCACCCTTTCTATGAGAGAATGTCTCATATTGTTGGGCAAGAATTTCTCTATATTTGCCAAGACCTCATCTGTTCCTCCAAATTGTTCTTTCAAAGCAATCCAGAGGTCATGGGCAGTTTCATGATGCATTAGCCCAGAATAGATTTCATTGGGCAAAGCCATGGCCAGAATTCCATGGGCTTTTGCATCAATCTCAAGCAACTTTTATCCTCATCTGAGTATTGCTCCCTCCTCTTCGGAACCATTTGATTGGTTTCCGGGTTATTCACCATAGGCTTGTGTGGACCATGTACCACTGATGTCCAACACCCTGCGCTGTTAACAGACAGGTGATGGAGCATACGTCTTTGCCATATGTTATACTCATTCCTAACCAGCATAGGAGGCTTGGTTGAGGAACCAGTATTGTGAGGATCATTGGAGGGAGTGGTCATTTTCAGTTCAAAAACAGTTTAGTTCAAGTTTAAAAAAGTTTTAGACAAACCACAACAAACTCAATGAGAACCAAGAAAAGATCTCAGGATGAATGAGCAGAAATACAGAAAAATTCAATCTCTATAACCGTTTCTTGCAAAAACAAAAGCTAATTCAATCAAACTTGGATCTTGAATAGCAGTTTCAATGATCAATTATTAGATCGATCAATGATTAACCTGCTCTGATACCATTTGACAGGATCAGTGATCACAAGTTTGATGTATCAGAATATAAGCAGCGGAATACAAAAACGAATTAGACAAATTGTAGCAAGCAATCGATACTTGTAAGCGTTAAGATCGCATACGGTTATAGGGAGAGAATATGAATTTCTGATTTCTAGGAATGTTTATAGATGTAGAATATTTTAATCGAATCAATCAACATTCCATTCAATTGCTCATATCACTCAATCATTACAATAGGTTGTCACTCCTTATATAGAGTGCAACAGTCACTGCTGTTATCACGGAAAGTGACAACTGGCAGATCCAATACAGAATAACTAATTCTTAACAAACTACTGAAATGTTCACAACTACTGAGAACATATCAGCAAGTTAAGTACAAAAATAAAACTACTGAAACTACAACGACTGAAGAACAAGCTCTTCAGTCGTTTTACAAAACTACTGAAACAAGAAAATAAAACTACTGATATCACAACTACTGAAGAAGTACTCTTCAGCAGTTGTGACAAACTACTGAGGCTTCAGTACTTGATCTTCAGACTTTGACCTTCAGGCGTTTCATCAGCTGATGACTTCAGTAGATATCATCAGCTGATGTCTTCAGTCTTTGTCTTCAGACTTTGTACATCAGTTGTTGATCTTCAGCACTTGTGAACTCTTCAGCTGTTGTACTTCAGTACTTTGGTCTTTCAGCTTCAGCACTTGTGTTCTTCAGCTGTTGTACTTCAGCACTTTGGTTCTTCAGCTGTTAAGGTCTTCAGCACTTGATCTTCAGCTGTTGAAGTCTTCAGCACTTGTCAAACTACTGATGAGGCTTTCAGCAGTGTTGTGATACCGTGTGGGACTTAGAGGTTTTCTGATCTTGGCTCATTGGTTCTTTTGGTCCAAAAAATTGAAACTTATTTATGGGATAAAGGTACCTAACCATAAATGTAGAAAAATTTGTGAAGTGAGGTGAAATTCCATTTGTGGTTATAAGGTCACCTAACCATATATTTGTAAAATGCACCAGTGGTCTAAGTAGGACGACTTGATTGGAAATCATGCATGAGGATCACGAAAGCATGACCGTACAAATGGTGTTGATGGAGTAAACATGCCAAACAAACATAAGATGTTTAAATTGACCCATTCAACTTGAAATTGTAAATAGGTACGATTGTCAAACGTTGACTCCTTGTAATTTAAATAAAGGGATAAAGTTCACCTAACCGATAATTAACTATAATGTTGGATTCTAGACTTAATATTAATTGTCTTGAGACATAAAAATGGTCTAATAATTAAAATACTATGATAGCCAAAATACTAAATATTGAACTTTGTAAATTGAGATGGCTAACACAACAACTCTATCCCGACCATCCATACCTATCACATAAGACATCCTTGAAAAGGAAACGTCATAAACCAGGGAACTTCATGGATTGTGTTATCGAAATTGAGAATCATTATCAAACAAGAAAAGAAGGCCTATTGGTAGACGATCCATCCTGATCACCCAATGAAAAATAATTGTAGAGGCTTTGTCGTGGTGGGTCAAATACACGAGGACTCGGTGGCAGTTCAGTCTATGCTAGCGAGTATGATTCCGATTTGCAAAAGGACTTTGAGAAACACAATGCCTATGACATGATCACCCAGTTGAAGGAAATGTTCCAACAAAATCAAGGGTGAGCGCTTCGAAAGGTTCGAGCACTTCATGCATGTCGGATGGACGAGACCCAATCGGTATCATCTTAAGTTCTCATGATGAAGAGCCACATTGATCGCCTTGAAAGGCTTAACTATCGTGTGTCCAACGCGTTGGCAATGGATTTGATCCTCAACTCCCTATCCAAGAAGTTTGATAGCTTTGCTATGAACTATAACATGAATGGATGGGACAAGAGCATTGGTAAGCTTCATTCAATGCTCAAAACGGCCGAGGCAGACATGGGTAGAAAGGTTCTACCGTCCTTACAATCAATGAAGGAGGGAGTAAGAAAATGATCCTCCCCAACCCTAGGGCAAGTGTTGCCAAAGGGAAGGGGCATGTCAAGGGAAAGGGTAAGGGTAAGGCTAAAGTGGAACCAACCAAACCGAAAGAAAAGAAGCAAAAGGTTGCTCATGAAGACCCGTGTTTTGAGTGTGGTGAGGTAGGCCATTGGAAACGCAATTGTCCGGTCCATCTCAAAGAATTGAGATCGAAGAGGGATGTGGGGCAAACCTCAGGTACAATCTTTATGATACATGTTGAGCTAAATGTTATTTCTTCTAACACATGTGTATTAGATACCGGATGTGGAACTCATATTTGCAATTTGTTGCAGGGATTCAAAAGAAGTGAGCATTATTCAAAAGGGGAAATTAGTCTCTTTATGGGCAACTGTGCAAAGGTTAATGTAGAAGCTCAAGGAGACTACATTTTGAAACTTCCAAGTGGTTTGGAAGTTATTTTAAAGAATGTTTTGTATGCTCCTAGCTTGACTAGGAACATTATTTCTGTTTCCCGTTTAAGACAATGTGATTATGATTTCAAGTTTGTTGATAATGATATTCATGTTTTTTTAAATCATGTGTTTTATTTTAAGGCTATACCTTGTAATGGTATTTATGAATTGGTTCATAATAATACAACATATGATAGCTCAATGTACCAAGCAACCACCAAACGGCTCAAATTAGATTTGAGTGATTCCTATCATTGGCATTGTCGCCTTGGTCACATAAACAAGAATCGTATGCAAAAACTTCAAAAGAATGGTCTTTTAAAAACTAAAGAGATTGATTCATTTGATGTATGCGAGTCTTGTTTACAAGGTAAAATGACAAAGGCCCCTTTTTGTAGGACTAATGAAAGGGCAAATGATTTATTAGGGATCATACATTCGGATGTATGTGGACCTTTTAAACCAATAACTAAGAATGGTGAAAGATACTTCATTACCTTTACCGATGACTATAGTCGTTATGGGTATGTGTACTTGTTAAGACACAAACATGAATCTTCTGAAATGTTCAAAATATTCAAGAATGAATTTGAAAATCAACTCAACAAAACGGTCAAGATTCTTCGTACACATAGAGGAGGTGAATACGTAAGTAGTGAATTTCAAGAGTATCTTAGAAGTTGTGGGATTGTCTCACAACTTACTCCACCTAGAACACCATAACATAATGGTGCATCTGAGAGGAGGAATCAGACTCTATTGGATATGGTTCGATCTATGATGGCTAGAAGTACACTACCTCTATCATTTTGGGGTTTCGTATTGCTCTCTGCGGCCTGTATTTTAAATATGGCCCCAACCAAGAAAGTGGAAAGGACACCTTTTGAAGTATGGCATGGAAGGGTTCCATCATTATCATATTTAAAAGTTTGGGGGTGTGAGGCTTATCCTAAGAAATACACTCAAAACAAGCTGGAAGCCCGATCCACAAAGTGTATCTTTATTGGATATCCTAGAGATTGTATTGGATATTATTTCTATGTTCCCACAGAAAAGAAAGTGTTTATTGCTCGAAAGGCGAAGTTCTTGGAAGCTAAGTTCCTTTCGGAAGAAATTAGTAGAAGAACAATGGAACTTGAAGAGTTTCAAGATTCACAAGACGATACACAATTGGTCGATACTAGCAATCAACATAAGGATGTTGAGAATGATCATATGGATGATCAAGATACACAAAACGTTCGCAGATCTGGTAGAACTAGTGTTCCTCCTGAGAGATATGGATTTTTCATGGATGGTTGCTATGTGGTAGATTCGGATGAACCAACCACATCCCATGATGCAATGTCAAAACCTGATTTTGACAAATGGCAAGAAGCCATGAGCGTTGAGATGCAATCCATGTATGATAACCAAGTTTTGGAATTGGTTACACCACCTCTTAAGTCCAAAGTAGTTGGAAGTAAGTGGGTTTTCAAAAAGAAAACCGATATGCATGGAAACCTGGATACCTATAAAGCTAGACTTGTAGCAAAAGGTTTAACTCAAACTCAAGGGGTTGATTATGATGAAACTTTTTCACCTGTAGCCATGCTAAAGTCTATTAGGATATTGTTTGCCATAGCAGCATATTATGACTATGAGATTTGGCAAGTGGATGTCAAAACCGCTTTCCTTAATGGATATCTTGAGGAAGATGTCCATATGGAACAACCTGACGGTTTTGTCGATCCAATACATCCCAACAAGGTATGCAAGTTAAAGAAGTCAATCTACGGATTGAAACAGGCGTCAAGAAGTTGGAATCACCATTTTGATGATGAAGTAAAGAAATTTGGCTTCATCAAAAACGCTGATGAAGCTTGTGTGTATAAGAAAGCTAGTGGGAGCATTATTACTTTCCTTGTATTATATGTCGATGACATTCTACTATTTGGAAATGACATTCCAACCTTGGAAGGTGTAAAAACCTGGCTTGGAAACTGTTTTTCCATTAAAGATCTTGGTGAAGCCACCTATATTTTGGGAATAAAGATCTGTAAGGATAGATCAAGGCGGTTGATAGGTTTAAACCAAAGTGCATACATTGAAAAGATCTTGAAAAGGTTCAAGATGGAGAATTCTAAGAAAGGTATGGTACCTATTCAAAAGGGGACTATATTGAGCTCATCTCAATGCCTTAGTTCAAAGATTGAACAGGAAAGAATGAATGGAGTTCCATATGCATCTCCGATTGGATCCATCATGTATGCAATGATATGTACTAGGCTAGACGTGTCATGTGCTCTAAGCATGACAAGTAGATATCAACAAAATCCTGGTAATAGTCATTGGATGGTTGTTAAAAGTATTTTGAAATACCTTAGAAACACTAAGGATATGTTCTTAATATATGGATCTGGTGAGGAGGAGCTCGTTGTAAAGGGTTACACGGATGCGAGTTTCCAAACCGATCGAGATGACTCTCGATTAGAGTCGGGATATGTCTTCATTATGAATGGAGGAGCGGTCTCTTGGAAGAGCTCAAAGCAAGATGTAGTGGCACTATCTACACAGAATCAGAATACATCGCCGCCTCAATGGCTGCTCAAGAAGCTGCATGGCTCAGGAAGTTCATTGTTGATCTAGGGGTCGTTGCTACCATTCAAGACCCCTAGAGATATTTTGTGACAATGAAGGCGCGATTGCTCAAATCAAGGAACCTCGTGCTCATCAAAAGACTCGGCACATTGAACGGAGGTTCAACTACATAAGGGATGAAGTTAAAAAGGGAAAAATATGTATTCGCAAAGTTCACACCTTTCAAAACATTGCAGATCCATTCACGAAGCTCCTAGATAGGTCAAAGCATGAAAGTCATACTTGTGCCTTAGGACTTCGATATTCTAGTGATTGGACTTGATCAAACTTTTTATTTGGCTATTGCAACTTATGTTATTTGACTTAATTATATGCTTATGATTTTCATTTGTTGTTCTATTTTAGCACGTTTAAATCCGTGAATAAGTAAGTTATTCTAAACGTCCGTAGTCAATCATACTTGTGGGAACAACTATGAATGTAAGACTATAATGAACTTGGATTGGTTGATATTCATAAGGTATGAATATAGAGCAAGAGGTTGCTACCAAGGTTCATTGATATCTATGGGACATAGATAAAGGACTGACCCGCTCTCAATTATTTCTGCATGGAATCTTTGTGATTAGTCATAAGAGATATTGAGTAAAGGCGAATATCATTGTATCCTCAGACCTGAGATACATATTGGGTCTTGATATTCACCAAGTATTGTACTTTAACTTTGTTCTTTGCTATTCTAAAAGATTGGCAGTACATAAGGCTGAGTTCACGTATGATATAAGGTAATGTGAGAGACGTATGTAGTCAAGATTGAATTTGTTCCTCTTATTCATTGAGAGTTAGATGTCTAAGGCCTGTTAAAGTTAAATCAACAGAGAATGACAATTCTATGTCTCTGGGATTTAACATGACATGTGTAACAAAAGGATAAATGATTGATTCACCTAAATCGTATTCAAGTAAGACACTTGAAAAGGATGATGTTATTGAATGGCACTTGGTCATATACATTAGGGGTAGCAAACCGTTGCTAGGCGTTATTTGCTGCGTGCATCAATCTTCTATGAGTCTTGTGCAAGTGGGAGATTGAAGGAATTGATCTGCCTAAGATACATATTAAACTGATGTGGCTAGTGTGATATGATCCAAGTCGGGTCATACCCAATAACAAGCCAAACAAACACCAATAAGTATTTATTCGTTGATAAGATCATACAAATAAATACTCACACCAATTTAGAAAATAGGCTTTCTAAAACATTGCTTTTGTAAATGAAGAATATTATATGGATAATTTGTTCATGAGAAATGTTTTGTTTTATTATTTAAGTTGGTTAAGTAATATCAAACAAAAGTGTGTTATTTTATAAAATTAAAAGGGTTTTAATTTTATAAAACTATAATGCAAGAGTGTTACTTTTATAAAATTCAAATGGGAGGGAAACCTCATATGGGACCCCATTTTCGGCCAGCCCTTAGGGCCTTGGGAACCTCCTTTTGTTCTTGGTTAATGCAAGATTAAACACACTTGAACACTCTCCCATCTACACACCTATTCTCTCACACACACATGACCAAAATTCTCTCTAACATCTCTCTAAAATCAGGTTTTAGAGCTGAAACAAGGCTGAAGTTTCAGCTTTCAATCAAGTGTTCTTGGCTGAAAAATCGATTGTGCAAGAGGGTTTTCAAGTTGGTGTCACACAACCTAGCAAGTGGCTGTTTGAAGGAGCTTGTGGGTATCATCCCTTGAGGACTTCTACATTGAAGTCTTGGCCATCAAACTATCATCATCTTGATAGTGTGTCCTTCCATATAAAATGATCCTTGTTTTGGGTTTTGGTTTAACAAATGTATATGATACATAAACTCACGTTTTTTATATTTACTCCGCTGCGTTTTACATGTTAAATGGTTAATATGACTTTGGTAAGGTTCTACAAAACCCAACAACAATCAACATCATCATACAATGTATCATACATACATCATACCTAGACATATGAGCCCTAAACATCCATTTCTTTTGAACACTTTGGCATATTCTAAAACTTAGACATATGAGCCCTAAACATCAGATTTTAGTTCCCAAACACTGTCTATCATGTTCTAAGCTTAAATTTTACATTCTAAGCCTTAGAAACACAACCTTAACATCATCAAGCATAAACATAGCCCAACATCACATCCTAACAACAACATACACACATTCAAAATACGGGTAAAAACCCAGAGTTATAAAAACATACATTCATGCATCTCCAACCCCAAAATCAGTTAAAACAAGTAAAAAGAGGGGTTCTATAACTCACCTTTGCAGCTCTTGAGTATGGCTTCTTCCAAACTTGTTTGTAATTGAGTTCAACCACCTAGAAACCCACTAAAACAATGCAACCGAACACACACAACACACATAAGCATACAACCAAGGCAGGGCTAGTTAAGAACACTTAAAACCATGAGTTCTTACCTTGAATTCACATTTTCAGCTTGTTCTTCTTCAAAAATCCAAAACTTCTGCTCTGCTACTCTCTCTCTCTAACATCCAAGAATTGTGTGGCGTAGAAAGAATCATGGATAGCCATCACCTTTTACACCCAATTTTTCAAACCTTTTGTCCTTTTAACACTTTTTGCCCCTCAATTAGGGTAAAATATATTTTCTTTCTTTTTCTTCGCTTTATTATTCTTTCTTTGCCACACGACCCTGAACTAGATATGCCCCCCTTATTTAGGTTTCGTCCCCAAAACCTGTTATTCCTCGAACAGACGTGGGTAATGCTATCTCATCTCTTCTTCAGTCTCCCATGTAGACTCAGATCCCTTTGTGTACTTCCATTGTACGCGCACAAGTGGGACCATTTTATTCCTCAATCTCTTTTCTTTATGGTCGATGATTGCCACTAGTTGCTCCACATAATTGAGCCATTCGTCTACCTTGATATCCTCCAGTGGAACAATCTTGTTTTCATCTGCCAAACATTTACTGAGATGAGATACGTGGAATGTCGGATGAATTCCACTTAACTCCTTTGGCAACTCCTGTCTATAGGCTACCTCTCCTACTCGATCAATAATTCGGAAAGGCCCTATGTACCTTAGGTTCAACATGCCTCGATTTCTTAACCGAAAAATATCCTTCCTAGGGGAGACTTTCAACATAACTCTATCACCCACCTAGAATTCAATCGGTGTACATCATTTATCAGCATACGACGTCTATCTATCTTTGGCTGCCCTCATGAAGGCCTTGATCTTTTCAAGCTTCTCAGTCGTAGCCTTGATCACGTTGACGCTTCCTCACTCTTTCTGACTAACATCACCCCAACAGATGGGTGTCTTGCATCACCCACCGTATATCATCTCATAAGGGGGCATGCTAATGATGGCATGATAATTGTTGTTATATGAGAACTCAGCTAACGGTAAGTGGTCATCCCAACTTCCTCCAAAATCGATGACAATTGCACAAAGCATATCCTCTAGCGTCTGAATTGTCCTTTCTAACTGACCATATGTCTGAGGATGATAAGTCGTGCTAATATGTAACCTCGTCCCCATTGCATCGTGAAATTTTTACCAAAATTTTGATGTAAACCGGGTGTCACGTTAAGAAACAGTACACACTGGCACACCATGACGAGTTACAATCTCCTTAATGAAAAGATCAGCCAACCACTTGGAGAATATGCCTCGTGGATCGATAGAAAGTGAGCAGCCTTCGTCAAATGATCAACTATCACCCATATGGCATCATATCATCGCGGGGTACGCAGCAGATTCGTAATAAAGTCCATGGTGATGTGCTCCTACTTCCACTCCGATATGTCCAAAGGTTGGATCTTTCCATACGGCTTTTGGTGCTCCGCCTTCACTTGCAAGCAAGTAAGGCACTTACTCATATACTCCACCACATCATGCTTCATACCCGGCCATCAATAGTCTTTCTTCATGTCTTAGTACATCTTTGTAGCATGGGGATGAATAGAGTATCGAGTCATGTGAGCTTTGTCCATGATCTTTATTCGTAGATCCCCAAAACGACGAATCCACATTCGTCCAAATTGGGTTCTAACACCAAGTGTGTTTTCACCCAATTCTACAACCAGACCTCTCACTCTTTCGGAGTTAAGATGATCTTATTTATGCCTCATCTTCGAACTGTTTGACTTGCTTCATCACATCGGAGTTCATGATCAACTCGTAAGCTTTCACCCGAATCTGCTCGAGTCTCTCTTTTCGGCTAAGGGCTTCCGCCACCACATTGGCTTTACCCGGATGGTAGTGGATCTTGCAATCATAATCTTTTATAAGCTCCAACCATCCCTTTTGCCTCATATTCAAATCTTTCTGCTCAAAGAAGTACTTCAAGCTCTTGTGGTCAGTGAAAATGATGCATTTCATCTCGTAAAGGTAGTGCCGCCAAATCTTTATCATAAAGACCACGGCTGCGAGCTCCAAGTCATGAGTAGGATAATTGGCCTCTTGAACCTTCAACTGTCGGGATGCATAGGCTATAACCTTTCTTCCCTGCATTAACACACATCCCAACCCCGAGTAGGAAGCATCAGAATAAACCACTAGATCTTCACTTCCATCGGGTAATGACAGAACATGACCTTGAGTCAACCTCACCATTAATTCCTCGAACGCCTTCTCTTCATCTTGATCCCATACAAACTTCACATCTTTTTGGGTCAACTTGGTTAGTGGAGAAGAGATCTTAGAGAAGTCTTGAATGAACTTCCTGAAGTAGCTCGCCAAACCCAAGAAACTACGAATCTCGGATGACGTCTTTGGACACTTCCATTATATCACTGCCTCAACCTTGGTCGGGTCCACCATAATCCCGTTAGGATTCACCACATGACCCAAGAATTGGACCTCGCGCAGCCAGAATGCACATTTGGAGAATTTAGCATACAACCACTCCCTTCTCAACGTCTTCATCATCTCTCGAATATGACCGGCATGCTCCACTGTACTCTTGTAATAAATCAGGATATCATGAATAAACACAATCACTGATTTATCTATCATCGGCCGACACAATTGATTCATTAGATCCATAAAAGCAGCCGGCGCGTTGGTCAAACCAAATGACATAACAAGAAACTTGTACTGACCATAACGCATGCGAAAAGCTGTTTTAGGCATATCCTGCTCTTTCACTTTTAACTGATGGTAGCCCGATCGAAGATCTATCCTTGAGAAACAACTGGCACCTTGAAGTTGATCAAACAAATCATCTATTTTCGGTAAGGGGTATCGGTTCTTTATTCTCAACTTATTCTGCTCACGGTAGTCTATACACATCCTCATACTATGGTCTTTCTTTTTCACGAACAGATCCGAAGCACCCCAAGGAGAGATACTAGGTCTAATAAACACCTTATCAAGTAGCTCTTGCAGTTGTTCCATCAATTCCTTCATATCAGTCGGAGCAAACTGATACGGTTCCTTGGCAATAGGTTAGGTACCAAGTATGAAATCAATCTGAATCTCGATCTCTCAGTTAGGTGGCACTCCTGGTAAGTCTTCTGGAAATACATCTGAGAAGTCACACACCACTGGTACATCGGACAGTTGTGGTGTTGGCGTGTCCATGGTGTTTACGTAATCCAAGTAGGCAATACCTTCACGCCTCATACGTTTTCCCGCCACAGCCTTTGAGATTACTTTCGGGATTGTCATGACCCATCCCCATAAAGTGTCACCAAACTCCCGTCAGGCGCTGTCAAACGACTCATCTTCTTGCGATACACAATGTTCGCCTCGTAATCCGCTAGCCAATCCATCCCAAGAACCATATCAAAACCACCTAAGTCATCACGAATGGTCTAGCCACAAACTTATGACCTTCTAATTCCACATCACATCCTTCTATCACCCCAAAAATCCTGGTAGACTTACCTATGGTAGTTTCTAAATCAAAGGGCGTATGTATATTCTTACTACTAATAGGCAATTTAGCACAGAAAGCAGCAGAAATGGAACTTTTACTCGCACCAGAATCGAATAACACAGAGGCTAAAGTTTGGTTTACTGGAAAGGTACCTGACACAACATCAGGGTCCGTCCTAGCCTCCTCTTGCGTCATCATAAATGCTATGGCGCTCGCCATCGGTCCTTCACCTCCAGTCTTCTTCACCGCAGAACCCTCAGCCCTCGACTTCTTACAATCTCTACTCATGTTGCCCTCTATGCCATAGTTAAAACATCAGACCGTACGACAGTCCTTTGCTATATGCCCCGTCTTCCCACATTTGAAGCATAAGTTCGATCCCAGCCTAAATTATCCAATATGCTCGTTTCCATATTTGCCACACAACCCTGAAGTAGATGTGACCACACGACAGTCAACTACCCGTGCCTTCTTGTTACTCATCGGGGCACCGCCTCAACCAAACATTTTCCCATTCCAATTCCGATTACCACAACATTACTTGCTACCTTCGGCCACCACCACAGTTCTCTCATCATACAACCTCCCTGCCAAATCAACTACCGACCTAAACATGCTCGGCCAAGCGACGATCATGTGCGTGTGGATATCCACTGGCAAGCCCTGGATGTAGCTCTTGATCTTTTGTGACAAAGGTGTCACTTGGTCTGGCACTAGACATGCCATCTCATTGAACTTGGTGGTGTACTGCTGAGGTGTCATTGTCCCCGCCTCTAACTGCAGGAACTCTCTCTCAACCTTGTTCATTTCCCAATAAGGACAAAACTCCTCAATCACCAACTTTTTCAGCTCATACCATCCTATTCTCCCATTGCCCGACTACCCTCGGCTTGGACTATATTTTCCCATAACACCGAGCCGACTCCACAAACGAGTGGGCAACAAATTTCACCTTCTCGTCTTCTCGGCACTCACTGATATTCAGAACAACTTCCATTTCCGTCACTCATCGATGAGCAGCAGTAGCAGTGCGATTACCATCAAAAGTAGGGGGCTTACACCTTTGAAATGCCCCATGTTACAGCCTCGTGCCGCCTCTGGCGTAAGCTCTTCTTCTTCTTCGTCATTAGATAGAACCGTCTCAGTCTCGGACTGTCTTCTCTCGCCCATAGGTCTACTTCTTTCCTTCCATTCTCCTTCCCGCACAGCCTTGATAACTTTGGTCACCACAGATAGTAAGATTGTCTGCATGACCTGATGAAATTCTTCCACAACAGCCACTTTTACTATGGTTCTCAGATTGGTGCTCTCATCACCGCCCTCCGGATGAGGGGTCTTGGGTTCTTCATGAACCACTTTTTGAGCTCTAGGCCTTCCTCTCATAGCGCGTGGTTTAGCACCATGACCTCCACCACATGAAGCTTTACATGATCTACCACCAGTCATCCTCTAACACACACACTGAAAGATTCAAACAATAACACGGTCACTCTAGGGAAGAGCTTAGTTTATGTCAAGTATAGTAAGTCCCTAATTACAGTGGCCAGTTGTGATTAGCCACTTACTTTACTCTTTATACCCCAAGCATTACCTATCCTGACTACATTAGTGTCTAAATCTACATGCAACACATAAACCACATAACATGCGCACATAATACCGGTTATCATTGAGAAAATGCATCATGGCACGCAGCTACTCAAACTGGCATCCCTTTCGTTTCTGTCCTATTTTCAGTTTATGTTTAGGTTTATATTGAAGATTTACCCGTTTCAGTTAAACTTTTGCTCTGATACCAACTTGTAAGACCCCATTCCCGGGACACCTACAGCTGGCCAATCATTGCTCCTATAACATATAATTACATTTAACTTTCATAAAATATCATAGCGAAAGATTAAAATAGCTTTTCATTTCATAATAACTACTTTTCCAAGTTAATACAATTATTCATTACACATTTTCATTTGTTCGCATTACAATGCAAAACATTAACAAAAGAATGGCATCCAAAATGCCAAGTAGCTGCCCCGCGCCATCCTGAGCAATGTTCACCTGCCAACTAGAAAAATGCATAAAAACATACATTACCCTCGTTAAAACCATTCTTTACTTTTTTTTGCATGTGAACACACATCATACGTACACATAGATAATATCATTATTATCTTCATCATTCATTAACTTCCATTCATTCATGCTTTGTTACTTTCATTCATACGTTCATCATAACTTCTTTTCATTCCATCACAACCATGAACTTTACCCCACCATCATACATAAAGCAAGTACTGGGCCGGGGCACAACAGCCTGGCCACAGTACATAAGGGTAAATGCAGGTGTACCATTGTCATGTGCTATACCCGCCGTCATGCAAAAAGTGGATACTGGGTCGAGGTCTATCATAGACCTCCCGTCATGGCGCATAGCAGCCTAGCCAAAATATACAGGATAAGCCCTAAAGGTTCTATACAAATGGTCGGTCATAAAGACGGACCCTGGTGTGCATCCTTCTGGGGTAGCTAACCCACACACCGTTGGACTAACACTCGTCATTGGGGCGTGTTTGCAGATACAAGGCTTGCAAAACTTACTTTACCTTCCTTCGTTCATTAATGCATGCATTCATTCATCATGTTCCTCTTTTCATTATCTTCCACTTTACGTTACATAATACTTTTATTTCATTCATTAACATTCAATTTAAAGCCAAGGGAAAATAATCATACATACTAAGGAACATCAACATACACAGCCAACATCATCATACGAGGTATCATACATACATCATACCCATCATACATACATCATACATACCATCATCATAAACATCAATCAAAGATCATAACATCATCATACAATGCCCATCATATCATCTATGACCTCAAAAGTCAACTTACATAGCCCCCGGAACCTCCCAAATCAAAGACTAAATTTCACTTTTCCCGAAAAAGATAGAATAATATTCCAAGTGTTCATCCCCATTTCTTTTCTTATTCATCCGCATTTCCCTTACTTAATGGTCAATGCTCATCCGCATTAGCTGTTCATCCGCATTTCCCCAACACTCATCCGCATTGACATACTTAGTGGTCAATGCTAATCCGAATTGACTGTTCATCCGCATTTCCCTAATACTAATCCACATTGACTTACTTAGTGGTAAATTCTCATCCGCATTGATTGTTCATCCGTATTTCCCCGATACTCATCCGCATTGACTTACTTAGTGGTCAATGCTCATCCACATTAACTGTTCACCCACATTTCTTTTGAACACTTAGACATATGAGCCTTAAACATCATATTTTAGTTCCCACACACTGTCTATCATGTTCTAAGCTTGAATCATACAATTGAAGGCTTAGAAACATAACCATAACATCATCAAGCATGAACATAGCCCAACATCACATCCTAACAGCAACATACACAAATTCAACATACGGGTAAAAACCCAGTTTTATAAAAAATACATTCATGCATCCCAGCCCCAAAATCATTTAAAACAAGTAAAAAGAGGGGTTCTAGAACTCACCTTTGCAACTCTTGAGTATGGCTTCTTCCAAACTCGTCTGTAATTGAGTTCAACCACCTAGAAACCCACTAAAAATATACAACCGAACACACACAACACACATAAGCATACAACCAAGGCAGTGCAATTAAGAACCCTAAAAACCATGAGTTCTTACCTTGAATTCAGATTTTCAGCTTGTTCTTCTTAAAAAATCCGAAACTTCTGCTTTGCTACTCTCTCTCCCTAACATCTGCGAACTGTGTGGTGGTAGAAAGAGTGATGGGCGGCCATCACCTTTAACACCCACTTTTTCAAAACTTTTGTTCTTTTGCCACTTTTTGCCCCTTAACTAGGGAAAAATATATTTTCTTTCTTTTTCTTCACTTTATTATTCTTTCTTTGACTAAAAATAACCGGGTGTTACATAGATTTTTGAGCAAGAGTGTTCAAAGATGGTTATGGAGTATTATGGATGCATTTTCTACATTAGTGGATTGATTTCAAAGGTGAGTTGTTATTTTCATGTTCTGTTTTGGTTTCTATTTGAACTAGATACTATGTTCCCTTTGTGGTTGTTTAGTTTGATTTCATTGTACATTATAATCGAATTTGATTACATTAGTTTAGGAGGGTTTTTAGAAGACTTTATAATCAAAATATCATAGTATTAAAGTTATTATGGTTGGTAAAAACTATTCTTGCAAGAAATAATATGATTAATGTTTTTGTATAAGTAGTTGCTTTTTCATGTATTCTATTATGCTTTCATGAGTACTTTGATTCTCAAATACCTAATAGCTCAATTTTAAATAAAATAATAAGAAATATTACCTTCTTGTTGTGTTACCTTGACATGACTTATTATTCATCAATTCAACATTGAGTTTCATGTTTGACATCGGAGTACTTCTATTGCGTAATTGTAGTTTCATTCTTGCTTCTTATTGAGTGAATAAGAGTGGGTTTTGGATACTTTAAAAAATGTATCCATGGTTTACAACTTAATAAAGAATTTCATGGATCGAAAGACATCATTTACATTGGATTTATTAGATTTGTGAGCAACGGGGTTCAGTGATGGTTATGGTGTGTTATTGATTCATTTTGTCCAAGAATCGATCTATTTGAAAGATGATTTGATTATTTTCATGTTCCACTTTCATTTCTATTAGAAAGTACACACTATATTCCCTTTGTTGTTATTTAGTTTTCGTTGATCTTACCATCGAATTTTATTAGATTAGTTTAGGAGGGTATTTAGAAGGCTTGAGAATTGAAATGGCAAAGTATGAAAGGTTGTTACGGGTAGCATATACTATCCATGCGATAACATTTTTTGTTTAATGTGTTCGTATTATTTATTCCTTTTTCATGTATTCTATTAAGCTTTCACTAATACTTTGATGCACAAATCTATAATCGCCCAATTTCGATTGAAATAATATGAAATTTTATGTTCTAGGTCCTATTACCCTGACTTGACTTTTTTCATCAATCACACATTAAGTTTAATGTTTGACGTGTGATTACATTCATTCCGCAACTATATTTTGATTTTCGCTTCTTATTGAGTGAATACGAGTGGCTTTTTGATACTTTTCAACTTTTATCCATGGTTTAGAGCTAAATAAAAGACTTTGTGGATTGCGAGTTATCATTGCGATTGAATTTAGTAGATTTTTTAGCAAGATTGTTCAAAGATGGTTTTGAAGTGTTGTGAATGCATTTTGTGTACGAATTGATGGATTTCGAAGGTGAGTTGTTTATTTTCATGTTTGGTTTTGTTTTCTATTTGAAAGTAGATACAATGTTCCCTTTGTGGTTGTTTAATTTGATATCAATATACATTATAATCGTATTTGATTAGTTTAGTTTAAGATTCTGTTTAAAGGCTTGAGAATCAAAATGGCATAGTATTAACGTCTGTTACCGTTAGCCAAAACTATTCATGTGAGAACTATTATTGTTTAATGTATTTGTATAAGTAGTTCCTTTTTCATGTATTCTATAAAGCTTTCACAAATACTTTGAACCGCAAATAAATAATCGCTAAATTTAAAATGAAATAATAAGAAATCTTATCTTCTTGGTTGTGTTACCTTGACATGACTTATTATTCATCAATTCAACATTGAGTTTCATGTTTGACATGGGATTACATCCATTCAGCAACTGTAGTTTCATTCTTGTTTCTTATTATGTGAATGCTAGTGCGTTTTTGATACTTACAACTTGTATCCCAGATATACCTCTAAATAAAGGATTTCGTGGATCGAAAGTCATCATTTGTATTGGATTTAGTATATTTGGACCAAGGTTATTCAGAGATGGTTGTGGAGAGTTAATGATGCATTTTATGTAGGCGTGAATCGATTTCAAAGGTGATTTGTTTATTTTTCATGTTCCGCTTTTGTTTTTATTTAAAAGTAGATACTATGTTGCCTTTGTTGTTGTTTAATTTGCTTTCATTGATCTTGCCATAGAATTTGATCAGATTAGTTTAGGATTATTTTTGAAGGCTTGAGAATCAAAATGACATAGTATTAGTCTGTTACGGTTAGCAAAAAATATTCATGCGAGAACTATTATTCTTTAATTTTTTTTATAAGTAGTTCCCTTTTCATGTATTCTATTAACCTTAGACAAATACTTTTATGCACAAATAAATAATCACTCAATTTCAAATGAAATAATAAAAATCTTATCTTCTTGGTTGTGTTACTTTGATATGACTTATTTTTCATCTATCCAACATTGAGTTTCATGTTTGACATGGGATTACTTCCATTCCGTAATTGTAGTTTCATTCTTGCTTCTTATTGAGTGAATACTAATTGGTTTTTGATACTTTACTACTTGTATCCATGGTTTATAAGTTAATAGAGGATTTCATGTATCGCAAGTCACATTTAGATTGAATTTAGTAGATTTGCAAGCAAGGGTCTTCAGGGATGGTTGTGGGGTATTGGTGATGCATTTTGTGCAGGAGTGGATCAATTTCAATGGTTATTTGTTTATTTTCATGTCCCGTTATGGTTTCTATTTGAAAGCAGATACTATGTTCCTTTTGGGATTATTAGTTTGATTTCATTGATATTACCATCGAAGTTTATTAGATTAGTTTAGGAGGGTATTTAGATGGCTTCATAATTTAAATGGAATAGTATGAAAGGTTGTTACAGGTAGCATAAACTATCCATGCGATGACTTTTGTGGTTTAATGTGTTCGTATTATTAGTTCCATTTTCATACATTCTATTAAGCTTTCATGAATACTTTGATGCACAAATGTATAATCTCCCAATTCTCATTGAAATAATACGAAACCTTATCTTCTATGTCATGTTACCTTGATTTGACTTTTTTAATCAATCACACATTACGTTTCTTGTTTGACATGTGATTACTTTCATTCCATAACTATACATTGATTGTAGCTTCTTTTTGAGTGAATACGAGTGAGTTTTTGATACTTTACAACTTGTATCCATAGTCTAGAGCTTAGTAAAAGGACTTCATGGATCGAGTGTTATCTTTTGGAATGAATTTAGTATCTTTTTTAAAGTAGATACTACGTTCCCTTTGTGGTTGATTAGTTTGATTTCATTGTACATTATAATAGAATTTGACTAGATTAGTTTAGGAGAGTGTTTAAAAGGCTTGTGAATCAAAATGACATAGTATTAAAGCCTGTTACGATTAGCAAAAACTATTCATGCAAGAACTATTATTGTTTAATGTTTTTGTATAAGTAGTTGTTGTTTGAAATATTCTATAAAGCTTTCACGAATACTTTGATGCACAAATAAACAATCACTCAATTTCAAATGAAATAATAAGAAATCTTATATTCTTGGCTGTGTTACCTTGAGATGGCTTATTTTTCATCAATTCAACATTAAGTTTCATATTCGACATGGTATTACTTCCATTCTGTAATTGTAGTTTCATTCACGCTTCTTATTGAGTGAATACGAGTTGGTTTTTGATACTCTACAAATTGTATCCATGGTTTACAGCTAAATAAAGGATTTAGTGGATAGAAAGTCATCATTTGGATTAAATTTAGTAAAGTTCCGAGGAAGGGTGTTCAGTGATGGTTGTGGGGTGTTGATGATGCATTTTGGGAAGGAGTGGATCGATTTCAAAGGTGACTTCTTTATTTTCATATTCGGGTTTGGTTTCAATTTGAAAGTAGATACTATGTTCTCTTTGTTGTTGTTTAGTTTGATTCAATTTATCTTACCATCAAATTTTATTAGACTAGTTTAGGAGGGTATTTAGAAGGCTTGAGAATTGAAATGGCATAGTATGAAAGATTATTACAGGTAGCAAAAACTATCCATGCGATGACTTTTATTGTTTAATGTGTTTATATTAGTAGTTCATTTTTCATGTATTCTATAAAGCTTTCACGAATACTTTGATGCACAAATCTATAATCGCCCAATTTCCATTGAAATAATATGAAATCTTATCTTCTACGTCTTGTTACCTTGATTTGTCTTTTTTTCATCAATCACACGTTAAGTTTAATGTTTGACGTGTGATTACTTTCATTCTGTAACTATAATTTGATTTTCGCTTCTTATTGAGTGAGTACGAGTGTCTTTTTATACTTAATAACTTTTATCCATGGTCTAGAGCATAATAAAAGACTTTGTGGATCACAAGTTATCATTTAGATTGAATTTAGTGGCCAGTTGTGAATAGGCACTTTACTCTTCATACCCCAAGCATTACCTATCCTAACTACATCAATGTCTAAATCTACATACAACACATAAACCACATAAGATGCGCACATAATACTGGTTATCATTGAGAAAATACCTCATGGCACACAACTACTTGGAAAAATAATGCCGAAGTGTATAAATTCATAATTCAATTGGCGCAAACACACGCAAAAGTAGATAAGTATAATGAGTAGAAAAATTCGTTGTTCTTTGCCAACCCAATAAATGATGAATGATACGATGTGATGATCCTAGACGTGCTCCATTAAGAATCTGAAAGAAAAATGCTAAAGTGTCAACACAAGGTTGGTGAGTTCACAGTTTAGTAAACCAATGGTAAACTGATACAGTAAACAAAGTAATATTAGTATATAGCTAGTCTACTAAACAAGTTACTAGTTGTATGAAGTACGCAACCGATGCTGACAACGTAAAGGAATGCCTCGGCTGTGAACACTAATAACATCAACATAAATTAGTTCAGTTAAACCCCTATTTGACGAACGTTTTGCTAACATGACTAGCTCGGGTCGGGTTTGTCAAACCAAGTAGATGTACTCAGAATTACCTCACTATAATACATACATTTACGGTTCGAAAGAGAAGACTTAAGTATGGTGTCACACTAGTATAAAGTTATATTATGTTGGACCAAAAGAACCAATGAGCCAAGATCAAAAAACCTCTAAGTCCCACATGGTATCACAACAACTGCTGAAAAGCTTCATCAGCAGTTTGACAAGTGCTGAAGACTTCAACAGCTGAAGATCAAGTGCTGAAGACCTCAACAGCTGAAAAACTAAAGTGCTGAAGTACAACAGCTGAAGAACACAAGTACTGAAGCTGAACAGCTGAAAAATACAAGTGCTGAAGCTGAAAGACCAAAGTACTGAAGTACAACAGCTGAAGAGTCTACAAGTGCTGAAGATCAACAACTGATGTACAAAGTCTGAAGACAAAGACTGAAGACATCAGCTGATGATATCTACTCAAGTCATCAGCTGATGAAACATCTGAAAGTCAAAGTCTGAAGATCAAGTACTGAAGCGTCAGTAGTTTGTCACAACTGCTGAAGAGTACTTCTTCAGTAGTTTGTCACAACTGCTGAAGAGTACTTCTTCAGTAGTTGTGATATCAGTAGTTTTATATTTCTAGTTTCAGTAGTTTTATATTTTAGTAGTTATAACAACTGATAACACTTAGAACTTTTTGTAAGAAGATGTCAGCTGTTTTGACATCTTCAGTAGTTGTGTTTCAGTTGTAATAAATCTGTTAGATGTCACTATCAAGTGACATCAGCAGACGTCACATCTCTTATATAAGAGGTGTCGACCTAATCATAATGTGACATTCTGTTACCACGAAAGCGAATATTGAATGAAATATATTTGCAGATATTCTCTCTCTCTATAACCGTCTTTGTTCTTCATTGAATAATCGTTTTGTTCTTGTGAATCGACTAATTCATTGTTTGAATTCCGCTACAATACTCTTCAAGCAATCAAACATAGATCACTGATCCTAACATATTATAGTAATACTGATCAAATGAAAATTTGTTTAGAACACATGTTTCTTCCACCCCAAAGAAAATTGGTAATGCGGGGCTGAGAACTCACCTTGAAAGCACAACAACAAAATGACATAGACAATAGGAAATTAGGTTTCCAAATAACCTAAATTTCAGTTAAAATATAATCAACATTAGTTATTAATTATGAACATAAAAATATATGGTTTCGCGTTTCACGACCCAGTTACAAAACCAATGCACACTTAACCCAAGCAACCTAATCAAACACGACTCACATCAAATGTAGAAAACCATTGGAGACATTTAAAAATATACTCTTTATGTGTTTTAATTAAATGATTTTTTTATTTTTTGTAATAAAATACATAGATTCGAAAGTACATACTCCATATGTTTCCAACACGTAACAATCTACTCGATCATTCATGGTAAATTATGTACATATAAATTTATGGACCCCAATAATATGTACATGTTTATGTATATATATATGTTATATATATATATATTATGTATATATATATATGTATATATATATATGTATATATATATATATGTATATATATATATATATGTATATATATATATATAATTATATATATATACATACATATATATACATATATGTATATTTAGATATATATATATACATATATATATATGTATCTATACATATACACATATGTATATATATATAGATATACATATATATACATATATATATGTATAGATATATACATACATATATATAGATATATATATATATATATTATATATAATATTATATATATATATATATATATATGTATATATATATACATACATATAGGTCTAGGATGAGTAGATCTAGTCAAAATTGTATAGGCTTAGAACTTGAATTAATATGTGTTATGATGGTTGTAATTCATTATTGTGTATGCATTATATATATAGGTTAACCCATTTATATGTGTTTTGATTTATGTATGGTTGCAGGTACGAACATTATACTTGGTCAATTTCTGAATTTGACCAAGTGTAAGAAACATCTACGGATGAACATTTTGTTCTTCCATAGATATGTTTCTTACCAGTAAAATTACATCTGAAGATCATCTGCGGATGAACAACCAGATCTGAAGAACAAGATTCCTATGGAAGAACAAATCAGCATTAGAAGAATAAGAATTCCTACGGAAGAACAAATCATCTACAGAAGAACAAGACTTCTACGGAAGAACAAATTCCTACACAAACACTATTCCTGCGGAGTCCAAACACTTGTATAATACAAGTGTTACAAGTCAACAAGGCAGTTATGCGAATCCCAAGAAATCCCATGATTCCTTAACTGAAACAATTAAATCCTAAGAGATCCGGGTTTCCTATAACATAAACATCATTTTCTATATATATGGATCCTAGGTTTTGATTCAAGGACGCTTGATTAGAGGATTGATTGAACGGCAACAACTATAGCAGTACAACAAACAGCGAACATCACATCAATTCACTCAATTAAACCCTAGCGGCTGTGACATCATTCATTCATTATCTTGTAATCATTAACATATTTTAATGAGATACATATTATTCATTAATTGTGTTTCTGTTAGTGTGTTCTTGAATTTTCAATAGTATTGAAACTTAATACATAACAATTAAACCAAGGCAATGTTGATTCCATAAACGTTGACTTGTCTTCGACCAATACTGATAATTCCTGTGGCGATCCATGGATTCACACATACATATATATATACATATATATATGTATATACATACATATATTATACATATATGTGTATATATACATATATACACACACACACACACACAACACACACACACACACACCACATATATATATATATATATATATATATATATATATATATATATATTATATATATTGCAGGATTGATGTTAGTCACTAACACTTGTTTTCTCTCAAACATACCTAGAACAACACTCGGGTTAAGATAGAATCAGTAAGAGTTGATCACAATATAGAAAGTAGTAAAGAACACACGAAGTATTTTCATAGTACTTTTATATGTTGCTTCTCAACTCAACAATACAAGACTCTTACAAGCAGTGTGGAATGAGTTACAATGAGAACCTATATATAATACTACCTACAGCCGGATATACTTTGATACCAGCTAGGATCCTATAACTAAAGCCTATACTACAAGACTATAGTTTAAGGTATCTCAGATAAAGTATTATCCGAGATTAGGTAGTCCGGACATGTCCCTGACTTACCTTTTTTCACCAACTAAAGTTGGTAACATGTACTATGATGAAAAGGTGAACAGTGGAATAAAGTATGGTCAACTGCATGGCTCTTTGAGAAAAGGCCATACAGTAACAGAGGTCTGCAACAGAGTGTCAGAGACCATACTTGTGTCCACTGGTTCATAGTAGTGTCTTCCGAAGGTTAAATGGCTTCGAAGAGTAAGTACTTCCGAAGCCACTTATATTTCGGAAGAGGCTGCTTCTTCCAAGGCTTGGAGACTTCTTCTTTTCATCATACTTTGGAAGTGGTCTTCACCTTATTCTTCTAAGACTTGAACTTCGAAGGTATACACTTGACTTTGGAAGTGGAGTTCTGTCTTCGGAAGTTGATCTTTCACTTTGTCTTCCAAAGAACTGTACAACCTTCGGAAGTTCCATGCTAAGCTTCGGAAGCCTTTGCATGCAGCACCAAAATTATCTAAATGACTTAGTTTTGGTTGCATTAGCCTTCATTTTGATCCAAGAAATTCCCCCTAGGTAGATGCTACCAAAACTTCACTTGTTTCTGCTTCTTAAAACTTTCATCACCAAGGAGAGTAAATATTTGTCTGTCTCCTTGTTCTTCCCTCATGTGGTGGTGAGAAGTTTGTACAGATCCTTGGTAGACAGGAAGTCTAGTCTGTTACCTTGGATAATATGTACCCTCTATTGTTGCCCCCTGAAAAGAGTTAGTTCATGGGACTATAATCATATACCCATCTAACTATAGGTTCCAATTCTGGACTCTCCACCATTTATAGAAAGGCATTGCCTTTGGTAGAAGGTCATTCCTTGTCTTTTGGTCTTCTCAATCTCAACTCTTCTTCAATCTTGGCCTTTGCAGTTAGCTTAGCCAGGTGAAGGCTGCTGAGATGATTTCTCATGAGTGCAAGAGCTTTAGAGTTGGAGGGGTTGGAGAATGGCTTCTCTGCTAACTCATCAATATCAAACCTGTGGAGTGTAGTAGAGAGGTTGCATTAAGTCTATTGACTTCGCCATTTTCCCTTTCCACAACAAAGTTGTGAGAAGTTTCATCGAACCTCCACTGGATTATTTTCTTTCTAAGCACAAGGGACTGACTGGGAATCTTGTCCTCTTTCTTGGTGTGTAGCAGAGTCACCAGTTTCCTTCTAAGTTTCTTATCTTCATCATTTAATGAATCTGAGTTGAGGCCTAGAAGTCTAGCTGCCTGGTCCAGTGTTCCTCTAGGTAAATCAAGAAATTGATCCCTTGTCAGGGAACAAGAGGATCCATCAACATAGGTAATGTTGACAGAATCTTCATCACATGAGACTTTGCTAAGAGTTGTGCAGTTAATGAGACTGGTCTTGATTACCTAGAACTCCTCAAGAGAGAGATGTTGAGAAGGCTGAGGGGATGGTTTGGATGGTTGTTCGGTAGTTTTAGGTTCAGAGGTTCTGGAAAGAGTTTTAGGTTGGAGGATGGGAAGTTTAGGTGGTTGTTGTGAGAGAGTGGATGTGGGTAAGGATGTTTGTTCAGGGGTGAATGGTTCGGGTTTAATGGAGAAGGGTAGGGGTGAGGGTTCAGGTTGTGGTTGAGTGGTTACAGTGAAGGTCATCCCCTTTACCCTTGTGTACATCTCTTTCTTCTTTCCAACCGGAAGTCAGCCTTGATTTCACTGACAATCTGTTGGAATGTCTTCTCAGACATGGGACCCACCTGCCTTCCAGAGAAGCCATAGGCCCGAAGATAGTCTTTCATCCAGGCCTTTTCACTGAGCTTCCTGGTTGCAATGTCCCTAGCTTTTTCCTCCTCCTTCTTCTTCTCTTTTGTATTTTCTCTTGCAGCCTGTTTCTTTCTTTCTCCATTTGATCCTGCTCTTTGTTGTAAAGCCAGAGGATCGTCTCATCAGTGTGTGGAGAAAGATCTTGAAGATTAAAGCCTCGGCAGAGTATTAAATTTATCCTGTCTCTCCTCGGCTGCATTTCAGCTTCCTTATGTTTTTCTTCTTCTTTCTCCAATGCGAACCTAGCTTCTTCCACAAGTTTCAACTGGGTTGCCTTTTCCAAATTCACTAGCTCCTCTACTGGTAATAGGAGTGTCTCTTCATTGGCACTCCTATCTGGATAAGCTAGTCAATGATCTCCTCCCTTTTCTTATTGTTGACAGCCTCCTGATTGGATGCAGCTGCTTTTGTTCTGGCATCGAGCAACTTCTCAGTTGGAAGTATTCCTTTCTTCTTATGTTTCTCTATCTTTTCCGCTTCCTGAAGCTCTTCCACTGTCATCTTTCTGTTCCATTTATCCTTTGAAGAGCCTGACTGTGGTGGTTCTTGGAGAGTGGATTCTGATTGTGAGAGAGGTAGAGATGGTGTCAGAAAGTCCTCGTTGTTCACCTCAGATGCCATTTCAAGGATTGCATTTGTGATGATCAATTCCTCGGACATTTTAAACAGTCCTTCCGCAGCTTCCATTTCAGCTTCGAAAGATTCAGCTTGTGCTTCCTAGGCTTTAACTTCAGCTTCGGAAGTTGGAGGAGATGAAGATTCTGTGCCAACTGTTTTAGTTGTTGGGCTATCTGTCCCTATTTCCCCTTCGAAATGAATCTTAGGTTCCATGTGGACCTTAGGTTGACTAACTTCTTCCACAGTGGTAGAAGGTGAAGTCAGCCTCTAAAGCTCTTCAGCTCCAAAGTAGAGCATTGCAGCATCTGGGCTTGGCTGATCAGTGGAGGAATCCAATAGAAACTTGGTGAAGAGTCTGTAGAGATCCCTAAGCATCTTTGAGTCAATCTGAAAAATAACTTGAGATGGCTCAGACATAGTAATGATAAGAGTAGAGGAAGTTGAAGTTGAAGTGTGGCTTTGTTATGGGTCCTCAAGTGTTTGTCTGTGAACATTCTCCTCCTTTTTGGTAGCATCATCTTGAGAGCTAGATGAGCTAGAGGAAGAAGTAAATGAGACCTGAATAGGTACTTGCCTAACAGACCTCTCTGTCTGTTTCTTAGCTAGTTGGACCTTAAGATTGTCAATCTTATGTTGCTGAGTGGCAGACCTTGCTTCTAAAGTCCTAACCAAAGATTCAAGGTTTGAGACTTTAGATAGAAGGTATTGAATGAGGAGTTGCATGCTTCCTCATCTTCTTTTGAAGAATCACGGGGAGATGAGGTAACATACTTGGTATGTTCAGCCTCACCACCAGATGTGGTTTCTTGGCACCCTGGTTTCCCGTACTCCGTGATGTCTCTTTCAGAATCATCAAAGGGCTTGGTTGCCGCAGATTCAGTCTGAGACATGTTACCACTGTCCACAGGGTCCATTGAGGCACCTTGTACAGTGGCAACTGAATCTGCATGATTCCCCTCCACATCAGTGGGACTCACCTCAGTTACAGGTTGCTGATAGGGCTAGAGATAAAGGATTTCTCTGGGCTCTGTTGATCTTGAAGGGGGTGTTATAGATTAACTTCATTGCCATGGAGAGATGTTATCTCTTCATTAGTTTTGAAGAGAAGGTCAGTAAACGATAGGGAGTTTAAGCCTACTGACCCGGGTGCTTGATCAATGTCTATAGGCATTGAGCCTTTGGTGGGGCTGTCCCTAGTTGGCTGCTAACAAGAGTGTAGATACTCATCCTAAGGGCTGCTGGTTTGCATGTCGGGCTCTTGGGTTTGAGACTGAGGAGACTCAAAACCCATATTAAGGTCAAAAGAGAAGGATGGAGAGACCTCAGACTGAGTGGGAGCCCATGTTTCCATTATAGTCTTTTTGGATTGAACAGGAGGGCTTGTTCAATTAGAGTAGATTGAACAAGGTTCGTTTAGGGTGTCTTTGATATATGATAGTGATGGGTGGAGAAGGCAGTGTTGGCATTATGGTGGTGGTTACTTGTGTGGGTTCATCACCTCTTGGTGAACAGGGATGTCACTAGGAGCTATGCACTCAATCATACCTAGAAGTAGAGTAGTGTACCTTCCATTGAAGTTGGTGGACACCTACTTCAAGGTCTTGAAGATGGTAGGACGCATGTGAGGGAGAGTCAGAGCAGCTGCACAGACAAGCATGCTCTGGTCCAACTCACAGTTCATGATGTGTTGAATGAATCTGGGATACATAAAGAATGTCTCCCTTTGTAGATTCCCAATCAGAGTGGTGAACACAAATCGTGAGTAATTGAAGCGCAGGCCTCTGACCAGTCCATGAACTAAGCATCCTAGTTCATATGAGATTTGATCCCATCCTCCGGACTTGTTGGAGAAGCAATGGAGAACAACATGCAGGAGGAACTTCCAGTTGTAGGAGAAGTTAAACTTGTAGACCGTCAAGCTGCTTATGTCTCCACCATATCCCATTAGGATGTAGGTGCTGTCCAAATCTACCTTAGGGAATTCAGTAGGAGTTCTTTCATCACGAAGCTCGAGGTGCTCCCTAATGAGTTGTTTAGTAATGATCAGCTCCTGTCCACAAATGCTAGACCTCAGTACAACAATCCCATTTAGGGTTTTGGCTTGACTATTTCTCCAAAATTCGGCCATGTGGTTGGAGAAAACAGTGGGGTTAATGGTAAGAGCAGTGTAGTAAGGTGATTGGATGAGAAAGGAGATGATTTTAGAGAAGACGGCATCTCTTGAAGAATCAAGAAGTGCGACTTGGTTGTGCTGAGGGTTAAGTGCCATTGGTTAAAGGTGAATGTGGATGATTTTGAGCTTGGGTAAAGTTAGAGAGGAGAGAAATTCCTTGGGCAGTAAAAATTGCAAGTAAGAAGATGAAATTGAATAGGCAAGATTATTTGAAAGAGGGTGGGAAGGCGGTAATGGGGGTTAGGATAAGGTGATGTGATGGTTTAGTGGATGAATTGATAGTGGCGGTAAGGTTAAAACCAGTTAAATAATCCGACATCATTAACCAAATCTTTGCTTTTTACAGTGTGGGGCCCAAGAGATTTACGTTACATAGTAGAATCTTTCTTCCGAATGTAAAACATTTCCGATGGTAATTTGACTTCCGAATGCAATTCTCACTTTCGAAGCAAAAACTTTTGCTTCCGAAGGTTAGAGTTGCTTTCTGAATGGAGAGTTTGTAAACCTTGGAAGTAATTCTGATATATAATTAATCGCTTCTTCCGAGACCAAAAGTTTTTCCGAGAAGAAAATTTATCCTTGGGAAATTATGCTTCGGAAGATATAAGAATAACTTCCAAGGGCTAATTTCTCTTCGGAAGAAATTTACACTTAGAAAAATTTTGGAAAGATCTTTTGTAACAGGGCTTAAATAGTATTGACAGAAGACATTACATATTAAAAAGTTTTCAAAAGAGGTGATCTAATCAATGTTTATCATCCCAATAGCTATTACGAGATACTTAAATCTTTGCTCATCAAAAGGTTTGGTGAACAAATCTGCATATTATTCATTTGAGTCAACTTTGATTAGTTTAATCAGATTTTTCTCATGAATATCACTAATGAAATGGTAGCTAATGTCAATATGCTTTGTCTTGGAGTGCTTTACCGGATTTTCAGTAATGGAGATAGCACTGTAGTTGTTAATATGGATAGGAGTACTCATAAAATTGAATCCATAGTCTAACATCTGATTCTAAATCCATAGTAGTTGAGCACCGCAGCTAGCAGTAGCAATGTATGTAGCTTTAGCAGTTGATGTAGACACATAGGATTGTTTCTTGCATTGCCATGAGATGATCCTTCCACCAAGAAATTGACATCCTCCTCATGTTGTTTTCTTGTCAATATTGCAGCCACCATAGTACTATTAGAGTATCCATAGAGATTAAAATCCTTGTTTCTGGGATACTAGAGACCTAATTTAGGTGCTCCTTTGAAGTATCTGAGGATTCTCTTAACAGCAGCTAAGTGCAACACCTTTGGAGCAGCCTGATATCTTGCACAAATGCAAGTAGCAAACATGATATCAGGTCTACCAGTAGTAAGATACATCAGAGAACCAATAGTTTCCCTATACTAATGTTGTTCAGTATCCTCCCCCTCAAGGTCAGGACACAAATTATGGTTTCTGGGTATGGGTGTCTTGGCAGGCTTGCAATCCTTCATTACCAATCTTTCTAAGATGTCAGAGACATACTTAGATTGATTAATAAAGAACCCTTCCATCATTTGCTTCACCTGAATTCCAAGGAAAAAGTCCATTTTTCCCATGGAACTCATCTCAAACTTTTCTTCATAATGCTCTCAAAGTCCTTACACATTTGGTCATTCACAGAACCAAATATGATCTCATCAACATAGACTTGAACGAGCAAGATGTCCTTTCCAGACTTTCTGATGAAGAGAGTCTTGTCAATGGTATCTCTAGTGTAGCCATTCTTTAGAAGAAACTAAGACAGAGCCTCATACGACAGCCTAGGTGCTTGGTGTAGCCCATATAGAGCTTTATCCAATATGCACACATAGTTGGGGTGTTGTGGATCTTCAAATCCTAGAGGTTGGCATACATAGAATTCCCTATCTATATCCCTATATAGAAAGGCACACTTGACATCAAGTTGATAGACAGTGAAGTCCTTTGATGCAGCATAAGGAACGAAGTTCCTAACTGGCTCAAGTCTTACAACTGGTGCAAAGACATCAGTATAATCAATTCCTTTCTCTTGTGTGTATCCTTGAACTACAAGTCTTGCTTTGTTCTTGATGATCAAGCCTCTATCATATCTCTTGTTTCTGAAAACCCATTTAGTGCCTATAGGTACTTCACCAGATGGTAGCGGACATAGGTTCGATACCTTCTGTCTCATGAATTGAAGCAGTTCCTCTTGCATTGATTCAAGCACACTACTATCTTTTAAGGCATCTTCTACCTTCTTGGGTTCCATCTGGGATAGAAAGCATGAGTACAAGCAGACATTTCCATGATAAGTCTATCCTCTTGTTCTCACACCCTCAGTGACATCCCCTATGATGTTCTCAGCAGGATGAGTGTTATGAATCCTAAGGCGAGGAATCACTTGTAGTTGCAGAGATAGATTGAGATTCGACATATTCTGCTCAGGAACTGGAACACTCTGTCCAGCTGTTGTTTCAAAATCATTCAATGAGGACTGATTAAATGAGTGAGAAACATCATCAATGGTTGGCTGTGAAGTGGTGTGAACAATTTCTTGTCCCTTCAAAACACTACTTCCTTCTGCCTGGTGTTATGGTGGATCACCTAATGAGTTTTGACGCTCAGTAAGTGATTCACTTGTATAAGCTTCACTATTCCTTGATATGGTCAAGCTATCAGATTTGTGAATGGTGGAAACTTCATTTATTGCAACTCTTGGAGAATTTGGACTAGGTCTGGGTAGCTCAAACAGTTGATTATCAGCAGCGGCTTCAGCATCATTTTGAGTTCCTGTTCAAACTGAATCATTCTCATAAGAAGGTTTAGAATAGTTTGGAAACAATTCTAAATAAAATATATGATGAGGGCCATTCCCCCTAACACAAGGTGTGTGCTCATTAACGACTATTTTGGATGACTCCTCAAATTATTGATTCTTAATGTTGTATACTCTATAAGCTTTGGAGCTAGAAGAGCACCCAACAAAGATGGCATCATCCTACTTTTCAGCAAACTTTGCTCAATTGTCTTTTGTGTAAGTATGGTACACCTACTACCAAAGGACCTTAGAAATCCAATGAACGGTGGCCTCTTGTTCCATAGCTCACAAGGGGTTTTTCGATGGGGCTTAACTATAAGAACTCTGTTCTGCACATAGCATGCAGTGTTGACTGTCTTTGCGTAGAATGTTAGAGGTAGTTTTGAATCAGCTACATAGTTCGAGCAGCCTCAATAAGTGTCATGTTCCTCCTCTCACCAACACCATTTTGTTGAGGAGTTCTTGGAGCACTATATTGTCTGGCAATCCCTTTTGACTTACAGAATGAGTCAAGAATGAAGTTCTTAAACTCAGTCCCTTGATCACTTTTGATGATTTTAACCTTGTGATCAATCTGATTTTCTATTTGAAGAATAAAAGATTTTAGTATTTCAGCAGTTTCATCTTTAGTTCTTAAAAAGAATACCCATGTGAATCCTATAAAATCATCAACTATCACAAGGAAATATGATTTCCTTCCAATGCTCATTATACTTGTGGGACCAAAAAGATCCATGCGCAATACGTGTAATGGAGTAGTGATAGAGTTAACATGTTTAGATTTGTGAGATGTCCTATGTTGTTTCCCTTTTAGGCATGCAACACAGTTATCTTTTCAGAAAAACTCCTTTTTAGGCAAACCATGTACCAAGTTATTTTTGCCAATTTATTCATTGTCATAAAATTTACATGACACATATGTTTATGCCATAGTGTTGACTCATCACTATCAACTTTGGAAAGAAAGCATGATACTTCACCCACTGGGGAAGCATTGTTCATAACTAGCTTGTACATATCCCCTATCCAGGGAGATTAAGAAGCACCAGTTCCAGAGGAATTGTCATCCAAGGTTTGAGGATAATGCACTCATGTTCTGTGAAAAGCATTTGGTGCTTTTGATCATAGAATTAAGAAACACTTAACAAATTGTGTTCAAGTTGTTTGACAAAGTGAACTTTGTCAACCTTTAATTTACCATTGGATATACTCCCTTTGCCAGAAATATATCCTCCGGCCTCACCTCTAAATTAGACAGGACCTCCATCATAGTTCTAAAACTGTTGAAGGAGAGATCTATTCCATGTCATGTGCTTAGAGCATCCACTGTCTACAATCCAGACATTGTTGTTCTTGTCATATGGATGTCCCTGCACATAAGATGAGTTTGTTAGTTTTGTTTGGAAGCCCAAGCCTTACAGGTCTTGGGTTCTTCCAAAGATAGTGACATAATTGAACCAAATATTATGCATGGGGGTTCAATAGAGGTCTTTGAAGAAGAGGTTTGGGTTGCAGCATCTTCCTTGATCTTCCGGTCTATCCTTTGGTTGATCTTGGAGGATGAGCTTGTTGAAGTTTTGCAGCATGGCCATCTTCCGAAGCTTCTTTCTTTTCGGAAGAAGCCTTCACCACCTTTCTTCCGAAGCAGTCTTCTTCTGGGGAGGTTTCAAGGGAGCTTTCTTGTTCTTCCGAACCTTAGTAGCTTTTGCTTTCGAAGCCATTTTCCCTTCGGAAGAAAGAGTTTCTTCCGAAAGCAACTTGGCTTCCGAAACTAGCTTTCCCTTTTTCATTACTTGAACTGTTGAAAAGGTCCAAATGGGAAACCTTCCTTGACTCCTTCTTTTCTAACATTATTTACATACTGTGTGCTTGCAGGATTGTAGTAACAATCTTTTGCCATGTGGTTTTGCAAGCCACACATTACGCATGCAATGTTAGTTCTTTGGGAATGTGAGGGTTGTTGTTTCTTGGGCTTTTTTTTCTTCATCAGCAAGTTTTCCCTTCAACTTCTGATCCTTTTGCAGGACAGGAGTGCTGGTATTACACTCCTTTCCTGAATCAGAAGTACCTAACACTTGGAATCAAGCTAAGATAAAGACACCCTTCTGCTTTGGGTCAACTTTCAGCTTGGACTCAGCCACCTTTTTGGCAGTTCTTCTAGCAGCTTTAGCTCTGCTTCTTGTGGCCTTAGTGGTTAGGATTTGTTCTTCACAGGAGGAGATGTGTACATCTACCTATTCCTTCCCTGTAGTGACCAATATTGTTGCTCCATCCTTCAACTCTGGTGAGGAAGGGTGAGAAGTTGGGACCTCTTACTGCTCAGTCCCACATCTTGGCTATCTAATAGACTCATAGGAGTGTGGTGGAGCAATTCCATTGGTTCCTAACCCTCCTTTGTTTTGATAACAGAGTTTGGAGTGGGAGGATGATGTAAGAATAGCTTGGATGTTTTGCTCAGAAATAGCATGCTTCCTAGCTTGAGCCTCAGCAGTGACAAGCTGGGCTTGAGCCTCAGCAGTGACAAGCTGGGCTTGAGCCTCAGCAGTGACAAGCTGGGCTTGAGCCTCAGACAATTTGCATATCAGATCTTTGATTTGAGTTTTGTAGTTGGTGCGTTCATGTTTTAAAAGAGAAATAGTTTTCTCTAACTCCTCAATTTTCTTTTGATAGTTAGATTCAACTCTTTTAAAATTAGATTTTAAGATGTTTAAAGACTCAATATCAGATCTGATTTCCATATTGTAATCCTGATAGAGTTTAACTTTAGCTATACACGCTGGAGTGCAAAGATGTTCATATACCTGGGCATCGTCTGTTCCGGCCATGATAGCTTGAGCAGGAGTCACATCTGGTACCATGAAGCTCCAGTCAACTTCTTTAGCCATTGGAGCTGTTTCAGTTGACTTCTCAACGGGCTTTGAGGTTGAGGGATGTGTGGAGGCCTGTGGGGTTCCCGGATTGGTCTTGGGAGCCTTCTATTCCCTTGCAAAGTGACCAATTGGTTACAGTTGTAACACTTTGCCTTGGTCTTGACAAACCCGATCTTGTGGCAGTTGGGTTATCAGGGAAATGCCTTCCACTTCTTTTAAAGAACTTTATCGCTCTATAATTTAAAAGAGCCATCCGTTGGGCAATGTCCATGTACTCTACATCATTTGGACTAAAACACTCAAGATCATCAAACCGGTATTGAAAATCAGCAGAGTGTACATATCCTGAGACAAAGGCACAACTTTCCTGAAAGGAGTTGTGTTGAGCCTGTTGAGACCTTGGGGTCTCAAGGAAAGTGATGTATGGTCCAGGAGAGCAGGATGGCTGCTAGTAAGTCAGGTAATGCTGAGGTTGTGGGGTAATGAGCCTTCAGCAACCATTAAAGTGTTTCTAGTAGGAAGACTTATGGGTCTACTTGTTTGGAGCCCTTCTTACTCTCCATCTCTAGGCGATATCCATCAAGGATGTCATAGATTTCAGTCATGGTGAGAGTGTTCAAGTTCTCTGTCCTCTTGATAGAGACACAGTAGAATGTCCACTCGTATGGAAGAGTACTCATGAACTTTCTAGTAAGATCTCTAAGTTCGGGAGTGATCTTCACATACTGAAGAGAAGAGATAAGATCCATGTACCTCAAGTACTGCTGCCTGAGAGTCTCTCTAGCAATATGAGTCAAGTTCTCAAACTGCTACTTCAGCGAGTCCTTCTTCGAGTCCTTGGAGCTTGAGTACATCTAAGCAAGTGCATCAAACAAATATTTGGCAGTCATGCAATGCTCGAATCCCACCATGATGGAGTTCGGTATTGCAGTCATGAGAATGGTCATGGAATTGCTATCGATGTCCATCTTCCTTCTGTCTTCATTAGAGTAATCCTGTACAGCCTTTTCTATCATGGCACCGTTTCCACCAGGTGAGGCCACCTTTGGCTTAGACGGGCATTGACAATGGAGTTCCAATTCTTGTTGTCTTGGGATCTGATGAATCCTTCCATTCTCCTGCTCCAAGGCCTGAAATTTTCACGAGTAATGATGGGAGCCTTTGTCATGGTTCCCATCTCTACCTCGGACTTGTTGAGGGCCATTTCAGTGAGTGGGTTGTAGGAAAGGAGTGAAAAAATAGTTGATTTGGATGGTTAGATCACGAAATCAAGAGCCTGAGAAGCTCTGATACTAATTGAAGGATGGATGATAGTCACTTAACACTTTGTTTTTTCTCAAACTTACCTAGAACAACACTCGGGTTAAAATAGATCGGTAAGAGTTTATCACAATATAGAAGTAGTAAAAGAACACTGGAAGTAATTTTTGAAGGTACTTTTATCTATTGCTTCTCAAATCAATATACAATACTCTTACAAGTAGTGTGGAATGAGTTACAAAGAGAACCTATATGTAATACTACCTATAGCCGGATATAATTTGATACTAGCTCGGATCCTATAACTAAAGCCTATACTACAAGACTATAGTTTAAGGTATGTTGGATAAAGTCTTATTTGAGAATTGATTGTCAGGACATGTCCCTGACTTACCTATTGTCACCAACTAAAGTTGGTAACATGTACTATCTTGAAAAGGTGAACAGTGGAATAAAGTATGGTCAACTACATGGCTCTTTGAGAAAAAGCCATACAGTATCAGAGGTCTGCAGGGGAGTGTTAGTGAACATACTTGTGTCCACTGGTTCATAGCAGTTTCTTCCGAAGGTTAAATGGCTTCGGAAGAGTAAGTACTTCCGAAGCCACTTATACTTCGGAAGAGGCTGCTTCTTCCAAGGCTTGGAGACTTCTTCTTTTCATCATACTTCGGAAGTGGTCTTCAGCTTATTCTTCTAAGACTTGAACTTCAGAAGTATACACTTGACTTCAGAAGTAGAGTTCTGTCTTCGGAAGTTGATATTTCACTTTGTCTTCGGAAGAACTCTACAACCTTCAGAAGTTCCATGCTAAGCTTCGGAAGCCTTTGCATGCAGCACCAAAATTATCTAAGTGACTTAGTTTTGGTGGCATTAGCTTCTATTTGATCCAACATATATATATATATATATATATATATATAATATATATATATATATGTATACATAAACATATATGCATACATATTTGTAACCTTACACGTGAAACACTCTAAAAATATGTTGTTTTGTATAATTAAACATCAAAACTATGTATGATTCATTGACTTAAACTTTGCTATAAAACTTACTTCTCTAAAGAATGCTTCATACAAATTAAGTACCAATATAATGTATAGAAAATTACTAATGTTGGAGGTTGATATCACCATATATACTTCATAAACTTTAAAAATGATCTTTTTAGAAAAACAATTACATCTTCCGTTGAAGCCATGATTGTTTATTTTCATTCAAATATAAAATTAATATTATTCATTGACTTAAACTTTGCTATAAAACTTACTTCTCTGAAGAATGCTTCATACAAATTAAGTACGAATATAATGTATAGAAAATTACAAACGTTGGAGGTTGATATCACCATATGTACTTCATAAGTATTAAAAATGATCTTTTTAGAAAAACAATTTACATATTCCTTTGAAGCCATGATTGTTTATTTTCATTCAAATATAAAATTAATATGTACACTCATCATGGAAATCGAGAAGTGATTCTTAAGAAATGAAATTAGCATACGGTTGACATTTAGGGAGCGAGCAATAAATCAATTCAAGATCATGTGTGATATTTAAATTTATTAGTGGAGTAGTTTTAGGAATGTAAGTTCAAAAGAAATGAATCAATACTATGTAGTCTTCATGTTTAATTATACAAAACGACATAGTTTTGGAGTGTTTCGCATGGAAGGTTACATGTGTGACAGCCCCATATTCACTTTCCCCTATATATATACATACTGCACAATCATTGAAGGGTTAAGAGTTACAACACAACAACACAAAAGTGGAGATAAACTAAACTTAGATCAAAGAGTAAACTAGATTAACCAAGTGGTGACACTAAGAACACAAGTAATATATGAGACAGAACACAAAGAACACAAGTGTTTGGTTTTCAAGAATGTAGTATATTGCCTTCTCTATGTTCTATAACAAGTGTTACAAAAGCATATTCGAATGATACAAGAACATGAGATACTTATACAACATCCTACAACCTGCTATACTTTGAAAGCCAGCTGGATACAATTAACTAGACACACACAAAATCAATTGTAGAGTCAAAATGCAAATTGCCTTTTGACTAGTGACTATGACATGCCCTAGCTCACATCCTTATCTATTACAAAAAGGATAAAGTACATAAAGTAGAAAGTTACAGACTCAAGACCTCAATGTACAGTTACCAAAAGCATGGACCTTTTCACCAAACCATGTCAGTTGGTGACTTGCAGAGTTGCAGCAGAACGGTGCCCAACTTTATGTAACAGTAAATCAGATAAGCATGTTACTAAAATCCTTCGGAAGAAATATATCTTCATGATTTGAAGCTTCGGAAGACTTTTTCTCTGAGGCTTCGGAAGATTTCATCTTTGGCTTCGGAAGATGTTGGTCTTGGCTTCGAAAGATTTCACACTTAGAGTATTTATGTTGCACATGTGGAACTTCCGAAGCATTCCACTTCAATTCACTTGTGCAGCATGCAGGAAAGACTAAAGATGTTTAGGTTGCATCAGCCTCTTCATTAATCTCTACAAACTCCCCCTAGGCTCATGCTACCAAAACATTTAGAAAACTTTAGATATTAACAGTCCTCATTAGGATGATCACCATTTCTTTCTTCATAAGATGATCAGGATCCTTCAGGCTGTCAAAGTGTCTTCTCATGTCAAAGAGATCATGCAGAGGCAACTAAAACATATCTTGCCATGTATAGATGTCTTCAATGCCTTGATCTCTAATAAGATGCCACCTTTCTGGATTCATGTTGTATGTCCAAGACAAGATGGGTCTTCCTGATGCTAGAGGAGCAATTGAAGTTGGAGTTGATTGAGCTTCCTCTGACTACACTTCCTTAGGCTGTTTTGATTCATCCTGAGGTTCAAAAGGGGATTCAGGCTTCTTCTTCTTCTTAGACTTTGGTTTAGAAGCCATCCTTTTCCTTCTCTTTTCAAATTTTAACTGAGAAGACTGGCCTGCAGCACTAGATTGAGCTTTACTGTCTTTCTCAGTTGGGACATCCACTCTCTCAGATTCACATGGAGAAGGAGGTTGACCCTGCTGTGGATGAGAAGATGAAGCTTGCTCAGCATTAGCAGGAGGTCCAGGTTGTGTTGTGTCTGTTTGTTCAACCTTAACCTCCACTTCAGGTGGGGCATGACTTGGAGTGGAGTGTAAGTCAGTGAGCTCTCCACTCTTAATCTTCTACTTGATTACCGTGATATGCTCATCCATAATGGATAGAGACATGGGTCCAAGTCCCCTTCCAGAGAATCCATACAGCTTCAAGAAGCTCATCATCCTCTGCCTATTAGCAGACTTCTTCATGCTCTTTTGGATGATGGCTCTTGACTTTGCAGCTTCTTCCCTCAGCTTCTTCCTTGTTGTCTTTCTTTCCTTGACTAACTCAAGCTCGAGTTGTTTTAAGTACTCAAACTCAATATAGTCATAAAGTAAGTGACGAAGTGCATCTGCCTGATAAAGGCCTGTGGCACTCAGGTAGTTAATCATCTTGATTCTGTCTTCTTCCTTATCTACCTCAAGTTCTTGTTGAACCACATCCTCTTGGTCAGGACTTTCTTGAACTGGTGAGAGGGTAGGCAAACCTTTGTACAGTCTTTTTCTTCTCTCTCTTCTTTGACTTGTACTATCTGCATCTTCTGCCTCCTTCTTCTCTCTTGACCTTTCTAGATCAACCAGTTCATTCAATTCATCCAAGGGGAGAGAAATTATATTATCTATGTCATAGTTCCTAGTCTGCAGATAGTCCTCAATGTCCATTCTCTTGGAGGAACTCCCAGGTTCTGTGGCTGGAATGACTTTCTCCCCCTTTTTGGTAGCATCACCCACTTGTAGAAGTGAGCTGAAGGATAGGTCAATCACATCCATAGATCTTGTGTTCCTGGTTGAGCTCTCCTTAAGGGTCTCCCAGCTAGTTTTTCCTTAAGATATGAAATCTCAAGTTGTTGATCATTGATCCTGTTTTGTAAGGTAGTTACATGAGATTCATGGTGACTGAGCTTTGAGACTAGGTAAGTGCTTGTTTTAGACAGTTTTTGCACTTTTAGTCTCAGATCCCCCTCATCTTCATGAGAAGAATCACTTGGGGTGGAGAAGATTGGACCAGAGTCCTTTCTCTCATGACCAGTTCGAAGTTCTTGGCTACTCGATTTCCTCTGCTCACTGCCAGTCTCAGTTGAGATGTCAGTGGGCTGAGTTGTCATGGTTGAGGTCTTAATGATGTAGTCACTTTCAGAAGTGAGAGCCTCTTCCATATGGACATCCTGAACATGTTCAGTAGTGTCCACCTCAGTTGTAGGTGACTGATGTGGGATAGATGTAGGAGACTCAGTAGTACTCATCTCACTTTGAGTAGAGGGAAAGAAGAGAGATTCATTATACTCACTGAAACCTATATCTTCATCGGTATAGAAGTGAAGGTTGGGAATGGGTTGGTTAAGATCTATAGGCTGGGGATGGTAACTGTCCCCTGAAGGTTGATCACTTGAGTGTTGAAACTCAGAGTGATGGCATAAGGCAGTAAGGCTAATGAGCTTATCAGCCTGAGCATGAGGAACCTCAGCACTGATTCTTGAACAGATGGGAGTGTCTGCTCCTCAGGAGAGATAGGAGCTCCAATGTCCATTTCTTCCTGTATGGGTGAGTATATGGGGATCTCCACAGACTGAATAGTCTGAGTAGGGGATCGCTTGTATTTTCTTTGGTAGGTGATGGATATTTGAAGTTGTGTGGGTGGGTGGGAAGTAGCGGGTGTGGGTTCAATAGTAGCTTGTGCTGCTAGGTTGTCACCTTGAGCAATGAGCTCTAACATTTTTGGGACTAGGGTTGTTTCTACCCCATAGAATTCAACAGTGGACTTTCTCAATATTTTAAAGATGCTGGGCTTCATCTGTCCGAATTTAAGAATGTTACCTGTTTCCCTTAACTGTGAGCCCAGTTCACAGTTTAGAATGTACTGGACATATCTAGGAACATGTAATATTCTAAGGAGTCTAAATTAGCAAGCAAATTTGTATAAACAAACTGAGAGTGCCTGAATTTTACCCCTTGAACCATTCCATGGAATATGAAGGAGAGATCTTTAGGAATCTGGTCCCATCCACCATGCTTGTTTGATAAGCTGTGGATGACCACATGGAGCAGGAATCTCCATTGGGATGAGACCTTCCCTTTCCTGAGGTCTTTACAGAGAAATCTCCCTCATACCTCATCTGCTCAAAGGAATGATTAACAACTTCCTTTGGAAAGAACACCTCACCTTCTTCATCCTCCAGCTGAAGATGTATGTTGATGATGGCCGAAGTGATGAAGATTGTTCTCCCCTGCACTGTGGCAGACAATGCCTTCTCCCCATCCATAATGACCTCTTGGCAGGTCTTCCAGAATTCAAGCAACTAATCCTCATAGAGTGGAGGATCAATGGTGAGGGAGGTGAAGTAGTTCGACAGAGACAAGAAACGACAAACCTTTGACAAATGAGGATCTTTCTTAGAGCATAACAGAGCAACTTGATTGTGTTGTCTGTGTAGCTGCATGGTAATGTTGGGATCATTTCTATGAGCAAGGTTGGCCATTTTGAAGTAGCTTAAGGACGAAGGAAGAAGAAAGAAATAAATTTCAGAGAGAAATTTGGGTTTTTAGGTTTGGAGGAAGAACAGATGATAGAAAGAGGGGCAAACCGTTGGGTTTATATGTGAGAGGGATTTTAGATAAAGTTTAATGAAAGTGGATAAACTTTGAAATCCGGATGTCGGTCCCACCTCTAAAAAAGTAGTTTACTTTTTGCTCAAAAAGTAGTTTTCTTGGAAGTCAAAAAGCTTCTGAAGGTTAATTATCTTCGGAAGTTTTAATTATAAAGCTTCTGAAGCTAAAATGACTTCGGAAGAATTTCCTAGAGATTTGAAAATTTTGCTTCCAAAGAAAAATTAAAGCTTGAGTGCTTTGTGTGTAAATAGACAAAGCTTCCGAGAGTTAATTTTGCTTCGGAAGTAAATGGTCCTTAAAATTTAGTAAGTGTCTGAGACAAATATTTAAGCTTCGGAAGATAAATTTTGAAAACTCTTCCGAAGGTAAACTTCTTAGACAGTTATTTAATTTGAAGGCATGATTTACTTCCGATGTTAAAACATAACTTCCGAAGTATCAGAAATTTTAAAGATCTAAGAAAAGTCTTCAAAAGAGAATTTTCATCCAAAGAAAACATGAGCTTATGAAAGTGATGAACTAGACAACTGAGGACACACATATTTTAAGAAACGATAAGGATTAGTTTTAAGAAAAGCTTACTCAAGGTTCATCATCCCAATAGCTGATATAATGTATTTAAATCTCTATTCATCAAAAGCCTTTGTAAATAGATCAGCATACTGTTCATATGTGTGAACATTGACTAGTTTAATTATCCCTTTTCATAGTTATCTCTTATTAAATGATACTTGATATTGATGTGTTTTGTCCTTGAGTGCTGCACAGGGTTCTCTATGATTGAGATAGCACTATTGATGTCTATGTGAATGGGAGTCTCCTTGAAGTTTAATCCATTGTCCATCATCTGATTTTGAATCCATAGTACTTGAGCACAGCAGCTTGCAGCAGCAATGTATTCAGCTTCAGCAGTTGATGCAAAGACACAGGATGTTTCTTGCATTGCCATGAGACAACCCTTCCACCAAGAAATTGACATCCCCCAAATGTAGACTTTGTAGTCATGTTGCAACCACCATAATCACTATCTGTATAGGCATACAAATGAAGTCAGAATTTTTGGGATACCATAGGACAAGTATTGATGCACCCTTGAGGTATCTTAGAATCCTCTTGACAGTGATAAGGTGAGACATCTGAGGGTTGGCTTGATATCTTGCACAAATACATGTAGAAAACATGATATCAGGCTGCTAGAAGTAACATTCATAAGAGACCTAATCATAGCCCTGTATAAATGCTCATCTACACACTCCCCCTCAAGATCAGGACCAAGAGAGTGGTTTCTGGCTATCGGTGTCTTAGCAATCTTACAGTCAGTCATATTAAACCTCTTGAGTATGTCCTGAACATACTTTGACTGACTTATGAAGATGCCATCTTCAACTTGCTTCACTTGAATTCCCAGAAAGAAATTGAGTTCCCCCATGGCACTCATTTCAAATCTATCTTTCATCAGCTTCTCAAAGTCTTTGCAGAGCTTTGGATTAGTTGAACCAAAGATGATGTCATCCACATATACCTGAACTAGCAATATGTCTTTCCCTTGTCCTTTGATGAATAGAGTTCCATCTATAGTACCCCTCCTGTATCCATGTTTAAAGAGATACTCAGACAGTGTCTCATACCACTTCCTGGGTGCCTGATGCAGCCCATATAGAGCTTTGTCAAGCTTGCACACATGATCAGGATCTACAATACCAGGTGGCTATTTGACATAAACCTCTTCATCTATCACTCCATACAAAAATGCACACTTCACATCAAGTTGAAAAACCTTGAAGTTCTTGGATGCAGAAAATGCCATGAATATCCTAACAGCTTCTAATCATGCCACTGGAGCAAAGACATCAGTGATGTCAATCCCTTCTTCTTGTGTGTATCCTTGAACAACCAGTCCAACTTTGTTCTTGATGATGATGCCTCTATCATCTTTGTTGTTCCTAAATACCTATTTGGTTCCAATGGTAGTCTTCCTAGAAGGAAGAGGACAAAGGTTCCAAACTTTCTGCCTTTTGAATTGAAGCAGCTCTTGTTGCATAGCTTCAACCCAACTTCCATCCTTTACAGCTTCATCAACTTTCTTTGGCTCTGTCTGGTATAGAAAACAAGAGTGAAGACACACATTTGCTTCATGGGTTTGTCCTCTTGTCTTTACCCTTGAGATAACATCTCCAATGATGTTTGTGGTAGGGTGAGACTTGTGGATCCTAAGCTGAGGGATCACAACAAGTTGTTGAGAAAGATCTAAATTTAAGAAATTTAGATCTGGCATAGTTGTTTCTCCGACCACATCAACACACTTTTCAAGTGAAACTTGATCCAAGCAGTGTGTGACATCATTGATGTTCTCATCCACAGTGTAGTTAGTGGCATCATGAAATTCTTGGTCACTCTCACCATCACCATTGTTGTCTTCCACAGTTGAGGTGTTCTTATCTGGTTGTAGAGCCTCTGAGCTAGAATTTGAAGGCATACCAGATGTATGAGCTGAATTTGTCATAGTAGGGCTGATAGAAACCTCATTTGCAGAAGTGGTTCCAACTGGAGCTGAAGATATGTGTCTTGAAGATCTTCCTAGCTCAAATCTTGGATTAGGATCATCTGTATTCAAATTTTCTGCAGATCCTGAAACATTATCACAAGATTTGTTAAAACAGTTGGTAACCAAATCAAGATCAAACAACCAATCCGGACCAGAACCAGTAACATAAGGTGTCTGTTCATTGAAAGTCACATTGGCTGACTCCTCAACAATTCTAGTTTTGAGATTGTACACTCTATAAGCCTTAGCTTGGGAAGAGTATCCAATAAAGTGTCCATCATCTGATTTCTCAGCAAACTTTACAATTTGATATTTGCTATTCAAGATGGTGCAAGGAGTCTTGCCATGAGTCTTAACTGCTAAAACTCCATTGTGCACATAGCAAGCAGTGCTAACTACCTCTGCCCAGAAGGTGATAGGCAGTTTAGAGTCAGACAACATGGTTCTTGCAGCTCCAATCAGTGTCTTGTTTCTCCTTTCAGCAACACCATTTTGTTGAGGAGTCCTGGGAGCACTAAATTGTCATGTAATACCCTTTTCATCACAGAATGTGTCAAGGATATGGTTCTTAAATTCGGTTCCTTGATCACATCTTATGATCTTGACCTTGTGACAAGATTGATTCTCAATCTTTAAGATTAAATTCTTTAGAATCTCAGGAGTCTCATCCTTAGTTCTAAGAAAGAAAACCCAAGTGAATCTTGTAAAGTCATATGTGATCACTAGACAGTATAAGGTCCTTCCTAAACTCATTACACTGGTGGGGCCATAGAGATCCATATGTAACAAGTGTAAGGGAGTAGTGATTGAGTTCCTTTCCTTAAGCTTGTGAGATACCTTATGTTGCTTCCCTTTCAGGCATGCAACATAGTGGTCATTAGTTGTAAACTCTTTCTTTGGCATTCCAGTTACCAAGTCATGCTTAATTAACTTATTCATGTTCTTAAAGTTTACATGGCACATTCTTTTATGCCATAGGAAAGACTCATCACTATTGGCTTTAGACAGAAAGCATGAAACTTCTCTAGAGGGAGAGGTTTCTTGCAAATCCATCTTGTACATGTTTCCTTTCCTGGGGGCTCTAAGCAGGATATGCTCATAATGAATGACCATATGAGGCTTAAGAACAATGCACTAATGCTCAGTCAAGAGCATGTTATGACTTTGATCACAAAATTGAGATACACTCAGAAGATTGTATCCAAGCTCCTTTACAAAGTTTACCTTTTCTATGCCGAGGTTACCATTTGTGACCTTGCCCTTATCAGAAATGTAACCACCTTCATCTCCTCCAAAAGCAACATGTCCTCTATCAATCCTTTCAAAGTTCTAGAGTAGTGACCTATTACCAGTCATGTGCCTGGAGCAGCCACTGTCTATGATCCAGACATTTTTGTTCGTCTTCAGCTGTCCCTGCACAAAAGAGAATGATTAGTTACATGTGGAAACCGAAGCCTTGCTTGTATTATGATTATTTGAAGAAGGTAATTAACAGTAATAGATCCTATGGTTGTACTAAGAGGATCTTGAGCTGTTTTTGATAGAGAAATCTCAGTCACTGGTCTTTCTTAGACGTCCACACCACCTTTGGAGTCCTGGACATGACCTTCAAAATTTTAGAAGCTTTTGGAGTTTCAGAAGTATTGATGACTGAACCTTCGGAAGATTCTGCAAACACTGCAGCAGACTTCAGTGCTTCGGAAGAACTCCTTTCTTCCAGACCAAATATTCTTCCGAAGAGAATTTTCCACTTCCCTTCTTGTTAGATTTGGAACTTCCAAGGAAAGTGGTTTTCCTTCCGAAGCTTGAATCTTCTTAGAACTCATTAAAGCCTTTGTTTTGGCCATATGGACAGTACCTTTAGAATAAAGGGACAATCCTTTGCAATGTGAGTGGTGCTGTCACACATAACACAATTCATCTCTTCCTCACCAGAGCCTTGTCTTGAGAGTAAGACTGTCTTTGGTCACTTCCCTTCTCCACCTTCATCTTTGCATATGCTGAGACAGTCCTCTTGGGTAGAGAACTGTGCTTGGAGTTTGATGGACCAGGCTATGCAGCAGTGATACACAGCAGATCAGTCTTCTTCTTGCTGCTGAGATGAGTTGAGCAACAACCAGAACTCTCGGTAGAGGAGTTTTGGTTGATGTTTTCAGTCCCTACCACTTTAAACCCTGCAGAAATAAAAACTTGTTTCTACATAGAGTCGATAGTAGCCTTGATCTCTTGAGCCTTCCTTGCCTTTCTTTTGCTCTTTCTGATCAACTTCTTCTCATGGACTTGGTTATCACAGTCTTCACTCTCTCCTAAGAAGGATAGTGGCCCTTCTTGGAATCCTCCTCTTCACTCTTTGTAGAGGCATTCTTCACTATCTCTTCTTCATCCTCCTCACTCATAGGATCTATGAGAGGAATCTCATCTTCACAAGTTCCACACCTAGGAGATCTTACTTACAAGATTGTGTGTGGTGGAGCTACCTCATTGGATCCCAGTCCCTATCTGTTTTGATAGCACACCTTGTTGTGTAGGGATGAGGATATCATGTTTTTGAAGGTCTCTTCTTCAAGAACACTCTTTTCTGCGCTGGCTTTGCTCATCACAAGCTCAGCCTGGCACTCAGTTAACTTGGTTATGAGGTCTTTAATTTGAGTGCTAAAATCTATGTGTTCATGTTTTAGAACTGAAATGGTTTTCTCTAAGTCCTCTATTTTCAGCTTATAATCATTTTCAGACTTTCTAAAATAAGATTTCAAAATGTTTAAGGACTCAATATCAGATCTCAGTTCCAAGTTATAGGACCTGTACCTGTAAACTTTAGCAATGCATTCAGGAGTACAGAGATGTTCCAATACCTTGGCTTCATCATGATCTGCCATCAGTGCTTGGTTTGGAGAGGCATCTTCAACCTGAAAGCTCCAGTCAAAGCCTCCTTCTTCAACAGCAACAGTAGCTTGCTGCTTTGACTTCTCATTATGGAGAGCTTTGTCAGTGTAGTTTGGTCTGGATTGTGTTTGGCCACCATTTGTTCTAGGTGCCTTACACTCTCTAGCAAAGTGGCCCATTAGGTTACAGTTGTAACATTTTACTTTGCCTTTGTCCAGTCCAAACTTTCCACTAGTTGCATTGCTTGGAAACTTCCTTCCAGTCCTTTTGTAGAACTTCTTGGCTCTGTGAGTGAGAAGAGCCATCTGCTGGACTATTTCCATGTATTCCAGATCATCTGGATGGATATAGTCTAGGTCTTCAAGAGTGAAAAGAGAGTTGCCATAGCTTTCATCAGAAGACACAAAAGGCTGAGAAGAGCCTGTCTCTTGGAATGGGCTTCCTTGAGTAGAGTTCTCCTTTGGTGTCTCTAGGAAGGTGATGAAAGGACCCTTGGGTGAGTTGTCAGGGTCGCATAAGAGATGATGTCTGGGTTCTATGCTATCCCTTTCAACCACATGTAGGGCTGAACCCATTTGATTCGTGGAGTTTCCTGATGAACCTTGCATGTTCATCTCCTTCTGGTATCCACAAGGAATCCCATATAACTCTGTCATAGTAAGAGTTTTGAGATTTTAAGTTCTCTTGATCACCACAGAGTAGTGCGTCCACTGCCTAGGAAGTGAGGACATGAACTTCATTACAATGTCTCTGTTTTCAAGAGAAACTCCTCCATCCGCTAGGGTATCCACAATCTCAACATACCTGAAGTACTGCTTAGTCATGGTTTCACCTGTTTTGAAGGTGAAGTTTTCAAACTACTGCTTCAGGAGATCCTTCTTGTTCTCCTTGGCTTCAAAAGAACCCACATACATCAGTTTCAGTCATCCCACAACTGCTTGGCTGTTTTGCACTTCTTGAAACCTCTATACACAGAGTTTGAAGAGCAGTTTGAAGAGCTGTCATGGCTTTTCTATCTATCTCTACTCTCTTCCATCTTTATCAGAGTAGTTAGCCATATCTTTGGGGATCATACCAGCACCAGAAGTAGAAGGTGTGCTGGGTATGAAAGGTCCGTTCTCAATAGACTCCCACATTCTTGAATCAAGAGACCTCATAAAACCTTCTATTCTTAAACACCACGTGTCAAAATCATCAAGAGTGATCAGTGGGGACTTGTTCATGGTTCCAGTTTCCATATCAGTTTTGGAAATGGCTGCCATTTGAAAAGTTTAGTTTTTGTGTGTGTGAGGGATCTAAAGATGGTGAGATCTTATATCAGGAGCCTGGAATGCTCTCATACCAAATGCAGGATCGTTGAATGGTGAAGAGTTACAACACAACAACACAAAGAGACACAAAGAGGAGATAAACTAAACTTAGATCAAAAAGTAAACTAGATTAACCAAGTGGTGACACTAAGAACACAAGTAATATATGAGACAGAACACAAAGAACACAAGTGTTTGGTTTTCAAGAATGCAGTATATTGCCTTCTTTATGTTCTATTACAAGTGTTACAAAAGCATATTCGAAAGATACAAGAACATGAGATATTACAAAAAAGATAAAGTACATAAAGTAGAAAGTTACAGACTCAAGACCTCAATGTACAGTTACCAAAAGCATAGACCTTTTCACCAAACCATGTTAGTTGGTGACTTGCAGAGTTGCAGCGGAAAGGTGTCTAGCTTTATGGAATAGTACATCAGATAAAGCATGTTACTAAAAGTTTTCAGAAGAAATCTGTCTTCATGAACTTGAAGCTTGGGAAGACTTTGTCTCTGAGGCTTCGGAAGACTTCATCTTTGGCTTTGGAAGATGTTGGTCTTGGCTTCGGAAGATTTCACACTTAGAGTATTTCTGTTGCAGATGTGAAACTTACGAAGCATTCCACTTCAATGCACTTGTGCAGCATGCTGGAAAGACTAAAGATGTTTAGGTTGCATCAGCCTCTTCATTAATCTCTACACATACATATATACATATATATATATATATACACACACACACACACACACATATTTATAGGGGAGGTTCAAATGAAACCATTTTTTTGTGAAAACTCTAGGAACTGATCTCAGCCACTTTTTTTTATCACATGCCATTTCCCCTTTTATTTTAAAACGTTCATTACTTTTATTCACGACATTATTTTTTCAAAAAAAAATCACCATGAAATTCAGTATTTTTTTTATCTTTCCAACGCTTACTATATTGATATACTTTTCAAAAAAATCGTACATCCGTTGTTTACATATGTGTAAATCTCGTTATACACATGTGTAGTACTGGATTTACACATGTGTAAAACGGATTTCGTTAAAAAACAGGACTTTTTTTATTTTTTTATGTAAGAGTGAAAGTAGGGAAACATTTGTATTTTTATTTTTTTTATTTTTTATTTTTATGTAATTTTTTTATTTATAAATTTTTTAAATATGTTTTTGTTAATTACAATTTTGCCATTGAGAACTAGTGGTTGAAATTGGTTCTTAAAGTTCTCACAAAAACACTAGTTCTCATTTGATCCCTCCGATATATATATATATATATATTATATATATCTATATATATATTACGTATATATATATATATACGTATATATACGTATACGTATATATACGTATACGTATATATACGTATACGTATATATACGTATACGTATATACGTATACGTATATATACGTATACGTATATATACGTATACGTATATATACGTATACGTATATATACGTATACGTTATATACGTATACGTATATATACTATACGTATATATACGTATACGTATATATACGTATACGTATATATCGTATACGTATATATACGTATACGTATATATACGTATACGTATATATACGTTACGTATATATATAGGTATATATATATAGGTATATATATATATACGTATATATATACATATACGTATATATATACAATATATATACATACATACCTATATATATACATGTATATATATATATATATACATATGTATATATATATATATGTATGTAGAGTCTAATGAAGAGGCTGATTCAACCTAAACATCTTTAGTCTTTCTTGCATACTGCACAAGTGCATTGAAGTAGAATGCTTCGGAAGTTTCACATGTGCAAGAGAAATACTCTAACTGTGAAATCTTCTGAAGCCAAGACCAACATCTTCTGAAGCCAAAGATGAAGTCTTCCGAAGCCTCAGAGACAAAGTCTTCCGAAGCTTCAAGTTCATGAAGATAGATTTCTTCTGAAGAATTTTAGTAACATGATTTATCTCATGTACTGTTACATAAAGCACGACACCTTTCCGTTGCCACTCTGCAAGTCACCAACTAACATAGTTTGGTGAAAAGGTCCATGCTTTTGTAAGTGTAAGGTCTTGAGTCTGTAACTTTCTCCTTTATGTACTTTATCCTTTTTGTAATAGATAAGGATGTGAGCTATGGCATGTCATAGTCACCAGTCAAAAGGCAATCTGCCTTTTGACTCTACAATTGATTTTGTGTGTGTCTAGTCAATTGTATCAAGCTGGCTTTCAAGTATAGCCGGCTGTAGGATGTTGTATAAGTATTGTTAGGACCTGGTATTCGACTGAAATACCTAGAGATCACGTGTATACCGATCAAATAGTGCGGAATCCTATTTGATTGGCGATCCAATCAGTGAGAACACACGAAGAATCAATCAAGGATTGAAACTAACGTTAGAAATCGATAAGGAATCGATCTAATGTGTTCTATGAACTTGGAGAACCATTTGGAAAGTTTCTGGACGGCTAGGGTTCGTACGGAATTGAACTTGATCGAATCTCTTGTTTTTCATGAATTGAGTTGTATTTATAGGTTGGCACTCTTCAATCGTGCGACTGAACCATTAGTTTGGTTCAGTCGTGCGATTGAACCATGCGGTTGGTTCATTCGTGCGACTGAGTGTTCAGTCGTGCGATTGAGCCAATCTTATGTTACAGTCGTACGACTGATCCAGTCTCCTGGTTCAGTCGTGCGACTAAGTCAATCGTATGAGGTTCTTCATGCTTATGGTTCATTCGCATGAGCCATTCGCATGGGAACTTCATTAAGTTAAGTTTGAATGTTTTAGTTAATTAATATAATATTATATGTAATCATTCAAGTAATCATACACTCAATCAATTCATTTACGACTCATTAATGAACTATTAAACATTATAACCAACAGACTATCAACATCAGTTCATTAATCATACCAAACAAGATCTATTACATCACATATCACGATCTAGGGACATACATGTATCAACAAACTCCCCCTTGGACCTAGATCTCTCTAATGTCTTGTTTTCTTCATTACCTTCTCATATTTCTTGTACTTGTCCTCTTGTGTGACTCCTGCGTGAATATCAAACGCAAAGCAAAGTGGTATAACATTTTGGAACTGGAGGGCTTGTACAATGTCTTGTGTGTCATAGAACAGTGGCCACTTGTATAATGTATAGACATCATTAGCAGACAAGTTGGTTAGCCATATGGGTCGAATACCCTGACAGTATCCATTTGATCCCCTTTGTTCAGAACTATGACAGCTTCAGCAGTTCTCCAATCATAGTACCACCATTTGAAGTGTGGAGTGAAGTCCTGTGGCATTTCCCTGAGAGGGATTCTCGACATAGCGCCAGGAGGACTCCACTTCAACACAATCTTAGGTTTTCCAGTAATGGCATCCATCTCAGACCTTCTAATATACCTTGTAGGTTGTTGAGGTCTGAAGTTAACCCATCTGGTGTGGTACTCTTTCTTGAGGGCAGCCTCAAACCACCTGACATTTTTCTCGTGTCAGCATACAACAACTTCAACTTGGCCAGCTGGTTGAGCTCAAATCCAGGTAGAGTCTTTAGATCATGTGGAAATCTTAAGTACTCTATGCCCTTTTCCCTCTTAACGGCATAAACGTTAAGATCATCAAAATATGCCCATGCTATAATCCTGCCTGACACCATAAGATGTTTCTTGATGCTGTAGAACTTGGTGTAGGCATCCCTCTTCGGTGCATCACGTTGGGCTCTGACTTCCTTAAAACATTCAGCCCATTCAGCCTTTCGAATGTATACATCATCGTTTGAGGCTTGGGCTGTTCCTTCGGACTTTCCTGCTTCCTGCTCCATCTTGTCCAGTACCTCAAACATATCACTGACTAGGGACTCACCCAGATTGGGGACCATATTACCCGCGTTGTCAGCGTATTGAGGGTACTCTTCAGCAGCAATATCTTCAACCTCAACTTCATCAACGTCGTGTAGTTCGTCGTCACTGGTTGAATCAACTGTTGGAGCATCCTTGACAATATCATCAGGATTGAGTCTGAACATTTCTGCCAGTTGCTCGTTAGATAGGTCGTGAATTATTTCACCTTCTTCTGGATAACTCACTAACCTTCTGACAATCCCTTGCACATCAAGAATCATTGTGAGTTGAGACTTGACCTGTTGAAGGGGAGCAATATCAATCTCATCTCTGTGGTACTTTGGATCTGTTTGATTTACACATTTCACATTCAAATCATTAGTAATATATCAATCAAAATTCATTAAGTTAATATAACATCAGTACATCGTTTTTCAATACAGAATACAAAAGTAATTAAATACATAAACATCCACTATTTACTTTTATCCTGTATGCCAGTCTCTTCGTGTGAAGGTGCAGAAGTAGAAGCTGACTGATCCTGTCGGTTCTTTGTTCTCTGCTCTTGACCGGAGCTGAGACAGATTCAGCTGCTTCTCCTTCTTCAGTCTCTTCATCTGCACACCACTCTTCTGTTTTCTCTTCATGAGAATCACTGTCATCATCATCATCATCCTCACTATCTCTTTCTCTTCCTTTATCTTTAGAGGTTCCTCCTTTGATCCTTTTAACTTTAACAAAATGGACCTCTTTGCCTTTTCCAACTCTTCTATCTGCTTACCTCATGTGACGCTTTGTGCTCGGAGTTGTCCAACTCAGTGTTCTGAGCAGCCAATTTCTGGGCCTGCTCCTCATAGCTCGATCATGCTCTGCGATTTTCTACGATTGTGCAGTCAGGTCGGTGAGCTGGTGGATCTGAGAGGTCTTTTCCTCATCAGCCGCCAGCAGTCGTAACACCATTCTGTTTAAGGCTGCCAGCTGTTCCTCTACCCTGATTGGAGGTAGAGGAGATCTAGAGGTGTGTGAGGGGTAGGGTGAGGGCTCGGTTTGGGGCTAGTGGTGGTGGTGGAGGTGGTGAATATCGGGTAAGGTCTGGTGATGGTGGTGGTGAGTGTGGGGTGAATGTAGTAGTGGTAGCAGGGGTCTGGCTTGTGGTGATCGTATGGTGGTGGTTGTGGTTGCTGTGGGGAGAGGTATGGGGTGGAAGGTGTGTCTGCAGAGGTGGTAGTGGTGGAAGGTATGGGGGATGTGGTGGTGATGAAGGTTACCTTACGCTTTTTCTTTTTCTGGCCATGGGGTTGAGCCATCCGTTTCTCCTCGTTCCCCTCGAGGTGGATGCTCCCCCTTCAACCCCGCCTGAGGACTCCGGAGCATATGATGGATTAGTCTCTGTATCTCCGGATCTCTCGGTTGTTCACCGACAACCCTCAACCGTGCTCTGTGGGAACCACTTTCCTTCCCACAGTCCGGGTCAATGGCTCCTCATCAGATTCATCTTCATCTTCCTCGGTAAGCACCAAATCTTGATGGAATCCTGCTGACTCAGTTACCTCAGCAGGTGGAGCCAGACACCGAGGGAACAGAGGCAGACACGGGCCTCGGGATGGAACAGCCTCATCCTCAATGTCATCCTCCTCAGAGTCATCAGTAGGGAGGACAATCGGCTCCCACGTCGAGTCACTGTCCTCGTGACGCCATTGGCGTCTCCCCGGTGCCACATACCTTCATCGCTAAGTGGCCAATCATTCTCTTCACTTGGGGCTTAATCTGCTTTCCCCTGTAACTCTCATTCTGCCCAGAGTAGTATCATCCCTATTTTCCAGAGCCACTGCGTCATGACTCTCTTTGGGCAACTGTGGCAGCTTTCTCGTAGATAAGCTGTAAGAATCTGGGGTACATACAGAACCCCTCTTTCCCTTTACCTCCAAATTCTCCACCAAGTAGGAGAATATCATGCTGGAAAAACTAAAGGGGTGGTTCAGAACCAGTGCCACGTAGGCATTTTGAATCTGGTCTGAGAGGTGTCAAACCCACCCCTCTCGAAGCTACACACTTTAGAATCACGTGTGCTAAGTACTTGTATGGGGGCTCAGGTTGCTCTTGTTGAGCACACCTGAGTTGATATCCCCAGCGTACTTTAGCCTTAGGAAGCATCCTATTACATCAATGGATGTAGTTTTGTAGGATGATCAGCATCCTCCCCGAACTCTAGGACCCTCTGAATACGGCGGCAGAGATCTCAATATCATGGCCCAGTATGGAGCTCCTGATACAGTAAGGCTCACGAGAGCGGTCCACCAAGGCATTTTCCCAGAATGCCTGATGGAGTGATCTGTAAGGCGTGCAAGGAGTGGAGATCGCCTTATAGATCCGGGACCGTCTCAGAAATGCAATTATGTCGGTAAACTCAGCCCCGTTCCTAGTGCTGTGATCCAAGTGGGCCAGATGTTGGCTTGGGATTTATGGTCCACTTTCTGCCATTTATCTGTAACACACAAGACATAGAACTATTAATACATAAGACATGAAAACTTCTGTTCTAAGTGTAAAGTTGAAAGTCATTTTGATTCATTCATGCGAATGAATCATGCGACTGAAGTCAGTCGCCTGTTTGAGACAAGCGACTGAGTTCAATCGGGTGTTTGAGACATGCGATTGAGTTCAATCGGCTGATTGAGGCATGCGATTGAGTTCAATCTGCCAACTGGACTCATTCGGGTGGTTCAGTCGGCCGAATGATCCAACCGCAAGGTCAATCGTGCGATTGGAGTTCATTCGAACGACCATCGCTTGCCCCACTGTTCGATCCCTGTGGGTCGAATCTTGACCCTTCTAAGTCTTTTAACAGTGTGTAATGGTCTATTAGTCTCGTATACTTGTCACTAATAACCTATTAAACTCAATTTTAACATTTTGCTTCATTTACATAGGTGATTAGGTCGATCGCAGGTCGGTTCTTGATTTAATCCAATGTCGCTATTGTAGTTCGGTGATGTACTGATTTTGGTATGATTCAAGAAGTAGTGTACCTGTAAAACGTCACTGGAATGAAGAATCATACGCAAAGTATATCAGAATCGGAGGCAATTTCGACAGGGTAACGGTAATTAGCGCGATTCGGGGTGTTTTGGGAGTGATGAGTGATATGCGATCGATTAAGACCTTTAAATACTAAACCTAGGTTCATTCGGCTGACTGGCCTCAGTCGCTAGTTCAATCGGGCGACTGAGGTTCAGTCGTACGATTGGCCTAGTCAATCGCATTCAGTCGGCTACTGAGTCTCAGTCGGTCGACTGACTCATTCGGTCTCCTTCATTCGCCCCTTTAGTTGACCGATTGAGCCTCAGTCGGTCTCCTGTTTCATTCTCCCCTTCCATTCGGTCGAATGAAACAATTTCATGTCCATTCGGCCGATTGGAAGCCATTCGTATAGTTGGTCGATAACCATGATCCACTAGTGCGAATGGGTCACACTTTGTGAGTTTACAGTCATTTTAACATTTACTATTCAGACCCTTTTCACTTTTGATAATAAATTGTAAGCTCTTAACCAATTCAGTCACTTCAGACGTGACCTTTTAAATTTTAAAACCATGTGGCCATCTCAGACATGACCTTTTTAGGTAAGTTAATTCCCTTCTGATTTCCCTGATGTAGTCTGACAGACACACAACTTAAAATATAAGCATAGTAACTTAAACTAACTACACAACTTAAGTTTATGTTTGGATTTTTTGTGAGAGATAAAACCCTAAGATGAAAATCTAGGGATTTGATAGGAGTAGACAGCTTTACTTAGATTGATCATATCCGGACCAAATCAATTTTGGAATCATACTAATATCAAATCATTTTTGGACTTGTTATTAAAGCTCTTTGATGCTTAAATTCTCGGTATTCATCCAGAGTCGTTAGCAACTTAAGGAAATCATACTGAAACTCTTAGATCTTCACATTGAGTTAAACTTTTGAGAAGGTAGCCACTAAGATTGTCAGTATATTTGTCCACTTAAATCCATACACAGACTTTTGACGCAGACTGGTGACTGATTTAGGTTTAATTATTTCAGCTAACATTTGTGGATCCCACACTTATATGGTAATCAACATTCCTCAGAGGTTTTGAGCGGTCTACGGGTATATTACAAGAAGAGACTATTCTTAGAGCTTTCAAAGAGAAGCCTGTCTCAGGTCAGTGCCATCGCCCAGCAGAGAGGCGGCAAACAACAATGAATTCTAGAATATCTAGGTTATGCTTATCCTCAGGTCAGTGCCATCGCACAGCAGAGAGGCACACACCTATCTCCTTTTAGAGTAGCTTACTTTTATTTTACACAAAATGCACCAACAACATGAGCCATTAGCTTTATTGAATTTGTCTTTCATTTTTTCTTGCTTTGCTCTAATTTTGGTCATCCGCACACTTTTGTGGCGTTTAAATGCTCATTACCCCTTATTGGAATATATTGATTGTGTTAACCAGTGATAAGATGGAAGTCCACAGTCAGTTGAACAGCATAGTTTGATCTTGAGATCACCAATCAGGTCTAATTGTCTATTGTGTTGAATCTACCACATATCATTTGTGGTCTAGCCCTCTAAGTCTACTTTCTGTGTCACCTTAGGAGTTGCCAGTTTTCTATCGTTTTCCCGTTTTATATGCTTAGACTACGCAGACTTATACTTTGAACTTTTGCATCTTTTCAAACCTTAATTTTAAATCCCTCTTGATTGTTCCTGTGTACTATCATATTCCAAGGTATTGAATCAGTATCACAGACACAATCTACCTTATTTCAGCTAGTTACCCCTTCTCCCTCATTTTTTTTTATTTTTTTTTAATATTAACTTGCTGACATATTCTCCCCCTAAAATACTAAAATCATTTCGGATTTAATTATTTTTGGATTTTAATAAACAGCAAGGTAACATGAAGTTAAATGTAACAGACAAAAAAAAAGATAACATAAGATAAAGTAAACTTTAACGAAACTACATCGGACTACACATTATTTTCATCAGGAATTACCTCATTTTCTTTTTAACGCCGTTGACCTCTAGCAAGTAATGAAAACGTGGTTTATCAAAGGCTTTTGTATAGAGGTCAGCACGTTGAAAATCAGTATTAATTTTAACCACATCTATTAAGTTCTTTTCAAAACAGTCTCTTATGAAGTGGTATTTAATACCCATGTGTTTGGTCTTAGGATGTTGAACCGGGTTTTTGGTTACTGCAATTGCAGCAGAGTTATCAACAAAAATAGGAGTAGACGAGAATTTCAAACCGTAATCCCGCATTTGCTGTTGAATCCAAATGATTTGGGAACAGCAACTTGCAGCAGCAACATATTCGGCTTCACAGGTTGACAATGCAACCGATGTCTGCTTCTTACACTGCCATGTAACTAATCTTCTCCCAAAGAATTGACACCCTGCTGATGTAGACTTGTAGTTCATTTTGCAGCCTCCATAGTCCGAGTCACTATACGCTGTGAGCTCAAAATCGTCATCATGAGGATACCACAACCCCAAGGTGGGTGTACCCTTTAGATAGCAAAAGATCCTTTTGACCCCGATTAGATGATTGACCTTAGGTTTAGCCTGATATCTGGAACATAAACATGTAGCATACATGATATCAGGTCTTGAGGCAGTGAGATACATGAGGGATCCAATCATTCCTCGGTACATAGTGGCATCTACAAGATCTCCACTCTCATCAGGTGCTATATCATGATTCGTAGCAAGTGGAGTCCCAGCAGCAGAAGCATTCTCCATGTCAAAGCGACTGAGAATGTCTCCTACATACTTGGTCTGATGTAGAAAGATCCCATTAGGTTTTGATCCACCTGTAACCCGAGAAAGAACTTCATCTTCCCCATTGCACTCATCTCAAACTCTTTCTTCATCACTGCTTCAAACTCTTTGCATAACTCTTCGTTCTTTGACCCGAAGATTATGTCATCAACATAGATCTGTACAAGCAGTAGGTCACCATCCTTTTCTTTAATAAACAGTGTACAGTCAATGACTCCCCTGCGAAAGCCGTGTTTCACAAGATGAGTCGAGAGTTTCTCGTACCAAGCTCGAGGAGCTTGATGAAGCCCATATAAAGCTTTGTCGAGCTTGTAAACTCTATCCTGATGATAAGGGTCTTCAAATCCCTCGGGTTGACTGACATAGACTGTTTCCCTTATTTCACCATGAAGGAATGCACTCTTCACATCTAATTGGTAGACTTTAATCTTCATGTACGAGGCATAGGCGAGGAAGATACGAATAGCTTCCATCCTTGCCACGGGTGCAAACACTTCGTTATAATCAACACCCTCGCCATGGCGAAAACCTTGAACCACAAGTCGAGCTTTGTTCCTTATGATGACTCCTTGGTCATCCTTCTTAGATTTTAGTACCCATTTGGTGCCAATGACTTTAGCACCTTTAGGTCTATCTACCAGTGTCCATACACCTAACTTCTTAAACTGCAGAAGTTCATCTTGCATGGCAGTCACCCACGCCTCATCATTTAGTGCTTCACTAACATATTTTGGCTCAACCTGCGAGACAAAACAGCGATAAGCACCATCATGTATGTAACCCTTCTCCATAACTGAGGCGTAATCAGCTGAGTATAGCTGATTTCGGGTTTGTACTCCTGATCGGACATCTCCAATAACATTGTCAAGGGGATGATAGACGTTTAGTCGTGATCCTGGAGTAGTCGGCACAGTCACCTCCGAACCAAGATTGTGAACATTTTGGTCTGCATCTGAGGAGGTTGGAGTTTGAGGTTCCGAAGTCGAGGGTGCATCACTTGTGGATGCTTGTGGACTTTCAGGAACTGGAACCTGTTCCTCCTGACCGTTCTGGTCATCTGCTTCAGTTTCATCTTGAGAGGAGGAGTCACTTTCATTGACTACCCCTTCTGACTGAGTAGATGACTCTCCCTGCGTGCTGGATGGAGTGTTTAGTATATCATACATCATCCTAGTAGCTAACTCATCATCCGAGGGAGAGAAGGGATGTTGAAGGATTTGAAGAATCCATCATAATCGAAGAAGTATGCAGGTCCTTTGCCTGAGGTGGTGTGGTATATCTCTGAACGTCGACATTACACCACACTTCTACAAGACCCGTTGAGTTATTGTAAACTCACTTGTTCGGTATGTTGTATCCTAGAAAAATTCCTTCCACTACCTTCTCGCTGAATTTTCCTTCTTGTGTCTTCTTCAGAAGTGTACACGGTGCGCCAAAAGGTTCAAGGTACTCCAAATTCAGTTTGCGTCTTTGAAGTAGCTCATAACATGTGTTTCCATGGCGCTTGACTATTAGGACTTTGTTCAGTGTATAGCAAGCATTTGCCACTGCCTCGTTCCAGAATTGGATAGGCAGTTTCGAGTCTGCCAGCATAGTCCGGGCTGTTTCTATCAAGCTCCTGTTCTTTCTCTCAGCAACTCCATTCATCTGAGGTGTGTAGGCAGAAGTGAATTGATGCACAATTCCCTTTTCCTTGCAGTATGCCTCCATCCCTTGATTCTTGAATTCTGTCCCGTTGTCTGAACGTATTTGTCGAACTTTGAGCTTGTAGAGTGATTCCAGTGTGGTTACTAATTCCTTGAATGTCTCCAAAGTTTCTGATTTTGATTTCAGAAACATGACCCAAGTGAACCTTGAGTAGTCATGAGTGACCACATAACAGTACGCGTCGCCTGCGATGCTCCTTGTACTAACTGGACCGAACAGATCCATGTGAAGAAGCTCAAGAGGAAGTTCTATTGAATGAACTTTCTTTTCCTTATGAGACTTCTTAGTCTGTTTGCCCTTCTTGCAAGCTACACAAAAGTCAGGAAGTTGGAAGTTCTTGACATTCACTCCTCTAACTAAATCCTTCTAAATCAAATGATTCATCTTCCTTTGACTAATGTGTCCCATTCTCCGATGCCAGGAGATGGAATCCTTCTCAGTAGCTTTAGATAAGAAACACTGAACCTCCTGAGCCGTTGTGGCAGCTGTTGACAGATCCAAGACATAAAGGTCTTTATATCTTGAAGCAGTCATCAGAACTTGGTCTTCTGGGGTCATATATTCTTTCTTCAGCACGTAACACTTCTGATTATCGAAGACGACTTTAAAGCCTTTATCACAGATTTGGGACACACAAAGTAAGTTGTTCTGAAGTTGTTGAACGTAGTTCACTTTATCAAACTTAACTTTCTGATTTCCCACTTCTCCCTGAGCTGTGATATAGCCTCTTTTGTTTCCTGCAAAGGAAACATGCCCTCCATTTATTTGTTTGACGTTAGATAAAAGAGCGCTATTTCTTGTCATGTGCCTGGATGCTCCGCTGTCTATAATCCATGTGTTAGTGTCAGCACTATATCGAGCACCCTGCGCATACAAAGTAAAAGAATCAGTTTAGGTTAGGAACCCAAGCTTTGACTGTCTTGGGTTTCCCAGAGGCATAACACATCATGAACTTCACCCATTGACCCTTAGAAGGTGAGGGTAGCTCAGGTTCTTTCTTGTTATCAGTATCGGACACGAGGGTGGATTTTTCTTTCCATAAGCTAGATTTGTGCAATGCCTGTTTATGATAAACAGTCGTCTGGCTTACAGGTTGGACTTTAGGGTCACTAGCTCTTCTAGGTGGAGTTAGAGAACTCCGCTTAGAAGACCTAGGTCGAGAGTCCAGAAGATCAATCTTCTTCCAAGGTGTCTGATAGACATGACAGTCGGAAGCAATGTGTCCACATTCTCCACAGTTGTAGCATGACCTACTATCAACTTTATGAGTAGACTTTCTTTGTGGAGAAGTGTGTGATACTCTAGTAACATCAATCACTTTAGTTTTTGACTCTTGGATGTTTGATGTTCTCTCTGGTGTAACAAACTTTACTTATTTAACCTGTTTTACTTTTTGGTTAGCTGGTTTTTGACTTGAAGCATGTGAAAAAGTAACATTTGAAGTCCTTTTAGGTTCTGATTTGACTCTATTTGATCCTGACTGTAAATTAACATTTTCAACTTCATTTTCCAGGTTAACACATGGCATTTTACCCTTGCCATTGAAGTGGCCTCCTTTTGTTTCTTACCTGATTCAGTAGATGAACATGAGGTGTCTGGATCAGTAACAAGAGGAGTGGTCACCACATGATCCTTGATGGGGTTTATCTTACTGGTCTAGACTTGGTGTTCATCAGGTCACAGGTGGTGGTGGAACCACTTTGTAGCCTAATCCCTCCCCGTTATTCCTTTCTCTTACTAAGTGTTGAACTATGTGTGAAGAACTAGTCCAACTATGCAGTTTCTGTTTTAATGAATTAACTTCGACTTCTAAAACTGCTTTTTGTTTCTTAGTGTCTTCTAGGGAGTTAAGATAGTACCTAATGTCGTTTGCTTGGTTTAAAGCCACTCGGTTCCCGAAGTTGTTTGGTCAATAGGTCTATCTTTTCTTTATAACAATGCTCATTTTGTTTTAGCACTCTATTTGCCTCAGTGCACACACGTAAATCTTTTACTAAGTTATCATTATGGTCTAATAACCTTGCAAATTTTTCATTTATGCTCTTCATAAACGTGTCACAATCAGAACAAGCATGGTTATTAAAAAGTCGGTCAGTGGTACTTACCTGAGTTGGTCCAGAAGTATTAGCCATCAGTGCTGCATCAGATGATTCTGGTTGTGTCGACTTTGGCTTTTCAGTCTCTGAGGTGGAGACTTCCTCATTTGGCTTGTAGCTGACCTCGGCTGCAGTTGTTTCTTCACTATGTGACATTGCAATTTCAACTGCTATATCACCTTCACTCGCAGAATCATCGTCAATATCCTCGACACTGGCAATGTTAGATTCTCCTGGTGAGAGAAACCTGAAACTCAAATCCTGTCCTTCATCATCATGAGCAGTTAGTGCTTTAGGGTCCTTGTTTGATGAAGTAGAATTAGAGGGTTGCTTGTCCTGGCGAGTAAATGATGAGAACGGGTTCCCATTCCCCGTCTTCTTTGGCTTGACACATTCTCGTTTGAAGTGCCCCTTCTCACCACAGTTAAAGCAGGTCACTTTACTCTTGTCGAAGCCAAAGGTGGTGTCCTTAGTAGGATCAAGTTCTGTCCAGTCTTTTTCACAAACTTTTTCGCCCTTCGAACAGCACTTGCTAAGGCCCACATTATATCCATTCTTTCGAGCTCCATCTCATCCACTGCTCGTAGTCCTCATCTGCCAGATGGCAGTTTCCAATCTTCCCAGCAACAAGTCCATCATATGAATGAACCAATGCTGCTAGGAGATCCATATGCTCTCGTGCTACTTCCATGGTCACATTACCGAAGTTCTCGGTCTTCAGTTTAGTAGCGTTAGCTTCTGATCCAATATGATGGGTACATGATGACCCAGACGTGTCTGATCCAGAAGTAGAGGCATGTGAAGGACCTGACGAGCTAGACACAAAAGCAGTCTGGAGGGGTGCTCCAGATGCCTTAGCTTGAGGTGTGGCGTTGTATAAAGCTGGATTTTGTGTGTACGAAGACTTCTGAACTCTATACTTCATCCTTAGTGCTTCTTCTCACAATTTAAGAATGAAGTCATTTATATCCAGCTTTACAAGGATTCCATTCTGTCTCAGGTTAGACACGAATGTAGCCCACTTATCAGGCAACCCGTTTGCGAAATTGCTTACTTTTTCTTCCATGGTAGTAGCCACTCCATGTGTATGCAATTCGCTCATCAAATGGTAGAATCTATCTATGACGTTGTCCAAGCTTTCATTACCAATTGATGAGAAGTTATCTAATTCCTTCTTTAACTCCTTTGCTTTGATTGCCTTCAATGATGCGTTACCATCATATCTCTTCTCTAGCGCATCCCACAGTTTCTTAGACAGCTTGTTCTCGGAATACTGGTGGAATATGTCTTTGGGGATAGACTGAGTGATCAATGCATATACTCTTTTCTCTGCATTGTACTTTATTTTCTGTGCGTCGGTCATCCCGCTTAATGTTAGTTTAACCCCATCAGCTCCCACTGGTGTACTATAACCTGTTTCAATGGCTTCCCACAGATTCGGATCTACTCCATTAAGGTAGATCTCAAAACGTTGTTTCCAGTGGGGAAACTCATCTAAAGTCAAGAGCTTTGGTGGTTTATTGTGATTCCCCACCTCACTCTCAAGCAGCAACAGATTCTGTATCCTTGAGTCTTTCCGAGCAGTAAAGGCTGACATCTGATCTTCCATGATGAATAAACTTATAATCTAATCAAACAAACTTTTACTGATACGACTGAAGGATGCGACTGAGCTAATCGTGCGTATAAGCTCTGCGATTGGTTCAATCGTGCGAATGAACTGGGCGATTGGTTCAGTCGTGCAAATGAATCTGGTACGTATGAGCTATGCGAATGAATGGTTCAATCGGCCGAATGAAGGTGCGACTAGGTCCAATCGTGTGTATGAGTAGTACGAATGGAGTCCAGTCGTACGAATGAGTCAGTCGTGCGATTGAAGCCGCTGCTTTGCGAAAATTTCTAGGTTTGACGGTTTTCAGCCGTAAAAACTCGAAATTTTACAAGTTCTGATAGCCTGAGTCCGTAGAAACCAAATGTCGATGAGCAGGGAACTTCCAAGATCACTTTTGATGCCAAAGATTGCGTTTTTAGTGTAAAACCACAAACTTTATGCAATCTTGATTGAATCAACACGTAATCAAGAGCCAATAGCTCCGATACCACTTGTTAGGACCTGGTATTCGACTGAAATACCTAGAGATCACGTGTATACCGGATCAAATAGTGCAGAATCCTATTTGATTGGCGATCCAATCAGTGAGAACACATGAAGAATCAATCAAGGATTGAAACTAACGTTAGAAATCGATAAGGAATCGATCTAATGTATTCTATGAACTTGGAGAACGATTTGGAAGGTTTCTGGACGGCTAGGATTCGTATGGAATTGAACTTGATCGAATCTCTTGTTTTTCACGAATTGAGTTGTATTTATAGTTGGCACTCTTCAATCGTGCGACTGAACCATTAGTTTGGTTCAGTCGTGCGATTGAACCATGCGGTTGGTTCATTCGTGCGACTGAGTGTTCAGTCGTGCGATTGAGCCAATCTTATGTTACAGTCGTACGACTGATCCAGTCTCCTGGTTCAGTCGTGCGACTGAGTCAATCGTATGAGGTTCTTCATGCTTATGGTTCATTCGCATGAGCCATTCGCATGGGAACTTCATTAAGTTAAGTTTGAATGTTTTAGTTAATTAATATAATATTATATGTAATCATTCAGTAATCATACACTCAATCAATTCATTTACGACTCATTAATGAACTATTAAACATTATAACCAACAGACTATCAACATCAGTTCTTTAATCATACCCAAGAAGATCTATTACATCACATATCACGATCTAGGGACATACATGTATCAACAAGTATCTCATGCTCTTGTATCTTTTGAACATGCTTTTTGTAACACTTGTAATAGAACATAGAGAAAGAAATATACTGCATTCTTGAAAACCAAATACTTGTGTTCTTTGTGTTCTATTTCTTATATTACTTGTGTTCTTAAGTATCATTACTTGGTTAATCCAGTTTACTGTTTGATCTATGTTTACTTTATCTGCTCTTTGTATTGTTGTGTTGTAACTTGAATAGATCTTTCTTAAAACTAATTCTTATTATTTGTTAAAAATATGTGTGTCCTAAGTTTTCTAGTTCATCACTTTCATAAGCTCATGTTTTCTTTGGATGAACATTTCTTTTTGAAGATTTTCCTTAGATTTTTAAAAATTTCAGATGCTTCGGATGTTATGTGTTTCACTTCGGAACTAAATCATGCCTTCAAAATAAATAACTGTCTGACAAATTTACCTTCGTAAGAGTTTTCAAATTTATCTTCCGAAGCTAAAATACTTGTCGTAGACACTTAATCATTTTGAAGGACCATTTACTTCCGAAGCAAAATTAACTCTCCGAAGCTTTGTTTTGTTTATACACAAAGCACTCAAGTTTTAATTTATCTTCCGAAGCAAAAGTTTCAAACCTCTCAGGAAATTCTTTCGAAGTCATTTTAGCTTTGGAAGCTTTTTGTTTTCCAAGAAAACTACTTTTTGAGCAAAAAGTAAACTACTTTTTCACATATGGGACGGACATCCGGATTTCAAAGTTTATCCTCTTTCATTAAACTTTATCTAAAATCCCTCTCTCATATAAACTCAACGGTTTCCCCCCTCTTTCTATCATCTGTTCTTACTCCAAACCTAAAACCCCAAATTTCTCTCTGAAATTTCTTTCTTTCTTCTTTCTTCATCCCTAAGCTACTTCAAAATGGCCAACCTTGCTCACGGAAATGATCCTAACTTTTCCATGCAGCTACGCAGACAACACAATCCTAACTCTTGCTATGTTACGCTCTGAGAAAGATTCTCATTTCTTAGAGGTTTGCCGTTTCTTATCTCTGTCCAACTACTTCACCTCCCTAACCATTGATCCACCACTCTATAAGGATCAGTTTCTTTAATTCTAGAAGACCTGCCAAGAGGTCATTATGGATGGGGAGAAGGCACTGTCTGCCACAGTGCAGGGGAGAACAATCTTCATCACTCCGGCCATCATCAACCGACATCTTTAGCTGGATGATGAAGAAGGTGAGCTGTTTTTCCCAAAGGAAGCTGTTAATCATTCCTTTGAACAAATGGGGTATGAGGGAGATTTCTTTGTAAAGACCTTCAGGAAAGGGAAGGTCTCATCCCAATGGAGATTCCTGCTCCATGTTGTCATCCACACCTTATCAAACAAGCATAGTGGATGGGACCAGATTCTAGAAGATCTCTCCTTCATAGTCCATGGAATGGTTCAAGGGGTAAAATTCAGGTACTCTCAGTTTGTTTATACAAATTTACTTGCAAATTTAGACTCCTTAGAATATTACATGTTTCCTAGATATGTCCAGTGCATTCTTAACTGTGAACTGGGCTCACAGTTAAGGGAAACAGATAACATTCTTAAATTGGACAGATGAAGCCCGACATCTTTAAAATACTGAGAAAGTCCACTGTTGGATTCTCTGGGGTAGAAGCAACCCTAGTCTCAAAAATGTTAGAGCTCAGTGCTCAAAGTAACAACCTAGCAGCACAAGCTAGTGTTGAACCCACACCTGCTGCTTCCCAGCCACCCACACAGCCTCAAATCTCCATCACCTACCAAAGAAAATCCAAACGCAACCCTGCTCAGATGATTCAGTCTATGAAGGCTCCTATATACTTTCCCATACAAGAAGTAGTGGACACTGGAGCTCCCACTTCTCCTGTGGAGCAAACCACTCCCATCCCTTCAAGAATCAGTGCTGAGGTTCCTCATGCTCAGCCTGATGAGCTCATTAGCCCTACTGCCTTAAGCCATCACTCTGAGTCTCAACGCTCAAGTGATCAACCTTCAGGGGACAGTTACCATCCAAGCCTATAGATCTAACCCAACCCATTCCCAACCTTGAGTTCTATACTGATGAAGATACAGGTTTCAGTGATTACATTGAATCTCTCTTCTTTCCTTCTACTCAAAGAGAGATGAGTACTTCTGAGTCTCCTACATCTATCCCATATCAGTCACCTACAACTGAGGTGGACACTCCTGAACCTGTTCAGGATGTCCATGTGGAAGAGGCTCTCACTTCTGAAAGTGATTACATCATTAAGACCTCAACCATGGCAACTCAGCCCACTAACATCTCAACTGAGACTGCCAGTGAGCAGAAGAAATCCAGTAGCCAAGAACTTAGAACTGGTCATGAGAGAAAGGACTCTGGTCCAACCTTCTACCCCCACTGATTCTTCTGATGAAGATGTGGGGGATCTAAGACTAAAAATGCAAAAACTGTCTAAAACATGCACTTACCTAGTCTAAAAGGTCAGCCACCTTGAATCTCATGTGATTACCTTACAAAACAGGATCAATGATCAACAACTTGAGATTTCATATCTTAAGGAAAAACTAGGATGTGATTGACCTATCCTTAAGGAGAACTCAACCAGGAACACAAGAACCTATGGATGTGATTGACCTATCTTCCAGCTCACCTATGCAAGTGGATGATGCTACCAAAAAGGGGGAGAAAGTCATTACCGGCACAGAACCTGGGAGTTCTCTGAGAGAATGGACATTGAGGACTCACCATCCTCACTTGCAACTGTGCCTTCTCAGCAACCTCCTCTAGTTCACATTCATGTGGACTACACAGACTCCTTCATACAGAGTCTGTTTGCGGATGGGATACTAAGGGCTATGTCACCTTCACCATCCTTCAATCAGATCATTGGGTGGAGGTAAGACAACAACAGGAAGGCCCTCGTAATCATAAGAGTTCAAGGACATCAACAAGTCTTTAATTTTCAGAACTTGGACTACTATGAAGGTCTGGATCTAGTCAACATGCCACTTGTCAACCCAAGCCAATCAAGACAAGCTGACAGACTGGCTAAAAGAATCCAAGATAGGATCATTGCAGAGTTCAGCCTACGAAGGAGACTAAGGCAATCAGGCAATGTCATCGGTCAACTGGATGTTGAAGCAGACCCTAAGATTAGCTTCATAGGGGAAACCTTGACTAAAGGCCCAGTGACAGAACCTGAGAGCCCTATCTCATCATCTCCAACTGTTGCAAAGATCCATATTCCTTTTGAAACACCTGCTGGTGAAGGTGCTTCTCAACCTCTCTCCGGCCTGAGCTCAGATGCTGCAATGAGCAATGAAGGCCAAAGCTCTCTCCACCCTGAGTCACAAGGTTTGTGAGTGACAAAGGGAAAAGAAAGATGACATCTAAGGAGATTGAGGAGGAGGAGAAAGAGAGGAAAAGGAGGCTAAATGGAGAAAGTTCCTCTACTGAGTCTCCAAGACTCATGGAGTCTGTAATCAGGGTTGCCCCCAGACCAGATACTCGAATTATGAGTTAAGGGCAGTCAGGATTAACTATCTGCAGAATAAGAACAATGACATAGATAGTGTCGTCTCTCTCCCCTTGGATGAACTGAATGAGCTGTTTGATCTGGAAAGGTCAAGAGAGAAGAAGCAGGCAGAAGATGCAGAACTCCTAGTACAAGTTAAAGAAGAAAGAAGAAGAAAAAGACTGTACAAAAGTATGCCTACCCTCTCACCAGTTCAAGAAAGTCTTGAACAAGAGAATGTGGTTCTACAAGAACCTCAGGTAGATAAGGAAGAAGACAGAATCAAGATGATCAACTACCTGAGTGCCACAGGCTTCTATCAGGCAAATGCACTCCTTCCCTTACCTTATGACTATATTGAGTTTGAGTACATAATACAACTGGAGCTTGAGTTAGTCAAGGAAAGAAAAGCAGCAAAGAAGAAGCTCAGGGAAGAAGCTGCAAAATCAAGAGCCATCATCCATAAGAGCATGAAGAAGTCTGCTGATAGGCAGAGGATGATGAGCTTCTTGAAGCTGTATGGGTTTTCCGGAAGGAGACTTGGACCCATGTCTTTATCCACTATGGATGAACATATCAGGGTAATCAAGCAGAAGATTAAGAGCGGAGAGCTCACTGACTTACACTCCACTCCAAGTCAGGCCCCACCTGAAGTGGAGGTTAAGGTTGAACAACCAGACACAACACAACCCGGACCTCTTGCTAATGCTCAGCAAGCTTCATCTTCTGATCCACAACAGGGTCAACCTCCCTCCCCATCTGAACCTGAGAAAGAGGAAGTCCCAACTGAGAAAGAGGAAGTCCCAACTGAGAAAGACAGTGAAGATCATTCTGGTGCTACAGGTCAGTCTTCTCAATTAAAATTTGGAAAGAGAAAGAAGAGGATGGCTTCTAAACCAAGGTCTAAGAAGAAGAAGTAGCCTGCATCTCATTCTGAACCTCAGGATAAATCAGAACAACCAGAGGATGTGCAGCCATCGGATGTGCAGCCATCGGATGTGCAGCCAGAGGATGCTCAATCAACTCTAACTTCAATAGCTCTTCTAGCATCAGGAAGACCCATCTTGTCTTGGACATACACCACTAATCCAGAAAGGTGGCATGTTATTAGAGATCAAGGCATTGAAGACACCTATACATGGCATGATATGTTTCAATTGCCTCTGTCTCACCTCTTTGACATGAGAAGACACTTCGACAGCCTGAAGGATCCTGATCATCTTATGAAGAAAGGAATGGTGATCATCCTAATGAGGAATGTTAATATCTGAAGTATTCTAAGTGTTTTGGTAGCATCAGCCTAGGGGGAGTTTGTAGAGTCTAATGAAGAGGCTGATGCAACCTAAACATCTTTAGTCTTTCCTGCATGCTGCACAAGTGCATTGAAGTAGAATGCTTTGGAAGTTTCACATGTGCAACAGAAATACTCTAAGTGTGAAATCTTCCAAGCGAAGACCAACATCTTCCGAAGCCAAAGATGAAGTCTTCCGAAGCCTCAGAGAAAAAGTCTTCCGAAGCTTCAAGTTCATGAAGACAAATTTCTTCCAAAAACTTTTAGTAACATGCTTTTTCTGATGTACTGTTCCATCAAGCTGGATACCTTTCCGCTGCAACTCTGCAAGTCACCAACTAACATAGTTTGGTGAAAAGGTCCATGCTTTTGGTAACTGTACATTGAGATCTTGAGTCTGTAACATTCTACTTTATGTACTTTATCCTTTTTGTAATAGATAAGGATGTGTGTGTCTACTCAATTGTATCCAGCTGGCTTTCAAAGTATAGCCGGCTGTAGGATGTTGTATAAGTCTCTCATGTTCTTGTATCTTTTGAACATGCTTTTTGTAATACTTGTAATAGAACATAGAGCAGGCAATATACTGCATTCTTGAAAACCAAATACTTGTGTTCTTTGTGTTGAGTCTATTATATTACTTGTTTTCTTAAGTGTCATTACTTGGTCAATCTAGGTTACTCTTTGATCTCTTATATATATGTATATGTATGTATATATATATACATACATATATATATATATATATATATATATATATATATTATATATATATATATATATATATAATATATATATATATATGTATATCTAACACCCGGTTATTCTTTTATAAACAAGATAAGAAATGAATAATAAAGAATGGAAATATCAATAAACCCAAGTTGAGGGGTTAAAAGTGTAAAGGTGGGCATGGCCACCCACCCTCACTTCCCATCACCTTTTTCATCAGGTACCAGAAGAGAAAGAGAGTAGAAAAACTCTCGGTTGAAGAAGAAGAAGAAGAGGATTGAATTCAAGGTAAGAATTCGAAGTTTTTAAGTGTTTATGACGGGTTTTGTCTCGGTAATATGCTTACGTGCTTGTGTGTGTTCGTGTGTGTGTGTTTTGTGGGTGTCTAGGGTTTTGTCTCGGTTATATACGGTTTAGAAGGAGGATACACCCAAAGTTTGTTGGACCAAAAGAACCAATGAGCCAGATCAGGAAAACCTTTAAATCCCACAAGACATCACAACAACTGCTGAAGACTTGATAAGTTGTTTGAGAAAGTCTGAAGATCAACAGCTGAAGACTAAAGTACGGAAGACTTCAACTGCTGAAGACCAAAGTCTGAAGATCAACAGCTGAAGACTAAAGTACTGAAGATCAACAGCTGAAGTACAAAAGACTGAAGACATCAGCTGATGACAACAACTGAAGTTCAAGAAGTCCAAGTACTGAAGCCTTCAGAGTTTGTCACCACAGCTGAAGAAGCATTCTTCAGTTGTTGTGATGGTTTCCGTTCAATAGTTTTCTTATTTATTTTAGTACTTGTAAAACGACTGAAGAGCATGTTCTTCAGTCGTTGTTGTTTTAGTAGTTTCTTTTCAGTAGTTGTAGTGATAGTTAACACTTGGTATTTTTGTAAGAAGATGTCAGCTGTCTCACATCTTCAGTAGTTGTGTTAACTTTTAGTAGTTTGAATAAATTTGTTAGATGTCACTATCAAGTGACATCAGCAAACGTCACATCTCCTATATAAGAGATGTTGACCTAATTGTACGTGTGACATTTTGCCACCACGAAAGCATATGAATGAAATATTCTATTTGTAGAATTCTCTCTCTATAACCGTTTACTCTTACATTGAATATCAATTGTGTTCTTGTGAATTGTCTAATTCATTGTTCAAATTCCACTGCGATACTCTCTAATCAATCAAACTTAGATCACTGATCCTATCAAATGGTATAAGAGTAGGTTAATCATTGATTGATCTAACAATTGATCATTGAAACTACTATTCTATATCTATGTTTGATTGAATTAGCATATTTTCAATAATTGGTTATAGATAATTGAATCTCTGCTCCTTCGTTATCTGCTTTGAGTTTTCTCTTGGTTCAATTTGGTTTGTTGTGTTTTGTTCTAAATCTGTTAAAACTTAATTGAATTTGGTTGAATCTGAGAATGACTACTCCTTCTAATGACCCTCACAATACCGGTTCCTCAACCAAGCCTCCGATGCTGGTTAGGACTAAGTATAACATATGGCAACAAAGAATGCTTCATCACTAGTCTGTTAACAGTTCAGGTTGTTGGACATCTGTGGTACATGGTCCACACGAGCCTATGGTGAACAATCCTGAAACCAATCAAATGGTTCCGAAGAAGAAGGAACAATACTCAGATGAGGATGAGAAGCTGTTTGAGATTGATGGTAAAGCGCATGGTATTCTGGCCATGGCTCTGCCTAATGAAATCTATTCAGGGCTTATGCATTGTGAAACTGCTCATAATCTCTTGAATGCATTGAAGGAGCAATTCGGTGGAATTGATGAGGTCTTAGCAAACAACAGAGAAATCCTTGCCCAACAATATCAGACATTCTCTCATAGGAAGGGTGAGACACTGACTCAACAGTTTGAGCATTTTTCATGTTTGATCTCTGAGCTGAAAATGGTCAAACATGAATACGCCAATAGCCAGATGAACAACAGATTCCTCAGATCACTGCGTGAGAGATGGGACACATACACCATTGTCCTACGCTCCAGTGCAAATCTGGATAGCCTATCTCTCACACAACTCCAGGGGAAACTACTTACATTTGAAAGAGAGATAGAGCAGAAAAGGAAACTGGCATCAGCAGGAAAGCTCACTCATGACTTTATACCAGGGAACACTGCCTTGGTTGGTCATGAGTCAGAATATGCTACATCTGAATGTAATTATGATGAACATATAGATTTCTCTACAAACAGTCCCGATCATGCATTTGTTGGTGTTGATAGTCAGTCTAGATGTAATAGTGACAACTTGTGCTTCATCATGGATGATCTGAAGGGTATTGCTGATGATGACTTAGAAGAGATGGATATTCTAAGCCAAATGGCCTAGATTAATATCAGGTCTTAAAAATTCTACAAGAGAACTGGTAGGAAATTCCCTGGACTCTTTGGTAAAACCAAAGTTGGTTTTGACAAGAGTAAGTTGAGGTGTCACAAATGCCACAGGCTTGGGCACTTTGCAAGAGAGTGTAGATCATCTGGATCTAACTCCTCTCCACCCTTTGTGACGTTTCCAAGTAATATTCAACAAAACAGAGGGCAACATCTTGCTAGTTCGGGTCATCATTCACAACCTATATCTCCTGCATATTTTCTCCCTCAGGGTACAATGTCATATCCTTATCCCTGCTATTACATGCCTCAGCCAAATCCAGTTCAAGCTCCTAATGCACAACAACCACAAGCATTACCTGAGCCTCTACCATCTCAATCATCTCAATCACAACCTCATCACAGCTTCTTCACCCCTGGCATTATTGACTGGAGAAGTTTACCAGATGATCTCTCTGGTAATGAGCATTTATTTGCTAGTGATGGTCAACATGGTGGTGAACATCCTTTTGGGAATCTAGCTCTCATGGCCCTGGAATCTACAGAGAGTTCATGCTCCAATGCATCTTCTTCACAAGTAACCCAGGTATCCTCTGAGGCTAAGGCCAAGCTTTGTTTTGAATCTTGCATAGATGCATTTATCTCTATTAGAGAGGCAAATGTAGCTTTAATAAATCAAAATTTAGAACTTGAGCAAAACGTTTCCAAAAGAAAAGCTGAATATGCGTCTGTTATTAAGGATAAAGATGATGAGATTTATAAGCTTAAATGCCAATTAAATGATGAAAAGGCTAAGCTAGAGGTCATTCTTGAGAACCATAGGGAACTCACAGAAAAACTTGAGTTACCCAAGTTGAGTGTGACCGCTGGGTGTCATCCTCCAAGGGATTTGAAATGCTACTCAGCGAGCAATCTGCTTCGAATGTGAAGTTTGGAATTGGTTACAACCACATTGCACCACCAACAGATTTTACTCCAAAACCAATAGTAAAATCTGAAGGTGAAAGCAATTTCCAAACCACATCATCATGTGCATCATCCTCAAGTGATTTCCCAAAATTACGAGATGAAATCAGTATTGATACCTCAGCAAAGCAATTGGCTGATGGGTTAATTACTGATAAGCACATGAAGCTGAGTACTTTAGTTGTTGTCCCTCAAAGTACTTCAAGTACTGAAGGGCAAGTTACAACAACTGAAAAGCATTTCAAATCAGCTGAAATAAAAGGATTAACAACTGCTAATAAAGAATTGCTGAAGAACAAGTCTTCAGTTGTTACATTCCTTTAGTACTAAACAAAAGTACTGAAATGAGGAAAGTACTGAAGAGCACACCTTCAGTAGTTTACACATTAGCAGTTGATCAATCCAAGATGAAGAATAAGCCATGTGAAATATGTGGTAAATTCAATCATCTTTCTGATGAATGTTGGTACAAAAAGGGTTCCAAATTCAACAGAGATAAGCTCATTAAAATCCAGATGGATGAAATGAAAACTGAGTTTGAGACCAAGTTTGTACCACAATCATCCTATTATGATAAACCCAAGACTTCAACAAAATCCAAAAAGAAGGATAGGGTTCATCACAAAACAGCTGATAGTGCTCCTAATGATAAACATCAGACCAAGTTTGTGAATTTTAAGGAGGAAATGGTGGGTCACAGGAACTCATCAAACACAAGTATTGATATGTCACAATTGTTGAAAGCTTTGGCTACAAATCAGACACAACTTGTTATGATGGTTCAGCATTTGTTTGCGAGAGTTAACCAACTAGATGCACCTGTGATCAAACCACTAAAAAGGCATTCCAATCCCAAATCCAAGGAATCCATTTCAGTACCATCTCCTTCTTCATCAGCTGTTAATCATAAGAAACAGTTTATGGTTACATCTGTTTATGAAGACAGACCCAAACCAAAAAGGTTTGGGTCTCTAAACCTAAGTAGTTACTTTTGATGAATGCAGGGTTCTTCAGCATGCCAAAGGAGCATGTGGTATGTGGACAGTGGAGGTTCTATGCATATGACTAGGAGAATTTCTCTTCTTAATGACTACTCTCAAGGAAAGAAGGGATTTGTTTCATTTGGAAATGATGCCAAGGTTACATCATTGGGAAAGGATTTGTGTCTAATGGACAAATCCGGTTTGATGATGTTAACCATGTGGAGAATCTCAAGTATAATCTACTGAGTGTCTGTCAGATGCGTGATAAAGGGCATGTTGCACTTTTCACAAGCCAGAACTGCAGGATTCTGTCTTCCCAAGTTCTGAGGCTGATTGCCAAGGTATTGGATGAAATACTCTCCTGAAGGCCAACGGGATTGGAAGAGTATATGCCTTGGATTTGTCAAAGAAGATTGATTTGAAGGGTCATCCATGCCTGTTCTCCAAAGCCTCTCCTCAGGAATCTAAACTGTGGCATAGAAGGCCAGGTCATGTTAATCTCAAAAACATGAATCAACTGATCCACAATAGTTTAGTGAGAGGTCTACCAATAAAGGAGTTCCACTGTGATAAAACTTGCACTGCTTGTTTAAAAGGAAAATAGCACAAAGTCTCATTCCCTCCTATTGAAGAACCTAAGTCCACTGCCTGCTTGCAGTTACTACACATGGATCTATTTGGTCCTGTGAGAGTGATGAGCATGGCGAAGAAGAAATATTGTCTAGTAATTGTGGATGATTACCCTAGATTTGTATGGACTTTCTTTCTACATTCAAAGGATGAGGTAGCTCAAAAGATTATAAACTTTGTGTTGTATGTTGAGAAGCAGTATTCCCTATCAATCAAGTGTATAAGGAGTGACAATGGAATAAAATTCAGAAACCATACACTTGATGCTTTTTATCTCTCAAAGGGAATCAAGAGGCAGTTTAGCATCCCAAGGACTCCAGAACAAAATGGAGTAGTGGAGAGAAAGAACAGGACCTTAATTGAAGCTGCAAGGTCTATGTTAGCTGACTTGGTTTGCCATTGACGTTTTGGGCTGAAGCTATCAATACAACTTGCTATGTTCAAATAGAGTGCTAGTAAATAAGAGGTTGTTCAAGACTCCATATGAAGTTCTACATCATTTGGCTCCTTTGATTTCATTTTTCAGAGCCTTTGGGTGTCCTGTTTCATTCTCAACACAAAGGATCAGCTCCACAAATTTGATCCTAAGGTGGATGCAGGGTATTTTGTTGGTTATTCATCTACTTGCAAGGCATACAAAGTCTTCAACTGCAGAACAAAGATAGTTGAAGAGACTCTACATGTGAAGTTTAATGAATCTCCAAGGGACAAGATTCCACAAAACCCTGTGGAGTTATTTGACTTGGACATAATGCAATATGTTCCTTATCAACCTCCAGCTGTTGTAGATCATGTGGATAAATCATCTTCTGCAGGATGTCTTCCACCTGGTGGTACTGAAGATGATGATGAAATCAGTACTCACCTTTTCAAGTTTAGTGACCAACTGCCTGTGTCTACTAAACTTGATGTTTCTGTAGCTTCAGTAGCTCCATCCCCAACAAATGCTGATGAGATTTCTCATTCCTCTACATCATTTGACTTGCCATCTAATACTTGATTTCAAGAATCTGGATTAACATCTGCTGCTGCTGAGCGTGCTACAAACACTTGCACTCATCTCATAGTGTACCAAGAGCTGAAGAATCACCCAATGTCTTAAATCATTGGTGATATCAATGCTGGTGTCACAACCAGAAGTCAATTGTCTAACTTCTGCTTCTATGCTCTCTTCATCAGTCAGCTAGAGCCAAAGAACTATCATGTTGCTTTGAGAGACAATGGATGGGTTGAAGCCACGCGGCTTGAGCTACTTCAGTTCAAAAAACAGCAAGTGTGGGAATTGGTTCCTCCACCCCCAGGTAAGTGTGCAATAGGCACTAAATGGATGTTTAGGAATAAAACGGATGAAAATGGGCTTATTGTCAAGAACAAGGCTAGACTGGTTGTACAAGGGTTTTCTCAAGAAGAAGGTATTGATTATGATGAAACCCTTGCCCCTGTAGGCAGACTAGAGGCAATTAGATTGTTCTTAGCCTATGCTGCATTCCACAATCTTAAAGTTTTTCAAATGGATGTCAAAAGTGCATTTTTATATGGTAAAATAAAAGAAGAGGTTTATGTGTGTCAACCACTAGGTTTTGAGGATAATAAACATCCTGATTGGGTGTATAAACATGATAAGGCTCTTTATGGGTTGAAGCAAGCTCCTAGAGCCTGGTATAAAACACTTTCCAATTTTCTTCTTAAAAATAATTTCACTAGAGGCTGCATAGATAAAACTTTGTTTATTAAGAAGATGGATCAGCATAAGCTACTTGTTCAAATTTATGATCATGATATTATTTTTGCATCCTCTGATCCCCAGTTGTGTGATGATTTTACATCTTTAATGAAACAAAAGTTTGAAATGAGTGCAATGGGAGAATTACAGTTCTTTCTAGGCTTGCAAATCAAACAAAAGGCTGATGGAACCTTCATTCATCAGTCAAAATATACAAAAAATCTTTTGAATAAGTTTGATTTACAAAACTGTAAGCCCTGTTCTACTCCCATATGCAACACCACACAACTGGATGTAGATCAGAAAGGTAAAGCTGTTGATGAAACACTTTACAGATGTATGATTGGGTCCTTGATGTACTTAACACCTTCTAGACCAGATATTATGTTTGCAACTTGTGTTTGTGCTAGATTTCAAGCTGCTCCTAAAGTGTCTCATTTGATTGCAGTCAAGAGGATCTTTAGATATCTGCAAGGTACACAATCTCTAGGTCTTTGGTATTCCACTGGACACTCTTGCAAATTAGTTGCTTTTTCTCATAGTGACTATGCAGGGTGTAAGTTAACCTGAAAGTCAACTTCTGGTGGATGTCAATTCCTAGGCAACTGTTTGATTTATTAGCAGAATAAGAAACAAACATCTGTTGCTACATCCACTTCTGAAGCAGAGTACATTGCTGCTGCAAGCTGTACTTCTCAGGTACTCTGGCTTCAGAACCAACTTTTGGATTATGGCATTACAGAGACTAAGACTCCATTATTAATGGACAGTGCTTTAGCTCTTTACATTGTCAAGAATCCTGTCCAGCACTCTAGGACCAAACATATAGAGATCAAACATCATTTTATTAAGGACTATTTTGAAAGAGGTCTGATTGATCCAAAGTTTGTGCCTAGTGCTGATGAGCTTGCAGACATTTTTACTAATCCTTTGGATAGTTCAACTTTCCAAAACCTTGTGTTAAGGCTTGGTATGCTGCAGCTAGAATAAGTGACAACTACTGATGATCTCCGTAAACAAGTACCGATGATCATTAGTAAACGTCACAAATAAGTACTGATTCTGTTACAAACTACTATTGTTAGTAAAAATAGATAAGTACTGTTGTCCTATGAAACAACTGAAAACATCCAAAAAGACTGATGAGTAAGTGTTGAGGATAGTATGAAACAGCTGAAAAGTTAAGAATTGACGAAAACTGCTGACGGGAATTTTCTCTTCAGTTGTTTCTAAAACTGTTGTTTCATCTTAAACAACTGAAGCAAAACCAATGTCTTCAGTTGTTTCACAACTACTGATGACTAACACCAAGTCTTCAGTCGTTTACAACAACTGATGACAAAACCATGTCTTCAGTAGTTTCACAACTACTGATGACTAACACCAAGTCCTCAGTTGTTTCCAACATCTAAAGTCAAAACCATGGTTTTTCAGTAGTTTTATAACTACTGATGACTAAAACCAAGACTTCAGTTGTTTGAACCTCTAAAGGTTAATACCACATCATCAGTCGTTTAAAATTACTGATGACTAACACCAAACCCATCAGTTGCTTTATAATCCTTACCCTATAGATACCTACTCTTACAGAGCTTCATCATCTCAAACCTAACGTTCAAAAACTCCGAACCTTCTCTCACATTAATGTCGAACATGCAGCTTAAACTACGACACAACTGTGTTGCCTACCTTACCAAATCACCTTTCTGGACGAAGTTTGATACTGCTATTGATCTAATGGTCCATTCTCCATACAAAACGGCCTTCCTTATCAATCCTACCATTTATGCCGAATCCCTAAAACAGTTCTGGACGAATCTCACCCTTCCCACTGGGGAGAATGACACCGAGTCTCTCCAGTCGTTCGTCAACTCCCGAAAGGTGGTCATCACTCCGGCAACCCTTCGCCAAACCCTACACCTGGATGATGCCACCTTCCCCGCTGGATATTCAAAAGGCATCACTGATCTATCCTTTGCCCAACATGGATACCAGGGTAATCTCAGCGCTTCTACCATCTTAAAGAGGCATTTCCATGACGCAGAACGCCTTATTTTTCATATGGTGAATGTCTGCCTAGCTCCTCAAACTTCATCTTGGGATCAAATGACAACCAGGTGGCAGCAGGTATTCTTCTCTATCCTTGAGCAACAAAACTTAAATTTTTCTGAAATATTATTTCTTGAACTTAAGGATATGGTCCTAAATCCTATTGCTAACCGGTGGATATTATATCCACGGTTCATAATGGCCATAATAGAGAACCAGTTGAAAGCTGAGGGACTTGTTGGCCTTGGAGTCCCTGCCATGGCTGTATTGCGTGAAGTATACTCCATGCGCAACTCAGACTAGTCACTCAAACAGGCTGCCAAGCTGCGAAAACCCACGCAGCTGGAACCCACAGCCACCACCTCCAAATCTAATGTCCCCACCAAACCCAAACACAAAAAACCAAAAAGGCTACTCAGGGAAATGAGTCCCCTGAGGATGCCCCTGCAACACAAACGCAGGATATTTCTACTGGTCATAACCCCCAGTAGATACACGTACTCACCTACCCTCAACCGCTCAGGCTTCCTCTCAACAGGAGCCTATAGCAACCACATTTGGGGCACCTATACATTTGGAACCTTCCTCATTTGAGGAGGTTACCATTGAAATGCACCACTCTCCCCGGGTGCATACTGCCTTCACACCATCTCCCACTGCAACCGCCCCCCAAAGTCGTACCCTAATAGTTGCAAAAGTGCTGACTCAACTGCATTCCTCACCCCCTCCCTAGATACCAATCAAAACTAGGATAGCCTCAACCATTGAGGGGGAGGACCAAAGTGCTTCTCATAACCCACAGTACAGGGGTTACAATGTTCAATCTCCAAGTGTAGAAAAGGAGATTCGAACTTTTGGTGAGGCTGCAAACTTCTCCTGCTTGCCACCATGTTCAGGATCAAAGACCATCTATCCCACAAACCCCACAGATGGCACCTTCAATTGAAGGTTTACCAAACACTAAGCCTACACACATAACTGAGCCACCAGCCTCTGCTTTCGGCACCATCTCTCAGGGACAGAACCCCTCTGAGCAAATGGTTGCTATCTTTCAAAACTCCTTACCTCTCATCACTCCCATCATCACTGACATAGTGCATAAAGCCATTGATGAGAGGATTCCCTCAAATCTACAAACCCTAATTGATGATGTTGTTCATAAATCTCTTTCTGCCTACCAAACCCCTCATTCCAATGCAACCAAAAAGGGGGAGACTACAAAGTCAAAGGCAGTGAAAGACAAGAAAAGAAAGAGAGTTAATGCTGAGAAAGAGCCTGAAACAGAGAAACAGCCTGAGAAAGAAAAAGGAGGTTGAGAAAGAACTGATCTCAAAGCAGTTAATTACATATAAAAGAAAGAAAAGTGTTGAGTCAGGAGCTGATGAAGAGAAATCATTAGAATACCTTGTTAAAGATGCTGATGAAGCTCATAGCAGATCAATGGATGCAATTATAGATCAGCTATTAGATATGGTCATGACACAGCCACATTAGACTCTGACATCAGAAGGCTAGAAATAGAAGAGATACAATCAAGATGGGCCGGTTATAGTGTGATGGAAACGGAGAGATTGGAAATCATGATCAAGTTTATAGCTAAATATCTTGGAAGATCATTGATTGAAAGCCAAGTCATGGTCCAAGGACAACATCTTGGCAATAACCACCAAGATCTGTTCGTCTGAAGTATATACCAAAGGGCTGGTCATTGAAGCTTTGAAAGAAGTTGGTGCTGGGAGCAGGACTGAACTGGTCAAACAATCCAAAGCCTCACTTACATCTAAAATGCTACAACAGCCTGTCAACATTCCCACACCAAAACCACCACAACCACAACCCACTAAACCAATTCCCTTACCCAAAAAACCAATAGCCGATGTTGTACCCCAGAAGAGGAAGAGAAGGGTACTGAGGCTAGAAGAGGAAGAAGAAGATAATGATGAACATGAAGATAGGCTGCCAATCTCAGCTGTTATACAGTTGCCTAAGGCCATAAGTCACCCTCCAACAATTACTCCTGAATCACAAAGACAAATTGTGAAAGTGAAATTAGAAGAAGAAGAGCTTCACAAACAACATGATGAGGAATTGTTCAGAAGAGTTGACAAAGCATATGCTGCCACATCTTCAATCATCAAAATGAAGAAACATGCTCAGAGATTATACACTCTCAGGCACACATTTCAATATCAAAAAGAGAGAGTGAGGATTTGGCCTGATCCTAGGGTGTCTCATAGGATTCAAAAGAAAAATATTCCACAGAGATACATTGGCCAAGTAAAGAAGATTGTAGATGAAGTGATCTCTCTGGCCTTTGTAGTATCACCTTGGGAGATCCTAGATGACTTCAAGAAAGCCTATAAAGCTAAACTGACCCCACAAAAGATGCTGGGGAATAAAGTGGTGAAAAGGGGGTTAGTGTATAGGAGGCTTGAGGAAGTTAGAAAGAATGAGCTCCAGTTGTTCTTAGATGGTATTCATCCAGATGAATTCGAATACAGAATCATAACAACTGTGGAGCTAAAAAATGGGAAGCAGGTCAAATACCTATCTCAGTACTATGGGTCTGAATCACTCTTCGAAGGAGAAGCAAAAGAGCTTACCATGGAGGAACAAGTAACCTTCATTGAGGCCTATACAAGGGAGTCTTACAGAGTCATATTTGGGAAGTAAATCTCATGGATGGGGTAAGAGCTCTGTGTCCAGTTCCCCAAGATAGAGTTCCCATCCATCCTTTGCCAAACATATCACTGAGACTTCTTCCCAGGCCTGTGCTTACAAGGGTCACTTCTGAGCTGATCTAGAAGACAAAAAGACCAATATTTCTGCCATAATAAGTGGGTCATCTTCAATAAGCTTAAAGGTTTTGGCTGCATTGGTTCAGGGGGAGATTGTTGGACCAAAAGAACCAATGAGCCAGATCAAAAAAACCTTTAAGTCCCACAAGACATCACAACAACTGCTGAAGACTTGATCAGCTGTTTGATAAAGTCTGAAGATCAACAGCTGAAGACTAAAGTACTGAAGACTTCAACTGCTGAAGACCAAAGTCTGAAGATCAACAGCTGAAGACTAAAGTACTGAAGATCAACAGCTGAAGTACAATGACTGAAGACATCAGTTGATGACAACAACTGAAGTTCAAGAAGTCCAACTACTGAAGCCTTCAGAGTTTGTCACAATAGCTGAAGAAGCATTCTTCAGTTGTTGTGATAGTTTCCGTTCAGTAGTTTTATTATTTATTTCAGTACTTGTAAAACTACTCAAGAGCATGTTCTTCAGTCGTTGTTGTTTCAGTAGTTTCTTTTCAGTAGTTGTAGTGATAGTTAACACTTGGTATTTTTGTAAGAAGATGTCAGCTGTCTGACATCTTCAGTGGTTGTGTTAACTTTCAGTAGTTTGAATAAATCTGTTAGATGTCACTATCAAGTGACATCAGCAAACGTCACATCTCCTATATAAGAGATGTTGACCTAATTGTACGTGTGACATTTTGCCACCACGAAAGCATATGAATGAAATATTCTATTTGCAGAATTCTCTCTCTCTATAACCGTTTACTCTTACATTGAATATCAATTGCGTTCTTGTGAATTGTCTAATTCATTGTTTGAATTTCGCTGCGATACTCTCTAATCAATCAAACTTAGATCACTGATCCTATCAATTTCTTTTTGCAACCAGGTGAGTTCTAGGCCTTGGTCTTTCTTGTTTTAAACTCTTCTTGGGGCTGAAAATGTATTAAAAATGATTTTACCATGTTTAGGTATGTATACCCGTATGTATTATGCATGTTTGATGACGTTTCTTAGATCCTATAAGTTTTTCATGCTTATAATAGCCTTGGTAAGCTTAGAACAATTAGGCTTAATGTATGGTTTCGAAATTATCCTAGAAACATGCTGAACAGAAGGTTCATGCGCCTAAATAAGGCCCATGCGCCTCGAAAGGTCTTAGAAATGTTTAAGTGTAACTCATACACCTGAACAGTGCCCTCATGCGCCTAGAAAATTAGTCGGACGACTAAGTATAGGGCCATGTGCCCAAATAGTACCCATATGCCCAAATGGCTCATGCGCCTATGTATGCCCAACCGCCCAAACCCCATGCGCCTAAGTGTTCATGCGTCCGAATGGACCATATGCCCGAATAGTATCCATGCGCCTGAAATAGCTCATGCGCCAAAGTGTTAAAAGGGTTAAGTGTTCGCTGATGCATCTGCATAGTGATAAAACGCCCGAACAGGGCCCATGCGCCCAAATACTGTCAAAGCACCTAAACATTTAGAACTTATTACAAAATTTTTGGGAGTCTGTACTTTTAGGGTTTTGACCGAGGTTTGACTAGGGCTTATTAATGTTGGGTTTCATGCATTATTATCATTGCTTTATGATTATTCTTTTTTTTATTATTACTACTATTAGTATGTGACTTTACATGGTTTGTTTATTATCGTAACTTAAAGTATTTTTACTAATAATAAAGGGAAAGAGCAATGAAGAAGAGAAGTGGAACTTAATTTAAAATGTTAACAAGTCTTGCAAGGTTATAGGAGGTGCACGACCATGAGGTCGTTAGCTCAACTGTAATGCTGGTTAGCTACCCTAAGATGCACACGGGGCCAGTCACTTGAGATTGGCGGACCTTTGCATCATACCCTAGGTGTCTGGGCCAGTCTTGTATACAGTATGTAGAGCCCCTTATGGGAACAGAGGGCCCAACACCATTTCCCCGTGCACATAGTTTAGGGTATTGCTCATTGGTCCACATAGACATTGAAAGAAAAAGATAAAAGAATACAGTGTAAACAAGGCATACTATAAAGGGAAAAGCATTATCTAATTGTTTAGCTAATGCGTGCTCACGTATAAAGAGATGGAATTTAAGAAAAAGAGTATTTTCATATGTATCCTACAGAAAGTATTTTATTACTTTTAAAACTAGAACGCACTCAACAACACTGACTTTTGTACATTTTCAGTTGGCAAAGAAATATTGCTGAGGATGGCACGAGGGTGAAGCTATTCAGCAGGGAAAGACTGACATCCATTCATACTCGTTATTGTTGTTGTTTTGTATTGCAATTAAACAATTCTTTTGTATTTGATTAACAATAGTGTATTGCTCAACAAATATGTTTTAATGAAATGAATGGCTTTTGTTAAAATAATTCTGCTGCTTAAGCCTGTAAATTTATAATGATTAATGTATAAAACTGTTGTGAATGATCAACTATGAGGTCTTTGGGAACAGGGCCATACATGTTGGTATCAGAGCCAATGTTTAAGAGAATTGGGTTCAATAAATTTTTAAAACCTAAACTTAAACTGAAAATGGAACAACCGGAGGGATGTCGGCCCGAGTAGCTATGTGCCATCAGGTATGTCTTTTCTTAATGCTAATCGGTATTTATGCGCATGCTATGTGATTTTTGTGCTCTTAGTAGATTTAGATACTGATTAAGTCAGGATAGGAAATGCTTCCGGTATGAAGAGTAAAATAAGTGGCTAATTACAACTGGCCACTGTAATTAGGGACATACTATACTTGACGTACACTGAGTTATTACCTTGAATGACGATGTTAGTGTTTGAATCTTATAGCGGGTTAGAGGATGGCTGGACGGAAATCTGCCAAGACTGTTAGAGGCAGAGGCCATCCACGTGTGACTAGGAGTAGTGCTAAGGCTACTGAGACGACCCATGAGAACCCTGAGGTTCATGGCCGGAGCGAAGAGAATGAGAATGCTAGCTTGAATGCCTTAGCTACGGAGGCGATTGCTACTGAAGTACACCAGGTCATGCAGACAGTCTTACCGTCTGTGGTGACTGAATTAATCAGGGTTGTGAGAAGCAAGGAAAGGAAGGAGAACGAGAATAGAAATGGATCAACGGGCAAGGGAAGCAGAAGGAAGGAGGAACAACCAAAGCTCGAGACTCTGTTGCCCGAAGAGGAGGAGGATGATGTAGGGGGGTAGTGATCGGAGGCTGCAGTTATGGGGCATTCCAAAGGTGTAAGCTCCCGAATTATGATGGCAATGGGAATGCTAGTGCCGCTCACTGCTGGGTGAGAGAGATGGTGGCAGTCTTGGAAATTAGTGAGTGCTGCGAGGACCAAACGGTGAAGCTCGTGACTCACTCTTTCATTGATTCAGCGCTTTGTTGGTGGGACAATATTGTCTAAGCTAAGGGTACCAGGGCAATTGGAAGGATGATGTGGAGTGAACTACAGAAGTTGGTGGTCGAGGTATTCTGTCCTCACAGTGAACTCGATAAAATTGAGAGGGAGTTCTTGCAACTTAAAGCGGGAACCATGACCTACCAGCAATACACCACTAAATTCAACGAGATGGCGAGGCTAGTGCCGGATCAGGTGACGCCAGTGTCAAGGAAGATCAAGAGGTACATCTAGCGACTACCGGCTGACATTCGCAGGCACCTGATTGCTACTCAGTCGGGAACCTTTCGATCGGTGGTGATTTGGTAGGTAGATTGTATGATGAGCGAGATAAGACTGGGGTGGAGGTGAAGAAGATGAGTGGGGATGGTAAGAACTAGAATGGGAAGAGGTTTGGACGTGGTGGTTTCACTCCAAACAACAAGAAGAGGAAGGTGGATGACCGTGGGGTGTCGTCAAGATCAGGGCGGAATAAGGGTGGTAGTTGTGAAAGGGAGCATACCAGTGAGTGCAGGATGGGAATGAATGTATGCTTCAGATGTGGCAAGCCTGGCCACATTGCTAGAGACTGTAGGGTGCTGAAGCGCTATAACTGTGGCGGGGAGGGCCACGCGACCAAAGACTTTAAGAAACCGAGGGCGGAGAACTATGGAGCGAAGAAGAAGCCGTAGGATGGAGGTTAGAGGGAAAGTGCTAGAGCTTACACCATGACCCGGGAGGAAGCCAGAGCTGATCTCGATGTCGTGTCAGGTATGTTTCTAGTAAACCAAACTGGTGCCTCTGTATTGTTTGATTTTGGTGCTAGTAGGAGTTTTATTTCCACTACTTTCCGTGCTAAGTTGCCTATTAGTAGTAGAAATGGAAGTGAACCATTCAATGTAGAAGATGCTATTTGCAAGTCCACGAGAATTACTGATGTAATAGAGGACTGTGCTATAGAACTGGAAGGTCATAGGTTTGTTGCTAGGTTACACGTGATGCCCCTAGGTGGATTTGATGTAGTATTGGGGATGGACTGGTTAGTAACCTATGAAGCAAACATCGTATGTCGCCAAAAGACGATTCGATTAGTTTCCCCCGATGTGAGTTTGGTTACGATTTATGGAGATCGCGTTACTACAATCCCGAAGATGATTTCGATGGTGGTGGCAGGGAGGTGCCTGAAATGTGGATGTAGTACCTACTTGGCCTACGTAAAAGATGTGGATGCGTCGGTACCGCAATTATCTGAGGTGCCAGTGGTGTGCGACTTTCCAGACGTATTCTGGGAAGACTTACCCGGCGTGCCACCGGATCGCGAGATTGAGTTCCAAATTGATTTGATACCCGGTGCTCAACCCGTTCCCAACGCACCATATCGATGAGCTCCGACTGAGATGAAGGAACTCATGAGCCAATTGCAAGAGTTGATGGATAAGGGATTCATTCGACCGAGTTTCTCCCCATAGGGTGGTCCAGTATTGTTTGTAAAGAAAAAAGACAGAAGTATGCGTATGTGCATCGACTCTCGAGAGCTGAACAAGTTGACGGTGAAGAATCGATACCCGTTACCAAGGATTGATGACTTGTTTGACCAGCTCCAAGGTGCTAGTTGGTTCTCGAAAATAGATCTACGATCTGGCTACCATCAATTGAAGGTGAAGGAATAGTAGATTCCTAAGACAACTTTCCGTACGCGTTATGGACACTACGAGTTCCTCGTTATGCCTTTTGGTCTAACTAACGCGCCAGTTGCCTTTATGGATTTGATGAATCGAGTGTGGTGGCCGATGTTGAATAGATCAATGATTGTGTTCATTGATGACATTCTAATCTACTCAAAGAGCGAAGAAGAGCATGTCGGTCATATTCGGGAGGTGTTGGAGACATTAAAAAGGCAGAAGTTGTATGCCAAATTCTCCAAGTGAGCATTCTTGTTGTGTGAAGTTTAATTCCTGGGTCATGTGGTGAATCCTGATGGAATCATGGTGGACCTGGAAATGGTGGAGGCGGTTATGCCGTGGAAGTCACCAAGGACGCCATTCAAGATTCGTAGCTTCTTGGGTTTGGCGGGCTACTATAGAAGATTCATCCAAGACTTTTCCAAGATCGCTTCTCCACTAACCAAGTTGACCCAAAATGATGAGAAGTTTGTATGGGGTCAAGCTCAAGAGAAAGCATTTGAGGAGTTAAAGGCAAGGTTTCACTCAATCTCCTGTTCTGTCATTACCCGAATGAAGCGAGAATTTGGTGGTCTATTCAGATTCTTCCTACTCAGGGTTAGGGTGTGTATTAATGCAGAGAGGGAAGGTTATAGCCCATCCCGACAGCTGAAGGTTCATGAGGTCAATCATCCTACTCATGACTTGGAGCTAGCAGGTGTGGTCTTTGCACTAAAGATTTGGAGGTACTACCTGTACGGGACGAAGTGCACCATTTTCACTGACCACAAAAGCTTGAAGTATTTCTTTGAGAAAAAGGACCTAAACATGAGGCAGAGAAGATGGTTGGAGCTCATAAAATATTACTACTGCGAGATCCACTATCATCAGGGTAAAGCCAACCTGGTGGCTGATGCCCGTAGCCGAAAGGAGAGGCCCGAGCCAATTCGGGTGAAAGCATATCAACTGATCATGACCTCTGATGTGATAAAGCAAGTCAAAGAGTGTCAAGATGAGCCACTAAAATAAGATCATCTTAACTCCAAAAGGATGAGAGGACTGGTTGGGGAATTGGCTAAAAACACACTGGGTGTTAAAATCCGATACGGACGGATGTGGATTCCTCATTTTGGAGATCTACGTGTGAAGATCATGGATGAAGCTCACAAGACTCGATACTCCATTCACCCAGGAGCCATAAAAATGTATCAAGGCATGAAGAAGGATTATTGGTAGCCGGGTATGAAGTGTGACGTAGTGGAGTTTCTGAGTAAGAGTCTTACTTTCTTGCAAGTGAAGGCCGAACATTAGAAGCCGCATGGAAAAATCCAACCTTTGGATATACCGGAATAGAAGTGGGAGCAGATCACCATGGATTTCATTACGAAGCTGCCGCGTACTCTGAAAGGGTACGATGCCATATGGGTGATTGTCGACCGTCTGACGAAGAGTACTCACTTCCTACCGATCCGCGAGACATATTTGTCTGAGAGTTTGGCGGATCTATTAATCAAGGAAATTGTAACTCGTCACGGTGTGCCGGTATCTATTGTATCTGATCGTGACACCTGGTTTACATCTAAATTCTCGAATAAATTCCACAATGCCATGGGAACGAGGTTACATATTAGCACGACTTATCATCCCAAACTGATGGTTAGTCAGAAAGGACCATTCAGACACCGGAAGACATGCTTCGAGCATCTGTGATTCATTTTGGGGGAAGTTGGGATGACCCCTTACCGTTAGCGGAATTCTCATACAACAACAACTATCATCCCAGCATTAGCATGCCACCATATCAGATGCTATACGGTAGGAGATGCAGAACACCCGTTTGTTGGGGTGATATTGGTCAGAAGGAATTAGGGAGCGTCGACGTAATTGAGGCTACGACTGAGAAGCTTGAAAACATTAAAGCCTTCACGAAGGCAGCCAAAGATAGACAGGAGTCGTATGCTGATAGACGACGCAGACCGATTGAGTTCCAGGTTGGTTATCGGGTTATGTTGAAGGTCTCACCTTGGAAAGGTATTATCCGATTCAGGAAGCAGGGGAAGTTGAGCCCAATGTATATAGGCCCTTTTCCGAATAATTGCTTCAGTATGAGAGGTGGCCTATAGATTGTTGTTACCAGATGAGTTAGGTAAATTCACCCGACACTCCATGTATCTCATCTGAGAAAGTGCTTAACTAATGAAGACATGAATGTTCCACTGAGGATATCGAATTAGACGAAAGGCTCAATTATGTGGAGCAATCAGTGGTCAATCATCTATCGTAAAGAGAAGAGGTTGAGGAATAAAGTGGTTCCTCTTGTGCGTGTACAGTGGAAGCACAGGTAGGGATCTGAATCTACGTGGGAGACTGAGGAAGAAATGAGACAACATTACCCACGTTGGTTCGAAGAATAACAGGTTTCAGGGACGAAACCTATTTAAGGGGGGTGGACTTGTAACACCTAGTTATTTTTTAAAAAGAAAGAAAAGAAATGAAGAATAATGGAAGGAAACATCAATAAACTCAAGTTGAGGAGTTAAAAGTGTAAAAGGGGACAAAAGTACAAAAGTTAGTGTAAGGGTGGGCATGGCCGCCCACCCTCACTTCCCATCACCTTTTGTCATCAGGTTCTAGAGAGAGAGAGCGGAAAAAACTCTCGGTTGAAGAAGAAGAAGAAGAGGAATGAATTCAAGGTACGAATTTGAGTTTTTAAGTGTTTATGACGGGTTTTGTCTCGGTTATATGCTTATGTGCTTGTGTGTGTTCGTGTGTGTGTGTTTTGTGGGTTTCTAGGTGTTTGAACTCATTTGCATACGGGTTAGAAGGAGAATACACCCAAAGTTGCACGAGGTGAGTTTCTAGACCCCGGTCTTACTTGTTTTAAACTCTTCTTGGGGCTGAAAATGTATTAAAAATGATTTTACCATGTTTATGTGTGTATACCCGTATGTATTATGCATGTTTGATGATGTTCTTAGATGCTTATAAGTTGTTCATGCTTAGAATAGCCTTGGTAAGCTTAGAACAAATAGGCTTGATGTTTGGTTTCAAAATTATCCTAGATATGCTGAACAGAAGGTTCATGCTCCTAAATAAGGCCCATGCGCCTAAATAAGGCCATGCGCCTAGAAAGGCCTTAGAAATGTTTAAGTGTAACTCGTACGCTGAATAGTGCCTCATGCGCTTAGAAAATTGGTCGGACGACTAAGTGTAGAGCCATGCACCCAATAGTACCCATACGCCCGAATGGCTCATGCGCCTAAGTATGCCCAACCTCCCAAACCCCATGCGCCTAAGTGTTCATGCGTCAGAATGGACCATACACCCCAATAATATCCATGCGCCGAAATTGCTCATGCGCCTAAATGTTGAAAGGGTTAAGTGTTGGCTGATGCGCCTGCATAGTGATAAAACACCCGAACAGGGCCCATGCGTCCAAATAGTGTCAAAGCACCTAAACACTTAGAATTTATTATAAAAATTTTGGGAGTCTGTGCCTTTAGGGTTTTGACCGAGGTTTGACTAGGGCTTATTAATGTTGGATTTCATGCATTATTATGATTGCTTTATGATTGTTCTTTTATTATTATTATTATTATTACTGCTATTAATATGTGACTTTACGTGGTGTGTTTATTTTCGTAACGTAAGGTATTACTACTAATAATAAAGTGAAAGAGCAATGAATAAGAGAAGTGGAAATTAATTTAAATTGATTACAAGTCTTGCAAGCTTAAAGGAGGTGCACGACCATGACGTTGTTAGCTCAACTATGATGCGGGTTAGCTACCTTAAGATCCACACGGGGCCAGTCAATTGAGATTGGCGGACCTTTGCAGCGTACCCTAGGTGTCTGGGCCAGCCTTGAATACAGTATGTAGAGCCCCTGGTGGGAACAGAGGGCCCAACACCATTTCCCCCGCGCACATAGTTTAGGGTATTGCTCATTGGTCCACATAGATAGTGAAAGATAAAGATAAAAGAATGCATTATAAACAAGGCATACTGTAAAGAGAAAAGCATTATCTGATTGTATAATTAATGCGTACTCATATATAAAGAGATGGAATTTCATAAAAAGAGTATTTTCATATGTATACCTACACAAAGTATTTTATTAGTTTTAAAACTAGAACTCACTCAGCAACGCTGACTTTTATGCATTTTCAGTTGGCAAGTAAATATTGCTGAGGATGGCACGAGGGTGAAGCTACTCACATCCATTCATACTCGTTATTGCTGTTGTTTTGTAATGCAATTAAACATTTATTTTGTATTTGATTAAACAATAGTGTATTGCTCAACAATAGTGTTTTAATGAAATGATTGGCTTTTGTTAAAATAATTCTGCTGCTTAAGCCTATAAATTTATAATGATTAATGTATGAAAATGTTGTGAATGACCAACTATGAGATCTCCGGGAACGGTGCCTTACAGTATATATATAACACCCATGCCCATAAACTATATTTATTTACATATATCTTACACTCAAAACACTCACCCATAAATAATATATGCTTAACGTATGGCGCACACACTTTGAATGAATTTACAACCCACTACCACCATATATTTTAAACCATAGATGCACACCCACATACGTGCATGCATGTACTCCATACGGCCACACTTCCAAACACACAACACAAACAGATGCAATCATAGCCACACACACATACCATGAAGCATAGGAAACCCACATCAAGTACACCATCTGCAAACCCATTCAAACCCAATGTCAAGAAATAGTAACCAGAACATATACCGAATCATGCATAGATCGCACCCATGGCAAAAACCCCACGGCATATATATATCTACACTGAGAGAGCTCCCTAGAATGAGAAGCCAAAGCAGCAAAGTGTTATTGAAGAAGGAGGCTTTGACTGGAGCTTTCAGGTGGAAGATACATCTCCAAATCAAGCACTCGTGGCTGACCACGATGAAACCAAGGTATTGGAACATCTTTGCACTCCTAAATGTATTGCTAAAGTTAATAGATACAGGTCCTAAAACTTACAGATATGATCTGATCTTGAGTCCTTGAATCTTATAATTGATTTCAAAAAGGTTGAAAATGATTATAAGTTAAAGATAGAGGACTTAGAGAAAACCATTTCAGTTCTTAAACATGAGCACACCAACCATAGGAGTCACATCATGGATCTCATAACTAAGTTAACTAAATGCCAGGCTGAGCTTGTGATCAACAAAGCTAGGGCAGAAAAATGTATTCTTGTAGAAGAGACCTTCAAGAACATGATATCCTCATCCTTGCATGCAAAAGTTGTTATTAGAGTAAGCAAGGACTGGGATCTTGTGAGATAGCTCCTCACATATAGTCTTGTCTGTGAGGTCTTGGTCTCCTAGTTATGGAACCTTTGAAGATGAGCTTCCCCTCATAGACCCTTTGACTTAAGAGGATGAAGAAGAGATGATGAAGAATGGATCTAAGAGGAGTGTAGAAGAGCATTCTAAGAAGGGTCATCAACCCTCTAAGGAGAGTAAAGCTTTTGGGCTGACTAAGTCCAATAGAAAGAACTTGATCAGAAAGAGCAAGAGAAAGGCAAAGAAGGCTTAAGAGATCAAGGCCACCTTCAGCACTGCACAGAAACAAGTCTTTGTTTCTGCAGGATTTGAAGTGGTTAAAGTTGAGGACACAAACTTGAACTCCAACAACAAGAGGTCTAGTTCAAATCTAAGTCATCCCATCATCATGAAGAAGGCTGATAAGTTGTCCACCATTGTTGTACAATATGAACCATCAAGCTTCAAAGGTAGTTCTAGCCCAATAAGAATTGCCACATCATTTGAGAAGATGAAGATGGAGAGAGAGAGTGATCAAGTTCAACTTTGTTCATAAAAGAAGACTCCTAGAATGAAGAAAATGGACTGTGTTATGTGTGGGAGTACCTCTCACTTTGCTAAGGATTGTGCTTACAATCCAAAGAATACTCTCCATATTACAAAGAAAGAAACTTCTAAGATTATAAAAAGAAGAAGCAAGCTTTGGAAGGAAAATCTCTTTCCTTCAGAAGTTCCAAAATAAAGAAGAAGACAAGTGGAAACTTGCCTTCGGAAGAAACTTTGGTCTCGGAAGAAAGGAATACTTCCAATGTACTGAAGCCTGCTATAGTGAAAGCAAGATCTTCCGAAGGATCAGTCATCAAAACTTCCGAAGTATTGAAGGCCAAGTATAAGCTTCCAAAGGTGGTGTGGAGTTAAAGAAAGACCAAGTGGCTAAAAGTTCTTCACCAACTTCAGAAAATGATTCAACCAACATGATTATAGGATCAATTACTTTTGCATTGTCTTCAACTTCTTTTGATGAGCCCAAGAGCAATGTGGCTTGGGTTTCCAAATATAACTAACCATATTTTTTGTGCAGAAATGACTCAAGACAAACAAAAATGTATGGATCATTGACAATGGTTGATCCAAGAATATGATAGTAAATAGGTCACTAATCTAAAAGTTTGAAAGAATTGATGGAGGACTAGTTGCATTGGGAGGATATGCACAAAGAGGAGAGTAACTAAACTTAATCAAACAGTGAACTGGATTAACCACATGTAAGGACACTAAGAACACAAGTAATTAAGAGGCAGAACACCAGAGCAAGATACACAAGGAGTTGGTTTTCAAGGTAGTAGTATATTGCTTTCTCAAGGTTCTATTGAAGGGATTTAACAAGTTTATCAAAGTTCATATAAGCTTGTATACATGAAAAACACAGCGGATAATTAGTTTTAAAACTTGCTAATATGATTATGATTAAAACCATTTAATAAGCAAACCCAAAGCATGGATCATTATACGAGATGCATACAAGAAAAGATAGATATCTGATGTTAAAAACAACCTTTGGAGCAGCAGAAAATCAATATAGATGAGGTGAAAAGGATGAGTTTCGTGGCTAAATCTTCAAGCAAGAAGACCTCAAGATGGTGATACCCCAAGCCACAAACGAACCTGTTGAATGCTAGGTTTCTTGACACCAACTTTCAACAACAAAACCCCTTTTGATGTTGAAACTTTCAGCTTTTCTTTTGCCCTCTTCACTTCAAATTCGAAAAAGAGAGAGGAAGATGAGAGCAAAATCAGCCTTTGCATGTGGGAGAGAAGTCCTTGGGAAGGATAGTGATAATGCCTTTAATATTGTGTGTTTACAAGACAAAGATGGGACCCCCAAAGCAAGTGGGCGGCCGAAAATCCATTTGAAAATGGATTCCCACTCTTTGTTTTGTTGCATAATTAAACACTCACTAAACCCTTATGTTTATAAAGTTAAAACTTATTTAACTTTATAAACTTAGTACTTTTATTTGTTATTATTCAGTAAGACTAAATAATGAAAAACAAATAGTACCATATGAACAATTATCCACATAATGATGTTCATCTACAAAGGCAATGATTTAGAAAACCCATTTTCTAAATTGGTGTCATAATTTATTGGTGTTTGTTTAGCTTGTTATGGGTATGACCCGACTTGGATCATATCACACTAGCCACATCAACTTAATATGCATCTTGGGCAGATCAGGTCTTTTCAATCTCCCACTTGCACAAGATTCATAGAAGGTTGATGCAAGTAGAAAATAACGCCTTGCAACGGTTTGCTACCCCTAATGTATATGATTAAGTGCCATTGAATAACATCGTCATCCTCAAGTACCTTACTTGAAATGTTTTAGGTGAATTAATCATCTATCCTTTTGTTTCAGATGTCATGTTAAATCCCAGACACACACAATCGTCATTCTTCGATGCTTTAACTTTAACAGGCCTTAGACATCTAACTCTTAACGAATAAGAGGAACAAATTCCATCTTGACTACATACGTCTCTCACAATCACCTTATGTCATACCTGAACTCAGCCTTATGTACTGCCAATATTTCAGAACAGTAAAGAACTAAGTCAAAGTACAATACTTAGTGAATATCAAGACCCAATATGTATCTCAGGTCTGAGGATAAAAATATATTCGCCTTTACTCGATATCTCTTATGACTAATCACAAGGATTCCATGAAGAAATAATTGAGAGCGGGTCAGTCCTATACCTATATCCCATAGATATCAATGAACTTTGGTAGCAACCTCTTGCTTTATATTCATACCTTATGAATATCAACAATCCAAGTTCATTATAGTCTTACATTCATAGTTGTTCCCACAAGCATGATCGACTACAGACGTTTAGAATAACTTATTTATTCACGGATTTAAAACATGCTAAAATAGGAGAACAAATGAAAGTTATAACCATATAATTAAGTCAAAAAAAACATAAGTTCCAATATCCAAATACAAAATATAAAATCAAATTCAGTCACTAGTATATCGAAGTCCCATGGCACAAGCATGACCTTCATGCTTTTCCTTTTCAAGGAGTTTTATGAGTGGATCCGCAATGTTTTTATCAGTGTGGACTTTGCGAATACATATCTTTCCCTTTTCAACTTCATCACTTATGTAGTTGAATCTCCGCTCAATGTGCCTTGTTCTCTGATGTGCACGGGGTTTCTTGATTTGTGCAATCGCACCCTCGTTATCACAAAGAATCTCCAGACGATCCTGAATGGAAGGGATTACCCCTAGATCGGCTATGAATTTCTTCAACCATGCAGCTTCATGTGCTGCCAATGAAGCGGCGATGTATTCTGACTTTGTAGTGGACAATGCTACGACTTCTTGCTTTGAGCTTTTCCAAGAAACAGCTCCCCCATTCAGGATAAAGATGTACCCCGATTGAGATCGTGAATCATCTCGATCGGTTTGGAAACTCGCATCCGTGTAACCCTTTACAACGAGTTCCTCTTCACCAGACCCGTAGATCAAGAACATGTCCTTAGTCCTCCTTAGGTACTTTAGGATGTTCTTGACAGCCATCCAATGACCATCACCAGGATTTTGCTCGTATCAACTTGTCATGCTTAAAGCGTATGACACGTCCGGTGTAGTGCATATCATTGCATACATGATGGATCCTATAGCAGATGCATATGGGATTGCCTTCATTCTATTCTGCTCCTCCTTTGAGCTTGGACATTGAGTCGTACTCAATATGTCCCTCTCTGAATAGGTACAGTACCTTTCTTAAAGTTTTCCATCTTGAACCTTTTCAGATTTTGTCAATGTATGCACTTTGATTCAAACCAATCAGCCGCCTCGATCTATCCCTATAGATCTTTATTCCCAGAATATAGGCGGCTTCACCAAGATCCATAATGGAAAAGCAGCTTCCAAGCCAGGCTTTTACACCTTCCATTGTTGGAACGTCATTCCCAAACAGTAGAATGTCATCGACATACATACCAGGAAAGTTATTATGCTCCCACTAGCCTTCTTATACACACAAGCCTCATCAACATTTTTTATGAAGCCAAATTTGTTGACTTCATCATCAAAATGGTGATTCCAGCTTCTTGACGCTTGTTTCAATCCATAGACTGATTTCTTTAGCTTACATACTTTATTAGGATGTTTTGGATTAACAAACCTTCAGGCTGAACCATATAGACATCTTCCTCAAGATATCCATTCAGGAAAGCGGTTTTGACATCCATTTGCAAATCTCATAATCATAATGAGCAGCTATGGCAAACAATATCCTTATTGACTTTACCATCGCAACAGGTGAGAAGTTTCATCATAATCAACACTTGAGTTTGAGTAAAACCCTTTGCTACAAGTCTAGCCTTATAAGTATCCAATTTCCATGCATGTTAGTTTTCTTCTTGAAAATCCACTTACTTCCAACTACCTTAGAGTTGAGAGGTGGTACAACAATTCCCAAACTTGATTTTCATACATGGATTGCATCTCAACGTTCATGGCTTCAAGCCATTTGTCACAATCCGAATTGGACACTGCATCATGGTATGTGGTTGGTTCATCTGATTCTACCACATAGCAACCATCCATGAAAAATCCGTATCTTTCAGGTGATTACTAGTTCTGCCACTTCTGCGAACGTTTTGTGTGTATCGATCAACCACTTGATCATCTTCAACATCCTCATGTTGAGTTGGTTTCAACCAAACGTGCACTGGGTTGTGGTTCTTGATCCTCCTCAAGATCCACTGTTCTACTGCTTGTTCCTTCCATAAGGAACTTTGCTTCTAAGAACTCACCCTTTCTCGCAACTAACACCTTTTGTTCCAGTGGATCATAGAAATAATATCCCATAGAATCTGTAGGGTATCCTACAAAAATACACTTGGTGGATCGGACATCCAATTTGTTTAGGGTGGGAGTCTTAACATAAGCCTCACAACCCCAAATCCTTAAGTATGAGAGGGATGGAACTCTTCCATGCCATATCTCAAAAGGTTTCCTTTCCACCTTTTTTGTTGGGGCCACATTTAAAATACGGGCCGCGGAGAGCAAAGCGAAACCCCAAAATGATAGAGGTAATGTGCTTCTAGCCATCATAGATGGGACCATATCCAATAAGGTTTGATTCCACCTCTCACACACACCATTATGTTATGGTGTTCTAGATGGAGTGAGTTATGAGACAATCCGACAACTCCTAAGATGATCTTGAAAGGCATCACTTAGGTATTCACCTCCTCTGTCGGTACGAAGAACTTTAATCGACTTGTTGAGTTGATTTTCTATTTCATTCTTGAAGATTTTGAACGTTTCAAAAGCTTCATCTTTGTGCCTTAATACTACACGTATCCATAGCGACTATAATCGTCGGTAAAGGTAATGAAGTATCTTTCACCATTTCTAGTCATTGGCTTAAAAGGACCACATACATCCGAATGTATGATGCCTAATAAATCTTTTGCCCTTTCGTTAGTTCCACTAAAGGGTGCCTTAGTCATTTTTCCTTGTAAACAAGATTCACATATATCAAATGAATCACATTCATTTGTTTTTAAAAGACCATTCTTTTGAAGTATTTGTATACGTTTCTTGTTTATGTGACCAAGACCACAATGCCAAAGATAGGTATCACTCAAATCCAACTTGAGTTCTTGGTGTTAGTATGGTACAATGAACTATTTAAAGTATTTTCATGAACAATTCATTAATACCATTAATGGGAATAGCTTTAAAATAGAACATATATTTAAAAAAACAATGAATATCATTTTCAACAAAAGATAATACATATCTTAATGTCTTAATTAGGATACAGAGATAATGTTCCAAGTCAAACTAAGAGCATACAAAACATTATTCAAAGTTACTTCCAAACCACTTGGAAGTTTTGGATGTAGTCCCCACGAGCTTCAACTTTGACTTTGGCTCCATTGCCCATGAAGGGCTAACATCCCCTTGATTGAAGTCCCTACTTCTTTGAACCCCTGCACAAAATTGCAAATATGAGTTCCACATCGGTATCCAATACCCATGTTTGGAAGATATGACATTAAGATCAATATGAATCATGTAAATTGTACCTAAGGTTTGCACCACATCCCTCTTTTCCTTCAACTCTTTGAGATAGACTGGACAATTCTCATCCAATCAATGCCCTATCTCACCACACTGAAGCATGGGTCATTGCAGCAACCTTTTGCTTCTTCTCGTTGGGCTTTGGAGGTTCCCCCCTAACAACCATCTTCCCTTTTCCCCAAATGTGCCCCTTCCCTTTGGCAACAATTGCCTTAGGAGGGGGTTGAGACCTTTTCTTCCTCCCACCTTCATTATGGTGAGAACGGGTAAACCCTTTTACCCATTCCCGCCTCGGCCGTTTTGAGCATTGAATGAAGTTCATTTATGCTCTTGTCCCATCCGTTCATGTTGTAGTTCATGACGAATGCCTCAAACCTTTTAGTTAGGCCATTAAGGATCAAATCCGTGGCCAAGTCCTTTGAGACAGGACAATTTAGCCTTTGAAGGTGGTCGATATGGCTTTTCATCTTGAGAACATAAGATGAAACCGATTGGGATTCCTCCATCCGACAGGCATGAAGCGCTCGAACCGTTTTGAAGCACTCCACCCTAGCTTGTCGCTCGAATGTTTCCCGTAACTGGGTGATCATGTCATAAGCTCCATGGAGGTCATATTCCTTTTGGAGGGGGGTGTCATACTTGCTAACATTAGGCAAGAGACTTGGATGGAGTCTTCCATATATTTAACCCAATCGTTATAGGCCCCTTCATCCTCCTCGTTGGGTCATCGGGGATGGGATCATCAAGGATGTAGGCCCGCTTTTCTTGCTTCAGAACGATTCTCAAGTTGCGGTACCAATCCATGAAGTTGTTAGGTGTTAGACGATCCCTTTGAAGGATTGACCTAAGAGATTGGTTGTTTTCGGTTGGTACATCATTATTAGCGTTGTTGTTGTCGGCCATCTACAAGATTTTACAAAGTTCCATTTTAGTTTTCATTGATATAATAATATTTCATTTATTAATACCCTTTTATGTCTGATAGACGATTAATAAATAAAATTTTTAGAATCCAACGTTATTTTTAAATATTGGTTAGGTGACCTTTATCCCATTATTTAAATTAAAAGGTAGTCATGAATGACAATTGCAACCTATTGCAACTTCTAATGGTATGGGATCGTTTGAACATCTTATGTTTGCAACGGCATGTTTATCCATCAACACCTTTGTAAAGCATATTTTAGGTGATCCATTCAGTATATTTCACAAATCAAGTCGTCCTACTTACACACACGTGTGAGTTTACTACATAAGTGGTTAGGTGACCTTTATCCCACAAATATGGTATTCTCACCTCAAGTTACAAGTTCCCTCGAAATGGTTAGGTGACCTTTATCCCACTAAGAGTTTGCAAGTAACCTAAGTGTTGTGTAAAAGCATGGTGTTAAACTTGTTTCAAAAGGGATTTAGATTAGAAGTAAAGTTCTATGTACCATATGATTGTTTGTATTCAACCATATGGTACCCAATTTGTTCTTTTAAATAAAACCCATTTTATTTTGCAAATCATTAACACTTTTATAAAACCATCCTTTTGGTGCTTAATGATTAGAGAACCAATTTCTTGTTATAGCATGTTTTAATTGACGGTTTGTTAATCACATCCAAATATTCAAAATAAAACATCAACATAAGCAATCAACCAAGCATAAACATCCATCCACATATGCATAACAAAGCATACTAAATTGAGCACACTTGTTAGCCAAAACAAGTGTGTCAAAAGGTCTTGTCCTAAGGGTTAAGAACATGACACAAGGATGGCAAAAGGACTCCCACTTGAAACCACATCTTCAAGCATCTTTTTGTCCATCTTTTCTTCAAATCTTGATCTAGAGCATCCCTACAAAATGTATCCTAATACAATTTATCTAGTAAAGGAGAAACTCCTAATCTATTTATTACAAACCAAATGAATAAATAAATTACAAAACGGGACTTGAAACATAAAATTAAATTATTACACAGCCAAATGAATATATCATGACAACCAATCAATCAATCCACAAGGTCAAAGCTTTGTTATGCATAGCCAAACAACATATCCAAATATGATCATATCTATCGATTTTGGCAGCCCCTTTTCAACCCGTATTCTTGGCCAACATAAACCAAGAACAAATGGGTTTTGTCCAAACAAACAAACAAACATGACCTAAATTCTAAATATCCTAACATGCATATAAAATAGTATCTTTAAAACCAAAAGGGGTAACCATCCCAGCCCTCTAACTCTCGGCCATATGGTGTCACACACCACAAAACCGTGAACTAGAAAGTCTAATATATGTATGCATTCGTATAAGTGGCTCTTGATGCCATTGAAGGGATTTAACAAGTTTATCAAAGTTCATAAGATTGTATATATGAAAAACGCACCGGATAATTAGTTTTAACACTTGCTAATATGATTATGATTAAAACCATTTGATAAGCAAACCCCAAAGCATGGATCATTATACGAGATGCATACAAGAAAAGATATATATATGATGTTAAAAACACCTTTGGAGCAGCAGAAAATCGATATAGTTGAGGTGAAAAGGATGAGTTTCGTGGCTGAATCTTCAAGCAAGAAGACCTTAAGATGGTGATACCCCAAGCCACAAACGAACCTCTTGAATGCTAGGTTTCTTGACACCAACTTTCAGCAACAAACCCCTTTTGATGCTGAAACTTTCAGCTTTTCTTTTGCCCTCTTCACTTCAAATTCGAAAAGAGAGAGAGGAGAAGAGAGCAAAATCAGCCTTTGCATGTGGGAGAGAAGTCCTTGGAAGGATAGTGATAACGCCTTTAATCTTGTGTGTTTAGAAGACAAATGGAATCCCACTCTTTGTTTTGTTGCATAATTAAACACTCACTAAACCTATTGTTTATAAAGTTAAAACTTATTTAAACTTTATAAACTTAGTACTTTTATTTGTTATTATTTAGTAAGACTAAATAATGAAAAACAAATAGTACCATATGAACAATTATCCAAATAATGATGTTCATCTACAAAGGCAATGATTTAGAAAACCCATTTTCTAAATTGGTGTCATAATTTATTGGTGTTTGTTTAGCTTGTTATTGGGTATGACCCGACATGGATCATATCACACTAGCCACATCAACTTAATATGCATCTTGGGCAGATCAGGTCTTTTTCTATTACAAGTGTTACAAAGCATATGAATAAAGTTCCAAGAAAATTAGATACTTATACTATATCCTACAGCCTAACATACTGTGAAAGCCAGCTGGATACAATTGACTAGACCCAAAACAAAATCAATTGTAGAGTCAAAAAGGCATATTGCCTTTTTGACTTTATGAATATGACATGCCATAGCTCATATCCTTATCTATTACAAAAAGGATAAAGTACATGAAGTAGAAAGTTTACAGACTCAACACCTCAATGTACAGTTACCAAAAGAATGGTCCTTTTTAACCAACTCATGTTACTTGATGACATTAAAGAGTTGCAGCGGAAAGGGGTCCAGCTTTATGAAAAAGTACATAAGATAAAGCATGTTGTTAAAAGTATTCAGAAGAAAGCTGTCTTCAAGTGTTAAGCTTAGGAAGACTTTGTCTCTGAAGCTTCGGAAGACTTCATCTTTGGCTTCAGAAGATATTGGTCTTAGCTTCAGAAGATTCACACTTAGAATATTTCTGAAAGCATTCTTCATCAGTACTTGTCCAGCATGCATGCAGAAAGACATTGGTTGCTTCAGCCTCTTCAAATATTCTGTACAACCTACCCCTAGGCTGATGCTACCAAAACTCTTTAAGACTTCACATATCAACAGTCTCATGGGTTTGATAGAACACAAAACAAACAAGTTTAACCTTTTAAAATTTCTGAAAAACACAGCGGAAGTAAATCATTATAACATTTTTATAAGCTGAAAATTTCATGTTCTTAATGGTGTTTTAAGATGGAAAAACAAACCCAAATCAAAAGGATCTTTAATATGTGAATAAGCAAGCTATATAAACACATAAAACATTCATAATGTGACAACCAAACAAGCTGCCAAACTACCTCCTTCCAGCAGCAAAAATCGACCAAGAGAAGAAGATTTTGGATGCTAAAACGACCAAGACTTCAAGTGTAGAAGTCCTCAAGCTTGTATACCCCAAGCCTCCATGCAATCACCTTCTTGTTAGGAAGATTCACCACCAAAAAGCTTCAAAAAACCTCTAAAACAAGCTGCTAGAACCTGGGGTTTTAGAGAGAGAGGAGAGAGCTTTTGATCTATTGCATTTAATGAGAAAATGCATGAGAGAAAGGAAGAACCCAAGACAAGTTAATGCGTGTTCTAATCAAAGAAAAATGGGCCCAATAAGATAAAGGGGGGGGGCAGCCAAATATGGATCCGAAAAGGATTCCCCCCTTTTTTTCATTTTAAAAGGAACACATACACACAAGTTGAATGGTCTTGTAACTACACATACATTTAACCATTTAATTGTATGTACAAGTTATATATAACTTATACAATTAATCATTTAACTTATAAGTTATAATCTATCATTATTATTTGGTCTCATCTAACCAATTTAAATAACACATCAAAGAATATTATTGAACAAAATATCCTAATAAGTTGTTCACTCTCATATGCAACTTATTTAGAAAACCCATTTTCTATGTTGGTGTAAATATTTAATTGCATGATCATATCATCAATTGAATATTAATAGGTGTTTGCTATGCTTGTTATTGGGTATAACCCGACTTGGATCATAACGTATTAACCGCATCAATGTTCTATGTTTCTTGGGCATATAGAATCTAACAATCTCCCACTTGCCCAAGACTCATAGAAGATTGATGCAAGCAGTAAATGTCGCCTAACAACGGTTTACTACCCTAATACGCATGACTTATAGCCATTCAATAACATCATCTTATTCAAGTATCCTACTTGAAATGATTTAGGTGAATCAATCATATATCCTTTTGTTACAGATGTCATGTTAAATCCGAGAACATAGAGTGATCATTCCTTGTTGATTTAACTTATTAGGCCTTAGACATCTAACTCTCAACAAATAAGAGGAACAAATTCCATCTTGACCACATACGTTTCTCACAAACACCTCGTGTCATACCTGAACATACCCTTATGTGCTATCCACTATTTCAGGACAGTGAAGAATTAGCTCAAGCTATAATACTTGGTGAATATCAAAACCCAATATGTATCTCAGGTCGGAGGATACCAAATGATATTCGCCTTTACTCAAAATTACTTATGATCAATCAATAAGATTCCATGTAGTAAAGTTTGAGTTGCGGGTTAGTCCAATATTTGTATCCCACAAGTATCTATGAACCTTGGTAGCAACCCATTGCTCTATATTCATCCTTATGAATATCAACCAATCCAAGTTCATAATAATCTTACCCTCACACTTGTTCCCACAAGTATGAACGACTACGGACATTTAGAGTAAACAATTTACTCATGGATTGAACATGCTAAATTGGAACATTGATTGAAACATTATAACCAAATAATTTTATTCAAATAATAGAGAGTTCCACATATCCAAATACAAAATTACAGATCAAATCCAATCACTAGAATATCGAAATCCCATGGCACAAGTATGACCTTCATGCTTTGCCTTTTCAATGAGCTTCGTGAGAGGAACCGCAATGTTCTGATCCGTGTGAACTTTGCGAATACATATCTTTCCCTTTTCAACTTCATCTCGTATGTAGTTGAATCTCCGCTCAATGTGCCTTGTCTTTTGATGAGCACGAGGTTCCTTGATTTGAGCAATCGCACCCTTGTTATCACAAAAGATCTCTAGGGGGTCCTGAATGGAAGGGACAACCCCCAGATCGGCAATGAATTTCTTCAACCATGCAGCTTCTTGAGCTGCCAATGAGGTGGCGACGTATTCTGATTCTGTAGTTGATAGAGCCACCACATCCTGCTTGGAGCTTTTCCAAGATACCGCTCCTCCATTCAGAATGAAAATATATCCCGATTGTGACCGAGAATCATCACGATCGGTTTGGAAACTCGAATCCGTGTAACTCTTTACAACGAGTTCCTCATCACGAGATCCATAGATTAAGAACATATCTCTTGTCCTCCTTAGGTACTTAAGTATGTTCTTAACAGCCATCCAATGACTGTTTCCAGGATTTTGCTCGTAACGGCTTGTCATGCTTAAGGCGCATGACACGTCCGGTCGAGTGCATATCATCGCATACATGATGGATCCAATATCAGATGCGTATGGGATTGCCTTCATTTTATCTTGCTCATCCTTTGAGCTAGGACATTGAGTCATACTCAATATCATTCCTCTTTGAATAGGTACGGTAGCTTTCTTAGAGTTCTCCATCTTGAACCTTTTCAAGATTTTATCAATATACGCACTTTGATTTAAACCAATCAACCGCCTTGATCTATCCCTATAGATATTTATTCCTAGAATATAGGCGGCTTCTCCAAGATCGTTACTGGAAAAACAACTTCCAAGCCAAGTTTTTACACCTTCCAAGGTTGGATGTCATTTCCAAATAGTAGTATGTCAGCAACATACACTACTAGGAAAGTTAGTATGCTCCCACTAGCCTTCTTATACACACAAGCCTCATCAACGTTTTTGATGAAGCCAAATTTCTTTACCTCCTCATCAAAACGATGATTCCAGCTTCTCGACGCTTGCTTCAATCCATAGATTGATTTCTTTAACTTGCATACTTTATTAGGATGTTTTGGATCGACAAAACCTTCAGGCTGAACCATATAGACATCTTCCTCAAGATATACATTTAGGAAAGCGGTTTTGACATCCATTTGCCAAATCTCGTAATCAGAATGAGCAGCTATGGCAAACAATATCCTTATAGACTTTAGCATCGCAACAGGTGAGAAAGTTTCATCATAGTCAACCCCTTGAGTTTGAGTGAAACCCTTTGCTACAAGTCTAGCTTTATAAGTATCCAAGTTTCCATGCATATGGGTTTTCTTCTTAAAAACCCACTTGCTTCCAACTACTCTGGAATTAAGAGGTGGTACAACAAGTTCCCAAACTTGATTGTCATACATGGATTGCATCTCTATGTTCATGGCCTCGAGCCATTTGTCACAATCCGAATTGGACACTGCATCATGGTATGTGGTTGGTTCATCTGAATCTACCACATAGCATCCATCCATGAAAATTCCATATCTTTCAGGTGGATTACTAGTTCTACTACTTCTGCGAACGTTTTGTGTGTATTGATCAACCATTTGATCATCTTTAACATCCTCATGTTGAGTGCTCGTTTCAACCAAACGTACATCGGGTTGTGGTTCTTGATCCTCTTCAAGATCCACTGTTCTACCGCTAGTTCCTTCCATAAGGAACTTTGCCTCTAAGAACTCACCCTTTATGGCAACAAACACCTTTTGTTCCAGTGGATCATAGAAATAATATCCCATAGAATCTCTAGGGTATCCAACAAAGATACACTTGGTGGATCGGACTTCCAATTTCTTTGGTGTGGGAGTCTTAACGTAAGCCTCACACCCCCAGACCCTTAAGTATGATACGGATGGAACTCTTCCATGCCATATCTCAAAAGGTGTCCTTTCCACCTTTTTGGTTAGGGCCACATTTAGAATACGGGCCGTAGAGAGCAAAGCGAAACCCCAAAACGATAGAGGTAATGTGCTTCTAGCCATCATAGATCGGACCATATCCAATAAGGTTCGATTCCTCCTCTCACACACACCATTGTGTTGTGGTGTTCGAGGTGGAGTGAGTTGTGAGACAATCCCAAAACTCCTAAGATGATCTTGAAAAGCATCACTTAGGTATTCACCTCCTCTATCGGTGCGGAGAACTTTAATCGACTTGTTGAGTTGATTTTCTACTTCATTTTTGAAGATTTTGAACATTTCAAAAGCTTCATCTTTGTGCCTTAATAAGTACACATACCCATAGCGACTATAATCGTCGGTAAAGGTAATGAAGTGTCTTTCACCATTCCTAGTCATTGGTTTAAAAAGACCACATACATCCGAATGTATGATTCTTAATAAATCTTTTGCCCTTTAGTTAGTTCCACTAAAGGGTGCCGTAGTCATTTTACCTTGTAAACAAGATTCACACACATCAAATGAATCACATTCATTTGTTTTTAAAAGACCATTCTTTTGAAGTGTTTGTATACGTTTCTTGTTTATATGACCAAGACGACAATGCCAAAGATAGGTATCACTCAAATCCAACTTGAGTTTCTTGGTGCTAGTTTGGTACAATGAACTATTTAAAGTATTTTCATGAACCAATTCATAAATACCATTAATGGGTATAGCTTTAAAATAGAACATATCATCTAAAGAAACATGAATATCATTTTCAACAAAAGATAATACATAATCATAAAGTCTTAATTGGGATACAGAAATAATGTTCCTAGTCAAACTAGGAGCATACAAAACATTCTTCAAAATAACATCCAAGCCACTTGGAAGTTTCAAGATGTAGTCCCAACGAGCTTCAACTTGGACTTTGTGCAGGATCGTTTAAGGGATTGAACACAATTACAACACAACAACACAATGAGAAGATTAACTAAACTTTAATCAAACAGTGAACTAGGTAACCAAAGGTGATACAAAGAACACAAGTAAAGCAAGAGACAGAACAAGAGAGTATAGTTTTCAAGGGAGCAGTATATTGCTTTATCAAGTTCTTTTACAAGTGTTACAAAGCATATGGAAGATACAAGAAACTTGAAATACTTATACTACAACCTACAGCCGGCTATACTATGAAAGCCAGCTGGATACAATTGACTAGACACTAACAAAATCAATTGTAGAATTAAAAGGCATATCTGCCTTTTGACCTTGTGACTATGACATGCCATAGCTCACATCCTTATACATTACAAAAGGATAAAGTACATAAAGTGGAAAGTTTCAGACTCAAGACCTCAATGTACAGTTACCAAAAGCATGGACCTTTTCACCAACTCTTGTAAGTTGGTGACTTATCAGAGACGCAGCGGAAAGGTGCTTTATGGAACAGTACATCAGATAAAGCATGTGTACTAAAAGTCTTCGGAGAAATCTGTCTTCATAGGGTGAAGCTTCGGAAGACTTTGTCTCTTGAAGCTTCGGAAGACTTCATGTTTGGCTTCGGAAGATATTGGTCTTGACTTCGGAAGATTTTACACTTAGAATGTTTTTCTAATGTATTTGTAAAACTTCCAAAGCATTCTTCACTTCAGTACTTAGTGCATGTTGCTAAGACACTTTGGATTTTTGGGTTGCATCAGACTTCAGGAATCCTTACAAACTCCCCCCAGGCTGATGCTACCAAAACACTTAGAAGATATTCAGATGTTGGTAGTCTTCAGTACAATCAGACCATTCCTTTCTTCATTTGGTGGTCAGGATCATCAAGACTCTCATAGTATCTTCTCATTTCAAAGAGATCATGCAGAGGTAAGTTGATTATGTCTTGCCATGAGTAGACATTCTCAACACCTTGATCTCTGACAACATGCCATCTTTCTGGATTGGTAGAATAAGTCCAGGACAAGATAGGTGTCTCAGTTGCTAGAGGAGCCACTTGCATAGGAGTTGATTGTTGCCTCATCATGCACTTCCTCAGGTTGATCTGATTCAGCCTGGGGTGTAGAGGTAGATGACTTTGGCTTCTTCTTTTTAGTCTTTGGTTTAGAATCCATTTTCTTCTTCCTCTTAATGTCTTTAACTGAGAAGACTGGTCTGCAGCACCATGTTGATCATCAGTGTCTTTCTCAGTTGGGTGTTCCTCCCTCACAGGTTCAGAAGGAGAGGGAGTTTGACCCTGTCTTGGATCAGAAGATGAAGTTTGCTGAGGCTCAGCTGGAGGTTCTGGTTCAGGTGTCTCTGGTTGTTCAAACTTGACCTCCACTTCAGGTGGGACTTGACTTGAAAGAGAGTGCAAGTCAATCAATTCACCACTTTTAATCTTCTGCTTGATCACCCTTATATGCTCATCCATTGTAGATAGAGACATGGGACCAAGTCTCCTTCCGGAGAATCCATATGACTTCAAGAAGCTCATCATTCTTTGTCTGTCAGCAGACTTCTTTGCATTCTTTTGAATGATGGCTCTTGACTTTGCAGCTTCTTCCCTTAGCTTCCTTTTGGTTGTTTTTCTTTCATTGACTAGCTCAAGCTCAAGTTGCTTTAAGTACTCGAACTCAATGAAGTCATAGGACAGGGAAGAAGTGTATTTGCCTGATAGAAGCCTGTGGCACTCAGGTAGTTTATCATTTTGATTCTATCCTCTTCTTTATCTACCTGAGGTTCTTGTGGAGCCATATCTTCCTGTGCAGGACTTTCTTGAACTGGAGAGAGAGTTGGAGTATGCTTGTAAGTCTTTTCTGTCTCTTCTCCTCTTTGAATTGGAGAAGTAACCTTGCATCCTCTTTCTCCTTTATCTCTCTTGACACTTCCATGTCAGCTAGTTCATTTTACAACTTCTAAGGGGAGGGAGATGATTTCATCAACATCATAGTTCCTGGTCTGTAAATAGGTAATCCTGACTGCCCTTAACTCATCATCTTAGTATTTTTGTCTGGGGGCAGCCCTGATTGCAGCTTGCATGAATTTAGATAACCCAGAAGAACTTTCTCCCCTTAGCCTCCTTTTCCTCTCTCTCTTCTTCCTCCTCAATTTCCTCAGGAGTCATTATCCTTTTCCCTTTGTCACCAACAGACCTTTGTGACTCAGGGTGGATTGAGGCTTGGCCTTCATTGCTTGGTGTAGCTTCCATGCTCTAGCCAGAGAGAGGCTGAGAAACACCTTCACCAGCAGGTGTCTCAGATGGAGTTTGGACCTCTGCAGCAGTTGTTGATGGTGAGACAAGGGTCTCAGGTTCTGCCACTGGGCCTTCAGCCAAGGTTTCCCCTATGAAACTAATCTTAGGGTCCACCTCAACATCCAGTTGACCGATGACATTGCCTGATTGCCTAAGTCTCCTTCTTAGAGAGAACTCTGCAAGGATCATGTCTTGGATTCTTTGAGCCAGCCTGTCAGCTTGTCTAGATTTGCTTGGATTGACAAGTGGCATGTTGACTAAATCCAGTCCTTCATAGAAGCTCAGGCTTTGGAACTGAAAGACTTCTTGTTGGCCTTGAACTCTGTGAAGTATGAGGGCTCTTCTGTCATCATCATACCTCCATCTGATGATGTAGTTGCCAGTTCCATGTGGTGGAGATGAGACAGCCCTTGGTATACCTTCCTCAAAGAGACTCCTGATGATGAGAGTCTATAGAGTCCACATTAATGTGAGTTTGAGGAAGTTGCTGAGAATGCACAACAGCAAGTGAGGATGGTGAGTCCTCTATGTCCATTCTCTTTGAAGAACTCCCAGGTTCTGTGGTTGTGATAACTTTCTCCCCCTTTTTGGTAGCATCACCCACTTGCATAGGTGAGCTGGAGGATAAATCAGTCACTTCCACAGGTTCTTGTGTTCCTGGTTGAGCTCTCCTTAAAGGTCTCTCAGCTAGTTTTTCCTTCAAATATGAAATCTGAAGTTGCTGATCATTGACCCTGTTTTGTAAGGTAGTCACCTGAGATTCCAAGTGACTAACCTTAGAGACTAGATAGGTGCATGTTTGTGACAATTTTTGTACCTTTAGTCTCAAATTCCCCTCATCTTCATCAGAAGAATCACTGGGGGATGAGAGGATTGGACCAAAGTCCTCTCTCACCCCACAGCTTGAGTTTCTTGGCTTCTGGTTTTCCTCTGCTCACTGGCAACCTCAATTAAGATGCCAATGGGCTGAGTTGCCATGGTTGAGGTCTTAATGATGTAATCACTTTCAAAGTGAGAGCCTCTTCCATATGGACATCCTGAACAGGTTCAGATGTGTCCACCTCAGTAATAGGTGACTGATGAGGGATAGACTGAGGAGAGTCAGAGGTACTCATCTCTCTTTGAGTAGGGGAGGAGAAGAGAGACTCATGGTACTCACTGAATCCTAAGTCTTCATCAGTGTAAAAGGATAGGTTGGGAATTGGTTGGTTTAGATCCAAAGGCTGGGGATGGTAGCTGTCCCCTGAAGGTTGTTCACTTGAGTGTTGAGACTCAGAGTGAAGCTTACGGTTGTTGGGCTAATGAGCTCATCAGGTTGAGCTTGAGGAACCTCAGCCCTGATAGGTAAAGTAATGGGAGTGGTTTGCTCCTCAGGAGAAGTGGGAGCTCTGGAGTCCACTTCTTCCTGTAAGGTTGAGTATTGGGGGCCTGCACAGACTCAATAGCCTGAGCAGGGGTTCGTTGGGATTTTCTTTTGTAGGTGATGAATATTTGAGGTTGTGAAGAGGGTAGGAGAGCAGTAGGTGTGGGTTCAACACTAGCTTGGACTGCTATGTTGTCACCTTGCAATGAGCTCTAACATTTTTGGGACTAGGGCTGTTTCTACCCCTGAGAAGCCTACAGTTGGCTTCTTCATAATTTTAAAGATGCCGGGCTTCATCTGTCCCAGTTTAAGAATATTGCCTGTTTCCCTCAACTGTGAGCCCAGTTCACAGTTGAGAATGTGTTGAACATATCTAGGAAACATGTAAAACTCTAAGGAGTCTAAGTTTGCAAGTAAATTAGTATAAACAAATTGTGAATACCTGAACTTGACCCCTGAACCATCCCATGAACTATAAAGGAGAGATCCTCAGGAATCTGGTCCCATCCACCATGCTTGTTTGATAAGCTGTGGATAACCACATGGAGCAGGTATTTCCACTGGGATGAGACCTTCCCTTTCCTGAAGGTCTTTACAGAGAAATCTCCTTCATAGCCCATCTGCTCGAAGGAATGATTAACCGCTTCTTTTGGGAAGAACACTTCACCTGCTTCATCATCCAGCTGAAGATGTCGGTTGATGATGGCCGGAGTGATGAAATTGTTCTCCCCTGCACTGTGGCAGACAGTGCCTTCTCCCCATCCATAATGACCTCTTGGCAGGTCTTCCAGAATTCAAGCAAATGATCCTCATATAGAGGAGGATCAATGGTTAGGGAGGTGAAGTAGTGAGACAAAGACAAGAAACGGCAAACCTCTGAGAAATGAGGATCTTTGTCAGAGCATAACAGAGCAACCTGATTGTGTTGTCTGTGTAGCTGCATGGCAAAGTGAGGATCATTTCTGTGTGTAAGGTCAGCCATTGTGAGGTAGCTCAGAGATGAAGAGAAAGAATGGGAAGGAAATTTCAGAGAGAAAGCTTTGGGTTTTAGGTATGGAAAAGCAGATGATAGAAGAGGGGGGAAACCGTTGGGTTTATATGAGAGAGAAGGATTTCAGATAAAGTTTAATGAAAGAGGATAAACTTTGAAATCCGTATGTCGGTCCCACCTCTGAAAAAGTAGTTTACCTTTTTGCTCAAAAGTAGTTTTCTTGGAATTCGAAAAGCTTCCGAAAGTAATTTGTCTTCGGAAGTTGTGATTGAAAAAGCTTCCGAAGCTAAAGTGGCTTCGGAGAATTTTCCTGAGAGTCTTAAAGATTTATGCTTCGGAAGAGAAATAAACTTTTGGATGCTTTGTATAAGAATGAACAAAGCTTCCGAAAGTAATTTTTGCTTCGGAAGGAAAAAGTCCTTAAAAATGAATAAGTGTCTAAGTTAAGAATTTTAAGCTTCGGAAGATAAATTTTGACTTCTTCCGAAGGTAAAATTTCTTAGACAGTCATTTATTTTGAAGACATATTTTTCTTCCGAAGGTAAAACGTTATCTTCCGAAGTATCAGAAATTTTCAAGAATCTAAGGAAAGTCTTCAAAAAGAGTTTTTCATTCAAAGAAAACATGAGCTTATGAAAGTGATGAACTAGACAACTTAGGACACACATATTTTTAAGAAGAAATAATTAGAATTAGTTTTAAGAAAAGTCTACTCAAAGTTAATCATCCCAATAGCTGATATCAGATACTTAAATCTCTGTTCATCAAAAGCTTTTGTGAACAGATCAGCATATTGTTCATCTGTGTGAACTTTGACTAGTTTAATTAACCCCTTTTCATAGTTATCTCTTATTAAATGATACCTGATGTTGATGTGTTTGGTCCTTGAGTGCTGCACAGGGTTCTCAGTGATAGAGATAGCACTGTTGTTGTCTATGTGGATAGGAGTCTCTTTGAAGTTAAATCCGTAGTCTAGCATCTGATTTTGAATCCAAAGCACTTGAGCACAGCAGCTTGCAGCAGCAATGTATTCAGCCTCAGCAGTTGATGCAGACACACAGGTTTGTTTCTTGCATTGCCATGAGACAACCCTTCCACCAAGGAATTGACATCCCCCAGATGTAGACTTTGCAGTCATGTTGCAGCCACCATAATCACTGTCTGTATAGGCATACAGATTGAAATTAGAATTCTTTGGATACCATAAACCAAGTGTTGAAGCACCTTTGAGGTATCTTAAAATCCTTTTCACAGTGATTAAGTGAGACATCTTAGGATTGGCTTGATATCTTGCACAAATACATGTAGCAAACATGATATCAGGCCTGCTAGCTGTAAGATACATAAGAGACCCAATCATAGCCCTGTATAAGTGCTCATCTACACACTCCCCCTCAAGATCTGGACCAAGGGAGTGGTTTCTGGCTATGGGTGTCTTAGCAGTCTTACAATCAGTCATGTTGAACCTCTTGAGTATATCTTGAACATACTTTGACTGACTTATGAAAATGCCATCTTCAACCTGCTTCACTTGAATTCCCAGAAAGAAATTAAGTTCTCCCATTGAACTCATTTCAAATCTATCTTTCATCAGCTTTTCAAAGTCTTTGCAGAGCCTTGAATTGGTTGAGCCAAAGATGATGTCATCCACATATACTTGAACTAGCAGAATGTCGTTTCCTTGTCCTTTGATGAAGAGAGTTCCATCTATAGTACCTCTCCTGTAACCATGTTTACAGAGATACTCAGACAGTGTCTCATACCACTTCCTGGGTGCCTGATGCAGCCCATAGAGAGCTTTGTCAAGCTTGCAGACATAATCAGGATGATCAGGATCTACAAAACCAGGTGGTTGTTTGACATAAACCTCCTCATCAATCACTCCATATAAGAAAGCACACTTTACATCAAGTTGGTAGACCTTGAAGTTCTTGGATGCAGCAAATGCCAGGAATATCCTAACAGCTTCTAGTCTAGCTACAGGAGCAAAGACATCAGTGTAGTCAATCCCTTCTTCTTGTGTGTATCCTTGAACAACTAGTCTTGCCTTGTTCTTGATGATGATTCCTCTATCATCCTTTTTATTCCTAAAAACCCATTTGGTTCCAATGGTAGTCTTCCATGAGGAAGAGGACAAAGGTTCCAAACTTTCTGCCTTTTGAATTGAAGCAGCTCTTGTTGCATAGCTTCAACCCAACTTCCATCCTTTAGAGCCTCCTCAACTTTCTTTGGCTCTAACTGGGATAGAAAACAAGAGTGAAGACAAACATTTGCTTCATGGGTTTGCCCTCTTGTCTTTACCCCGGAGATAACATCTCCAATGATGTTTGTGGTAGGATGAGACTTGTGGATCCTTAGCTGAGGGATCACAGCAAGTTGCTGAGATAGATCCAAATTTGAGAAATTTAGATCTGGTGAAGATTGATCCTCCACATTATCACACCTATCAAGATTAACTTGATCCAATGAGTGTGTGACATCATTGATGTTGTCATCTATGGTATGGTTATTAGCATCAAGAAATTCTTGATCACTATCACCATCACCATGTTGTCTTCTGCAATTGAGATGTCTTTATCTGGTTGAGAAGCCTCTGAGCTGGAATTTGAAGGCATGCCAGATGTATCAGCTGGATTTGTCATTGTTGTGCTGATAGAAACCTCATTTGCTGAAGTAGTTTCAACTGGAGCTGAAGGTCTTCCTAGCTCAAATCTTGGATCAGGATCACCTGTATTTAAATTTTCTGCAGATCCTGAAACATGCTCACAAGATTTATTAAAACAGTTGGTAACTAAATCAAGATCAAATAGCCAATCCGGACCAGAACCAGCCACACTGGGAGTGTGCTCATTGAAAGTCACATTGGCTGACTCCTCAATGATTCTAGTTCTGAGATTGTATACTCTATAAGCTTTAGCTTGAGAAGAGTATCCAATGAAGTGTCTCGTCTGATTTCTCAGCAAACTTGGCAACTTGATCTTTGGTATTCAAGATGGTGCAGGGACATCCAAATGACCTGAGAAAACCAATGAAAGGTTTCCTCTTGTGCCAAAGTTCATAAGGAGTCTTACCATGTGTCTTAACTACTAAAACTCTGTTTTGCACATAGCAAGCAGTATTAACTGCCTCTGCCCAGAAGGTGATAGGCAGTTTAGAGTCAGACAACATAGTTCTTGCAGCTTCAATAAGTGTCCTGTTTCTCCTCTCAGCAACTCCGTTTTGCTGAGGAGTCTTGGGAGCACTGTATTGTCTTGTAATACCCTTTTCATCACAAAATGTATCAAGGATTTGGTTCTTGAATTCAGTTCCTTGATCACATCTTATGGTTTTGACCTTGTGATCACATTGATTCTCAATCTTTAAGATGAAATTCTTTAGAATCTCAGGAGTCTCATCTTTAGTTCTAAGAAAGAAACCCAAGTGAATCTTGTAAAATCATCTGTGATCACTAGACAGTATAAGGTCCTTCCTAAACTCATTACACTGGTGGGGCCAAAGAGATCCATATGTAATAAGTGTAGGGGAGTAGTGATGGAGTTCTTTTCCTTAGGCTTGTGAGATACCTTGTGTTGCTTCCCTTTCAGGCATGCAACACAATGATCATCACTTGTAAACTCTTTCTTTGGCATTCCAGTTACCAGATCATGTCTGATTAATTTATTCATATTCTTAAAGTTTACATGGCACATTCTTTTATGCCATAGGAAAGACTCATCACTATTTGCTTTAGATAGAAAGCATGAAACTTCTCCAGAGGGAGATGTTTCTTGCAAATCCATCTTGTACATGTTCCCTTTCCTGGGGCTCTGAGCAGGATATGCTCATGAGGAATGACCACTCCAGGCTTGAGAACAATGCACTCATGCTCAGTGAAGAGCATGTTATGACTCTGATCACAAAATTGGGATACACTCAGAAGATTGTACCCAAGCTCCTTAACAAAGTTTACCTTCTCAATGCTGAGCTTACCATTTGTGACCTTGCCCCTTCCATAAATGTAACCACCTTCATCTCCTCCAAAAGCTCTGGTCCTCCATCAATTCTCTCAAAATTATGAAGTAAAGACCTATTGCCTGTCATGTGCCTGGAACAGCCACTGTCAATTCCAGACATTCTTGTTTGTCTTGAGCTGTTCCTGCACAAAGAAAATGATTAGTTACATTTGGAAACCCAAGCCTTACTTGTCTTGGGTTCAGTAAGTGTAATAGAAGGTAATGCAACAGTAATAGATCCTATGGTTGTACAGAGGGGATCTTCAGCTGTTGTTGATGGAGAAACCTCAGTCATTTGGTCTTTCTTAGACTTCCACACCACCTTTGGAGTCTTGGACTTGACCTTCAAAAGCTTAGAATCTTTTGGAGCTTCACAAGTTTTAATGACTGATACTTCGGAAGAATCTACAGTCACTGCAGCAGACTTTAGTGCTTTGGAAGAACTCCATTCTTCCGAGACCAACTTTGCTTCCGAAGGTAATTTTCCATTTACCTTCTTCTTTGATTTGGAGCTTCCGAAGGAAACAGACTTTCCTTCCGAAGCTTTAGACTTCTTGAGATTCTTTGAAGTCTTTGTATTGGTCATGTGGATAGTACTTTTAGGATTGTATGGACAATCCTTGGCAATATGAGAAGTACTTTCACACATAACACACAACATTTTCTTCTTCAAAAATCTCCTTTTGAGAGCAAGACTGGCTGGCTTTGTCACATCCCTTTTTCACCTTCATCTTGGTAGATGCAGATACAATTCCCTTGGGCTGTGAACTGTTCTTGGAATTTGATGGTCCAGGCTGTGCAGCAGTGGTACACAGCAGCTCAGTCTTCTTCTTTGTACTGAGATGATTTGAACATGAACCAGAACTCTTGGCTAAGAGCTTTGTGGATGTCTTCAGTCCTTACAGCTTTGAAACCTGCAGAGATAAACACTTGTTTCTGCTTAGCATCAAAGGTAGCCTTGATTTCTTGAGCCTTCTTTGCTTTCCTTTTGCTCTTCCTGATCAAGTTCTTTCTCTTGGACTTGGTCATCACAGTTAATTTCTTCTCCTCAGAAGGATAGTGGCCCTTGGAGGAATCCTCTTCTTCACTCTTCTCAGAGGGATTCCTCACTATCACTTCTTCATCATCCTCACTTATTGGATCTATGAGAGGAAGCTCATCTTCACAAGTTCCACACCTAGGAGATCTTACAGACAAGATTGTGTGTGGAGGAGCTATCTCATTTGATCCCAGTCCCTGTCTATTTTGATAACAAACCTTATTGTGTAGGGATGAGGATATCATGTTCTTGAAGGTCTCTTCTTCAAGAACACTTTTCTCTGCTAGGGCTTTGCTGATCACAAGCTCAGCCTGGCACTTAGTCAACTTAGTGATGAGATCTTGGATCTGAGTTCTAAAATCTGTATGTTCATGTTTTAGTACTGAAATGGTTTTCTCCAAGTCTTCTATCTTTAACTTGTAATCATTTTAGACTTTCTAAAATCAGATTTTAATATGTTTAAGACTCAAGATCAGATCTCATCTCTAGGTTGTAGGACCTGTATCTATTTACTTTAGCAATGCATTCAGGGGAGCAAAGATGTTCTAATACCTTGGCTTCATCATGGTCAGCCATCAATGCTTGGTTTGGAGAAGCATCCTCCACCTGAAAACTCCAGTCAAATCTCCCTCTTCAACAGCAACCGCAGCATGTTGCTTTGTCTTCTCAGCCTGAGGGGTATTGTTAGTGTAGTTTGGTCTGAGTTGTGTTTGACCCCCATTTGCTCTAGGTGCCTTACACTCCCTAGCAAAGTGACCCATAAGGTTACAATTGTAACACTTAACTTTGCTTTTATCCAGCCCAAACTTACCACTGGTAGCATTGCTTGGAAATCTTCTTCCTGTCCTCTTGTAGAACTTCTTGGCTCTGTGAGTGAGAAGAGCCATCTGCTGAACTATCTCCATGTATTCCAGGTCATCTGGATGGATACAGTCTAGGTCTTCAAGAGTGAAGAGATAATTTCCACAGCTTTCATCTGCAGACACAAAGGCTTGAGAAGAACTTGTCTCTTGGAATGGGCTTCCTTGAGTAAAGTTCTCCCTTGGTGTCTCCGGAAGGTGATGAAAGGACCCTTTTGTGAGTTGTCAGGGTAGCATAGGAGATGATGTTGGGGTTCTATGCTGTCCCTTTCAACCACATGAAGGGCTGAACCCATTTGATTGTTAGAGTTGCCAGATGAACCTTGTAAGTTCATCTCCATCTGGTATCCACTGAGAATCCCATATAACTCTGTCAGAGTAAGAGTTTTAAGGTTCTCGGTCCTCTTGATTACCACACAATAGTGTGTCCATTGCCTAGGAAGTGAGGACATGAACTTCCTTACAATGTCTCTGTTCTCAAGAGGAACTCTCCTCCATCCACAAGGGTATCCACAATCTCAACATACCTGAAGTATTGTTGGGTCATGGTTTCACCTGCTTTAAAGGTGAAATTTTCAAACTGCTGCTTCAGAAGATCTTTCTTGTTCTCCTTGGCTTCAGAGGAGCCTTCATACATCAGCTTCAGTGCATCCCACAGCTGTTTAGCTGTCTTGCACTTCTTAAAACTCTGTACACAGAGTTTGGGATAGCAGTCTGAAGAGCAGTCATGGCCTTCCTGTCAATCTCTACTCTTTTCCTATCTTCATCTGAGTAGTTGGCCACATCTTTAGGAATCATACCAGCACCGGTAGCAGAGGGGGTGCTGGGTATGAAAGGTCCATATTCAACAGATTCCCACATTCTTGAGTCAAGAGACCTGATGAAGCCTTCCATCCTCATGCACCAGGTGTCAAAGCCATCAACAGTGATCAATGGGGATTTGTTCATGGTTCCAGTCTCCATATCAGTCTTTGAGATGGAAGCCATTTGAAAAGTTTAGTTTTTGTGTGTGTGAGGGATCTTAAGATGGTTAGATCTTATATCACGAGCCTGAGTGCTCTGATACCAATTGCAGGATCGTTTAAGGGATTGAACACAATTACAACACAACAACACAATGAGAAGATTAACTAAACTTTAATCAAACAGTGAACTAGGTAACCAAAGGTGATACAAAGAACATAAGTAAAGCAAGAGACAGAACAAGAGAGTATAGTTTTCAAGGGAGCAGTATATTGCTTTCTCAAGTTCTTTTACAAGTGTTACAAAGCATATGGAGGATACAAGAACTTGAAATACTTATACTACAACCTACAGCTGGCTATACTATGAAAGCCAGCTGGATACAATTGACTAGACACTAACAAAATCAATTGTAGAATCAAAAGGCATATCTGCCTTTTGACCTTGTGACTATGACATGCCATAGCTCACATCCTTATACATTACAAAAAGGATAAAGTACACAAAGTGGAAAGTTTCAAACTCAAGACCTCAATGTACAGTTACCAAAAGCATGGACCTTTTCACCAACTCTTGTAAGTTGGTGACTTATCAGAGACGCAGCGGAAAAGGTGCTTTATGGAACAGTACATCAGATAAAGCATGTGTACTAAAAGTCTTCGGAAGAAATCTGTCTTCATAGGGTGAAGCTTCGGAAAACTTTGTCTCTTGAAGCTTCGGAAGACTTCATGTTTGGCTTCGGAAGATATTGGTCTTGACTTCGGAAGATTTTACACTTAGAATGTTTTTCTAATATATTGTGTAAAACTTCCGAAGCATTCTTCACTTCAGTTTTTAGTGCATGTTGCTGAGACACTTTGGATGTTTTGGGTTGCATCAGACTTAAGGAATCCTTACACTTTGGTTCCATTGCCCATGAAGAGGCTAACATCCCCTTGATTGAAGTCCCTACTTCTTTTGAACCCCTACAACAAATTGCAAATATGAGTTCCACATCCGGTATCTAATACCCATGTGTTTGAAGATGTAACATTAAGATCAATATGAATCATGTATATTGTACTTGAGGTCTGCCTAGCATCCCTCTTAGCTTTCAACTCTTGGAGATTGACAGGACAATTTCTTTCCCAATGTCCAATCACCCCACACTTGAAGCATGGGTCATTGGTAGCAACCTTTTGCTTCTTCTCTCGTGGTTTGGGTGGCACCCTTGCCACCCCTTTCCCCTTTCCCCATACGGGTCCCTTAACCTTGGCAACCTTTGCCTTGGGTGCGGGATGAGGCCTTTTCTTGTTCCCACCTTCATTGATGGTGAGAACGGGTAAAACCCTTTTACCCATGGCCGCCTCGGCTGTTTTGAGCATTGAGTGAAGCTCACCAATGCTTTTGTCCCAAGCATTCATGTTGTAGTTCAACACGAATGTCTCGAATTTCTTGGTAAGGCCATTAAGGATCAAATCTATGGCCAATTCCTTCGAGACAGGACAATTAAGCCTCTCGAGGCGGTCAATAGACTTTTCATCTTAAGTACATAAGAGAAACAGATTGGTTGTCGTCCATACGACATGCATGGAGTGCTGGAACCGTTTCGAAGCGCTCAACCCTTGCTTGCGTTTGGAACGTTTCTTTTAGTTGGGTTATCATGTCCTAAGCTCCGTGATGTTCATACTCCTTTTGGAGATCCGGAGTCATGCTCGCTAGCATGAGACAAGACACTTGGACAGAGTCCTCAGTGTACTTGAGCCAATCGTTGTAGGCCTCTCATCATCCTCAGTAGGTTGATCGGGGATACGGTCATCTAAAAAATATGATCTTCTCTCTTGCTTGAGAACGATTCTCAAGTTTCGATACCAATCAATAAAGTTGTTATGATTTAGACGTTCCTTTTGGAGGATCGCTCATAATTATTGGTTGGACGCGGATGAGTTATCGTGATTTTCATTATTGGTGGCCATCTACAAAATTTAACAAAGATCTATTTTTGTATTTTCGATATTGTTATTTTTAATAATTAATGCCTTTTAAGGTAATTTTTATATTAAAGTCTATAACCCAACATTACATTTAAATTGTGGTTAGGTGACCTTTATCCCACGATTTAAATTAATAAGGTGGTCAACGTTTGACCGTTGCAACCATTTGCAACTTATAGAAATATGGGATCGACTTGAAACATCATATGTAAAGTCGGCATGTTAATCCCATCAACACCATTTGGAAACCACACCGTAGGTGATCCATTTGACATGGTTTGCAAATCAAGATACCCTACTTACACCTAGGTGTGAGTTTGCCAAAATAAGTGGTTAGGTGACCTTTATTCCACAAATAAGGCATTCTCACCCCAAGTCGCAAGTTCCCTCAAAATGGTTAGGTGACCTTTATCCCACTAAGAGTTCCCAAGTGACTAAAGTGTTGTGTAAAACGACGGTGTTGATCTTGTTTAAAATTTTAGAGATTTCAGACTTTCTCTTCAGCACTTGTGTCTTCAGACTTTGTCTTCAGCACTTGTCTTCAGACTTTGTCTTCAGCACTTGTCTTTAGACTTTGTCTTTAGCACTTGACTTCAGACTTTGTCTTCAGCACTTGTCTTCAGACTTTGTCTTCAGCACTTGTCTTCAGACTTTGTCTTCAGCACTTGTCTTCAGACTTGTCTTCAGCACTTGTCTTCAGACTTTATCTTCAACACTTGTCTTCAGACTTTGTAATCAGCTGTTGTCTTCAGCTAGGGTGGTCTTCAGTAGTTGTTGTGACGTCTGTGGGACTTAAAGGTTTTTCTGATCTGGCTCATTGGTTCTTTTGGTCCAACAAACTCCCCCTGAACCAATGCAGCCAAAACCTATAACTTTATTGAGGTCCCACTTATTGTTGGCAGAATGGTTGGTCTTTTTCCTTCTTGATCAGTTGAGAAGATGACCCATATAAGCACTGGCCTGGGAATGAGTCTCTGATGATTTGGTTGGCAATGTATGGATGGAAGCTCTATATTGGGGAGTTGGACACTGAGCTGTTCCCCATCCATGAGACTCACTTCCCATGTATAAGCCTGTAGGATTCTCTGGTGTATGCTCTGAGAAACATAATTTGTTCTTCCATGGTCAGGTTCTCAGCTTCACCATCAAACAATCCTTCACGCCCATACAGCTCTGAGATGTACTTGGCCTGTTTGCCATTTTTGAGCTCAACTCTTGTAATCTGTCTGTATGCAAACTCATTAGGATGAGTCCCTTCAAGCAACAGACTGAGCTCATTTTGTTTGAAGTTCTCAAGCCTTTTGTAGACTAACCCCTTTTTAATAACTCTGTTCTCTAACATCTTTTGGGGTGGCTGTTTAGTCTCATAGGCCTTCTTGAAATCTTCTACAATCTCCCAGGGTGATACGACAAGGAACACTGTGATCTCTTCATCTACGATCCTTTTTACTTGGCCCTTGTATCTTGAAGGAATGTCTTTCTTTAAAATCCTGTGAGCCACCCTAGGATCAGGCCATACTCTCACCTTTTCCTTCTGATATTGAAATGTGTTTGCAAGGGTGTACAACCTCAGAGCTTCTTTCTTCATACTAATTATTGATGAAGAAGCAGCATAAGTTTTGTCGATGCTTTTCAACATCTCATCGTCATGAAGCCTTTGCTGCTGCTCTTCTTCAATCTTTACTCTCACAGTTTCCATCTGTGAGGTGGGAGTGATGGGCATGGGTTTGGCTTTAGGCAATGTTAGGACTGCAGACAGAGGCAGCCTATCTTCTTCCACATCATCCTCTTCTTCTTCTTCTTCTAGCCTCAACACCCTTCTCTTCTTCTTCTTGGGTGCATCATCGGCTGTTGGTTTAGTGGGTAAGGGAGTTGGTTTTGTGGGTTGTGCTTGTTTGGAGAGGGAATGTTGACAGGCTGAGTTAGCATTTTAGAGGTGAGTGTGGCTTTTGAGTGTTTGGCTAGCTTAGTCCTGCTCCCTGCTCCTGCTTCATTCAAAGCTTCGACTACTAAACCCTTAGTGTATGCTTCAGACGACAGATCTTGGAGGTTATGGCCAAGATACTGTCCCTGGTCCATGATTTAATCTCGATCAATGATCTCCCAAGATATTTTGCAATGAATCTGATCATGATCTCTAGTCTCTTTCTTTCTAATGCATCATAACTTGCCCATCTTAAGTTAATTTCTTCAACTTCAAGTCTCCTGATCTCTGAGTCAAGCTGTGCAGTATCGAACCCTTGTCTATACAGTTGATCAATAATGGCATCCATTGATTTAGTATGTGTAGCATCTGCCATTTTGATCATCTCATCGAGTTGGAGTTCTTTCTCTCTTCCTTCACCCTTCCTCTTCTTATATGTGACATGAAAGTCTTTGTGACTTTCACCCACTTGATCATTTTCTGTTCCCTTCACAGACTCCTCTTCCTTCTCATTTCTTTTCTTTCAGTTTGCTCTTCCTCTTTGCTTTCACTGACTGACTCTCCCCCTTTTTGGTTGCATTGGTTGCAAGGGTTTGAGTAGCAGAAAGCCTTGTGCTCACAATCTCCTCCACCAGGGTTGTATGATTGAGGGAAGCCTCTCATCCATGGTTTTGATCACAATGTCTGTGATCATTAGGTGATGGGAGGTAGGGTTTGCTGAAAGATATCAACTGTTTGCTCAGAGGGGTTCTGTCCCTGAGAAGCAGTGCCAGAAACAGAAGCTGGTGGCTCAGAAGTTTTGAGTGGTTGAGTGTGTGGGAGACCTTCACGTGAAGGTGCCATCTGTGGGTGTATGTTTGCGGCAGATGGACTTGCTTCTTGAGAGAATTGGTCAAGTAGTCTTTGTAGTCTACTCATACCATTTGTCAGGATCAGTGATCACAAGTTTGATGTAATAGAGCGTAACACAGCGGAATAAGAACAAGAATTAGACAAATTCTAACAAGAGTTTGATACTCGTATGCATTAAGAACAAATACGGTTATAACGAGAGAATATATTTCTGTAACAAGGAATGTTTCTATGATATCGAATATTTCTCATCAAATCATTCATCTATTACAATAGGTTGACACTCCTTATATAGAGTGCAAACGCTGCTGTTATCACGGGAAAGTGACAACTGGCATATCTATTACAAAAATAACTAACTCTTAACAAACTACTGATATGTTCACAACTACTGAGAACATATGAGAGTGTTAACTACAAAATATGAAACTACTGATAAGAAACTACTGAAACTACAACGATTGAAGAACAAGCTCTTCAGTCATTTTACAAAACTACTGAAAAACATAAAACTACTGATGAGCACAACAACTGAAGAAGTATTCTTCAGCTGTTGTGTCAAACTACTGAACAGATAAAACATAAAACTACTAAAAGGTAAACCGTCACAACTACTTAAGAAGACCTCTTCAGCTGTTGTGACAACGTCTGATACTTTGGTCTTCAGCACTTGTGTCTTGAGACTTTGTCTTCAGCACTTGTGTCTTCAGACTTTGTCTTCAGCACTTGTCTTCAGACTTTGTCTTCAGCACTTGTCTTCAGACTTTGTCTTGAGCACTTGACTTCAGACTTTGTCTTCAGCACTTGTCTTCAAACTTTGTCTTCAGCACTTGTCTTCAGACTTTGTCTTCAGCACTTGTCTTCAGCACTTGTCTTCAGACTTTGTCTTCAGCACTTGTCTTCATACTTTGTCTTCAGCACTTGTCTTCAGACTTTGTCTTCAGCACTTGTCTTCATACTTTGTCTTCAGCACTTGTCTTCAGACTTTGTCTTCAGCACTTGTCTTCAGACTTTGTAATCAGCTGTTGTTTTCAGCTGTTGTGGTCTTCAGTAGTTGTTGTGACGTTTGTGGGACTTAAAGGTTTTTCTAATCCGGCTCATTTGTTCTTTTGGTCCAACAAGAGCATTTGGGTGTCCCTATTATATTCTCAACACAAAAGATCCACTTCAGAAGTTTGAATCAAAGGCGCATGCAGGGTACTTTGTGGGTATTCCTCTACTTGTAAGGCATACAGAGTTTTTAATTGCAGATCACAGATTGTTGAAGAAACCTTGCATGTAAAGTTTAATGAATCTCCAAAGGAGGAAATCTCACAAGACCCTGTGGAGTTATTTGATCTGGACATACTGCAATATGTTCCTTATGAGTCTCCAAATGTTGCAGGTTCTGTGAATCCATTATCTTCTGTAACCTGTTATCCATATGTTGGTATAAATGCAAGTTTTAGTGATCAACTGCCTGAGTCTACTAAACTTGATGTTCCTGTAGCATCAGCAGTTCCATCCACAACGAATGCTGATGAGATCTCTGAATCCTCTACTTCATTTGAATTATCATCTCATTCTAGGTTTCAAGAATCTGGATCACCATCTGTTGCTACTGAATCACCTACAAACACTTGCACAGATCTTATTGAGTATCAGGAACTGAAGAATCATCCCATATCTCAGATCATTGGTGACATAAATGCTGGTGTATCAACCAGAAATCAATTGTCCAACTTTTGCTTCTATGCTCTCTTCATCAGTCAGCAAGAGCCAAAGAATTATCATATTGCATTAAGAGACAATGGATGGGTTGAAGCTATGCAACTTGAGCTTCTTCAGTTTCAAAAGCAGCAAGTGTGGGAACTGGTTCCTCATCCCCAAGTTAAGTGTGCCATAGGCTCTAAATGGGTGTTTAGGAATAAAACTGATGAAAAAGGCCAAATTGTCAAGAACAAGGCCACACTGGTTGTACAGGGGTTTTCACAATAAGAAGGTATTGTTTATGATGAAACCTTTGCCCCTGTAGCCAGACTGGAAGCAATGAGATTGTGTTTAGCTTATGCTGCCTTTCATAATCTCAATGTTTTTCAAATGGATGTCAAAAGTGCATTCTTATATGATAAAATAAAAGAAGAAGTTTATGTGTGCCAACCACTAGGTTTTGAAGATCATAAACATCCAGATTGGGTGTATAAGCTTGATAAGGCTCTTTATGGACTAAAACAAGCACCTAGAGCCTGGTATGAAACACTGTCCAATTTTCTTCTTCAAAATAATTTCACTAGAGGCTCCATAGATAAAACCTTGTTCATTAAAAAAGTAGGCATGCATAAGCTCCTTGTTCAAATTTATGTTGATGATATTATTTTTGCATCCTCTGATCCATAGTTGTGTGATGCCTTTACTAAGTTGATGCAACAAAAGTTTGAAATGAGTACAATGGGAGAATTACAGTTCTTTCTGGGGTTGCAAATCAAACAAAAGGCTTATGGAACTTTCATTCATCAGTCAAAATATACGAAGGATTTATTGAAAAAGTTTGATTTACAAAACTGTAAGCCTTGCTCTACTCCCATGTGTAGCACCACACAAATGGATGATGATCAGAAAGGTAAAGCAGTTGATGAATCTCTTTACAGATGTATGACTGGTTCCTTGATGTACCTTAGAGTTTCTAGACCAGACATCATGTTTGCAACTTGTGTCTGTGCTAGATTTCAGGCTGCACCTAAAGTATCCCATATGATTGCAGTCAAAAAGATCTTTAGATATTTGCAAGGAACTCAATCTCTAGGACTTTGGTATTACACTGGGCACTCTTGCAAACTAGTTGCTTTCTCTGATAGTGACTATGCAGGGTGTAAATTACCCAGAAAATCAACCTCTGGTGGATGCCAATTTCTATGCAACTGTTTAGTTTCTTGGCAGAGTAAGAAACAAACTTATGTTGCTACATCCACTGTTGAAGTAGAGTACATTGCTGCTGCAAGTTGTACATCTCAGGTACTCTGGCCTCAGAATCAATTACTGGATTATGACATTACAGAGACTAAGACTCCTTTACTGATGGACAGTGCTTCAACTCTTTGTATTGTTAAGAATCCTGTCCAGCATTCTAGGACCAAACATATTGAGATCAGACATCATTTTATCAGGGATTGTTATGAAAAAGGTCTGATTGATCCAAATTTTATTCCTAGTGCTGATGAGCTTGCAGATATATTTACTAAGCCTTTGGACAATGCAAATTTTCAAAATCTTGTGCTAAGGCTTGGTATGCTGCAGCTTAAATAAATTGACAACTACTGATGATCTCAACTCCCAAGTACTGATGAGCATCAGTATACAGCTATCACAATTAGGTACTGAAGCTATTTTATCTTTAGAAGTTTTTCATAACTACTGAAGACTAAATTCCTTAAAGTACCGAAGTACTTTATCTGTTACAGAGTACAAGTGGTTACAACTACTGACGTCTGTTCTAACAGATAAGTACTGATGACCAATGAAACATCTGAAAATCAGATAATCTGCTGAGTAAGTGTTATGGTCAAATGAAACAACTGAGATATGTGAATTGATGACAACAACTGATGAGTAAGTTTATTCTTCAATTGTTTCAAACAACTGCTATTTCATTTCAAAATAACTGAAGCCAAAACCAAGTCTTCAGTAGTTTTCAACTACTGATGAAGTGGTTACAACTACTGACGTCTGTTCTAACAGATAAGTACTGATGACCAATGAAACATCTAAAAATCAGATAATCTGCTGAGTAAGTGTTATGGTCAAATGAAACAACTGAGATATGTGAATTGATGACAACAACTGATGAGTAAGTTTATTCTTCAATTGTTTCAAACAACTGCTGTTTCATTTCAAAATAACTGAAGCCAAAACCAAGTCTTCGGTGGTTTTCAACTACTGATGACAAACACCAAGTCTTCAGTTGTTTACAACATATGAATGTTAAAACTATTTCTTCAGTCGTTTTCTAACAGCTGATGACTAAAACCAAAACTTTCAGCTGTCTTCTTTCAGTCGTTTCATAACCTATAAATACCTAACCCTAACTTCAAACTTTTCATAAATTGATTTCCGAACGTTCATCTCCCATTAATGGCGACCATGCAAATCAAACCTCGACACAACTGTGTTGCCTACTTCACAAAATCGACCTTTTTGGACTAAGTTTGATGATGCTATTGATCTGATGGCTAATTTCCAGCATCAAACTGCTTTTCTTCTGAATCCCACCATCTCTCCCGACTCTCTTCGTCAATTCTAGACAAATGTTACCATCCATACTGGTGAGAATGATGTCGCGATCACTCTCCAGTCATTTGCAAACGAGAAGAAGGTGGTAGTCACTCCTGCTATCACTTGCCAAACGCCAGATCTGAATGATGCTACCTTGGTCACCAAATACCCGAAGGGCACCATTGATCTCTCATTCATTAACAATGGATATGAGGACAACCTAAGTGCTACAACCATTCTGAAGAAGCACTTTCATGATGCTGAACGCCTAATCTTCCACATGATCAATGTTTGCCTGGCCCCCGAAACCTCTTCATGGGATCAAATGTCATCGAGGTGGCAGCAGGTATTGTATTCTATTCTTGAACGCCAAAGCTTAAATTTTTCTGAATTATATTTTTAGAATTAAAAGATCTGGCAATGAAACCTGTAGCTAATAGATGGTTATTATATCCAAGGTTTCTTATGGTCATAATCATGAATCAATTACAATCTGATGGCCCTGTTGGTCTTGAAATCCCTGCTGTGGTAGTTTTGCTAGAGGTATACTCCAGGCACAACTCTGACCCACACCTCAAAGAGGCTGCGAAACTGCTAAAACCAAGCAGAAGGTACCCACAGCCTCATCCTCCAGATCCAAAGTCCCCTCCAAACCTCATTCCAAACAAACCAAAAAGGTTACTCAAGGAGTTGAGTCCCCTGATGATGCCCCTGCAACACAAAGGAAGGTTGAAACTATGGGTAGTAATCCCCCTGTAGTTTCCAGGACACTACCAACTTAAACCGCTTAGGTATCCTCTCAACAGGATCCTGATGCAACCAAAATGGGGAAACCATATTACTGGAATCTCTCTCACTTGAGAGGATTGCCATTGAAGAGCACCATTCACCCCAGGTGCAATCCTTTTCACACCTATCTCCCACTGAAGCCACCCCTACAAGCCCAACTGTGGTTATTGCACAAGTGCTGACTCAACTACATTCCTCTACCCCTCCCCAGAAACCTATTATCACTGGGAAAATCTCAACAATTGAGGGAGAGGATTATAATTGTAGCTGATAACCCACAACACAGGGATTACAGAGTTCAATCTCCTTGTGTAGAGGAGGAGATTAGAACATCTGGTGAGGCTGCCTCTTCTCATTGTTCAACACATGATGAGGATGAAGATGGTATCATTTCTAAGTCCTCCCCAGAGGCAACTGCTAATGAAGGACATCATCCTAAGGCAGGAAGTCCCATGTTCCGAGGAATAGGGGCACATGTGAATACTGATCTACACTCAGCACATGTTCATCCTGATTTCATCAGGAGGTCAGCTAATTCAGCACAGACTGATGATGACCTGGGCTTTTTCTTTCATGTTCTAGCCCACAATACTATTCTTGAGACTGAGTTATGCAAACTACAAGAACTACTTGCCAAAATTTCAAAAGAATCAAGTCCATCTGGCCACATTCACCCACAGATGGCAGTTTCTCCTTAAACTATCCCAAAGACTGAGCCACTCTCAACAAATTTGCCACCAGCCTCTACTTCAGGTGCCATTTCTTAGGGACAGAACCCCTCTGAGCAATTGGTTGCTGCCTTTCAAACATCCTTACCTCTCATCACTTCCATAATCACAAACACTGTACATCAAGCCATTGATGAGAGGCTTTCCTCAAATCTTTAATCTTTAGTTGATGCTGCTGTTTCTAAGAGACTTTCTGACATTCACACCCCTCAACCCAATGCACCCAAAAAGGGGGAGTCTAAGTCAGTGAAAGTAGACCAAAGAAAAAGAGCTGAAGAGGAAGCAGAAAAAGAGAGGAAAGAAAAGGAAATGATCACCTATTAGAGGAAGAAAAGCTCTGAAAAGACAGAAGGATCTGAAAAGACTGAGAAAAAGTTAGAAGAATTGATCAAAGAAGCTGATGAGCAACATAGCAGATCTATGGATAAGATTATTGATCAACTCTTCGGATAAGGATTTGAAACTACCAAACTTGACTATGAGATCAGAAGGTTAGAGAACCAAGAAATTGAACAAAGATGGGCAAGTTGGAGTGAGAAAGAAAGAGAACGGCTGGAAACTATGGCAAGATTTATATCAAAACATCCGGGAAGGTCAATCATTGAAGTAAAGTCATGGTCCAGAGATAGTATTTTGGAGATAACCACCAGAATCTGTTCTTCTGAAGTATTTAACAAAGGATTGATCATAGAAGCTCTTGATGAAGCTGGTGCTGGGAAAATGACTGATATGGCAAAATTATCCAAAGCTTCACTCACATCCAAAATGCAAGAGCAGCCTGCACTATCACCCAAACCAAAACAACCACCTTCACAACCCTTAAAACCAACTCCTTTACCCAAGAAACCTACTGAAACCGTTACCAATGATGCACCTAAGAGGAAGAGAAGGGTGTTGAGGATGGAAGAAGAAGAAGAAGATGATGAGGATGATAGTCTGCCACTCTCTACTGTTCTCAAAATAAAAATGCCTGAGCCTAGGATTCAACCAATAATAATCACACCTGACTTCTAAAGGCAAATGGTAAAAGTCAAAGTTGAAGAAGAAGAACAGCACAAACAACATGATGCGCAACTCATAAAGATGATTGATAAAGAGTTTCCCAAGTCTTCATCCATACAAGCTATGATGAAACATGCTCAGAGGTTGTATGCTCTCAGATTTACATTCCAATATCAGAAAGAGAGAGTGAGAATTTGGCCTGACCCCAGAGTAAGTGACATAATTCACAAAATGAAGATTCCAAGCAGATACAATGGCCAAGTAAAGAAGATTGTAGATGCAGTGATAATGCTGGCCATTATAGTGTCACCCTGGGAAATTCTTGATGACTTCAAGAGAGCTTACAAGTCTAAAATAACTCCACAAACCTTACTAGAAAACAAAATTATTGGACCAAAAGAACCAATGAGCCGGATCAGAAAAACCTTTAAGTCCCACAGATGTCACAACAACTACTGAAGACCACAACAACTGAAGACAACAGCTGATTACAACGTCTGAACACAAATGCTGAAGACAAAGTCTGAAGACAAGTGTTGAAGACAAAGTCTGAAGACAAGTGCGGAAGAGAAAGTCTGAAGACAAGTGCTGACGACAAAGTCTGAAGACAAGTGCTGAAGACAAAGTCCGAAGACACAAGTGCTGAAGACAAAGTCTGAAGACACAAGTGCTGAAGACCAAAGTATCAGACGTTGTCACAACAGCTGAAGAGGTCTTCTTCAGTAGTTGTGACGGTTCACCTTTCAGTAGTTTTATGTTTTATCTGTTTAGTAGTTTGACACAACAGCTCAAGAATACTTCTTCAGTTGTTGTGCTCATCAGTAGTTTTATGTTTCTCACTAGTTTTGTAAAACGACTGAAGAGCTTGTTCTTCAGTCGTTGTAGTTTCAGTAGTTTCTTATCAGTAGTTTCATATTTTGTACTTAACACTAAGATATGTTCTTAGTAGTTGTGAACATTTCAGTAGTTTGTTAAGAGTTAGTTATTTTTGTAATAGATCTGCGTTGTCACTTTCTCGTGATAACAGCAGCGATTGCACTCTATATAAGGAGTGTCAACCTATTGTAATAGTAGAACGATTTGATCAGAAATATTCGATATCATAGAAACATTCCTTGTTACAGAAATATATTCTCTCGTTATAACCGTATTTGTTCTTAATGCATACGAGTATCTAATTCTTGCTACAATTTGTCTAATTCTTATTCTTATTCCGCTGCGTTACGCTCTAATACATCAAACTTGTGATCACTGATCCTGACAAAAATGGTAAAGAAGGGGTTAATTTACAAGAAGTTCGAAGAAATAAGAAGAAATGAGCACCAATTATTGCTTGAAGGCACTCATCCTGATGAGTTTGCATACAGAGAGATAACAACTGTGGAGCTGAAAAATCGAAAGCATATTAAGTACTTATCTAAGTACTATGGGCCTGAGTTCTTCTTTGAAAGTGGAGCTGAAGAACAAGTTGTTTTCCTTGAGGCCTATGTTAGAGATTCTTACAGACTTATCATTGGGAAGTAGGTTTCATGGATGGGGTAACAGCTCTGTGTCCACTTCCCCAAGACAGAGTTCCCATTCATCCTTTGCCAATCAAACCTTCTGAAATCTCTTCCCTGGCCTGATCCAGATTTTGTTTCTGCCAATAAGTGGGACCTCAATAATTTTAAAGGTTTTGGCTGCATTGATTCAGGGGGAGTTTGTTGGACCAAAAGAACCAATGAGCCAGAGTCCCACATACATCAAAACAACTGATGTGACCTACAACAGTTGAAGACAAAGTCTGAAGACAAAGTGTTGAAGGCAAAGTCTGAAGACAAAGTCTGAAGACAAAGTCTAAAGACAAAGTCCGAAGACAACTACTGAAGACAAAGTCTGAAGTCAACTGTTGAAGAGAAAGTCTGAAGACAAAGTCTAAAGACAAAGTCGGAAGACAAAGTCTGAAGACAAAGTCTGAAGACAAAGTCTGAAGACAAAGTCTGAAGACAAAGTCTGAAGACAAAGTCTGAAGACAAAGTCTGAAGATCAAGTTCTCAAAAGTTGGCACAAGAGCTGAAGTAGTTCTCTTGAGTAGTTATGATGGTTTACATTTCAATAGTTTGTAATCAGTACTTTTATGTGATGTAAAACATATGAAGTTCTTATACTTCAGATGTTATAACTTCAGTAGTTGTAATGTTAGTTTATACTTAGCTTTTAGTGAAGGTGTCCTCAGTTGTTGTGGACATCTTCTGTAGTTCAGTTTACTTTCAGTTGTTTGTATAAATCAGTTATATGTCACTATGAAGTGATGTCAATTGATGTCACATTCCTTATAAAAGGAATGATGACCTAATTTCCCCCTACGGGAAGTTTTTGCATGAATGAAAACATTCTTTTTGCAGAAAACTCTCTCTCTATAACTGTTACTGTTTAATTGAATATTCGTATTATTCTTGCTAGAATTTCGTCTAATTCGTGCGCTATTCCGCTGCAAATCCAAATCTAATTGATCAAACTAGATCTCGATCCCTTTCGTGGATCCTTTGTTGATGGATCACAGAAAGTTCTTAAGAAAGATCTAATGTAACACCGGTTTTTTTTTTAAAACAAAGACAAGAAATGAAGAATAAAAGAAAGAAAAGCAATAAAGCCCAAGTGGAGGGAGTAAGAGTGTTTAAAAGGACAAAATCTTTGAAAAGTTGGTGTAAAGGTAGGCATGGTCGGCCACCCTCTTTTCACCTCAACTTTTCACTTCGGTTTTAGAGAGAGAGAAAGGAAGAGAGCAGAACTCTCGGTTGAAGAAAAGAAGATGAGAAATTGAATTCAAGGGAAGAATTCAATGTTTTAGGTGTTCGTGTTGTGTTTTTGTCTAGGTTACATGCTTATGTGCTTATATGCTTGTGTGTGTGTCTCTGTGTGTGTGTTTTGTTGTGTTTTTAGGTGTTTAAACTCAATTGGAAGCGGGTTAGAAGGAAGAAACACCCAAGTTTCTACACCCCGTTTTTACTTGTTTTAGACACTCTTTGGGGCCGAAAATGTATTAAAATGATTTTTACAACGTTTATGTATGTATACCCGTATGTATTCTGCATGGTGGATGATGATTCTTGGATGCTTATAGGTTGTTCATGTTTAGAATAGCCTTGGTAAGAATAGAATAGATAGGTTTGATGATTGGGTTCGAAAACATCCTAGAAACATGTTACACGGAAGGTTCATGCGCTTAGGTAAGGCTCATGCGCCTGGGAATGCCTTAGAAGAATTTAAGTGTAACCCTTGTGCCTGAACAGCAGTCCACGCGCCTAGAAATATTAGTCGGATGACTAAGTGTAGGCCCATGCGCCCCAATAGTACCCATGCGTCTGAATATTCCCATGCACCTAAGTTTTCATATGCCCAAATAGTGTCCATGCGCCTGAATAGCTCATGTGCCTAAGTGTTAAAACAACAATATGTTGGCTGATGCGCCTATATAGTGATGAAGCGCCTAAATAGGCCCATGCACCCAAATAGTGTCTAAGCGCCCAACACTTAGAATTTACTACAGAATTCTTGGGAGTTTGTGCCTTTTTGGATTTGACCAAGGTTTGACTAGGGCTTATTAATAAGGGGTTTCATGCATGATTATGATTGCCTTATGATTGTTCCTTATTATTATTGTTATTATTATTATTACTTATAGTGTGTAACTTTACTTGGTATGTTTATTATCGTAACGTAAAGTATATTGTAATAATAAAGAGAAAGAGCAATAAAGAAGAGAAGTGGAACATTAATAAAATGTTAACAAGTCTTGCAATCTTACAGGAGGTACACGACCATGTTGTCGTTAGCTCAACTGCGCTATTGAGATTGGCAGGACCTCTGTTGCGTACCCTAGGTGATTGGGTCGGCCTTGTATACCGTAAACAGAACCCTTTTGAGGGATATAGATGGCCCATTTTTCACCACGCATACAGTTTAGGGTATTGCTTATTGGTCCATACAGATAGTGATAGATAAAGATAAAATAGTACAGAGTAAACAAGGCATACAGTAAACAGAACGAATAGTATCTGTTCATATAGTTAATGCATCGCATACAAAGTAAAGAGTTGTATTTCACACAAAGAGTATTTTCATATACAACATACACAAAGCATTTTACTACTTTTAAAACTAGAACTCAGTCAACAACGCTGACTTTTATACATTTTCAGTTGGCAGGTAATTATTGCTGAGGATGGCACGAGGGTGAAGCTACTCGATGGGGAAAGACTGACATCCATTGGTATTTCCTATTGTTGTTGTTTTATAATGCCGTTAAACAATTCTTTTGTAATTAGTCAAACAATAGTATATTGCACAACAATAGCGTTTCGAAAAGAAATGAATGGCTTTTGCTATAATGATTCCACTGCTTGAGTTTGTATGTTTATAATATAGAATGTATTAAATATTATGGTTGACCAACGTGATGTCTTCGGGAACGGGGCCTTAGAAGTTAGTATCAGAGCAAACTCTAAGAGAATTGGGTTAAACAAAATTTTTAAACCTAAACTTAAACTGAAAAAATAGGACAAATGGAGGGATGTCAGCCCGAGTAGCTTCGTGCCATCAGGTATGTCTTTTCTTAATAATAATCAGTATTATGTGCGCTTGCTATTTGATTTATGTGCTCTTAGAAGATTTAGATACTGATTAAGCCGGGATAGAAAATGCTTGGGGTATGAAGAGTAAAGTAAGTTGCTAATCAAAACTCGCCACTGTACTTAGGGACTTACTATACTTGACATAAACTGAGTGTTACCTTGAATGACCGCGTTTGTGTTTGAATCTTATAGTGTGTTAGAAGATGGATCGACAGAAATCTTCCAAGACTCCTAGAGGCAAAGGCTATCCACGGGTGACCAGGAATAATGCTAAGGCTCCTGAGATGACCCATGAGAACCCTGAGGTCCATGGCTGGAGCGAAGAGAACGAGAATGCTAGCTTGAATGCCTCAACTAGGGAGGCGATTGCTGATGAGGTACACCAGGTCATGCAGACAGTCTTAGTGTTTGTAGTGACTGAAGTCATCAAGGTTGTGAGAGGCGAGGAGAGGAAGGAGAAGTAGAATAGAAAGCGATCAATGGGCAAGGGAAGCAGAATGGAGGAGGAACAACCAAAGCCTGAGGTTGTGTTGTCTCATGAAGAGGAGGATGATGTAGTGGGGGCAACAACCGGAGGATGCAGTTATGGGGCGCTCCAAAGGTGTAAGCCCCCGACATTCTATGGCAATGGCAATGTTGCTGCCGCTCACCACTAGGTGAGGGAGATAGAAGTCGTCTTGGAAATCAGTGAGTGTCGTGAAGACTAGAAGGTGAAGTTCGCAACTCACTCTTTCGTTGATTCAATGTTGTGTTGGTAATGTTGTCCAAGCTGAGGGCACTAGAGCCATCAGGAAGATATGATCGGAGGAGTTTAGGAAGTTGGTTATTGAGGAGTTCTATCCTCACCGGAGATGGACAAGGTTGAGAGGGAGTTCTTGCAACTTGAAGCGGGAACCATGACCCACTAACAATACACCAATAAATTCAATGAGATGGCGAGGCTAGTACCAGATCAGGTGACGCCGGTATCAAGGAAGATCAAGAGGTACATCCAAGGACTATCGGCTGACATTCGTAGGCACCTGATTACTGCTTAGCCGGGTACCTTTCGATTGTTGGTGGATTTGGCGGGCCGGCTATATGATGAGCGAGGGGAGATCGTGGTGGAGGTAAAGAAGACGAGTGGGGATGGTAAGAACTGGAATGGGAAGAGGTTTGGATGTGGTGGTTTTACTCCAAACAACTAGAAGGTGAAGGTGGACGACCGTGGGGTGTCATTAAGATCAGGGCTTAGAAGGTGTGGCAAATGTGGACGGGAGCATACCGGTGAGTGCAGGATGGGAATGAATGTATGCTTCAGGTATGGCAAGCCTGGCCACATCACTAGAGACTGCAAGAAGCCAGGGTGGAGAGCTCTAGAGCGGAAAAGAAGAAGCTAGAGGAAGGAGGGCAGAGGGCAGGTGCTAGAGCTTACACCATGACCTGGGAGGAGGCTAGAGCTGATCCCGATGTTGTGTCAGGTATGTTTCTAGTAAATCAAACTTGTGCCTCTGTATTGTTTGATTCCGATGCTAGAAGGAGTTTTATTTCCACTATTTTTGTGCTAAGTTGCCTACTAGTAGTAGAAATGTTAGTGAACCATTCGATGTAGAAACCGCTATTGGCAAGTACACGAGAATTACTAATGTGATAGAGGACTGTGCTATAGAACTAGAATGTCATAGGTTTGCTGCTAGGTTACAGGTGATTCCCCTAGGTGGATTTGAGGTAGTACTAGGGATGGACTGATTAGCAACCTATGAAGCAAACATCGTATGTCCCAAGATGATGATTCGATTAGTTAAGCCCGATGGGAGTTTGTTTACGATTCATGGAGATCGCGTTACTATGATACTGAAGATGATTTCAATGTTGATGGCGGGGAAGTGCATGAGATGTGGATGTAGCGCCTACTTGGCATACGTGAAAGAGGTGGATGCGTTGGTACCGCAATTATCCGAGGTACCAGCTGTGTGTGACTTTCAGGACGTATTGCCGAAAGACTTACCTGGCGTGCCACTAGATCACGAGATTGGGTTCCAAATTGATTTGATACCCGGTGCTCAACCCGTTTCCAAAGCACCATATCGATTAGCTCCTACAGAGATGAAGGAACTCATGAGCCAATTACAAGAGTTGATGGATAAGGGATTGATTTGACCAAGTATCTCTCCGTGGGGTGCTCCTGTATTGTTTGTAAAGAAAAAGGACAGAAGTATGCAAATGTGCATCGACTACCGGGAGCTGAACAAGCTGACGGTAAAGAATAGGTACCCGTTACCAAGGATTGACGACTTGTTTGACCAGCTCCAAGGTGCCAGTTGGTTCTCGAGAATAGATCTACGATCTGGCTACCATCAATTGAAGGTGAAGGAGCAAGGCAATCCTAACATAGCTTTCCGTACGCGTTATAGACACTACAAGTTCCTTATTACGTCTCTTTGTCTAACTAACGTGCCAGCTGCCTTTATAGATTTGATGAATTGGGTGTGCCGGCCTATGTTGGATAGATGAGTTATTGTGTTCATTAATGATATTCTAATCTACTCGAAGAGCGAAGAAGAGCATGCCGGTCATATTCGGGAAGTGTTGGAAACATTAAGAAGGGAGAAGTTGTATGCCAAATTCTCCAACTGTGTGTTCTGGTTGCACGAAGTTCAATTCTTAGGTCATGTGGTGAATCCTGACGGGATTATGTTAGACCTCGCACAGGTGGAGGCAGTGATGCAATGGAAGTGTTCGAAGACACCATTTGAGATTGTAGTTACTTGGGGTTGGCAGGATGTTATCGAAGGTTCATTCAAAACTTCTCCAAGATAGGCTCCCCGCTGACTAAGCTGACCCGTAAAGATGTGAAGTTCGTGTGGGGTCAAGAGTAAGAAAGGGATTTTGAGGAGTTAAAGGCAAGGTTGACTCAAGCTCCTGTTCTGTTATTACCCGAAGGAAGCGGGGATTTGGTGGTTCATTCAATTGCTTCCTACTCAGGATTGGGATGCGTGTTACTGCAGAGAGGGAAGGTTATAGCCTATGCATCCCGACAATTGAAAGTTCATGAGGTCAATTATCCTACTCATGACTTAGAGCTAGTGGCTGTGGTCTTTGCATTGAAGATTTGGAGGCACTAACTCTATGGGACGAAGTGCACCATTTTCACTGACCACAAGAGCTTGAAGTACTTCTTCGAGCAAAAAGAACTGAACACGAGGTAGAGGAGGTGGTTGGAGCTCATAAAATATTATGATTGCGAGATCCACTATCATCCTGGCAAAGCCAACGTGGTGGCCGATGCTCTTGGCCGAAAGGAGAGACCCGAGCCAATTCGAGTGAAAGCATATCAACTGATCATGACCTCCGATGTGATGAAGAAAATTCAAGAGTTTCAAGATGAGGCACCAAAAGAAGATTATCTTAACTCTAAAAGGATGAGTGGTCTGGTTGGGGAATCGGGTGAAAACACACTTGGTGTTAAAACTCGATTTGGACGGGTGTGGATTCCTCCTTTTGGGAATCTACGTGTGAGGATTATGGATGAAGCTCAAAGACACGATACTCCATTCATCCCGTGCTACAAAAATGTATCAAGATATGAAGAAGGATTATTGGTGGCCGGGTATGAAGCGCGATGTGGTGGAGTATGTGAGTAAGTGCCTTACTTGCTTGCAGGTGAACGCCGAGCACCAGAGGCCGTATGGGAGGATTCAACCTTTGGACATACCGGAATGGAAGTGGGAGCACATCACCATGGATTTCTTTACGAAGCTGCCGCGTACTCCGAAAGGGTAAGATACCATATGGGTGATTGTTGACCGACTGATGAAGAGTGCTCACTTCCTACCAATCCGCGAGACATATTCATCTGAGAGGTTAGCTGACCTATTCATCAAGGAAATTGTAACTCGTCATGGTTTGCCGGTGTGTATTGTGTCTGATCGTGACATCCGGTTTACCTCTAAATTTTGGAAGAAATTCCACGACGCCATGGGGACGAGGTTACATATTAGCACGGCTTATCACCCCCAAACTGATGGTCAGTCAGAAAGGACCATTGAGACATTAGAAGACATGCTTCGGGCATGTGTGATTGATTTTGGGGAAGATGGGATGTCCATTTACCATTAGCTGAATTCTCGTACAACAGCAACTATGATGCCAGCATTGGTATGCCACCATATGAGATGCTATACGTAGGAGATGCAAAACACCCATTTGTTGGGGTGATATTGGTCAGAAGGAATTAGGGAGCATCAAGGTAATCGAGGCTATGATCGAGAAGCTTGAGAAGATTAAAGCCTTCATGAAGGTAGCCAAAGATAGACACAAGTCATATGCTGATAAACGACGCAGACCGATCGAGTTCCAAGTGGGTTAGCGGGTTATGTTGAAGGTCTCACCTTGGAAGGGTATCGTCCGATTCAGGAAACGAGGTAAGCTAAGCCCGAGATACATAGGACCTTTCCGAATCATTGCTTGAGCAGGAGAGGTGGCCTATAGATTGGAGTTACCGATGAGTTAAGTAGAATTCACCTGACATTCCACGTATCTCATCTGAGAAAATGCTTCGCTGATGAAGACATGATTATTCCACTGGGAGACATCAAAGTAGATGAAAGGCTCAATTATGTAGAGCAGCTAGTGGCAATCCTTGATCATAAAGAGAAAAGACTGAAGAATAAAGTGGTTCCTTTTGTGCGTGAACAGTCGAAGCACAGGAAGGGATCCGAATATACATGGGAAACTAAGGAGGAGATGAGGCAGCATTACCCTCGTCTGTTTTGGGAATAACAGGTTTGAGGGATGAAACCTATATAAGGGGGTGGACTTGTAAAACCCGGTTATTTTAAAAAAACAAAGACAAGAAATGAAGAATAAAAGAAAGAAGAGCAATAAAGCCCAAGTGGAGGGACTAAAAGTGTCCAAAAGGACAAAATCTTTGAAAAGTTGGTGTAGAGGTGGGCAAGGCCGCCCACCCTCTTTTCACATCAACTTTTCACTTCGGTTTTAGAGAGAGGGAGAAAGGAAGAGAGAAAAACTCTAAGTTGAAGAAAAGAAGAAGAAGAGAAATTGAATTCAAGGTAAGAATTCGAAGTGTTAGGTGTTTGTGTTGGGTTTTTGTCTTGGTTACATGCTTATGTGCTTATATGCATGTGTGTGTGTCCGTCCGTGTGTGTGTGTTTTGGTGTGTTTTTAGGTGTTTGAACTCAATTTCAAGCGGGTTAGAAGGAAGAAACACCCAAGTTGCACCAGGTGAGTTTCTAGACCATGGTTTTTACTTGTTTTAAACTCTCTTTGGGGCTAAAAATGTATTAAAATGATTTCTACAACGTTTATGTATGTATACCCGTATGTATTATTCAAGTTGGATGATGATTCTTCGATGCTTATAGGTTTTTCTTGTTTACAATGGCCTTGGTAAGCTTAGAATAGATAGGTTTGATGATTGGGTTTGAAAACATCCTAGAAACATCTTACACAGAAGGTTCATGCGCCTAGATAAGGCATGCGCCTGGGAATGCCTTAGAAGAATTTAAGTGTAACCCATGTGCCTGAACAGTAGTCCATGCGCCTGTACAGTAGTCCATGCACCTGAACAGTAGTCCATGCGCCTGAACAGTAGTCCATGCGCCTGAAATTTGCCTTAGTGTATCTCATGCGCCTGAACAGTAGTCCATCCGCCAAGAAATATTAGTCGGATGACTAAGTGTAGGCCCATGCGCCCCAATAGTACCCATGGGCCTAAATAGCTCATGCGCCAAAGTGTTAAAACAACAAAGTGTTGGCTGATGCGCCTGTATAGTGATGAAGCGCCTCAACAGGGCCATGCGCCCAAACAGTGTCTAAGCGCCCAGCACTTAGAATCTATTACAGAATTCTTAGGTGTTTGTGCTTTTAGGGATTTGACCGAGGTTTAACTAGGGCTTATTAATGATGGGTTTCATGCATGATTATGATTGCCTTATGATTGTTCCTTATTATTATTGCTATTATTACTACTTATAGTGTGTGACTTTACGTGGTATGTTTATTATCGTAACGTAAATTATATTGTAATAATAAAGGGAAAGAACAATAAACAATAGAAGAGGAACATTAATAAAATGTTAACAAGTCTTGCAAGCTTACAGGAGATACACGGCCATGTTGTCATTAGCTCAACTGTGCTATGGGTTAGCTGCCCTATTATGCACATAGGGCCGGTCAATTAAGATTGGCAAGACCTCTGTAGCATACCCTAGGTGATTGGGTCGGCTTTGTATACAGTAAAGACAACCCTTTCAAGGTATATAGGTGGCCCATCACCAGTTTTTACCACGCATACAGTTTAGGGTATTACTCATTGGTCCATACCATATAGTGAAAGATAAAGATAAAAGAATATAGAGTAAAGAAAGTATATAGTAAAGAGAACGAACAATATCTGTTCATATAGTTAAAGTATGATCGCATACAAAGTAAAGAGTTGTATCTCACAAAAAGAGTATTTTCATATACAACATGCACAAAGTATTTTATTACTTTTAAAACCAGAACTCACTCAGCAACGCTGACTTTTATACTTTTTCAGTTGGCATGTAATTATTGCTGAGGATGGCATGAGGGTGAAGCTACTCGGTGGGGAAAGACTGACATCCATTTGTATTTCATATTGCTATTGTTTTGTAATGCAGTTAAACAATTCTTTTGTAATTAGTCAAACAATAGTGTATTGCACAACAACAGTGTTTTGAAAAGAAATGAATGGCTTTTGCTATAATAATTCCAGTGGTTGAGTTTGTATGTTTATAATATAGAATGTATTAAATGTTGTGGTTGACCAACTGTGAGGTCTCCGGGAATGGGGCCTTACATCAAATTAGAGATATTTAGATCTAGCAGTGGTGTTTCTCGCAATATATTAGCACACTTATCATGAGAGACTTGATCCAAGGAGTGTGTGACATCATTGATGTTGTCATCTATGGAGTGGTTATCCACATCAAGAAAGTCTTATCATTGTCACCCCTACCATCATTGTCTTCTACAATTGAAGCATCTATATCTAGGAGCCTCTGAGCTGGAATTTGAAGGCATACCAGATGTATGAGCTGAGTTTGTCATTATGGTGTTGATAGAACCTCATTTGTAGAAGTAGTCCCAACTACAGCTGAAAATGTGTTACTTGAAGGTCTTCTCAGCTCAAATCTTGGATCAGGATCACCTGTATTTAAATTTTCTACAAATCCTGAAACAGTCACACAAGATTTGTTAAAACTGTTGGTAACTAAATCAAGATCAAAGAGCCAATTAGGACCAGAACCAGCCACATTGGGTGTGTCTTCAATGAAAGTCACATCGGTTGACTCCTCAACAATTCTAGTTTTGAGATTGTATACTCGGTAAGCCTTAGCTTGGGAAGAGTATCCAATGAAGTGTCCATCATCTGATTTCTCAGCAAATTTGGCAATTTGATCCTTGGTATTCAAGATTATGCAAGGACAACCAAATGACCTTAGAAAAGCAATGAAAGGTTTTCTCTTGTGCCAAAGTTCATAAGGAGTCTTTCCATGAGTCTTAACTACTAAAACTCTTTTCTGCACATAGCAGGCAGTGTTGACTACCTCTGCCCAGAAGGTGTTGCGCAACTTAGAGTTAGGCAACATGGTTCTTGCAGCTTAAATCAGTGTCCTATTTCTCCTTTCAGCAACACCATTCTGCTGAGAAGTCCTCGGAGCACTGAATCGTCTTTTAATACCTTTTTCATCACAAAATGCATCAAGGATTTGGTTCTTGAATTCCGTTCCCTGATCACATCTTATGATTTTGGCCTTGTGATCATATTAATTCTCAATCTTTAAGATGAAATTCTTCAAAATCTTAGGAGTCTCATCCTTAGTTCTAAGGAAAAAGACCCAAGTGAATCTTGTAAAGTCAACTATGATCACTAAGTAGTAAGAGGTCCTTCCTAGACTCATTACACTAGTGGGGCAAAGAGATCCATATGTAACAAGTGTAGGGGTGTAGTGATGGAGTTCCTTTCCTTAGGCTTCCGAGATACCTTATGTTGCTTCCCTTTCAGGCATGCAACACAATGGTCATCACTTGTAAACTTTTTCTTTGGCATTCGAGTTATCAAATCATTCTTAATCAATTTTCGTATATTTAAAGTTTACATGGCACATTCATTTTATGTCATAGGAAAAACTCATCACCTATGCTTTAGACAGAAGAATGAAACTTCTCTTAAGGGAGATGTTTATTGCAGATCCATCTTGTACATGTTCCTTTTCTTGGGGGCTCTAAGCAGAATATGGTCTTGAGGAATGACCACCCCAGGCTTGAGAAGAATGCACTCGTGCTCAGTAAAGAGCATGTTATGACTCTGATCACAAAATTAGGATACACTCAGAATATTCTACCAAGATCCTTGATAAAGTTTACCTTTTCAATGCTGAGCTTACCATTTGTGACCTTCCCCCATCCAGAGATGTAACCACCTTCATCTCCTCCAAAGGCAACTGGCCCTCCATCAATCCTTTCAAAGTTCTGGAGTAGTGACCTATTGCCTGTCATGTTCTTGGAACGACCACTGTCAATGATCCAGACATTTCTATTTGTCTTGAGCTATACCTGCACAAAGAAAATGATTAGTTATATTTGGTAACCCAAGCCTTACTTGTCTTGGGCTCATTAAGAGAAACAGAAGGTAATGCAATAGTAATAGATCCTATTGTTGTGCTAGGAGGATCTTAAGCTGTTTTTGATGGAAAATTCTAAATCACTTGGTCTTTCTTAGACTTCCACACCACCTTTGGAAGCATGGACTTGACCTTCAACACTTCGGATGCTTTTGATTCTTTGGAAGTTTTGATAACTGAACCTTCGAAAGATTCTATAGACAATGCAGCACACTTTAGTGCTTCGGAAGCATTCCTTTCTTCCGAGACCAACTTTTCTTGTGAAGGCAATCTTTCACTTGCCTTCTCTTGGTTTTGGAGCTTCTGAAGGAAACAGATTTTCCTTCCGAAGCTTGAATCTTCTTAGAACTCTTCGAAGTCTTTGGTTTGATCATGTGAAGAGTAACCTTAGGATTTTATGGACAATCCTTAGAAAGATGTGTAGTACTCTCACACATAACACACTCCATTTTCTTCTTTCCAAGAGCATTCTAGGAACAAGACTGACTTTGGTCACATCCCTTCTCCACCCTAATCTTTGCAGATGCTGAGACAAACCTTTTGGGCTGAGGATTGTTCTTGGAGTTTGATAGTGCAAGCTATGTAGCAGGGTACACAGCAAATTAGTCTTCTTCTTCATACTGATATGATTTGACCATGAACCAGAACTCCTAGCAGAAGAGTTGAGGTTGATGTTTTCAGTCTTTACCACTTCAAACCATGCAAAGATAAAAATTGTTTATGCTTAAAGTCAAAAGTAGCCTTGATCTCTTGAGCCTTCCTAGCTTTTCTTTTGCTCTTTCTGATCATGTTCTTCCTTATTGACTTGGTTATCACAATCTTCTTTTTCTCCTCAGAACGACAGTGACCCTTCTTAGAATCCTCCACTTCACTATTCTGAGAGGAATTGTTCACTATCATTCTTCATCCTCTTCACTCAAAGGATCTATGAGAGGAAGCTCATCTTCACTAGTTCCACACCTAGGTGATCATACAGACAAGATGGTTTGTTGAGGAGCCAACATCATTTGATCCTAGTCCTCGTTATTTTAATAGCACACTTTGTTATGCAGGGATGATGATATCATGTTCTTGAAGGTCTTTTCTTCAAGACACACTTGTCTGCCCTTGCTTTGCTAATCACAAGCTTAGCTTGGCACCCAGTCAGCTTGGTTATGAGATCCTTGATCTGAGTCCTAAAGTTTGTATGCTCATGTTTTAGAACTGAAATAGTTTTCTCCAAGTCCTTTATCTTCAATTTATAATAATTTTTAGACTTTCTAAAATCAACTTTTAAAATGTTTAAGGACTCAAGATCAGATCTCATATCCAAGTTGTAGGACCGGTATATATTTACTTTAGCAAGGCATTCAGGGGTATAGATATGTTCCAATACCTTGGCTTCATCATATCTGCCATCAGTGCTTGCTTTGGAGACGCATCCTCCACCTGAAAACTCCAGTCAAAGCCTCCATCTTCAATAGCAACAGTAGCCTGCTGCTTTGGCTTCTCATTCTTGGGAGCTTTGTCAGTGTAGTTGGGTCTGGACTGTGTTTGGCCACCATTTCATCTAGGTGCCTTACACTCCCTTACAATGTGGCCCATCAAGTTACAGTTGTAACACTTGACTTTGCCTTTGTCCAGCCCAAACATTCCACTGGTTGTATTGCTTGGAAACTTCCTTCCAGTCTGCTGGTAGAACTTCTTGGCTCTATGAGTAAGAAGAGCCATCTACTGGACTATCTCCATGTACTCCAGGTCATGTGGAACGATACAGTCCACGTCTTTAAGGGTGAAAAGATAGCTGCCATAACTTTCATGAGAAGACACAAAGGCTTGAGAAGAACTTGTCTCTTGGAATGGGTGTCCTTGAGTGTAGTTTTCCCTTGGTGTCTCTGGGAAGGTGATGAAAGGGCCCTTTGGTGAGTTGTTAGGGTAGCATATGAGATGATGTTGGGGTTCTATGCTATCCTTTTCAACCACATGCAGGGATGAACCCAATTGGTTATTGGAGTTGCCAGATGAACCTTGCATGTTCATCTCCATCTGGTAGCCACTGAGAATCCCATATAACTCTATCAGATTGAGAGTGTTGGGATTCTCAATCCTCTTGATCACCACATAGTAGTGTGTCCACTGCCTAGGAAGTGAGGACATAAACTTCCCTACAATGTCCCTGTTCTCAAGAGGAACTCCTCCATCCACAACGGTATCCACAATCTCAACATACCTGAAGTATTGCTCAGTCATGGTTTCACTTGCTTTAAAGATGAAGTTTACAAACTGCTACTTCAGGAGATCCATCTGGTTCTCCTTAGCTTCAGAGGAAACCTCATACATCAGTTTCAATGCATCCCACAACTGTTTAGTTGTTTTGCATTTCTTAAAACCTCTATATATAGAGTTTGGAAGAGCAGTCTGAAAGGTTGTCATGGCTTTTCTATCAATCTCTACTCTCTTCCTATCTTTATTAGAGTAGTTTGCCACATCCCTTGGGATCATACCAACAGCAGTAGAAAAAGGGGTGCTTGGTATGTAAGATCCATTCTCAACAGACTCCCACATTCTTGAGTCTTGATACCTAATGAAACTTTCCTTTCTCAGGCACCAGGGGTCAAACTCATCAAGAGTGATCAGTGGGGACTTGTTCATGGTACCAGTTTCAATATCAGTCTTGGAAATGGCTGCCATTTGAAAAGTTGAGTATTTTTGTGTGCGAAGGATCCTAAGATGGTGAGATCTTATATCAAGAGCCTGGAATGCTCTGATACCAAATGCAGGACCATAGAAGGATTGAAAATGTTAATTTTGTCAAGGATCTTGGGTACAATATTTTGACTGTATTTCAATTTCAAGAGCCTGGAATGCTCTGATACCAAATGCCAAATGCATGAGTGCGTTGTTTTCAAGCCTGGGGTGGTCATTCTTCATATTCTACCCAGAGCTCCCAGGAGAGGAAACATGTATAAGATGGATTTGCAAGAAACATCTCTGCAGGACCATAGAAGGATGGTCAAATACAACACAAACAGGAGAGTAACTAAACTTAATCAAACAATGAACTGGATTAACTATAAGTAAGGACATTAAGAACACAAGTAATTAAAAGACAGAACACAAGAGCAAGATACACACGGAGTTGGTTTTCAAGGTAGTAATATATTGCTTTCTGAAGGTTCTATTACAAGTGTTACAAAGCATATGAATAAAGTTACAAGAACCTGAGATACTTATACTACATCCAACAACCAAGCGTACTATGAAAGCCATCTGGATACAATTGACTACACAAAACAAAATCAATTGTAGAGTCAAAAAGGCAGATTTCCTTTTTGACTTTGTGACTATGACATGCCATAGCTCATATCCTTATCAATTACAAAAAGAATAAAGTACATGGAGTAGAAAGTTTACAGACTGAAGACCTCAATGTACAGTTACCAAAAGCATGGACCTTTTCACCAAATCATGTATGTTGGTGACATTATAGAGTTGTAGCAGAAAGGGGTCCAGCTTTATGGATAAGTACATAAGATAAAGCATGTTGTTAAAAGTCTTTGGAAGAAATCTGTCTTCAAGTATTGAGCTTTGGAAGACTTTGTCTCTGAAGCTTCGGAAGACTTCATCTTTGGTTTCGGAAGATATAGGTCTTGGCTTCGGAAGATTTCACACTTAGCATATTTCTTCTGAAGAAAAGTTCCAAAGCATTCTTCTTCAGTACTTGTCCAGCATGCATACAGAAATACTTTGGTTGCTTTAGCCACTTCAAATATTCTCTACAATCTCCCTCAGGAGAAGTTTCATGCTTTCTATCTAAATCCTTTCCTCTGGCATAAAATAATATGATAGGTAAATTTTAAGAACATGAATAAATTTATTTAGAATGATTTGGTAACTAGAATGCCGAAGAAGGAGTTTGCAAGTGATGATCATTGTGTGGCTCACCTGAAAGGGAACCAACACAAAGTATCTCACAAGCCAAAGGAAAGTAAATCCATCACTACTCCCCTACACATGTTACATATGGATCTCTTTGGCCCCAAAAGTGTAGTGAGTATTGGAAGGACCTCTTAGAATTAAGCATGACACTCTTAAGATTCTAAAGAATTTCATCTTAAAGATTGAGAATCAATGTGATTACAAGGTTAAGACCATAAGATATAATCAAGGGACTGAATTCAAAAACCAAATCCTTGAAACATTTTTTGGTGAAAATGGTATTACAATACAATATAGTGCTCCCAAAACTTCTCAGCAAAATGGTGTTGCTGAGAGGAGAAACATGACACTTATTGAAGGTGCAAGAACTATGTTGTCTGACTCTAAACTACCTATCACCTTTTGGGCAGAGGCAGTCAACACTGCTTGCTATGTGCAAAACAAAGTTTTACTGCTTAAGACTCATGGTAAGACTCATTATTAAATTTGGCACAAGACGAAACCTTTCATTCGTTTTCTCAGGTCATTTGGATGTCTTTGCACCATCTTGAATACCAAAGTTCAAATTGCCAAGTTTGCTGAGAAATCAGATGATCGACATTTTTTGGATACTCTTCCTAAGCTAAGGCTTATAGAGTATATAATCTCAAAACAAAAATAGTTGAAGAGTCAGCCAATGTGACTTTCAATGAGGACATTCCTAGTGTGAAAAGTTCTGGTCCTGATTGGCTATTTGATCTTGATTTGGTTACCAACTATTTTAACCAATCTTGTGAGTATGTTTCAGGGTCTATAGATATATTACCTACAGGTGATCCTCATCCAAGATTTCAGCTAAGAAGACCTTCATGCTACACATCTTTAGCTCTAGTAGTAACCAATCCTGCAAATGAAGCTTCTACCAGCACATCAATGAGAAATCCTGTTGATGCTTCTCGGGTGCTTTCAAATTCCAGCTTAGAGGTACACAACTCAGAAAAAGGAGCATCAAATGTTGGAAAGCATGGTGGTGGTGACAGTGATCAAGAATTTGTTGATGCTCATAACCACTCCATTGATGACAACATCAATGATGTAACACACTCATTAGATCAAGTTAATCTTGATAAGTGTGCTGATATGGATGGTGAATCCTCATTGCCAGATCTAAATTTCTCTAATCTAGATCTATCTATGCAACTTATTGTGATCCCTCTACTAAGGATCCACAAGTCTAATCCTATCACAAACATCGTTGGAGATGTTAATACAGCGGTAAGAACAAGAAGAGAAACCCATGATGCAATTGTTTGTCTTCACTCTTGTTTCTTATCCTAGATAAAGCCAAAGAAAATTATCGAGGCTCTAAAAGATGGAAGTTAGGTTGAAGCTATGCAAGAGGAGCTGCTTCAAGTCAAAAGACATAAGGTTTGGAACCTATGTCCTCTTCCTTATAGGAAGACTACTATAGGAACCAAATGGGTGTTCAAAAATAAGAAGGATAATAGAGGACTTGTCATCAAGAACAAAGCTAGACTAGTTGTTCAAGGGTATACTCAAGAAGAGAGAATTGACAACACAGATGTCTTTGCTCCTCTAGCAAGACATGAAGTTGTCAGGATGTTCCTAGCTTTTGCTGCATCCAAGAACTTGAAGGTTTACCATCTTGATGTCAAGTTTGCTTTTTGTTATGGGGTGATTGATGGACATGTGTATGTCAAACAACCACCTAGGTTTGCAGATCCTAATCATCCTGATTATGTCTGCAAGCTTGATAAGGCTCTTTATAGGTTGCACCAAGCACCAAGAAAGGGGGATGATACACTATCACAGTATCTTTGTCAGCAAGGCAATAAGAGGGGTACTATTGATGGGACTCTCTTCATCAAAGGATGACTTTATCTTTAGGTCAACTAATTCAAAGCACTGCAAAGACTTTGAAAAGCTCATGAAAGACAGGTTGAAATGAGCGCCATGGGGGAACTCATTTTCTTTCTAGGAACTCAAGTGAAGCAAGTTGACAATGGCATCTTCATAAGTCAGTCAAAGTATGTTCAATACATACTCAAAAGATTCCACACGACTTATTGTAAGCTTGCTAAGACACCCATAGCTAGAAACCACTCCCTTGGACCTGATCATGAGGGGGAGTGTCTTGCTGAGCACCTCTTCAGGGCAATGATTGGGTCTCTTATGTACCTCATACCTAGTAGGTCTGATATCATGTTTGTTACATGTATCTATGCAAGATATCAAGCCAACACCAAGATGTCACACCTAATCACTATTAAAAGAAGTCTAAGATATCTCAAAGGTGGTCCATTACTTGGCCTTTGGTATCCAAAGAACTATGACTTTAATCTTTATGTGTGACAACCGACCTCAAGGCCGTTATTCTAACCCTAATCTACTTGCATCATTACCCGTCTTATGAGTACAATTAATAGAAACAATCTAACTGTATTAGTGAATTTGGAATCATCTTATGCTATTTGTTCCATTTTATGATTTTATGTGATTTTAGTTACTTTTAGTTAATTTAAGTTTTACCATTTTAAAACTTGGTGTCTCGGGAATGTTAACTAGCCACCCTTGCAAGGCTAAATCTCAGGTGAAACAATTAAAATGTGTGCATACATACACACTTGTAACATCTCGGTTCATGCATGCATGGACATGCACAAGACGACACAAGTAACAACATCTACCAAATAATATTCTGCACTACACTACAAAATAATACCACTTGATAATTATTTTTGATTAAAAATTTAAAATATTTTAACCCCCATATTGTGCCAAGCTCGGCTGCCCCTCCCTCCACTCATCTCTCCTCTACACCACCAACACTCTCACCAAACACCTTCCATGGAGGATTCCTTTTCAATTCTACATCTCTCTCTCTTCTTCTCGAAATTTCACGAGCTGAACACACTCCAAAAACACACGCAAAGCTTATTCTCTCTAGAGTTTCAGCCTTGTTCATCAAGGAACAAGGCATACGCATTCTCGGCCAACCTAAAACACAAGAAGGCGGACATATTCGTGAGCTTTGGAGGTTAAACCTTGGTTGATTCGACTCCTCCAACCGTGTCCAAGAGCTTTCAGATCGTTGAGTCCTTCAATCCACCTTAAATCATGAGCCACACTAAGAGTAAGCCACCTCACAACCGAAAGTAGTCAAAACTTGTGTTATCTTCACTTTTCTCTTAAAAACACCACCTCTCTTTGTTGTAGCAGAAACCTGACACGATCATCTTGTTCTTGAGGAGCTTTCAACTTCACAAAAGGTATCTCACACGTTATATTGGTCATACTTGAGGTGGAAAGTGATTTCCACCATGAAAACCCTCTTTTTGGGTGTTTTGCACCATCTAACTTGTAAATCTTGTAACCCTTGAAAACAAAACTTGTAATCTTCTAACTAATGGTTTAATAGACTTCTAGTAACCTGTTTTGAAAGTTACAAAAGGTTATATAACTCAAAGATGTGGTTATTGCACGGGCTACACCTTGAAAACCTTCTTTCTACATGAAATAACACTATTTAAGCACTTGTTTGAAAACCCTCTCAACCAAGGTTCATAACCTGCACATGAAAGACCTTGGAACACCTTAGTAATCTGATATTAAAGTTAAATAAGGTTTTGGTAATGTTTAAACGCATGTTATAAGGATTTACACATGTGTTATGGTCGGTTATGGCTTAATCACTAAGTTGATAGTTCATTTTTGTATTGGGTGACCTAGCTGTGAGTTTGGGACATGATTTCAGAAAGTTTTGATGAATATTAAGTATGTAATAAATTGTTAAACTCTGGAATTGAAGACATGTTAAGATTAGATTCAGTTTAGTTATTTTCGGGACCCGAAACATGGTAAAAGAACTTTAAAAATAATAAAACATGGATTTTAACCATCATAGAAAGTATTCCAGGCTTACTAATGGTTGATAAAGTGTTCTGGAGTCAATGGGTAACTTAAATGGTCAAAAGGATAATTTAAATGGCCTTTTAACTAAAAAGGGTATTAACCGGGTGTCGTTTGAGAAAAACCGAAGAAAAAGGGGTTTAAAGCTAAGATTTATGAAAACCATGAGATTTCAGTATGTTAAGTGTTAAAAGACCTAAAGGATTTGAAATATTGGTCAAATAAGCTTTTAAATGGTCAAATTCGGTAAAAACACGTTTTAACGGATTAAACGTAAAAACGAAGATTTCAACTATTAGAGGAAAAAGTTCACAATTAAAAGACTTGAAACTTATAAAAATTTCCTTAACAGGTTACCTACTGGTCCACAACTCAAATTTATTAAAATCCTTAATTAACCGTTAAAACTCTCCGGTTTCACCGCAACCGGGAACGTTAAACGCATTGGTTTTAAACATGATCCATATTCTGAAAATTTGGAACACTTACTCAATAATAAGTCAATTTTTACTCCAGAACCTGATTTTTGGTCTTAATTGTCATAAAGAGTAAGAAACCAAACTTGAGGGTAGAAACTGTCAATTTGATACTTGAGGGACTAAACTGTAAAATTTTACCAAAATCTATAACCGACTCTTATGAGACTAATAATCACTTGAATAGCATATTTACCCTATATCCTTAACTTAATGACGTAAAATCCTAAGTTATATAGGACACCATGACTTTCCATAAAAGGAAACTTTTTATACAAACCCTCACGAAATCAAAGCCTTATCCGACAACTAAATTTTTGACACACTTTTGCACCTTAAAAAAGTTTAGAGCAGTAGCTTACCACTTAATATATTCATGATTAGGGTGCTAGACTTGAGACATTCCCGGCACACGAAGACTTATTTTTGTCTTAACACCTAAGGTGAGTTCTTGTGTTCCCCTTTTTACTACTGCTTTGGGGTGAAACATGCTCTGTTATTTATGAAATATAATTGTGCTATATTTGGTAATTGTATGTGGGATTTATGGTTACCTGCTGATACTTATATCATGATCATTAATTCCTTCGTCAACCGCTTGTTTTATATGGATAGATCTATTTGTGGAATCTCCCACACACAGTGGCTTCCATTCCAGGAAGGGTGCCCCACTGAGATCATGAGGGGTCATTTGTGGCATGTGACAGGTTTTGTTAACAAACTATGGTGAACCCTCCGGGCAGGTATGGTACACTGGTTTGGGGCTCAGTTCTTCCTTTGAGATAGCCGGTTAACATAACTTTAGAAGAGGCCAACCGGGACTGAGTGTAGGGTTGATTATGATTCTCCCACGAAGTTGAAACTATGATTCACCTTTTTTTATCAAATGAAGATTTGTTAAGTCTGTTTTGTTTTTAAACTTTAAGCACTTGAATTCACCACCTTTTTATTTGACACAAAATTTCTTTTTGAGCCTGTTTCAGGTGATTTATGAAGAGATCCTAGCTATTGTGAAGACCTAGACTTATCCCCGCAACCATGGCCTTGGCTTATTTTACTTAATGAACAATTTTACATTTCTGTTGAACAAATACAATTTGTTTTTACGTTGGTTGTATAACTCATTTGGGGGCTAGATCTGTTTCTAACCCCGATATATTTTGAAAACTTTAATGCCATGTGATATTCTCTCTTTTGAGCTCTTGGAATGGTTTGTTTCCGCTGCCATATATTGTTGCTAGTCTGTGACATCCCACCCTACCTGGGCCCGGGGTGTGACAGATTGGTATCAGATCCAAGTTATAGAGAAGTTAGGAATACCATATTAGACCCTAGGCTACAACCCTAATACCCTAGGACTATCCTTGTGGAAGTGTTGGGATGATCGGGTTGGGTAAATTGATGATTACACTTGATCAGCGTAATGATGAATTTACCGAACGCATAATTTCCATCACGGACCTTTAGGTAATGATTGGACTTTTTCTGATTAACATTGCTGATTTTGAAACTTATTTTAAAAAGGGGATTTAAATGATTTCTATGATGAACTATGTTATCCGATACAATTGAAAGAGACTATTGATTTGGGTAACACGGACAATGATATGTTGGAATAAGAGATGCTACTGCCATCACCATTATTACTAGTACTATTTTTATAATCATGAGCTATGAGAAATCAAATTACTCATGATGTATTCCTTACAGGACACAACGGCTATGGCTGATCAAGGTAAGGCACCTCCTCAACCTGATAATGAGACTACTCCTATTAGGACCCTTAGAAAAGTGAAGCTGTAGACAGAGTATGAGGCATATCTCCGGAGGTGCGGATACCCAGGATGGATATCCGTCATGTTAGATGACACCGAAGCTTCTAAGGACTCTCCCTCCACATCACCTTCCAGGAGTCGGATGCGCTCCCACTCTCCTTACGTAGCTGCTTCTACCCACTCATCGATCCCACCTATTGGGAATAGGGGTGCGCGTGTTATCACCCGAACACACAAGAGTGCTAGGCCAGGACCCTCAGTCTCCTTTAGGATGCCACCTCCTCCACCACCTGTTAGGACTCTGATACCGACACGTCCGCTGTTTGACCCACGTGATGAACACATGATGCCCCCGAGGAATAGCATGTATGACGGCCCTAGCGTACTAGCTGGTGATAGGTACTCCCAGTCGAGCTGCGAGGCAAGTGACGTAGGACCCTCTGATGCAACACTGATGAGATCTTGAAGACCGTTCGTCGTTACAAGTTGACTCTTCAGCACGTCACCTAGACCTCCAGTCTGGTCAATTCCAAGCTATGATGGCTACACAGGGGTGGAACGGTTCGAACAGGAGCAAGTAAAGAAGAGCTCAGGATGGTTGAAAAACAAGTGGATGTGAGAGTAGGGGTAAGAAGGGGAATTATCTGTCTTTACACAGTTGAAGGAAACTATTTCAATTATTATTTGATACTATTATTATTATTATCATGGGGGTGATGCCACGTTCCAACTTGTAAGAGCTTGACTCTGATTCAACTTTGCTGGATGATACTACTATCACTATTTAACTATGAACTGTTTGTTTGGATGCTAGGTTATTGGACTATTTATATTGAATTGCAATATGTTGTGTTGTGCTTTGTAATTCGTTCGTGCCCCTTTTTGATTGATTTTCTACTTATTATGATATGCTTTGAATTGGACCTTGTAAGAATCACTTAGTGGGTTATATATATATATACACGCCATGATCCCTCTTCCCGAGGCATGGTATAATAGGGTATTGATGCATGAGCTATTCGAAACCAATTTGAGATGCTAAACAAATCTATTTGTGATACTATCAAAATGCCGACGCGTAGAGGACACGAATTGGACAATGAGGAGCCACTAGGGGCCACCATGAGGAAGCCAAACAAACTGGAAACCAACCTACCCCACCAAGAACTCCCCGCAAGGAAAATGCTAATCAATAAAATGACGAGAGAATTGCTAACCTCGTAGCACAACAAATTGCTAACGCCATTCCGACCATCATGGCACACATCAATGATGATTGGAGTAATACGAATGGTAATGATCGGCCAGGGAACGACGAGGGCCACGACGAGGAAGCCGATGCGTTAAAGAACACATGCTCCTATAAGACCTTCATGGCATGTAAGCCCAAGGACTTCTACGGCACCGAGGGTGCTATATAGACGTATAGATGGATTGATGAAATGGAAGCCGTCTTGGACATTAGCTGGTGTAAGATGGATCATATGGTGAGGCTCGCATCCTAATCCCTCCGAGGATCGGCTCTGCAATAGTGGAAGTCGATTACTCAAACCCGTGGAAGAAATGTGGCAAACCGAATGAGTTGGACCGAATTCAGGGAACTAATGACCAGCAAGTATTGCCCCATCAATCAACTCGAGAAACTAGAGACAGAATTCCTAAGTCTGCAAATTAAAGGTCCCAACCACAAAGAATATATCAATCGTTTCTTAGCCCTATCCTCAGTGGTTCCCCATGTGGTGACACCCGAATCTAAATGTGTAGCACGATTTATTTGGGGGCTATACCCAAGAGTTAGGGGAATGGTCCGCTCCTCCCAGCCTTTAACCCTACCAACTGCGGTTGACCTTACCAGCAGTTTGGCTGATGATTTAGTTAGGGTTGTATGGACTGAACAAGCTAGGGCTGATGAGAAGAGGAAGTCTGTTGGTGAGAAAAGAACGTGGTTTGAAGTAAAGAGAGCGGTTGGAAGTAGTAGCGAGTCAGGTAGGAAAAGTTCCGAAGGTGCGAGGCATGATGATCAAGAAAGCATGACCCAGAAACTGTACTCGGGGATAAGCCCATTTTGTAACAAGTGCAAGCTACACCATCAAGGGGAATGTAAACCGATGCCCTGTTTCACATGCAAGAGAACAGGTCATTTAAGCAAGGACTGTAGATACGCACCCGAAAAACAATGCTATGAATGTGGGGATCCAGGGCACATAAGGAACAAGTGTCCTAAGCTGGGTAAAGACAAAGAGGCCAAGCATAACAAGCCAAAGGGAAGAGCATTTGCTATGGACCCAGCTGGAGCTCATAGGGAACCTGATGTGGTTAATGGTACGTTCCTTGTAAACAACCATCCTGCTATTGTTCTGATCGATACTAGAGCGACTGCTAGTTTTGTCGCTAGTACTTTTAGGTTTTTGATTGACTCAGACGCATGTACCTTAACCCATACATTTGCTGTAGAAATAGTTGATGGAAAGATTTTAGAAGCTAATGAAGTCATCAAGGATTGCTCGCTGAACGTAAAAGAAAATACATTTAGGATAAATCTCATGCCCATTAAGTTAGGAGGATTTGATGTGGGGTTGTATGGACTAGCTAGCTAAGCATCGAGTCGAAATCGTACGTATGTGATGAGTGACTACTTAAGATACCGTTGAGCGACAAGGAAGTGTTAGTGGTACAAGGCGAAAGGACTAACACTCTATACCCCATGGTATCCCACTTAAAAGCTACCAAGAGCTTAATGAAGGGATGCGCAGCTTTCATAGTCTATCTGATGAAGACCCAAGAGGAGAAGAAAATTTTAGATATCCCCATGGTTTTTGAATAACCAGATGTGTTTCCGGAAGACCTACCAAGACTCCCCCCAAATTGACAAGTTGAATTCCAGATAGATTTGCTACCTCGTGCTGCACCAGTAGCCAAGTCACCGTACGTGACTTGCCATACCTGAAATGAAGGAACTGATGGCGCAAATTCAAGAACTACTTGACAAGGGATTCATATGTCTGAGTGTCTCTCTATGGGGTGCCCCGGTACTATTTGCAAAAAGAAAGACGGAACCCTGCGAATGTGCATTGATTACAGAGAACTGAACAAGCTGACCATAAAGAACCGTTACCCTCTTCCAAGAATAGATGACCTATTTGATCAACTGCAAGGAACAAGTTATTTCTCCAAAATAGATTTGAGGTTAGGTTACCACCAACTGAAGATAAGAGAAGAGGAAATACCCAAAACGGCCTTTCGAACTAGGTATGGACACTATGAGTATTTAATCATGCCCTTTGGACTGTCTAATGCACCAGCAGTGTTCATGGACCTCATCAACCGCGTTTTCCACCCTTATCTCGACAAGTTTGTGATCGTGTTTATCGAAGACATACTGATCTACTCCCATAGTAAGGACAAGCACGAGAAGCATCTCAGGCTAATTCTTGAATTACTCAAGAATGAACAACTATATGCCAAATTCTCTAAATGCCAATTCTGGATGTGTAAGATTCAGTTCTTAGGGCATGTGGTAAATGAGATGGGATTCAAGTTGACCCTTCCAAGATTAAGGCTATAAAGGATTGGAAGATTCCTGAAACTCCCAGAGAGATAAGGCAATTCTTAGGGCTGGCCAGATACTACCGACGGTTTATAAAGGACTTCTCACGCATAGTGCTACCCTTGACCACACTAACTAGGAAGAACACAACCTTTGTGTGGGAACGAGAGCAAAATGAGGCGTTTGAAACGCTTAAGGAGAAGTTGTGCAGTGCACCTATCCTTGCCCTTCAAGAAGGAGTAGAAGATTTCGTGGTCTATTATGACTATTCGCGTCAAGGACTAGGATGTGTACTGATGCACAACAAGCAAAAGGTGATGGCTTATGCATCTAGACTGTCTAATGATCATGAGAAGAACTATACGACGCACGATCTGGAATTGGGTGCCGTGGTGTTTGCTCTTAAAATGTGGTGGCACTACCTCTATGGCTCGAAGTGCATCATCTACACTGACCAAAGAAGTCTGTAGAACATTCTCGACTAAAAGATGCTAAACATGCGTGAGAGAAGATAGGTCGAGCTGCTAAACGGCTACGAATGGAAATCCGTTACCATCTCGGTAAGGCCAATGTTGTGGCAGATGCTTGAGCAGAAAGGTGAGAGAATAGCCTCTTCGTGTACATGCCTTAAGGACGAGTGTGTATACCAACCTTATCGCAAAACTGAAAGAAGCTCAAAACGAAGCATTAAAGGAAGAAAGGTTAAAAGAAAGAAGGTTAACCGTAATGGAAAACCGATTTGAGACTGGGGACGATGGTACATACAAGTACGAAGGGAGAACATGGGTGCCGAAGCACGGAAGGATTCGAGTTGTAGTCCATGACGAAGCCCACAAATCTAGGTACTCGGTTCATCCTGGAAGTGATAAAATGTACTAGGATCTAAAGGCACTTTTCTGGTGGCCTAGAATCAAGAAATCAATTGCTATTTATGTTGAGAAATTTCTAACCTATGCCATGGGAAAAGCTAAAAATCAAAAACCGTCAGGAACGTTACAACAACCCGAAATCTGAGAATGGAAATGGGATAACGTCACCATGGATTTTGTTACAATGTTACCCAGAACCTTTAGATGCCGTGATGCTATTTGGGTGATAGTGGATAGTCTAACGAAGTCAGCTTACTTTTTTCCAATTCGAGAAGACTACGACTTGATGAAATTGGCCCAACTATATGTCGATGAGATAGTAACTAGACACTTAGTGCCTTTGTCGATCATCTTCGACCGTGATAGCCGTTTCACTTCTTGTTTCTGGAAATAATTCAAGCAGGCTTTAGGAACCTGTTTGGATCTAAGCACCATGTACCACCCATAAACTGACGGTCAGAGCGAAAGGACCGTTCAACTTTGGAGGATATGTTAAGAGCTTGTGTGATTGACTTTGGTGGAAACTGGGACAACCATCTCCCTTGGTGGAATGCACCTATAATAATAGTTTCGGCGCAAGTATCAAGGCAGCTCCGTATGAGGCTCTATACGACAGGAAATGCCGATCACCATTGAGTTGGAATGCCAAGTAATGGGACCCGACGACATGTTAGAGATCACTCACAAGATTTTAAAATTAAGGTACGACTAAGGGCAGCCAGAGACCGGCAGAAGAAGTACGCCGATAGGGGCTGGAAACCTTTAGAGTTTCAAGTGTGTGACAGAGTAATGCTAAAGGTAGCACCATGGAAGGGAACTGTTAGGTTCGGAAAGAGAGGAAAGTTAAGCTTGAGATACCTTGGACCATTCGAAATACTAGCAAGAATTGGGCCCGTGGCTTAGAAATTTAAACTACCTCAGAGGTTGAGCTACATACACGACACCTTCCATGTTTCAAACTTGAAGAAGTGCATGGTAGACAAAACCCTAGAGCTATCGTTGAATGAAGCTGTTAGGACCTGGTATTTGAACGAAATCCCTAATGATTAGCGTGTAAACCAGATCAAATAGTGCAGAATCCTATTTGATTGGCGATCCAATCAGTGTGAACACACGAAGAATCAATAAAGAATTGAAACTAATGTTAGAAATCGATTGGAAATCGATCTAATGTGTCATATGAACTTGGAGAACGAATTAGGAGGCTTCTGGACGGCTAGGGTACGTTTGGAATTGTAGGGAATGAATGCTCTCTGTTTTTCACGAATTAGATTGTATTATAGGTTAGTATTGTTCATTCGGGCGACTGGACCATAAGCATGGTTCAGTCGTGCGATTGAACCATGCGGTTGATCAATTCGCACGACTGAGTGTTCAGTCGTGCGACTGAGTCAATCTTATGTGTCAATCATACGACTGATCCAGTCTCCTGGTTCAGTCATGTGACTTGTCAATCGTATGAAGTTATTCATGCGTGTGGTCCATTTGTATGGGCCATTCGCATGAGAACTTCATTATGTTAAGTTTGAATGTATTAATTAATAAACATTATGTGTAACCATTCACACCACTAATATCCTAACTAACCAATTCAATATCTACTCTATAATGAAATATTAGTCATTACAAGTCACAAACAATCAATATCATTTCATTAATCATATCAAATTACATCAAAATCAGATAAACAAGATCTATTACATTTCATATCCTGATCTAGGGACATACATGTATGAACAAAATCCCCCTTGGACCTAGTCTCTCTAATGCCTTGTTTTCTGCATCACCTCCGAATATTTCATGTACCTATTCTCTTTTGTGACTCCTGTGTGAATTTCAAACGCGAAGCAGAGTCTTATAACATTTTGGAACTGGAGGGCTTGTACAATATCTTGCGTATCATAGAACAATGGCCACTTGTATAGCGTGTACACATCTTTTTCTGACAAGATGTAAGCCACATTTTGAATACCCTGATCGTATCCATTTGGGCCTCCTTGTTTAGGACTATGACCGGTTCTACTGTTCTCCAATCGTAGTACCACCACCTAAAGTGTGGGGTGAAGTCCTGTGGCATTTCCCTGAGTGGGATTCTTGACTGACAGGATCAGAGATCACAAGTTTGATGTATTAGGATTCAAAGCAGCGGAATACAAACAGGAATTAGACAAATTGTAGCAAGCAATCGATACTTGTATGCATTAAGAGCGCATACGGTTATAGGGAGAGAATATATATTTCTGATTTCAAGGAATGTTTATAGATGTAGAATATTTCTAATCAAATCATTCGTTCATTCCATTCATTCCTCACTGTTACAATAAGTTGTCACTCCTTATATAGAGTGCAATAATCACTGCTGTTATCACGGAAAGTGACAACTGGCAGATCTAATACAAAAATAACTAATTCTTAACAAACTACTGAAATTCACAACTACTGAGAACATATCAGCATGTTAAGTACAAAATATAAAACTACTGAAGCTACAACGACTGAAGAACAAGCTCTTCAGTCGTTTTACAAAACTACTGAAACATAAAATACTGAAACTAGAAATATAAAACTACTGATATCACAACTACTGAGAAATACTCTTCAGCAGTTGTGACAAACTACTGACGCTTCAGTACTTGATCTTCAGACTTTGACCTTCAGATGTTTCATCAGCTGATGACTTCAGTAGATATCATCAGCTGATGTCTTCAGTCTTTGTCTTCAGGCTTTGTACATCAGTTGTTGATCTTCAGCACTTGTAAACTCTTCAGCTGTTGTACTTTAGTACTTAGGTCTTTCAGCTTCAATACTTGTGTTCTTCAGCTGTTGTACTTCAGCACTTTAGTTCTTCAGCTGTTGGAATCTTCAGCACTTGATCTTCAGCTGTTGAAGTCTTCAGCACTTGTCAAACTGCTGATGAGTCTTTCAGCAGTTGTTGTGATACCATGTGGGACTTAGAGGTTTTCTGATCTTGGCTCATTGGTTCTTTTGGTCCAACAACTCCCCCTGAACCAATGCAGCCAAAACCTCTAAATTATTCGTTGTCCCACTTATTGTTGGCAGAGTGTTGGTCTTTTTCCTTCTTGATCAGTAGAGAAGATGACCCATGTAAGCTCCGGCCCAGGAAGAAACCTCAAATATTTGTTTGGCAGAGTATGAATGGGAACTCTGTTTTGGGGAACAGGACACAAAGTTGTTATCCCATTCATGAGATTCACTTCCCCATAATGAGTCTGTACGACTCTCTTGTGTAGGCCTCAAGGAAGGTGATTTGTTCCTCCATGGTTAGCTCTTCAGCACCTCCTTCAAACAATGATTCAGGCCCATAATACTCAACGGTATTTGGCCTGTTTCCCATTCTTTAGCTCCACAGTTGTTATTATTCTGTAAGCAAACTCATCCGGTGATTACCCTCTAGGAACAACTGGAGCTCATTTTTCCTGACTTCCTCAAGCCTCTTGTAAACTAACCCCTTTTTCACTATTTTGTTTTCCAGCATCTTCTGAGAGGTTAGATTAGCTTTGTAGGCCTTCTTGAAGTCTTCTAGGATTTCCTAGGGTGAAACTACAAGACCAGAGAGATCACTTCATCTACGATCTTTTTCACCTGGCCAATGTATCTCTGAGGTATATTTTTCTTATGAATTCTGTGAGAGACCCTGGGATCAGGCCAAATCCTCACTCTTTCCTTTTGATATTGAAGGTATGCCTGAGAGTGTAAGTCTGAGGGCTTGCTTCTTCATATTGATGATAGAAGATGTGGCTGCATAAGCTTTGTCAACTCTCTTCAGCAATTCCTCATCATGCTGTTTATGAAGCTCTTCTTCTTCTAGCTTCACTTTAACCATTTGTCTCTGGACTTCAGAAGTAATTGCTGAGAAGTGACTTGTGGCCTTAGGCAACTGAATCACAGCTGAGAGCGGCAGCCTATCTTCATCATCTTCTTCATCATCTTCTAGCCTCAATATCCTTCTCTTCTTCTTCAAGGGTATATCATCGGCTATGGGTTTTGAGGGTAAGGGAGTTGGTTTGGTGGGTTATGTTTTTTTGGTTTTTGGTGCGGGAATGTTGACAGGTTGTTCTAGCATCCTTGAGGTGAGTGTGGCTTTTGATTGCTTGGCTAGCTCAGTCCTGCTCCCAGCACCCGCTTCATTCAAAGCTTCAATAACAAGCCCCTTAGTATATGCTTCAGACGAACAGATCTTGGTGGTGATTGCCAAGATACTGTCCCTGGACCAAGCTTTGATTTCGATCATTGATCTTCCAAGATATTTTGCAATAAATCTAATCATGATTTCAAGCCTTTCTCTTTCTAACACTTCATAACTTGCCCATCTATTCTGGATTTCTTCAATCTCTAGTCGTCGAATCTCAGAGTCAAGTTTATTGGTGTCATGGCCTTGCCTAAACAGCTGATCAATGATGTTGTCCATTGATTTGCTGTGTTCGGCATCAGCCTCTTTTATCAGTAGCTCCAAGGCTTTATCTTCAGCAATGTGCATCACACCATTTCTTTCGCTTGTAGGTGAGCATTGGTTGCTGTTCTTTCTCCTCCTTTGGGCTTGCTTCGCTTCCTTCTTTTCCTTGGATCTTTTCCTCTTCTTTTCTTTCACTGCAGTACTCTCCCCCTTTTTGGATGCATTGGAGGAAGGGGTTTGTACCGCAGAAAGAGTCTTTTGGACAGCAGCATCAATCAAGGGCTGTAAAGTTGAGGAAAGCCTCTCATCAATGGCTTTAGTCATAATATCAGTGATTATGGGTGTGATGAGAGGGAGGGAATTTTGAAGTACAACACCTATTTGCTCAGGAGGTTCTGTTCCTGAGAAGTAGGGCCTGAAGCAGAGGCAGGTGGTTGAGTTTGGAGTGGCTCAGTGTTTGGGGAACCTTCAAGTGAAGGTGCCATCTGTGGGTGGCTAGAGGCAGATGGTCTTTCTCTCTTGTGAGAGTTGATCAAGTAGGTTTTGCAGCCTACTGACTTTCTCTTCAAGGATTGTGTTCTGGGCAAGAACATCGTAGAAAAAGCCCAGGTCATCATCAGCCGAAGCTGAATCATCTGACCTCCTGCTTAGAGCAGGATTTACATGCACTGGGTGTAGACCAGTTGATGCATGTGCCCCTTGTGCTTGGTACTGGGAACTTCCAGCCTCAGGACAGTGTCCATCATCAGCTGTTGCCTCTAGTGAGGTCTTAGCAATGTTACCAGCCTCATTCTGATCATGTGTTGAGTCAGAGGAGGGGCAGCCTCACTAGATATTCTAAGCTCCTTGTCTACACCAGGAGATAGAAGTGGTAAACCCCTGTGCTGTGGGTTCTCAAGTGCACTGTGTTCCTCCCCCTCAATTGTAGAGGTATTCCCAGTAGTAAGTGGTTTCTGGGGAGGGGGTGAGGAGTGCAGTTGAGTCAGCACTTGTGCAACTATTAAAGTTGGGCTGTGGGGGCGGTTGTTTGGGGTGAAGGGATAGAAGCAGTGTGCACCTGGGGAGGTTGGTGCTCTTCAATGGCAATCCCCTCAAGTGAGGAAGATCCCAGATATGTAGGTACCCCTTTTGTGGTTGTTGCAGGCTCCTGTTGAGAGGAAGCCTGAGCGACTATGGCTGGAAGAGTCATTGTATCCACTAGGGGTTTGGACTAGTGGATATATCCTGCGTTTGTGTTGCAGGGGCATCCTCAGGGGACTCAATTCCCTGAGTAGCCGTTTTGGGTTTCTTTTTGGTGGGTTTGGGGGGGACTTTGGATTTGGAGGTGGTGGCTGTGGGTTCCAGCTGCTTGGGTTTTCGCAGCTTGGCAGCCATTTTGAGTGTCCGGTCAGAGTTGTGCCGGGAGTATACTTCTGGCAGAACAGCCGTAGCAGGGACTCCCAAGCTAGCAAGTCCCTCAGCATTAAGCTGGTCTGTAATAATGGCCATTATGACCGTGGATAAGTATCCAACGGTTGGCAGTTAGTTTTTGAGCCATATCTTTGAGCTAAGAAAATATTATTTCTGAAAAGTTTAGTGGTTGTTGCTCAGGATAGAATACATTACCTGCTGCCATTTCGTCGACATTTGATCCCAAGACGACGTCTTAGGGGCCAAACATACATTCACCATGTGAAAGATTAGGCTCTCAGCGTCATTAAAGTGTTTTTCTTCAGATAGTGGAGGCACTGAGATCGCCTTGATATCCATGTTGAGCAAAGGATAGATCTATGGTGCCCTTCGGATATCCAGCAGGAGAACTAGCATCATTCAGTTGAAGAATTTGGCGGATTATTGCAGGAGTGATGACTACTTCTTTGTTGTTGACGACCGATTGGAGGATGGTGTGTTGTTCTCCCCAGTGGTAACAGTAACGTTCATCCAAAATTGGTGCAAGGATTTGGCATGTAATATGGGATTCAGAAGAAATGTCGTGTTGTATTGGGACTGAACCATAAGATCGATAGCAGTATCGAACTTAGTTGAGATGGGCGATTTAGTGAGGTAGGCAACACAGTTGTGTCGCGGTTTAATTTGCATAGACGCCATTGAGAAGAGGGAACTTTTGGAGTGGAACGTTAGGTTTGAAGAAGATGAAGCATTAAGAGCTAAGGTTAGGGATATATATAGGGTACGGGTAAGAAAACGACTGAAGGATGTGGTGTTAGTCATCAGTAGTTTTAAACGACCGTTGACATGGTATTATCCTTTCAGACGTTGAAACAGCTGAAGTCGTGGTGTTAGGCATCAGTAGTTTTCTAAACTACTGAAGACCATGGTTTTGACTTCAGATGATTGAAACAACTGAGGACTTGGTGTTGTCATCAGTAGTTATGAAACTACTGAAGACAGTGGTTTTGTCATCAGCTGTTGTAAACAACTGAAGACTTGGGATTAGTCATCAGTAGTTATAAAACTACTGAAGACGTGGTTTTGCTTCAGTTGTTTAAAATGAAACAGCAGTTGTACAAACGACTGAAGAGAAAGTTTCTTCAGCTGTTTTCGTCAATTCTTAGCTTTTCAGCTGTTTCAAACTGTCCTCAACACATTCATCAGTCTTTTTGGCTGATTTCAGTTGTTTCATAGGACATCAGTACTTATCTGTTTTTTTACTGATTGCAGTAGTTGTACTGCATCAGTAGTTGTAACTACATCAGTAGTTTAGAACAGATAAGTACTTCAGTACTTGTGAGACATTTAGCCTTCAGTAGTTATAAAAACTACTGAGGGTAAAGGAGCTCATCAGTACTTATATGTGACATAGGTACTTATGATCATCAGTACGAATACTAAGATCATCAGTAGTTGTCACTTATTCTAGTTGCAGCATACCAAGCCTTAACACCAGGTTTTGAAAGTTGAACTATCCAAGGCTTAGTAAAAATGTCTGCAAGCTCATCAGCACTAGGCACAAACTTAGGATCAATCAGACCTTTTTCAAAACATCCCTTATAAAATGATGTCTTCTCTATATGTTTGGTCCTAGAGTGCTGGACTGGATTTTTGACAATGCAAAGAGCTGAAGCACTATCCATTAACAATGGAGTCTTAGTCTCTGTAATGCCATAATCCAAAAGTTGGTTTTGAAGCCAGAGTACCTGAGATGTACAACTTGCAGCAGCAATGTACTCTGCTTCAGCAGTGGATGTAGCAACTGAGGTCTGTTTCTTGCTCTGCCAAGAAATCAAGCAGTTGCCTAGGAATTGACATCCACAGAAGTTGATTTCCTGGTCAACTTACACCCTGCATAGTCACTGTCAGAAAAAGCAACTAATTTACCAGAATGTCCGGTAGAATACCATAAACCTAGAGATGGAGTGCCTTGCAGATATCTAAGATCCTCTTGACTGCAATCAGATGAGACTCTTTAGGTGCAGCCTGAAATCTAGCACAAACATGTAGCAAACATAATATCTGGTCTAGAAGCTGTTAAATACATCAAGGACCCAATCATACATCTGTAAAGTGTTTCATCAACCACTTTACCTTTCTGATCTGTTCCAGTTGTGTGGTGCTGCTCATGGGAGTAGAACAAGGCTTACAGTTTTGTAAATCAAACTTTTGCAAAAGATCTTTGTGTATATTGGACTGATGAATAAAATTCCATCAGCCTTTTGTTTGATTTGCAACCCCAGAAAGAACTGTAATTCTCCCATGGCACTCATTTCAAACTTCTGTTGCATCAACTTTGTAAAGGCATCACACAACTTTGGATCAGAGGATGCAAAAATGATATCATCTACATAATTTGAACAAGTAGATTATGCTGCCCAGCTTTCTTAATGAATAAAGTCTTATCTATGGAGCCTCTAGTGAAATTGTTTTCCAGAAGAAAGTTTGATAATGTCTCATACCAGGCTCTGGGAGCTTGTTTTAACCCTAAAGAGCTTTATCAAGCTTATACACCCAATTAGGATGTTTATTGTCCTCAAAGCCTGGAGGTTGACATACATAAACCTCTTCTAATAATTTTTCCATACAAAAATGCACTTTTGACATCCATTTGAAAAACTTTAAGGTTTTGATAAGCAGCATAAGCTAAAAACAATCGAATTGCTTCCAGTCTGGCTACAGGGGCAAAGGTTTCATCATAATCAATACCTTCTTCTTGTGCAAACCCCTGAACAACCAGTCTGGCCTTGTTCTTAACAATAAGCCCATTTTCATCAGTTTTGTTCCTAAACACCCATTTAGTGCCTATTGCACACTTACCTGGAGGTAGAGGAACCAGTTCCCACACTTGCTGTTTCTTGAACTGAAGAAGCTCAAGCTGCATGGCATCAACCCATCCATTGTCCTTTAAAGCAATGTGATAATTCTTTGGCTCTTGCTGACTGATGAAGAGAGCATAGAAGCAGAAATTTGACAATTGACTTCTTGTTGATACTCCAGCAGTGATATCACCAATGATTTGAGACATAGGGTGATTCTTCAGATCTTGATACACAATGAGATCTGTGCAAGTGTTTGTAGCCGGCTCAGCAGCAACAGATGGTGATGGTGAATCATTTCCTTGAAACCAATCAGTGGATGGTAATTCAAAGGAAGTTGAATTCGAAGAGATCTCATCAGCATTTGTTGTGGATGGTGCTACTGGAGCTACAGGACACATCAGGTCTAGCTGAGTCAGGCAGCTGATCACTAAACCTGAAGAGGTGAGTACTGCAATCATCATCATCATCAGCAGTACCACCAGGTGGTGAACTGTTGACAGGAGCAACAGCAGGAGTTTGATAAGGAACATATTGCAGTATGTCCAAATCAAATAACTCCACAGGACTTTGTGGAATCTTGTCCTTTGGAGATTCATTAAACTTAACATGTAGAGTTTCTTCAACCATCTTGTTCTGCAGTTGAAGACTCTGTATGCCTTGCAAGTAGATGAATAACCAACAAGTACCCTGCATCCACCTTAGGATCAATTTATGGAGTTGATCCTTTGTGTTGAGAATAAAACAGGGACACCCAATGCTTTGAAAAATGAAATCAGAGGAGCCAAATGATGGAGAACTTCATATGGAGTCTTCATCAACCTCTGATTTACTAAAACTCTATTTTGCACATAACAAGCTGTGTTGACAGCTTCAGCCCAAAAGGTCAGTGGCAAACCTGAGTCAGCCAGCATGGACCTTGCAGCTTCAATGAGGGTCCTGTTCTTTCTCTCCACTACTCCATTTTGTTCTGGAGTCCTTGGAATGCTGAACTGCCTTTTGATTCCCTTTGAAAGATAGAAGTCATCAAGTGTATGATTTCTGAACTCAGTTCCATTGTCACTCCTAATACACTTGACTGGAAGGAATACTGCTTCTCAATGTACAGCACAAAGTAAATAATCTTCTGAGCAGCCTCATCCTTTGAATGTAGAAAGAAAGTCCATACAAATCTGGAGTAATCATCCACAATTACCAGACAGTATTTTCTTTGCCATGCTCATTACTCTCACAGGACCAAATAGATCCATATGCAGTAATTGCAAGCAGGCAGTGGACTTAGGCACTTCAATAGGAGGGAATGAGACTTTGTGCTGTTTTCCTTTTAAACAAGCAGTGCAGTTTCATCACAGTGGAACTCCTTTATTGGTAAGCCTCTGACTAAACTATTGTGGGTAAGCTGATTCATGTTTTTGAGATTAACATGACCAAGCCTCCTGTGCCACAGTTTAGATTCTTGAGAAGAGGCTTTGGAAAATAGGCAAGGATTGCCTTTGAGATCTATCTTCTTAAAGATCTAAGGCATACACTCTTCCTGTCCTGTTGGCTTTCAGGAGAGTGTGATCATCCAACACCTTGTCAATCAAGTGCAAAACTTTGATGACAGAATCCTACAGTTTTGACTGGTGAAAAGGGCAACATGGCCTTTATCACACATTTGACTGACACTCAAGAGATTGTACTTGAGATTTTCCACATGATTAACATCATCAAATTTGATTTCTCCATTGGAGACAAAGCCTTACCGATGATGTAACCCCTAGCATCATTGCCAAAAGAGACAAATCCCTTCTTTCCTTGAGAGTAGTCATGAAGAAGAGAGTTGTCCCAGTCATGTGCATAGATCCCCCACTGTCTACATACCAGATGCTACTTTGGCATGTTGAAGAACCCTGCAAAAATAAACAATTAGTTAGTTTTAGAGACCCAAACTTTTTGGTTTTGGGCCTGGTCTCATCAATAGATGGTAAACTAACAGGTTTATTTGAAACAACAGCCTGAGAGGAAGAAGATGGTGTAGAAGAGGAGTCCTTTGGCTTGGACCTCCTTTTCTGTGGTTTCAACATAGGAGAATCTAGTTGGTTAACTCTACCCAACAGATGTTGTACCATCATCACCAGCTGTGTCTGATTTTGTGATAAAGCTTCAGCTCATCAGACACATTGCTAGTGGAGTTTGATAAGCTCCTATGTTGCACCTTTTTCTTTTGAGCACCCTCAGCTGTCACCTGTTTAACCCCTTCCTTTTTGGATTTCTTTGATGACTAAAGGGTTACAGGATTTGATGTTGCTGATACAAATGTGGTCTCAAACTCAGTTTTCATTTTTACCATTTTCTCATTAATTCTTCTTTTTGTTTGAGTTTGTTACCTCTTTGTACCAACAATCATCTGTAAGATGATTGAACAAACCACATACTTCACATGGTTTCTTCTTCATCTTAGGTTGATCATCAACTAAAGAGGGTGAAGCAACAGAAGACTTGTTCTTCATGCTTGGAAGCATTGTTTGCTTTCTTGACAGCCTCTTTAGTAGTCTTCAAACTCTTTCTACTGCCAGTTTTCTTCTCTTCAGTACTGACAGCAGTTGAAGTTTGAACTTCAGGTGTTAAATCCTGCTCTCTAGTCCTTTCAGGACCTTCAGAATTAACTCCTGAGTTGATCAACTCATTAATCATGTGAATGTCAGCATTTGACCATCAACATCAGCTGATAGGTTCAAAGAGGGCTTGATGCTGACTGCTACTTCTGATTGTGCTGTATCAGAAGGTAGATCACATGATGTGATGGATTGGTTATCACTCTCACCATCAGATTCTACCTCTGCTCTTGGGGTAAAATCTGTAGGTGGAGCAGTGTGATTGTAACCAATTCCAAACTTCACATTTGAAGCAGATTGCTTACTAAGAAGCATTTCAAAACCTTTGCATGATTGTACCCATCTATCACACTCGACCTGGGTAACTGCAAGGGTTTCTTTGAGATCTTTGTACTTCTCTAGAAGTACTCTTCTCTAGCCTTATCATCAATTATTTGGCAATTCAGTTTATAAATCTCATCATTTTTATCTTTGAGCACAACTCAAACTCAGCTTTTTTTTTGGAAATTATTTGTTCTAGCTCAATGTTCTTATTAATTAGAGCTACATTTGCTTCTCTAATGGAAGCAAATGCTGCTATGCATGGTTCAGAACATAATTTGGCTTTTGCCTCAGAGGATACCTGTGATACCTGAGGTGTAGAGGCATTAGAAAATGAAGTATCAGCAGACTCCAAAGCCATAAGAGCTAGATTCCCAAAAGGACTGTCACCACCATGTTGACCATCACCTGAGAACAGTTGATCATGACCAGACAAGTCATCTGGTAAACTGCTCCAGTCAACAACTCCTGGGGTGAAGAAGCTGTGTTGTTGAGATTGAGGTTGTTGATGAGATTGGGATGGCTGAGGTTCTGGTAGTGCATGAGGTTGTGGTGCCATAGGAACTTGAACTTGATTTGACTGTGGCATGTAATAACAAGGTACGGATATGGCATTTGACCTGAGAAACAAAATATGCCGGAGATTGTTGTTGAGAATGATGACTAGAGGTGACAGGATGTTGCCCTCTGTGTTGTTGACTTTGCCAGGAAAAGTCACAAAGGGTGCAGTGGAGTTAGATCCAGTTGATCTACACTCTCTTGCAAAGTGTCCAAGCCTTTGGCATTTGTGACACCTCAACTTGCTCTTGTCAAAACCAACTTTGGTTTTGCCAGAGAGTCCTGGGAATTTTCTTCCAGTTCTTTTATAGAACTTCTGAGATCTGATATTTATCAAGGCCATTTGGCTCAAAATATCCATCTCTTCTAAGTCATCATCAGCAATCCCCTTGAGATCATCCATAATGAAACATAGATTGTCATTATTACACCCAGTAAACTGACCATCAACACTCACAAATGCAGAATCAGAAGTGCTTGAAGAGATATTAATATGCTCATCATACTGGCATTCAGATGAAGCATATTCTGACTCATGACCCACCAAGGCAGTGTTGCCTTGTACAAAGTCTTCAGTGAGCTTTCCAGATGAAGACCTTTCTCTTCTGTTCTATCTCTCTCTCAAAAGTGAGTTTTTCGAATGGAGTTGGGTGAGAGATAGTTTGTCCAAACTTGCACTGGAGCGTAGGACAATAGTATATGTGTCCCATCTCTCAGGCAGTGATCTGAGAAATCTGTTATTCATCTGAATTGGTGTATTCAAGTTTGACCATTTTTAGTTCAGAGATCAAACAAGAGAACCGCTCATATTGTTAGTCAGTGTCTCACCCTTTCCATGGGAGAATGTCTCATATTGTTGGGCAAGAATTTCTCTATTATTTGCCAAGACCTCATCTGTTCCTCCAAATTGTTCTTTCAAGGCATTCCAGAGGTCATGGGCAGTTTCATGATGCATTAGCCCAGAATAGATTTCATTTGGCAGTGCCATGGCCAGAATTCCATGGGCTTTTGCACCAATTTCAAGCAACTTCTTATCCTCATCTGAGTATTGCTCCCTCCTCTTCGGAACCATTTGATTGGTTTCCGGGTTATTTACCATAGGCTTGTGTGGACCATGTACCACTGATGTCCAACACCCTGCGCTGTTAACAGACAGGTGATGGAGCACGTCTTTGCCATATGTTATACTCATTCCTAACCAGCATTGGTGGCTTGGTTGAGGAACCAGTATTGTGAGGATCATTGGAGGAGTAGTCATTTTCAGTTCAAAAACAATTTAGTTCAAGCTTTTAAAAGTTTTAGACAGACCACAACAAACTCAATGAGAACCAAGAAAAGATCTCAGGATGAATGAGCAGAAATACAGAAAATTCAATCTCTATAACCGTTTTTTGGCAAAAACAAAAGCTAATTCAATCAAACTTAGATCTTGAATAGCAGTTTCAATGATCAATTATTAGATCGATCAATGATTAACCTGCTCTGATACCATTTGACAGGATCAGAGATCACAAGTTTGATGTATTAGGATTCAAAGCAGCGGAATACAAACGGAATTAGACAAATTGTAGCAAGCAATCGATACTTGTATGCATTAAGAGCGCATACGGTTATAGGGAGAGAATATATATTCTGATTTCAAGGAATGTTTATAGATGTAGAATATTTCTAATCAAATCATTCGTTCATTCCATTCATTCCTCACTGTTACAATAAGTTGTCACTCCTTATATAGAGTGCAACAATCACTGCTGTTATCACGGAAAGTGACAACTGGCAGATCTAATACAAAAATAACTAATTCTTAACAAACTACTGAAATGTTCACAACTACTGAGAACATATCAGCATGTTAAGTACAAAATATAAAACTACTGAAGCTACAACGACTGAAGAACAAGCTCTTCAGTCGTTTTACAAAACTACTGAAACATAAAACTACTGAAACTAGAAATAAAAACTACTGATATCACAACTACTGAAGAATACTCTTCAGCAGTTGTGACAAACTACTGACGCTTCAGTACTTGATCTTCAGACTTTGACCTTCAGATGTTTCATCAGCTGATGACTTCAGTAGATATCATCAGCTGATGTCTTCAGTCTTTGTCTTCAGGCTTTGTACATCAGTTGTTGATCTTCAGCACTTGTAAACTCTTCAGCTGTTGTACTTCAGTACTTAGGTCTTTCAGCTTTAGTACTTGTGTTCTTCAGCTGTTGTACTTCAGCACTTTAGTTCTTCAGCTGTTGGAATCTTCAGCACTTGATCTTCAGCTGTTGAAGTCTTCAGCATTTGTCAAACTGCTGATGAGTCTTTCAGCAGTTGTTGTGATACCATGTGGGACTTAGAGGTTTTCTGATCTTGGCTCATTGGTTCTTTTGGTCCAACATTGACATTGTGCGCGGAGGACTCCATCTCAACACTATCTTCGGCTTTCCAGTAATGGCATCACCTCAGACCTTCTTATATACCTTGTAGGTTGTTGGGGTCTAAAGTAACCCAGCTGGTGTGGTACTCCTTCTTTAGGGCAGCCTCGAACTAGCCTGACATCTTCCTCGGTCAGCATACAAGAGCTTTAGTTTGGCCAGCTGGTTGAGCTCAAAACCTAGTAGAGTCTTTAGATCATGTGGAAATGTGAAGTACTCTATGCCCTTTTCTCTCTCAACTGCATATACGTTAAGATCCTCAAGATACGCCCACGCTATGATCCTGCCAGTCACCTTATGATGTTTCTTGACTCTGTAGAGTTTGGTGTAGGCATCCTGTTTCGGTGTAGTGCATTGGGCTCTAACTTCTTCAAAACACGCAGCCCAGTCAACCTTTCGAATATCGACATCATCAATTGAGGCTTGGGCCGTTTTCTCTACTTTCTCTGACTCTTGCTCCATCTTGTCTAACACCTCAAAAGTATCGCTGACGAGGGATTCACCCAGATTGGGGACCACATTTCCCTGATTGTCAGCATACTGAGGGTAGTGCTCGACAGTTACATCTTCAATCTCGATTTCATCAACATCGTTGAGCTCTTCGTCACTAGGTCGTGAATTATTTCCCCTTCTTCAGGGGTATAACTCACCGACCTCGTTACGATCCCTTGAAGATCAAGAATCATTGTTAGCTGAGTCTTGACCTCCTGAAGGGGAGCAACATCAAACTCATCCCTTTGGTAAGTTGGATCTGTTTGATTTACACATTCAACATATCAACCATTAGTAATTCATCAAAACAGAAATGCATTAACTGAATTTAAACATTAAATACATAGATTTCAATACATGATTCAAATACAAAAGTAATTTAATACATAAACATCTACTCTTTACTTTTGTCCTGTATCATCGTCTTGTCACTTGGTGGAACCGAGGAAGAAGCTGGTCGGTCTTGTATGTTCTTGGACCTCCTTTCTTGATGTGAAGTAGAGGCCGATACAGCTGCATCTCCTCCTGATGTATCATCATCATCCTTATCCTCTGTCCTTTCTTCTTTTGTCCCCTCATCCTCTTCTGTCTCATCATCCTCATCATCACTTTCATCATCATCATCATCATCTATGTCTCCTTCTTTGATCTTCAAGGGCTCTTCCTTTGATCCCTTTAACTTTAACATGATTTTCTTCTTCGCCTTCTCCAACTCATCTATCTTCCTGTTTGATGTGACACTATGTGCTTGGAGTTGGGCTATCTCAAGGCTCTGAGAAGCCATCTGTTGGGCCTCCTCCTTTATCACTCTAGCCTGCTCTTCGATCTGGTGAGACTAAGAAGTAGTAAGATCAGCAAGCTGACGGATCTGAGCCGCCTACTCCTCATCTACTGCTAATAGGCGCATCACCATCCTATTGAGCGCACACATCTGTTCCTTTACCTCAATTGGAGGTATAGGTGATACATATGGATGAGAGGGATGGGCTGAGGATCCAGCTTCGTGGGTAGCAGTGGTGGTGGTTGCTGTAGTGAAGATGGGTCTGTGAAGTGGTGGAGGTGATGTGGGAGTGAAAGATATGGTGGTAGATGGTAACTGTACAGTGGTGGGAGGTGTGGTGGTGGTAGTAGTAGCTGTGGTGGTTGTGGTGGCTGTGGCTGTGGAAGTGGTTATGGTGGTGGCGGATGTGGTGGCTATGGTGGTGGATGGTATGCTTGTGGAAGTGGTAGTGGTGGTGGCAGATGTGGTTGTGGAGGTAACAAAGGTGAGACGTCTTTTCTTCTTCTTCAGGCCATGGGGTTGAGCCATTCTTTTTCTCCTCGTTCCCGTTGAGGTGGATGCTCCCCCGACAACCCTGCTAGCTGGCTCCGGTACATAACTCGGATCCATGGCTGTCTCTCCTAAGTCTCTTGGGTGTTCACCAACCACCCTTAGCCCATGTTCCGTGGGAACAACCTTGCTTCCCACAGTCCTTGTTAGGGCTCCTCTTCCGACTCCTCTTCCCTCTCATCAGGAACGAAATCCTGATGGAAACCAGCACACTCAGTTCCATCGTGGGTGGATGGTGGAGATGGTATATGAGTGGTAGTGGCCCTGGATGGAATGGGGCCTGTATCTCCACCATCATCACTGTCGTCATCATCGTCGTCATCAACTGGTAGACCTATAGGTTCAGAATCAGAGTCATTGTCATCATGACGCCATTTTCGTCTTTCCGGCGCCACATAGTTCTCGTTTGCCAAATGGCCAATCAACCTCTTCACTAGGGGCTTCACTTGCTTGCCCCTATACACCCTCATTCGACCCAAGGTCGTGTCATCCATAATTTCCAAAGTACTGCATCATGACTCTCCTTTGGGAAGTGGCAGCTTGTCGTTGAAGATTAGCTGTAGAAACCTGGGGTAAATACATAATCCTTCCTTCCCTTTTGCTTCCAGGTTCTCTATCAGATAGGAAAAGATCATACTCGAGAAGCTGAAACGATGGTTCAGCACCAGTGCCACAAAGGAATTTTGAATCTGATCTGATAGATCATCGAACCCACCCCTCCTCGAAGCAATGCACTTCAGGATCACATGTGCCAAGTATTTGTACTGAGGGCACATGTTGCTCTTATTGAGCACACCTGAGTTTATGTCCCCCGCGTACTTGATTCTGAGGAAGCAACCCCTCACAGTTAGTGGATGTAATTTGGTGGGGTGATTCGTATCGTCCCCAAATTCAAGAACTTTATGGAAATCAGCAGCAGTAACCTGGATATCCTGACCCAGAATGGAGCTCCGTATACTATACGGCTCACGAGAGCGATCAACTGAGGCATTCTCCCAGAATGTCTGGTGTAATGACCTGTAGGGCATGTAAGGTGTAGATATAGCCTTATGTATCCGGGAGCGTCTCAGGAAGGCTATAATCTCTGTGAACTCGGCCCCGTTCCGAGTAGTATGATCCAAGTGAGCACATATGTTGTGCTTTGGGTTAATGGACCATTTATCAGCCATTTTTCTCAAACACAAGACACAGAATTATTAGTACATAGTACATCACAATTCAGTTCTGAGTGTAATGTTTAAATTCATTATGATTCATTCGTGCGAATGAATCATGCGAGTGGAGTCAGTCGCTTGTTCTTTTGTGCGACTGAGCTCGTTCGGGTGATTGAGACATGCGACTGAGTTTAATGTGCTGACTGAGTCTGTGATTGGTTCAGTCGGCCGACTGAACTCATTCACCTGGTTCATTCGGCCGATTGACCCAATCGTAAGATTCAATCGTGCGATTGGAGTTCATCCGGACGACCAGTCGCTTGTCCCACAGTTTGGTCGCCTATGGTTCGAATCTTGACCAATTCAAGTAATTTAACATGGTTTAATGGTTCATTAGACTCACCATCTTGTCACTAATAACCTATTAAACCTAATTTTAACATTTTGCTAAGTTTGTGTAGGTAATTAGGGCATTTTTCAGTCCGGGTCATGTTTCACTCGAATATCACATATTTGGATTCAAGATCTTCTGATTTCGGTGAGATTTAACTGCAATGTACCTGTATAATCGTCAATCGAGCGTTAGAGAATCAACAACAATGTGAACACAAGATCTCTAGAAATTTTGGTAGAGTAACCGGAAGAAATGCGATTTGGGTGCGATTGAATGTGATGAGTACAACGCGATCAACTGAGGCCCTTTAAATACTTAACCGAAGTTCAATCGGCCGACTGGCCTCATTCGCTCAGTTCATTCGGGCGACTAAGGTTCAGTCGTGCGATTGGCTTAGTGAGTCGACCGATTGAGTCTCAGTCATGCGATTGGCTCAGTCAGTCAGCCGATTGAGTCTCAGTCGGTCGACTGACTCATTCGTGTCCTTTCATTCGCACCCATAGTTAACCGACTGAGTCTCAGTCGATCGACTGACTCATTCGCACCATGTCATTCGGTCGAATGGATCATTATTATACGCCATTCGGGTGAATGACTAAATTTCATGTCCAGTCGTGCGAATGGGATCCATTCGCATGGTTGGTCCATATTCATGGTCCAATCGTGCGAATGGGTCACACTTAGTAAATTTTCTGCCATTTTGAGCATTTTACTTTTAAGCCCCTTTTAACTTTTGAAATAAACATGATGAGTTTTTGATCATCTCAGACATGATCATTTAAACCAATTTAGTCACCTCAGACATGACTCTTTTAAACACTTTGTCACCTCAGACGTGACTGCTTTAAACTTGAAAATTCCTATGGTCATCTCAGACATGACCCTTTTTGTGAGTTGATCCCTTATCGATTTTCATGATGTAGTCCGGCAAACAAACAAAACTAAAGGACTAAGTGAATAAAAACTAAACTAACGTACAAAATCAAACTTGTTTTTGGCTTTTTGTGAGGGATAAATCCTAGGATGGAAATCTACGGGATTTGGTTCCGGAATAGGCAGCTTCAACTTAGATTGACCACACCTGGACCAATTCAATTTTAGAATCATACAGGCAAGTCAAATCATTTGGGACTTGTTATCAAAATCTATTGATGCTCTATTCTTGGTTTTCATCCAGAGTCGTTAGCAACTTTTAGGAAATCATACTTGAACTATTAGATTACCACATTGATTTGAACTTTCAAGAATTACAGCCACAATGATTGTCAATATGTTTGTCCTCTTAAATCGATACACAGACTTTTGACACACACTGGTGATAGATTTAGGTTTAATTATTTCAACTAACATTTGTGGATCCCACACTTATATGGTAATCAACATTCCTCAGGAGCTTTTGAGTGGTCTACGGATATTTTTACAAGAAGAGACTATTCTTAGAGCTTTCAAAGAGAAGCCAATCCTCAGGTCAGTGCAATCGCACAGCAGAGAGGTGGCAAACACCAATGAATTCCGGAATATCTAGGTTATGCTTATCCTCATGTCAGTGCTATCGCACAGCAGAGAGGCACACAACCTATCTCCTTGTTAGAGCAGCTTGATTTTTTTTTGCACAAAATGCACCAACAACATAAGTCATTAGCTTGATAGCATTTTTCTTTCATTTTTTTCGTGCTTTGCTATATTTATGGTCATCCGCATACATTTGTGGCGTTTACTTTCTCATTACCCCTTATTGGAATATTGTTGATTGTGTTAACCAGTGATAAGATGGAAGCCCATAGTCAGTTGAACAACTTAGTTTGATCTTGAAATCACCGTCAGGTCATCTCATCTATTGTGCGGAATCTACCGACATATCATTTGTGATCTAGCAACCTCTAGGTCTGCTCTCGGTGTGTTACCTTCATAGTTAACAGTTTTTCTATCATCTTCCCTTTTTGTATTGCATAGAGTACACAGACTTATACTTTGAATTTTTTTTTGCATCTTTCTAAATTAAAATTTTAAAGTCCCTCTTGATTTGTTCGTGTGTACTATCATATTCCATAAGGTTTGAATCGGTATCACACATACGATCTACCTTATATCAGCTTTCCACTCCTTCTCTCTTTTTTTCTTTTTTTTAATAATTTACTTGCTGACTTATTCTCTCCCCCTAAAATACTAACATCATAACTGGTTTAATTATTTTAGGATTTTAATAAATAGCAAAATAAATAAATAAAATAAAATAAAACATAAAAAGAAAAATTAACTAAACTACATCGGACGACACATAATCATCATCAGGAATAACATCACTTTTCTTTTTAATGCCGTTGACCTCTAGCAGATATTGAAAACGTGGTTTATCAAAGGCTTTAGTATAGAGGTCAGCGCGTTGAAAATCAGTATTAATTTTTACCATATCAATTAAGTTCTTTTCAAAACAATCTCTTATGAAATGGTATTTAATACCGATATGTTTGGTCTTTGGAAGTTGGACCAGATTTTTAGTTACTGCAATTGCAGCAGAGTTATCAACAAAATAGGAGTATAAGAAAACTTAAATCATAGTCCCGCATTTGCTATTGAATCCAGATGATTTGTGAACAGCAACTTGCAGCATCAACGTATTCGGCTTCACAGGTTGACAATGCAACCGATGTCTCCTTCTTACACTGCCATGTAACTAATCTTCTCCCAAGAACTGACACCCTGCTGATGTAGACTTGTAATTCATCTTACAGCCCCCGTAATCTGAGTCACTGTACGCAGTGAGCTCAAAGTCATCATCTTGAGGATACCACAGCCCAAGTGTGGGTGTACCCTTCAGATAACGATATATCCTCTTGACCCCGATTAGATGGTTGACCTTAGGCTTAGCCTCATATCTAGAACATAAACATGTAGCATGCATGATATCAGGTCTTGAGGCAGTGAGATACATGAGGGATCCAATCATTCCTTGATACATTGTGGCATCTACAAGATCTCCATTCTCATCAGGTGCTATATCGTGATTCGTAGCAAGTGGAGTCCCAGTAGCAGAAGCATTCTCCATGTCAAAACGACTGAGAATGTCTCCTACATACTTCGTTTGATGTAGAAATATCCCATTCGGAGTCTGATCCACCTGTAACCCGAGAAAGAACTTCATGTCCCGCATAGCACTCATCTAAAATTCTTTCTTCATAACTGCTTCAAATTCTTTGCATAACTCTTCGTTCTTTGAACCGAAGATTATGTCATCGACATAGATCTGTACGAGCAGTAGGTCGCCACCTTTTTCTTTGATGAATAGTGTGCAGTCAATGACTCCTGGAGCTTGATGAAGCCCGTATAAAGCCTTGTCAAGTTTGTAAACTCTATCCCGATGATAAGGATCTTCAAATCCCTCGGGTTGACTGACATAGACTGTTTCTCTTATTTCCCCATGAAGGAATGCACTCTTCACATCTAATTGGTAGACTTTAATCTTCATCTACGATGCATAGGCAAGGAAGATGCGACTGGCTTCCATCCGTGCCACGGGTGCAAACACTTCATTGTAGTCAATTCCCTCGACTTGGAAAACTCCTTGAACCAACAATCGAGCCTTGTTCCTGATAATGACTCCTTGGTCATCTTTCTTGCATTTTAAAACCCATTTGGTACTAATGACCTTAGCACCTTTAGGTCTATCAACCAGAGTCCAAACAGCTAACTTCTTGAACTGCAGAAGTTCTTTTTGCACGACACTCACCCACGCCTCATCATTTAGTGCATCACGACGTATTTCGGCTCAAACTGTGAGACAAAACACCGATAAGCACCATCATGATATATCCCTTTCCATAACGGAGGCGTAATCAACTTAGTATAGCTGATTTCGGGTTGTACTCCTGAGCTGACATCCCCGATGACGTTGTTTAGCGGATGATAGACGTTTAGTCGTGATCCTGGAGTAGTAGGAACAGCTACCTCAGAGCGAAGATTATGAACATTTGGTTCTGCAGCTGAGGTAGTTGAAGTTTGAGGCTCCGAAGTCAAGGTATATCACTAGTAGATGCTTGTGGACTTTCAGGAACTGGAACCTGTTCCTCCTGACTGTTCTGGTCATCTTCTTCAGCTTCATCTTCAGAGGAGGAGTCACTATCGTCGACTACTCCCCCTCATTGAGTAGGTGATCCTCCCAGTGATCTTGTTGTTGGTGTATTCAAGATATCATACATTATCTGTGTAGCTAACACGTCATCCGAGGGAGTGAGAGAGATGTTGAATGACTTGAAGAATCCATCATAGTCGATGAAATAGGTGGGTCCTTTGCCAGTACGTGGTATGGTATATCGCTGAATGTCAACATTACACCACACTTCTACTTGACCCGTTGAGTTGTTGTAAACCCTCTTGTTTGGAATGTTGTACCGTTGAAAGATTCCTTCTTCCGGCTTCTCGCTGAATTTACCTTCTTGTGTTTTCTTCATAAGTGTGCACGGTGCGCCAAATGGTTCGAAATACTCGAGATTCGGTTTGCGTCTTTGTAGTAGCTCATAACATGTCTTACTGTGACGCTTGACAATCAGAACTCGATTCAGTGTATAACATGCATTAGCAACTGCCTCATTCCAAAATTGGATAGGCAGTTTTGAGTCTGCCAGCATGATCCGTGTTGTCTCAATAAGCTTTTGTTCTTTCGCTCAGCAACACCATTCATCTGAGGCGTGTAGGCAGAAGTGAATTGATGTACAATACCCCTTTCCTTGCAGTAAGCCTCCATCCACTGGTTCTTGATTTTCGTCCCGTTGTTTGAGCGTACTTGTCTAACCTTTAGCTTATAGAGAGATTCCAGTGTGGTTATTAACTCCTTGAAGGACTCAAATGTTTCTGATTTGGACTTGGAAACATTACCCATGAGAACCTTGAGTAGTCATCAGTAACCACTAAACAGTACAAGTCACCTCCTATGTTCTTTGTACTAACTGGACCAAACAGATCCAGGTGAAGAAGTTCAAGAGGAAGTTCTATTGAATTTTTTTGAATTTCTTTCCTTATGAGATCTTCTTTGTTGCCTTTCTTGCAAGCTACCCAAAAATCAGGAAGTTGGAAGTTTTTGACATTCATCCTCTCACCAGATCCTTCTGAATCAAGTGATTCATCTCCTTTGAATAATGTGACCCATTCTCCTATGCCAGGAGATGGAATCCTTCTCAGTAGCTTTAGATAGACAATACTGAACCTCCTAATCCGTTGCAGCAGCTGTTGACAGATCCAAAACATAAAGGTCTTTATACTTGAAGCCGTCATCAAAAATTGGTCTTCTGCGATCACGTAATCTTTCTTGAGCACGTAACACTTCTAGTCGTCGAAGATGACTTTAACCCTTATCGCAGATTGGGAAACAGAGAGTAAGTTATTTTGAAGTTGTTGAACATAGTTCACTTTATCAAACTTACTTTCTGATTTCCCACTTCTCCCTGAGCTGAGATATATCCTCCCTTGTTTCGAGCAAATGAAACATGCCCTCCTTTTATTTGCTTGACGTTAGATAAAAGGGCCCTGTTTTCTTGTCATGTGCCTTGATGCTCCGCTGTCTATAATCCACGTATTAGTTTCAGCACTATAGCGAACACCCTGCACATACAATGTAAAGGGTTAGTTTAGGTTAGGAACCCAAGCCTTTCCTGGCTTGGGTTTCCCAGAGGTATCAAAAAACATAAATTTAACCCATTGACCCTTGGAGGTAAGGGTAGCCCAGGTTCCTTCTTGTCATCATCATTTCACACAAAGGTTGACTTTTTTCCATAAACCAGATTTGGCTAAAGGGTTGAACTTTATGTGCACTAGTTCTTCTAGGTGGAGTTAAAGAGCTCCTCTTAGAAGACCAAGGTTTTGGGTCCTGAAGTTCAATCTTTTTCCTAGGTGTCTCATAAAGAAAGCAATAGGAAGCAATGGGTCCACAATCTCCACAGTTGTAGCATGACCTGCTATCAACTTTATGATTAAACTTTCTTTGTGGAGACTTGTGTGGCACTCTAGTAACATCACTTACTTTAGGTTTTGACTCTGGTTCTTTTGGTGTTTTTCTTTGTTTAACGGAGTTCACTGTTTTCTGACTATTTGAAGTCCTGTTAGGTTCAGATTTGACTATGTTTGACCCTGACTTAAGCTAACTTTTTCAAACTCTTTTTCCTGATTAGCACAAGGCAATTTACCCTTGGCCTTTGACGTGGCCTCCTTTTGTTGTTTCCAGAGTCAATGGTTGAACATGAGGAATCTGGATCACTAACAAGAGGAGTAGTCACCACATGATCCTTGATAGGAATGTCATTATAGGTCTACTCTTAGTGTTCATCAAGGTCTCACATGGTGGCGGAACCACGTTGTAACCCAAACCCTCCCCATTGTTTCTTTCTCTCACTAAGTGTTGGACTATGTGTGATGAACTTGTCCAACTCTGCAATTTTTGTTTTAATGAGTTTAATTCGACTTCTATAATTGCCTTTTGCTTCTTAGTGTCTTCTAGGGAGTTTAGATAGTACCTAGTGTCATTATCTTGTTAAATGCAACTACTTCGGTTTCCCTAAGCTGTTTAGTCAAATGGTATCTTTTCTTTGTAACTATGCTCATTTTGTTTTAATACTCGATTCGCCCTGGTGCACAGTTGTAAATCTTTTACCAAGTTATCATTATGATCTAATAACCTAGCAAATTCTCCTCTATGCTATTTCTAAATGTATTACAATCAGAACAAGCAGATTATTAAACTCTTGGTCAGTGGTACTTACTTGAGTTGGTTCAGAAGCATTAGCCATCATCGCAGCATTAGATGTCTCTGGTTCTGGTGATTCTGTCTTTGCTCTGGTAGTCTCCTCTTTAGGCTTGTAGCTGACCTCAGATGCAGTTGTCTCGTCAATATTAGACATCGCTATATCAACTGCTAGATCTCCTTCACTTGCAGAATCATCATCAAAGTCCTCTACATTTGCAATGTTTGATTCCCCTGGAGAGACAAACCTAAAGCTCCAGTCCTGTCCTTTATCATCATAAGCAGTCAAGGCTTTTGGATCCTTGCTTGATGAAGTAGAACTAGTAGCTTGCTTGCTTGACGGGTGAAGGATGAGAATGGGTTCCCGTTACCGTTTTCTTTGGCTTAACACATTCTCTCTTGAAGTGCGCTTTCTCCCCACAGTTAAAGCAGATCACTTTGCTCTTGTCAAAGCCAATGTGGTATCCTTAGTAGCTACCAAGCTCTGTCCGGTCTTTTTTACAAACTTCTTCGCTCTTCAGACAGCACTAGCTAAGGCCCACATTATGTCCATTCTCTCAAGCTCCATTTTGTCCACCTGCTCGTAGTACTCGTCTGCCAGATGGTGGTTTCCAATTTTCCCAGCAACAAGTCCATCATAAGAATGAACCACTGTAGCCAAAAGTTCCATGGGTTCTCGAGCTAATCTACCGTCACATTACCGAGGTTCTCGGTATTCAGTGTAGTAGCTTTTGTTTCAGATCCAATATGATGGGTACACAAAGACCCCGACGTGTCTGATCCTGAAGGAGAAGCATGTGAAGGACCCGATGAGCTAGACACAAATGCAGTCTGAGAGGTGCTCCAAATTTAGTTTGTTGAGGGTGGCGTTATACAAAGCTGGATTCTAAGTATACGAAGTTCTGAGCTCTGTACTTCATCCTAAGTACTTCTCTCGTAGCTTTAGAATGAATTCATTTATATCTTGGACTGCTTATTCTCTGAGTGGCCTCTTTTGTTTGTTTAGCTCAGAAGTCTTCGATACTCAGAATCCAGCTTTGTATAACGCCACGCCTCAAACTAAGACATCTGAGCACCTCTCCAGACTGCATTTATGTCGATCTCATCGGGTCCTTCACATGCTTCTCCTCAGGATCAGACACGTCGGGGTCTTCTTGTACCTATCATATCGGATCTGAAACAAAAGCTACTAGACTGAATACCGAGAATCTCGGTAATGTGACGGTAGAAGTAGCTCGAGAACACATGGATCTTTGGCTGCAGTGGTTCATTCTTATGATGAACTTGTTGCTGGGAAGATTGGAAATTGTCCATCTGGTAGACGAGGACTACGAGCAGATGGACGAAGTGGAGCTTGAGAGAATGGACATAATGTGGGTCTTAGCTTGTGCTGTCCGGAGAGCAAAGAAGTTTGTGAAAAAGACCTGATAGAACTTGGTAGCTACTAAGGATACCATATTTGGTTTTGACAAGAGCACAGTGACCTGCTTTAACTATGGGGAGAAGGGGCACTTCAAGAGAGAATGTGTTAAGCCAAAGAAGACAGGAAACGGGAACCCATTCTCGTCCTTCACTCATCAAGACAAGCAAGCTACTAGTCTACTTCATCAAGCAAGGATCCAAAGCCTTGACTGCTCATGATGATGAAGGACAGGACTGGAGCTTTAGGTTTGTCTCTCCACGGAATCAAACATTGCAATTGTAGAAGACTTTGATGATGATTCTACAAGTGAAGGAGATCTAGCAGTGATATAGCGATGTCTAATATTGAAGAGACAACGGCATCTAAGGTCAGCTACAAGCCTAAAGCGGAGACTACCAGAGCAAAGACAGAATCACCAGAACCAAGACATCTGATTCTGCGTTGATGGCTATGCTTCTGAACCAACTCCGGTAAGTACCACTGACCAAGAGTTTAACAATCATCCTTGTTTTTATTGCAATACATTTGAAATAGCATAGAGGAGAAATTTGCTTGGTTATTAGATCATAATGATAACTTGGTAAAAGATTTACAACTGTGCGCTGAGGCGAATCGAGTATTGAAACAAAATGAGCATAGTTACAAAGAAAAGATAGACCTTTTGACTAAAAAACTTAGGGAAACTGAAGTAGTTGCATTTAACGAAGCTAATGACAATAGGTACTATCTAAACTCCCTAGAAGACACTAAGAAGCAAAAGGCAGTTATAGAAGTAGAAGTAAACTCAATAAAACAGAAACTGCACAGTTGGACAAGATCATCACATATACTCTAACACTTAGTGAGGGAAAGAAACAATGGGGAGGGTTTGGGTTACACGTGGTTCCGCCACCATATGAGACCTTGATGAACACTAAGAGTAGACCTGAAATCACAATCCCATCAAGGATCATGTGGTGACTACTCTCTTGTTAGTGATCCAGATTCCTCATGTTCCACCATTGACTCCGGAAAAACAAAAGGAGGCCACGTCAAAGGCAAGGGTAATTGCCTTGTGCTTATCTGGAAAAAGAGTTTGAAAAGGTTAACTTAAAGTCAGGGTCAAACAGAGTCAAATCAGAACCTAACAGGACTTCAAATAGTCAAAAACCAGTTAACCAAAAGGAAAAAGAGATTAACATGTTAAAACAGTTAACTCTGTTAAACAAGGAAACAACATCAAAAGAACCAGAGTCAGAACCTAAAGTAAGTGATGTTACTACAGTGTCACACACGTCTCCACAAAGAAAGTTTAATCATAAAGTTGATAGGAGGTCATGCTACAACTATGGAGATTGTGGACACATTGCTTCATATTGATTTCTTTATCAGACACCTAGGACAAAGATTGAACTTCAGGACCCAAAACCTAGGTCTTCTAAGAGCTAGTGCACATAAAGTTCAACCCGTTAGCCAGTCGACTGTGTATCACAAACAGGCATTGCACAAATCTGGCTTATGGAAAAAGAAGTCAACCTCTGTGTCTAATGATGATGACAAGAAGGAACCTGGGCTACCCTTACCCTCCAAGGGTCAAGGGTTGAATTTATGATTTTTGATGCCTCTGGGAAACCCAAGCCAGTAAAGGCTTGGGTTCCTAACGTAAACTAATCCTTTACATTGTATGTGCAGGGTGTTCGCTACAGTGCTGAAACTAGTACGTGGATTATAGACAGCGGAGCATCCAGGCACATGACAGGAAACATGGCTCTTTTATCTAACGTCAAGCAAATAAAGGAGGGCATGTTTCGTTTGCTGGAAACAAGGAGATATCACAGCTCAGGGAGAAGTGGGAAATCAGAAGTTAAGTTTGATAAAGTGAACTATGTTCAACAACTTCAAAATAACTTACTCTGTTTCCCAAATCTTTGATAAGGGATTTAAAGTCATCTTCGACGACAAGAAGTGTTACGTGCTCAAGAAAGATTACGTGATCCTAGAAGACCAAGTTTTGATGACGGCTTCAAGATATAGAGACCTTTATGTTTTGGATCTGTCAACAGCTGCTACAACAGATCAGGAGGTTTAGTGTTTTCTATCTAAAGCTACTGAGAAGGATTCCATCTCCTGGCATAGGAGAATGGGACACATTACTCAAAGGAAGATGGATCACTTGATTCAGAAGGATCTGGTGGTGAGAGGAGTTAATGTCATTAACTTCTAGCTTCCCGATTTTTGTGTAGGTTGCAAGAAAGGCAAACAGACGAAGAAGTCTCATAAGCAAAAGAAAATTCATTCAATAGAATTTCCTCTTGAACTTCTTCACATGGATCTGTTTGGTCCAGTCAGTACAAAGAGCATAGGAGGCGATTTGTACTATTTAGTGGTTACTGATGACTACTCAAGGTTCTCGTGGGTAATGTTTCTAAAGTCCAAATTAGAAACATTTGAGTCCTTCAAGGAGTTAGTAACCACACTGGAATCTCTCTACAAGCTAAAGGTTAGACAAGTACGCTCAGACAACGGGACAGAATTCAAGAACCAGTGGATGGAGGCTTACTGCAAGGAAAAGGGTATTGTACATCAATACGCCTCCGATGAATGGTGTTGCGGAGCGAAAAAACAGAAGCTTGATTGAGACAGCACGGACTATGCTGGCAGACTCAAAACTGCCTATCCAATTTTGGAATGAGGCAGTTGCTAAAGCATGTTATACACTGAATCGAGTTCTGATTGTCAAGCGTCACAGCAAGACATGTTACGAGCTACTACAAAGACGCAAACCGAATCTGGAGTATCTCGAACCATTTGGCGCACCATGCACACTTCTGAAGAAAACACAAGAAGGTAAATTCTGCGAGAAGGCGGATGAAGGAATCTTTCTAGGGTACAACATTCCAAACAAGAGGGTTTACAACAACTCAACGGGTCTAGTAGAAGTCTGGTGTAATGTTGACATTCAGCGATATACCATACCACCTACTGGCAAAGGAACCGCCTATTTCATCGACTATGATGGATTCTTCAAGTCATTCAACATCTCTCTCACTCCTTTGGATGACGAGTTAGCTACATAGATGATGTATGATATCTTGAATACACCACAACAAGATCACTGGGAGGATCACCTACTCACTTAGGGGGAGTAGTCGATGAGAGTGACTCCTCCTCTGAAGATGAAGCTGAGAAGATGACCAGAACAGTCAGGAGGAACAGGTTCTAGTTCCTCAAAGTCCACAAGCATCTACTAGTGATGTACCTTTGACTTCGGAGCCTCAAACTTCAACTACCTCAGCTGCAAACCCAAATGTTCATAATCTTGGCTCTGAGGTAGCTGTTCCTACTACTACAGGATCACGACTAAACGTCTATCATCCCCTAAACAACGTCATGGGGATGTTAGCTCAGGAGTACAAACCCGAAATCAGCTATACTCAGCTGATTACGCCTCCGTTATGGAAAAGGGATATATTCATGATGGTGCTTATCAGTGTTATGTCTCACAGTTTGAGTCGAAATACGTCGGTGATGCACTAAATGATGAGGTGTGGGTGAGTGTCGTGCAAGAAGAACTTCTGCAGTTCAAAAAGTTAGGTGTATGGACTATGGTTGATAGACCTAAAGGTGCTAAGGTCATTGGCACCAAATGGGTTTTAAAATGCAAGAAAGACGACCAAGGAGTCATTATCAGGAACAAGGCTCGATTGGTGGTTCAAGGATTTCGCCAAGTCGAGGGAATTGACTACAATGAAGTGTTTGCTCCCGTGGCACGGATGGAAGCCATTCGCATCTTCCTTGCCTATGCATCGTATATGAAGATTAAAGTCTACAAATTAGATGTGAAGAGTGCATTCCTTCAGGAGGAAATAAGAGAAACAGTCTATGTCAGTCAACCCAAGGATTTGAAGATCCTTATCATCGGGATAGAGTTTACAAACTCAACAAGGCTTTATACGGGCTTCATCAAGCTCCAAGAGCTTGGTATGAGAAACTCTTGACTCATCTTGAGAAACCGGCATTCGCAGGGGAGTCATGACTGCACACTGTTCATCAAAGAAAAAAAATGGCGACCTACTGCTCGTACAGATCTATGTTGATGACATAATCTTCGTTTCAAAGAACGAAGAGTTATGCAAAGAATTTGAAGCAGCTATGAAGAAAGAATTTGAGATGAGTGCCATGGGGGAGATGAAGTTCTTTCTCGAGTTACAGGTGGATGAGACTCCAAATGGGATATTTCTACATCAGACCAAGTATGTAGGAGACATTCTCAATCGTTTTGACATGGAGAATGCTTCTGCTACTGGGACTCCACTTGCTACGAATCACGATATAGCACCTGATGAAAATGGAGATTTTGTAGATGCCACAATGTACCGAGGAATGATTGGATCCCTCATGTATCTCACTGCCTCAAGACCTGATATCATGTATGCTACATGTTTAGGTTCTAGATATCAAGCTAAGCCTAAGGTCACCATCTAATGGGGTCAAGAGGATATTTCGTTATCTGAAGGGTACACCCACACTTGGGTTGTGGTATCCTCAAGATGATGACTTTGAGCTCACGGCACATAGTGACTCGGATTACGGGGGCTATAAGATGAATTACAAGTCTACATCAGCAGGTGTCAATTCTTTGGGAGAAGATTAGTTACCTGGCAGTGTAAAAGTAGACATCGGTTGCATTGTCAACCTGTGAAGCCGAATACGTTGCTGCTGCAAGTTGCTATTCACAAATCATCTGGATTCAACATCAAATGCGGGATTATGGTTTAAAGTTTTCTTCTACTCCTATTTTTGTTGATAACTCTGCTGCAATTGCAGCAACTAAAAATCTGGTCCAACATCCAAAGACCAAACATATCGGTATTAAATACCATTTCATAAGAGATTGTTTTGAAAAGAACTTAATTGATATGGTAAAAATTAATATTGATTTTCAACGCACTGACCTCTATACTAAAGCCTTTGATAAACCGCGTTTTCAATATGTTCTAAAGGTCAACGGCGTTAAAAAGCAAAGTGATGTTATTCCTCATGATGATCATGTGTAGTGTGATGTAGCTTAGTAATTCTTTCATTTTATTTTACTTGATTTTATTAGTTTAGTACGGGTTACATTTAAACTCATGGTATTGTGCTCTTTATTAAAAATCCTAAAATAATTAATCCAGTTATGATGTTAGTATTTTAGGGGGAGAATAAGTCAGCAAGTAACATTAATAAAATAAAAAAAGAGAGACGAGAGAGAAGGAGTGGGAAGCTGATATAAGGTAGATCGTATCTGTGATGCCGATTCAAACCCTTTGGAATATGATAGTACACAGAAACAAATCAAGAGGGACTTTAAAATTTTAACTTAGAAAGATGCAAAAATTCAATGTATAAGTATGTGTAGTCTAAGCAATACAAAAAGGGAAGATAATAGAAAAACTGGTAACTATGAAGGTAAAACATAGAGAGTAGACCTAGAGGTTGGTAGATCACAAATGATATGTCGGTAGATTCAGCACAATAGATGAGAAGACCTCACTGGTGATTTCAAGATCAAACTAAGTTGTTCAACTGACTGTGGGCTTCCATCTTATCACTTGTTAACACAATCAACAATATTCCAATAAGGGGTAATGAGCAAGTAAACGCCACAAATGTATGCGGATGACCATAAATAGAGCAAAGCACGAAAACAATGAAAGAAAAATGCTATCAATCTTATGACTTATGTAGTTGGTGCTTTTTGTGCAAAATAAAATCAAGCTGCTCTAACAAGGAGATAGGTTGTGTGCCTCTCTGCTGTGCGATGGCACTGACCTGAGGATAAGCATAACCTAGATATTCTAGAATTCATTGTTGTTTGCCGCCTCTCTGCCGTGCGATGGCACTGAACTAAGGATTGGCTTCTCTTTGAAATCTCTAAGAATAGTCTCTTCTTGTAAAAATACCCGTAGACCGCTCGAAGCTCCTCAGGAATATTGATTACCATATAAGTGTGGGATCCACAAATGTTAGTTGAAATAATTAAACCTAAGTCTATCGCCAGTCTGTGTCAAAAGTCTGTGTATGGATTTAAGAGGACAAAGATACTGACAATTATTATGGCTGCAATTCTTGAAAGTTGCTACCGACTCTGGATGAAAACCAAGAATAGAGCATCAAAAGATTTTGACAACAAGTCCCAAATGATTTGACTTGCTTGTATGATTCCAAAATTGAATTGGTCCAGGTGTGGAAATCTAAGTTGAAGCTGCCTATTCCGAACCAAATCCCATAGATTTCTATCTTAGGATTTGTCTCTCACAAAAAGCCAAAAACAAGCTTTTATGTTTGGTACGGTACTTTAGCTTTTTATTAATATTCACTTAGTCTTTTAGTTTTGTTTGTGCCCGGACTACATCATGAAAATCGGTAAGGATCAAGTTACTAAAAGGGTCATGTCTGAGATGACCACATGAGTTTTTCAAAGTTTAATACAGTCACGTCTGAGGTGACAAAGTGTTTAAAAGAGTCATGTGTGAAGTGACTATATTGGTTAAAATGTTTATGTTTGAGATGATCAATAGCTCATAATGTTAATCTCAAAAGTTAAAAGGGTTTAATTGGTAAGAAATGCAGGAAATGTCATAAGTATGACCCATTCGCACGAATGGACCTTTAGAATGTACTTATCATACGAATGGGAGCCATTTGTACGAATGGATCATAAGAATGGACCATTCAATCAAATGCCCATACGATTGACCCAATCGGATGTTTAAGAGTGAACCAATGGGTAAGTCGCATGACTGAGCTCCAGTCGGACGACTGAATGGGGCGACTGAATCAATCGCACGACTGAGGCACAATCGCCCGTATGAAACATGCGTATGAGCCCAGTCGTACGATTGAATTCAAGGTTAGTATAAATAGAGAGTGAGTCGGTCGCAGAGAATCACCACTCTCAAAATACCCTAAATCGCACCACTAAATTTACACTGCCAAAATTTCGTTTGATCACTACAAACCCTCGATTCTCACATACTGACCATTTGCATTGATTCTACAGGTAATCTGCGGTGCCAAAACTCTATCAAATCATTCAATTTGCCACTAATTTTGAATAATCGAACTCGTTAGAAAAACCGTGTCTTGTGTGGCAAAATACCCCAGCTAAACGACGTAAACAAATGAAATTAAAGGTGTTAGTTGTTAAACTAATGGATTACGAGTCTAATCTACCAGAACACGAAGTTTAAAACTCAAAGTTGGTGAAAACTTGAATTTGAATGAGCGGAGAGAAAGACATGCTAATGGATAGGTTGATGAGCTTCAGTCGCATGACTGAAGAGTGGCGACTAGCGTAATCGCACGACTGAACTATGCGTATTGAGTTCAGTCGCACGACTGGTGTAAACGCACGAGGCTACATGCGCATGAGTCCAGTCGCACACTCAGTCGTACGTATGGAGTCATTCGCACGACTGAATCCCAGTCGCACAGCCTCATTCGGAAGACAGAAAATAATTGTGTTCAAATCCAAGTGTTTCATGACATTCTTAACAATGGGTACCAATGTCTACTTTCCTTGTGTAACAGATGGCCAGCCGTTGGACTATGAGTACGAAGCACAATATTTGTGCTCATCTGGATCTCACATCCAGAAATGCTTCGGACTTCTCTGGCATTATAACCTTCCTCAGGAGATCGAGGATTGCACACGCTATATGTGCTCCATGTACACCTTATCGGTCGATTCAGCAGGCCTTCGGGGAAGGTGCAATTGTTGATCGATCATCTGAGCCTCATTGTATCAGATGTACTATCTTTGGAGAGGCTATAACTATCATAGTGGAGGATCTGAGGACTGTGTTACAGTTGGGGGACGATGCTGATATTTCCTTCGAGCCAAGTACGCTGGGGATATCAATGCGGGGATGCTCAACAAGAGCAACCTCTGTCCACAGCTGAAGTACCTTGCTCACGTATTGCTGAAATGCATAGCGTCCAAATGGAGGTTTTGATGAGTTGTCTGACTAGATCCAGAATGCGTTTATTGCCTTGGTGCTGAACATCCGTTCAGCTTCTCCAAGATGATCTTCACCTACTTGGTGGAGAACATTGAGGGGAAAGGGAAGGAGGGCTTCTGTATGTACCCCCAATTTATGCAAATGATAATTGACCAGAATCTCCCCTCCCTACCAAAGGAGAAGGATGATGCGGTAGTGCTTGAGGTAATGGATGATACTACCTTGGGCCGGATGAAGGTATTCAGGGGAAAGCAGGTAAAACCCCCAGTCAGGAGATTGTTTGGGCATCTGGCCCGTGAGAACTATATGGTGCCAGACAGGAGGAAGTGGCGCCATGACGACAGTGATTCTGATGTTGAGCACATTGCTCTACCCGCCGACGACAATGATGATGACAGTGGTGATGGTGGAGATACAGGCCCCATACCATCTAGGGCCACTACCACTGATATACCATCTCCACCATTCACCCACGTTGGAACTGAGTCTGCTGGTTTCCATCAAGATTTTGTTCCTGATGAGAGGGAAGAGGAGTCGGTGAGGAGCCCTTAACACGGACCGTGGGAAGCAAGGTTGTTCCCACGGAACATGGGCTAAGGGTGGTTGGTGAACGCCTACGAGACTCAGGAGAGACAGCCACGGATCCGAGTTATGTACGGAGCCAACTAGTAGGGTTGTAGGGGGAGCATCCACCTCACGAGAATGAGGAGAAAAAGGATGGCTCAACCCCATGGCCTGAAGAAGAAGAAAAGACGTCTCACCTTTGTGATCTCCACAACAACATCTCCCACCACCACTACCACTTCCATAAGCATACCATCCACCACCACATCTGCCACCACATAACCACTTCCACAGCCATAGCCACCACAGCCACCACAGCTACTACTACCACCACCACACCTGCCACCACTATACAGATTCCATCTACCACCATATCTTTCACTCCCACATCACCTCCACCACTTCATAGACCCATCTTCACAACAACAACCACCACCACTGCTACCCACCAAGCTAGATCCTCAGCCCATCCCTCTCATCCATATGTATCACCTCTACCACCATTTAGGGTAGAGGAACAGCTGTGTGCGCTCAATAGGATGGTGATGCGCCTATTAGCAGCAGATGAGGAGAAGGCGGCTCAGATCCGTCAGCTTGCTGATCTAACTACTCCTCAGTCTCACCTGATCGAAGAGCAGACTAGAATGATAAAGGAGCAGGCCCTACAGATGGTTGCTCAGAGCCTTGAGATAGCCCAACTCCAAGCACATAATGTCAGATCAAACAGGAAGATAGAGGAGTTGGAGAAGGCGAAGAAGACAATCATGTTAAAGTTAAACGGATCTAAGGAAGAGCCCTTGAAGATCAAAGAAGGAGACAGAGATGATGATGATGATGAAAGTGATGATGAGGATGATGAGACAGAAGAGGATGAGGTGACAGAAGAGAAAATGATAGAGGATAAGGATGATGATGATACATCAGGTGGAGATGCAGCTGCATCGGCCTTTGCTTCAGCTCAAGAAAGGAGGTCCAAGAACATACAAGACCAACCAGCTTCTTCCTCGGTTCCACCAAGTGAAGAGATGATGATACAGGACAAAAGTAAAGATTAGATGTTTAGGTATTAAATTACTTTTGTATTTGAATCATGTATTGAAATCTATGTATTTAATGTTTAATTCAGTTTAATGCATTTCTGTTTTGATGAATTACTAATGGTTGATATGTTGAATGTGTAAATCAAACAAATCCAAATTACCAAAGGGATGAGTTTGATGTTGTTCCCCTTCACCAGGTCAAGACTCAACTAACAATGATTCTTGATCTGCAAGGGATCGTAAGAAGGTCGGTGAGTTATACCCCTGAAGAAGGGGAAATAATTCACGACCTATCAAACGAGCAACTTGCAGATATTTTCAAGCTCAATCCAGATGAGATAGTAAAGAATGCTCCGACATGCGACTCGACTAGTGATGAAGAGCTCAACGATGTTGATGAAATCGAGATTGAAGATGTAACTGCCGAGCACTACCCTCATTATGCTGACAATGAGGGAATGTGGTCCCCAATCTAGGTGAATCCCTCGTCAGCGATACTTTTGAGGTGTTAGACAAGATGGAGCAAGAGTCGGAGAAACTAGAGAAAATAACCCAAGCCTCAATTGATGATGTCGATATTCGAAAGGCTGAGTGGGCTGCATGTTTTCAAGAAGTTAGAGCCCAACGCACTGCATCGAAACAGGATGCCTACACCAAACTCTACATAGTCAAGAACATCATAAGGTGACTGGCAGGATCATAGCGTGGGCGTATTTTGAGGATCTTAACGTATATGCAGTTAGGAGAGAAAAGGGCATAGAGTACTTCAGATTCCACATGATCTAAAGACTCTACCAGGTTTGAGCTCAACCAGCTGGCCAAACTAAAGCTCTTGTATGCTGACCCGAGAAAGATGTCAGGCTGGTTCGAGGCTGCCCTAAAGAAGGAGTACCACCCAGGTGGGCTAACTTCAGACCCCAACAGCCTACAAGGTATATCAGAAGGTCTGAGATTGATGCCATTACTGGAAAGCCGAAGATAGTGTTGAGGTGGAGTCCTCCATGCATAATGTCAAGAATCCCACTCAGGGAAATGCCACAAGACTTCACCCACACTTTAGGTGGTGGTACTACGATTGGAGAACAGCAGAAGTGGTCATAGTCCTAAAAAAGTAGGGCCACATGGATACGATCAGGGTATTCGACCCAATGTCGCTTACCAACTTGTCAGAAAAAGATGTATACAGGCTATACAAGTGGCCATTGTTCTATGATATGCAAGATATTGTACAAGCCCTCCGGTTCCAAAATGTCATAAGACTCTGCTTCGCGTTTGAAATTCACGCGGGAGTCATAAAAGAGAAGAAGTACAAGAAATATGCGGAGGTGATGCAGAAAACAAGACATTAGGGAGATCTAGGTCCAAGGGGGAGTTTGTTGATACATGTATGTCCCTAGATCATGATATGAAATGTAATAGATCTTGTTTATCTGATTTTGATGTAATTTGATATGATTAATGAAATGATATTGATTGTTTGTGATTTGTAATGACTAATATTTCATTAATGAGTAGATATTAAATTGGTTAATAGGGATAGTAGTTGTGTGAATGGTTACACATAATGTTTATTAATTAATACATTCAAACTTAACATACCCGAATTATCCACACCTCTTCAAACCTACCCGAATTCACTTGACAACCGACCTCAAGGCCGTTATTCTAACCCTAATCTACTTGCATCATTACCCGTCTTATGAGTACTATTAATAGAAACAACAACCGAAAGTAGTCACAACTTGTGTTATATTCATTTTTCTCTTAAAACACCTCCTCTCTTTGTTGTAGCAGATACCCGACACCATCACATTGTTCTTGAGGAGCTTTCAACTTCACAAAAGTATCGCACACGTTATATTTGTCATTCTTGAGGTGGAAACCGATTTCCACCATGAAAACCCTCTTTTTGGGTGTTTTACACCATCTAACATGTAACTCTTGTAACCCTTGAAAACAAAACTTGTAATCTTCTTGCTAATGGTTTAATGGACTCCTAATAATCTGTTTTGAAAGTTACAGAAGGTTATATAACTCGAACATGCAGTTATTGCACGGGCTACACCTTGAAAACCTTCTTTCTACATGAAATAACACTATTTAAGCACTTGTAATAATGTTGAACGAGTTTGGAACACCTTAATAATCTGAAATTAAAGTCAAATAAGTTTTGGTAATGTTTAAACGCATGTTATAACGATGTACACATGTGTTATGGTCAGTTATGGCTTAATCACTAAGTTGATAGTTCATTTTTGTATTGGGTGACCTAGCCATGAGTTTGGGACATGATTTGAGAAGGTTTGATGAATATTAACTATGTAATGAATGGTTAGTCTCTGGAAATTAAAGACATGTTAGGATTAGACCCACTTTATTCATTTTCGGGATGCGAAACATGGTAAAACCACTTTAAAAATAATAAAACATAGATTTTAACCATCTTAAAAAGTATTCCAGGCCTAATAATGGTTATAAAGTGTTCTGGAGTCAATGCGTAATTTAAATGGTCAAAAGGATAGATTAAATGGCGTTTTAACTAAAAACGGGTATTAACCGGGTGTCGTTTTGAGAAAAATCCAAGAAAAAGGGGTTTAAAGCTAAGACATATAAAACCCATGACATTTCAATATGTTAAGTGTTAAAACACCTAAAGGATTTGAAATTGGTCAATAAGCTTTTAAATGGTCAAATTCGGTTAAAAACGCGTTTTAACGGATTAAACGTAAAAACGAGGCTTTCAACTATTAGAGAAAAAAGTTCACAATTAAAGGACTTGAAACTTATAAAAATGTCCTTAACAGGTTACCTACTGGTCCACCACTCAAATTTATTAAAATCCTTAATTAACCGTTAAAACTCTCCGGTTTCACCGTAACTGGGAACGTTAAACACATAGGATTTAAACCGGATCCATATTCTGAAAAGTTGGAACAATTACTCAATAATAAGTCAATTTTTACTCTAAGAACCTTATTTTGGTGTTAATTGTCATAAAGAGTAAGAAACCAAACTTGAGGGTAGAAACTGTCAATTTTGAAACTTGAGGGACTAAACTGTAAAATTTTATTACCAACTTTATAACTGACTCTTATGAGACTAATAATCACTTGAACAGAATATTTACCCTATAATCTTAACTTAATGATGTAAATCGTAAGTTATATGGGAAACCATGACTTTCCATAAAGGAAACTTTTTATACAAACCCTAACGGAATCAAAGCCATTATCCGACAACTAAAATTTTGACACACTTGTTGAACCTTAAATAAGTTTAGAGCAGTAGCTTACCACTTAATATACTCATGATTAGGGTGCTAGACTAGAGACATTCCTGGCACACGAAGAGTTATTTTTGGCTTAACACCTAAGGTGAGTTCTAGTGTTCCCCTTTTTACTACTGCTTTGGGGTGAACATGCTCTGTTATTTATGAACTATAATTGTGCTTTACTTGGTGATTGTATTGGGAGTTATGCTACCTGCTGATACTTATATCATGATCATTAATTTTTTGGTGAACCGCTTGTCGTATATGGATAGATCTATTTGGGGAACCCCCGCACACAGTGGCTTCCGTTCCAGGAAGGGTACCCCACTAAGATCCTGAGGGGTCATTTGGGGCATGTGATAGGTTTTGTTAAGAAACAATGGTGAACCATCCGGGCAGGTATGGTACACTGGTTTGGGGCTCAGTTCTTCCTTCGGAAATAGCCGGTTAAACAAAAATCTAGAAGAGGCCAACCGGGACTGAGTGCAGGGTTGATTATGATTCTCCCACGACGTTTAAACTATGATTCATTCCTTTTTTTATCGAATGAGGATTTTTAAGTCCGTTTTCTTTTTAAACTTTAAGCACTTGAATTCACTAACTTTTTAGTTCACACAAAATTTCTTTTTGAGCATATTTCAGGCGATTTATGAAGAGATCCTAGCTGTTGTGAGAGCTAGACTTATCCCCGCTACCATGGCATTGGCTTATTTTACTTAGGAACAATTTTACATTTTTGTTGAACAAATAAAATTTGTTTTTACGTTGGTTGTATAACTCATTTGGGGGCTGGATCTATTTCTAGCCTCGGTATCTTTTGAAAACTTTTAATGCCATGTGATATTCACTCCTTTGAGCTCTTCTAATGGTTTGTTTCCGCTGCCATATATTGTTGATAGTCTGTGACGTCCCACCCTACCTAGGCCCGGGGTGTGACAGTATGCCTAATAGATAGTGACTGTGGTGGCTGCAACATGACTGCAAAGTCTACATCAGATGGATGTCAATTTCTTTGTGGAAGGATAGTCTCCTGGCAATCTAAGAAACAAACATGTGTATATGCATCAACTGCTAAGGGTGAATACATTGCTGCTGTAAGTTGATGTGCTCAGGTGCTTTAGATTCAAAATTAGATGCTGACTATGGATTCAACTTCAGGAGACTCCCATCCACATTGACAACAACAGTGTTATCTCAATCATAGAAAATCCTGTGCAGTACTCAAGGAAAAACACATCAATATTAGGAATCATTTGATTAGAGATAACTTTGAAAAGGGATTAATCAAACTAGTCAAGGTTAACATAAATGAACAATATGCTGATCTGTTATTAAAGCTTTTGATGAACAAAGATTCAAATATCTTGTATCAACTATTGGGATGATTAACTTTGAGTAGCTTTTCTTAAAACTTAATCATATTATTTCTAAAACTTGTGTGTCCTAAGTTGTCTATTTTATCACCTTCATAGCCCTTGTTCTTTGTCGAAGTAAATCTTTTTAAAAGAGATTCCTTAGATTTTCGAGAATCTTAATCTCTTTATCCCTTGGAAGATTTGAAATTACCTTCAAAAGAAACTTATTACTTTGCAAACAAATATCTACTTAAGTAGTTTTACCTTCAGAAGAAATTTCTAAAATATCTTCCGAAGCTTAAAATCGACTTAAATACTTGTATGTTTTATAGTAACAAATTTTCTTCTGAAAGCAATTTCCCTTCAGAAGTTTTTATTTTTCATAGAATAAATACTCTAAGCTCTAAATCTCTTCCAAAGAAAATTTATAAAAAATCTTTGAAATGTCTTGCGAAGCCAATTTTCCTTCGGAAGCTTTTCTTCAAGAACTTCTCAAGCAAAATAACCTTCGGAATATTTCTCGACTTCCAAGAAAACTACTTTTTGGGCAAAAGAAAACTACTTTTTCAGAGGTGGGACCAACTTACGGATTTCAAAGTTTATCCACTTTCACTAACTTTGTCTCACATCCTTTTCACATATAAACTCAACGGTTCCCCCCTCTTTCACTATCTTCTTCATTTGCACTATTTCTATAACCTAAACTTCTAATTTCTCCCAAACCGCCTTTGTTCTTCATCTTCCTTCACCCTTAATGCCTTTGTTCTTCATCTTCCTTCACCCTTAATCTTCTCAAAATGGTAAATCTAAATCTTAGAAACAAGCTTGATTTCTCCATCCAATTTCATAGGCAACACAACCTGGTTGCTCTTTTAAACTCTGAGAAAGATGATAGTTTCTCAAAGGTTTGTCATTTTTGGCTCTGTCAAACTACTTCACCTCCCTTACCACTGATCCTACTCTTTATGAGGTTCACTTGCTTGAATTTTGGAAGTCCTGCCAAGAGGTCATTATAGATGGGAAGAAGTGTTGGACCAAAAGAACCAATGAGCCGGATCAGAAAAACCTTAAGTCCCACAACGTCACAACAACTGCTGAAGTCCACAACAGCTGAAGACACAAGTACTGAAGACCAAGTATCAGACGTTGTCACAACAGCTGAAGAGGTCTTCTTCAGTAGTTGTGACGGTTTTCTTTCAGTAGTTTTATGTTTTTTCTTTTCAGTAGTTTTATGTTTTTCTTTTCAGTAGTTTTGTAAAACGACTGAAGAGCTTGTTCTTCAGTCGTTGTAGTTTCAGTAGTTTCGTATCAGTAGTTTTATGTTTTATACTTAGCACTCTGATATGTTCTCAGTAGTTGTGAACATTTTAGTAGTTTGTTAAGTTTTAGTTATTTTTGTAATAAATCTGCTAGATGTCACTATCCCGTGATATTAGCAATGATTGCACTCTATGTAAGGAGTGTCAACCTAATTGTAATCCGTGAATGATTGAGCAGAAACATTTGATATTATTGAAACATTCCTTTTCACAGAAATATATTCTCTCGTTACAACCGTATTTGTTCTTAATGCATACGAATATCAAATTCTTGCTATAATTTGTCTAATTCTTGTTCTTATTCCGCTGCGTTACACTCTAATCCATCAAACTTAAGATCACTGATCCTGTCAAATGGTATCAGAGCAGGTTCATCATTGATCGATCTAATAATTGATCATTGAAACTGCTATCCAAGATCCAAGTTTGATTGAATTAGCATTTTTGCAAGAAACGGTTATAGAGATTGAATTTTCAGTGTTTTTGGACATTCATCTTGAGATTTATTCTTAGTTTTCATTGAGTCTGTTGTGGTCTGTGTAAAATATTTTAAAAGCTTGAATTAAATTGTATTTGGACCTTAAATGACTACTCCTTCCAATGATCCTCATAATACTGGTTCCTCAACCAAGCCTCCAATGCTGGTTAGGAGTGAGTATAACATATGGCAACGACGAATGCTCCGTCACCTGTCTGTTAACAGCTCAGGTTGTTGGACATCCGTGGTACATGGTCCACACAAGCCTATGGTGAGTAACCCGGAAACCAATCAAATGGTTCCGAAGAGGATGGAGCAATACTTAGATGAGGATAAGAAATTGTTTGAGATTGATGCAAAAGCCCATGGAATTCTGGCCATGGCACTACCCAATGAAATCTATTCTGGGCTAATGCATTATGAAACTATCCATGACCTCTGGAATGCCTTGAAAGAACAATTTGGAGGAACAGATGAGGTCTTGGCAAATAATAGAGAAATCCTTGCCCAAAAATATGAGACATTCTCTCATAGGAAGGGTGAGACACTGACTAAACAGTTTGAGCGGTTCTCTTGTTTGATCTCTGAATTAAAAATGGTCAAACATGAGTACACAAATAGCCAGATGAATAACAGATTTCTCAGATCACTGCCTGAAAGATGGGACACATATACTATTGTCCTACGCTCTAGTGCAAATTTGGACAAACTATCTCTCACCCAACTCGATGGGAAATTGCTCACATTTGAGAGAGAGATAGAACAGAAACGAAAAATGTTATCATCTGGAAAGCTCACTGATGATTTTGTACCAGGAAACACTGCCTTGGTAAGTCATGAGTCAGAGTATGCAGGATCAGAATGCCACTATGATGAGAATATTGATTTCACCTCAAACAATTCTAATCATGCCTTTGTGAGTGTTGATTGTCATTCTGGTAATAATAGTGACAATCTATGCTTTATCATGGACGATTTGAAGGGCATTGCTCATGATGATTTAGAAGAGATGGATATTTTGAGCCAAATGGCCTTGATCAATATCAGATCTCAGAAATTCTACAAGAGAACTAGCAGGAAATTTCCTGGACTCTCTGACAAAACCAAAGTCGATTTTGACAAGAGCAAGTTGAAGTGTCACAAATGCCACAGGCTTGGACACTTTGCAAGAGAGTGTAGATCAACTGGATCTAACTCTTATGAACCCTTTTTCACTTTTCCAAATAACAATTCACAATCCAAAGGGCAACATTCTGCTGGTTCTAGTCATTCATCACACCCTCAATCTCCTGCATATTTTGTTCTCAGGGTCAAATGCCATATCCTTATCCCTGCTATTATATGCCACAGTCAAATCAAGTTCAAGCTCCTATAGTACCACTATCTCATGCACTACCAGAACCTCAACCATCTCCATCTCAATCACAACCTCATCACAGCTTCTTCACACCTGGAGTCGTTCACTGGAGTAGCTTACCTGATAACTTGTCTCGTCACACTGAGCAATACTATGTTGGTGCTAGTCAACATGGTGGTGAACACCCTTTTGGAAATCTTGCTCTCATGGCCCTGGAGTCTACTGAGGGTTCCTGTTCAAATGCATCATCTTCACAGGTAACTCAGGTATCTTCAGAGGCTAAAGCCAAGTTATGTTCTAAATCATGCATAGCTGCCTTTGTCTCTATTAGAGAGGAAAATGTAGCATTGATAAATCAAAAACTTGAGTTTGAGAAAACCATTTTCAAAAGAAAAGCTGAGTATGAGTCTGCTCTTAACAGTAAAAGTGATGAGATTTATAAGCTTAAATGCCAATTAAATGATGAAAAGGCCAAGCTAGAGGTTATTCTGGAAGACCACAGGAGTCTCAAAGAAAAACTTGCAGTGACCCAAGTTGAGTGTGAACGCTGGGTCTCATCATCCAAGGGATTTGAAATGCTTATTAGCAAGCAAACTTCTTCAAATGTGAAGTTTGGCATTGGTTACAACCATACTGCTCCACGAACAGACTTTACTCCTAACTCCATAGTTAAGTCTGAAAGTGAAAGCAATCTCCAAACCACATTATCATGTGAGTCATTCTCCAATGATAATCTAAGATCAGAGAATGAAACCAGTGTTAAGATCTCAACAAATAAATTGACTGATGGTCTAAATACTGAGACTCATTTGAAGCTGAGTACTTCAGATGTTGTTCCTCAATGTACCCCATGTACTAAAAGAGACCCAACGTCTGAAAAGCATTTCAAATGAGTTGAAATACAAGGACTAACAACTGCTGAGGAATCCATGAAACAGTCTATTAGGACGGATGGAAAATAGTTGAATTACCAGTCTTCAGCTGTTACAAATCCTTTAGTACCTAGTACTGATAGGAGGAAAGTACTGAAGATCACACCTTCAGTAGTTTCCACTTCAGCAGTAAAGATGTCCAAGATGAAGAATAAACCTTGTAAAATTTGTGGTAAATTCAATCATCTATCTGATGAATGTTGCTACAAAAAGGGTTTAGAGCTCCAAAGGGATGAGCTCATTAAACTAGAAATAAATAAAATGAAAATTGAGTTTGAGACCAAGTTTGTACCACAATCATCTCAACCTGATAAACCCAAGGCCTTACCCAAATCCACTAAGAAGGATACGGTTTATCAGAAGAGAACTGATATTGTTCCTCATGATAAACATAAGACTAAGTCTGTGAAATCTAAGAAGGAGGAAATGGTGGGTCACAGGAACTCATCAAAAACAAGCTCTGGAGTGTCAAATGAACTGAAAGCTCGAGCTTCAAATCACACACAGCTTGTTATGATGGTTCAGCATCTGTTGGGGAGAGTTAACCAACTTGAAGCCACTGTGACCAAACCACTGAAGAGGAATTCCAGGTCCAAATCTATTTCAGCACCATCTCCATCTTCATCGGCTGTTAATCATGAGAAACCAGCTATGGTTATATCTGTTGATAAAGTAAGTCCCAAAACCAAAATGGTTTGGGTCTCCAAAGCTAACTAGTTTCTTATGATTGTGCAGGGTTCTTCAGCATGCCAAAGAAGCATCTGGTATGTGGACAGTGGAGGATCCATGCACAAGACTGGGAGCAGCTCTCTTCTTCATGATTACTCTCAGGGAGAGAAGGGATTTGTCTCATTTGGAAATGATGCTAAAGGTTACATCATTGGAAAGGGATTTGTGTCTAATGGAGATATTAGATTTGATGATGTCAACCGTGTGGAGAATCACAAATACAATCTATTGAGTGTCAGTCAGATGTGTGACAAAGGACATGTTGCTCTTTTCACAAGCCAGAACTGTAGGATTCTGTCTTCCAAGGTTCTGAGCCTGATTGTCAAAGTACTGGATGATAATACTCTCCTGAAGGCCAACAGGATAGGAAGAGTATATGCCTTGGATCAATCAAAGAAAATTGAGTTAAGAGGCCATCCATTCTTGTTCTCCAAGGTTTCTCTCAAGAATCTAAACTGTGGCATAGAAGGCTGGGTCATGTTAATCTCAAAAACATGAATCAGCTGATCCACAAGAGTTTAGTGAGAGGTCTTCCAATAAAGGAGTTCAATTGTGATGAAATCTGCACTGCATGCTTAAAAGGGAAACAACATAAGTTTCATTCCCAACCATAGAAGAATCCAAGTCTAATGCCTGCTTACAACTACTGCACATGGATCTTTTTGGTCCTGTGAAGGTAATGAGTATGGCAAAGAAGAAATACTTTCTGGTAATTGTGGATGATTACTCTAGATATGTATGGACCTTCTTCTTGCATTCAAAGGATGAGGCTGCTCAGTCCATTATGAACTTTGTGTTACACGTTGAGAAGTAGTATCCCTACCAGTTAAGTGTGTGAGGAGTGACAATGGTACTGAATTCTAAAACCACACTCTTATTGAGTTTTACTTGTCAAAGTGAATCAAGAGGCAGTATAGCATCCAAGGACTCCAGAGCAAAATGGAGTAGTGGAGAGAAAGAACATGACCCTCATTGAAGCTGCAAGGTCCATGTTGGCTGATTCTGGTCTACCACTGACTTTTTGGGCTGAAGCTGTCAATACAGCTTGCTATGTACGGAATAGAGTTCTAGTAAATCAGAGGTTGATGAAGACTCCATATGAAGTTCTTCATCATTTGGCCCGTTTGATTTCATTCTTTAGAGCATTTGGGTGTCCCTGTTACATTCTCAAAACAAAGGATCAACTCCAAAAGTTTGATTCTAAGGTGGATGCAGGGTATTTTGTTGGGTATTCATCCACTTGCAAGGCTTATAGAGTATTCAACTGTCGGACAAAGATAGTTGAAGAAACCTTGCATGTGAAGTTCAATGAATCCCCTAAGGATACAATTCCACAAAACTGGTGGAGTTGTTTGATCTGGACATTCTGCAATATGTTTCTTATCAACCACCTGCTGTTGCAGATCATATGAATCCATCATCTTCTATAGCTTGTCATCCATCTGGTGTTACTGATGATGATGATGATATCAGTAATCACCTTTTCAAGTTTAGTGATCAACTGCCTGATTTAGCTAGACCTGATGTTCCTGTAGCTTCAGTAGCACAATCCACAACAAATGCTGATGAGATTTCTACAACTTCAACTTCCTTTGATTACCATCTACTGATTGGTTTCAAGGAAATGTCTCACCATTACCATCTGTTGCTGCTGAGCCTGCTACGAAGACTTACACAGATCTTATTGTGTACCAAGATCTGAAGAATCACCCTATGTCTCAAATTATTAGTGATATCAATGCTGGCGTTTCAACAAGAAGTCAATTGTCAAATTTGTGCTTCTACGCTCTCTTCATTAGTCAGCAAGAGCCAAAGAACTATCACATTGCTTTAAGGGACAATGGATGGGTTGAAGCCATGCAACTTGAGCTTCTTCAGTTCAAGAAACAGCAAGTGTGGGAACTGGTTCCTCTACCTCCAGGTAAGTGTGCAATAGGCACGAAATGGGTGTTTAGGAACAAAACTCATGAAAACAGGCTTATTGTTAAGAACAAGGCAAGACTGGTTGTACAGGGGTTTTCACAAGAGGAAGGTATTGATTATAATGAAACCTTTGCCCCTGTAGCCAGACTGGAAGCAATTCGATTGTTTTTAGCTTATGCTTCTTATCACAACCTTAAAGTTTTTCAAATGGATGTCAAAAGTGCATTTTTGTATGGGAAAATTAAAGAAGAGGTTTATGTATGTCAACCACCAGGTTTTGAGGACAATAAACATCCTAATTGGGTGTATAAGCTTGATAAGGCTCTCTATGGGTTGAAACAAGCTCCTAGAGCCTGGTATGAGACATTATCAAACTTTCTTCTGGAAAATAATTTCACTAGAGGCTCCATAGATAAGACTTTATTCATTAAGAAAGCTAGGCAGCATAATCTACTTGTTCAAATTTATGTAGATGATATTATTTTTGCATCCTCTGATCCACAGTTGTGTGATGCCTTTACAAAGTTGATGCAACCGAAGTTTGAAATGAGTGCCATGGGAGAATTACAGTTCTTTCTGGGTTTGCAAATCAAACAAAAGCTGATGGAATTTTCATTCATCAGTCCAAATACACAAAAGATCTTTTGGAAAAGTTTGATTTACAAAAGTGTAAAGTGGTTGATGAACACTTTACAAATGTATCATTGGGTCCTTGATGTACTTAACATCTTCTAGACCAGATATTATGTTTGCTACATGTGTTTGTGTTAGATTTCAGGCTGCACCTAAGGAGTCTCATTTGATTGCAGTCAAGAGGATCTTTAGATATCTGCAAGGCACTCCATCTCTAGGTTTATGGTATTCTACTAGACATTCTCGTAAATTAGTTGCTTTTTCTGATAGTGACTATGCAGGGTGTAAGTTGACAAGAAAGTCCACTTCTGGAGGATGCCAATTCTTAGGCAACTGCTTGATTTCTTGGCAGAGTAAGAAGTAGACCACAGTTGCTACATCAACTGCTGAAACAGAGTACATTGCTGCTGCAAGCTGTACATCTCAGGTACTCTGGCTTCAAAACCAATTATTGGATTATGGCATAACAGAGACTAAGACCCCATTGTTAATGGATAGCTCTTAGCTCTTTGTATTGTCAAGAATCCTGTCCAGCACTCTAGGACTAAACATAATGAAATCAGACACCATTTTATTAGATTGTTTTGAAAAAGGTCTGATTGATCCAAAATTTGTTCCTAGTGCTGATGAGCTTGCAGACATTTTCACTAAGCCCTTGGATAGCACAACTTTCCAAAACCTAGTGTTAAGGCTTGGTATGCTGCAGCTAGAATAAGTGACAACTACTAATGATTTCAGCTCACAAGTACTGATGATCATTAGTTTATTATTGTCATATATATAAGTACTGAAGTTATTTTCCCTCCGGAAGTTTTCTTTAAACTACTAGAGCTTAAGTTCTCAGTACTCAAGTACTTTATTTGATAAAACAACTGATGTAGCTACAACTACTGATGTCAGAAATACAAATACGTACTGATGTCCTATGAAACATCTGAAAACAGATGAAAACGTCTGATGAGTACGTGTTGAGGACAGTATGAAACCGCTGAAAAGCAATGAATTGACGACAACTACTGATGAGCCTTTCTCTCTTCAGTAGTTTCCCAACTGCTGTTTCTTTCTAAACAACTAAAGCAAAACCATGTCTTCAGTAGTTTCACAACTACTGATGACTAACACCAAGTCGTAAACAACTGATGGTAAAACCAAAGTCTTTAGTAGTTTCCCAATTACTGATGACTAATACCAACTCCTCAGTTGTTTCACCACCTGAAGTCAAAACTGTCTTCAGTAGTTTTATAACTACCGATGACTAAATCTGAGACTTCAGCTGTTTCAACATTTGATGGTTAAAACCAAGTCTTCAGTTGTTTTATAATAACTGCTAATCACACCAATACGGTTAGTCATTCCAAACCACCGAAATTTAATACCACGTCATCAGTAGTTTCAACAACTGATGACTAACACCAAAACCTTTAGTCGTTTTCTAACCTTACCCTTTAAATACCTTAACCCACCTTCAGAGTTTTTCCTTTCTTCTCTTCTCAAACCTAACGTTAAAAAACTCTGTAACCTCTCTTCATCAATGGCGACCATGCAACTAAAACCACGACACAACTATGTCGCACATCTCACAAAATCGCCATACTGGACCAAGTTTCACAAGGCCATTGATTTAATGGTTCAGTCACCTTACAAAACGGCTTTTCTGTTAAATACCACCATATATGCCGAATCTCTTAACCAATTTTGGACAAACGTCACTCCTGTCCCTGAGGAGAATGACACAGAGTCTCTTCAATCGTTTGTCCATCATCAAAAAGTGGTCATTACTCAAGACACTCTTCGCGAAACCCTCAATCTGGATGATGCCACTTTCCCAACAGGTTATCCAAAGAGCACAATAGATCAATCATTTGCCCACCATGGATACCAGGGTAACCTGAGTGCATCTACCATATTGAAGAAACATTTCCAGGATGCCAAACATCTCATCTTTCACATGGTAAATGTCTGCCTTGCCCCCAAGACTTCCTCAAGGGATCAAATGTCCACAAGGTGGCAACAGGTAATGTACTCCATCCTTGAGCAACAACCTTTAAATTTTTCTCAAATACTATTTTTAGAGCTCAAGGATATGGCCAAAAACAACTTGCTAACCGTTGGATATTATATCCTCGGTTCATAATGGCCATAATTGAAAACCAGCTTCAAGCTGAGGGACTTGTTGTCCTGGGAGTCCCTGCTACGGCTGTATTGCCTGAAGTATACTCCCGGCACAACTCTGACCAATCACTAAAAATGGCTGCCAAGCTGCGCAAACCCACGTAACTGGAACCCACCGCCACCACCTCCAAATCCAAAGTCCCCACCAAACCCACTAAAAAGAAGTCAAAAAGGCTACTCAGGGAAATGAGTCCCCTGAGGATGCCCCTGCAACACAAACACAGGCTATATCCACTGGTTATAAACCCCTAGTGGATACAAGGACTTCACCAGCCACTGCCGCTCAGGATTCCTCTCAAAAAGAGCCTGCAGCAACCAAAGAAGGGGTACCCACTAATCTGGGATCTTCCTCATTTGAGGAGATTGCCATTGAAGAGCACCATTCTCCCCAGGTGCATACTGCTTTTACCCCATCTCCCACTGCAACTGCCCCACAAAGTCCTACTCTCATTGTTGTAAACATGCTGACTCAGCTGCATGCCTCTCCTCCTCTCCAACAAACACCAACAAAGGGGAAAACCATAGCAATTGAGGAAGAGGATCAACATGCTTCTGACAGCCCACAGCACCAGGGTTTAACTGTTCTATCTCCTGGTGTGGATATGCAGATACGAACATCTAGTGAGGCCGCCACCTCTTCTGAATCAACACATGATCAGACTGAGGCTGGTAACATAGCTTAGACCTCAGCAGAGGCAACAGCTGATGAAGGACATCGTCCTGAGGCTGGAAGTCCCCAGTTCCAAGAAAAAGGGGCACATGCTAAAACTAGTCTACACCTAGTGCATGTACATTCTGCTACAAGCAGGAGGTTAGGTGATTCAGCATCTGCTGATGATGACCTGGGCTTCTGTTATGATGTTCTGGCCCAGAACACAATTCTTGAGGAAGAAGTCAGTAGACTACAAAGACTACTTGACCAATTCTCTCAAAAAGCAAGTCCATCTGCCACCAACATAAGCCCACAGATGGCACCTTCACCTGATGGTCTCCCACACACTCAGCCACTCAAAACTTCTGAGCCACCAGCTTCTATTTCTTGCACTGCTTCTTAGGGACAGAACCCCTCTGAGCAAACAGCTGCTATCTTTCAGCAATCCCTACCTCTCATCACCCCAGACATTGTGATCAAAACCATGGATGAGAGGCTTCCCTCAATCATACAACCCCTGGTGGAGGAGATTGTGAGCACAAGGCTTTCTGCTACTCAAACCCTTGCAACCAATGCAACCAAAAAGGGGGAGAGTCAGTCAGTGAAAGCAAAGAGGAAGAGCATAGAGGGAAAGAAAGAAAAGGAGACTGAGAAGGAAGAGGAGTTTGTGAAGGGAGTTGACATTGATCAAGTGGGTGAAAGTCACAAAGACTTTCATGTCACATATAAGAAAAGGAAGGTTGAAGGAATAGAAAAAGAACTCGAACTCGATGAGATGATCAAAATGGCGGATGCTACACACAGTAAATCAATGGACTCCATTATTGATCAACTGTATAGACAGGGGTTCGATACTGCACAGCTTGACTCAGAGATTAGGAGACTTGAAGTTGAAGAAATTAACTCAAGATGGGCAAATTTTGATGCATTAGAATGAGAAAGACTAGAGTTCATGATCGGATTCATTGCAAAGTACCTTGGGAGATCATTGATCGAGATTAAGTCATGGACCAGGGACAGTATCTTGGCAATAACCACCAAGATCTGTTCGTCTGAAGCATACACTAAGAAATGGTGATTGAAGCACTAAATGAGGCAGGTGCTGGGAACAGAAAGGAACTAGCAAAACACTCAAAAGCCTCACTCACTACAAGAATGCTAGAACAACCTGCAAAACCTCCCACTTCAAAATCACCACTACCACAACCCACTAAACCATTCCTTTACCCTCAAAACCAACAGCCGATGATGCACCCAAGAAGAAGAAGAGAAGGGTGTTAAGGCTAGAAGAAAAAGAAGAAGAAGAGGATGATGACGAAGAAGATAGGCTGCCTCTTTCCGCAGTCCTAACTTTGCCTAAAGCCAAACCTATGCCCATCACTCCCACCTCACAGATGGAAGCTGTGAGAGTAAAGATAGAAGAAGAACAGCAACAAAAGCTTCATGATGATGAGATGCTGAAAAGCATAGACAAAACTTATGCTGCTTCTTCATCAATAATCAGTATGAAGAAAGAAGCTCTGAGATTGTACACCCTTGCTAACACATTTCAATATCAAAAGGAAAAGGTGAGAATATGGCCTGATCCTAGGGTGGCTCACAGAATTGTGAAGAAAGACATTCCTTCGAGATACAAGGGCCAAGTAAAAAGGATGGTAGTTGAAGAGATCACAGTGGTCCTTGTAGTATCACCCTGGGAAATTGTAGAAGATTTCAAGAAGGCCTATGAAACTAAACAGCCACCCCAAAAGATATTAGAGAACAGAGTAATTAAAAAGGGGTTAGTCTACAAGAGGCTTGAGAACTTCAAACAAAATGAGCTCAGTCTGTTACTTGAAGGTACTCACCCAGATGAGTTTGCATAGAGACAGATTACAACAGTTGAGCTCAAAAATGGCAAACAGGCTAAGTACATTTCAGAGCTGTATGGGCGTGAAGGACTGTTTGATGGTGGAGCTGAAAATCTTACCATGGAAGAACAAATTATGTTTCTCAAAGCATACACCAGAGAATCCTACAGGCTTATACATGGGAAGTAGATTTCATGGATAGGACCACAACCCTGTGTCTAGTTCCCCAAAGTCAGGGCTCTTATCCATACTATGCCAACCAAATTTCAGAAATCAATTCCCAGGCCAGTGCTTAATTGGGTCATCTTCTTAGCTGATCAAGAAGGAAAAAACCAATCTTATCGCCAACAATAAGTGGGACCTCAATAAAGTTAAGGTTTTGGCTGCATTGGTTCAGGGGGAGTTTGTGGACCAAAAGAACCAATGAGCCGGATCAGAAAAACCTTAAGTCCAACAGACGTCACAACAACTGCTGAAGTCCACAACAGCTGAAGACACAAGTACTGAAGACCAAGTATCAGACGTTGTCACAACAGCTGAAGAGGTCTTCTTCAGTAGTTGTGACGGTTTTCTTTCAGTAGTTTTATGTTTTTCTTTTCAGTAGTTTTGTAAAACGACTGAAGAGCTTGTTCTTCAGTCGTTGTAGTTTCAGTAGTTTCGTATCAGTAGTTTTATGTTTTATACTTAGCACTCTGATATGTTCTCAGTAGTTGTGAACATTTCAGTAGTTTGTTAAGTTTTAGTTATTTTTGTAATAAATCTGCCAGATGTCACTATCCCGTGATATCAGTAGTGATTGCACTCTATATAAGGAGGGTCAACCTAATTGTAATCCGTGAATGATTGAGTAGAAACATTTGATATTATTGAAACTTTCCTTTTCATAGAAATATATTCTCTCGTTACAACCGTATTTGTTCTTAATGCATACGAGTATCAAATTCTTGCTATAATTTGTCTAATTCTTGTTCTTATTCCGCTGCGTTACACTCTAATCCATCAAACTTGTGATACTGATCCTGTCAAGAAGCTATTATCTGCCACAGTACAGGGGAGGACAATCTTTATCACTCCGGCCATCATCAACAATCATCTTCAGCTGGATGATGAAGAAGGTGAGTTGTTCTTCCCAAAGGAGTTTGTAAATCATTCTTTTGAGTAGATGGGCTATGAGGGAGATTTCTCTGTAAATACCTTGGAAGGTCTCATCCTAATGGAAATACCTGCTTTATTTGGTTACTCACAGCTTGTCCAACAAGCATGGAGGGGTGGGACCAGATTCCTAAGGATCTCTCCTTCATACTACATTAGATGGTTCAAGGGGTCAAGTTCAGGTACTCTAAGTTTGTTTATACAATTTACTTGCTAACTTTGACTCCTTATAGTATTACATGTTTCCTAGATATATTCAATACATTCTTAACTGTGAAATGGGCTCACAGTTGAGGGATACATATACTATTCTTAAATAGAGATAGATGAAGACCAACATCTTTAAAATTTTGAAGAAGCCAATTGTTGGCTTCTCATGGGTAGAAATAGCCCTTGTCTAAAAAATGTTAGAGCTCATTGCTCAAGGTGACAACCTAGCAAAACAAGCTAGTGTTGAACCCACACCTTCTACCTCCCAACCACTAAAAAGGCCTCATATCACCATCACTCACAAAAGAAAATTCAAACGAACCCCTACTTAAGGTATTGTGTTTATGTAGGCCCCTATACACTCACCCATACAGGAGGAAGTGGATACTAGAGCTCCTATTTCTCTTGAGGTGCAAACCACTCCTATCTCTTCAAGGTTCAATGCTAAGGTTCCTAATGCTCAGGCTGATGAGCACACAAGCCCAACAGCCTTAAGCCTTCACTCTGAGTCTCAACACTCAAATGAACAACCTTCACGGGATAGTTACCATCCCCAGCCTGTAGACTTAAACCACCTAATTCCCAAGCTTGACCTATACTGATGAAGTTTTAGGTTTCAATGAGTACCATGAGTCCCTCTACTCCTCCCTTACTCAAAGAGAGATGAGTGCTCCTGTGTTATAAAAGCATATTGGAAAGTTACAAGTACTTGATATACATATAGTACATCCTACAACCGGCCATACTTTGAAAGCTAACCGGATACATAAGATTAGACAACAAAATCAAATGTATAGTCAAAAGGTAGATTGCCTTTTGACTTGTGACTATGACATGCCATAGCTCACATCCTAATATATTACAAAAATGATAACATACATAAAGTAGAAAGTTTAGACTCAAGACTTCAATGTACAGTTTACCAAAAGCATGGACCTTTTCACCAACTTGTGAAAGTTGGTGACTTATATAGAGTTGTAGCAGAAAGGTGGTCCAGATTTATGGAAAAGTACATCAGATAATAGCATGTACATAAAAGTCTTTGAAAGAAATCTGTGTTCATAAATTGGCTTCGGAAGATATAAGGCCCCATTCCCGGGATGCTTACAGCTGGTAAATCATGGCGCACAAAACATATAAGTTTACATTTAACATTCATAAACATTGCAGCAGAACATTAAAATAACTTTTCATTTTCTTATAAATGCTTTTGCAAGTTAATACAATCGTTCATTTCAAAGCATTGTTCGTTTGCATTACAATGCAAAAACATTAAATAAAAGAATGCCATCCAAAAGATCTGAGTAGCTGCCTCGTGCCATCCTTAGCAACATTACCTGTCAATTAGGGAACACATAAAAGTCAGCATTGCTGAGTGACTTCTAGTTTTATAATAAAATATACTTTGCTTTCAATAAAACCGTTGTTTACATTTACATGTGATCATACATCATACGTACATATAGATAATATTTTTATCATCTTCATCATTCGTTCATTAACTTTCGTTAATTCATTCGTTCGTCATTACCATTCACTTTCATTACCTTCATTCACATTCACTCATACATTCTTACTTTCATTCATATGTTCATCATTACTTCATTTCATTCCATGAATACCATGAACTTTACCCCACCGTCATGCAGAAAGCGGGTACTAGGCCTAAGTCTATCATAGACCTTCCGTCATGGTGCACAGTAGCCTGGCCACAATAGCTAAGGGTAAATTCAGGTGTACCATTTGTTGGGTTTGTTGAACCAAATCAAAGTAGTGTAACCATTTAAACTATGAAAACGCAGTGGAATAAAACATTAATATATCATTTGTAATCTGAAAATTAAGGCTCATACCATATCATCAACAAACCCAAGAACATAGGATCATTTATATGTGTTTGAACTAGCTATCAACAAGAAATAACAACCCAAAATGAAACCATACATACTACCATTTGTAAGCTGCTGAAAAACGAATTTTGATGAAGAAGGTGAGGTTCTTGAATGACCAAAAAGTGTCGTCAAGCAAGAGATAGTATCTTCAACCTTGGGTTCTTGCATATGAGAGAGAGAAAAGAATAGAGTGTTTTTCAAGTTCTTGGAGAATGGTGTGTCAAACCAAATCAAGACCCACACCCACAAAGGGGCGGCCGAAATATGGTCATTAGGTGGGGTTTTACCCCCAAAACCAAAATCCAATTTTATAAACTAGTTGTTTTAAAATAGTTATATAATTAACCTTTTAATTATATAACACATACACTCTTTTATTGTTAGATGTTATTTAACTAAATGAAACAACATTACAAATAATATCCATGAACAAAATATCCATATAAGTTGTTCAATCTCATATGCAACTTGTTTAGAAAACCCATTTCCTAAATTGGTGTATTTATTTAATTGTATGATCATATTATACATTAAATAATATTTGGTGTTTGCTAAGCTTGTTATTGGGTATGACCCGACTTGGATCATAACGTACTAACCACGTCAATGTTCTATGTGTCTTGGGCATAAAGAATCCAACAATCGCCCACTTGCACAAGATACATAGAAGATTGATGCAAGCAGTAAATACCGCCTAACAACGGTTTACTACCCTTAATACGCATGACTTAAAGCCATTCAATAACATCATCCCCTTTAAGTATCCAACTTGAAATGATTTAGGTGAATCAACCATTTATCCTTTTGTTACAGATGTCATGTTAAATCCAAGGACATAGAATGATCATTCCTTGTTGATTTAACTTAATCAGGCCTTAGACATCTTGCTCTCAACGAATAAGAGGAACAAATTCCATCTTGACTACATACGTTTTCCACAATCACCTCGTGTCACACCTGAACACAGCCTTATGCACGGCCCATTATTCAGAGCAGCGAAGAAGTAGCTCAAGGTATAACATTTGGTGAATATCAAAACCCAATATGTATCTTAGGTCGGAGGATACCAAATGATATTCGGGTTTACTCAAATTTACTTATGATCAATCTAGAAGATTCCATGTAGTAAAATTGAGATGCGGGTCAGTCCAATATTTGTATCCCACAAATATCTATGAACCTTGGCAGCAACCAATTGATCAATATTCATTCCTTATGAATATTCACCAGTCCATGTTCATAATAGTCTTATGTTCATATTTGTTCCCACAAACATGACCGACTACGGACATTTAGAATAATAAACATATTCATGGATGTATACATGCTAAAATGAATGTGACTCAAAATATCACAAGTATATAAAGTGTTAAATATTACATTGTTTAAAAATTTTAATACTAAACAAATCAATTCCAGTAACTACAATATCGAAGTCCTAAGGCACAAGTATGACTTTCATGCTTTGCCCTTTCAAGGAGCTTTGTGAGTGGATCCGCAATGTATTGATCGGTGTGAACTTTACAAATACATATTTTTCCATTTTCAACCTCATCCCTTATGTAGTTAAATTTATGCTAAATGTGCCTAACCTTTTGAAGAGGACAAGTGTTGGACCAAAAGAACCAATGAGCCTGATCAGAAAAACATCTAAGTCCCACAGACATTACAACTGCTGAAGAAGATCTCAACAGCTGAAGACATCAGCTGATTACAAGGTTTGAACACAAAGTCTGAAGACAAGATCTGAAGACTTCTACTGAAGACAAAGTCTGAAAGTAAAGTACTGAAGACAAAGTCTGAAAGTAAAGTACTCAAGACAAAGTCTGAAAGTAAAGTACTGAAGACAAAGTCTGAAGCTATCAACTGAAGACAATGTCTGAAAGTAAAAGTTTGAAGAACAAAGACTGAAGACCAAAGTGATCAGTAGTTGTCACAACAGCTGAAGTTATTAACTTCAGTAGTTGTCACAACAGCTGAAGTTATTAACTTCAGTAGTTGTCACAACAGCTGAAGTTATTAACTTCAGTAGTTGTGATGATTTCCTTTCAGTACTTGTAACTTACTTTTCAGTAGTTATAGTTTCATTAGTTGTAGTTCAGTAGTTTTATATTTTTGTACTTAGCATTCTCTAAGATGTAATCAGTAGTTGAGAACATTCCCAGTAGTTTGCATAGTTTCAGTAGTTTGAATAATTCTATTAGATGTCACTATCAACTGACATCAGCAGACGTCATATTTCCTATATAAGGAATGTTGACCTAGTTGTAACGTGTGACATTGAGCCACCACGAAAGCATATGAATGAAATATTTCTTTTGCAAAATTCTCTCTTTCTATAACCGTTTACTCTTACATTGAATATCAATTGTGTTGTTGTGAATTGTTTAATTCATCGTTCGAATTCCGCTGCAATATTCTCTAATTAATCAAACTTAGATCACTGATCCTAACAAATGGTATCAGAGCTAGTTAATCATTGATTGATCTAACAATTGATTATTGAAACTGCTATTTCGATATCTAAGTTTGATTGAACTAGCATAATTGCAAGAATTGGTTATAGATCATTGAATTTCTACTACTTTCGGTTATTTGTTTTGAGTTTTCTCTTGGTTCATATTGGTTTGTTGTGTTTTGTTCTAAATCAGTTAAAACTTAATTGAATTTGGTTGAATCTGAGAATGACTACTCCTTCTAATGACCCTCACAATACCGGTTCCTCAACCAAGCCTCCGATGCTAGTTAGGACTGAGTATAGCATATGGCAACGAAGAATGCTTCATCACCTATATGTTACAAGTTCAGGTTGTTGGACATCTATGGTACATGGTCCACACAAGCTTATGGTGAACAATCCGGAAACCAACCAAATGGTTTCGAAGAACAAGGAACAATACTCAGATGAGGATTGAAAACTGTTTGAGATTGATGCTAAAATGCATGGTATTCTAGCCATGGCTCTGCCTAATGAAATCTATTATGGGCTTATGCATCATGAAACTGCTCATGACCTCTGGAATGCATTGAAGTAACAATTTGGTGGAACAGATGAGGTCTTAGCAAACAACAGAGAAATCCTTGCCCACAATATGAGACATTCTCTTATAGGAAGGGTGATTCACTCACTCAACAATTTGAGCGTTTTTCCTGTTTGATCTCTGAGCTGAAAATGGCCAAACATGAATACACTAATAGTCAGATGAACAACAGATTCCTCAGATCACTACCTGAGAGTTTCCCTTCGGTTTTGGTGTTCAATCCTAGCATCTAAGGTGTTTTGTGATAGTGCTTGGGGTATAGTAGCTTGAGGGATCCTTCCTTGGAGCCTTGGCCGAAGTTTTAGCATCTTGTCTATCTACCTTGGTCAACTTTTCAGCAGGAGGAAGGTAGTCAATCACAGCTTCATGTAGCTGTGATTTTATGTAACTTTTATTATGTTCATAGCATGTTTATTCACATAAAAGATCCCCTTTGTTCTTGGGTTTGTTCACACTTTAAAATAACATCAAATAGAACATGTTTTTCAGCTTACAAACAATGTAATAATGTTAAACATCCGCTGCATTTTACAAAGTTTAAGTGGTTAAACTATGTCTTGTGTTCTAACAAACCCCTACAATGGCATCTAGAGCCGGTTATGTGGATAGCTAGCTTGCATTGTCCTTTAAAAATTCGTTTTATGGACCTTGGAACCCCTTTTAGGGCTGCTATGTTCTTGTTTGTTGAATCCCCAAACTTTCAAGGTTATATCACACATGCTTGTGATTAAACCTTGAAAGATATGTATGATGATGTGTATATTGTTTGAACTATGTTTAAAACCTGATTTTTCAGTTTATGTTGGCGGAAAATCATGGGTTTTAATGGGGATTCTTGGATTTATTTGGATGATATGATGTATGTTCATATTGGTGCATAACCTAGCATTTGGCCTTGTGTTGTTTGGATATATGATATGGTTGTTTTGGTTTCTTCAATGGGGTTGTATATATTTTTCTTTTGTGCTTTGTATAAAAGATGTAATTTATTTATTATTGGGTTGTAATAAATAGATTAGGTGTATTTTTCATTTTACTAGATATCATGTATTAGGACTTTATATCTTGTAATATGAAGACATATGCCTTGGAAGCACAAAGGAAAGACACAAGAGAAACATGGAGCATTTTGGATGCGGTTTCTAGTGGGAGCTTTTTGGAAGCTTTCTATGTGTTTTGTTATGACCTTAGGAAAGACCTAATGACAACACTTGTGATGGCAAACAAGTGTTGTCAACATAATGGCTATGGTTATGCACATATGGTTGTTTATATCTTATGCTTGTTTGAATGTTTATTATTTGATTGTATGCTTGATATATTGACATGCATTACAAACTAATTAACAAACTTAACAAGGTGAAAATTGATGGTTCTTAATCATTAGAAGTAATAAAAGGTTATTAAATTGATTTAATGATTTGAAAGATTAAAATGGGTTTTAATCAAAAGACCATAAGGTATCTTGTATTTGAAAGCATGCAAGTACAAGTACATAGAGTTTCTAAACTAAGCTTATGAAATCTCTATTTTTTTCCAAACAACATTTCCAACAAGTTTAACACTGTCCTTTTCCACAACACTTGAGTCATTTGGAAACTCTTAATAGGATAAAGATCACCTAACCATTTAGAGGGAACTTGTGACTTAAGGTGGGGATACCATATTGTGGGATAAAGGTCACCTAACCACTTATGTTGGTAAACACACATGTGTGTGCAAGTAGGGTAACTTGATTTGCAAACCATGTTAAATGGATCACCTACAATATGGTTTGCAAATGGTGTTGATGGGATTAACATGCCGACTTTACATATGATGTTTAAAGTCGATCCCATACCTCTAGAAGTTGCAAATGGTTGCAACCGTCAATCGTTGACCACCTTATTAATTTAAATCGTGGGATAAAGGTCACCTAACCACAATTTAAATGTAATGTTGGGTTCTAGATTTTAATATAAAAATGACCTTAAAAGGTATTAATTATTTAAAATAGCAATATCGAAAATACTAAAATAGATCTTTGTTATATGTTGTAGATGGCCACCAATAATGATAATCATGATAATTCATCCGCGTCCGCCCAATCATTACGAGCGATTCTCCAAAAGGAAAGTATAAATCATAATAATTTCATTGATTGGTATCGAAACTTGAGAATCGTTCTCAAGCAAGAAAAACTATCATATATTTTAGACGACCCTATCCCCGATCAACCTGCTGAGGATGATGTGGAGGCCTATAACAATTGGCTAAAGTACACTGAGGACTCCGTCCAAGTGTCTTGTCTCATGCTAGCAAGCATGACTCCGGATCTCCAAAAGGAGTATGAACATCACAGAGCTTATGACATGATAACCCAGCTGAAGGAAACGTTCCAACAGCAAGCAAGGGTTGAGCGCTTCGAAACGGTTCGAGCACTCCATGCATGTCGTATGGACGACAACCAATCGGTTTCATCTTAGGCACTTAAGATGAAAAGCCATATTGACCGCCTCGAATGACTTAATTGTCCCGTCTCGAAGGAATTGGCCACGGATTTGATCCTCAATGGCCTTACCAAGAAGTTCGATACATTCGTGTTGAATTACAACATGAATGCTTGGGACAAAAGCATTGGTGAGCTTCACTCAATGCTCAAAACCGCTGAGGCGGCCATGGGTAAAAGGGTTTTACCCGTTCTCACCATCAATGAAGGTGGGAACAAGAAAAGGCCTCATCCCGCACCCAAGGCAAAGTTTGCCAAGGGTAAGGGACCCGTATGGGGAAAGGGGAAAGGGGTGGCAAGGGTGCCACCCAAACCACAAGAGAAGAAGCAAAAGGTTGCTACCAATGACCCATGCTTCAAGTGTGGGGAGATTGGACATTGGGCAAGAAATTGTCCTCCATGTCCAAGTGTTGAATGCCAAGAGGGATGTCGGCCAGACCTCTGGTACTATATACATGATTCATATTGATCTTAATGTTACATCTTCAAACACATGGGTATTAGATACTGGATGTGGAACTCATATTTGCAATTTGTTGTAGGGGTTCAAAAGAAGTAGGAACTTCAATCAAGGGGATGTTAGCCTCTTCATGGGCAATGGAACCAAAGTCCAAGTTGAAGCTCGTGGGGACGACATCTTGAAACTTCCAAGTGGCTTGGATGTTATTTTGAAGAATGTTTTGTATGCTCCTAGTTTGACTAGGAACATTATTACTGTATCCCAATTAAGACTTTATGATTATGTATTATCTATTGTTGAAAATGATATTCATGTTTCTTTAAATGATATGTTCTATTTTAAAGCTATACCCATTAATGGTATTTATGAATTGGTTCATGAAAATACTTTAACTAGTTCATTGTACCAAAGTAGCACCAAGAAACTCATGTTGGATTTGAGTGATACCTATCTTTGGCATTGTCGTCTTGGTCATATAAACAAGAAACGTATACAAACACTTCAAAAGAATGGTCTTCTAAAAACGAATGAATGTGATTCATTTGATGTATGTGAATCTTGTTTACAAGGTAAAATGACTAAGGCACCCTTTACTGGAACTAACGAAAGGGCAAAAGATTTATTAGGAATCATACATTCGGATGTATGTGGTCCTTTTAAGCCAATGACTAGGAATGATGAAAGATACTTCATTACCTTTACCGACGATTATAGTCGCTATGGGTATGTGTACTTATTAAGGCACAAAGATGAAGCTTTTGAAATGTTCAAAATCTTCAAGAATGAAGGAGAAAATCAACTCAACAAGTGGATTAAAGTTCTCCGAACCGATAGAGGAGGTGAATACCTAAGTGATACCTTTCAAGATCATCTTAGGAGTTGTGGTATTGTCTCACAACTCACTCCACCTAGAACACCACAACATAATGGTGTGTCTGAGAGGAGGAATCGAATCATATTGGATATGGTTCGATCTATGATGGCTAGAAGCACATTACCTCTTTCATTTTGGGGTTTTGCTTTGCTCTCCGCGACCCGTATTTTAAATATGGCCCCAACCAAAAAGGTTGAAAGGACACCTTTTGAGATATGGCATGGAAGAGTTCCATCCCTATCATACTTAAGGGTCTGGGGCTGTGAGGCTTATGTTAAGACTCCCACCCCAAACAAATTGGAAGTCCGATCCACCAAGTGTATCTTAGTTGGATACCCTAGAGATTCTATGGGATATTATTTCTATGATTGTTGGACCAAAAGAACCAATGAGCCGGATTAGAAAAACCTTAAGTCCCACAAACGACACAACAACTGCTGAAGTCCACAATAGCTGAAGACAAGTGCTGAAGACAAAGTCTGAAGACAAGTGCTGAAGACAAAGTCTGAAGACAAGTGCTGAAGACAAAGTCTGAAGACAAGTGCTGAAGACTAAGTCTGAAGACAAGTACTAAAGACAAAGTCTGAAGACAAGTGCTCAAGACAAAGTCTGAAGACAAGTGCTCAAGACAAAGTCTGAAGACAAGTGTTGAAGACAAAGTCTGAAGACAAGTGCTGAAGACAAAGTCTGAAGACAAGTGCTCAAGACAAAGTCTAAAGACACAAGTGCTGAAGACAAAGTCTGAAGACACAAGTGCTAAAGACAAAGTCTGAAGACACAAGTGCTGAAGACCAAGTATCAGACGTTGTCACAACAGCTGAAGAGGTCATCCTCAGTAGTTGTGACAGTTTTCTTTGAGTAGTTTTATGTTTTTCTTTTCAGTAGTTTTGTAAAACGACTGAAGAGCTTGTTCTTCAGTCGTTGTAGTTTCAGTAGTTTCGTATCAGTAGTTTTATGTTTATACTTAGCACTCTGATATGTTCTCAGTAGTTGTGAACATTTCAGTAGTTTGTTAAGTTTTAGTTATTTTTGTACTAAATCTGCCAGATATCACTATCCCGTGATATCAACAATGATTGCACTCTATATAAGGAGTGTCAACCTAATTGTAATCGGTGAATGATTGAGCAGAAACATTTGATATTATTGAAACATTCCTTTTCACAGAAATATATTCTCTCGTTACAACCGTATTTGTTCTTAATGCATACGAATATCAAATTCTTGCTATAATTTGTCTAATTCTTGTTCTTATTCCGCTGCGTTACACTCTAATCCATCAAACTTGAGATCACTGATCCTGCCAAATGGTATCAGAGCAGGTTCATCATTTATCGATCTAATAATTGATCATTGAAACTGCTATCCAAGATCCAAGTTTGATTGAATTAGCATTTTTGCAAGAAACGGTTATAGAGATTGAATTAACTGTGTTTTTGGTCATTCATCCTGAGATTTATTCTTGGTTTTCATTGAGTCTGTTGTGGTCTGTGTAAAATATTTTAAAAGCATGAATTAAATTGTATTTGGACCTAAAATGACTACTCCTTCCAATGATCCTCACAATACTGATTCCTCAACCAAGCCTCCGATGCTGGTTAGGAATGAGTAAACATATGGCAACGACGAATGCTCCATCACCTGTCTGCTAACAGCTCAGGTTGTTGGACATCAGTGGTACATGGTCAACACAAGCCTATGGTGAATAACCCGAAATCCAATCAAATGGTTCCGAAGAGGAGGGAGCAATACTCAGATGAGGAAAAGAAATTGTTTGAGATTGATGCAAAAGCCCATGGAATTCTGGCCATGGCACTGCCCAATGAAATCTATTCTGGGCTAATGCATTATGAAACTGCCCATGACCTCTGGAATGCCTTGAAAGAACAATTTGGAGGAACAGATGAGGTCTTGGCAAATAATAGAGAAATCCTTGCCCAACAATATGAGACATTCTCTCATAGGAAGGGTGAGACACTGACTCAACAGTTTGAGCGGTCTCTTGTTTGATCTCTGAATTAAAAATGGTCAAACATGAGTACACAAACAGCCAGATGAATAACAGATTTCTCAGATCACTGCCTGAGAGATGGGACACATGTACTATTGTCCTACGCTCCAGTGCAAATTTGGACAAACTATATGTCACCCAACTCCATGGGAAATTGCTCACATTTGTGAGAGAGATAGAACAGAAACGAAAACTGTCATCATCTGGAAAGCTCACTGATGATTTTGTAGCAGGAAACACTGCCTTGGTAAGTCATGAGTCAGAGTATGCAGGATCAGAATGCCACTATGATGAGCATATTGATTTCACCTCAAACAATTCTAATCATGCCTTTGTGAGTGTTGATTGTCATTCTGGTAATAATAATGACAATCTATGCTTTATCATGGATGATTTGAAGGGCATTGCTGATGATGATTTAGAAGAGATGGATATTTTGAGCCAAATGGCCTTGATCAATATCAGATCTCAGAAATTCTACAAGAGAACTGGCAGGAAAATTCCTAGACTCTCTGACAAAACCAAAGTCGATTTTGACAAGAGCAAGTTGAAGTGTCACAAATGCCACAGGCTTGGACACTTTGCAAGAGAGTGTAGATCAACTGGATCTAATACTTCTGCACCCTTTTTCACTTTTCCAAATAACAATTCAGAATCCAATGGGCAACATTCTGCTGGTTCTAGTCATTCATCACACCCTTAATCTCCTGCATATTTTGTTCCTCAGGGTCAAATGCCATATCCTTATCCCTGCTATTATATGCCACAGTCAAATCAAGTTCAAGCTCCTATAGTACCACTATCTCATGCACTACCAGAACCTCAACCATCTCCATCTCAATCACAACCTCATCACATCTTCTTCACACCTGGAGTCGTTCACTGGAGTAGCTTACCTGATAACTTGTCTCGTCACACTGAGCAATACTATGCTGGTGCTAGTCAACATGGTGGTGAACACCCTTTTGGAAATCTTGCTCTCATGGCCCTGGAGTCTACTGAGGGTTCCTGTTCAAATGCATCATCTTCACAGGTAACTCAGGTATCTTCAGAGGCTAAAGCCAAGTTATGTTCTGAATCATGCATAGCTGCCTTTGTCTCTATTAGAGAGGCAAATGTAGCATTAATAAATCAAAAACTTGAGTTTGAGAAAACCATTTTCAAAAGAAAAGCTGAGTATGAGTCTGCTCTTAACAGTAAAAGTGATGAGATTTATAAGCTTAAATGCCAATTAATGATGAAAACGCCAAGCTAGAGGTTATTCTGGAAGACCACAAGAGTCTCAAAGAAAAACTTGCAGTGACCCAAGTAGAGTGTGAACGCTGGGTCTCATCATGCAAGGGATTTGAAATGCTTCTTAGCAAGCAAACTGCTTCAAATGTGAAGTTTGGCATTGGTTACAACCATACTGCTCCACCAACAGACTTTACTCCTAACTCCATAGTTAAGTCTGAAAGTGAAAGCAATCTCCAAACCATATTATCGTGTGAGTCATTCTCTAATGATAATCTAAGATCAGAGAATGAAACCAGTGTTAAGATCTCAACAAATAAATTGACTGATGGTCTAACTACTGAGACTCATATGAAGCTGAGTACTTCAGATGTTGTTCCTCAATGTACCCCAAGTACTGAAAGAGACCCAACATCTAAAAAGCATTTCAAATCAGTTGAAATACAAGGACTAACAACCGCTGAGGAATCCATCAAACAGTCTATTAGGACGGATGGAAAACAGTTGAATTACCAGTCTTCAGCTGTTACAAATCCTTTAGTACCTAGTACTGATAGGAGGAAAGTACTGAATATCACACCTTCAGTAGTTTCCACTTCAGCAGTAAAGATGTCCAAGATGAAGAATAAACCATGTGAAATTTGTGGTAAATTCAATCATCTATCTGATGAATGTTGGTACAAAAAACGTTTAAAGCTCCAAACGGATGAGCTCATTAAACTAGAAATAAATAAAATGAAAACTGAGTTTGAGACCAAGTTTGTACCACAATCATCTCAACCTGATAAACCCAAGGCCTTACCCAAATCCACTAAGAAGGATACGGTTTATCAGAAGACAGCTGATATTGTTCCTCATGATAAACATAAGACTAAGTCTATGAAATCTAACAAGGAGGAAATAGTGGGTCATAAGAACTCATCAAAAACAAGCTCTGGAGTGTCAAATCAACTGAAAGCTCGAGCTTCAAATCAACACAGCTTGTTATGATGGTTCAGCATCTGTTGGGGAGAGTTAACCAACTTGAAGCCACTGTGACCAAACCACTGCAGAGGAATTCCAGGTCCAAATCTATTTCAGCACCATCTCCATCTTCATCAGCTGTTAATCATGAGAAACCAGCTATGGTTAAATCTGTTGATAAAGTCAGTCCCAAAACCAAAAAGGTTTGGGTCTCCAAAGCTAACTAGTTTCTTATGATTGTGCAGGGTTCTTCAGCATGCCAAAGAAGCATCTGGTATGTGGATAGTGGAGGATCCGTGCACATGACTGGGAGCAGCTCTCTTCTTCATGATTACTCTCAGGGAAAGAAGGGATTTGTCTCATTTGGAAATGATGCTAAAGGTTACATCGTTGGAAAGGGATTTTTGTCTAAAGGAGATATTAGATTTGATGATGTCAACCATGTGGAGAATCTCAAATACAATCTGTTGAGTGTCAGTCAGATATGTGACAAAGGACATGTTGCTCTTTTCACAAGCCAGAACTGTAGGATTCTGTCTTCCAACGTTCTAAGCCTGATTGACAAAGTATTGGATGATAATACTCTCCTGAAGGCCAACAGGATAGGAAGAGTATATGCCTTGGATTTGTCAAAGAAAATTGAGTTAAAAGGCCATCCATGCTTGTTCTCCAAGGCCTCTCTCCAAGAATCTAAACTGTGGCATAGAAGGCTGGGTCATGTTAATCTCAAAAACATGAATCAGCTGATCCACAAGAGTTTAGTGAGAGGTCTTCCAATAAAGGAGTTCAATTATGATGAAATCTGCACTGCGTGCTTAAAAGGGAAACAACATAAAGTTTCATTCCCATCCATAGAAGAATCCAAGTCTAATGCCTGCTTACAACTACTGCACATGGATCTTTTTGGTCCTATGAAGGTAATGAGTATGGCAAAGAAGAAATATTGTATGGTAATTGTGGATGATTACTCTAGATATGTATGGACCTTCTTCTTGCATTCAAAGGATGAGGCTGCTCAGTCCATTATGAACTTTGTGTTACACGTTGAGAAGCAGTATTCCCTACCAGTTAAGTGTGTGAGGAGTGACAATGGTACTGAATTCAGAAACCACACTCTTGATGAGATTTACTTGTCAAAGGGAATCAAGAGGCAGTATAGCATCCCAAGGACTCCAGAGCAAAATGGAGTAGTGGAGAGAAAGAACAGGACCCTCATTGAAGCTGCAAGGTCCATGTTGGCTGATTCTGGTCTACCACTGACTTTTTGGGCTGAAGCTGTCAATACAGCTTGCTATGTACGGAATAGAGTTCTAGTAAATCAGAGGTTGATGAAGACTCCATATGAAGTTCTTCATCATTTGGCCCGTTTGATTTCATTCTTTAGAGCATTTGGGTGTCCCTGTTACATTCTCAACACAAAGGATCAACTCCAAAAGTTTGATTCTAAGGTGGATGCAGGGTATTTTGTTGGGTATTCATCCACTTGCAAGGCTTATAGAGTATTCAACTGTCGGACAAAGATAGTTGAAGAAACCTTGCATGTGAAGTTCAATGAATCCCCTAAGGATACAATTCCACAAAACCTGGTGGAGTTGTTTGATCTGGACATTCTGCAATATGTTTCTTATCAACCACCTGCTGTTGCAGATCATATGAATCCATCATCTTCTATAGCTTGTCATCCATCTGGTGTTACTGATGATGATGATGATATCAGTAATCACCTTTTCAAGTTTAGTGATCAACTGCCTGATTCAGCTAGACCTGATGTTCCTGTAGCTTCAGTAGCACAATCCACAACAAATGCTGATGAGATTTCTACAACTTCAACTTCCTTTGAATTACCATCTACTGATTGGTTTCAAGGAAATGCTTCACCATCACCATCTGTTGCTGCTGAGCCTGCTACAAACACTTGCACAAATCTTATTGTGTACCAAGATCTGAAGAATCACCCAATGTCTCAAATCATTGGTGATATCAATGCTGGCATTTCAACAAGAAGTCAATTGTCAAATTTCTGCTTCTATGCTCTCTTCATTAGTTAGCAAGAGCCAAAGAACTATCACATTGCTTTAAGGGACAATGAATGGGTTGAAGCCATGCAGCTTGAGCTTCTTCAGTTCAAGAAACAGCAAGTGTGGGAACTGTTTCCTCTACCTCCAGGTAAGTGTGCAATACGCACTAAATGGGTTTTTAGGAACAAAACTGATGAAAATGGGCTTATTGTTAAGAACAAGGCCAGACTGGTTGTACAGGGTTTTCACAAGAGGAAGGTATTGATTATAATGAAACCTTTGCCCCTGTAGCCAGATTGGAAGCAATTCGATTGTTTTTAGCTTATGCTGCTTATCACAACCTTAAAGTTTTTCAAATGGATGTCAAAAGTGCATTTTTCTATGGGAAAATAAAGAAGAGGTTTATGTATGTCAACCACCAGGTTTTGAGGACAATAAACATCCTAATTGGGTGTATAAGCTTGATAAGACTCTCTATGGGTTGAAACAAGCTCCTAGAGCCTGGTATGAGACATTATCATACTTTCTTCTGGAAAATAATTTCACTAGAGGCTCCATAGATAAGACTATATTCATTAAGAAAGCTGGGCAGCATAATCTACTTGTTCAGATTTATGTAGATGATATTATTTTTGCATCCTCTGATCCACAGTTGTGTGAAGCCTTTACAAAATTGATGCAACAGAAGTTTGAAATGAGTGCCATGGGAGAATTACAGTTCTTTCTGGGTTTGCAAATCAAACAAAAGGCTGATGGAATTTTCATTCATCAGTCCAAATACACAAAAGATCTTTTGGAAAAGTTTGATTTACAAAAGTGTAAGGCCTGTTCTACTCCCATGTGCAACACCACACAACTGGATACAGATCAGAAAGGTAAAGTGGTTGATGAAACACTTTACAGATGTATCATTGGGTCCTTGATGTACGTAACAGCTTCTAGACCAGATATTATGTTTGCTACATGTGTTTGTGCTAGATTTCAGGCTGCACCTAAGGAGTCTCATTTGATTGCAGTCAAGAGGATCTTTAGATATCTGCAAGGCACTCCATCTCTAGGTTTATGGTGTTCTACTAGACATTCTGGTAAATTAGTTGCTTTTTCGGACAGTGACTATGCAGGGTGTAAGTTGACAAGAAAGTCCACTTCTGGAGGATGCCAATTCTTAGGCAACTGCTTGATTTCTTGGCAAAGTAAGAAGCAGACCTCAGTTGCTACATCAACTGCTGAAGCAGAGTACATTGCTGCTGCAAGCTGTACATCTCAGGTACTCTAGCTTCAAAACCAATTATTGGATTATGGCATAACAGAGACTAAGACCACATTGTTAATGGACAGCTCTTCAGCTCTTTGTATTGTCAAGAATCCTGTCTAGCACTCTAGGACTAAACATATTGAAATCAGACACCATTTTATTAGAGATTGCTTTAAAAAAGGTCTGATTGATCCAAAATTTGTTCCTAGTGCTAATGAGCTTGCAGACATTTTCACTATGCCCTTCGATAGCACAACTTTCCAAAACCTAGTGTTAAGGCTTGGTATGTTGCAGCTAGAATAAGTGACAACTACTGGTGATCTCAGCTCACAAGTACTGATGATCATTAGTTTATTATTGTCATATATATAAGTACTGAAGTTATCTTCTCTCTGGAAGTTTTCTTTAAACTACTAGAGCTTAACTTCTCAGTACTCAAGTACTTTATTTGTTAAAACAATTGATGTAGTTACAACAGCTGATGTAGCTACAACTACTGTTGTCACAAATACAAATACGTACTGATGTCCGATGAAACATCTGAAAACAGATGAAAACATATGATGAGTATGTGTTGAGGACAGTATGAAACAGCTAAAGAGCAATGAATTGACGACAACTACTGATAAGCCTTTTTCTCTTCAGTAGTTTCCCAACTGCTGTTTCTTTCTAAACAACTGAAGCAAAACCATGTCTTCAGTAGTTTCCCAACTACTGAGGACTAATACCAAGTCCTCAGTTGTTTCATCACCTGAAGTCAAAGTTGTCTTCAGCAGTTTTATAACTACTGATGACTAAATCTTCAGTAGTTTTATAACTACTGATGACTAAATCAGAGACTTCAGCTGTTTCAACGTCTGACGGTTAAAACCAAGTCTTCAGTTGTTTTATAACAACTGCTGATCACACCAATACGGTCAGTCATTCCAAACCTCTGAAAGTTAATACAACATCATCAGTAGTTTCAACAACTGATGACTAACACCAAAACCTTCAGTCGTTTTCTAACCCTACCCTTTAAATACCTTATCCCACCTTCAGTGTTTTTACTTTCTTCTCTTCTCAAACCTAACGTTCAAAAACTCTGTAACTTCTCTTCATCAATGGCGACCATGCAACTAAAACCACGACACAACTGTGTCGCACATCTCACAAAATCGCCATACTGGACCAAGTTTCACAACGCCATTGATTTAATGGTTCAGTCACCTTACAAAACGGCTTTTCTGTTAAATCCCACCATATATGCCGAATCTCTTAACCAATTCTGGACAAACATCACTCTTGTCTCTGAGGAGAATGACACATAGTCTCTTCAATCGTTTGTCCATCGTCAAAAAGTGGTCATTACTCCAGACACTCTTCACCAAACCCTCAATCTGGATGATGCCACTTTCCCAACTGGTTATCCAAAGGGCACACTAGATCAATCATTTGCCAGCCATGGATACCAGGGTAACCTGAGTGCATCTACCATATTGAAGAAACATTTCCAGGATGCTGAACGTCTCATCTTTCACATGGTAAATGTCTGCCTTGCCCCCAAGACTTCATCATGGGATCAAATGTCCACAAGGTGGCAACAGGTAATGTACTCCATCCTTGAGCAACACCCTTTAAATTTTTCTGAAATACTATTTTTGAGCTCAAGGATATGGCCCAAAAACAACTTGCTAACCGTTGGATATTATATCCTCGGTTCATAATGGCAATAATTGAAAACCATCTTCAAGCTGAGGGACTTGTTGGCCTGGGAGTCCTTGCTACGGCTGTATTGCCTGATGTATACTCCGGCACAACTCTGACCAATCACTAAAAATGGCTGCCAAGCTGCGCAAACACACGCAGCTGGAACCCACAGCCACCACCTCCAAATCCAAAGTCCCCACCAAACCCACTAAAAAAAAGACAAAAAAGGCTACTCAGGGAAATGAGTCCCCTGAGGATGCCCCTGCAACACAAACGCCGGCTATATCGAATGGTTATAACCCACTAGTGGATACAAGGACTTCACTAGCCACAGCCGCTCATGATTCCTCTCAAAAGGAGCCTACAGCAACCAAAGAAGGGGTACCCACTAATCTGGGATCTTCCTCATTTGAGGAGATTGCCATTGAAGAGCACCATTCTCCCCAGGTGCGTACTGCTTTTACCCCATCTCGCACTGCAACCGCCCCACAAAGTCCTACTCTCATTATTGGAAACGTGCTGACTCAGCTGCATGCCTCTCCTCCTCCCCAAAAAACACCAACAAAAGGGAAAACCATAGCAATTGAGGAAGAGGATCAACATGCTTCTGACAGCCCACAGCACCAGGGTTTAACTGTTCTATATCCTGGTGTAGATATGCAGATACGAACATCTGGTGAGGCTGCCACCTCTTCTGAATCAGCACATGATCAGACTGAGGCTGGTAACATAGCTAAGACCACAGCAGAGGCAACAGCTGATGAAGGACATCGTCTTGAGGCTGGAAGTCCCCAGTTCCAAGAAAAAGGGGCACATGCTAAAACTGGTCTACACCCAGTGCATGTACATCCTGCTACAAGCAGGAGGTTAGGTGATTCAGCATCTGCTGATGATGACCTGGGCTTCTGTTATGATGTCCTGGCCCAGAACACAATTCTCGAGGAAGAAGTCAGTAGACTACAAAGACTACTTGACCAATTCTCTCAAAAAGCAAGTCCATCTGCCACCAACATAAACCCACAGATGGCACCTTCACCTGATGGTCTCCCACACACTCAGCCACTCAAAACTTCTGAGCCACCAGCTTCTATTTCTTGCACTGCTTCTTAGGGACAGAACCCCTCTGAGCAAACAGCTGCTATCTTTCAGCAATCCCTACCTCTCATCACCCCAGTGATCACAGACATTGTGATCAAAACCATGGATGAGAGGCTTCCCTCAATCATACAACCCCTGGTGGAGGAGATTGTGAGCACAAGGTTTTCTGCTACTCAAACCCTTGCAACCAATTCAACCAAAAAGGGGGAGAGTCAGTCAGTGAAAGCAAAGAGGAAGAGCATAGAGGGAAAGAAAGAAAAGGAGACTGAGAAGGAAGAGGAGTTTGTGAAAGGAGCTGACATTAATCAAGTGGGTGAAAGTCACAAAGACTTTCATGTCACATATAAGAAGAGGAAGGTTGAAGGAAAAGAAAAAGAACTCGAACTCGATGAGATGATCAAAATGGCGGATGCTACACACAGGAAATCAATGGACTCCATTATTGATCAACTGTATAGACAGGGGTTCGATACTGCACAGCTTGACTAGAGATTAGGAGACTTGAAGTTGAAGAAATTAACTCAAGATGGGCAAGTTTTGATGCATTAGAATGAGAAAGACTAGAGATCATGATCAGATTCATTGCAAAGTACCTTGGGAGATCATTGATCGAGATTAAGTCATGGACCAGGGACAGTATCTTGGCAATAACCACCAAGATCTGTTCGTCTGAAGCATACACTAAGAGATTGGTGATTGAAGCACTAAATGAGGCAGGTGCTGGGAACAAAAAGGAACTAGCAAAACACTCAAAAGCCTCACTCACTACAAGAATGCTAGAACAACCTGCAAAACCTCCCACTTCAAAATCACCACTACCACAACCCACTAAATCAATTCTTTACCCTCAAAACCAACAGCCGATGATGCACCCAAGAAGAAGAAGAGAAGGGTGTTGAGGCTAGAAGAAGAAGAAGAAGAAGAGGATGATGAGGAAGAAGATAGGCTGCCTCTTTCCGCAGTCCTAACTTTGCCTAAAGCCAAACCTATGCCCATCACTCCCACCTCACACATGGAAGCTGTGAGAGTAAAGATAGAAGAAGAACAGCAGCAAAACCTTCATGATGAAGAGATGCTGAAAAGCATAGACAAAACTTATGCTGCTTCTTCATCAATAATCAGTATGAAGAAAGAAGCTCTGAGATTGTACACCCTTGCTAACACATTTCAATATCAAAAGGAAAAGGTGAGAATATGGCCTGATCCTAGGGTGGCTCACAGAATTGTGAAGAAAGACATTCCTTCGAGATACAAGGGCCAAGTAAAAAGGATCGTAGATGAAGAGATCACAGTGGTCCTTGTAGTATCACCCTGGGAAATTGTAGAAGATTTCAAGAAGGCCTATGAAACTAAATAGCCACCCCAAAAGATATTAGAGAACAGAGTAATTAAAAAGGGGTTAGTCTACAAGAGGCTTGAGAACTTCAAACAAAATGAGCTCAGTCTGTTACTTGAAGGTACTCACCCAGATGAGTTTGCATACAGACAGATTACAATAGTTGAGCTCAAAAATGGCAAACAGGCTAAGTACATTTCAGAGCTGTATGGGCGTGAAGGACTTTTTGATGGTGGAGCTGAAAATCTTACCATGGAAGAACAAATTATGTTTCTCATAGCGTACACCAGAGAATCCTACAGGCTTATACATGGGAAGTAGATTTCATGGATAGGACCACAACCCTGTGTCTAGTTCCCCAAAGTCAGGGCTCTTATCCATACTATGCCAACCAAATTTCAGAAATCAATTCCCAGGCCAGTGCTTAATTGGGTCATCTTCTTAGCTGATCAAGAAGGAAAAGACTAATCTTATCGCCAACAATAAGTAGGACCTCACTAAAGTTAAGGTTTTGGCTGCATTGGTTCTGGGGGAGTTTGTTGGACCAAAAGAACCAATGAGCCGGATCAGAAAAACCTTAAGTCCCATAGACGTCACAACAACTACTGAAGTCCACAACAGCTGAAGACAAGTGCTGAAGACAAAGTCTGAGGACAAGTGCTGAAGACAAGTCTGAAGACAAGTGCTGAAGACAAAGTCTGAAGACAAGTGCTGAAGACAAGTGCTGAAGACAAAGTCTGAAGACAAGTGCTGAAGACAAAGTCTGAAGACAAGTGTTGAAGACAAAGTCTAAAGACAAGTGCTGAAGACAAAGTCTGAAGACAAGTGCTGAAGACAAAGTCTGAAGACAAGTGCTCAAGACAAAGTCTGAAGACACAAGTGCTGAAGACAAAGTCTGAAGACACAAGTGCTGAAGACAAAGTCTGAAGACACAAGTGCTGAAGACCAAGTATCAGACGTTGTCACAACAGCTGAAGAGGTCTTCTTTAGTAGTTGTGACGGTTTTCTTTCAGTAGTTTTATGTATTTCTTTTCAGTAGTTTTGTAAAACGACTGAAGAGCTTGTTCTTCAGTCGTTGTAGTTTTAGTAGTTTCGTATGGGTAATTTTATGTTTTATACTTAGCACTCTGATATGTTCTCAGTAGTTGTGAATATTTCAGTAGTTTGTTAAGTTTTAGTTATTTTTGTACTAAATCTGCCAGATGTCACTTATGATATCAGCAGTGATTGCACTCTATATAAGGAGTGTCAACCTAATTGTAATCGGTGAATGATTGAGCAGAAACATTTGATATTATTGAAACATTCATTTTCACAGAAATATATTCTCTCGTTACAACCGTATTTGTTCTTAATGCATACGAATATCAAATTCTTGCTATAATTTGTCTAATTCTTGTTCTTATTCCGCTGCGTTACACTCTAATCCATCAAACATGAGATCACTGATCCTGTCAATGATCCACTGGAACAAAAGGTTTTATTGCCAAAAAGGGTGAGTTCTTAGAGGCAAAGTTCCTTATGGAAGGAACTAGCAGTAGAACAGTGGATCTTGAGGAGGATCAAGAACCACAACCCGATGCACGTTTGGTTGAAACTAGCACTCAACACGAGGATGTTGAAGATGATCAAATGGTTGATCAATACACACAAAACGTTCGCAGAAGTGGTAAAACTAGTAATCCACCTGAAAGATACGGATTTTTTATGGATGGATGCTATGTGGTAGATTCAGATGAACCAACCACATACCATGATGCAGTGTCCAATTCGGATTGTGACAAATGGCTCGAGGCCATGAACGTTGAGATGCAATCCATGTATGACAATCAGTTTGGGAACTTGTTGTACCACCTCTTAATTCCAAAGTAGTTGGAAGCAAGTGGGTTTTCAAGAAGAAAACCGATATGCATGGAAACTTGGATACTTATAAGCTAGACTTGTAGCAAAGGGTTTCACTCAAACTCAAGGGGTTGACTATGATGAAACTTTCTCACCTGTTGCGATGCTAAGTCTATAAGGATATTGTTTGCCATAGCTGCTCATTATGATTATGAGATTTGGCAAATGGATGTCAAAACTTCTTTCCTAAATAGATATCTTAAGGAAGATGTCTATATGGTTCAGCCTAAAGGTTTTGTCGATCTAAACCATCCTAATAAAGTATGCAAGTTAAAGAAATCAATCTATGGATTGAAACAACCATCAAGAAGCTGGAATCATCGTTTTGATGAGGAGGTAAAGAAATTTGGCTTCATCAAAAACGCTGATGAGGCTTGTGTGTATAAGAAGGCTAGTGGGAGCACAATAACTTTCCTAGTATTGTATGTTGATGATATACTACTATTTGGAAATAACATTCCAACCCTGGAAGGTGTAAAAACCTGGCTTGGAAGTTGTTTTTCCGTTAAGGATCTTGGAGAAGCTGCCTATATTCTGGGAATAAAGATCTATAGGGATAGATCAAGGCGGTTGATTGGTTTGAATCAAAGTGCATACATTGATAAGATCTTGAAAAAGTTCAAGATGGAGAACTCTAAGAAAGGTACCGTACTTATTCAAAGAGGAACGATATCGAGTACGACTCAATGTCCTAGCTCAAAGGATGAGCAAGATAAAATGAAGGCAATCCCATACGCATCTGCTATTGGATCCATCATGTATGCAATGATATGCACTCGACCGGACGTGTCATGCGCCTTAAGCATGACAAGTCGTTACCAGCAAAATCCTGGAAACAGTCATTGGATGGCAGTTAAGAACACACTTAAGTACCTAAGGAGGACAAGAGATATGTTCCTAATCTATGGATCTAGTAATTAGGAACTCGTTGTAAAAGGTTACACGGATGCAAGTTTCCAAACCGATCGTGATGATTCTCGGTCAGAATCGGGATATATTTTCATTCTGAATGGAGGAGTGGTCTCTTGGAAGAGCTCCAAACAGGATGTGGTGGTTCTATCAACTGTAGAATCAGAATACGTCGCCGCCTCATTGGCAGCTCAAGAAGCTGCATGGTTGAAGAAATTCATTTCCGATCTCAGGGTTGTCCCTTCCATTCAGGACCCCTAGAGATTTTTTGTGATAACGAGGGTGCGATTGCTCAAATCAAGGAACCTCGTGCTCATCAAAAGACTAGGCACATTGAGCGGTGATTCAACTACATTCGTGATGAAGTTGAAAAGGAAAGATATGTATTCGCAAAGTTCACACGGATCAGAACATTGCGGATCCTCTCACGAAGCTCGTTGAAACGGCAATGCATGAAGGTCATACTTATGCCATGGGACTTCGATATTCTAGTGATTGGATTTGATCTGTGAATTTTGTATTTGGATATATGGAACTCTCTATTATTTGAATAAATTTATTTGGTTATAATGTTTCAATTAATGTTCCAAATTAGCATGTTTAATCCATGAGTAAATTGTTTACTCTAAATGTCTGTAGTCGTTCATACTTGTGGGAACAAGTGTGAGGGTAAGATTATTATGAACTTGGATTGCTTGCTATTCATAAGGATGAATATAGAGCAATGGGTTGCTACCAAGGTTCATTGATATTTGTGGGATACAAATATTGGACTAACCCGGAACTCAAACTTTACTACATGGAATCTTGTTGATTGATCATAAGTACTTTTGAGTAAAGGCGAATATCATTTGTTATCCTCCGACCTGAGATACATATTGGGTTTTGATATTCACCAGGTATTATGCCTTGAGCTGATTCTTCACTGCCCTGAAATAATGGACAGTACATAAGGGTATGTTGAGGTATGACACGAGGTGTTTGTGAGAGACGTACGTAGTCAAGTTGGAATTTGTTCCTCTTATTCGTTGAGAGTTAGATGTCTAAGGCCTGATAAGTTAAGTCAACAAGGAATGAACACTCTGTGTTCTTGGATTTAACATGACATGTGTAACAAAAGGATAGATGATTGATTCACCTAAATCATTTCAAGTAGGATACTTGAATAAGATGATGTTATTGAATGGCTATAAGTCATGCGTATTAAGGGTAGTAAACCGTTGTTAGGCGGTATTTACTGCTTGCATCAATCTTCTATGAATCTTGGGCAAGTGGGAGATTGTTAGATTCTATATGCCCAAGACACATAGAACATTGATGCGGTTAGTATGTCATGATCCAAGTCGGGTTATACCCAATTACAAGCTTTGCAATCACCGACAATTATTCAATTGATGATATGATCATGCAATTAAATAATAACACCAAATTTAGAAAATCGGTTTTCTAAATAAGTTGCATATGAGATTGAACAATTTATATGGATATTTTGTTTATATATATTGTGTGTAATGTTATTTAAGTTATTTAAATAACATCAAATGATTAGTGAGTGTCTATGTATTATTCTAATAAAAAGGTTTATTGAATGAACAACTTTTAAAAGAAAATGACTAGTTTAATGTGTTAACATTTCATTTAACTTTTGGGGGGGAAATCAAATAATAAGAGGATTCGGCCGCCCATGGGGGTTGCTCTCCTCTTGATTGCTTTTGATATCCTTGAAAACACACACACATTAGAGACTAATGCACTCCATCTCATTCTCTCTCTCACACATGCAATAGAACAACACAAGAAAGTTTTTCTTGTTCTTGTTGAAGTGAATCGGCTGAAAGTTATTTCAGGAGAGTTTCCCTTCAGTTTTGGTGTTCAATCCTAGCATCTAAGGTGTTTATTAATAGTGCTTGGGGTATACTAGCTTGAGGGATCCTTCCTTGGAGCCTTGGCCGAAGTTTTAGCATCTTATCTATCTACCTTGGTCGACTTTTCAGCAGGAGGAAGGTAGTAAATCACAGCTTCATGTAGCTGTGATTTTATGTAACTTTTATTATGTTCATAGCTTGTTTATTCACATAAAAGATCCCCTTTGTTCTTGGGTTTGTTCACACTTTAAAATAACATCAAATAGAACATCTTTTTCAGCTTACAAACAATGTAATAATGTTAAACTTCCGCTGCGTTTTACAAAGTTTAAGTGGTTAAACTATGTCTTGTGTTCTAACAAACCCCTACATTTTGTAGGTTTTTCATCCACATGCAAGGCTTACAGAGTCTTCAACTGCAGAACAAAGATAGTTGAAGAAACCTTGCATGTGAAATTCAATGAATCTCCTAAGGATAAAATTTCACAAAACCCTGTGGAGTTGTTTGATCTGGACATACTGCAATATGTTCCTTATCAACCTCCAGCTGTTGCAGATCGTGTGGATAAATCATCTTCAGTAGCAAGTCTTCCACTTGGTGGTACTGAAGATGATGATGATATCAGTACTCACCTTTTCAAATTTAGTGACCAACTGCCTGAGTCTGCTAAATTTGATGTTCCTGTAGCTTCTGTATCTCCATCCACAACAAATGCTAATGAGATTTCTGACTCCTCTACATCATTTGACTTGCCATCTAATACTTGGTTTCAAGAAACTGGATCACTATCTGCTGCTGCTGAACCAGCTACAAACACTTGCACTGATCTTATAGTATACCAAGAGCTGAAGAATCACCCCATGTCTCAAATCAATGGTGATATCAATGCTGGTGTCTTAACCAGAAGTCAATTGTCTAACTTCAGCTTCTATGCTCTCTTCATCAGTTAGCTAGAGCCAAAGAACTATCATGTTGCTTTGAGAGACAATGGACGGGTTGAAGCCATGCAGCTTGAGCTACTTCAGTTCAAAAAGCAGCAAGTGTGGGAACTGCTTCCTCTACCCCCAGGTAAGTGTGCAATAGGCACTAAATGGTTGTTTAGGAATAAAACTGATGAAAATGGGCTTATTGTCAAGAAAAAGGCTAGACTGCTTGTACAAGGGTTTTCACAAGAAGAAGGTATTGATTATGATGAAACCTTTGCCCCTGTAGCCAGACTAGAGGAATTAGATTGTTCTTAGCCTATGCTGTATTCCACAATCTTAAAGTTTTTCAAATGGATGTCAAATGTGCATTTTTATATGGTAAAATTAAAGAAGAGGTTTATGTGTGTCAACCACTAGGTTTTGAGGACAATAAACATCCTCATTAGGTGTATAAACTTGATAAGGCTCTTTATGGGTTGAAGCAAGCTCTTAGAGCCTGGTATGAAACACTTTCAAATTTTCTTCTTAAAAAAATTTCACTAGAGGCTCCATAGATAAAACTTTGTTTATTAAGAAAGTGGATCAGCATAAGCTACTTGTTCAAATTTATGTTGATGATATTATTTTTGCATCCTCTGATCCCCAGTTGTGTGATGACTTTACCAATTTAATGCAAAAGAAGTTTGAAATCAGTGCAATGGGAGAATTACAGTTCTTTCTAGGATTGCAAATCAAACAAAAGGCTAATGGGACTTTCATTCATTAGTCTAAATATACAAAAGATCTTTTGAATAAGTTTGATTTACAAAACTGTAAGCCATGTTCTATTCCCATGTGCAACACCACACAACTGGATGCAGATCAGAAAGGTAAAGCTATTGATGAAACACTTTACAGATGTATGATTGGGTCCTTGATGTACTTAACAGCTTCTAGACCAGATATTATGTTTGCAACGTGTGTTTGTGCTAGATTTCCAGATGCTCCTAAAGAGTCTCATTTGATTGCAGTCAAGAGGATCTTCAGATATCTGCAAGGTACATAATCTCTAGGTCTTTGGTATTCCACTGGACACTCTTGCAAATTAGTTGCTTTTTCTGATAATGACTATGCAGGGTGTAAGTTAACCAAAAATTCAACTTCTGGTGGATGTCAATTCCTAGGCAACTGTTTGATTTCTTGGTAGAGTAAGAAACAAACATCTGTTGCTACATCCACCGCTGAAGCAGAGTACATTGCTGCTGCAAGTTGTACATCTCAGGTACTCTGGATTCAAAACCAATTATTGGATTATGGCTTTACAGAGACTAAGACTCCATTATTAATGGATAGTGCTTCAGCTCTGTGTATTGTCAAGAATCCAGTCCAGCACTCTAGGACCAAACATATACAGATCAGACATCATTTTATTAGGGATTGTTTTGAAAAAGGTACGATTGATCCAACGTTTGTGCCTAGTGCTGATGAGCTTGCAGATATATTTACTAAGCCTTTGGATAGTTCAACTTTGCAAAACCTTGTGTTAAGGCTTGGCATGCTGCAGCTAGAATAAGTGATAACTACTGATGATTTCAGTAACAAGTACTGATGATCATTAGTAACCATGTCACAAATATGTACTCATCCTGTTAAAAGAAACTGATGCAGTTACAACTACTGATGTAGTTATAACTACTGATGTTAGTAAAAATAGATAAGTACCGATGTCCTATGAAACAACTGAAAACAGCTAAAAAGTATAATGAGTAAGTTTTCAGGACAGTATGAAACAGCTGAAAAGCTAAGAATTGACGAAAACTACTGATGAGAATTTTCTCTTTAGTTGTTTCCACAAACTGCTGTTTCACCCTAAACAGCTGATGACAAAACCATGTCTTCAGTAGTTGTACTGATGACTAATACCAAGTCCTCAGTTGATTACAACAGCTGAAGATAACACCCAGGTTTTCAGTAGTTTCACAACTACTAATGACTAAAACCAAGTCTTCAGTTGTTTTCAAACGTTAGATAGTTAAATCGAAGTCTTTAGTTGTCTTCATAACAACTGATGCTAACACCAACACTTTCAGTCGTTTTCTTTTTAGCCTTTTCTTAACCTATAAATACCTGCACTTATAGCCAAACGTTTCATTAGCCGTTTTTCAAACCTTTTCTCTCTCAACAATGGCAACCATGAAACTCAAACCCGACACAACTGTGTTGCCTACCTTTTGAAATCGGTTTTCTGGAACAAGTTTGACAATGCCATCGATCTTATGGTGGATTCCTAATACCGAACAGCCTTTCTTCTGAATCCTACCATATACCTGATTCCTTAACCCAGTTCTGGACCAACGTCTCCGTAATAACTGGTGAGAATGATAGCCAACTCACTCTCTGGTCGTTGGTGAACCAGAAATAGGTGCTCATCACCCACGACATCATTCGCAAAACCCTAAATTTGCATGATGGCACCTATGTTAAAGAATACTCGAAAGGCCCCACTGATATGTCTTTCATCAATAACAGGTATGCAGGCGACTTAAGTGCTACAACCATACTTAAAAAGCACTTCCATGATGCTGAACGACTTATCTTTCATATGGTGAATGTCTGCCTTGCATCAAAGACATCTTCTTGGGATCAGATGTCTTCCCGATGGCAACAGGTATTGTACTCTATCTTTGAATGCCAAAATCTAAATTTTTCTGAGATAGTGTTCATGGAACTAAAGGATCTGGCTCATAAACCTATGGCAAACAAATGGCTAGTTTATCCCAGGTTTCTCATGGCCATAATTTTGAATCAATTAAAATCTTATGGCCTTGTTGGTCTTGGAGTCACTGCTCCAGCTGTTTTAGCTGAGGTATACTCCAGACTAACTCAGACCCTACTCTAAAAGGGGATGCCCGGATGCTAAAACCCAACCAGAGGGAACCCACAGCCTCCACTTCCAGATCCAAAGTCCCCACCAAACCCAAATCCAAAAAGCCCAAAAAGGCTACTCAGGGAGATGAGTCCCCTGAGGATGCCCCTGTACCACACACACAGGAAATACATACTGGTTCTAACCCCCCAGTTATGTCCAAGACTCAACCTGCTGAAGCCGCACAGGTACCTCTCAACAGGATCCTGTTTCAACCATAATTGGGGATCCCACATTTCTAAAACCTATCTCAATTGAGAGGGTTACCATTGAAGAGCACCTCTCACCCCGGGTGCAATCTGCTTCGGATCAATCTCCACATGCAACCACCCCTCAAAGCCCAACACTGATAGTTGCTAAAGTGCTGAGTCAGTTGCATTCCTCACCCCCTCCCCAGAAACCACTTACCATTGGGAATACCTCAACCATTAAGGGGGAGGACCAAAATGCTTGTGATAACCCACTACACAGGGGTTACAATGTTCAATCTCCAAGTGTAGAAACAAAGGTTAGAACATCTGGTAAGGCTGCCACTTCTACTGATTCAGCAAATGATCAGGATGAAGTTGGTAACATCCATAAGACCTTACCAGAGGCAACTGCCAATGAAGGACACCGTCCTGAGGCAGGAAGTCCCCAGTACCAAGAACAAGGGGCACATGCTTCTACTGATCTACACTCAGAGCATATACATCGTGATTCAATCAGGAGGTCAGGTGATTCAGCACAGACTGATGATGACCTGGGCTTTTTCTATGATATATTAGCCAATAATACCATCCTAGAGACTAAGGTGAGCAGACTCAAAGAGTTGCTAGCCAAATGTCTGAGGATCAAAGTCCATCTACCTCACAAACCCCACAGATGGCACCTTCCATTGAAGGTTCCCCAAACACTGAGCCTACACACTTAACTGAGCCACCAGCCACTACTTTTGGCACCACCTCTCAGGGACAGAACCCCTCTGAGCAGATGGTTGCTATCTTTCAAAACTCCTTACCTCTCATCACTCTCATCATCATTGACATAGTGCATAAAGCCATTGATGAGAGGATCTCCTTAAATCTACAAATCCTCATTGATGGTGTTGTTCACAAATCTCTTTCTGCATTTCAAGCGCCTGATCCCAACGCAACCAAAAAGGGGGAGACTTCCAAGTCTAAGGCAGTGAAAGAAAAGAAAAGAAAAAGAGTTGATGATGAGAAAGAACCTGCAAAAGAGAAGGAGGTGGAGAAAGAACTGATCTTAGAACAGCTGATCACACATAAAGAGAAGGAGGATGAGCTGATCACATATAAAAAAAAGAGAAGTGCCGATTCAAAAGCAGTTGAAGATAAATCCTTAGAAGATCTTGTCAAAGATGCTGATGAAGCTCACAACACATCCATGGATAGAATTATAGATCAGCTCTTTCAACAAGGTCATGACACAGCCACACTAGACACTGATATCCGAAGGCTGGAAATAGAAGAGATTCAAGCTAGATGGGGCTGGTTATAGTGTGTTGGAAAAGGAAAGATTGGAGATAATGATCAGATTCATTGCCAAATACCTTGGAAGATCATTGATAGAGATAAAGGCCCGGTCCAGAGACAGTATCTTGGAGATAACTACGAAAATCTGCAGAGGCTATAATAAAGGGTTGATCATCAAAGCACTTGATGAAGCAGGTGCAGGGAAGAGAACTGTAATGGCAAAGCTCTCCAAAGCCAAACTCACCACCAAAATGCTAGATCAGTGTTCTCAAAATCCCACTAAAACACAACCCTCATCTCTAAAATCTCCCAAATCTATCCCTAAACCAAAGCCACTCACAACTCAACCCACAAAACCAATCCCTTTACCCTAAAAACCACCTCAAACCTTACCTAGTGATACACCAAGAAGGAGGAGAAGGGTGTTGAGGGTAGAAGTAGATGAAGAAGAGGATGATGATGAAGATTTTCTGCCAATCTCTGATGTTCTCAACCTTAAAACACCTGAGCACAGAAGTCAACAAGTGATTACACCTGACTTGCAAATGCAGATGGTGAAGGTAATGATTGAAGAAGCAGAACAGAAGAAGCAACAAGATGAGCAGTTTCTCAAGATGGTTGACAAGGATTTCCCTCAGTCCTCATCCATTCAAGAAATGAAGAAATAGGCTCTGAGGCTTTACACTCTTAGACATACTTTTCAACATCAAAGAGAAAGAGTGCGGATCTGGCCAGACCCCAGGGTAAGTTCTAGAATTCATATGAAGAATATACCAAGTAGATATCATGGCCAAGTGAAGAAGACCTTGAATGCTGCAATTACATTAGCTATGGTAGTCTCACCCTGGGAAATCATTGAAGAATTCAAGAGAGCTCACAACTCCAAGACAACCCCTCAATCTATTCTTGAGAACAAAATGATCAAGAAGGGGTTGTTATACAAAAGACTTGAAGATCTTCAAAACAGTGAACTCCAGTTGTTGCTTGAAGGCTCTCACCTAGATGAATTTGCTTACAGAGAGATAACAACTATAGAGTTCATAAATGGAAAGACAGTGAGATACCTGTCTGAGTATTATGGTCCAGAGTTCTTCTTCGAGGGAAAAGCATAAGAACTCACCAAGGAGGAACAAGTTGTTCTCCTTGAGGCCTATGCGAGTGAGTCTTATAGACTCATTAATGGGAATTAAGTTTGATGGTTGGGACAAGACTCTGTGTCCAGTTTCCCCAATACAGAGTTCCCTTCCATACTTAGCCAATCAAAAGATTAGAAACCTTTTCCCGACCTGTGCTTAAATGATTACCTCTGAAGCTGATCGAGAGGGTGTTTCTGCCAAGAATAAGTGGGATCATAAATAAATTTAGAGGTTTTGGCTGCATTGGTACAGGGGGAGTTTGTTGGACCAAACGAACCAATGAGCCTGATCAGAAAAAACCTATAAGTCCCATAGACATTACAACTGCTGAAGAAGATCTCAACAGCTGAAGACATCAGCTGATTACAAGGTTTGAAGACAAGTCTGAAGACAAGATCTGAAGACTTCTACTGAAGACAAGTCTGAAAGTAAAGTATTGAAGACAAAGTCTGAAAGTAAAGTACTGAAGGTAAAGTCTGAAAGTAAAGTGCTGAAGACAAAGTCTGAAGCTATCAGCTAAAGACAAAGTCTCAAAGTAAAACTCTCAAGAACAAAGACTGAAGACCAAAGTGATCAGTAGTTGTCACAACAGCTGAAGTTATTAACTTCAGTAGTTGTCACAACAGCTGAAGTTATTAACTTCAGTAGTTGTGATAATTTCCTTTCAGTACTTGTAATTACTTTTGAGTAGTTATAGTATCAGTAGTTGTAGTTCAGTAGTTTTATATTTTTGTACTTAGCATTCTCTGAGATGTAATCAGTAGTTGAGAACATTCTCAGTAGTTTGCATAGTTTCAGTAGTTTGAATATTCTGTTAGATGTCACTATTCAGTGACATCAGTAGACGTCACATTTCCTATATAAGGAATGTTGACCTAGTTGTAACGTGTGACATTGAGCCACCACGAAAGCATATGAATGAAATATTTCTTTTGCAGAATTCTCTTTTTCTATAACCGTTTACTGTTACATTGAATATCAATTGTGTTCTTGTGAATTGTTTAATTCATCGTTCGAATTCCGCTGCAATATTCTCTAATTAATCAAACTTAGATCACTGATCCTAACAACAGGGTACCTTGATTTATGCAATCGTACCCTCGTGATCACAAAAGGATTTCTAGGGCTCTTGAATGGTAGAGACCACCCTAGGTAGGCGATAAATTTCGTTATCCATGCAGCTTCCTGAGCTGCTAATGATGCGGCTATGTATTTGGATTTTGTAGTGGACAATGCTACTCCATTCATAACGAAGACATACCCCGATTGTGATCAAGAACCATCTCGAACGGTTTGGAACTCGCATCCGTGTAACCTTTACAATGAGTTCCTCTTCAACACATCCATATATTAGAAACATTTCCTTAGTCCTCCTAAGGTATTTCAATATACTTCTAATAACCATCCAATGGATATTACCTGGATTCTGTTGATATCTATTCATCATGATTAACGCGCATGACACGTCTGATCTAGTGTATATCATCGCATGATGGATCCTATAGCTGATGCATATGGGATGTCCTTCATTTGATCTTGCTCATCCTTTGAGCTTGGACATTGAAATGTACTCAATATTGTCCCTCCTTGAATAGGTACCATACCTTTCTTAGAGTTTTTCCATCTTGAACCTTTTCAAGACTTTATTAATATATGCACTTTGATTTAAACCTATCAACCACCTCAATCTATCCCTATAGATCTATATTCCCAAAATATTGGTTGCTTCACTGAGATTTTATGGAAGAACAACTTCCAAGCCAGGTTTTGAGACCTTCCATTGTTGGAATATCATTTCCAAAAGGTAGTATGTCATCAACATACAATACTAAGAATGTTATTATGCTCCCACTAACCTTCGTATATACACAAGCCACGTCAGCGTTCTTGATGAAACCAATTTTTTTGATCTCTTCATCAAAATGTTGATTCCAACTTCTCCATGCTTGATTCAATCCATAGATTGACTCTTTAACTTGAATACTTTTAGGATGTTGTGGATCGACTAAACCATCTGGCTAAACCATATGGACAGTCTCTTCGAGATGTCCATTAAGACAAGCGGTTTTGACATCCATTTGCCAAATCTCATATTCATAATATGCAGCTATGGCAAATAATATCGTAATTGACTTTAGCATTGCCACATGGGCGAAAATTTCATCATAATCAACCCCTTGATTTTGAGTGAAACCTTTTGCTATAAGTCTTGCTTTGTAAGTATCCAAGTTTCCATGTATATCCATTTTCTTCTTGAAACCCACTAGTATCCAACCGGTTTGGAGTTAAGTCGAGGGTCAACCAATTCCCAAACTTGATTGTCGTACATGGATTGCCTCTTAACGTTCAAGGCATCAAGCCATTTGTCACAATCCGAATTGGACACTGCTTCGTGGTATGTGGTTGGCTCATAGGAGTCAACCACATAGCATCAATTTATGAAAGATCCATATCTTTCAGGTGGAATGCTAACTCTACCAGATCTGCGAATGTTTTGTGTGTATTGATCAACCTCTTGATCATCAACAACAACCTCTTGTTGATTGCTTGTGTCAACCAAACATGTATCGGCTTATGGAATTGATCCTCATCAAATATCTAGTATTCTGTACGTTATCCTTCCATAAGGAACTTAGTTTCCAAGAACTCAGCCTTTGGGATACAACCTTTGGGATATCCAACAAATATACACTTAGTGAATCGACTATCTTGGTGATGACCATATTCAAAATAGGAGCCACGGAGAGCCTTGCGATACCCTAAAATGATAGAGGTATTGAGCTAATAGCCATCATAGATTGAACCATATCCAATAGGGTTCGATTTCTCCTTTCAGACACACCATTATGTTGTGATGTTCCAGGTGGAGTAAGTTGTGAGATGATACCACAACTTCTTAGATGGTACTAAAACCATCACTGAGGTATTCACCTCCTCTATCTGAAGGAAGAACTTAAGAGTTTCATTGAGTTGGTTTTGTACTTCATTCTTGAAGACTTTGAACATTTCAAAAGCTTCATGTTTATGCGTCATCAAGTACACATAACATATCGACTATAATCGTCGGTAAAGTTAATGAAGTATATTTCACCATTTCTAGTCATTGTCTTAAAAGGGCCACATATAATCCGAATGTATGATTCCCAATAAGTCTTTTGCCCTCACGTTAGTGCCGCCAAAGGGGGACTTGGTCGTCTAGCTTGTAAACAAAATTCACACTTATCGAATGAAACATTTTCATTTGTTTTTCAAAAGACCATTCTTTTGAGGTGTTTGAATCTAATTCTTGTTTATGTGACCAAGACGACAATGCCAAAGATAAGAATCACTTAAACCATTTTAAGTTTCTTGGTGCTTGTTTGGTATAATGAGCTAATATAGGATGAATCATCATGAACCAATTCATAGATTCCATTAAAAGGCATCGCCTTGAAATAAAATACATCATCCATACAAACATAAATACTATTGTTAACAAACTTTAATTCATAATCACATTGTTTTAAAAGGGAAATCAAAATTACTTTCCTAGTCAAACTAGGAGCATACAAAATGTTCTTAATGACAACTTCCAAACTATTTGAAAGTTTCAAAATATTGTCTCCTTGGGCTTCGACATCAAATTTTGCTCCGTTGCCCATGTAGAGACTTGTGTCTCCCTTCTTGAAGTGCTTATTTCCTATGAACCCCTGCAATAAATTGCAAAAAGGAGTTCCACATCATGTATCCAATACCCATGTTTTTGAAGAAATAACATTTCAACCAATGTGAATTATAAAAGTTGTACTGAGGTTTGCCCAACATCCCTCTTGTTTCTCAACTCTTTGAGATAGGTTGGACAATTCCCTTTCCAATGTCCTATTTCTCCACACTCAAAGCATGGATCGTTCTCCGTTACCATAGGCTTCTTACACTTAGGCTTTGGAGGTTTCGTTTTAGCCTTTCCTTTCCCCTTTCCTTTGATGTACCCCTTTCCTTTGATGTACCCCTTTCCTTTGACAACATTTGCCTTGGGATCGGGGAATGGCCTTTACTTATTGCCTCCCTCATTGATCGAGAGAACAGGTAGAACCTTTCTACCCATCCCTGCCTCGGCTGTATTGAGGATTGTGTGAAGCTCACCAATACTCTTGTCCCACCCGTTCATATTGTGATTCATTATGAACGTCTCAAACCTTTTGGTTAGGCCATTAATGATCAAATCCGTGGCTACCTCTTTTAAGACAGGACAATTAAGCCTCTCGAGGCGATCAACATGGCATTTCATCTTAAGGGCATAAGATGATACCGATTGGGTTCCTTCCATATGATACGCATGAATCGCTCGAACTGTTTCGTAGCGCTCTACCCTAGCTTGTTGAAGGAACATTTCCTTCAATTGGGTAATTATGTCATATTCCCCAAGATGCTCCAAGTCCTTTTGGAATTCGGGAATCATAGTTCCCAACATGAGGCAGGAAAGCTGCATAGAATCCTTAGTGTATTGAAGCCAATTGTTATAGGCCTCACAACCTCGGGGTTGGGTTGGTCAGGAATAGGATCGTCAAGGACATAGGCCCTTTTCTCTTACTTGAGAACAATTCTCAAGTTTTGATACGCGTCCATAAAGTTATTATGGTTAAGACGATCCCTTTCTAAGATGGTTCTCAGTGATAGGGTAGGGACGGTCGGGGTGGTAGCATTATTGTTTGAGGCCATTTCTACAAAATTATAAAGTTCATTTTAGTATTTCTGAAAAAATTGCATTTTAATTATTAATATCCTTTACACGTCTCATAGACAATTAATAATTAAAATCTAGAATCCAACGTTACATTTAAATAGTGGTTAGGTGACCTTTATCCTATTATTTAAATTAACAAGGTAGTCAACATTTGACAATTGCAACCTATTGCAACTTCTAGCCTTATGGGATCGGTTAAACATCTTATGTTTAGTCGGCATGTAAAATCCCATCAACACCATTGTACGCCATGCTTCGGTGACCCTATACACATGGTTTCTAATTCAAATCGTCCTACTTACACACACGTGTGAGTTTACACATACAAGCGGTTAGGTGACCTTTATCCTACAAATATGTTAAGCTCACCTCAAACACACAAGTTCCCTAAAAGTGGTTAGGTGACCTTTATCCCACAAGTAGTTCTCAAGTGATTCGAGTGTCATGTAAAAGAATGGTATTTAATTTGTTTCCAAAGGGATTTAAGTTCCCATTAATTCTAGTTATGAAAACTCTATGTACCTTGTATTCGCATGCTTTCAAATACATGGTACCCTATGGTTCTCTTTTAATAAAACCTCTTTTATTTTGAAATCATTAATTCTTTTAATAACCTTTTATTAGTCACTTAATGATTAGGAACCAAAAACTCAGCTTGTTGTGATAATTTATTTAGATTGTTAAGCATATCCATATATCGAACAATCAACATAAAATGAACAATCAAACAAGCATATATCAAACAACCACATGTGCATATAGCCACTATGTTGACAACACTTGTTTGCCATCACAAGTGTATCATTTGGTCTTTCCTAAGGGTTGAACACAACAAAAAGATGAGATCTTCAAAGACCCCCACTTGAACTTGCATCCAAATGCTTCAAGTCCTTCTCTTGTGTCTTCCGTTGTGCTTCCATCTTGTGCATCTTCTTTTACAAAATTTATATCCTAATACAAATTTTCTAATAAAAGAAAACATACTAAATCTATCTATTACATTTCCATTGAACGAATAAATAAATTACATACAAATACAAAACACAAAAGAATAATATTACAACCCATTATGAATGAAATCAACCAAAACAAACATTCATATAAAACCAAATCAACACAGGTCAAGGCTAGGTTATGCACCAATACGAAACATCATATACAATCATACAAGAACCATATAAATCCCCATATGACCCTAAATTTTCAGCCAACATAAATCAAGAATTTAGGGTCTTTTGTCCAAACAAAAAACATAATCAACCACTTGATATCATTCTTTCAAGATTTAATCACAAGCGTGTTAGATATAACTTTGAAAGATTGGGGATTTATAACATCACCACAAAACAGCCCCTATAAGGTTGTTAAAGCCCCATAAAACCAATTTTACAAGGACAAAACAAACTAGTCATCCACATATCCGGCCCTAGATGCCAATGTTGGGTTTGTTGAACCAAATCAAAGTAGTTTAACCTTTAAAACTAAGAAAATGCAGCGAAATATAACTTTAGTATTATCATTTGTAATCTGAAAATTAAGGCTCATACCATATCATCAACAAACCCAAGAACATAGGATCATTTGTATGTGTTTGAACTAGTTATCAACAAGAAATAACAACCCAAAATGAAACCATTCATATTACCTTTTGTAAGCTGCTGAAAAACGAATTTTGATGAAGTATGTGAGGTTCTTGAATGACCAAAACACCAAGGAGAGGTGTCCTCAAGCATCCATACCCACAAGCATCAAGCAAACACCTTGTTGCTAGGATTTGAGCACCAAAACCCAAAGGAAAGGCTGCTGGAACAAGCTTCCAGCCGTGAGTTTTAAAAGACCAAGAGATAGTATCTTCAATCTTGGGTTCTTCCATATGAGAGAGAGAAAACGATAGAGTGTTTTTCAAGTTCTTGGAGAATGGTGTGTCAAACCAAATCAAGACCCACACCCACAAAGAGGCGGCTGAAATATGGTCATTAGGTGGGGTTTTTCCCCCCAAAACCAAACTCTAATTTTATAAACTAGATGTTTTAAAATAGTTATATAATTAAACTTGTAATTATATAACACATACACTCTTTTATTCTTAGATGTTATTTAACTAAATTAAACAACATTACAAATAATATCCATGAACAAAATATCCATATAAGTTTTTCAATCTCATATGCAACTTGTTTAGAAAACCCATTTTCTAAATTGGTGTATTTATTTAATTGTATGATCATATCATACATTAATAATATTTTGTGTTTGCTAAGCTTGTTATTGGATATGACCTGACTTGGATCATAACGTACTAACCATATAAATGTTCTATGTGTCTTGGGCATAAAGAATCCAACACCATTGTCATGTGCTATACCAACTGTCATGTATAAAGCGGATACTCGGCCTAAGTCTATCATAGACCTTCCGTAATGGTGCACAGCAGCCTGGCCACATTATCTAGGGTAAGCAACAAAGGTTCTATACATGTGGTTAATGACAAAGAAAGACCCCAATGTGCATCCTTCTAGGGTAGCTAACCCACACACCGTTAGACTAACACCCTTCATTAGGCGTGTTCCGACATACATGGCTTGCAAGACTTTCTTTCCTTTCCACCGTTCATAATGCATGCATTCATTCATCATGTTCCTCTTTTCAATATCTTCCAGATTACGTTACATAATACTTTCATTTCATTCATTACATTCCACGTAAGGACAAGGGAAAATAATCATACATGATAATAAGGAACATCAACATACATACTCAACATCATCATACAGGGCATCATCATACATACATAACATACATCACACATAATCATACAACATCATACAACATCATCATCCATGCAGAACATAACCTCTATGGCCTTAAAAGTACCCTTACATGAACCTCAGGAACCTTCCACATCAAAACTTACATCTGCACTTTCTCCCGAAAGTTAGTAAGTAAACTATGTTCCCTCGGATACCCAGGCCCTACTTGGGCGTATGGGCACCCTTCAGTCGCATGGCCCCAAGGCGACTGAACACCATCTGGATGAACTCCTGGTGAATGGGCCCTATTCGAATGGACCCAATGCGGATGGATACTATGCGGATGAGTCTTATGCGAATGAAACTAATACAGATGAACACTTGTGCGAATGGACCTAATGCGGATGGACCGAGGCGTATGGACCCCAGTTACATGACCCCACATGAGAATGACCCTTAGTCGCATGACTCATAAGAGAATGAATCTTAGTAGCACTCGTTTCAGCTGTATGGCCTCCAGTTGCATGCCATTCGGTCGCCTAGCCCTAGCTGATGCAGAATGTAGTTCATCCTGAACCCAATGTGCACTTTTTGGCTTCCAAACCCTCTTAACCTGTTCTAAGCCCAAATCAACCATCTTAAACGTTAGAAACACATTCCACAACACCATTCAAGCAAACACAAGCCCGAAAACAAACTCCACTCGCACCACACACAAACACATACATACGGGTTCAACACACACTTTAAAAACAGGTTTTACTATGTGTTCCAGCCCCAAATCAGTTTAAAACATGTAAAAGAGGGGTCCTAGAACTCACACAAACAATCCCGTCGAGTAGAGCTTCAATCCAACCCGCCACACCTCAACTTTCACAGTTGAATCCATGAAAACGAAGCTTGAGACCACTTTTCTTCCTCTCTTCTCTCTATACCCGAAAATTGTGAGTGTGGGGGAGGGTGTGGGCTGCCCTCCCCTCTTAATCTCCAACTCTTTCATGTTTTTTCCCATTTGGCAAGTTTGGTCTCTCAACTTTGGACTTTATTTCTTTTCTTTCTCTTTTCCTTCTTTTTTTGGATTCAAGGAAAATAACCGGGTGTTACAAATCCACCCCCCTTAAATAGGTTTTGTCACTGAAACCTATTATTCCTCGAATAGACATAGGTAAGGCTGTGTCATCTCTTATTCAGTCTCCCACGTAGACTCGGATCCCTTCATGTGCTTTCACTGTACACGCACAGGAGGAGCCACTTTATTCCTCAGCCTCTTCTCTTTTTGTTCAATGATCACCACTGGTTGCTCCACATAATTGAGCCGTTCATCTAGCTTGATATCCTCCAGTGGAACAATCATATCCTTGTCTGCTAAGCATTTTATAAGATGAGATACATCAAATGTCTGGTGAATTCCACTTAACTCCAATCTATAGGCCACCTCTCCTACTCGAGCAATGATTTGGAAAGGCCTTATGTACCTTGGGCTCAACTTTCCCCAATTTCTAAACCGAATAATACCCATCCAAGGAGAGACTTTCAACATAACCCTGTCTCCCACCTGGAATTCAATCAGTCTACGTCGTTTATCAACATACGACTTTTGTCTATCTTTGACTACTTTCATGAAGGCTTTAATCTTTTCAAGCTTCTCAGTCATAGCCTCGATTACCTCAACGCTTCCTAATTCTTTCTGACCAATGTCACCCCAAGACACGGGTGTCGTGCATCTCCTACCATATAGCATCTCATAAGGTGGCATACCAATGCTGGCATGATAACTGTAGTTGTATGAGAACTCAGCTAATGGTAAGTGGTCATCCCAACTTCCTCCAAAATCGATAACACAAGCACGGAGCATATCTTCCAACATCTGAATGGTCATTTCTGACTGACCATCTGTGTGAGAATGATAAGCCGTGCTAATATTTAACCTCGTCCCCACCACATCGTGGAATTTCTTCCAAAATTTTGATGTAAACCAGGTTCACGATGAGACACAATAGACACCGGCACACCATGATGAGTTACAACTTCCTTGATGAATAGATCCTCCAACCTCTGTGAAGAATATGTCTCAGGGATCGGTAGGAAGTGAGCACTCTTCGTCAAACGGTCAACTATCTCCCATATGGCATCATGTAAGGCCTTTTTTCCGGGACGCTTACAGCTAATGATATATCACATGTAAAACATATACTTTACATTTATTCATCAATACATTGCAGCGGAAAACATAAAACAAATGGCATTTCATTTCATCATAAAACTTTTGCAAAATAATGCATCGTTTGTAGGTTACAAAATTACATTATTGTATTACATCACAAAAGCCTTAATTAAATGGATGTCATCCAAAACAGCTGAGTAGCCGCCTCATGCCATCCTCAGCAACGTTTACCTGCCAACTGAAAACGTAAAAAAGTCGGCGTTGCTGAGTGAGTTCTAATTTTATAATAAAACATACATAAAATCGTTATTTATTTCCATTCAAAGTTCATACTAAACGTTTAATCCGTTCGTGATCATACATCATACGTACATACGGATAATATCATTATTATCTTCCATTACGTTCGTTAACCTTCTTTCATTCATTACATCTAGTGACATGCACGTATCCCGAACATTATGCACGAAGCTGGTTACTGGGCCTGAGGTCTTTCATAGACCCCGAAGATTGTACACCAAGCTGACTCCAGTACCTAGGGCAAGTACATTCACCATTCATCTTTTCTTTTTCATTCCGGATCAGTGCCGTATGCTATACCCCAAACATTGTGCACCAAGCTGGTTACCGGGCTAAGGTCTTCATAGACTCCGAACATTATGCACGAAGTTGACTCCAGTACTTGGGGCAAGCGGCAAGGATCCCATACATATGTTCAATCACAAGGATTGGACTCCACTGTGTATACTTTTTGGGTAGCTAAACCGCACACTTAGTAAATTACAGCCCATCTAGGCGTATGGATACTATTCAATGCATGAACACTTGGGCGCATGGGCACTATTGGGGCGCATGGCCCTACACCTAGTCATCCGACTAACATTTCTAGGCGCATGGGCCACTGTTCAGGTGCATGGGCTATACTTAGACATTTCTAAGGTAAATTTTGGGTGCATGACTTACTGTTTAGGCGCATGACTTACACTTCATTCTTTCTAAGGCAATTTCAGACGTATGAACACTTATCTAGGCGCATGAGCATTCTGTAAAGCATGTTTCCTCGAACATATAAGGATAATGCTGCCTCATCTCCTCCTCGTTTTCACATGTAGACTCGGATCCCTTCCTGTGCTTCCACTGTACACGCACAAGAGGAACCACTTTATTTCTTAGCCTCTTCTCTTTACGATCGATGATTGCCACTAGTTGCTCCACATTATTGAGCCTTTCATCAACTTCAATGTCCCCCAGTGGAACAATCATGTCTTCATCAGCTATACACTTTCTCAAATGAGATACATGGAATGTAGGGTGAATTCCACTTAACTCATCAGGTAACTCCAATCTATAGGCTACCATTCCTACTCGAGCAATAATTCGAAAGGTGTTATGTACCTTGGGCTTAGCTTACCTCGTTTCTTGAATCGGATAATTCCCTTCCAAGGTGAGACCTTCAACATGACCTAGTCACCCACCTGGAACTCGATCGGTCTGCGTCGTTTATCGGCATACGACTTCTGTCTATCTTTAGCTGCCTTGATGAAGGCTTTGATCCTCTCAAGCTTCTCAGTCGTAACCTCGATTACCTCGATGCTTACCAACTCTTTCTGAACAATGTCACCCCAACAAACGGGTGTTCTGCATCTCCTACCATATAGCATCTCATATGGTGGCATACCAGTATTGGCATGATAGCTGTTGTTGTATGAGAATTTGGCTAACGGTAAGTGGTCATCCAACTTCCCCAAAATCAATCACACATGGCAGAAGCATGTCTTCCAATGTCTGAATGGTCCTTTCCAATTGACCATCAGTTTGGGGATGATAAGTCATGCTAATATGTAACCTCGTCCCCATGGCATCGTGGAATTCCTTCGAGAATTTAGAGGTAAACCGGGTGTCACGGTCGAACACAATGGACACCCGTACACCATGACAAGTTACAATCTCCTTGATGTACACGTCAGCCAACCTCTCGAATGAATATGTCTCGCAAATCGGTATGAAGTGGGCACTCTTCGTCAGACGGTCCATAATCACCCATATGGCATCATACCCTTTTAGAGTACGTGGCAGCTTCGTAATGAAATCCATGGTGATGTGCTCCCACTTCCATTCCGGGATATCCAAAGGTTGGATCTTCCCATATGGCTTCTAACATTCCGTCTTCACTTGCAAGCAAGTAAGGCACTTACTCACATACTCCGCCACGTCACGTTTCATACCCGGCCACCAATAATCTTTCTTCATGTCTTGATACATCTTTGTGGCATGTGGATGAATGGCGTATCGAGTCTTGTGAGTTTCATCCAAAATCCTCACACGTAGATTCCCGAAACAAGGAATCCACACCCGTCCAAATTGAGTTTTAGCACCAAGCGTGTTCTCACCCAATTCTCCAACTAGACCTCTCATTCTTTCAGAGTTTAGATGATCTTATTTTCATGCCTCATCCTGAAACTCCAGGACTTGCTACATTACATCAGAGGTCATGATCAGTTGGTATGCTTTCACCCGAATCGGCTCGGGCCTCTCCTTCCGGCTAAGAGCATCGGCCACCACGTTGGCTTTGCCCGGATGGTAATGGATTTCGCAATCATAATCCTTTATAAGCTCCAACCATTGCCTCTGCCTCATGTTTAGATCTTTTTGCTCGAAGAAGTACTTCAAGCTCTTGTGGTCGGTGAAGATGGTGCACTTCATCCATACAGATAGTGCCTCCAAATCTTTAGTGCAAAACTACGGCTGCTAGCTCCAAGTCATGAGTAGGGTAGTTGACCTCATGAACTTTCAACTGTCGGGATGCATAGGCTATAACATTCCCTCTGTGCATTAATACACACCCCAACCCCGAGTAAGAAGTGTTAGGATCTTGTATTTAAACGAAATACAAACTGATTAATGTGTAAACCAAACCAAATAGTGCGGAATCCTATTTGATTGGCGATCCAATCAGTGAGAACGCATGTAGAAACAATAAGGAATTGAATCTAACGTTAAGAATTGATTAGGAATCGATCTGCAGCGTTCTATGAACTTGAAGTACGAACTTCGAGGCTTCTCGACGACTAGGGTACGTCTGGAGTCGAATAGGAATCAATGCTTACGTTTTTCCATGAATTAGGTGGTATTTATAGGTTAGTATTGCTCAATCGGGCGACTGAACCATTAGCATGGTTCATTCGTATGATTGAGCCATGTGTTTGATCCATTCGCACGGCTGAGTGTTTAGTCGTGCGCCTGAGTCAGTCGCATGAAGTTGTTCAGGCGTATGGAATATTTAGGCGCATGGACACTTAGTCGCATGGCCATTCGGACGCATGACCACTGTTGGGGCGCATGGTCCAGTCGGACGCATGAGAACTTCACTTCACCAAGTTTGAGTGTATTCAATATTATAAATTATGCATAACACTTCAAACAATCACAAACCTATATAATTACGTCAATATGTGTTAATTAACTCATTAATGAAATATTAAACATTATAACACAATCAAACATTCTATATTTCATTAAGTACCCAATAGTTACATAAGGGTAAGACATATTACATTCAGATCAGGATCTAGGTACATATATGTATCAACAAACTCCCCCTTGGACCTAGATCTATCTAATGTCTTACCTTCTACATCACCTCTTCATACTTTTTGTACTTTTCCTCTCTTGTGACTCTGGCATGTATCTCAAACACAAAGCAGAGTCTTATCACATTTTGGAATTGGAGTGCTTGTACAATATCTTGCGGGTCATAGAATAGTGGCCACTTGAATAATTTGTAGACATCATCATTAGACATGTTAGTGAGCCACATTGAGTCAAACACCCTGATGGTATCCATTTGTCCCTCTTTATTTAGAACTATGACCACTTTCCCGGTTCTCCAATCATAGTACCACCACTTGAAGTGTGGAGTGAAGTCCTGTGGCATTTCCCTGAGAGGGACTCTAGACATTGTTCTTGGGGGACTGCACCTCAGCATTATCTTGGGCTTACCGGTGATGGAGTCAACTTCAAATCGTCTGATGTACCTCGTAGGTTGTTGAGGTTTGAAGTTGACCCACCTGGTGTGGTACTCTTTCTTTAGGGCAGCCTCAAACTAGCTTGACATCTTCCTTGGGTCAGCATATGATAACTTCAATTTAGCCAGCTGGTTTAGCTCAAAACCAGGTAGAGTCTTTAGATCATGTGGAAATCTAAAATACTCTATGCCCTTTTCCCTCTTTATTGCATAAACATTTAGATCCTCGAAATGTGCCCACGCAATAATCCTGCCTGACACCTTATGATGTTTCTTCACTCTGTAGAGTTTGGTGTAGACATTCTGTTTAGGAGCTGCGCGTTGGGCTCTCGATTTCTTCAAAACAAGCAGCCCATTCTGCCTTTCTGATATCAAAATCATTGTTTGAGGCTTGGGCTTTTCCTTTAAACTTTTCAGACTCCTGCTCCATCTGATCCAATACCTCAAATGTATCACTGGCTAGGGATTCACCCAGATTTGGGACCATATTTCCCTCGTTGTCAGCGTACTGAGGATAGTGCTCTGTTGTGATGTCTTCTATCTCTATCTCATCAATGTCATTTAGCTCTTCTTCACTGGTAGACTCAAAAGTTGGAGCATCCTTAATGATCTTATCTGGGTTCAGCTTGAACATTTCAGCTAGTTGCTCATTTGAAAGATCATGAATTATTTCCCCTTCTTCAGGGTCATAACTCACAGATCTCCTGACGATCCCTTGCAGATCAGAATCATAGTCAATTGAGTCTTGATCTGTTGAAGGGGAGCAACATCAAATTCGTCCCTTTGAAAGTTTGGATCTGCTTATTGTAAACATGTAACACATCAAACATTGGTTTATAATCAAGACAGAAATACATTAATCTTAATATAAATATCAAATACATAAGTTTAATACATGATTCAAGTATAAAAGCTATCAAATACATAATCATCTAATCATTACTTTTATCATGAATAGCTGGATCATCACTTGGTGCCGCAGAAGAGGAAGCTCGTTGGTCTTGATTTCTCTTTGATCTTCTTTCTTGACCCTGAGCTGAGGCAGATGCAGGTGCATCTCCTCCTTCATCATCATCATCCTTTTGCCTGTCCTCTGTCATTTCTTCTTCATCCCCTTCATCATCATCACTCTCTTCATCTTCATCCTTATCATCATCCTCACCTTCATCTCCTTCCTTTTTAGCATCCTCCAACTCCTCAATCTTCTTTGCTGATATGACTCTATGCTCTTGGAGTTGGGCAATATCTTCGCTCTGAGCAGCCATTTGTTGTGCCTGCTGCTCAATCAGCTGAGCCTGCTCAGTGATCTGCTGGGACTGTGCAGCTGTGAGATCTGCCAGCTCATGAATCTGCGTAGTCTTCTCATCATTGGCTGCTAACAGGTGCATCACCATATGGTTCAGCGCTCATAGTTGTTCCTCTACCCCATGGGAGGTAGAGGTGATCCATATAGGTGGGTGGGATGTGATGATGGTCCGGCTTGGTGGCTAGTGGTTGTAGTGGTGGCAGTGGTGAAGATTGGATTAGGTCTAGATGATAGTGGTGGTGATGTAGGTGTGAATGATATGGTGGTGGATGGGATATATGTAGTGGTGGGGGTGTGGTGATAGTGGTAGGGGTGTGGGAATGGTAGTGGTTGCTGTGGAGGTGGTCGTGGTGGTGGCTGAGGTGGTGATGTAGGTGTGTCGGCGCTTCTTTTTCTTCATGCCGTGGGGCTGAGCCATCCTTTTCTTCCTCGATCCTGTCGAGGAGGATGCTCCCCCTAGAACACGGCTGGACGGCTTTGGAGCATAGGTCGGATCAGCGGCAGTCTCTCCCGATCCACTGGGGCGTTCACCAACCGCCCGAAGTCCATATTCTATGGGAACAACTTTGCTTCCCACAGTCCTAGTCAGTGGCTCCTCATCTGACTCCTCATCATCCTCACGAGGTATAAAATCCTGGTGAAACCCAGCCGACTCTGCTATATCTCCAGTGGGGGCAGATACTGGAGGTGTACTATCAGTCGTTGTGCCCCTTGGTGGAACGGGCAGGTATCTCCAGCATCCCCGCTGTCATCATCATCAGAGTCATTGGAGGGTAGAGCAATCTGCTCAACATCAGAATCACTATCCTCGTGATGCCACGTCCTCCGAGCTGGCACCACATAGTCTTCACGGGCCAGATGCCCGAGCAGTCTCCTGACAGAGGGTTTCACCTGCTTCCCCCTGTACACCTTCATCCGGCCTAAGGTGATATCATCCATCACCTCAAGCACTACTGCATCTTCCTTCTCCTTCAGCAGGGAAGGGAGCTTCTGGTCTATAATCATCTGCATGAATCGGGGGTACATGCAGAAGCCCTCCTTCCCTTTCCCCTCAATGTTCTCCACTAAGTAGGAGAAGATCATCCTGGAGAAGCTAAACGGATGGTTTAGCACCAACGCTACATAGGCGTTCTGGATCTGATCTGACAACTCATCAAATCCTCCCTTCCTGGATGCTATGCACTTCACAAGTACGTGTGCAAGGTACTTAATCTGGGGACACAGGTTTCTCTTGTTGAGCACCCCTGCATTGATGTCCCTAGAGTACTTAGCTCGAAGAAAGCATCCTCTGATAGTAAGGGGGTGTAGTCTAGTAGGACAGTCAGCATCTTCCCCCAACTGCAGCACAATCCTGAGATCTTCCTCTGTGATCTCAATCGCCTCTCCAAAGATAATACTCCTGAAACAGTGAGGCTCAGAAGATCGGTCAACTACTGCACCTTCCGAGAAGGCCTGCTGTATAGAACGATATGGAGTACATGGAGCAAATATAGCATGTGCAATTCTCGATCTCCTTAGAAAGTGAGAATGCCAGAAAAGTCTGAAGCATTGCTGGATGTCAGATCTAGATGAGCACATATGTTGTGCTTCGTACTCATTGTCCATCGACTTGCCATCTGTTACACAATGAAAGTAAACATTAGTATCTATTTGCTAAGAATGTCTTGAATCACTTGGACTTGAAAACCTTCTTTTCTGTCATGCGAATGAGGTTATGCGACTGAGATCAAGTTGTGTGCATTAGTAGTGCGACTGAACTGCAGTCGTGCGAATTAACCCATACGTACGACTGGGTGTGCTACTAGACTCATGCGTATGTAAACTCATGCGATTACACCAGTCGTGCGACTGAACTCATACGCATGGTTCAGTTGTGCGGTTTAGCTAGTCGCACACATCAGTCGTTCGACTGAGGTTCCTCAACCTGTCCATTCGCATGTTGTTCTGAATGTTCCATTAAAATTCAATTTTTTTACCAATTTTGAATTTTAGACTTCATGCTCTACTTCATTAGACTCGCAATCCATTAGTTTAACACCTAACATCTTTAATTTCATCTGTTTACGTCATTTAGTTAGGTTATTTGAACACAAATGTTACGGTTTTTCTAAGGAGTTCGATTGTCCAGATTATGTATCAATTTGAGTGATATAACAATGGTTCTGCACCGCAAATTACCTATAAAATCAATGCAAATGGTTAGTCCTCGAGAATCAAGAGTTTATGGTGATCAAATGAAATTTTGGCAGAGTAACGTTAGTCGTGCGAATTAGGAAAAATTTTGGAGTGGTGAGTCTCTGCGACCGATTCACCCTCTATTTATACTTAGCCTAAATTCAATCGTACGACTGGGCTAATACGCATATTTCATTCGGGCGAATGGGCCTCAGTCGTGCGATTGGTTCAGTTGGCCCCCTTCAGTCGTCAGACTGGAGTATAGTCGTGAGACTTACTCATTTGTTCGCTCTGAAACATCCGACTGGTTCATTCGTATGGGCCATTCGGTTGAATGATCCATACTCATGGTCCATTCGTACGACTAGCTCCCATTCGCATGATATGTCCATACTTATGGTCCATTCGTGCGAATGGGTCATACTTATGAAGTTTTATGCATTTCTTACCATTTGCCATTTAAACCTTCTTTAAGCTTTAGAATTAACATTATGCACATTTGATCATCTCAGACATGATCCTTTTTATCTTGAAACCCTTTTGATCACCTCAGACGTGATCATTTTAAACCCTTTGTCACCTCAAACGTGACCCATTTATCTTTTGAAAACACATGTAGTCATCTCAGACATGACCCTTTTAGGTTAATTAAATCCTTACTGAATTCCAAGATGTAGTCTGACAACAAATAAACTGAAATGACTAAATAAATAGAAAATTAATCTAAAGTACAAAAATTAAACTTGTTTTTAACTTTTTGTGAGAGGTAGATCCTAAGATAGAAATCTACTCGATTTGTTGGTTATTCATCTACTTGCAAGGCATACATAGTCTTCAACTGCAGAACAAAGATAGTTGAAGAGACTCTGCATGTGAAGTTTAATGAATCTCCAAAGGACAAGATTCTACAAAACCCTGTGGTGTTATTTGATTTGGATATACTGCAATATGTTCCTTATCAGGCTCCGGCTGTTGCTCCTGTCACAATCTTCCAACAGGTGGTATTGAAGATGATGATGATATTAGTACTCACCTTTTCAAGTTTAGTGACCAATTGCCAGTGTCTACTAAACTTGATGTTCATGTAGCTTCAGTAGCTCCGTCCACAACAAATGCTGATGAGATTTCTGATTCCTCTACTTCATTTGACTTGCCATCTAATACTTGGTTTCAAGAATCTGGATCAACATTTGCGGTTGTTGAGCCTGTTACAAACACTTGCACTGATCTCATAGTATACCAAGAGCTGAAGAATCACCCCATGTCTCAAATCATTGGTGATATCATTGCTGGTGTCTCAACCAGAAGTCAATGGTCTAACTTCTGCTTCTATGCTCTCTTCATCAGTCAGCTAGAACCAAAGAACTATCATGTTGCTTTGAGAGACAATGGATGGGTTGAATCCATGTACCTTGAGCTACTTCAGTTCAAAAAGCAGCAAGTGTGGGAACTGGTTCCTCTACCCCCAGGTAAGTGTGCAATAGGCACTGAATGGGTGTTTAGGAATAAAACATATGAAAATGGGCTTATTTTTAAGAACAATGCCAGACTGGTTGTTCAGGGGTTTGCACAGGAAGAAGGTATTGATTATGATGAAACTTTTACTTTTGTCGCCAGACTGGAGGCAATTAGATTGTTCTTAGCCTATGCTACATTCCACAATCTTAAAGTTTTTGAAATGGATGTTAAAAGTGCATTTTTATATGGTAAAATAAAAGAAGAGGTTTATGTGTCTCAACCATCAGGTTTTGAGGATAATGAACATCCAGATTGGGTATACAAGCTTGATAAGGCTCTTTATGGTTGAAACAAGCTCCTAGAGCCAGGTATGAGACATTATCAACTTTTCTTCTTCAAAATAATTTCACTAGAGGCTCCATAGATAAAATTTTGTTCATTAAGACGGTGGATGAGCATAGCTACTTGTTGAAATTTATGTTGATGATATTAGTTTTGGATCCTCTGATCCCCAGTTGTGTGATGACTTTACTAATTTAATGCAAAAGAAGTTTGAAATGAGTGCAATGGGAGAATTACAGTTCTTTCTAGGATTGCAAATCAAACAAAAGGCTGATGGGACTTTCATTCATCAGTCTAATATACAAAAGATCTTTTTAATAAGCTTGATTTACAAAACTGTAAGCCCTGTTCTACTCCCATGTGCAACATCACACAACTGGATGCAGATCAAAAAGGTAAAGCTGTTGATGAAACACTTTACAGATGTATGATTAGGTCCTTGATGTACTTAACAGCTTCTAGACCAGATATCATGTTTGCAACTTGTGTTTGTGCTAGATTTCAGGTTGCTCCTAAAGAGTCTCATTTGATTGCAGTTAAGAGGATCTTTAGATATCTGCAAGGTACACAATCTCTAGGTTTATGGTATTCCACCGGACACTCTTGCAAATTGGTTGCTTTTTCTCATAGTGACTATGCAGGGTGTAAGTCAACTTCTGGTGGATGTCAATTCCTAGGCAACTGTTTGATTTCTTGGCAGAGTAAGAAACAAACATCTGTTGCTACATCCACTGCTGAAGCAGAGTACATTGCTGCTGCAAGCTGTACTTCTCAGGTACTCTGGCTTCAGAACCAACTTTTGGATTATGGCATTACAGAGACTAAGACTCCATTATAATGGACAGTGCTTCAGCTCTTTGCATTATCAAGAATCCTGTCTAGCACTCTAGGACAAACATATAGAGATCAGACATCATTTTATTCGGGACTGTTTTGAAAAAGGTCTGATTGATCCAAAGTTTGTGCCTAGTGCTGATGAGCTTGCAGACATTTTTACTAAGCCTTTGGATAGTTCAACTTTCTAAAACCTTGTGTTAAGGCTTGGTATGCTGCAGCTAGAATAAGTGACAACTACTGATGATCTCACTAAACAAGTTCTCATGATCATTAGTAAACGTCACAAATAAGTACTGATTCTGTTCCAAACTACTGATGTAGTTCTAACTACTGATGTTAGTAAACACAGATCAGTATTGTTGTCCTATGAAACAACTAAAAACAGCCAAAAGGTCTGATGAGTAAGTATTTAGGACAGTATGAAACAGCTGAAAAGCTAAGAATTGACGAAAACTACTGACGGGAATTTTCTCTTCAGTTGTTTCTACAACTGCTGTTTCATCTTAAACAACTGAAGCAAAACCAATGTCTTCAGTAGTTTCACAACTACTGATGACTAACACCAAGTCTTCAGTCGTTTACAACAACTGATGACAAAACCATGTCCTCAGTAGTTTCACAACTACTGATGACTAATACCAAGTCGTCAGTTGTTTACAACAACTGATGACAAAACCATGTCTTCAGTAGTTTCATAACTACTGATGACTAACACCAAGTCCTCAGTTGTTTCCAACATCTGAAGCCAAAACCATGTTTTTCAATAGTTTTATAACTACTCATGCCTAAATCCAAGACATCAGTTGTTTCATCCTCTTAAGGTTAATACACGTCATCAATCGTTTAAAACTACTGATGACTAACGCCAACCCTTCAGTTGCTTCATAACCTCACCCTATAAATACCTAATCCTACAGAGCTTCATCATCTCAAACCTAATGTTCAAAAACTCCAAACCTTCTCTAACATCAATGGCGAACATCCCGCTTAAACCATGACACAACTGTGTTGCCTACCTTACCAAATCACCTTTCTTGACAAAGTTTGATACTGCTATTGATCTCATGGTCCATTCTCCATACAAAACGGCTTTCCTTATCAATCCTACCATTTATGCTGAATCCTAACACAGTTCTGGACGAACGTCACCCTTACCACTGGGGAGAATGCCACCGAGTCTCTCCAGTCGTTCGTCAACCTCCCGAAAGGTGGTCATTACTCCGGCAATCCTTCGCCAAATCCTACACCTGGATGATGCCACCTTCCCCGCTAGATATTCAAAGGCATCACTGATCTATCCTTTGCCCAACATGGATCAAGGGTAATCTCAGCGCTTTTATCATCTTAAAGACGCAGTACCTTGGTAGGCTCAACTTGGAAGAAAAGATACATGCCGCGATGAATTAAAGACATATTCAATTGTGAAACACTCATCACAAAGTACAGGTATGTATTGGCTTATCTGAATGCATGTGTGTGTAGTAACCTAAACACACCAGGTAATAATACATTATTAATCTCTTTCACTGCATCATGTTTCATCTTTGTTTTGCTGAGCAAATACCTGATGAAACTTGCACATAGTGCAGATGTCATGATCCAAAAGATTCCCAGTGTGGAACACATCCAAAATTGGATAATTAACAAAGTAATACATTCCAAGTGAATGAACAAAAGAATCCTATCATGGATCACCTTCCAAAGTGAAGTGAAAAGAATCCCAATGAGGATCAACATGATAAATGATCAAATTAAAAGAATCCCAATGTGGATCAATGAATATGAGAACTCATGACTTAAGTAATCTGGTAAAAAAGTTGTGACAAAGTTCTACCATGCATTGTATAAGGAGGGTTGATCATTCATTGCTTATGTGTGTGAGGTACACATTGAATAATAAATCAACCAAAACATGATAAAAGTCATTTGCATTAAAATATCAACTAGGTATGAGTTTAAGAGGACAAACATACCTTCAATCTTCAAGTTCATAATCATGTCCATTTAATCATAAAGGATGCACATGTGTAATGTAAGATTGATATGATCCCAACAAAGAGATTTTTCTCTTCATTATTAATATTAATCAAAATAATATTCAAAACTTTTAAAATCTTTAAAGTTTCTCTCTAGATGTGGACATAAACTTTAGGGGGAGTAATTTAAAATTTTTGAGTAAGTTCAAATCTTAGATTATTAACTCAATTTTGAAAAACAAACAAAACAAAAAGGAATATTAGTTGGTGTTGTTGCAATAAGTCATACTATTATATCTCAGCTTATGCAGATTCTTAGAAGCATGATAAGCCCAAAATCTATCAAAATTGGGAAACTTGTATCAATTGTAACATACAAGTCAATCCAAGCAAAAATTGTCAACTTTAACAGCCAACTTTATAAGAAAAATTAATCAAGGACACCTTTTCATAAGATGAATAATCAATTCAATCACATTAACTTTTGATTAAGTTCAAAAGGTAATGCAGGTAAGTGCATTAGTTAATGCAGGTGAAGGTAACCCATACATATAACTAATGCAGGTAACAATAATTTTGAAGTGCAACTAATACGGACAATGATTTTACTCTACCGCATTAGTGTGTGAAGTGAATGTGAAGTTTACTCTACCACATTTGATACAGTTAACAAATGCGTGTGAACAAGTCTCTATTGCATTTGATACAATGATGTGTTGACTTGTCAACCGCATTTGTAGTTATACACATGGAATTTGTTATATCCCATTTGTTACTGTACATATTTGGATATGGTAATACAAGCCATTCAACCGCATTTGTTACAATGTTATTCCGCATTCACTACAACCCAAATGCGGACATCCAAAATTTAAATTTAACTTCCACATTTGCAACAGTATACAATGTGGACAGCCAAAATTTCAAGTTTAACTTCCGCATTTACAATAGTATACAATGCGGATAGCCAAAATTTCAAGTTTAACATCCGTATTTGCAACAGTGCATAAATGCGGAAAGAATAAAATCAAGAAAACAAAACTTCCGCATTTGTAACAGTAGAGTAATGCGGACAGTTAGTCAAAAATTAAGCCTTCCGCATTAGCTACAACCACAAATGCGGATGACAAAAATTAGTCAAATGCGGACTGTCAATATCAAAAGTTCGTCTTCCGTATCTGCTACAGTTAACAAATGCGATCACCAAAATCAAACAAATTAACCTTTAGCATTTGCTACAGTGTTGACTGTATCTACTTGTAAACTTGAAAATTTTTTCAAATTGTATTATTTGACTATTTAAAGGAATTCGAACAGGTCATTTAATACTTTTCAAATTTGAGAGAACTTATAGTGAGACGAGCGGAAAACTACAGTACACCACCATCAATCTTCATCTTCATCATAAACATTCAAAGATTTTGTTGTGTTTCATATTTAAACATTCTTGTCATCGAATAAGAACAGCAGTTGTTTCTAAGATAAGGTATAACTTCAACAGATTTTGAAACCAAAACCTAAGTCTTGAAGGCAGATCCATGTCTTCTGCAATCTGTGCTCTCTACACCAATAGAAGATTTAACATGTCTGCATATGTATTCAATGGCCTAATCTCCAACATTCAAGAAGGGTTGAGATACAAGTTTCTAATGTACCCCAGATTTATTTAATGTCTAATCAATGAATCATTTCATGACATTGTTAATGAAGGACCGGTACTTAACATTCCTCATTATGATGCAAGATCCTATAAGTAGATCAAGAAGAAGGACCCAAGGAACTTCTACAGTGGTGCCCCTTCACCCCTTCTTCCTTGGATGTTTGAACAAATACACCAAGAAGGTCAAGCACAACCACCTCCATAACCAATAGCTCAACCATCACCAATACCATCACAAATACCATCACCAATACTATCACCCATACCACACCACTACCATCCCCAATACCATCACCACTACCATCGCCAATACCATCACCAATGCCATCTCCACAACAAATACCACAACCTTCTACACAACCATCTCTTCAAACATTACCTCAACGATCATCACTTCCATCACCACAACAAACACCACCAATGACCACTCAACCTATATCACCACATCATCAATCTCCTATATCACCACACCAATCTCCTATTCTTCTTTACCAACCATTACCATCATCATGTGATCACCCTGCTGAACCAGAAGGATCAACAAGTGCATCCAAATCATCCAAATCATCTTTTGATGAGGAGGATCATCATGATCAAACCAAATCTATGAAAGAACCTTCTAAGGCTGCTCCTTCTGAGAGCTATGCTGAATTAACATCAATAGGCCTGATGAAAAAGATGAATTAATAACTAAGTTGTTACTCAAAGTAAAAAGGATGGAAAGAACACTAAACAGGAGAGCAGGAATTATAAATGACAGAATCCTAGAACTTGATAAGAAAGAAGGTGAGTTGAAAGATCTTAAAGAAAGATATGCAGTTGAAAGAATGGAACAAGCCAAAGAGATTGAAAATTTAAAAGCTGCATTGAAACACTCAAAAGAAGAAGTGAGTGGGCATATAGATACTCTTGAAATACAAACTATTGCAATGGAGGAACAAGAAAACATCATAGAGGAACAAGGCTATATCATCTAAAAACTGGAAAAGGAAATTGAGATCAAGAACAAAAGAATATGCGAGCTTGAAATGATGATTAAAAGAACTGATGTGAAGGATGATGATGAGAAAGAAGAACAAAAGGATGATGATGAGGACAACAACTTACTAGATGAGAATGAAGAACAAGTGGATGATGAAGGTCAAACTGAGATCAAAGACCAGAGCCTGGACATGGTAGTGTATTCTAGAAACACTAGTCATTCAGACTCAGAAAAGGGCGAATTTGAAGAACTCTTCAGTGCTTTGGATAGTTTTGCTTCTGAACAATTCAGTATTGATGATGATTTTTGGGAATTCATAAACAATCAAAGAACTGAGGCAGAGCCTATTGTATTTATTCCCAAATCACTAGTGCCATTGGAAAAGGAATTAACTCTACAAATTGTCTCTGCCATATCATTAACTGAAGAACAAAAAGAGGAACAAAAACAAAGATATGAACAAGAAAGGAAAGAAGAAACTATACCTGAACAAAGTGAAATGAAGGATCAAGAGCCAAGTACACCTGAAAGGTCCCTGAACCAGAAGATCAAACTGAAACCTTTAGCCCTCAACTTCAAACTTACTCACGAAAGAGGAAGTATCTGGCTAAAAAAGCTAAAGGCAAGAGAGCAATAACTGAAGAAGAACCATCAAAGAAACAAAAGGATGACCCAAGAAGTTTAGCAGCAATTGCTGAATTCTTGGAAGAACATGAGCAGGGAAAAGCTTAGTTGAAACAGTTGGCCAGAGCAATTGACTTAGAAGAAGGAGAAATTGCTGATGAAGATGAAGTTAAAAAGGATGTTGTCATAGAGAGTCCTATTAAAGAAGAACAATCAATAGAAGATATGGGAACCATAGCTCAAACTTATGACTTGATTAATAAAGCCATGTTTTTGATCAATCAAGGCTATGATCCTGATGAAGTGTTTGCAATGACTTATGAGAAAATGAAAGAGGAGGAAGAGAAAGTAAAATTATTGTTTGATCTAACAATAGACACTGAATATGAGAAGACTATGACAAAGGACACTCCAAAAACAAAGACTCATCCTTGAAGAAACCCACAAGATATGAAATTCCACTGCCAAGAAGGGTCCTCTACAAAAGCTTTCACAAATGAAGAAATCAACCTCATCCCATGAATCATTATTTCCTGATCCTTATAACATGTCTCATAAGGAAATGAAGGAATATCTCTCAAGTCAGGGATCACAAAAAGAAAGATTGCCAACATGAAGACAAATTCATTAAGGGCTGCAACACTTCAATTGATAAATGAAAAGAAAGATAAACTCAAGAAACTGAAGAAGAATTGACAAAGACCAAACCCAGAAACAGAATGTCAGCTCAAGACATGCTGTTGAACATAAATAACCAAGAACTACTTGCCCCAGTACTCCACAAATATCCTGAATGGTTTGTAGAACCATCTTAGTTGAAGCTGCAAGAAGGACTGACCACTGCTGAACTGATCAGAGGGGTGTTTACTCCCAAGGGGAAGATAGATCAGAAGATAATAGCATGGAAGTATGATAGCACCTGGAACATGTTCATGGTGAAGAGAATCTCAGGGCTAGTACAATTCTTTACACAGTACTCAGCTCTAGTAAATGCCCTTGAGATTAATGATTTGAAGGAGCTAGCTCAACATGAACTGATCAATCATGCAGCTATGTTCAGCGGATATGAATTTGAGAATACATTTAAGATGTTCAGAAGGAAAAACAAGTTCAATTCATTAAAGACAATTTGCTTAAGAAAGGATAAAACTTTTGTCAATCCCCTGGATAAGAAGAAAAAGGTGGAAGTAGAAGAAATAGTATTCCCTGAGTGAAGGTAAAGCCAACTGAGTCATTAAAGAGGAAAGTAGTGTCTGGTACTCATTCTTCCACTCCTATCTCAAATGTGTACTATGATGAGAAAACCTATGAGCTGGTGATAGAACAAAAGTGGGGAGGAAAAGAAGGAGCTGACATCAGACTTTTCAGTGGATATGAAGTAAGACTACTTGATGAATCATACATCCACTACATTTATACCAGGGACTTCAGGGAATTAAACAACAAATTGGGTGAACAAGACATGCACTTCTTTCTGAAATGCATCGAATTGTTGAAACTGGCCTATGATAGAATAAAGATTAAAAGAGATAAAAGAAAGAAAAAGAAAACACCACTGCAACTTGGAAACATTGTTAAGCTTGAAGTGGATGTGGGAGGGAGTTTATTGATTCATAGAGATGGTTTTTCAACAATCTCCATATGGGAACTGATTTCTCTAAAAAAGTTACCAATGGAAGCCATCTACAACATGAGCAGAATGAAAATACATGTGCTGAGTAGAGACAGGATGTCAAAAGCAACTGATTTTCTAAACATGATCAAGTCCATTTGGATCCCACCAAAGCAACATTCATACTACCTCCTGAAGAGCTAGCTCAATCTTCACAACATCAATCACCTCCTAAACATTGAGGAAAACTAGGCTGTATAATCCTTAGGGGCAGTATTCTTGCACCCTGAAAGGATCATACATGACAACTCAATGGGTGAATTGATGATTGTTCACCTGGAATCCCACAAGTCCAAGATGCAATGCGGATGAAGATATGCAAGAAAAATAACAAGTGTTATCTTCCACATTAGTCAATGCGGATGACAAAAATCTGATGCGGACAAGTGTTTACTCTTCCGCATTAACTAATGCGGAAGACATAATACTTATGCTGAAGAACAAGTTACTCTTCCGCATTGACTAATGCGGAAGAACAAAAGAAGATGCGGACAAGACTTTGATCATCCACATTGACAAATACGGATGACCAACCAAATGCGCAAAAGTATTTGTTCATCCGCATTAACCAATGCGGATGACAAACTTACTAATGCTGATATCAAGTGGAAATGCTGATCAAGATTATCTCATCCGCATTTGTCAATGCGGATGAACAAGCAGAGATGTGGATCAATACTTACACTAGTTTCTGATGTAATAGGTCAGGGGTAGTTTAGTCATTTTGTAAAGGCATCTTGTCATGTCTATAAATAGAATAGTAACCTCATACTGATGTGATGGTTGATAGAAAGAGGATTTTTGTTTTAATTATTCTCTGTAATTTGTCAACTTTCATATATCAATACAAACAACAATTATGAGTAATTTTCTTGCTTGAATGTTCTCTGATTGTTTGTTTCCGCCACTCAATCATTGATTTGATTACCATATTCGATTCTGAGTAAGAATATCAGTCTTACTCGCACCCAGTCAATCACCATGCATTACATGCCCCACATACCATCTATGACCCCAAAAGTCAACTTATATAGTCGCCCGGGAATTTCCCAAGTCAAAGCCTTCTTTACAAATTTCACCAAAAATCCAAAAAAATATTCTAAGTCCTAGGCACATGGGCACTATGCAGGCGCATGGACACTATTCAGGCGCATGGGGAACACTTAGGCGTATGGGCCACTTTCAGACGCATGGGTTCTGTTTAGGTGCATGGGGAATCCTGGACGTCTGAACACTTAGTAAATTCCAGCCCAATCTAGGCGCTTGGATACTATTCAAACGCATGAACACTTTGGCGCATGGGCCACTTGGGTGCATGGGCACTATTGGGGCGCATGGCCCTACACTTAGTCATCCGACTAACATTTCTAGGCGCAGGGCCACTGTTCAGGCGCATGGGCTATAATTAGACTTTTCTAAGGCAAATTTGGGCGCACGAGCTACTGTTTAGGCGCATGACTTACACTTCATTCTTTCTAAGGCAATTTCAGACGTATGAACACTTATCTAGGCGCATGAGCATTCTGTAAAACATGTTTCTAGGATATTTTCATCCTAATCATCAGACCCATTGGTTCTATGCAGAATTTGGCTATTCTAAACTTGAGTATCCTATAACCATCAAGAACCAACATCCAACATACAAAATACATACGTATATTCACACATAAACTTGTAAAAATCATTTTAATATGTTTCTAGCCCCAAAGGTAGTTTACAGCATGTAAAAACTACGGTCTAGAACTCACCTTGTGCAACTTGGGTGTTCTTCATTTTAACCCGCTTGCAAAGAGTTCAAAACATCTAGAAACAACATCCAAAAACACACACCCAAGCACAAACACAACCCATAAGCATACAAACACATAACCGGGATAAAACCTGACATGAAAGCATAAAAACCTGAATTCTTACCTTGAATTCACTTTCCTTTTTCCTCTTCTTCTTTAATCCGAGAGTGTTCTCTGCTTTCTCTCTCTCTAAAACAAAGAAAAAAGGTGAAGTGAGGTGAGGGTGGGAGGCCATACTCCCTTTACACCAAGTTTTGAAAGTTTTGTCTTTTTTGGACACTTTTAGTCCCTCCACTTGGACTTTATTGCCTTTCTTGCTTTTATTCTTTATATCTTGACTTCTAAAAATAACCGGGTGTTACAATCATAACCTCTCAGGGTACGTGGCAACTTTGTAATGAAATCCAGGTGATGTGCTCCCAATTCCATTTTGGCATATCCAAAGGTTGGATCTTCCCATACAGCTTCTGATGCTCGGCCTTCACCTGTAGGCAAGTAAGGCATTTACTCACATACTCCAGACGTTGCGTTTCATACCCCGCCACCAATAATCATTCTTCATGTCTTCATACATCTTTGTGGCACCGGCATAAATGGATTATCGAGTATTGTGAGTTTCGTCCATAATCTTCACGCGTAGATCCCCAAAACGAGGAATCCACATTCGTCGAAATCGGGTTCTAACACCAAGCGTGTTATCACCTAATTTTGCAACTAGACCTCTCATTCTTTCAGAGTTAAGATGGTCTTCTTTCAAAGCTTCATCTTGTAACTCATTGACTTGCTTCATCACATCTGAGGTCATGATCAACTCATATGCTTTCATCTTAATCGGCTCGGGCCTCTCTTTTCGGCTAAGGGCATCTGCCACAACATTGGCTTTGCCCGGATGGTAGTGGATCTCGTAATCATAATCTTTTATACGCTCCAACCATCTCCTCTGCCTCATGTTCAAATCTTTCTGCTCAAAGAAGTACTTCAAACTCTTGTGGTCACTGAATATGGTGCACTTCGTCCGGTAATGATAGTGCCTCCAAATCTTTAACACAAAGACCACGGCTACTAGCTCCATGTCATGAGTAGGATAATTGATCTCATGAACTTTCAACTATTGGGATGCATAGGGTATAACCTTTCCTCTCTGCATTAACACACACCCTAACCCCGAGTAGGAAGCGTCAGAATAAACCACCAAATCTTCACTCCCATCGGGTAATGACAGAACAAGAGCTTGAGTCAATCACGCCTCCAATTCTTCGAACACCTTCTCTTGAGCTTGACCCCATACAAACATCACATCTTTCCGGGTCAACCTAGTTAGTGGAGAAGCTATCTTAGAAAAGTCTTGGATGAATCTTCTGTAGTAGCCGCCAAACCCAAGAAACTATAAATCTCAAATGGCATCTTTGGAGACTTCCATTTCATTATCGCCTCCACCTTTACCGGGTCCACCATAATCCCGTCAGGATTCACGACATGACCCAAGAATTGAAACTCGCGTAACCCGAATGCGCACTTCGAGAACTTCGCATACAATTTCTCTTTTTTCAACGTCTCCAAAACCTCTCGAATGTGACCGCATGCTCAATCTCGCTCTTCAAATACATCAGGATATCATCAATAAACACAATACTGATTTGTCTAACATCGGCCAACTCACTCCATTCATAGGTCCGTAAAAGCAGCTGGCGCATTGGTCAAACCAAATGACATGACAAGAAACTCGTAATGACCGTAACGCGTGCGAAAAGCTGGTTTAGGGATATCCTGCTCCTTCACTTTCAACTGATGGTAACCGGATCGAAGGTCTATCCTTATAAACCAACTGGCACCTTGAAGTTGATCAAACAAGTCATCAATTCATGGTAGGGGGTAGCGGTTCTTTAACGTCAACTTATTCAGCTCATGGTAGTCAATACACATCCTCACACTACCATCTTTCTTCTTCACGAATAAGACCGGAGCACCCCAAGGAAAGATACTCAGTCTAATAAGCCCCTTATCAAGCAGCTCTTGCAAATGCTCCATAAACTCTTTCATCTCAGTCGGAGCCAAACGATATGGTGCCTTGGCAACAGGTTAGGCACCCCGTATCAAATCAAACTAAACTCAATCTCTCGGTCAGGCGGCACTCTGGGTAAGTCTTCGGGAAACACATCTAGAAAGTCACACAGAACCGGTACATCAGAAAGTTGTGGTGTTAGTGTATCCACATCCATTACATAAGCCAAGTAGGCACTACATCCATGCGTCGTGCACTTTCCCGCCACCGCCATTGAGATTACTTTAGGGATCGTCGTGACCCAATCCCCATAAACCATCACCTTACTCCCATCAGGCGCTGTCAGACGAATCATCTTTTTGCGACACACAATGTTCGCCTTGTAGTCCGCTAAACAATTCATCCCAAGAACCTCATGGAAACCACCTAAGGTCATCACGAACAGTCTAACATGAAATTTATGACCTTGTAGTTCCACATCACAGTCTTCAATAATCTACGAAATCCTGGTAGACTTGCCTATGGCAGTTTCTACATCAAAGGGTGCATCAACACTCCTACTAATAACAGGCAGTTTAGCACAGAAAGCAGTAGAAATAAAACTTTTACTAGCACCAGAATCACATAACATGGAGGAAAAATATTGGTTTACTAGAAGCATACCTGACACGACATCAGGGTTCGTTCTAGCTTCCTTCTGCGTCATCATAAACGCCCTAGCGCTCACCCTCGGTCCTTCTCCTCCAGCTTCTTCACCCAGGAACCCTTAGCCCCCGGCTTTCTACACACAGTCCTTCGCTATGTGACAAGGCTTCCCATATTTGTAGCATAGGTTCGATCCCATCCTACATTCAACGATATGCTATCTTCCACATTTGCCACACTTCTTAGATCCTGCACCAGATGTTTCCATATGACGGTCATCTACCCGGGCATTCTTGTTACTCGTTGAGACACCACCTCGACCAAACCTTTCCCATTCCAATACCGGTCACCACTCCCATTCTTTCTACCTTGAGCCACCACCACCATAGCTCTCTCATCATACAACCTCCCTGCCAAATCCACCGCCGACCTAAACATGCCTCGTCGAGCAACGATCATGTGCCTGTGGATATCTGCTAGCAAGTCCTGATTGTATCTTTTATTCTTTTGTGATAAAGGTGCCACTTGGTCTGGCACCAGCCGTGCCATCTCATTAAAATTCATAGTGTATTGCTCATGAGTCATGGTTCTAGCCTCCAGCTGCAGGAACTCTCTCTCAACTTTGTCCATTTCTCTATGTGGACAAAACTCCACAATCACCAACTTCTTCAATTCGGACCATCTCATCCTCCCAATTGCCCGACTACCCTCGGCTTGAACTATATTGTTCCACCAGCACAGAGCAGAGTCCACAAAAGAGTGGGCAACAAACTTTACCTTCTAATCCTCCCAGCACTGACTGATATTCATAACAACTTCCATTTCTCTCACCCGTCGATGAGCAGCCGCAATAGTGCATGTACCATCAAAGTTAGGGGCTTGCATCGTTGAAACGACCCGTAGTTACAGCCGCGTGCCGCCTCCGACGCTGGCTGTTCTTCCTCCTCCTCTTCTTCATCATGAGACAGAACCTTCTCAGTCTCGCGCTGTCTTCTTTCGCCGTAGGTCTACTTCTTTCCTTCATTTCTCCTTCCCATACAACTTTAATGACTTTAGTCACAACAGACGGTAAGATTGTCTGCATGACCTCATCCACCTCTTCAACCACAACCTCTTTCACCGAGGCCCTTAAGTTTGCACTCTCATCACCACCCTTGAGATGAGGGGTCTCTTGTTCTTCATGGACCACCTTTTCAAATCTGGGTCTTCTTCTCGTGACTCATGGTTCAGCACCACGACCACCACCACGTGAAGCTTTTGAAGATCTACCGCCGGCCATCCACACACGCACTGAAAGATTAAAACACCAACACAGTCATTCAAGGGAACAACATAGTTTATGTGAAGTATAGTAAGTCCCAAATTACAATGGCTAGTTGTGATTAGCTACTTACTTTACTCTTCATACCCCAAGCATTACCTATCCTCAATACATCAGTATTTAAATCTACAAACACACATAAACCACATAACATGCGCACGTACTACCAGTTTATATTACGAAAATACCTGATGGCATGCAGCTACTCAAACTGGCACCCCTTCCCTTTCCGTCCCATTTTCAGTTTAAGTTGACGTTTATTTTGAAATTTTACCCATTTCGCTTAAACTTTGGCACTGATACCAACTTGTAAGGTCGTGTTCCTGGGACGCTTACAGCTAGTAAATCATTGCACATAAAAATTATAACTTTACATTTAACATTCATAAACATTGCAGTAGAACATTAAAATAACTTTTCATTTCCTTATAAATGCTATTTGAAGTTAATACAATGGTTCATTTCAAAACAACGTTCGTTCCCATTACAATGCAAAAACATTAAACAAAAGAATGCCATCCAAAAGAGTTGAGTAGTCACCCCATGCCATCCTCAGCATCATTACCTGCCAACTGGCATAGTATGAAAGGTTGTTACGGGTAGCACAAACTATCCATGCAATGACTTTTATTGTTTAATGTGTTCGTATTATTAGTTCCTTTTTCATGTATTCTATTAAGCTTTCACGAATACTTTGATGTAGTAATTTGTAATCGCCCAATTTCGATGAAATAATATGAAATATTATTTTCTAGGTCATGTTAGCTTGATTTGACTTTTTTTCTCATCAATCACACATTATATTTAATGGTTGTTGTGTGATTACTTTCATTCCGTAACTATTGTTTGATTCTTGAATCTTATTGAGTGAATACGAGTAATTTTTTGATACTTTACAACTTGTATCAATGGTCTAGAGCTTAATAAAGGACTTTGTGGATCGAGAGTTATCATTTGATTAAATTAGTAGATTTTTTATCAAGATTATTCAAAGATGTTTGTGGAGTGTTGTGGATGCATTTTGTGCATTTGTGGATCGATTTTAAATGTGATTTCCAAGGATCTCAGTGTGGTACCCTTCCCGTTCATCACGGAAGGCACTGTGTGTGGGGGATTCCCCAAGTAGATCTACCCATATAACAAGCGGTCACAAAAGAATTAATGACTATGATATAGTATAAGCAGGTCTCAACATAACCACAACATATAGCATCATAATATAGCACAAAATAGTACAGTTTAAACAGAGCATGTTTCATCCCAAAAACAGTAGTAAAAAAGCGACACTTGAACTCACCTTAAAATTCAAGCAAAAAGGGGTCTTTCGTGTGTGGGGAAAAGTCTCAAGTCTAGCACACTATCATTAAGACTTAAGTGTTAGTCCACTAATTCTAGGGTTATAATTAAGTCTTTATGTAAAAAGTTTCTTTTCATAGTAAGTTAGGGGTCCTTAGGAAAGAACACATGATTTATCATGTTAAATCACCTATATAAGTTAGTTTGAGTCTTTTAAATGATTCTTAGTTCAAAAGGTCGGCTTATAGAAGTTTAGTAGAATTTACAGTTTAGTCCTCCAAGTTTTTTAAAATTTACAATTGCTATCCGAGAGTTTGTTTCCATAATATTATTCTTAGACTCATTAAATACTGTAAATAACTTTTTATAAGTTTTTAATGTGCTAAAAATGTTTTACAAGCTCTTCTTAGGTGAAAGTCGACATTTTTAGGTTTAACTCGTTAAAAACTGTTTTCAACTGAAAAACCCCCATTAATCCATTCCTGACCACCTATTCAACAAAGTGAACCAAGTACTTGTTAACCCCTTTTAGAGCCTGGATACTTTTTAAGATGTTTAAAATTCATGTTTTCTTGTTTTTAAGTCATTTTACCACTTTCCGGGTCCCCGAATATAACCAAATTGCTTATAAGTCTATGACATTAATATCATCAGCCATTAACAACTCATTATACCCCCAAAATCATCCAAAACCTACTGAAATATCATGTCTAACTCACGGGTTCGTCAAACAAAAATGGACAAGGTGGAAACTTTGTGATTACACCATTTACATCCATTAAACTAGTGTAAAAACATTATAACCTGAGTTTATTTGTTACCCAAACCCCTTGTAACCATAAAATCAGGTTATTTAGAAAGCTAAAAGACCCATTTTGAGCAGGTTACAAGGTTAGTTACGAATGATTACAGGTTGTGCTAGATGGATGGTGTAATAACACACAAAAAGAGGGTTTTCTAGGTGTAACCGTGTTACACCTATAAATGAATTATATAAGGACTGAGATACTTCAAGAACGTGAAAAGCTCTTTAAGAACAAGGTGATAGCAGCAAGTTTCTGTTAGATATGAAAAGTAAGATTTAGAATGAACAACGAAGACAAACCATGAAATGATCAAACCGGGTGACATGAAGCTTACACTTGGTGTAATCTGTTGTTTGGAGTGTATAGCTAGTCGAGGATAGCCTGGAAACCTTGGACAGAGATGGTGAATCTCGAGCAAGGGTGGAGAAGGTTGAACACTTAGGAACCGTACACCCAAAAGCACACAAAACTTCACTTTTGTGGTTTGAGCTTCGGCCGATGGTATAGTTGTTAGTGTTCATCGAATGTGGCTGAGATTAGAGAGGAAACCATGATAGTGTGGTTGTGTTCTCCAGAGAGAATTTGAAATTAAGAGAAGAGAGACATGGAGTGTATGGGGTGATGTGAAATTTTGCATGAATGGAGAGTGGGTGGAAGGGGTGGTGGTGTAGAAGGGAAAGGATTGGTGGAGAGTGGGGCGGCCGATTTTGGCCTATTGTGGGTCATCAGATTTAAATTTTATGGTAGTTATATTATGTAGTATTGGGTAGTATTTTAGGTGGTAAAGTTTAGTTAGTTGGTCACTCGTTCATGGTCGTACATGCATTAACCGAAAATTAAGTGTGTAGGCACACACGATTTAATTCTTTCAACAATGATTTAAATTTTTGCAAGGGTGACTAAATAACTTTCCCGCGACACTAAGATTTCGCTAACTACCGTTTGATATAGTTAAATTATCACAAACACAAGTTAGAAGGGGTCAAGGTAAGAAGAAATGTGGCAGTAAGTTTGCCCATCCGCATTACCAAATGCGGATGAAAAAAGCCCATCCGCAGTAACCAAATGCGGATGGAAAATGCCTATCCACGTAACAAAATGCAGATGAAAATGCCAATCCGCATTACCAAATGCGGATGACTCATGAGAAAATGTGAATGATGATGTTATCCGCATTTACCAAACGCGGTCAACCTAAGACATCAACTCCAAAAAGGGACATTAAAGACAAGAGTATAAGAATAAATTAGCATGTACGAGAGAATAGTATAAATGATGGTAGCAATAATATTAGTAGAATCAGAAAAGATGCAGGTGGGTAAGATTAGAGCTTTGACCTAGAGGTCGGTTGTCACATTCTCCCCCATTTAGGAAATTTCATCCCAGATTTTTTGCTTCTCCCAGATTCGTACGGGTGGGTTCAAAGAGATGCGGATAACTCTTCCTCATTCATCTTCTCGTTCACAAGTGAATTCAGGTCGTCGCCTAGAATTCCATCCTACTTTGGCGTTTGGTATCCATCTTCGTCTGAGCTTCTTCACTAGTCGGTTAGTGATCTCTATGCGTTCTTCCACGAAGTTCCACTATCGATTATCCTAACTTCCCTCAATGGTATCTCCAAGGTCTTTTCTACCAAGCAATTTTAAGGTTTGACACATGGAAGGTGTTATATATGTACTCAACTCCTATGGCAGCTTTATTTTATATGCCACGAGTCCAACTCTTGCTAGTATCTCAAATGGCCCACGGTTCGGGCTTAGTTTTCCTCTCTTTCCAAACTCACGATACCTTTCCATGGTGCCACTTTCAACAATACCTTGTCACACACTTGAAACACTAAGGTTTTCGTCTTCTGTCAACGTATTTCTTTTGACAATCCCTGACTGCTCTCAAGCGCTCCTTAATTTTAAATATCTTGTGGGTGGCGTCCAACACAATGTCGGGACCTAGTACTTGGCTATCACCAATCTCATTCTAATTCAATGGTGATCGGTATTTCCTACCATATTGGGTCTCATACGGAGCTACCTTTATACTTGTGTGGTAACTATTATTATAGGAGAACTCTACCAAAGGAAGATGATTGTTCCAGTTCGCGCCAAAGTCAATCACGCAAGCTCTTAGCATATCTTCTAGGGTTTGAATAGTTCTTTTGCTCTGTCCATCAGTTTGTGGGTGGTATGCAGTGCTTAAGTCTAAGCGGGTTCCTAACGCTTGCTCGAGTGATTTCCAGAAACGTGAAGCGAAACGGCTATCACGGTCGGAGATGATTGACAAAGGCCACCATGCCTGGTCACTATTTCATCAATATACAACTGAGCCAGTTTTGTTAGATCGTAGTCTTCCCTAATCGGCAAGAAGTGTGTTGATTTGTTTAACCTGTCCACTATTACCCAAATGGCGTCATGGCATCTAAAGGTTCTGGGTAGCTTTTTGATGAAAGCCATTATGACGTTATCCCATTTCCATTCTGGGATTTCGGGCTGTTGTAATGTCCCTGATGGTTTCTAGTTTTCAGCATTCACCGTGGCACACATCAAACACTTGCTCACATAAATGGCGATGGATTTCTTGATCCCAGGCCACCAGAAAAGGGCCTTTTGATCATGGAACATCTTGTCACTTCCACGGTGAATCGAGTACCTAGACTTGTGGGTTTTGTCGAGGATCACCTCTCTAATCCCCCCATGCTTTGGTACCCACGTTCTCCTTTCACATTTATATGTACCATCGTTGTTCGGCTCCAATCGCTTCTCCATTCCTATCAACATTTCCCCTGCTAGCTTATCCTCCTTTAGTGCTTCACTTTGTCCTCTCTTTACTCTTGCGATAAGGTCGGTGTACACACTCATCTTAAGGCACGGACGCATAAGGTTTTTCCCTTTCTTTTCGGCTCAAGGCATCGCCCACTACATTGGCCTTACCAGGATAGTAGCGTATCTCGCATTCGTAGTCACTCAGTAACTCGACACATCTTTGTTGGCGCATGTTGAGCATCTTTTGATCCAAACTATGCTGCTGCAAACTCTATGGTCAGTGTAAATAATGCACTTTGTGCCATAGAGCTAATGTCTCCATATTTTAAATGCAAACACCACGACACGCAATTCTAAATCATGCGTTGTGTAGTTCTTCTCATGATCGTTTAGCAGTCTTGATTCATAAGCGATTACTTTGTTGCGTTGCATTAGCACGCATCGTAGTCCTTGGCGTGAAGCTTCACAATAGACCATGAAGTCCTCAACTCCTTCTCGGAGAGCAAGGATAGGTGTAATACAAAACTTTTCCTTGAGAATTTTGAACACTTCATTATGCTCTCATTCCCACACAAAGGTCGTGTTCTTCTTTGACACAGCAGTCAATGGTTGCATAATGCGCGAGAAGTCTTTGATAAACCATTGGTAGTATCCAGCCAATCCAAGGAATTGAAAAATCTCAGTGGGAGTTTGAGGAATTCTCCAGTCCTTAATCGCCTCAATTTAGATGGGTCAACTTGAATCCCCTTCTCATTTACCACATGCCCTAAAAATTGGATTCTCGCATCCAAAATTCACATTTGGAGAACTTGGCATATAATTGTTTGTTTTTAAGCAACTTAAGAATTAACCTAAGGTCTTTCTCGTGCTCCAGTTTAATACGGGAGTAGATCAAGATGTTATCAATAAACACGATCACCAACTTCTCAAGATATGGGCGACATACACGCTTCATGAGATCCATCAATTCCGCTAGTGCGTTAGTTAGTCCAAAGGGCATGACTAGATACTCATATTGTTCGTATCGTCCTGAACGCCGTTTTGGGTATGCTTTTTCCTTATCTTCAGCTGATGGTATTGTGATCTTAGATCTATTTTAGAAAAGTAGCTAGCTCCATGCAATTGATCGAATAGGTCTTCAATCCTTGGAAGAAGATAACGATTCTTTATCGTCAGCTTGTTCAGCTCCCGTAATCAATGCACATCCATAGAGTTCCACCATTCTTCATCATAAATAGGACCGTTGCACCCCATGGAGAAACACTCAATCGAATAAATTCCTTGTCGAGTAGTTCTTGGATCTATAGCATTAGCTCTTTCATCTCGGGAGGGGCGAGCCGATATGGTGCCTTGGCTACTTGTGCAGCACCGGGCAGTAGGTCAATCTGAAACTCGACTTGTTGGTTCGGAGGGAGTCTCGGTAGATCTTCGGGAAACACATCTGGATATTCAGAAACTACTAGAATATCCTGAATCTTCTTCTCCTCCTCTTCTTTCATTACGTAAACCATGAAAGCTGGACATCCCTATTCAAGGCTCTTGGTAGCTTTCAGAAGGGATATCATAGGGCATAACGTGTCACTTCCTTCCCACAAAACACTAGTACTTTCCCGTCACTCAATGATATCCTAAGCAGGTGTTCCTCACAGATGATTCGACTCTATGCTTAGCTAACCAATCCATACCAACAACCACATCGAATCCATCTAGCTTAATAGGCATCAAATTTATCTTAAATGTGTTACCTTTTAGATTCATTGAACAGTCCTTGATGACTTCATTAGTTTCTATAATGTTACCATCGGCTAGTTCTACGGTAAACGGATCAGTTAGGATACACACATTCAAGTCAATCAAAGGCCTAAAAGCACTAGTGAGAAAACTAGCAGTTGCTCCAGTATCAAAGAGTACAGTAGCAGGATGGTTGTTTATAAGGAACATACCATTGACCACATCGTGTTCCTTGCTAGCATCAGCTGGTCCAATCACAAAAACTTGTCCCTAGCTTGTTGTTAGTTCTCACATCCTTGTCCCTTGCCAGATTGGGGCACTTGTTCCTCAAGTGCCTGGGTCTCAACATTCATAACAACGCTTACCAGGCATGAAAGTGCAATCCGTGACCAAGTGGCAGGTTCGTTTGCACCTAAAACAAGGCATTGGGTTGCACTCGCCTTGATGGTGCAATTTGCACTTGTTGCAAACAGGGTTTGTTCCTACATACAGCCTTTGTGCCCTTTCACCTTGATCGTCATGTCTCATACCTTCACTTGCTTTCCTGCTTGAACCACTGTTGCTACCCATCACCTTCTTGTCCTCAACCCAATTTCTCTTCCTTTCCTCAGCTCTTCCCTGCTCTGTCCATCCAACCCTAATCAGGTTGTCTGTTAAGCTGCTAGTAAGATCCACCACGTATTGTGTGGTCGTTGGCTTGGAAGATCGAACCATTCCTCAAACCTTAGGATGAACCCCAGATAAATCGGGCTACCCCTTGGCTTCTGGTGTCACCACGTAGGGCACCAGTCTGGACAGGGCTAGGAACCGGTTGATGTACTTGGTGTGGTTTGGCCCTTTCATCTCTAGGCCTAAGAACTCAAATTCTGGTTTCTCCAACTGCTGGATCGAACATTACTTGTTGATTATCAATTCTCTAAACTCAGCCCAACTCATACGGCAAGTAGCTTCTTCTCGGGTTGAATGATGGTTTTCCACTATTCAAGCGCTAATCCTTTTAGACTTTGGGAGGCAAATCGTACCATGTGCTCCATCTTGCACTCGCTTATGTCCAGTACCGCCTCAATCTCGTCCATCGAGTGGTAAGTCTCGATAGCACCCTCAGTGCCATAGAAATCTTTGGGTTTGCAAGCCATAAACATCTTGTATGAGCACCCTGTCTGGATTCCATGGGTATCCTCCTAGTGATCTTCCCCGTTTGTAGTGGCATTGTCCCGATGCGCATTGATCTGGGGAATGATGGTGGGAATGGCGTTAGCGATTTGTTGCGCCATAATGTTTGCGATTCTTTCGTTGCTTCCGGGTATTGATTACTAGTGGGGTTGGTGGTCGATTTCCTTCTCGTCTAGGCTCCTCGCGGGGGCCTCTGCCTGTTCCTCTCTTACCCACACGGGCTCCTCTTCTTGGTGGCGTTCTAATTTCAAGACAAGCAACTCATTTAGCATCAAATAATAGGTTTTGGTTACCCTATCACAATTGATTGCCCCAATGGTCACACCAACAATTGCACAAAAATCATAGTATAGGAACAACACGCCACAATAGATAGTTTCATTAAGCATGGTTAGGGAGTTTATTCCCAAACAACCAAATTCTTTCCCTCAAGCTTGTGGAGTTACGAACTCCATACTAATCACCCTGCAAGGATAGCAATAGTTTCTTAAACAACCATAAGTTCATCTATCATAGAGATTAAAATAAGTATTCTCATGTTCACAACTTGGAAGGTACCATTACCCCTACAAATATAATAATAATAATAGTATATGTTATACTAGAAATTGTTTCCTTCAATTGTCTCAAACACAGATAATCCACTTTCCCAATAGGCCCTCACATCCACTTTTTTTCAACTATCCTACCCACCCTACATTCTTTTTTTTCTACTTTGCTCCATCGTTGTACCCCATATGAGGCCATCATGGCCTAAAATTGGGCAGATTATGAGGTCCAAGTGGTGTGCTGAAGAGTCAGCTACTGAAGGCGAACGATCTACCAAATCTCGTCGAGTGTAGCGTCGGAGGGACTTGCATCACTTGCCCTGCGGCTAGACTGGGAGTAGTTGTCACCAGCTAGTACTCTAGGGCCGTCATACATGTTGTGCCTAGGAGCCATCCGGTGCTCGTCATAATCCCAATGGTGTTGGAGTGGGTCAAATGGTTGTGGGGCTGGAATCGGTCTCCTAACTAGTGGAGGTGGCGGAGGAGGCATCCTGAAAGAAACTGAAGTTCCAGGCCTAACGTTTTTTTCGTGCACCCTGTCCACGATAGGAGGGATAGGGAGTGAGCGGGTGCGACGACATGCAGTGAGTTGGAGTGCGTCCGGCTCCTGGCTGGGGACAATGAAGTGGAGTCTTCTCATGGCTCCAAGTCGTCCAGAGTCACAGATAAAACCCAGGGTGTTCACTCCTCTTTAGGTAAGCCTCATATTCAGTCCGAAGAGTGATCCTTAACCTGCCCCGATCGAAGTGGTCTCGTGGACAAGGAGAGCTGGTGCGGTACCTTTTCCAGCCATAGTCTCGGATAACCTGTAAAATCATCATGAATAATTTAGTTTCTCATAGCTTATGATAGTAATAGTACGAATAGTAGTAGTACTTGTAGTAATGATGGCACTAGTATCAATTATCAATAGCGTCCATAATAGTATTAGACATCATAGTCTTATTTAACAACAACCAATAAAAAGGTTCTTTTAATAAAACGCTTAGACTACACAAAGAAAATTTTAGAAATCATAATTTTTTAAATAGAGAAGGGTCCAAACACGACCTAAGGTCCATGCTGGAATTTACGTGTTCGATAAATTCATGATTACGTTGAACAAGTGTAATCATCAATTACCTAACCCGTATCCCAACACTTTCCATAAGGGTGGTCCTAAGGTATCAGGGTCATAGTCTAGGGTCCAAAATGGTATCCCCATTTCTCTACAACCTTTGGCTCTCATACCAATCTATCACACCCCGAGCCCAGATAGGGTGGGACATCATAGACTAGCATTACATAAGGCAGCAGAAACAAACCATCAAAAGAGCACAAAAGGAGAGAACATCACATGGAATTTAAAAAATATAAAAACCAACCTGGGCTAGAAACAGATCTAACCCTCAAATTAGATTGTACATCCAACATCGAAACATAAGTATAACTTAATAATAATTAAAAATTGTTCAGAAAGTTTAAAAGAAAATCACACAAGCCAATGCCATGGTAACGGTGCTAGGTCAAGGTCTGAACAATAGCTAGAGTCCCATCATGATTACCTCAAACATGTTCAAAAAGAATTTATGTCAACTAAAAGTTGGTGAATACAAGTGCTTGAAGTTTAAAAACAAGGATTCATTAGAATCCACACTTTATTAAAAGTCATAGTATCATTGTTGTGGGGATCACAATCAACCCTCCGGTCAGCCCCAGCTAGCCTCTTCAAAACTTATGTTACCGGTAAAATCCCCTTGGGGAGAACTGAGCCTCAAACTAGTGGACCGTACCTGCTCGATGGTCCACCATAATATCTTATAAAACCTCTTACATGCCACATAAGACCCCGTAGGATCTCAGTGTGGTACCCTCCCATTCATCACGGAAGGCACTGTGTGTGGGGGATTCCCCAAGTAGATCTACCCAGATAAACAAGCGATTACAAAAGAATTAATGACTATGATACAAGTATCAGCATGTCTCAACATAACCACAACATGTAGCATTATAATATACACAAAAATAGTATAGTTTAAACAAAGCATGCTACATCCCAAAAACAGTACTAAAAAGGGAACACTTGAAATCATCCATTATATACCCAAAAATCATCCAAAACCTAGTGAAATATCATGTCTAACTCATGAGTTCTAACCTAGTGTAAAAACATTATAACTTGAGTTTATTTATTTCCCAAACCCCTTGTAACCTTCAAATCAGGTTATTAAGAAAGTTAAAAGACCATTTTGAGCAGGTTAGAAGGTTAGTTATGAAATATTACACGTTGTGCTATATGGATGGTGTAATAACACCCAAAAAGAGGGTTTTCTAGGTGTAAACCGTGTTACACCTATAGAATGACTATGTAACGAGTGAGATACCTTCAAGAACGTGAAAAGAACTTTAGGAACAAGGTGATAGCAGCAAGTACTGTTAGGTATGAAAATAGTAAGATTTAGAATTGACAACGAGAGACAAACACATGAAATGATCAAACCGGGTGACATGAAGCTTACACTTAGTGTAATCCGTGGTTTGGAGAGTGTAGCTAGTCGAGGATAGCCGGGAAACCCTTGGACAGATATGGTGAGTCTCGAGTAAGGCTGGAGAAGGTTGAACTCTTAGGAACCGTACACCCAAAAGGACACAAAACTTCACTTTTGTGGTTTGAGCTTCGGCCGATGGCAGAGTTGTTAGTGTTCTTCGAATGTGGCTGAGATATGATGTGTAGTGTTGCATGAATGGAGAGTGGGTGGAAGGGGTGGTGGTGTAGAAGGGAAAGGATGGTGGAGAGTGGGGCGGCCGATTTTGGCCTCTTGTGCGTCATGAGATTTAAATTTTATGGTAATTAATATTATGTAGTATTGGGTAGTATTTTAGGTGGTAAAGTTTAGTTAGTTGGTCACTCGTGCATGGTCGTACATGCATTAACCTAAAATTAAGTGTGTTGGCACACACAATTTAATTGTTTCAATAATGATTTAATTTTTTTCAAGGGTGACTAAATAACTTTCCCGGAACACTAAGATTTCGCTAACTACCATTTGATATAGTTAAATCATCACAAACACAAATCGGAAGGGGTCAAGGTAAGATGAAATGTGGCGGAAAGTTTGCCCATCCGCATTACCAAATGCGGATGAAAAAATCCCATCCGCAATAACCAAATTTGGATGGAAAATGCAGATCCGCATTACCCAAATGTGGATGACTTTGGAGAAAATGCAGATGATGATATTCATCTGTATTTACCAAATGTGGTCAACCTAAGGCATCAACTCCAAAAAGGGTCATTAAAGACTAGAGTATAAGAATAAATTAGCATGTAGGAGAGAATAGTATAAATAATAGTAGCAATAATATTAGTAAAAGCGGAAAAGATGTAGGTCGGTAAAGTTAGAGCTTTGACCTAGAGGTCGGTTATCACATTCTCCCACCATTTAGGAAATTTCATCCCAAAATTTTAGCTTCGCCAAGATTCGGTACAGGTGGATTCGAAGAGATGCGGATAACTCTTCCTCATTTCATCTTCTAGTTCCCAAGTTAATTCAGGTCCTCGCCTAGAATTCGATCTTACTTTGACCTTGGGTATGTGTCTTTGTCTGAGCTTCATGACTAGTAGGTCAGTGATATCTATGGGTTCTTCCATGAAGTTCAACTTATCAGTTATCCTAACTTCCCTCAATGGTATCTGCAAGGTCTTGTCCACCAAGCACTTTTTAAGGTTTGACACATGGAAGGTGTCATGTATGTAACTCAACTCTTGTAGTAGCTTTAATTTTTATGCCACGAGTCCAGCTCTTGCTAGTATCTCGAATGGCCCAATGATTAGGCTTAGTTTTCCTCTCTTTTCAAACCTCACGGTACCTTTCCATGGTGCCACTTTCAACATACCTTGTCACCCACTTAAAACCCTAAGGGTTTTCGTCTTTTGGATGGAAAAAATCCCATCCGCAATAACCAATTTTGGATGGAAAATGCAGATCCACATTAACAAAATGCGGATGAAAATGCCCATCCGCATTACCCAAATGCGGATGACTTTGGAGAAAATGCGGATGATGATATTCATCCGCATTTACCAAATGTGGTCAACCTAAGGCATCAACTCCAAAAAGGGTCATTAAAGACTAGAGTATAAGAATAAATTAACAAAATGCGGATGAAATGTAGCAATGATATTAGTAAAAGCGGAAAAGATGTAGGTCGGTAAAGTTAGTGCTTTGACCTAGAGGTCGGTTGTCACATTCTCCCACCGTTAGGAAATTTCATCCCAAAATTTTAGCTTCGCCAAGATTCGGTACAGGTGGATTCGAAGATATGCGGATAAATCTTCCTTATTTCATCTTCTCGTTCCCATGTTAATTCAGGTCCTCACCTAGAATTCGATCTTACTTTGACCTTGGGTATGTGTCTTCATCTGAGCTTCATGAATAGTAGGTCAGTGATATCTATGGGTTCTTCCAAGAAGTTCAACTTATCAGTTATCCTAACTTCCCTTAATGGTATCTCCAAGGTCTTGTCCACCGAGCACTTTTTAAAGTTTGACACATGGAAGGTGTCATGTATGTAACTCAACTCCTGTGGTAGCTTTAATTTTTATGCCACGAGTCCAGCTCTTGCTAGTATCTCGAATGGCCCAATGTTCAGGCTTAGTTTTCCTCTCTTTCCAAACCTCACGGTACCTTTCCATGGTGCCACTTTCAACATACCTTGTCACCCACTTAAAACCATAAGGGTTTTGGTCTTTTGTTAGCGTATTTCTTTTGACAATCCCTGGCTGCTCTCAAGCGCTCCTTAATTTTAAATATCTTATCGGTAGTTTCCAACACGATGTCGGCACCCGGTACTTGGCCGCCACCAATCTCATTCCATTTTAATTGTGATAGAATGAAATAAGAATAAATCTAATATTCTTGGTTGTGTTAACTTGATATGACTTATTTTTCATCATTCCAATATTGAGTTTCATGTTTGGCGTGTGATTACTTCAAATGTGTAACAGTTGTTTCGTTCTTGCTTCTTATTGAGTGAAAACGAGTGGGTTTTTGATACTTTAAAACTTGTATCCACGGTTTACAACTTAATAAAGGATTTCGTGTATCGAAAGCCATCATTTGCATTGAATTTAGTAGATTTGCAAGCAACGGCGTTCAGAGATGGGTGTGGTGTGTTGTTGATGCATTTTTTGTAGAAGTGGATAGATTTTAAAGGTGACTTGTTTGTTTTCATTTTTTGCTTGGATTTCTATTTGAAAGTAGATACTATGTTCCCTTTGTTGTTGTTTAGTTTGATTTCATTGATCTTGCCATCAAATTTGATTAGATTAGTTTAAGAGGGTATTTAAAATGCTTGAGAATTGAAATGGCATAGTATGTAAGGTTGTTACCGTTAGCACAAACTATCCATGCGATGACTTTTATTGTTTAATGTGTTCGTATTATTAGTTCCTTTTTCATGTATTCACTTAACTTTTGATGAATACTTTGATGCACAAATCTATAATTGCCCAATTTCAATTGTAATAATATGAAATCTTATTTTCTAGGTTGTGTTACCTTGATTTTACTTTCTTTCTCATCAATCACACATTATGTTTAATGGTTGACGTGTGATTACTTTCATTACATAACTATAGTTTCATTCTCGCTTCTTATTGAGTGAATACGAGTAGTTTTTTTTGATAATTTACAACTTGTATCCATGATTTTTTAGCAAGATTGTTCAAAGACGGTTGTGGAGTGTTATGGATGCATTTTGTACACGAGTGGATCGATTTCAAAGATGATTTGTTTATTTTCATGTTTGGTTTTGGTTTTTATATAAAACTAGATACAATGTTCCCTTTGTGGTTGTTTAATTTGATTTCATTATACATTACAATCTAATTTCATTAGACTAGTTTAGGAGGGTGTTTAGATGGCTTGAGATTGAAATGATATATTATTAAAGTATTTTACAGTTAGCATAAACTATTCATGCGAGAACTATTATTGTTTAATGTTTTTGTATAAGTAGTTCCTTTTTCATGTATTCAATTAAGCTTTTATGAATGTGTTGATGCACAAATAAATAATGACTCAATTTCTAATGAAATAAGAAGAAATCTTACATTCTTGGTTGTGTTACTTTGATATGACTTATTTTTCATCAATCTAACAATGAGTTTCATGTTTGATGTGGGATTACCTCCATTCTGTAGCTGCAGTTTGATTCTTGCTTCTTATTGCATGAATACAAGTGGGTTTTTGATACTTTACGACTTGTATCCATGGTTTACAGCTTAGTAAAGGATTTCATGGATCAAAAATTATCATTTGGATTGAATTTATTAGATTTGCAAGCAAGGGTGTTTAGAGATGGTCGTGGAGTGTTGTTGATGTATTTTGTGCAGGAGTGGATCGACTTTAAAGGTGATTTTTTATTTTCATGTTCTGCATTGGTTTCTATTTAAAAGTAGAAAGTATGTTCTCTTTGTGGTTATTAAGTTTGATTTCATTGATCTTACTATCGAATTTGATTAGATTAGTTTAGGAAGGTGTTGAGAAATCTTGAGAATCAAAACGACATAGTATGAAAGGTTGTTATGGGTAACAAAAACAATCCAGGTGAGAACTATTATTGCTTAATGTTTTTGTATAGCTAGTTCCTTTTTCATATATTCTATTAAGTTTTCATGAATACTTAGATACACAAATATATAATTGTTCAATTTCAATTGAAATAGTGATAATTCTTATGTTTTTTATCGTACTACCTTCATTTGACTTAGTTTTCATCTTTTAGACATTTAGTTTCTTCATGTGATGTGTGATTAATTTCAATCCATGACTATAAGATGATTCAAACATCTTATTGAGTGAATACGTGTGGTTTTTGATACTTTACAACTTGTGCCGATGGAGTGAATTTAGTAGATTTGTGAGCACGAGTGTTCAGAGATGGTTGCTTCTTATTGAGCAAATAAGTGTGGTCTTTTATACTTTAAAACTTTTATCGATGGTCAAGAGCTTAATAAAGGATTTCGTGGACCGAAAGTTATCATTTGGAGTGAATTTAGTTGATTTGGAGTATTGTGGATGCATTTTGTGTAGGAGTGGATCGATTTCAAAGGTGATTTGTTTATTTTCATGTTCCACTTTGGTTTCTATTTGAAAGTGCATAATATGTCCCCTTTATGGTTGTTTAGTTTGATTTCATTGATCATTACCATTGAATTTGATTAGATTAGTTTAGGAGGGTGTTTAGAAGGCTTGAGAATCGAAATAGCATAGTATCAAAGGTTCATACGAGTAGCAAAAACTATCCATCTAAGATCTATTATTTCTTATTATTTTTGTATATCTACTTCCTTTTTCATGTATTCTATTAAGCGTTCACGAATACTTTGATAAAGAAATATATAATCGCCCAATTTCAATTCAAATAATGAGAAATTTTATCTTTTTGGTCCTCTTACCTTCATTTAACTTTGTTTTCATCTATTAGACATTGAGTTTAATGTTTGATGTTTGATTACTTTCAATCAATAACTATAGCTTTGTAAATAATATTTGAAGAGGCTGAAGCAACCAAAGTCTTTCTGCATGCATGCTGCACAAGTACTGAAGAAGAATGCTTCAGAAGTTTCACACAAGCAACGGAAATATTATAAGTGTGAAATCTTCTAAAGCCAAGACCAATATCTTCCAAAGCCAAAGATGAAGTCTTCCAAAGCTTCGGAGACAAAGTATTCCGAAGCTTAACTCTTGAAGCAGATTTCTTCCGAAGACTTTTAACAACATGGTTTATCTGATGTACTTTTCCATGAAGCTGGAACCCTTTCCACGGCAACACTGTAAAGTCACCAACATACATGAGTTGGTGAAAAGGTCCATGCTTTTGGTAACTGTACATTGAGGTCTTGAGTCTATAACTTTCTACGTAATGTACTTTATCCTTTTTTTTGTAATAGATAAGGATGTGAGCTATGGCATGTCATAGTCACAAAGTCAAAAAGGCAATCTACATTTTTGACTCTACAATTGATTTTGTGTTGTGTCTAGTCAATTGTATCAGGCTGGCTTTCATAGTATGGCCGGCTGTACGATGTAGTATAAGTATCTCATGTTCTTGTAACTTTATCTTTATGCTTTGTAACACTTGTAATAAAACATTGAGAAATCAATATACTGCAACCTTGTAAACCATCTCCTGGTGTATCTTGTTCTCTTGTTCTATCTCTTAACTACTTGTGTTCTTAGTGTCTTTACTTGGGATTAATCCAGTTCACTATTTCATTATGTTTAGTTACTCTCCTCTTTTTGTTGTTGTGTTGTATTTGACCACCCTTCAACGGTCCTGCATTTGGTATCAGAGCTTTCCAGGCTCTTGATATAAAATCTCACCATCTTAAGATCCCTCACACACACAAATACTTAACTTATCAAATGGCAACCATTTCAAAAACTGATATGGAAACTGGAACCAGGAACAAGTCCCCACTATCACTCTTGATGGCTTTGATACCTGGTGTCTGAGAATGGAATGCTTCATCAGGTTTCTAGACTCAACAATGTGGGAGTCTGTTGAGAATGGACCTTAAATACCAAGAACCCCTTCTGCTACTGGTGGTGGTATGATCCCTAAGGATGTGGCAAACTACTCTCATAAAGACAAGAAGATAGCATAGATTGACAGAAAAGCCATGATAGCCCTTCATACTACTGTTCCAAACTCTATATATAGAGGTTTCAAGAAATTAAAAATAGCTAAAAACAGTTGTGGGATGCAGTGAAACTAATGTGTGAGGGTTCCTCTGAAGCTAAGGAGAACAAAAAGGATCTCCTGAAGCAGCAGTTTGAAAACTTCACCTTCAAAGCAGGTGAAACCATGACTCAGCAATACTTGAGCTACGTTCAGATTATGGATACCCTTGTGGATGGAGGAGTTCCTCTTGAGAATAGAGACATTGTAAGGAAGTTCATGTCCTCACTTCTAAGGCAGTGGACACACTACTGTGTGGTGATCAAGAGGACTAAGAATCTCAAAACTCTCACTCTGATAGAGTTATATGAGATTCTTAGTGGCTACTAGATAGAGATGAACATACAAGGTTAATCTGGCAACTCCAACAATCAAATGTGTTCAGCCCTTCATTTGGTTGAAAGGGATAGCATAGAACCCTAACATCGTCTCATATGCTACCCTGACAACACACCAAAGGGTCCTTTCATAACCTTCCCTGAGACACTAAGGGAGAACTACACCCAAGGAAGCCCCTTCCAAGAGGCAAGTTCTTCTCAAGCCTTTGTGTCTTCTCATGAAAGTTGTGGCAGCTTTCTTTTCACCTTTGAAGACCTGGACTGAATCCATCCGGATGATCTGGAGAACATGGAAATAGTCCAGCAGATGGCTCTTCTCACTCACAGAGCCAAGAAGTTCTAAAAGCAAAGTCAATTGTTACAACTATAACCTGATGGGCCATATGGCCAGGGAGTGTAAGGCACCAAGAACAAATGGTAGCCAAGCACAATCCATACCAAATTACACTGATAAAGTTTCCTAGAATAAGAAGCCAAAGCCATAGGCTGCTATTACTCTTGAAGAAGGAGGCTTTGACTAGAGCTTTCAGGTGGAAGATGCTTCTCCAAACCAAGCACGGATGGCAGATCATGATGAAGCCAAGGTATTGGAATATCTCTGTACTCCTCAATGAATTGCTAAAGTTAATAGATATAGGTCCTACAACTTGGAAATGAGATCTGATCTTCAGTCCTTAAACATTTTAAATGCTGATTTTAGAAAGTCTTGAAATGATTATAAACTGAGGATAGAGAACTTAGAGACAACTATTTCAGTTCTAAAACATGAGCATAGAGACTTTAGGACTCAGATCAAGGATCTGATAACTAAGATGACTGAGTGCTAGGCAGAGCTTGTGATCAGCAAAGCCAGGGCAAACAAGTGTGTTCTTGAAGAAGAGACCTTCAAGAACATGATATCCTCATCGTTGCATAACAAAGTGTGCTATCAAACAAGCAGGGACAAGGGTCAAATGAGATAACTCCTCCACACACAATCATGTATGTAAGATCACCTAGGTGTGGAACTTGTGAAGATAAACTTCCTCTCATAGATCCTTTGAGTGAAGATGATAAAGAAGTGATAGTGAAGAATTCCTCTGAGAAGACTGAAGAGGAGGATTCGAAGAAGGGCCAGTATCCTTCGGAGGAGAAAAAGAAGAATGTGATGACCAAGTCAATAAGGAAGAACTTGATGAGAAAAAGCAAAAGAAAAGCTAGGAAGGCTCAAGAGATCAAGGTTACTTTTGACCCCAATCAGAAACAAGTTTTTATCTCTACAGGGTTAGAAGTGGTAAAGACTAAAGACATCAACCTCAACTCTTCTGCTAAGAGTTTTGGTTCATGTTCAAAACATCTCAATACCAAGAAGAAGACTAATCTGCTGTGTACCACTGCTACCCAGCCTAGACCATCAAATTCCAAGAACAATCCTCAACCCAAAAGGACTGTCACAACATCAACAAAGATGAGGATGGAGAAAGGATGTGACCAAAGTCAGTCTTGTTTCCAGAAGGATCTTGGGAAGAAGAAATGGAGTGTGTTATGTGTGAAAGTACTACTCATCTTGCTAAAGATTGTCCATACAATCCTAAGGGTACTCTTCACCTGATCAAACCAACGACTTCCTAGAGTTCTAAGAAGATTCAAGCTTCGGAAGGAAAATATGTTTCCTTCGGAAGCTCCTAATATAAGAAGAAGGCAAGTGGAAAATTGCCTTCGGATGAAAAGTTGGTCTCAGAAGGAAGGAATACTTCCGAAGTACTAAAGTCTGCTGCAATGTTTGCAGAATCTTCCAAAGGTTCAGTTATCATAACTTTCGAAGTTCAAAAGCTTCCGAAGTACTAACATGCTCTTAACAGAGCGTGAGTGTATTGTTCTCAAGCTCGGGGTGGTCATTCCTCATGAGCATATTCTGCTTAGAGCCCCCAGGAAAGGGAACATGTACCAGATGGATCTGTAAGAAACAACTCCCTCTCGAGAAGTTTTGTGCTTTCTATATAAAGCAAATAGTGATGAGTATTTCCTATGGCATAAAAGAATGTGCCATGTAAACTTTAAGAATATGAATAAATTGATTAAGAATTATTTCGTAACTGGAATGCCAAAGAAAGAGTTCACAAGTGATGACCATTGTGTTGCATGTCTGAAAGGGAAGCAACATAAGGTATCTCACAACCCTAAGGAGAGGAACTCCATCACTACACCCCTACACTTGTTACATACGGATCTCTTTGGCCCTACTAGTGTAATGGGTCTAGGAAGGACCTTATATTGCTTAATGATCACACATGACTTTACAAGATTCACTTGGGTGTTTTGCCTTTGAACTAAGGATAAGACTCCTGAGATTCTGAAGAATTTCATCTTAAAGATTTAGAATCCATCTGATCACAAGGTTAAAATCATAAGATATGATTAGGGAACTGAATTCAAGAACCAAATCCTTGATGCATTTTGTGATGAAAAAGGCATTACAAGACAATATAGTGCTCCCAGGACTCCTCAGTAGAATGGTGTTGCTAAGAGTAGAAACATGACACTGATTGAAGCTACAAGAACCATGTTGTCTGACTCTAAGCTGCCCATCACCTTTTGGGCAGAGGCAGTCAACACTACCTGCTTTATGCAGAACAGAGTTTTAGTGGTTAAGACTCATGGCAAGAGTCCTTATGAACTTTGGCACAAGAGGAAACCTTTCATTGGTTTTCTCAGGTCATTTGGTTGTCCTTGCACCATCTTCAGTACCAAAGATCAAATTGCCAAATTTGTTGAGAAATCAAACAATGGATCCTTTATTGGATACTCTTCCCAATCTTAGGCTTACAGAGTATACAATCTTAGAACTAGAATTGTTGAGGAGTCGGCCAATGTGAGTTTCAATGAACACACACCTTGTGTGGTTGGTTCTAGTCCTGACTAGCTTCTTGATCTTGATTAGTTACCAACTATTTCGACAAATCTTCTGAGACTGTTTCAAGATCTATAGAAAACTTAAATACACGTGATATTGATCCAATATTTGAGCTAAGAAGACCTTAAAGTAACATATCTTCGGCTCCATTTGGGTCTACTTCTGTAAATGAGGTTTCTATCATCACCACAATGACACACTCAGCTGACACATCTAGCATGCCTTCAAATTACAGCTCAGAGGCTCCATAACCACATAAAGATAACTCAAATGCAGAAGACAATAATGGTAGTGGTGATAGTGATCAAGACTTTCTTGATACTCATAACAACTCCACACATGACAACATCAATGATGTCACACACTCCTTAGATTAAGTCTCTCTTGATAAGTGTGCTGATGTGGTGGGAGAAACATCTATGCCAGATCTAAATTTCTCAAATTTAGATCTTGCTCAGCAACTTGCTGTGATCCCTCAGCTAAGGATCCACAAGTCTCACCTCGCCACTAACATCATTGGAGATGTTGTCATAGGGGTAAGAACAAGAGGACAAACCCATGAAGCAAATGTTTGTCTTCATTCTTGTTTCTTATCCCATATAGAGCCAAAGAAAGTTGATGAGGCTATAAAGGATGGAAGTTGGGTTGAAGCTTTGCAAGAGGAGCTACTTCAATTCAAAATATAGAAAGATTGGAACCTTTGTCCTCTTCTTCATGGGAAGACTACCATTGGAAGCAAATGGTTGTTTAGGAATAAGAAGGATGATAAAGGGTTTATCATCAAGAACAAAGCTAGACTAGTTGTTCAAGGATACACACAAGAAGAAGGAATTGACTACACTAATGTCTTTGCTCCTATAGCAAGACTAAAGCTGTAAGGATATTTCTGGCATTTGCTACATCCAAGAACGTCAAGGTCTTTCAACTTGATGTGAAGTGCGCTTTTCTCTATGGAGTGATTGATGAAGAGGTGTATGTCAAACAACCACATGGTTTTGTAGATCCTGATCATCCTGATTATGTCTATAAGCTTGAGAAAGCTCTCTATGGGCTGTATCAAGCACCCAGGAAGTGGTGTGAGACTCTATCTCAGTATCTTTGCAAACATGGATACATGAGAGGTGCTATAGATGGAACTATCTTTATCAAAGGGCAGGGAAATGACATATTGCTAGTTCAAGTGTATATGGATGACATCATCTTTGGTTTAACTAATCCAAAGCTCTACAAAGAATTTGAGAAGTTGATGAAGGACGGATTTGAAATGAGTGCCATGGGGGAACTCAATTTCTTTCTAGGAATACAAGTGAAGCAACTTGAAGATGGCATCTTCATAAGTAAATCAAACTATGTTCAAGACATACTCAAGAGGTTCAACATGACTGATTGTAAGATTACTAAGACACCCATAGCCACAAACCACTCCTTTGGACGAGATCTTGTGGGGGACTATGTAGATGAACACTTATACAGGGCTATGATTTGGTCTCTTATGTATCTTACAGCTAGCAGGCCTGATATTATGTTTGCCACTTGCATCTGTGCAAGATATCAAGCCAACCATAGGAGGTCTCACCTTATCACTGTCAAAAAGATTCTAAGATATCTTAAAGGTGCTTCAACACTTGGTCTGTGGTATCCTGAGAATCATGACTTCAATCTGTATGCTTATACACATAGTGATTATGGTGGTGGCAACATGACTGCAAAATCTACAGCTGGGGAATGTCAGTTTCTTGCTGAAGTGCTTTGGATTCAGAATCAAATGTTGGACTATAGGTTAACTTCAAGAAGATTCCCATTCACATAGACAATAATAGTGCAATCTCAATCATAAAGAATCCTGTGCAGCACTCAAGGACCAAATACATTAACATGAGGTATCATTTAATAAGAGATAATTATGAAAGGGATTAATTAAACTAGTCAGAGTTCACAAAGATGAACAATATGCGGATGTGTTTACAAAGGCTTTTGATGGACAAAGATTTAAATATCTTGTATCAGCTATTAGGATGATTAACTTGGAGTAGGTTTTTCTTAAAACTGGTGCTTATTATTTCTTAAAACATGTGTGTCCTAAGTTGTCTAGTTCACCACTATCATAAGCTCTTTTTTATTTGGATAAAACTTTTTGATGATTTTCTTTAAGAAATATGATAATTTTGACCCTTCGGAAGTTATGTTTTTAACTTTGGAAGAAACTTATGATTTTAAAACAACTAACTGCCCAAGTATTTTACCTTTGGATGAAATTTCTGAATATCTTCCGAAGCATAAAATTCTCTTTGGCACTTATATGTATTCAAGGACCTTTTTCTTCCAAAGCAATTTAACTCTCGAAAGTTTTGTTCTGGAACAAAACTCTCAAGTCTTGATTTTCTTCCGAAGTCAAAATTTTCACAACTCTTAGGAAAATCATCCGAAGTTATTTTAGCTTCGGAAGCTTTTCATTAAAACTTCCGAAGATAACTTACCATCGAAAGCTTTTTGATATCCAAGAAAACTACCTTTTGAGCAAAACTAAACTACTTTTTTAGAGGTGAGACAGACATTCGGATTTCAATGTTTATCCTGTTACATTAAACTTTATGTGAAATCCTTTTCACATATAGACCCAACGAGTTCCCCTTTTTTCTATCATATGCTTCTTCCTCCAAACCTAAAAACCTAAATTTCTCTCTCAAATTACATTCTTTCATCTTACTTCATGCTTAAGCTCTCTTAAAATGGCCAACCCTCTTCATAGAAATGACCCGAACTTTACCATGTAGTTACACAGGCAACATAATCATGTTGCTTTGTTAAGCTATGAGAAAGATCTTCATTTCTCAAAGGTTTTCCGTTTCTTAGCTCTGTCAACCTACGTCACCTCCCTAACCATTGATCCTCCACTCTATGAGGATTATCTACTAGAATTTTGAAAGACCTGCCAAGAGGTCATAATGGATAGGGAGAAGGCGTTGTCTGCCACAATGCAGGGGAGAACAATCTTCATCACTGCAGCCATTATCAACATGCATCTTTAGCTGGATGATGAAGAAGGTGAGGTGTTCTTCCCAAAAGAAGCTGTAAATCATTCCTTTGAGCAGATGGGATATGAGGGAGACTACTCTGTGAAGACCTTTAGGAAATGGAAGGTCTCATCCAAATGGAATTCCTACTCCATGTGGTTATCCATAGCTTATCAAATAAGCATGGTGGATGGGACCAGATTCTTAAGGATCTCTCCTTCATTGTCCATGGGATGGTTCAGGGGGTCAACTTTAGGTATTTTCAGTTTGTTTATACTAATCTTCTTGCAAACTTTTACTCCTTAGAATATTACATGTTTTGTAGATATGACCGGTACATTCTTAACTGTGAACTGGGCTCACAGTTAAAGGGAATAGGTAACATTCTTAAACTGGGACAGATGAAGCCCGAGATCTTCAAAATACTAAGAAAGCTGACTATTGGTTTCTCTTGGGTAGAAACAACCCTGGTCCCAAAAATGTTAGAGCTCATTGCTCATGGTGACAACCTAGCAGCACCAGCTAGTGTTGAACCCATACCTTCTACTTCTCAACCACCTAAACAGCCACAAATCAACCTCACCTACCAAAGAAAATCCAAAGAACCCCTACTCAGGCTATTCAGTCTATGTAGGCCCCTATACACTCACCCATACAGGAAGAAGTGGACACTGGAGCTCGCACTTCTCCTGAGCAGCAGACCACTCCAATCTCTTCAACGATCAGTGCTGAGGTCCTCATGCTCAGCGAGATGAGCTCATAAGCCCAACTGCGTTAAGCCATCACTCTGAGTGTCAACACTCAAGCGATCTACCTTTAGGGGATAGTTACCATCCCTAGCCTTTAGATCTCAACCAACCAATCCCAACCTTGACTTCGACACTGATAAAGATCTAGGTTTTAGTGAGTACCATGATTCTCTCTTTTTTTCCCTAATCAAAAAGAGATGAGTGCTTCTGAGGCTCCTTTCTAGCCCCCATTAGTCACCTACTACTAAGGTGGACACTTCTAAACCTATTCAGGATGTCCATATGGAAGAGGCTCTCACTTCTCAAAGTGATTACATCATTAAGACCTCAACCATGGAATCTCAGCCCACTGATATCTCAACTGAGATTGCCAGTGAGCAAAGGAAATCCAACAACCAAGAACCTGAAGCCGGTGGTGAGAGTGAGGACTCTGGTCCAATCATCTTATCCCCTAATGACCCTACTCATGAAGATAAGGGGAATTTAGACTAAAAGTGCAAAGAATATCTCAAATATGCACTTATTTAGTCATCAAGGTGAGTCACCTTGAATCTTAAGTGACTACCTGGCAAAACAGGGTCAATGATCAGCAACTTGAGATTTCATATCTTAAGGACAAACTAGCTGGGAGACCTTTAAGGAGAGCTTAACCAAGAACACAAGAACATGGGGATGTGGTTGACCTAACCCCTGGCTCACCTATGCAACTTAGGTGTTATTCAGAGAGTATGGACACTAGGACTCACCATCCTCACTTGTAGTTGTGCATACTCAGCAACTTTCTCAAGTTCATATTGATATGGATTCTATAGACTCCTTAATATAAAGTCTGTTTGAGGAAGGGATACCAAGGGCCATGTCAGCTCCACCATCTTCAAATCATATAATGGTTGGAGGTATGAGAGCAACCGAAGAGCCCTAATCATCATTAGAGTTCAAGGGCACCAAGAGATCTTTAACATTCAGACCTTGATGTTCTATGAAGGTCTGGATTTAGTTAACATGCCACTTGTCAACCCAAGCCAATGAAGAGAAGCTGATAAGTTGGCTCAAAGAATCCAAGACCGGATCACTGCAGAGTTTAGCCTTAGATGAAGACTTAGGCAATAGGCAATGTCATCGGTCAATTGGATATTGAGGCAGATCCTATGATTAGTTTTATAGGTGAAACCTTGATTGAAGGCCCTGTGACAGAACCTGAGAGCCCTGTCTTATCACCAACAACTGCTGCAGAGATCAATTCCCTTTGTGGGACACTTGCTGGTGAAGGTGCTTTTCAACCTCTCGCTCGCCAGAGCATGGAAGTTACACCTAGCAATGAAGGCCAAAGCTCTCTCCACCCTGATTCACAAAAGTCTATGAGTGACAAAGGGAAATGAAAAATGACTTCTGAGGAGATTGAAGAGGAGAAGAGAGAGGAAAAGGAAGCTGAGGGGAGAAATTTCCTCGTCTGAGTCTGCAAGACTCATGGAATATACTATGAGGGCTGCCCCTAGACAAGATACTCAGAATGATGATTTAAGGGCAGTGAGTGTAAACTACCTGCAGACAAGGAACTATAACATAGACAATGTCATTTCTCTCCCCTTGGAGGAACTAAATGAACTGGTTGACCTGGAAAGGTCAAGGGAGAAGAAAGAGGTAGAAGATGCAGAGCTACTTGTACAAATCAAAGAAGACAGAAGAAAGAAAAGATCGTACAAGCATGTGCCTACTCTCTCCCAGTTCAAGAAAGCCCTGGATATGAGGATTTGGTTCAACAAGAACCTCAGGTAGATAAGGAAGAAGAAAGGATCAAGATGATCAACTACCTGAGTGTCATAGTCCTCTATGAGGCAGAAGTACTTCTTCCCTTATCCTTTGACTATATTGAGTTTGAGTATCTCAAAAAACTTGAACTTGAGATAGTCAAGGAAAGAAAGACAACCAAAAGAAAGGTAAGCGAATAAGCTACTAAATCAAGAGCCATCATCCAGAAGAACATGAAGAAATCTGCAGACAAACAGAGGATGATGAGCTTCTTCAAGTTGTATGGATTCTCTAGAATGAGACTTGGTCCCATGTCTGTATCTAATATGGATGAGCATATTAGGGTGATCAAGTAGAAGATAAAGAATGGAGAGATGGTTGACTTACATTCCCCTCCCAGTCAAGCTCCACCTGAAGTGGAGGTTAAGGTTGAACAGCTAGAGACAACACAATCATGACCTCCTATTGAATCTCAGCAAGCCTCATTTTCTGATCCATATCAGGGCTAGACTCACTCTTAATCTAAACCTGTGAGAGTGGAAGACCCAAATGAGAAAGAAAATAAAGATCAATCTGGTATTGCATGCCAGTCTTCTCAGTTAAAAGTTGTAAAGAGAAAGAAAAGGAGGGCTTCAAAGGCAAAGCTAAAGAAGAAAAAGAAGACTGCATCCTTTTCTGAACCTCAGGATGAGTCAGAACATCATGAGGATATGCAGTCAGAGGATGCTCCATCATCTCCCATTCCAATAGCTCCTTTAGCATCAGAAAGATCCATCCTATCCTGGACATACACTACAAATCCAGAAGGTGGCATGTCATTAGAGATCATGGCATTGAGAATGTCTACACTTGGCAAGACATGTTTCAATTGCCTCTGTATGATCTTTTTGACATGAGAAGACACTTTGATAGTCTGAAGGATCCTGATCATCTTATGAAGAAAGGGCTGGCTATTATCCTGATAAGGACTATTGAAATCTGAAGTCTTCAAGTGTTTTGGTAGCATTAGCCTAGGGGGATTTTGTAAAGAATATTTGAAGAGGTTGAAGCAACCAAATTCTTCTACATGCATGTTGTACAAGTACCGAAGAAGAATGCTTCGGAAGTTTCACACAAGCAACAGAAATATTGTACGTGTGAAATATTCCGAAACCAAGACCAATATATTTCGAAGCTGAAGATGACGTCTTCTGAAGCTTTAGAGACAAAGTCTTCCGAAGCTCAACTCTTGAAGACAGATTTCTTTCGAAGAATTTTAACAACATGCTTTATCTGATGTAATTTTCCATAAAGCAGCCCCCTTTCCACTGCAACTCTGTAAAGTCACCAACATACATGAGTTAGTGAAAATGTCCATGCTTTTGGTAACTGTACATTGACAGGATCAGCGATCACAAGTTTGATGTATTAGGATTCAAAGCAGCGGAATACACAAGGAATTAGACAAATTGTAGCAAGCAATCGATACTTGTAAGCATTAAGAACGCATACGGTTATAGGGAGAGAATATATATTTCTGATTTCAAGGAATGTTTATAGATGTAGAATATTTCTAATCAAATCAATCGTTCATTCCATTCATTCATCTCATTCCATATCGTTACAATAAGTTGTCACTCCTTATATAGAGTGCAACAATCACTGCTGTTATCACGGAAAGTGACAACTGGCAGATCTAATACAAAAATAACTAATTCTTAACAAACTACTGAAATGTTCACAACTACTGAGAACATATCAGCATGTTAAGTACAAAATACAAAACTACTGAAACTACAACGACTGAAGAACAAGCTCTTCAGTCATTTTACAAAACTACTGAAACATAAAACTACTGAAACTAGAAATATAAAACTACTGATATCACAACTACTGAAGAAAACTCTTCAGCAGTTGTGACAAACTACTGACGCTTCAGTACTTGATCTTCAGACTTTGTCCTTCAGATGTTTCATCAGCTGATGACTTCAGTAGATATCATCAGCTGATGTCTTCAGTCTTTGTCTTTAGACTTTGTACATCAGTTGTTGATCTTCAGCACTTGTAAACTCTTCAGCTGTTGTACTTCAGTACTTTGGCCTTTCAGCTTCAGCACTTGTGTTCTTCAGCTGTTGTACTTCAGCACTTTAGTTCTTCAGCTGTTGAGGTCTTCAGCACTTGATCTTCAGCTGTTGAAGTCTCCAGCACTTGTAAACTCTTCAGCTGTTGTACTTCAGTACTTTGGTGTTTCAGCTTCAGCACTTGTGTTCTTCAGCTGTTGTACTTTAGCACTTTAGTTCTTCAGCTGTTGAGGTCTTCAGCACTTGATCTTCAGCTGTTGAAGTCTTCAGCACTTGTCAAACTACTGATGAGTCTTTCAGCAGTTGTTGTGATACCATGTGGGACTTAGAGGTTTTCTGATCTTGGCTCATTGGTTCTTTTGGTCCAACAAACTCCCCCTGAACCAATGCAGCCAAAACCTCTAACTTATTTATTCTCCCACTTATTGATGGCAAAATGTTGGTCTTTTTCCTTCTTGATCAGTAGCGAAGATGACCCATGTAAGCTCTGGCCTGGGAAGAAACCTCAAATATTTGTTTGGCAGAGTATGAATGGGAACTCTGTTTTGGGGAACTGGACACAGAGTTGTTATCCCATTCATGAGATTCACTTCCCCATAATGAGTCTGTACGACTCTCTTGTGTAGGCCTCAAGGAAGGTGATTTGTTCCTCCATGGTTAGCTCTTTAGCACCTCCTTCAAACAATGATTCAGGCCCATAATACTCAGACAGGTATTTGGCCTGTTTCCCATTCTTTAGCTCCACAGTTGTTATTATTCTGTAGGCAAACTCATCCGGGTGATTACCCTCTAGGAACAACTGGAGCTCATTTTTGCTGACTTCCTCAAGCCTCTTGTAAACTAACCCCTTTTTCACTATTTTGTTTTCCAGCATCTTCTGAGGGGTTAGATTAGCTTTGTAGGCCTTCTTGAAGTCTTCTAGGATTTCCCAGGGTGAAACTACAAAGACCAGAGAGATCACTTCATCTACGATCTTTTTCACCTGGCCAATGTATCTCTGAGGTATATTTTTCTTATGAATTCTGTGAGAGACCCTGGGATCAGGCCAAATCCTCACTCTTTCCTTTTGATATTGAAAGGTATGCCTGAGAGTGTAAAGTCTGAGGGCTTGCTCCTTCATATTGATGATAGAAGATGGGCTGCATAAGCTTTGTCAACTCTCTTCAGCAATTCCTCATCATGCTGTTTATGAAACTCTTCTTCTTCTAGCTTCACTTTAACCATTTGTCTCTGGACTTCAGGAGTAATTGCTGAGGAGTGACTTGTGGCCTTAGGCATCTGAATCACAGCTGAGAGTTACAGCCTGTCCTCATCATCTTCTTCATCATCTTCTAGCCTCAATATCCTTCTCTTCTTCTTCAAGGGTATATCATCGGCTATGGGTTTTGAGGGTAAGGGAGTTGGTTTGGTGGGTTGTGTTTTGGGTGGTTTTGGTGTGGGAATGTTGACAGGCTGTTCTAGCATCCTTGAGGTGAGTGTGGCTTTTGATTGCTTGGCTAGCTCAGTCCTGCTCCCAGCACCGCTTCATTCAAAGCTTCAATAACAAGCCCCTTAGTATATGCTTCAGATGACAGATCTTGGTGGTGATTGCCAAGATACTGTCCCTGGACCAAGCTTTTATTTCAATCATTGATCTTCCAGATATTTTGCAATAAATCTTATCATGATTTCAAGCCTTTCTCTTTCTAACACTTCATAACTTGCCATCTATTCTGGATTTCTTCAATCTCTACTCGTCGAATCTCAGAGTCAAGTTTATTGCTGTCATGAGCTTGCCTGAATAGCTTGATCAATGATGTTGTCCATTGATCTGCTGTGCTCGGCATCAGCTCTTTTATCAGTAGCTCCAAGGCTTTATCTTCAGCAATGTGCTATCAGCACCTTTTTTTCGCTTGTAGGTGAGCATTGGTTGCTGTTCTTTTTCCTCCTTTTGGGCTTGCTTCGCTTCCTTCTTTTCCTTGGATCTTTTCCTCTTCTTTTCTTTCACTGCAGTACTCTCCCCTTTTTGGATGCATTGGAGGAAGGGGTTTGTACCGCAGAAAGAGTCTTTTGGACAGCACATCAACCAAGGGCTGTAAAGTGAGGAAAGCCTCTCATCAATGGCTTTGGTCACAATCTCAGTGATTATGGGTGTGATGAGAGGGATGGAATTTTGGAGTACAGCACCTATTTGCCCAGGAGGGTTCTGTTCCTGAGAAGTAGGGCCTGAAGCAGAGGCAGGTGGTTGATTTTGTAGTGGCTCAGTGTGTTGGAAACCTTCAAGTGAAGGTGCCATCTGTTGGTGGGTAGAGGCAGATGGTCTTGCTCCTTGTGAGACTTGGTCAAGTAGGTTTTGCAGCCTACTGACTTTCTCTTCAAGGATTGTGTTCTGGGCAAGAACATCATAGAAAATGCCCAGGTCATCATCACAGCCAAAGCTGAATCATCTGACCTCCTGCTTAGAGCAGGATTTACATGCACTGGGTGTAACCAGTTGGTGCAGGTGCCCTTGTGCTTGGTAGTGGGGACTTCCAGCCTCAGGACAATGTCCATCATCAGCTGTTGCCTCTAGTGAGGTCTTAGCAATGTTACCAGCCTCACTCTGGTCATGTGCTGAGTCAGAGGAGGTGGCAGCCTCACTAGATATTCTAAGCTCCTTGTCTACACTAGGAGATAGAATGGGAAACCCCTTTGTTGTGGGTTCTCAAGTGCACTGTGTTCCTCCCCCTCAATTGTAGAGGTATTCCCAGTAGTAAGTGGTTTCTGGGGAGGGGGTGAGGAGTGCAATTGAGTCAGCACTGTGCAACTATTAAAGTTGGGCTGTGAGGGGCGGTTGTTTGGGGTGAGGATAAAGCAGTGTGCACCTGGGGAGGTTGGTGCTCTTCAATGGCAATCTCCTCAAGTGAGAAGATCCCAGATATGTAGGTGCCCCTTCTGTGGTTGCTGCAGGCTCCTGTTGAGAGGAAGCCTGGCGGCTATGGCTGGAGGAGTCATTGTATCCACTAGGGGGTTTGGACTAGTGGATATATCCTGTGTTTGTGTTTGCAGGGGCATCCTCAAGGGACTCAATTCCCTGAGTAGCCGTTTTGGGTTTCTTTTTGGTGGGTTTTGTGGGGACTTTGTATTTGGAGGTGGTGGCTGTGGGTTCCAGCTGCGTGGGTTTTCGCAGCTTGGCAGCCATTTTGAGTGTCCGGTCAGAGTTGTGCCGGAGTATACTTCCGGCAGAACAGCCGTAGCAGGGACTCCCAAGCCAACAAGTCCCTCAGCATTAAGCTGGTCTGTAATAATGGCCATTATGAACCGTGGATATAGTATCCAACGGTTGGCAGTTAGTTTTTGAGCCATATCCTTGAGCTCTAAAAATTATTTCAGAAAAATTAAGTGGTTGTTGCTCAAGAATAGAATACATTACCTGCTGCCATTTTGTCGACATTTGATCCCAAGACGACGTCTTAGGTGCCAAACATACATTCACCATGTGAAAAATCAGGCGCTCAGCGTCATTAAAGTGTTTCTTCATGATAGTGGAGGCACTGAGATCGCCTTGATATCCATGTTGAGCAAATGATAGATCTATGGTGCCCTTCGGATATCCAGCAGGAGATAGCATCATTCAGTTGAAGAATTTGGCGGATTATTGCAGGAGTGATGACTACTTCTTTGTTGTTGACGACCGACTGAGGGATGGTGTGTTGTTCTCCTCGTGGTAACAGTAACGTTCATCCAAAATTGGTGCAAGGATTCGGCATGTAATGTGGGATTCAGAAGAAATGCCGTGTTGTATTGGGACTGAACCATAAGATCGATAGCAGTATCGAACTTAGTCCAGATGGGCGATTTAGTGAGGTAGGCAACACAGTTGTGTCGCGGTTTAATTTGCATAGACGCCATTGAGAAGAGGATGTTTGGAGAGGAACGTTAGTTTGAAGGATGAAGCATTGAGGGCTAAGGTTAGGGATATATATAGGGTACGGGTAAGAAAACGACTGAAGGATGTGGTGTTAGTCGAGTAGTTTTAAACGACCGTTGACATGGTATTATCCTTTCAGACGTTGAAACAGCTGAAGTCGTGGTGTTAGGCATCAGTAGTTTAGAAAACTACTGAAGACCGTGGTTTTGACTTCGATGATTGAAACAACTGAGGACTTGGTGTTTGTCATCAGTAGTTATGAAACTACTGAAGACAGTGGTTTTGTCATCAGCTGTTGTAAACAACTGAAGACTTGGATTAGTCATCAGTAGTTATAAAACTACTGAAGACGTGGTTTTGCTTCAGTTGTTTAAAATGAAACAGCAGTTGTACAAACGATTGAAGAGAAATTTCTCTTCAGCTGTTTTCGTCAATTCTTAGCTTTTCAGCTGTTTCAAACTGTCCTCAACACATTCATCAGTCTTTTTGGTTGATTTCAGTTGTTTCATAGGACATCAGTACTTATCTGTTTTTACTGATTGCAGTAGTTCTAACTGCATCAGTAGTTGTAACTACATCAGTAGTTTAGAACAGATGAGGTACTTCAGTACTTGTGAGACATTTAGCCTTCAGTAGTTATAAAAACTACTGAGGTAAAGAGCTCATCAGTACTTATATGTGACATAGGTACTCATGATCATCAGTATGAATTACTAAGATCATCAGTAGTTGTCACTTATTCTAGTTGCAGCATACCAAGCCTTAACCAGGTTTTGGAAAGTTGAACTATCCATAGGCTTAGTAAAAATGTCTGCAAGCTCATCAGCACTAGGCACAAACTTAGGATCAATCAGACCTTTTTCAAAAGAATCCCTTATAAAATGATGTCTGATCTCTATATGTTTGGTCCTAGAGTGCTAGACTGGATTTTTGACAATGCAAAGAGCTGAAGCACTATCCATTACAATGGAGTCTTAGTCTCTGTAATGCCATAATCCAAAAGTTGGTTTTGAAGCCAGAGTACCTGAGATGTACAACTTGCAGCAGCAATGTACTCTGCTTCAGCAGTGGATGTAGCAACTAAGGTCTGTTTCTTGCTCTGCCAAGAGATCAAGCAGTTGCCTAGTAATTGACATCCACCAGAAGTTGATTTCCTGGTCAACTTACACCCTGCATAGTCACTGTCAGAAAAAGCAACTAATTTACCAGAATGTCCGGTAGAATACCATAAACCTAGAGATGGAGTGCCTTGCAGATATCTAAAGATCCTCTTGACTGCAATCAGATGAGACTCTTTAGGTGCAGCCTGAAATCTAGCACAAACACATGTGCAAACTAATATCTGGTCTAGAAGCTGTTAAATACATCAAGGACCCAATCATACATCTGTAAAGTGTTTCATCAACCACTTTACCTTTCTGATCTGTGTCCAGTTATGTGGTGCTGCTCATGGGAGTAACAAGGCTTACAGTTTTGTAAATCAAACTTTTTCAAAAGATCTTTTGTATATTTGGACTGATGAATAAAATCCATCAGCCTTTTGTTTTATTTGCAACCCCAGAAAGAACTGTAATTCTCCCATGGCACTCATTTCAAACTTCTGTTGCATCAACTTTGTAAAGGCATCACACAACTTTGGATCAGAGGATGCAAAAATGATATCATCTAGTGAAATTTTTTCCAGAAGAAATTTGATATGTCTCATACCAGGCTCTGAGAGCTTGTTTTAACCCATAAAGAGTTTTATCAAGCTTATACACCCAATTAGGATGTTTATTGTCCTCAAAGCCTGGAGGTTGACATACATAAACCTCTTCTTTATTTTTCCATACAAAAATGCACTTTTGACATCCATTTGAAAAACTTTGAGATTTTGATAAGCGCATAAGCTAAAAACAATCGAATTGCTTCCAGTCTGGCTACAGGGGCAAAGGTTTCATCATAATCAATACCTTCTTCTTGTGCAACCCCTGAACAACCAGTCTGGCCTTGTTCTTAACAATAAGCCCATTGTCATCAGTTTTGTTCCTAAACACCCATTTAGTGCCTATTGCACACTTACCTGGAGGTAGAGGAACCAGTTCCCACACTTGCTGTTTCTTGAACTGAAGAAGCTCAAGCTGCATGGCATCAACCCATCCATTGTCCTTTAAAGCAATGTGATAATTCTTTGGCTCTTGCTGACTGATGAAGAGAGCATAGAAGCAAAAATTTGACAATTGACTTCTTGTTGATACTCCAGCAGTGATATCACCAATGATTTGAGACATAGGGTGATTCTTCAGATCTTGATACACAATGAGATCTATGCAACTGTTTGTAGCCGGCTCAGCAACAACAGATGGTGATGGTGAATCATTTCCTTGAAACCAATCAGTGGATGGTAATTCAAAGGAAGTTGAATTCGAAGAAATCTCATCAGCATTTGTTGTGGATGGTGCTACTGGAGCTACAGGAACATCAGGTCTAGCTGAGTCAGGCAGCTGATCACTACCTGAAGAGGTGAGTACTGCAATCATCATCATCATTAGCAGTACCACCAGGTGGTGAACTGTTGACAGGAGCAACAGCAGGAGTTTGATAAGGAACATATTGTAGTATGTCCAAATCAAATAACTCCACAGGACTTTGTGGAATCTTGTCCTTTGGAGATTCATTAAACTTAACATGTAGAGTTTCTTCAACCATCTTTGTTCTGCAGTTGAAGACTCTGTATGCCTTGCAAGTAGATGATAACCAACAAAGTACCCTGCATCCACCTTAGGATCAAATTTATGGAGTTGATCCTTTGTGTTGAGAATAAAACAGGGACACCCAAATGCTTTGAAAAATGAAATCAGAGGAGCCAAATGATGAGGACTTCATATGGAGTCTTCATCAACCTCTGCTTTACTAAGCTCTATTTTGCACATAACAAGCTGTGTTGACAGCTTCAGCCAAAAGGTCAGTGGCAAACCTGAGTCAGCCAGCACATGGACCTTGCAGCTTCAATGAGGGTCCTGTTCTTTCTCTCCACTACTCCATTTTGTTCTGGAGTCCTTGGAATGCTCAACTACCTTTTGATTCCCTTTGAAAGATAGAAGTCATCAAGTGTATGATTTCTGAACTCAGTTCCATTATCACTCCTAATACACTTGACTGGAAGGGAATACTGCTTCTCAATGTACAGCACAAAGTGATAATCTTCTGAGCAGCCTCATCCTTTGAATGTAGAAAGAAAGTCCATACAAATCTGGAGTAATCATCCACATTACCAGACAGTATTTCTTCTTTGCCATGCTCATTACTCTCACAGGACCAAATAGATCCATATGCAGTAATTGCAAGCAGGCATTGGACTTGGGCACTTCAATAGGAGGGAATGAGACTTTGTGTTGTTTTCCTTTTAAACACGCAGTGCAGGTTTCATCACAGTGGAACTCCTTTATTGGTAAGCCTCTGACTAAACTATTGTGGGAAAGCCGATTCATGTTTTTGAGATTAACATGACCAAGCCTCCTGTGCCACAGTTTAGATTCTTGAGAAGAGGCTTTGGAAAATAGGCAAGGATTGCCTTTGAGATCTATCTTCTTAGAGAGATCTAAGCATACACTCTTCCTGTCCTGTTGGCTTTCAGGAGAGTGTGATCATCCAACACCTGTCAATCAAGTGCAAAACTTTGGATGACAGAATCCTACAGTTTTGACTGGTGAAAAGGGCAACATGGCCTTTATCACACATTTGACTGACACTCAAGAGATTGTACTTGAGATTTTCCACATGATTAACATCATCAAATTTGATTTCTCCATTGGAGACAAAGCCCTTACCATGATGTAACCCCTAGCATCATTGCCAAAAGAGACAAATCCCTTCTTTCCTTGAGAGTAGTCATGAAGAAGAGAGTTGTTCCCAGTCATGTGCATAGATCCCCCACTGTCTGCATACCAGATGCTACTTTGGCATGTTGAAGAACCCTGCAAAAATAAACAATTAGTTAGTTTTAGAGACCCAAACCTTTTTGGTTTTGGGCCTGGTCTCATCAATAGATGGTAAACTAACAGGTTTATTTGAAACAACAGCCTGAGAGGAAGAAGATGGTGTAGAAGAGGAATCCTTTGGCTGGACCTCCTTTTCTGTGGTTTCAACATAGGAGTGTCTAGTTGGTTAACTCTACCCAACAGATGTGAACCATCATAACCAGCTGTGTCTGATTTTGTGATAAAGCTTTCAGCTCATCAGACACATTGGAGTGGAGTTTGATAAGCCTATGTTGCACCTTTTTCTTTTGAGCACCCTCAGCTGTCACCTGTTTAACCCCTTCCTTTTTGAACTTCTTTGAGGACTTAAGGGTTACAGGATTTGATGTTGCTCATACAAATGTGGTCTCAAACTCAGTTTTCATTTTTACCATTTTCTCATTAATTTCTCCTTTTTGTTTGAGTTTGGAACCTCTTTTGTACCAACAATCATCTGTAAGATGATTGAACAAACCACATACTTCACATGGTTTCTTCTTCATCTTAGGTTGATCATCAACTAAAGAGGTGAAGCAAGAGAGACTTGTTCTTCAATGCTTTGGAAGCATTGGTTTGCTTTCTTGACTACCTCTTTAGTAGTCTTCAAACTCTTTCTACTGCCAGTTTTCTTCTCTTCAGTACTGACAGCAGTTGAAGTTTGAACTTCAGTGTTAAATCCTGCTCTCTAGTTCTTTCAGGACCTTCAGGATTAACTCCTGAGTTGATCAACTCATTAATCATGTGAATGTCAGCATTTGACCATCACATTAGCTGATAGGTTCAAAGAGGGCTTGATGCTGACTGCTACTTCTGATTGTGCTGTATCAGAAGGTAGTCACATGATGTGATGGATTGGTTATCACTCTCACCATCAGATTCTACCTCTGCTCTTGGGGTAAAATCAGTAGGTGGAGCATGTGATTGTAACCAATTCCAAACTTCACATTTGAAGCAGATTGCTTACTAAGAAGCATTTCAAAACCTTTGCATGATTGTACCCATCTATCACACTCGACCTGGGTAACTGCAAGGGTTTCTTTTAGATCTTTGTACTTCTCTAGAAGTACTTCTTCTCTAGCCTTATCATCAATTATTTGGCAATTCAGTTTATAAATCTCATCATTTTTATCTTTGAGCACAAACTCAAACTCAGCTTTGTTTTTGGAATTATTTGTTCTAGCTCAATGTTCTTATTAATTAGAGCTACATTTGCTTCTCTAATGGAAGCAAATGCTGCTATGCATGGTTCAGAACATAATTTGGCTTTTGCCTCAGAGGATACCTGTGATACCTGAGGTGTAGAGGCATTAGAAAATGAAGTATCAGCAGACTCCAAAGCCATAAGAGCTAGATTCCCAAAAGGACTGTCACCACCATGTTGACCAGCACCTGAGAACAGTTGATCATGACCAGACAAGTCATCTGGTAAACTGCTCCAGTCAACAACTCCTGGGGTGAAGAAGCTGTGTTGTTGAGGTTGATTGTTGATGAGATTGGGAAGGCTGAGGTTCTGGTAGTGCATGAGGTTGTGGTGCCATAGGAACTTGAACTTGATTTGGCTGTGGCATGTAATAACAAGGGTACGGATATGGCATTTGACCCTGAGGAACAAAATATGCCGGAGATTGTTGTTGAGGATGATGATTAGAGGTGACAGGATGTTGCCCTCTGTGTTGTTGACTATTGCCAGGAAAAGTCACAAAGGTGCAGTGGAGTTAGATCCAGTTGATCTACACTCTCTTGCAAAGTGTCCAAGCCTTTGGCATTTGTGACACCTCAACTTGCTCTTGTCAAAACCAACTTTGGTTTGCCAGAGAGTCCTGGGATTTTCTTCCAGTTCTTTTATAGAACTTCTGAGATCTGATATTATCACGGCCATTTGGCTCAAAATATCCATCTCTTCTAAGTCATCATCAACAATCCCCTTGAGATCATCCATAATGAAGCATAAATTGTCATTATTACACCCAGTAAACTGACCATCAATACTCACAAATGCAGAATCAGAAGTGCTTGAAGAGAAATTAATGCTCATCATACTGGCATTCAGATGAAGCATATTCTGACTCATGACCCACCAAGGCAGTGTTGCCTGGTACAAAGTCTTCAGTGAGCTTTCCAGATGAAGACAGCTTTCTCTTCTGTTCTATCTCTCTCTCAAACGTGAGCAGTTTCCCATGGAGTTGGGTGAGAGATAGTTTGTCCAAACTTGCACCGAGCGTAGACAATATATGTGTCCCATCTCTCAGGCAGTGATCTGAGAAATCTGTTATTGATCTGAATATTGGTGTATTCAAGTTTGACCATTTTTAGTTCAGAGATCAAACAAGAGAACCGCTCATATTGTTGAGTCAGTGTCTCACCCTTTCTATGAGAGAATGTCTCATATTGTTGGGCAAGAATTTCTCTATTATTTGCCAAGACCTCATCTGTTCCTCCAAATTGTTCTTTCAAGGCATTCCAGAGGTCATGGGCACTTTCATGATGCATTAGCCCATAATTGATTTCATTTGGCAGTGCCATGGCCATAATTCCATGGGCTTTTGCATTAATTTCAAGCAACTTCTTATCCTCATCTGAGTATTGCTCCCTCCTCTTCAGAACCATTTGATTGGTTTTTGGGTTATTCACCATAGGCTTGTGTGGACCATGTACCACTGATGTCCAACACCCTGCGCTGTTAACAGACAGGTGATGGAGCATACGTCTTTGCCATATGTTATACTCATTCCTAACCAGCATTGGTGGCTTGGTTGAGGAACCAGTATTGTGAGGATCATTGGAGGGAGTAATCATTTTCAGTTCAAAAACAATTTAGTTCAAGCTTTTTTAAAAATTTTAGACAGACCACAACAAACTCAATGAGAACCAAGAAAAGATCTCAGGATGAATGAGCAGAAATACAGAAAATTCAATCTCTATAACCGTTTCTTGCAAAAACAAAAGGTAATTCAATCAATCTTAGATCTTGAATAGCAGTTTCAATGATCAATTATTAGATCGATCAATGATTAACCTGCTCTGATACCATTTGACAGGATCAGCGATCACAAGTTTGATGTATTAGGATTCAAAGCAGTGGAATACACAAAGGAATTAGACAAATTGTAGCAAGCAATCGATACTTGTAAGCATTAAGAACGCATACGTTTATAGGGAGAGAATATATATTTCTGATTTCAAGGACTGTTTATAGATGTAGAATATTTCTAATCAAATCAATCGTTCATTCCATTCATTCATCTCATTCCATATCGTTACAATAAGTTGTCACTCCTTATATAGAGTGCAACAATCACTGCTCTTATCACGGAAAGTGACAACTGGCAGATCTAATACAAAAATAACTAATTCTTAACAAACTACTAAAATGTTCACAACTACTGAGAACATATCAGCATGTTAAGTACAAAATATAAAACTACTGAAACTACAACGACTGAAGAACAAGCTCTTCAGTCATTTTACAAAACTACTGAAACATAAAACTACAGAAACTAGAAATATAAAACTACCGATATCACAACTGCTGAAGAAGACAAACTACTGACGCTTCAGTACTTGATCTTCAGACTTTGACCTTCAGATGTTTCATCAGCTGATGACTTCAGTAGATATCATCAGCTGATGTCTTCAGTCTTTGTCTTCAGACTTTGTACATCAGTTGTTGATCTTCAGCACTTGTAAACTCTTCAGCTGTGTACTTCAGTACTTTGGTCTTTCAGCTTCAGCACTTGTGTTCTTCGGCTGTTGTACTTCAGCACTTTAGTTCTTCAGCTGTTGTACTTCAGCACTTTAGTTCTTCAGCTGTTGAGGTCTTCAGCACTTGATCTTTAGCTGTTGAAGTCTTCAGCACTTGTAAACTCTTCAGCTGTTGTACTTCAGTACTTTGGTCTTTCAGCTTCAGCACTTGTGTTCTTCAGCTGTTGTACTTCAGCACTTTAGTTCTTCAGCTGTTGAGGTCTTCAGCACTTGATCTTCAGCTGTGAAGTCTTCAGCACTTGTCAAACTACTGATGAGTCTTTCAGCAGTTGTTGTGATACCATGTGAGACTTAGAGGTTTTCTGATCTTGGCTCATTGGTTCTTTTGGTCCAACATACATTGAGGTCTTGAGTCTGTAAGTTTCCACTTCATGTACTTTATCATTTTTTGTAATAGATAAGGATGTGAGCTATGGCATGTCATAGTCACAAAGTCAAAAAATCAATATGCCTTTTTGACTCTACAATTGATTTTGTGTTGTGTCTAGTCAATTGTATCCTATTGGCTTTCATAGTATGGCTACCTATAGCATGTATTATAAGTATCTCATGTTCTTGTAACTTTATCTTTATGCTTTGTAACACTTGTAATAGAACATTAAGAAAACAATATACTTCAATCTTGAAAACCATCTCCTTGTGTATCTTGTTCTTGTGTTCTATCTCTTAATTACTTGTGTTCTTAGTATCTTTACATGTGGTTAATCCAGTTCACTCTTTGATTAAGTTTTGTTACTCTCCTCTTTGTGTTGTTGTGTTGTATTTGACCACCCTTCAACGGTCATGCAAGCTTGATTCAAGCTTCTTATTAAGTGAATACAAGTTGTTTTTTGATACTTTACAAATTATGTCCATGGTTTAGAGCTTATAAAGGATTTCATGAATCAAGAGTCATCATTTTGATTGAATTAGTAGATTTGTGTGCAAGTGTGTTCAAAGATGGTTATGCAGTGTTATGCATACATTCTATGCACAAGTGGAACAACTTCAAACATGATCAGTTGATTTTCATGTTTGGCTTCGGTTTCTCTTTGAATGTTGATACTATGTTCCCTTTGTGATTGTTTAGTTTGATTTCATTGATCATTAGCATCAATCTGATTACATTAGTTTAGGAGGGTATTTAGAAGGCTTGAGAATTGAAATGGCATAGTATCAAAGGTTGTTATGGGTAGCAAAAACTATCCATGCCAGGACTATTATTGTTAATGTGTTTGTATTATTAGTTTTTTTCATTTATTTTATTAAGCTTTCACGAATACTTTGATGCACAAGTCAATAATCGATCAATTTCGAATGAAACAATAAGAAAACTTATCTTCTTGGTCGTGTTACCTTGATTTGTCTTACTTTTTATCAATCGAAGATTGAGTTTTATGGTTGACGTGGGATTACTTTCATTCAATAATTATAGTTTCATTGTTGTTTCTTATTGAGTGAATACAAGTGGTTTTTTTAAACTTTAAAAATATTTTTTGATAAAGTGAATATTCAAAGATTCTATTAACAAAAATAAGTTCAAGTAGTGAGGAGAATCCACACTAATTCATTTTTGGACATGCCCAAACTACAAACTAGCAGACATACCCAAACACCACAAACCAAAACACCCAACAAAATAATGCAATAAAACTAAAACCAATCACCCTACAGCAAAATATCAATCCTCATGAATACCCTAACATTGGAGATTTAATCTGATCCGAGCTATCCTCTTTGCCTTAAAACCCATAAATTTGTAGCTAACCACTTGGAGAATTAACTTCACTAGAAGATTAAAAGGGCAAGGTTTATCATTAAAAAACCTCGCATTCCTTTCTTGCCAAATGAAATAACTGAAGTGGCAACCACAAGCCTTCAAATAATAGAAACTATCGATCTAGAGCTGAATTTAGAAACAAGATCTAGATATATGTTATTCCACTCCAGACCAACATGTTGCATGTAAGCACTGTCACGAACCAAGCACCAAACTTGAGTAGCATATGAACACACAAAAAATAAATAAGGATGCAAGTCAAATTTGACACACATAATAGACAACACATCATGTTCATATTTGGATGCCTTTTACTATTCAATCTAAGAATCTAATCCCGTGTTAGTAATTTTCTTCTACAAACTAGCCACATAAGAAAAGCATGCCTCAGTATACACTAAGAAAACCAAACACACTCCACCCACGGAACAAGGGGCTCTCTATATCGTATAGTATCCCACGCCACTGTAACAGAAAATGGCACACATACATTACCCTCTCTCCAGCACACAAAGTCATCAACATCATTAGGCAATAACATAGAGATAAAGGATAAATCTGGAAAATGAATCAACCAACCATCCAATTACGATCACACACGATCTCTAAAAAATCTGTTAACAATATCATTCAAAGCCAGCCCCGCATCCCTTATATCCCTATTCGAAATAAAAGCACCTAAAGGGCTAACCCCATATCGATAATCATCCCACACATTTTTCAACCTACCATTACCCACCTTAGACTAGAGGTAACCTTTAATAACTATCAAGCAACAAGAATCAAGAAAACCAAAATCACTAAAATCACCCAAAACCCTAGTCGCCCAACTCACGTAACATGGGCTTAAAGATGGTGGTCGAGTGTTTTGATACATTAAAACTTGTATCCATGGTTTAGAGCTTAATAAAGGATTTCATGGATCAAAAGTCATCATTTGGATTAAATTCAGTAGATTTGCAAGCAAGAGTGTTCAAAGATGGTTGTGGAGTGTTAAGGATGCATTTTCTAGATGAGTGGATCGATTCCAAAGGTGATTTATTTATTTTCATTTTCCGTTTTGGTATCTATTTAAAAGTAGATAGTATGTTCCCTTTGTGGTTGTTTAGTTTGATTTCATTGATCTTACCATTGAATTTGATTATATTAGTTTAGGAGGGTGCTTAGAAGGCTTGAGAATTATGAAAGGTTGTTACGGGTAGCAAAAACTATCCATGCAAGAACTATTATTGCTTAATGTTTTTGTATAACTAGTTCTTATTTCATGTATTCTATTAAGCTTTCATGAATACTTTGATGCACAAATTCGTAATCGCCCAATTTCAATTGAAATCATGAGAAATATTATCTTTTTGGTCGTGTTACCTTCATTGACTTTGTTTTCTTCAATTAGATATTAAGTTTGTTGTTTGACGTGTGATAAGTTTCAATCCATAACTATAATATAATTCAAGTTTCTTATTAAGTGAATACGAGTGGTGTTTTGATACTTTACAACACATATCCATGGTCTATAGCTTAATAAAGGAGTTTGTGGAATGAGAGTCATCATTTTGATTGCATTTAGTAGATTTGTGAGCAAGTGTGTTCAAAGATATATAACACATGGATATTTTTAAGTGATGCAAAGCGAAGAATAAAAGTGAAGTACAAGAAGGAAATCCCTTTTTACCCATGTTGATGGGTTAAAAGTATAAAAAGAAGAAAATATAATAATATTTTTTACAAAAGTGAGCATGACCTCCGACCCTTTCTACACAATCTTTTTTCATTCGGGTTTTTAGAGAGAGAAAGAGTAGAGTTTTTTGGGTTTCTGAAGGAGATGAAAGACAAGAATTCGAATTCATTGTAAGAATATCATTTTAAATTGTTCTTGTGTAGTTCTAGCATCGGTATATGCTTATGTGTTTGTGCGTGTGTTCGGTATGTGAGTTTTGGTGGGTTTCTAGGTGTTTGAACTTATTTCATACGGGTTTGAAGGAAGACACACTCAAAGTTGCATAAGGTGAGTTATAGAACCCCCCCCCCCCCTTTTACTTGTTTGAAGGTGCCCATGCGTCTAGAAATGCCTAAAATAACTAAGTGTTGGGTCATGCGCCCGTATTATGCCCATGCGCCTAAAATTTTTTCCGTGCTCCTAGGTGTTCCCATGCGCCTGAAAGGTCATGCGCCTACAAGTGCCCATGTGCCTAGGACTTAGTTTATTTTCTGAAATTTTGGGATGAATTTAGTGTTAGGCTTTAACTTTCGATATTCCCAGGAGTGATGTGAGTTTACTTTATGATGTATGACATGTATGATATGGTGTGATATGATGTGTGATGATGTTATGCTTATGTATTATTGTGAATCCAAGGATCGCATATAGGAATTATCAGTGTCTAAATTCTATTTAAAACATCTTAAGTCTCTAAATTCTACTATTTTATGGGTTTTACTCCTATTCGGGTCCCCGAAATGTGAAGGGATTTAACAAGATTATCAAAGTCCATATAAGCTAATATATATGAAAACGCAGCGGATAAAGAGATTAAAATCTTGTAAATATATTGTTTATCAAACCCATTTGAAACCTAAACCCAAACCATGGATCCATATACGAAATACATACATAACAAGCATAAGATGTTAAGAAGCTACCTTTCTACCTTTTAAAAATTGAGCTTTAAGAGCTTTCGAATGCTAGGTTTCTCAACACCAAATTTCAGAACTTGAACTTTGTTGTTGCTGAATCTTCCTTTCTTGTTCAAGCTCCAAAAACCTGATTTTTGAGAGTTAGATTGGAGAGGATTTTTCCCTTTGCATGCAAGAGAGAGAGGGCTAGATTGGAGAGTGTGTGTGTTTAAGTCTTGCAACCATCAGACAAAAGGAGGTGTGACTTTATGGCCTTGGGCGGCCGAAAGTCCAAATCCCCTTTTAAAATCCATTTTGCCTCCTTTACATAATAAACACACTTTAATTTGTTATTTTATAAAGTTGAAACCAATTTTAACTTTATAAACATAGCACCCTTTTATTTGTTATTATTTAACAAACTTAAATAATGAAACAAATAATACCTCATGAACGATTATCCACTAATGATGTTCATCTACAAAAGCAATGTATTTAGAAAACCCACCTTTTCTAAATTGGTGTCAATATTTATTTGTATGATCTTATCAACAAATAAATATTCATAGGTGTTTGTTTAGCTTGTTATTGGGTATGACCCGACTTGGATCATATCACACTAGCCACATCAACTTAATATGCATCTTAGGCACAACAAGTCTTTCAATCTCCCGCTTGCACAAGATTCATAGAAGGTTGATGCAAGCAGCAAATAACGCCTAGCAATGGTTTGTTACCCCTAATGTATATAATTAAGTGCCATTCAATAACATCATCCTCTTCAAGTACCTACTTGAAATGTTTTAGGTGAATCAATCATCTATCCTTTTGTTTGAGATGTCATGTTGAATCCTAGAGACACACAACGGTCATTCTCCGATGATTTAACTTTAATAGGCCTTAGACATCTAACTCTCTAATGAATAAGAGAAACAAATTCATCTTGACTACATACGTCTCTCATAATCACCTATATCATACCTGAACCTAGCCTATGTATTACTGCCAATCTTTCAGAACAGCAAAGAACTAAGTCAAAGTATAACACTTGGTGAATATCAAGACCCAATATGTATCTCAGGTCTGAGCATACAATGATATTCGCCTTTACTGAATATCTCTTATGACTAATCACAAAGATTCTATGCAGAAATAATTGAGAGCGGGTCGGTCCAATATCTATATCCCATAGACATCAATGAACCTTGGTAGCAATCTTTTGTTCTATATTCACACCTTATGAATATCAACCAATCCAAATTCATTATAGTCTTACATTCATAGTTGTTCCCACAAGTATGATCGACTACGGACATTTAAAATAACTTATTTATTCATGGATTTAAACATGCTAAAACGAAGAACAAATGAAATTTATAACCACATAATAAAGTCAAATAACATGAGTTCCAATATCCAAATACAAAATTTGATCAAGTCTAATCACTAGAATATCGAAGTCCTAGGGCACAAGTATGACTTTCATGCTTTGACCTATCTAGGAGCTTTGTGAATGGATCCATAATGTTTTTATCGGTGTGAACTTTGTGAATACAGGTATTTCCTTTTTCAACTTCATCCTTATGTAGTTGAATCTTCATTCAATGTGCCGAGTCTTTTGATGAGCGCGAGGTTCCTTGATTTGAGCAATCGCACCCTCGTTGTCACAAAAGATCTCTAGGGGGTATTGAATGGTAGCAACGACCCCAAGATCAGCAATGAACTTCCTAAGCCATGCAGCTTCTTAGAGCTGCCAATGAAGTGGCGATGTATTCTGATTCTGTTGTAGATAGTGCCACTACATCTTGCTTTGAGCTCTTCCAAGAGACTTCTCCTCTATTCATAACGAAGACATATCCCGACTGTTATCGAGAATCATCTCGATCAGTTTGGAAACTCGCATCCGTGTAACCCTTTACAACGAGCTCCTCCTCACCAGACCATATATTAAGAACATATCCTTAGTTTTCAATTTCAAATACTCTTAACAGCCATCCAATGACTATTACCAGGATTCTGTTGATATCTACTTGTCATGCTTAGAGCACATGACACGTCCGGTCTCTCTACATATCATTGCATACATGATGGATCCTATAGCAGATGCATATGGGACTCCATTCATTCTTTCTTGTTCAACCTTGAACTAGGGCATTGAGATGAGCTCAATATAGTCCCTTCTGAATAGGTACTAATCCCCTTTTAGAATTCTCCATCTTGAACCTCTTCAAGATCTTTTCAATGTATGCACTTGGTTTAAACCTATTAACCGCCTTGATCTATCCCTATAGATCTTTATTGCAAAATATAGGTGGCTTCACCAAGATCCTTAATGGAAAAACAGCTTCCAAGCCAGGTTTTTACACCTCTCCAAGGTGGAATGTCTTTCCAAAAAGTAAAATGTCATCGACATATAATACAAGGAAAGTAATAATGCTCCCACTAGCTTTCTTATACACACAAGCTTCATCAGCATTTTTGATGAAGCCAAATTTCTTTACTTCATCATCAAAACGGTGATTCCAACTTCTTGACGCTTGTTCAATCCGTAGATTGACTTCTTTCACTTGCATACTTGTTAGGATGTTTTGGATCGACAAAACCTTCAGCTGTCCATATGGACATCTTCCTCAAGATATCCATTAAGGAAAGTAGTTTTGACATCCATTTGCCAAATCTCATAGTCATAATATGCTGCTATGGCAAATAATATCCTATTAGACTTTAGCATTGCCACAGGGAGAAAGTTTCATCATATCAATCATCCCTTGAGTTTGAGTGAAACCTTCGCTACGAGTCTAGCTTTATAAGTATCCAAGTTTCCATGCATATCGGTTTTCTTCTTGAAAACCCACTTACTTCCAACTATCTTGGACTTAAGAGGTGGTGTAACAATTCCCAATCTTGGTTATCATACTTGGGTTGCATCTCAACGTTCATGGCTTCTTGCCATTTGTCAAAATCAGGTTTTGACATTGCATGCTCATGGTATGTGGTTGGTTCATCCGAATCTACCACATAGCATCCATCGATGAAAAATCCATATCTCTCACGAGGAACACTAATTCTACCAGATCTACGAACGTTTTGTGTATCTTGGTCATCCATATGATCATTCTCAACATCCTCATGTTGATTGCTAGTATCAACCAATTGTGTATCGTTTTGTGAATCTTGAACCTCTTCAAGTTCCGCTGCTCTCCACTAGTTTCATTGAAAGAAACTTAGTCTCCAAGAACTCTGCCTTTCGAGCAATAAACACTTTCTGCTCTGTCAGATCATAGAAATAATATCCAATACAATCTCTAGGATATCCAATGAAGATACACTTTGTGGATCGGGCTTCCAGTTTGTTTTGAGTGTATTGTTTTGGATAAGCATCACACCCCCAACTTTTAAATATGATAATGATGGAACTCTTCCATGCCATACTTCGAAAGGTGTCCTTCCACTTTCTTGGTTGGGGCCATATTTAAAATACGGGCCGTGAGAGCACGCGAAACCCCAAAATGATAGAGGTAGTGTACTTCTAGCCATCATAGATCGAACCATATCCAATAGAGTCGATTCCTCCTCTCGCTCGACACCCATTATGTTGTGGTGTTCCAGTGGAGTAAGTTGTGAGACAATCGCACAACTTCTAAGATATTCTTGAAATTCACTACTAAGGTATTCACCTCCTCTATGGTACGAAGAATCTTGACCGTCTTGTTGAGTTGATTTCTACTTCATTCTTGAAGATTTTGAACATTTCAAAAGATTCATGTTTGTGTCTTAACAGTACACATACCAATAATGACTATAGTAATCGTAAAGGTAATGAAGTATCTTTCACCATTCTAGTTGTTGTTTAAAAGGTCCGCATATATCCGAATGTATGATCCCTAAATAAATCTTTTGCCCTTTTCATTAGTCCCACTAAAGGGCCTTTGTCATTTTATTTACCCTGAAACAAGACTCTCATACATCAAAGGAATCATTTCATTGGTTTTCAAAGACCATTCGTTTGAAGTTTTTGCAGACGATTCTTGTTTATGGGACCAAGCCGACAATGCAAATGATTAGAATCACCAATCTAGTTGAGCCTCTTGGTGGTTTGCTTGGTACATTTGACTATCATATGTTTGTGATTATGAACCAATTCATAAATACCATGTTAGGATCAGTGATCTACGTTTGATTGATTAGAGAGTATAGCAGCGGAATTCTAACAATGAATTAGCCAATTCACAAGAACGAAAATATTCAATGAAGAACAAAAACGGTTATAGATAGAGAGAATTCTGCAAATATATTTCATTCAATATTCGCTTTCGTGGTAACGGAATGTCACACTTACAATTAGGTCGACACCTCTTATATAAGAGATGTGACGTCTGCTGATGTCACTTGATAGTGACATCTAACAGAATTATTCCAACTGAAACACAACTACTGAAGATGTCAAAACAGCTGACATCTTCTTACAAAAATACTAAGTGTTATCAGTTACTATAACTACTGAAAAACATAAAACTACTGATACTATAACGACTGAAGAACAAGCTCTTCAGTCGTTTTACAAAACTACTGAAAGTAAAAACATAAAACTACTGATATCACAACTACTGAAGAAGTACTCTTCAGCTGTTGTGACAAACTACTGAAACTTCAGTACTTGGTCTTCAGACTTGAACTTCAGACGTTTCATCAGCTGATGACTTCAGTAGAGATCATCAGCTGATGTCTTCAGTCTTTGTCTTCAGACTTTGTACACCAGTTGTTGATCTTCAGCACTTGTAGACTCTTCAGCTGTTGTACTTCAGTACTTGGTCTTCAGCTTCAGCACTTGTGTTCTTCAGCTGTTGAGCTTCAGCACTTTTGTCTTCAGCTGTTGAGGTCTTCGTACTTGATCTTCAGCTGTTGAAGTCTTCAGCACTTGTCGAACTGCTGATGAAGCCTTCAGCAGTTGTTGTGATATCATGTGGGACTTAGAGGTTTTCTGATCTTGGCTCATTGGTTCTTTTGGTCCAACAACTCCCCCTGAACCAATGCAGCCAAAACCTCTAATTGATTTATTTTCCCACTTATTGTTGGCAAATGGTTGGTCTTTTTCCTTCTTGATCAGTTGAGAAGATGACCCATATAAGCACTGGCCTGGGAAGAAATCTCAGAGATCTTTTTGGCAAGGTATGAATGGGAACTCTGTTTTGGGGAACTGGACACAGAGTTGTTATCCCATTCATGAGATCTACTTCCCCATTATGAGTCTGTACGACTCTCGAACATAGGCCTCAAGGAGAACAACTTGTTCCTCCTTGGAGAGTTCTTCTACTCCTCCTTCAAAGAAGAACTCTGGACCATAGTACTCAGATAAGTACTTCACAGTCCTGCCATTCTTCAACTCCACAGTAGTTACCTCCCTATAGACAAATTCATCAGGATGAGTGCCCTCAAGGAGTAACTGGAGCTCATTCTTCTTAATGTCTTCAAGCTTCTTATATAATAACCCCTTTTTGATCATCTTTTTTTCCAGTAAGCTTGAGGGGTCATTTTGATTGATGAGCCTTCTTGAATTCATCGATTATTTCCCATGGTGAGACTACAATGGCCAACATGATTGTAGAGTCTATTGTTTTTCTAACCTGGCCATTGTATCTATGTGGAATGGATCTTTTGTGGATTCTAGAACTCACCTTGGGGTCTGGCCATACTCTCACTCTCTCCTTCTGATACTGAAATGTGTGTCTGAGAGTGTACAGCCTCTGAGCATGCCCTTTCATGGCTTGTATAGATGATGACTGAGGAAATTCCTTGTCAACCATCTTCAGTAGTTGCTCATCGTGCTGCTTCTGCTGTTCTTCATCTTCTATTTTGACTCTAACCGTTTCCCTTTGAGAGTCAGGTGTGATCATGAGTTGACTCCTGGGTTCTGGTAGCCTTAGAACAGCAGAGAGTGGCAGACTATCATCTTCATCCTCTTCTCTTCATCTTCTTCTATCCTCAGCACCCTTCTCCTCCTTCTAGGTGCATCACTGGATGATGGTGGTTGGTTTTGTGGTAAGGGATTGGTTTTGAAGGTTGAGGATGTTTGGATTTGGGTTTTGAGATTGGAGGGGTAGGCTGTTTTTGAGTGGGTGATTGGGAAGGTTGTTCAAGCATTTTGGTTGTGAGTTTGGCTTTTGTGAGTCTTGCCATTTCAAACCTTTTCCAGCCCCAGCCTCATCAAGTGCTTCAATGATTATCCCCTTATGAAATTGCTCAGACAAACAGATTCTGGTGGCTATAGCCAGAATGCTGTCTCTGGTCCATGAACGAATCTCCATCAGTGATCTTCCTAAGTATTTGGCAATGAATCGAATCATGATCTCCAATCTCTCTTTCTCCAGCACATCATATCCAGCCCATCTGTTTTGAATTTCCTCTACTTCCAACCTCCTGATCTCACTGTCTAATGTGGCTGTATCAAAGCCTTGCTTGAAGAGTTGCTCAATGATTTTGTCCATGGATCGGCTGTGTATCATCTGCATCTTTTACCAGCTCTTCCAAGGATTTTTCTTCAGCATTCGTTTGATCACCAGCACTTTTCTTTCTTTTGTAAGTGATCAGTTGTTGTTCCTTTTCTTTTTCCAACTCCTGGGTTTTCTCTTGTGCCTTCTCATCCTCAGTTCTTTCTTTTCTTTTCTTTCACTGCAGTACTCTCCCCCTTTTTGGATGCATTGGTGGCAGGGGTTTGTACCGCAGAAAGTTTCTTTTGCACAGCATCATCAATGAGTGGTTGTAGACTTGAGGAGATCCTCTCATCAATGGCTTTATAAACAATGTCATTGATGATGGGAGTGATGAGAGGTAGGGATTGTTGGAATACAGCAACCATCTGCTCTGGGGGTTCTGTCCCGGAGAGATAGTGCCAAAAGCAGAAGCTGGAGGCTCAGTGAAGTGAGAGGGTAAAGTGTTTGGGGACCTTCAAATGAAGGTGCCATCTGTGGGTTGGTGGGGGCAGATGGACTTACATCCTGAGACTTCTTGGCAAGCAGTTCTTGTAGTCTGCTTACCTCAGCCTCCAGGATGGTGTTGTGGGCTAGAACGTCATAGAAAAAGCCCAGGTCATCATCAGCAGAAGCTGAATCACCTGACCTCCTGCTTGTAGCAGGATGTACATGCACTGGGTGTAGACCAGTTTTAGCATGTGCCCCTTTTTCTTGGAACTGGGGACTTCCAGCCTCAGGACTATGTCCTTCATCAGCTGTTGCCTCTAGTGAGGTCTTAGCAATGTTACCAGCCTCATTCTGATCATGTGCTGATGCAGAAGAGGTGGCAGCCTCACTAGATGTTCTAATCTCCCTATCCACACTAGGAGATAGAACTTGTAAACCCCGGTGCTGTGGGTTGTCAGAAGCATGATGATCCTCTTCCTCAATGTCTGTGGTTCTCCCCTTTGTTGGTGGTTGTTGGGAGAGGAGAGGCATGCAACTGAGTCAGCACGTTTGCAATAATTATGGTTGGACTTTGGGGGGCGGTTGCATGGGGATGGGGTAGAATAAGCAGTGTGCACCTGGGGAGGATGGTGCTCTTCAATGGCAATCTCCTCAAGTGAGGAAGATCCCAGATGTGTGGGTACCCCTTGTGTGGTGGCTGCAGGCTCCTTTTGAGAGGAATCCTGAGCGGCTATGGCTGGTAGAGTCTCTGATACTGCTGGGGGGTTAAGCCAGCAAGTATATCCTGCGTTGGTGGTACAGGAGCATCTTCAGGGGACTCATCTCCTGAATAGCTGTTTTGGGTTGTTTTGGTTTTGGTTTAGTGGGGACTTTGGTTCTGGTGGAGGAAGCTGTGGGTTCCCTGTGCTTGGGCTTTAGCATTCGGGCAGCTTCTTTGAGTGTAAGGTCTGAGTTGTGCCTGGAGTATACCTCAGCCAAAACAGCTGGTGCAGGGACTCCAAGGCCAACAAGGCCATCAGATTTTAATTCATCTAAAATAATGGCCATCAGAAACCTGGGATATAATGGCCATCGGTTTGCCACAGGTTTCTGAGCCAAGTTCTTTATTTCTAGAAACACATTTCACAGAAAAATTTAGCGGTTGGTGTTCTAGAATAGAATACAATACCTGTTGCCATTGGGATGACATTTGATCCCAAGAAGATGTCTTGGAGGCTAAGCAGACATTTACCATGTGAAAAATGACTTTCTCAGCGTCATGGAAATGTTTCTTTAGAACGGTTGTAGCCCGAAGATCACCTTCATACCCATGATTGATAAATGACATATCTGTTATGCCCTTTGGGTATGCAGTCACAGCGGTGGAGTCGTGTAAGTGTAATGCCTGACGAATGATGTCGGCTGTAACGACCACTGGTTTCTGGTTGACAAGGGACCGAACAGAGATCTGGCCGGTAGACTCATCAGTATGAACAAAAGCATTTGACCAGAATTGACTGAGGGATTCAGGGTAGATGGTTGGATTCAAGAGAAAGGCTGTGCGATATGGGGAATCCACCATTAAGTCAATGGCATTATCATATTTGTTCCAGAAAGCCGACTTTGTAAGGTAAGCAACGCAGTTATGTCGTGGTTTCAGACTCATGGTCGCCATGTTTGAGAGAGAGAAGTTCAGAAAATAACGGCTAATGAAACATTAGAGAAGAGGACAGGTATTTATAGGGTAGGGGTGAGAAAATGACTGAAGGTTTGGTGTTAGTCATCAGTAGTTTTAAACCGACTGTTGACATGGTATTACCCTTTCAGACGTTGAAACAGCTGAAGTCGTGGTTTTAGGCATCAGCAGTTAGAAAACTACTGAAGACCATGGTTTTGACTTCAGATGATGAAACAACTGAGGACTTGGTGTTTGTCATCAGTAGTTGTGAAACTACTGAAGACAGTGGTTTTCATCAGTTGTTGTAAAGCTGAAGACTTGGTGTTAGTCATCAGTAGTTATAAAACTACTGAAGACATGGTTTTGCTTCAGTTGTTTAGAATGAAACAGCAGTTGTAGAAACAACTGAAGAGAAAGTTCTCTTCAGTAGTTTTCGTCAATTCATAGCCTTTCAGCTGTTTCATACTGTCCTCAACACTTACTCATCAGACTTTGCATCTGCTTTTCAGGTGTTTCATAGGACGTCAGTACTTATCTGTTTGTACTGATTTCAGTAGTTGTAACTACATCAGTAGTTGTAACTACATCAGTAGTTTAGAACAGATAAAGTACTTCAGTACTTGTGAGGCATTTAGCCGTCAGTAGTTATAAAAACTACTGAAGGTGAAAGGACTCATCAGTACTTATATGTGACATGGTTACCAATGATCACCAGTACTTTTTACTGAAATCATCAGTAGTTGTCACTTATTCTAGCTGCAGCATACCAAGCCTTAACACAAGGTTTTGGAAAGTAGAACTATCCAAAGGCTTAGTAAAAATATCTGCAAGCTCATCAGCACTAGGCACAAACTTAGGATCAATCAGACCTTTTTCAAAACAATCCCGAATAAAGTGATGTCTGATCTCTATATGTTTGGTCCTAGAGTGCTGGACTGGATTTTTGACAATACACAGAGCTGAAGCACTATCCATTAATAATGGAGTCTTAGTCTCTGTAATGCCATAATCCAGAAGTTGGTTCTGAAGCCAGAGTACCTGAGAAGTGCAACTTGCAGCAGCAATGTACTCGGCTTCAGCAGTTGATGTAGCAACAGATGTTTGTTTCTTACTCTGCCAAGAAATCAAACAGTTGCCTAGGAATTGACAACCACCAGAAGTTGACTTTCTAGTTAACTTGCACCCTGCATAGTCACTATCTGAAAAAGCAACTAATTTGCAAGAGTGTCCAGTGGAATACCATAAACCCAGAGATTGTGTACCTTGCAAATATCTAAAGATTCTCTTGACTGCAATCAAATGAGACTCTTTAGGAGCAGCCTGAAATCTAGCACAAACACATGTAGCAAACATAATATCTGGTCTAGAAGCTGTTAAATACATCAAGGACCCAATCATACATCTGTAAAGTGTCATCAACAGCTTTACCTTTCTGATCAGCATCCAGTTGTGTGGTGTTGCACATGGGAGTAGAACAGGGCTTACAGTTTTGTAAATCAAACTTATTCAAAAGATCTTTTGTATATTTTGACTGATGAATAAAGGTTCCATCAGCCTTTTGTTTAATTTGCAAGCCTAGAAAGAACTGTAATTCTCCCATTGCACTCATTTCAAACCTCTTTTTCATTAATGTTGTAAAATCATCACACACAACTGGGGATCAGAGGATGCAAAAATGATATCATCAACATAATCTGAACAAGTAGCTTATGCTGATCCACCTTCTTAATAAACAAAGTTTTATCAATGGAGCCTCTAGTGAAATTATTCTTAAGAAGAAAAGTGGAAAGTGTCTCATACCAGGCTCTAGGAGCTTGTTTCACAACCCATAAAGAGCCTTATCAAGTTTATACACCCATTCAGGATGTTTATTATCCTCAAAACCTGGTGGTTGACACACATAAACTTCTTCCTTTATTTTACCATATAAAATGCACTTTTGACATCCATTTGAAAAACTTTAAGATTGTGGAATGCAGCATAGGCTAAAAACAATCTGATTGCCTCTAGTCTGGCTACAGGGGCAAAGGTTTCATCATAGTCAATACCTTCTTCTTGTGAAACCCCTGTACAACCAGTCTAGCCTTGTTCTTAACAATAAGCCCATTTTCATCAGTTTTATTCCTAAACACCCATTTAGTGCCTATTGCACACTTACCTGGGGGAAGAGGAACCAGTTCCCACACTTGCTGTTTCTTGAACTGAAGTAGCTCAAGCTGCATGGCTTCAACCCATCCATTGTCTCTCAAAGCAACATGGTAGTTCTTTGGCTCTAGCTGACTGATGAAGAGAGCATAGAAGCAGAAGTTAGACAATTGACTTCTTGTTGAAACACCAGCATTGATATCACCAATAATCTGAGACATTGGGTGATTCTTCAGTTCTTGATAAACAATGAGATCTGTGCAAGTGTTTGTAGGACCTTCAGCAGCAGCAGATGTTGATGCAGACTCTTGAAACCAAGAATTAGATGGTAACTCAAAAGATGTAGAGGAATCAGAGATCTCATCAGCATTTGTTGTGGATGGAACTGCTGAAGCTACAGGAACATCAAATTTAGCAGACACAGGCAGTTGGTCACTAAACTTGAATAGGTGAGTATTGATATTATCATCATCATCATCAATACCACCAGGTGGAAGACATGCTGCAGAAGATGATTTATCCACATGATCTGCAACAGCTGGAGGTTGATAAGGAACATATTGCAGTATGTCCAAATCAAACAACTCCACAGGGTTTTGTGGAATCTTGTCCATAGGAGATTCATTAAACTTCACATGCAAAGTCTCTTCAACTATCTTTGTTCTGCAGTTGAAGACTCTGTATGCCTTGCAAGTAGATGAATAACCAACAAAATACCCTGCATCCACCTTAGGATCAAATTTTTGGAGTTGATCCTTTGTGTTGAGAATAAAACAGGGACACCCAAATGCTTTGAAAAATGAAATTAGAGGAGCCAAGTGATGGAGAACTTCATATGGAGTCTTCATCAACCTCTGATTTACTAAGACTCTATTCTGCACATAGCAAGCTGTGTTAACAGCTTCAGCCCAAAAGGTCAGTGGCAAACCAGAGTCAGCCAGCATGGACCTTGCAGCTTCAATTAGGGTCCTGTTCTTTCTCTCCACTACTCCATTTTGTTCTGGAGTCCTTGGTATGCTAAACTGCCTTTTGATTCCCTTTGAAAGATAGAAGTCATCAAGTGTATGGTTTCTGAATTCAGTTCCATTGTCACTCCTAATACACTTGACTGGAAGGGAATACTGCTTCTCACATACAACACAAAGTGAATAATCTTCTGAGCAACCTCATCCTTTGAATGTAGAAAGAAAGTCCATACAAATCTGGAGTAATCATCCACAATTACCAGACAGTATTTCTTCTTTGCCATGCTCATTACTCTCACAGGACCAAATAGATCCATATGCAGTAATTGCAAGCAGGCAGTGGACTTAGGCTCTTCAATAGGAGGGAATGAGACTTTGTGCTGTTTTCCTTTTAAACAAGCAGTGCAGGTTTCATCACAGTGGAACTCCTTTATTGGTAAGCCTCTAACTAAACTATTGTGGATTAGCTGATTCATGTTTTTGAAATTAACATGACCCAGCCTTCTGTGCCACAGTTTAGATTCTTGAGAAGAGGCTTTGGAAAATAGGCAAGGATTGCCTCTGAGATCTATTTTCTTGGAAAGATCTAAGGCATACACTCTTCCTGTCCTGTTGGCTCTCAGGAGAGTGTGATCATCCAACACCTTATCAATCAAATGCAGAACTTTGGATGACAGAATCCTACAGTTCTGACTGGTGAAAAGAGCAACATGGCCTTTATCACACATTTGACTGACACTCAAGAGATTGTACTTGAGATTTTCCACATGATTAACATCATCAAACTTTATTTCTCCATTGGAGACAAAGCCGTTGCCAATGATGTAACCCCTAGCATCATTGCCAAAAGAAACAAACCCTTCTTTCCTTGAGAGTAGTCATGAAGAAGAGAGCTGTTCCCAGTCATGTGCATAGATCCCCCACTGTCTACATACCAGATGCTACTTTGGCATGTTGAAGAACCCTGCAATAATAAACAATCAGTTAGTTTTGGAGACCCAAACCTTTTTGGTTTTGGGCCTGGTCTCATCAACAGATGGTAAACTAACAGGTTTATTGAAACAACAGCCTGAGAGGAAGAAGATGGTGAAGAAGAGGAATCCTTTGGCTTGGACCTCCTTTTCTGTGGTTTCAACATAGGAGCATCTAATTGGTTAACTCTTCCTAATAGATGTTGAACCATCATAACCAGCTGTGTTTGATTTTATGATAAAGCTTTCAGCTCATCAGACACATTGCCAGTGGAGTTTGATAAGTTCCTATGTTGCACCTTCTTCTTCTGAGCAATCTCAGCTGTTACCTGTTTAACCCCTTCCTTTTTGGATTTCTTTGTGGACTTAAGGGTTACAGGATTTGATGTTGCTGATACAAATGTGGTCTCAAACTCAGTTTTCATTTTTACCATTTCCCCTTTCCTCTTTTACCAGCAATCATCTGTAAGATGATTGAACAAACCACATACTTCACATGGTTTCTTCTTCTCTTATCTAGGTTGATCATCAACTAAAGAGGATGAAGCAACTGAAGACTTGCTCTTCAGTGCTTTGGAAGCATTGTTTGCTTTCTTGACTTCCTCTTTAGTAGTCTTCAAACTCTTTCTACTACTGACAGTTTTCTTCTTTTCAGTACTGGCAGTAGTTGGAGTTTGAACTTCAGGTGTTAAATCCTGCTCTCTAGTCCTTTCAGGACTTTCAGAATTAACTCCTGAGTTGATCAACTCATTGATCATGTGAGTGTCAGCAGTGGAACCATCAACATCAGCTGATAGGTTCTGAGAGGGCTTGGTGCTGACTTCTACTTCTGATTGTGCTAATCAGAAAGTAGATCACATGATGAAATGGATTGGTTATTACTCTCACCATCAGATTCTACCTCTGCTCTGGGAGTAAAATCTGTAGGTGAGCAGTGTGATTGTAACCAATGCCAAACTTCACATTGGAAGCAGATTGCTTACTAAGAAGCATTTCAAAACCTTTGCATGATTGTACCCATCGATCACACTCTACCTGGGTGACTGCAAGGGTTTCCTTGAGATCTTTATACTTCTCTAGAAGTATCTCTTCCCTAGCCTTATCATCAGTTATTTGGCATTTAAGTTTGTAAATCTCATCATTCTTATCATTAAGCACAGACTCAAATTCAGCTTTGCTTTTGGAAATTATTTGTTCTAGCTCAATGTTCTTGTTGATTAAAGCTACATTTGCTTCTCTAATAGATGCAAATGCTATATACATGTTTCAGAACACAATTTGGCTTTTGCCTCAGAGGATACCTGTGATACCTTTGGTGTAGAGGCATTAGTGGATGAAGTATCAGCAGAATCCAAAGCCATAAGAGCTAGATTTCCAAAGGGACTTTCACCACCATGTTGACCAGCACCTGAGAACAGTTGTTCATGACCAGACAAGTCATCTGGTAAACTGCTCCAGTCAACAACTCCTGGGGTGAAGAAGCTGTGTTGTTGAGGTTGAGTTTGTTGATGAGATTGGAAGGTTGTGGTTCAGGCAATGCTTGTGGTTGTTGTGCAATTGGAGCTTGAACAGGATTTGGTTGAGGCATATAATAGCAGGGATAAGGATATGACATTTGACCCTGGAACAAAGTATGCAGGAGACCTAGGATGTGAATGATGACCAGAACCAGCAGGATGTTGCCCTCTGTTTTGTGGACTAGTACTAGGAAAAGTCACAAAGGGTGCAGAAGAGTTAGATCCAGTTGATCTACACTCTCTTGCAAAGTGTCCCAGCCTTTGGCATTTGTGACACCTCAACTTACTCTTGTCAAAACCAACTTTGGTTTTGCCAGAGAGTCCAGGAAATTTCCTGCCAGTTCTCTTATAGAACTTCTGAGATCTGATATTAATCAATGCCATTTGGCTCAGAATATCCATCTCTTCTAGATCATCATCAGCTATTCCTTTCAAATCATCCATGATGAAGCATAGATTGTCACTATTACTGCCAGAATGACTCTCAATACCAACAAATGCATGATCAGAACTATTTGAAGAGAAATCAATATGCTCATCATAATTGCTTTCAGATGCAGCATATTCTGACTCATGACCAACCAAGGCAGTATTCCCTGGTACAAAGTCATCAGTGAGCTTTCCTGATGAGGACAGTTTCCTCTCTGCTCTATCTCTCTTTCGAATGTAAGCAGTTTCCCATGAAGTTGGGTGAGAGATAGGCTATCCAGATTTGCACTGGAGCGTAGGACAATAGTGTATGTGTCCCATCTCTCAGGCAGTGATCTGAGGAACCTGTTATTCATCTGGCTGGTGTATTCCTGTTTCACCATTTTCAGCTCAGAGATCAAGCAGGAAAAACGCTCAAACTGTTGAGTCAGTGTCTCACCCTTTCTATGAGAGAATGTCTCATATTGTTGGGCAAGGATTTCTCTGTTGTTTGCTAAGACCTCATCTGTGCCACCGAATTGTTCCTTCAGGGCATTCCAGAGATCATGAGCAGTTTCATGATGCATAAGCCCTGAATAGATTTCATTAGGCAGTGCCATGGCCAGAATTCCATGGGCTTTAGCATCAATCTCAAACAGTTTCCGATCTTCATCAGAGTATTGTTCCTTCTTCTTCGGAACCATTTGATTGGTTTCCGGATTGTTCACCATAGGCTTATGTGGTCCATGTACCACAGATGTCCAACAACCTGAACTGTTAACAGACAGGTGATGAAGCATTCTTCGTTGCCATATGTTATACTCGGTCCTAACCAGCATCGGGGCTTGGTTGAGGAACCGGTATTGTGAGGATCATTAGAAGGAGTAGTCATCTCAGATTCAATCAAATTCAATTAAGCTATAACAGATTTAGAACAAAACACAACAACCAATTGAACCAAGAGAGATCTCAAATAAATGAACGAAAGCGTCAGAAATTCAATAATCTATAACCAGTTCTTGCGAATATGCTAATTCAATCAAACATAGATATCAATTAGCAGTTTCAATGATCAATTGTTAGATCGATCAATGATTAACCTGCTCTGATACCACTTGTTAGGATCAGTGATCTACGTTTGATTGATTAGAGAGTATAGCAGCGGAATTCTAACAATGAATTAGCCAATTCACAAGAACGAAAAGATATTCATGAAGAACAAAAACGGTATATATAGAGAGAATTCTGCAAATAAATTTCATTCAATATTCGCTTTCGTGGTAACGGAATGTCACACTTACAATTAGGTCGACACCTCTTATATAAGAGATGTGACGTCTGCTGATGTCACTTGATAGTGACATCTAACAGAATTATTCCAACTGAAACACAACTACTGAAGATGTCAAAACAGCTGACATCTTCTTACAAAAATACTAAGTGTTATCAGTTACTATAACTACTGAAAAACATAAAACTACTGATACTACAACGACTGAAGAACAAGCTCTTCAGTCGTTTTACAAAACTACTGAAAGTAAAAACATAAAACTACTGATATCACAACTACTGAAGAAGTACTCTTCAGCTGTTGTGACAAACTACTGAAACTTCAGTACTTGGTCTTCAGACTTGAACTTCAGACGTTTCATCAGCTGATGACTTCAGTAGATATCATCAGCTGATGTCTTCAGTCTTTGTCTTCAGACTTTGTACACCAGTGTTGATCTTCAGCACTTGTAGACTCTTCAGCTGTTGTACTTCAGTACTTGGTCTTCAGCTTCAGCACTTGTGTTCTTCAGCTGTTGAGCTTCAGCACTTAGTCTTCAGCTGTTGAAGTCTTCAGTCTTGACTTCATTGTTTGAAGTCTTCAGCACTTGTCGAACTGCTGATGAAGCCTTCAGCAGTTGTTGTGATATCATGTGGACTTAGAGGTTTTCTGATCTTGGCTCATTGTTCTTTTGGTCCAACAACTCCCCCGCACCATGCGCACAACCTCTAATTGATTTATTTTTCCAACTTATTGTTGGCAAAATGGTGGTCTTTTTCCTTCTTGATCAGTTGAGAAGATGATCCATATAAGCACTGGCCTGGGAAGAGATCTCAAAGATTTGTTTGCAAGGTAATGAATGGAACTCTTTTTTTGGGGAACTGGACACGGAGTTTATTATTCCCATTCATGGATCTACTTCCCTATTCTGATTCTGTACGACTCTCGACCTTGGCCCTCAGGAGAATAACCGTTCCTCCTTGAGAGTTCTTCTACTCTCCCTTTCAAAGAAGAACTCTGGACCAAGTACTCAGATAAGTCTTCACAGTCCTGCATTCTTCAACTCCACGTATTACCTCCCTATAGACAAATTCATCAAATGCTCATTCTTTTGAACCCCTGCAACACATTTCAAATATGAGTTTCCACATCCGGTATCCAATACCCATATGTTAGAAGAAATAACATTTAACTCAACATGTATCATCAAAGATTGTACCTGAGGTTTTGCCCCATGTCCTTCTTGGCTCAACGCTTTGAGATAGACCGACAATTTCGTTTCCAATGGCCTACCTCACACCACACTCAAAACACGGTCGTCATGAGCAACCTTTGCTTCTTTCCTTGCGGTTTGGGCGGTCACTCTTGCTTTACCCTTACCCTTTCCTTTGACGTGTCCCTTCCTTTGTTAACACTTTGCCCTAGGTCGGGGGAGTTGCCTTTTTCCTACTACCACCTTCATTGATCGTAAGGACCGTTAGAACCTTTCTACCCATGCCGCCTCGGCCGTTTTGAGCATCGAAAATGAAGCTCACCAATGCTCTTGTCCCATCCATTCATGTTATAGTTTCATAACGAAGCTATCAAACTTCTTGGATAGGGAGTTGAGGATCAATCCGTTGCGAACTCATTGGACACATGACAGTTAAGCCTTTCAAGGCGATCAATGTGCTCTTCATCTTAAGAACGTAAGATGATACCGATGGGTCTCATCCATTCGACATGCATGATGCTCGAACGGTTTCGAAGCGCTCCCCCTTGATTGTTGTTGGAACATTTCCTTCAACTTGGTGATCATGTGATAGGCATTGTGTTCTCAAAGTCCTTTTGCAAATCGGGTATCATACTCGCCAGCATGAGACATGAGACTTGCACAGAGTCTTTGGTGTACTTGACCCACTCGGCAAAAGCCTCAACGTCATTTCATTTTCATCGGTTGATCAGGAATGGGATCGTCTAACCATAGGACTTCTTTTCTTGTTTGAGAACTATTCTCAAGTTTCGGTACCAATCCATGAAGTTCCCATGGTTTAGACGTTCCTTTTCAAGGATGTTCTTAGTGATAGGTTATGGACGGTCGGGATTGCGTTGTTGTTTGCCATCTACAAAGTAACAAAGTTCAATTTTTTTAGTATCAAGTATTTTAGTTTATTAATACCCTTTTATGTCTCATAGACAATTAATAATTGAAATCTAGAATCCAACGTTACATTTAAATATCGGTTAGGTGACCTTTATCTCTTTATTAAATCACACAAGGTAGTCAACGTTTGACAATTGTAACCTATTACAATTCAAGTGTATGGGATCGGTTTAAACATCTTATGTTTGTTTGGCATGTTTATCCCATCAACACCATTTGTACGTCATGCTTCGGTGATCCTAATGCATGATTTCCAAATCAAGTCGTCCTACTTAGACATACGTGTGACTTTACATATATAAGTGGTTAGGTGACCTTTATCCCACAAATATGGTAATTTCACCTCAACTTCATAAGTTTCTATTTATGGTTAGGTGACCTTTATCCCATAAATAAGTTACAAGTGAATTGTGTGTTGCTTAAAAGGATGGTGTTAAACTTGTTTGAAAAGGGATTCAGTTTTACAAAATTCTAGTTTGGAAAACTATTTTCATACCTTGCATTTGCATGTATTCAAATGCATGGTAGTTTGTTTGAAAACTTATTTCAAAATTCCTTTTAATAGCACAATTAATTATGAAATCAATAACCTTTGCTAAAACCATTTTATTACTTATTGATTTCTAAGGAACCAATTTTATGCGAGTTGTTGATTTCGTGTTGTAACTATCCAATTCCATAATAAGATAAGATGAACATATATCAACCATACATGCATAATAAAACAACCACAAGTTCATAACCATAGCCAATGGTTTGGCAACACTTGTTGGCCAAAACAAGTGTGCCAAAAGGGTCAATCATAGAACATAAACATGACACAAGGCATTGAGATGGTGTGCTCCCACTTGATCCCGCATCCTAATGCATCAAGTGTCCATTTTGTGTTGTCATAATTTGCTTTAATTCGGCTCCAACTTCAGCTCCTAGCTTCCTTGGACCTTCATGCTATGGGCTTTGGTCATTAGGCTAAAAACCAATCTTGGGCTATGAGGCCCTTTGGGACTAAAATGGCCCAAACCAAAGAAACCAAGTCTTGTTAAACTTCTTTTACAAAATATATCCTAATACATTTGTTACTAGTAAAAGAAATACAACTAATCTACTTATTATTACAAACCCACATAAATAATAAATAGATTACAAACCCAAATAAATAAAATTACAACCCAATTGAATAATCAAAAAATATCAACACAAAACACATCTAAACACAAGGTATTGGCTAGGTATGAACATCTAAAATCACATCCAAATATGCAAGAATCATAAGCTAAAATGGTTTTCCCCTTTTGAACCCTAAAGTTTTCGGCCAAGGTTAATTAAACGAGAACTTTCGGTTTTGTCCAAGCAAACAAAACAACCAACAATGAGACAAGTTTTTCTAAGAATACCACATGCATGTAAAGTATAACCTTAAAAGAAAACGAAAGCGGCAACCAACAGCCCTAAGGCTACGGTCATATGGTGAAACACACCATAAAACCGTAAAAGGATGATGTATACATGTATGCATTCGTATAAGTGGCTCTTGATGCCATTGAAGGATTTAACAAGATTATCAAAGTCCATAGAAGCTAATTATATATGAAACGCAGCGGATAAAGAGATTAAAATCTTGTAAATATATTGTTTATCAAACCCATTTGAAAGCTAAACCCAAACCATAGATCCATATACGAAATACATACATAACAAGCATAAGATTTTAAGAGCTACCTTTCTACCTTTTAGAAATCGAGCTTTAAGAGGTGAAGATGATGAACTTGTAGCTTAATCTTCAACAAAGAAGACCTCAACTAAGTGATACCCCAAGCCACCACAAACCCCCTTTCGAATGCTAGTTTTCTCAACACCAAATTTTAGCAACTTGAACTTTGTTGTTGCTGATCTTCCTTTCTTGTTCAATCTCCAAAACCCAATTTTGAGAGTACATAGAGAGGAGTTTTGCCTTTGCATGCAAGAGAGAGAGAGAGAGGGCTAGATTGGGAGGTGTGTGTTTAAGTCTTGCAACCATCAAGTAAAAAGCAGGTGGGACTTATGGCCTTGGGCGGCCGAAAGTCCAAATCCCCTTTTAAAATCCATTTTGCCTCCTTTACATAATAAACAAACATTAATCTCTTATTTTACAAAGTTGAAACCAATTTTAACTTTATAAACATAGCACCCTTTTATTTGTTATTATTTAACAAACTTAAATATGAAACAAATAATACCTGATGAACGATTCCCACATAATGATGTTCATCTACAAAAGCAATGTATTTAGAAAACCCACCTTTTCTAAATTGGTGTCAATATTTATTTGTATGATTTTATCAACGAATAAATATTCATAGGTGTGTGTTTAGCTTGTTATTGGGTATGACCCGACATGGATCAATCACACTAGCCACATCAACTTAATATGCATCTTGGGCAGATCAAGTCTTTCAAAATGGTCATATTACCACCGCTGGTCCTTATATATTTTCACCCATCAATACCCAAATTTTCTATTTTAAACGTACTGAAATTCTAGTCTAGTCCTTTGTGGAAATTACATAACATGAATATGGAATAAACTGGCATTTTATACGGTTTACACGTATGTAACGTCATAAGTTGTGAATATGCGACTCTAGAATCATTTGTAACTTTGAATTTGATTACAATGTAGCTCAAGGGTTCTTTTGATATGAGCTTGTATCTTATGCAAGAAAGGTCTTACAAACAGTCGGTTATATGATGCTTATTCACATATAGTGTGGGTTTTCATCGTAGAAGATAATGCATCGAGTTTAGATTCACTAAAAATTCAAGGAAGTTTACCTTGAACAAGATTATGAGTTCCTTATGAACATGGGAATGGCAGCAAGCTTTTCTGTTAAACAAATGGAACCTATTTTGAGGTAAAAAAAGGCGGGTAATCAAGATTCAAAGCATAGGAGTATAAAATCACTTACACTTTTGGTGATGGACAGATGATCCGAATGTTCTTTGCTAGTAAGGAAATTGAATGCAAATGTGTGTGTGTGTTTGGAAGAGAGTGCAGAGAGAATAGAGAGAATGGAAAGAATTCGAGAATTAAACTGTGAGAGAAAGAGATCGGGTTTTGCATGTATAAGAAATGGTTGAGTGTTTGCAAGATTCTAGGAGATTTGTGAAGTATATTATTTGAATTATTAAGATATACCGCCATATGCATTTGGTATTATTATGTTTCCTTAAAATTCTTCTTAAGTGTTGTTCTAGTGTATAAATGATTGACCCGAGCAAAATTAGCTAATATTACTAATAAAAATACTTGGAAAAAACTAAGTAAAACACTACAAACTTAAACTAAAACCATAGTTAGTGATTAAAACATGTATTAGTATCCATATCAATAAAATAAGAATACATAATAATACAATAATGAAGTAAAATTTCTAGGCGTATGACAACTGTTACGGCGTATACCACTGTGGAGTGCATGATAACATGGGTGCATGTGTACACTTGACCATTTTCTAGTGAAAACTCCGAGTCGCATGACCCTGTTCAAGGGCATGGACACTACTCAGGCGCATGGGACTTAGGCGTTTTGCACACTTAACCAAATTCCAATGAAAATTTCCTAGCGTAAGGGAACTGTTTGTGGGTGAATGGGCACTGTTCAAGTGCATGGGCAGTGTTTAGGCGCAAGACATAGACAAGCACCCACACTTGGACACTTGCACCATCCCATAACTTACTTTGGTTCCGAGGGGGTTATTACTTTGACCCACCATTCAAGAAATTTTGCCCTCGAAATTTTGCTTCAATTAGACTTGGAACGGTTTTGCTTGAAGAGATGTGGATAATCCCTTCTCAGTTTATCTACTTGTTCCCTGGTGAACTCAGGCCCTAGATTAGAAACCTTACTTTTACCTTGGGAATACGACTTCGCCTAAGCTTCTAGACTAGTCTATCAGTGATCTCTATAGGTTCCTTGATGAAGTTTAACTTGCTACTAATTTTGGCTTCCTTCAATGGCAATTCCAGGTTTTTGTCTACTAAACACTTTATCAGGTTGGATACATGGAAGGTGTTATGTATATAACTCAACTCTGGTGGTAGCCTTAGTTGACATGCTACTGGACCCACTCTCGCAAAAGGCTTAGCTTGCCCTTTTTGCTGAATCTCACGGCTCCCTTTTTGCCCTTCCAGGGTGCGACCTTTAACATCACCCTATCACCTAATTGGAATTCCAATGGCTTTCGCCTTCTATAAGCATATTTCTTTTGATGATCTCTAGCAGTTCTCGGTCGCTCCTTAATTTTGTTGATTTTGTCTGTTGTTTGGTTTTGGTACATGTTTATCAAAGCTAGTTTAACCATTTGAACTTCAAACATGCAGTAGATATAAGTGGTTAAAAGGTGTTTAACGATGTTAAAATATGAACCATTTTAACCCAAAACAAAACCCATAAACAAGGATCATATGTATGTGAAATGAAATGCTATCAAAACCGAAAATAAACACCCAAAGGGTGTTCTTGAAATTACCTTTCAAGAACAAGATGTTGTCGTATGGATGAGAAGAAGATGATGATGCTTCTTGAATGTCTAGCCTCCAAAAGAGAAGTCCTCAAGCTTGTATACCCACAAGCCCTAGTAAACATCTAACTTGTTAGGGAGTGCAACACCAAGTCTCAACTTCTTGTAGACCTAAAATCAGCCAAGAAAAGCTTCAAGTTCAGCCAAGTAATTCGAAATTTTTAGCAAAAGAAGGAAGTGAGAAAAGTCCTTTGCATGTGTGTGAGAGAGTGTGTTAGTGGTAGAGTGCAAGTGAGATTAAGTCTTGTATTAAACCAAGACAAAATAGATTCCCCCAAAAGACCAAAGGGGCGGCCAAATAGGCATTTAAAATGGGTTCCTCCCATTTTATTTTATAAAGTTTTATACACTCTTAAACCAATAAGATTATAAAATTAAAACCTCTTTTAATTTTATAACATCACACCTATTATTTGGTATTATTTAACTTACTTAAATGATGTTACAAATAATTTCACATTAACAAATTATCCATATAATGTTGTTCTATTACAAAAGCATGTTTTAGAAACCTATTTTCTAAATTGGTGTCAATATTTATTTGTATGATCACATCAACAGATAAAAATTTATTGGTGTTTGTTTAGCTTGTTATTGGGTATGACCCAACTTGAATCATAACATACTAACCACATCAATCTTGTATGTGTCTTGGGCATTCAAGATCCAACAATCTCCCACTTGCACAAGATTTATAGAAGATTGATGCAAGTAGTAAATGCCGCCTAACAATGGTTTAATACCCTTAATAAGTATGACTAAGGGCAATTCAATAACATCATCCCCTTCAAGTATCTTACTCAAAAAGTTTTAGGTGAATCAATCATCTATCCTTTTGTCACACATGTCATGTCAATTCTCAGAGACACAGAGTGATCATTCTCCATTGATTTAACTTTATGAGGCGTTAGGCATGTTACTCTCAGCGAATAAGAGGGACAAATCTCATCTTGACTATTACACCTGAACTCAGAATTATATACTGCCATATTTCAGAGCAGCGAAGAACTAAGTCAAAGTATAATATTTGGTAAATATCAAGACCTAATATGTATATCAAGTCAGAGGATACCAAATGATATTCGCCTTTACTCAAAATTACTTATGATCAATCAGGAAGATTCCATGTAGTAATATTTGAGATGCAGGTGTTGGATCTTACATGCCCAAGACACATACAAGATTGATGTAGTTAGTACGTTATGATCCAAGTCGGGTCATACCAATAACATGCTATACAAACACCATTTAATATTTATTTGTTGATAAGATCAAACAAATAAATACTACACCAATTTAGAAAATGGTCTTTCTAAAATGTTGCTTAAGTAAAGAACAACATTATGTGGATAACTTGTTCATGAGACATTATTTTTTCATTATTTAAGTTGGTTAAATAATAACAAATAAAAGTGTGTTATTTTAATAAAATTAAAAGAGGTTTTAATTTTATATAATTACGACTAAAAGTGTAACAATTTTATAAATTAAATGGGGGGACCCATTTTAAAGACACATTTCGGCCGCCCAAGGAATAGTGGGGTTTGTGTTTTAGTCTTGTCTTTGGAAGACTTAGAGACTTGCTCTTGCACTCCTCCAAAACACACACTTTCTCGCACACAAAAGAAAACAACTGACTCTCTCAACAGGGCTGAAAATTCGGATTTATGGCACCAAGAGGCTGAAACTTTCGTTTTTTAAGGTGCAAAGGAAGAGAGTTCTTTGGTGTTGTGCTCCATAAGAAGCTTGGTGTTTGGAAGGGCTTGTGGGTATACAAGCTTGAGGTCTTCTCCTTTGAAGGCTAGACATTCAAGAACATCATCTTCTTCAACTTTTACATGTACAACATCTTGTGCAAGAAAGGTTGTTTCTGTTGGATTCTATGTGCCCAAGACACATAGAATATTGATGCGGTTAGTACGTTATGATCCAAGTCGGGTTATACCCAATAACAAGCTTAGCAAACACCAATTAATATTCAATTGATGATATGATCATGTAATTGAATAATAACACCAAATTTAGAAAATATGTTTTCTAAATTAGTTGCATATGAGATTAAACAATTTATATGGATATTTTGTTTATATATATATATTGTTTGTAATGTTATTTAAGTTATTTAAATAACATCAAATAATTAGTGAGTGTATATATGTTATTCTAATAAAAAACTTTATTGAATGAACAAATTTTAAAAGGAGATGACTTGTTTAATGTGTTAATATTTTCCTTTTAAAATTTTGGGGGGTAATCAAATGTGTCTAAAGGGATTCGGCCGCCCTTGGGCTTGCCATCCCCTTGAGTGCTTTTGACAACCTTGAAAACACACACACATTTGATACTAATTCACTCCATCTCACTCTCTCTCTCATACATGCAATAGAAGAACACAAGAAAGCTCTCATTGTTCTTGCAAAAGAATCGGCTGGAAGTTCCTTTCAGAAGAGTCTCCCTTCGGTTTTTCGTGTTCAATCCTAGCAACTAAGGTGTTTTGTGATAGTGCTTGGGGTATACTAGCTTGAGGACCTCCTCTTCTTGGAGTCTTGGCTGATTTTGACAACTCCATCTTCATCAATCCCGGTTTCAGCAGCCCTTTTGGAAGTATTGTTTTCAACTGCTGAAAGGTAGAAATGACAGCTTGTTAATGGCTGTCTATTATGCTTGTTTTATGTGTTCATAGCTAGCTTATTCACATACTTAGATCCTTTGTTTTTTGGGTTGCTTTATACATTCAAATGGTCACCTAAAGAACATTTTTTCAGCTTATAAGTAACAATCATAATATGTTGTTATTCCGCTGCGTTTTCAGTAAGTTTAATGGGTTAAACTTAGTTTTATGTTCTTGCAAACCCAACAAATGGCATCAAGAGCCGGTTATGTGGATAACTTGCTTGTTCTTGTTCTTTAAAATCGGTTTTAGAAGGTTATTATCAACCTATTAGAGGCTGATTTTGGCTGATTTTGTAAACCCCAAGTCTTCATAGTTATATCTTCATGCTTATGATTAAACTTTGAAAGATGGAAATGTCAATTGGTTGATATTTTTTGGATGTTGTTTATTTGGACAAACAAACCCAAATTTTCAGTTTATGTTGGCTGAAACTTTTGGGTTTGATGGGGTTTATTTAGATTGTTGAATGACGTTTATGGTTGTTCTCTTGTTGGTGCATAACCTAGCTTAGACCTTGTGTTGTTATGGTTTGGATTGAATGTTTTATTGGTTGTATTCATTCAATGGGGTTGTAAATAAACTTGTGTTTGTTTAAAATGTATTTTGTCTATTTATTCGTTGGGATGTAATAATAGATTAGGAGTAATTTCTTTTACTAGAAAAATATATTAGGATATATATTTTGTAAAAGAAGATGCTCGGGAAGGAAGCACAAGAAGAAGACACAAAAGAAGGACTTGAAGCATATGGATGCAAGTTTAAGTGGGAGTCTATATTGATCTCATTTTGTGTTATTTCAACCTTAGAAAGACCTTATGACCACACTTGTGATGGCAAACAAGTGTGGTCACAATAGTAGCTATGGTTATGCACATTATGGTTGTTTATGTTTATGCTTGTTTGTATGTTTGTTATTTGATTGTATGGTTGATATCTTGATATGCATTACAAACTAATTAACAAACTTAACAAGCTATAAAATGATGTTCTTATCATTAAAAGGTAATAAAATGTTATTAAAATGATTTAATGATTTTAAGGATTAAAATTGGTTTTAATCAAAGGACCATAGGGTACTTGTATTTGAAAGCATGCACATACAAGTACATAGAGTTTTCTAAAACTTGTATTATGAAACTCTAATTTTTTTAACAAGATCAACACCGTCCTTTTACACAACACTTGAGTGACTTGGGAACTCTTAGTGGGATAAAGATCACCTAACCATTTTGAGGGAACTTGTGACTTGAGGTGAGAATGCCTTATTGTGGGATAAAGGTCACCCAACCACTTATTTTGGCAAACTCACACGTAAGTGTAAGTAGGGTATCTTGATTTGCAAACCATGTTAATGGATCACCTACAATATGGTTTCCTAATGGTGTTGATGGGATTAACATGCCGACTTTACATACGATGTTTAAAGTCGATCCCATACCTCTAGAAGTTGTAAATGGTTGCAACCGTCAATCGTTGACCACCTTATTAATTTAAATTGTGGGATAAAGGTCACCTAACCCCAATTTAAATGTAATGTTGGGTTCTAGACTTTAATATAAAAATGACATTAAAAGGCATTAATTATTAAAATAGCAATATAGAAAATACTAAAATAGATCTTTGTTAAATTTTGTAGATGGCCACCAACAATGAAAATCACGATAACTCATCCGCGTCGAACCAATCATTACCAGCGATCCTCCAAAAGGAACGTCTAAATCATAAAAACTTTATTGATTGTATCGAAACTTGAGAATCGTTCTCAAGCAAGAGAGAAGATCATATGTTTTAGACGACCCTATCCCCGATCAACCTACTGAGGATGACGAGGAGGCCTACAACGATTGGCTCAAGTACACTGAGGACTCTGTCCAAGTGTCTTGTCTCATGCTAGCGAGCATGACTCCGGATCTCCAAAAGGAGTATGAACATCACGGAGCATATGACATGATAACCCAGCCGAAGGAAATGTTCCAAACGCAAGCAAGGGTTGAGCGCTTCGAAACGGTTCGAGCACTCCATGCATGTCGTATGGATGACAACCAATCGGTTTCATCTTATGTACTTAAGATGAAAAGTCATATTGACCGCCTCAAGAGGCTGAATTGTCCCGTCTCGAAGGAATTGGCCACGGATTTGATCCTCAATGGCCTTACCAAGAAGTTCGAGACATTTGTGTTGAATTACAACATGAATGCTTGGGACAAAAGCATTGGTGAGCTTCACTCAATGCTAAAACGGCCAGGCGGCCATGGGTAAAAGGTTTTACCGTTCTCACCATCAATGAAGGTGGAACAAGAAAAGGCCTCATCCCGCACCCAAGGCAAAGGTTGCCAAGGGTAAGGGACCCGTATGGGGGAAAGGGAAAGGGGTGGCAAGTGTGCCACCTAAACCGCAAGAGAAGAAGCCAAAGGTTGCTACCAATGACCCATGCTTCAAGTGTGGGGAGATTGGACATTGGGCAAAAAATTGTCCTGTTCATCTCCAAGAGTTGAAAGCCAAGAGGGATGCCGGCAGACCTCAGGTACAATATACATGATTCATATTGATCTTAATGTTACATCTTCAAACACAGGGTATTAGATACGGATTAGATACGGATTCATATTTGCAATTTGTTGCAGGGGTTCAAAAGAAGTAGGGACTTCAATTCAGGGGATGTTAGCCTCTTCATGGGCAATGGAACCAAAGTCCAAGTTGAAGCTCGTGGGGACTACACCTTAAAACTTCCAAGTGGCTTGGATGTTATTTTGAAGAATGTTTTGTATGCTCCTAGTTTGACTAGGACATTATTTCTGTATCCCAGTTAAGACTTTATGATTATGTATTATCTTTTACTGAAAATGATATTCATGTTTCTTTAAATGATATGTTCTATTTTCAAGCTATACCATTAATGGTATTTATGAATTGGTTCATGAAAATGCTTTAAATAGTTCATGTACCATACTACAGCAAGAAACTCAAATTAGATTTGAGTGATACCTATCTTTGGCATTGTCGTCCTTGTCATATAAACAAGAAACGTATACAAACACTTCAAAAGAATGGTCTTTTAAAACAATGAATATGATTCATTTGATGTGTGTGAATCTTGTTTACAAGGTAAAATGACTAAGTCACCCTTTAGTGGAACTAATGAAACGGGAAAGATTTATTAGGAATCATACATTCGGATGTATGTGGTCCTTTTAAGCCAATGACTAGGAATGGTGAAAGATACTTCATCACCTTTACCGACGATTATAGTCGCTATGGGTATGTGTACTTATTAAGGCACAAAGTTGAAGCTTTTGAAATGTTCCAAATCTTCAAGAATGAGGTGGAAAATCAACTCAACAAGTCAATTAAAGTTCTCCGCACTGATAGAGGAGGTGAATACCTAAGTGATGCTTTCCAAGATCATCTTAGGAGTTGTGGGATTGTCTCGCAACTCACTCCACCTGGAACACCACAACACAATGGTGTGTCTGAGAGGAGGAATCGAAGCTTATTGGATATGGTCCGATCTATGATGGCTAGAAGCACATTACCTCTATTATTTTGGGGTTTCGCTTTGCTCTTCGCGGCTCGTATTTTAAATATGGCCCCAACCAAAAAGGTGGAAAGGACACGTTTTGAGATATGGCATGGAAGAGTTCCATCCCTATCATACTTAAGCGTCTGGGGTTGTGAGGCTTATGTTAAGACTCCCACCCCAAACAAATTGGAAGTCCGATCCACCAAGTGTATCTTTATTGGATACCCTAGAGATTCTATGGGATATTATTTCTATGATCCACTGGAACAAAAGGTGTTTGTTGCCAGAAAGGGTTAGTTCTTAGAAGCAAAGTTCCTTATGGAAGGAACTAGCAGTAGAACAGTGGATCTTGAGGAGGATCAAGAACCACAACCCAATGCACGTTTGGTTGAAACTAGCACTCAACATGAGGATGTTGAAGATGATCAAATGGTTGATCAATACACACAAAACGTTCGCAGAAGTGGTAGAACTAGTAATCCACCTGAAAGATACGGATTTTTCATGGATGGATGCTATGTGGTAGATTCAGATAAACCAACCACATACCATGATGCAGTGTCCAATTTGGATTGTGACAAATGGCTTGAGGCCATGAACGTTGAGATGCAATCCATGTATGACAATCAAGTTTGGGAACTTGTTGTACCACCTCTTAATTTCAAGGTAGTTGGAAGTAAGTGGGTTTTCAAGAAGAAAACAGATATGCATGGAAACTTGGATACTTATAAAGCTAGACTTGTAGCAAAGGGTTTCACTCAAACTCAAGGGGTTGATTATGATCAAACCTTCTCACCTGTTGCGATGCTAAAGTCTATAAGGATATTGTTTGCCATAGCTGCTCATTATGATTATCAGATTTGGCAAATGGATGTCAAAACCGCTTTCCTAAATGGATATCTTGAGGAAGATGTTTATATGGTTCAGCCTGAAGGTTTTGTCGATCCAAAACATCCTAATAAAGTATGCAAGTTAAAGAAATCAATCTATGGATTGAAACAAGCATCGAGAAGCTAGAATCATCATTTTGATGAGGAGGTAAAGAAATTTGGCTTCATCAAAAACGCTGATGAGGCTTGTGTGTATAAGAAGGCTAGTAGGAGAACAATAACTTTCCTAGTATTGTATGTTGATGACATACTACTATTTGGAAATGACATTCCAACCATGGAAGGTGTAAAAACCTAGCTTGGAAGTTGTTTTTCCATTAAGGATCTTGGAGAAGCCGCCTATATTCTGGGAATAAAGATCTATAGGGATAGATCTAGACGGTTGATTGGTTTAAATCAAAGTGTGTATATTGATAAAATCTTGAAAAGGTTCAAGATGGAGAACTCTAAGAAAGGTACCGTACCTATTCAAAAAGGAACGATATTGAGTACGACTCAATGTCCTAGCTCAAAGGATGAGCAAGATAAAATGAAGGCTATCCCATACGCATCTGCTATTGGATCCATCATTTATGCGATGATATGCACTCGACCGGACGTGTCATGCGCCTTAAGCATGACAAGTCGTTACCAGCAAAATCCTGGAAACAGTCATTGGATGGCTATTAAGAACATACTTAAGTACCTAAGGAGGACAAGAGATATGTTCCTAATCTATGGATCTGGTGATGAGGAACTCGTTGTAAAAGGTTACACGGATGCGAGTTTCCAAACTGATCGTGATGATTCTCGGTCACAATCGGGATATATTTTCATTCTGAATGGAGGTGCGGTTTCTTGGAAAAGCTCCAAACAGGATGTGGTGGCTCTATCAACTACAGAATCAGAATACGTCGCCGCCTCATTGGCAGCTCAAGAAGCTACGTGGTTAAAGAAATTCACTGCCGATTTGGGGGTTGTCCCTTCCATTCAGGAACCCCTAGAGATCTTTTGTGATAACGAGGGTGCGATTGCTCAAATCAAGGAACCTCGTGCTAATAAAAAAACAAGACATATTGAGCGGAGATTCAACTACATACGAGATGAAGTTGAAAAAGGAAAGATATGTATTCGCAAAGTTCATACAGATCAGAACATTGCGGACCCACTCACGAAGCTCCTTGAAAAGGCAAAGCATGAAGGTCATACTTGTGCCATGGGACTTCGATATTCTAGTGATTGGATTTGATCTGTGAATTTTGTATTTGGATATGTGGAACTCTTTATTATTTGAATTAAATTATTTGGTTATAATGTTTCAATTAATGTTCCAATTTAGCATGTTTAATCCATGAGTAAATTGTTTACTCTAAATGTCCGTAGTCGTTCATACTTGTGGGAACAAGTGTGAGGGTAAGATTATTATGAACTTGGATTGGTTGATATTCATAAGGATGAATATAAAGCAATGGGTTGCTACCAAGGTTCATAGATATTTGTAGCATGCAAATATTGGACTGACCCGCATCTCAAATTTTCTACATGGAATCTTGTTGATTGATCATAAGTAATTTTGAGTAAAGGCGAATATCATTTGGTATCCTCCGACCTTAGATACATATTGGGTTTTGATATTCACCAAGTATTATGCCTTGAGCTGATTCTTCACTGCCCTGAAATAATGGACAGTACATAAGGGTATGTTCAGGTATGATACGAGGTGTTTGTGAGAAACGTATGTGGTCAAGATGGAATTCGTTCCTCTTATTCGTTGAGAGTTAGATGTCTAAAGCCTGATTAAGTTAAATCATCTAGGAATGATCATTCTGTGTCCTTGGATTTAACATGACATCTGAAACAAAATGATAGATGATTGATTCACCTAAATCATTTCAAGTAGGATACTTGAATAAGATGATGTTATTGAATGGCTATAAGTCATGCGTATTAAGGGTAGTAAACCGTTGTTAGGCGGTATTTACTGCATGCATCAATATTCTATGAATCTTGGGCAAGTGTGAGATTGTTGGATTCTATGTGCCCAAGACACATAGAATATTGATGCGGTTAGTATGTTATGATCCAAGTCGGGTTATACCGAATAACAAGCTTAGCAAACACCAATTAATATTCAATTGATGATATGATCATGTAATTGAATAATAACACCAAATTTAGAAAATGTGTTTTCTAAATTAGTTGCATATGAGATTAAACAATTTATATGGATATTTTGTTTATATATATATATTGTTTGTAATGTTATTTAAGTTATTTAAATAACATCAAATAATTAGTGAGTGTATATATGTTATTCTAATAAAGAGGTTTATTGAATGAACAAGATTTAAAAGGAGATGACTTGTTTAATGTGTTAGTATTTTCCTTTTAAAATTTTGGGGGGGAATCAAATGTGTGTAAAGGGATTCGGCCGCCCTTGGGCTTGCCATCCCCTTGAGTGCTTTTGACAAACTTGAAAACACACACACATTTGATAGTAATTCACTCCATCTCACACTCTCTCTCATACATGCAATAGAAGAACACAAGAAAGCTCTCATTGTTCTTGCAAAAGAATCGGCTGGAAGTTCCTTTCAGGAGAGTCTCCCTTCGGTTTTTGGTGTTCAATCCTAGCAACTAAGGTGTTTTGTGATAGTGCTTGGGATATACTAGCTTGAGGACCTCCTCTTCTTGTAGTCTTGTCCAATTTTGACAACTCCATCTTCATCAATCCGCGGTTTCAGCAGCCCTTTTGGAAGTATTGTTTTCAACTGCTGAAAGGTAGAAATGGCAGCTTGTTAATGGCTGTCTATTATGCTTGTTTTATGTGTTCATAGCTTGCTTATTCACATACTTAGATCCTTTGTTTTTTGGGTTTGCTTTATACATTCAAATGGTCACCTAAAGAACATTTTTTCAGCTTATAAGTAAGTCAATAATATGTTGTTATTCCACTGCGTTTTCAGTAACTTTAATGGGTTAAACTTAGTTATGTTATTGCAAACCCAACAGTTTCTTTGTACACCCTATGGTTGTTTGTTTTGTTTGATAGCATACTATTTCACATATATTGTTGATCCTGGATTTTGGGTTTTGTTTGTGATTTAAAATGGTAAAATTTTCAGATTACAAACCATATGTTGAAACCTATATTCTGCTGCTTTTTTATAGTGTAAATGGTTAAACTAGCCTTGGTTTACATGTTACAAAACCTAACAATGGCATCTAGAGCCGGATATGTGGAATATGTGCTTCAAAAGGTCTTGAAAAGTTAGTTTTCATGGACTTTTTCAACCCATTAGGGGCTGTTTTGTTGTGGTTATATGAATCTCTTATGTTTCAAGGTTTAATCTTGCATTCTTTAGTATAAACCTTGAAAGATATACATGAAATGGTTTATTGTGTTGTTTGGACAAACCTTAAAGTTTTAGTTCATGTTGGCTGAAATTTTAGGGCTGAAATAAGGGATTCATTGTTGTTCTTGGATGTTGAATATGTTTCATATTTTGGATCATAACATAGCCTTGGCTTTATGTGTTTTGGTTTTGGTTGATTGTGATTTGTCATGTTGGTTTTGATTCTTGAAAGGGTTGTAATTTTGTGATTTGTATTTTGGGTTGTAATTTTGTGATTTTTATTTTGGGTTGTAATTTATTTATTCATTTTGTTATGTAATAAATAGATTAGGTGCATTTCTTTTATTAGAAAAATTGTATTAGGATACGATTTTTGTAAAACAAGATGCACAAGATGAAGACTCAAAGAAGGACACAAAAGATATGGACACTTGAAGCATTTGGATGTGGTTTCAAGTGGGAGTTCATGGACAGATTTTGATGTGTCATCTCTACCCTTAGGAAAGACCATATGACAACACTTGTGATGGCAAGAAAGTGTGGTCAACTTAGTGGCTATGGTTATTGCAGGATCGTTGAAGGGGGTTGAGTTACAACACAACAACACAAAGATGAGACTAACCAAACTTAATCAAACACTATGACTTGATTAACCAAGGTAAGACACTAAGAATACAAGTAATGTAAGAGATAGAACACAAAGAACACAAGTATATGGTTTTCAAGAATGCAGTAAATTGGTTTCTCTATGCTCTATTACAAGTGTTACAAAGCATAATTCATAGATACAAGAACATGAGATACTTATACTACATCCTACAGCCAGCTATACTTTGAAAGCCAGCTGGATACATTTGACTAGACACAAAACAAAATCAATTGTAGAGTCAAAAGGCAGATTGCCTTTTGACTAGTGACTATGACATGCCATAGCTCACATCCTTATCTATTACAAAAAGGATAAAGTACATGAAATTGAAAGTTACTGACTCAAGACCTCAATGTACAGTTACCAAAAGCATGGACCTTTTCACCAACTCATGTAAGTTGTTGACCTTACAGAGGTGCAACGGAAAGGTGTCCAGCTTTATGGAAAAGTACATTAGATAAAGCATGTGTTAAAAGTCTTCGAAAGAAATCTGTCTTCTTGAGTTGAAGCTTCGGAAGAATTTGTCTCTGAGGCTTCGGAAGACTTCATATTTGGCTTCGGAAGATATTGGTCTTGGCTTCGGAAGATTTCACACTTAGAGTATTTATGCTGTATGGGTGAAACTTCCTAAGCATTCTTCTTCAATGCACTTTTGCAGCCTGCAAGATAGACATTTGATGTTTAGGTTGCATTAGCCTCTTCATTGATCTCTACAAACTCCCCCTGGGCAGATGCTACCAAAACACTTAGTAGACTTCAGATATCAACAGTCCTAAATAGGATGATCACCAATCCTTTCTTAATAAGGTGATCAGGATCGTTTAGACTATCAAAGTCACTTCTCATATTAAAGAGGTCATGTAGAAGAAATTGAAACATATCTTGCCATGTGTAAATGTCTTTAGTGCCTTGATCTCTAATGACATTCCATCTTTCTGGATTTGTGGTGTATGTCCAAGGCAAGATGGGTCATCCTAATGCTAGAGGAGCTGTTTGAATTGGAGTTGATGTAGCTTCCTCTGGCTGCACAACCTCAAGATGTTCTGACTCATCTTGGGGTTTAGAAGAGGGTGCAGTCTTCTTCTTTTCTGGCTTTGGTTTAGAAGCCATCCTCTTCTTTCTCTTACAGGTTTTAACTGAGAAGACTGGCCTGCAGTACCAGATTGATTTTCACTATCTTTCTCAGTTGGGATTTTCTCTCTCTCAGGCTTAGAAGGAGAGGGAGGTTGACCCTGCTGTGGATCAGAAGATCAAGCTTGCTAAGTTTCAGCAGGAGGTCCAGGTTGTGTTGTCTCTGACTGTTCAACCTTAACCTCCACTTCAAGTGGGGCTTGACTTGGAGTGGAGGGTAAGTCAATGAGCTCTCCACTTTTGATCTTCTACTTGATCACTCTAATATTCTCATCCATAGTGGATAGAGACATGGGCCCAAGTCTCCTTCCAGATAATCCATACAGCTTCAAGAAGCTCATCATCCTCTACCTATCGGCAAACTTCTTCATGCCCTTTTGGATGGTAGCTCTGGATTTTGCAGCTTCTTCCCTTAGCTTCTTCTTAGTTGTCGTTCTATCATTGATTGTCTGATGTTCAAGATTTTTTAAGTACTCAAACTCAACATAGTCATATGACAAAGGAAGGAGTGCATCTGCCTGATAGAAGCCTGTGGCACTCAGGTATTTGATCATCTTGATTGTCTCTTCTTCTTTGTCTACCCGAGGTTCTTGTTGAACCACATCTTCTTATGCAGGACTTTCCTGAACTAGGTAGAGGGTAGGCATATCCTTGTATAGTCTTTTTCTTCTTCCCTCTTCTTTGACTTGTACTAGAAGCTCTGCATCTTCTGCCTCCTTCTTCTCCTTTGACCATTGTAGATCAACCAGGTCATTTAACTCTTTTAAAGGAGACAAATGACATTGTCTATGTCATAGTTCCTTGTCTGCAGGTAATTTTTCATCATTGCCCTTAACTCATCATTTTGAGTATTTGGTCTGGGGGTAGCCTGATAGCAGACTCCATGACTCTTGAAGACTTAGCAGAGGAAATTTCTCCCCTCAGCCTCCTTTTTTTCTCTCTCTCTCTCCTCCTCAATCTCATTAGATGTCATCTTTCTTTTCCCTTTGTCACTCATAGACCTTTGTTACTTAAGGTGGAGAGAGCTTTGGCCTCCATTGCTTGTTGCAGCATCTATGCTCTGGCCAAATAGAGGTTAAGAAGCACCTTCACTAGCAGGTGTCTCAATAGGAGTGTGGATCTCTGCAGCAGTTGATGATGATAAGATAAGGGTCTCAGATTCTGCCACTGGGCCTTCAGTCAAGGTTTCCCCTATGAAACTAATCTTAGGGTCTGACTCAACATCCAGTTGACCGATGGCATTGATTGATTCCCTAAGTCTCTTTCTTAAGCTGAACACTGCAGTGATCCTGTCTTGGATTCTTTGAGCCTCAGCTTGTCTTGATTTGCTTGGATTGACGAGTTGCATGTTGACTAAATCCAAACCTTCATAGTAGTTCAAAGTCTGAAAATTGAAGACTTCTTGCTATCCTTGAACTCTTATGATGATTAGGGCTTTCCTGATGTTGTCATATCTCCACCCAATGATGTGATTGGAAGATGGTGAACATGACATATCCCTTGGTATCCCATCCTCAAACAAACTCTGTATGAAGGAGTCTGTGTAGTCCACGTCAATGTGAATTTGAGGAGGTTACTGAGAATGCACAATTGCAAGTGAGGATGGTGAGTCCTCAATGTCCATTCTCTCTGAAGAACTCCCAGGTTCTGTAACTGTGCTGACTTTCTCCCCCTTTTTGATAGCATCACCCACTTGTATAGGTGAGCTGGAAGATAGGTCAATCACATCCATAGGTTCTTGTGTTCCTGGTTGAGCTCTTCTTAAGGGTCTCCCACCTAGTTTTTCCTTAAGATAGGAAATCTTAAGTTGCTGATCATTGATCTGTTGTGTAAGGTAGTCACCTGAGATTCAAGGTGACTGACCTTTGAGACTAAGTAAGGGCATGTTTTAGTTAGTTTGTGCACCTTTAGTCTCATATTCCCCTCATCTTCATCAGAAGACTCATTGGGGATAAGATTATTGGACCAAAGTCCTCTCACTCACCACCAGCTTAAGGTTCTTGGTTGTTGGTTTTCCTCTGCTCACTGGCAATCTCAGTTGAGATGTCAATGGGCTGAGTTACCATAGTTGAGGTCTTAATGATGTAGTCACTTTCAGAAGTGAGAGCCTCTTCCATAGGGACAAGCTGAACAGGTTCAGAGGTGTCCATCTCAGTTGTAGGTGACTGATGTGGGATAGATGTAGGAGACTCAGGAGCATTCATCTCTCTTTGAGTAGGGGTAAAGAAGAAAGATTCATTATACTCACCGAAACCTATATCTTCATCAGTATAGAAGTCAAGGTGGGGAATTGGTTGGTTGAGATCTATAGGCTGGGGATGGTAACTGTCTCCTGAAGGTTGCTCACTTGAGTGTTGAGACTCAGAGTGATGGCTTAAGGCAGTTGGCTAATGAGCTCATCAGGCTAAGCATGAGGAACCTCAACACTGATTCGTAGAGAGATCGGAGTGGTTTGCTCCTCAGGAGAAGTGGGAGCTCCGGTGTCCACTTCTTCCTGTATGGGTGAGCATATGGGGGCCTCCACAGACTGAATAGCTTGAGCCGGAGTTCGTTTGGATTTTCTTTGGTAAGTGATGGTGATTTGAGGCTGTGCGGGTGGTTGGGAGGTAGCAGGTGTGGGCTCAACAGTAGCTTGTGCTGCTAGATTTTCACCTTGAGCAATGAGCTCTAACATTTTTGGGACAAGGGCTTTTTCTTCCCCAAAGAAGCGAACAGTGGGCTTTCTCAGTATTTTAAAGATGACGGGCTTTATCTGTCCCAATTTAAGAACGTTTCCTGTTTCCGTCAACTGTGAGCCCATCTCACAGTTAAGAATGTACTAGACGTATCTAGGAAACATCTAATACTCTAATGAGTCTAAATTAGCAAGTAAATTGGTATAAACAAACTGAGAATACCTGAATTTGACCCCCTGAACCATTCCATAGATTATGAAGGACAGATCCTCAGGAATCTGGTCCCATCCACCATGCTTGTTTGATAAGCTGTGGATGACCACATGGAGCCGAAATCTCCACTGGGACGAGATCTTCCGTTTCCTAAAGGTCTTTACAAAGAAATCTCCTTCATATCCTACTGCTCAAAGGAATGATTGACAATTTACTTTGGGAAGAACACCTCACCTACTTCATAATCCAGCTGAAGATGCCTATTGATGATGGCCGAAGTGATGAAGATTGTTCTCCCTACACTATGGCAGACAGTGCCTTCTCCCCGTCCATAATGACCTTGGCAGGTCTTCCAGAAAGCAAGCAGTTGATCCTCATAGAGAGGAGGATCAATGGTTAGGGAGGTGAAGTATTTTGATAAAGCTAAGAAACGACAAACCTCTAAGAAATAAGGATCTTTCTCAGAACTTAACAGAGCAACCTGATTATGTTGCCTGTGTAGCTGCATGGTAAAATTGGGATCATTTTTGTGAGCAAGGTTAGCCATTGTGAGGTAGCTTAAAGATGAAGAAAGAAGGAAGAAAGAAATTTCAGAGAGAAATTTGGGGTTTTAGGTTTTGGAGGAAGAACAGATGATAGAAAGAGGGGGAAACCATTGGGTTTATATGTGAGAGAGATTTCAAATAAAGTTTAATGAAAGAGGATAAACTTTTAAATCCGGATGTCGGTCCCCCCTCTAAAAAAGTAGTTTACTTTTGCTCAAAAAATAGTTTTCTAGGAAGTAAAAAAGCTTCCGAATGTTAATTATCTTTGAAGTTTTAATTAAAAAGCTTCCGAAGCTAAAATAACTTCGGAAGAATTTCCTGAGAGTTGAGAATTTTGCTTTGGAAGAGAAAATAATACTTGAGTGCTTTGTATATAAAATAACAAAGCTTGTGAGAGTTAATTTTGCTTCAGAAGTAAATGGTCCTTTAAAATAAGTAATTGTCTGAGACAAGTATTTAAGCTTCGAAAGATAGATCAAAGAACTCTTCCGAAGGTAAATTTCTTAGATAGTTACTTATTTTTAAGGTTTGACTTACTTCCGAAGTCAAAAGCATAACTTCCGAAGTATGAGAAATTTTCAAAAATCTAAGGAAAGTCTTCAAAAAAAATTTTTTTTATCCAAAGAAAACATGAGCTTAAGAAGGTGATGAATTAGACAACTTAGGACACACATATTTTAAGAAATAATAAGAATTAGTTTTAACAAAACCCTATTCAAAGTTAATCATCCCAATAGCTCATATAAAATATTTAAATCTCTATTCATCAAAAGCCTTTGTAAACAGATTAGCATATTGTTCATCTGTGTGAACTTTGACTAGTTTAACTAATCCCTTTTCATAGTTATCTCTTATTAAATGATACCTGATATTGATATGCTTTGTCCTTGATTGCTGCACTGGGTTCTCTATGATTGAGATAGCACTATTGTTGTCTATGTGAATAGGAGTCTCCTTGAAGTTTGACCCATAGCCCAACATCTGATTTTGATACCAACACACTTGAGCACAGCAGCTTGCAGTAGCAATGTATTCAGCTTTAGCAGTTGATGCAGAGACACATGATTGTTTCTTGCATTGCCATGAGACAACCCTTCCACCAAGGAACTGACATCCCCCACATGTGGACTTTGCAATCATGTTGCAACCACCATAATCACTATCTGTATAGGCGTACAGATTGAAGTCAGTATTCTTAGGGTACCATAAACCAAGTGTTGATGTACCTTGAGGTATCTTAGAATCCACTTGACAGTGATGAGGTAAGACATCTTAGGTTTAGCTTGATATCTAACATAGATGCATGTAGCAAACATGATATCAGGCATGCTAGCAGTAAGATACATAAGAGACCCAATAATAGCCCTGTATAAGTGCTCATCTACACACTCCCCCTCAAGATCAGGTCCAAGGAAATGGTTTCTAGCTATGGGTGTCTTAGCAATCTTACAATCAGTCATGTTGAATCTCTTGAGTATGTCCTGAACATACTTTGACTGACTTATGAAGATGCCATCTTCAACTTGCTTCATTTGAATTCCCAGAAAGAAATTGAGTTCCCCCATGGCACTCATTTCAAATCTGTCTTTCATCAACTTCTCAAAGTCATTACAGAGCTTTGGATTAGTTGAACCAAAGATTATGTGATCCACATACACTTGAACTAACAATATGTCATTTCCCTATCCTTTGATGAAGAGAGTTCCATCTATAGTACCTCTCCTGTATCCATGTTTAAAAAGATACTCAGACAGTATCTCATACCATTTCCTGGGTGCCTGATGCAACCCATAGAGAGCTTTGTCAGGATTGTAGACATAATCAGGATGATCAGGGTCTGCAAAACCTGATGGCTGTTTGACATATACCTCTTCATCAATCACTCCATACACTAGGCACACTTCACATCAAGCTGAAAGACCTTGAAGTTCTTAGATGCAGCAAATGCCAGGAATATCCTAACAGCTTCTAATCTTGCTACTAGAGTAAAGACATCAGTGTAGTGAATCCCTTCTTCTTGTGTGTATCCTTGAACAACCAGTGTAGCTTTGTTCTTGATGATGATGCCTCTATCATCTTTCTTGTTCCTAAACACCCATTTGGTTGCAATGGTAGTCTTCCCACAAGGAAGAGGACAAAGGTTCCAAACTTTCTTTCTTTTGAATTGAAGCAACTCTTGTTGCATAGCTTTAACCCAACTTCTATCTTATAGAGCCTCATCAACTTTCTTTGGCTCTATCTAGGATAAGAAACAAGAGTGAAGACAAGCATTTGCTTCATGGGTTTGTCCTCTTGTTCTTACCCCTGAGACAACATCTCCAATGATGTTTGTGGTGGGGTGAGACTTGTGGATCTTAAGCTGAGGGATCACAGCAAGTTGTTGATAAAGATCGAAATTAGAGAAACTTAGATCTGGCATAGATGTTTCTCCCACCACATCAACACACTTTTCAAGAAAGACTTGATCCAAGTAGTGTGTGACATCGTTGATGTTCTCATATATGTTGTGGTTAGTGGCATCAAGAAATTCTTGGTCGCTGTCACCACAACCATTGTTGTCTTCTACAATTGAGGTGTTCTTATCTGGTTGTACAGCCTTTGAGCTGGAATTTGAAGGCACCCTAGATGTATCAGCTGAGTTTGTTATTCTAGTGCTGATAGAAACCTCATTTGTAGAAGTAGTTCCAACTGGAGCTGAAGATGAATGACTTGAAGGTCTTCTTAGCTCAAATCATGGATCAGGATGATCTGTATTTTAATTTTTTGCTATCGTGAAACAATCTCACAAGATTTGTTAAAACAGTTGGTAACTAAATCAAGATCAAATAACCAATCCGGACCAGAACCAGCAACATAGGGTGTGTGTTCATTGAATGTCACATTGGCTGACTCCTCAACAACTCTAGTTCTGAGATTGTATACTCTATAAGCCTTAGCTTGTGAGGAGTATCCAAGAAAGTGTCCATCATCTGATTTCTCAGCAAACTTGGCAATTTCATATTTGGTATTCAAGATGGTGCAAGGACAACCAAATGACCTGAGAAAACCAATGAAAGGTTTCCTCTTGTGCCAAAGTTCATAAGGAGTCTTGTCATGAGTCTTAACTACTAAAACTCTGCTATGCACATAGCTGGCAGTGTTGACTGCCTCTGCCTAGATGGTGATGGGCAACTTAGAGTCAAAAAACATGGTTCTTGCATCTTCAATCAGTGTCATGTTTCTCCTTTCAGCAACACCATTTTGCTGAGGAGTCCTTGGAGCACTGTATTGTCTTGTAATACCCTTTTCATCACATAATGTATCAAGGATTTGGTTCTTAAATTCAGTTCCTTGATCACATCTTATGATCTTGACCTTGTGATCAAACTGATTCTCAATCTTTAATATGAGATTCTTCAAAATCTCAGCAGTCTCATCCTTAGTTCTAAGGAAGAAAGCCCAGGTGAATCTTGTAAAGTCGTCTGTGATGACTAAATAGTAAGAGGTCCTTCCTAAACTCAATACACTAGTGGGGCCAAAGAGATCCATATGTAACAAGTGTAGGGGTGTAGTAATGGAGTTCCTTCCTTAGGCTTATGAGATACCTTATGTTGCTTCCTTTTTAGGCATGCAACACAATGGTCATCACTTGTAAACTCTTTCTTTGGTATTCCAGTTACCAAATCATTTTTTAAAATCTGTTCATGTTCTTAAAGTTTACATGGCACATTCTTTTATGGCATAGGAAAGACTCATCACTATTAGCTTTAGTTGGAAAGCATAATACTTCTCTAGAGGGAGATGTTTCTTGCAAATCCATCTTCTACATGTTCCCTATCCTGAGGGCTATAAGCAGGATATGCTCATGAGGAATGACCACACCAATCTTGAGAACAATGCACTCATGCATAGTGAAGAGCATGTTATGACTCTTATCACAAAATTGAGTTGCACTCAGAAGATTGTACCCAAGCTCTTTGACAAAGTTTACATTTTCGATACTGAGCTTACCACTTGTGACCTTGCCCCTTCCAGAAATGTATCCACCTTCATCTCCTCCAAAGGCAACTGGTCCTCCATCAATTCTTTCAAAGTTCTGGGGTAGTGACCTATTCCTGTGATTTGCCTGGAACAACCACTATCAACGATCCAGACATTTTTGTTTGTCTTCAACTGTCCCTGCACAAAGAAAATGATTAGGTACATTTGGAAACCCAAGCCTTGCTTGTCTTGGGATCATTAACGGAGGGTAATTCAACAGTAATAGATCCTATGGTTGTGCTAAGAGGATCTTGAGCTGTTGTTGATGGGTAATTCTCAGTCACTTGGTCTTTCTTAGACTTCTACACCACCTTCGGAGTCTTGGACTTGACTTTCAAAACAACGGAAGCTTTTGGGACTTTGGAAGTTTTGATGACCGGACCTTTGGAAGATTCTGCAAACTCTGCAGCAAACTTCAGTGCTTCGGAATAACTCCTTTCTTCTGTGACCAACTTTTCTTCCAAGGGTAATTTTCCACTTCCCTTCTACTTAGACTTGAAACTTCCAAAGGAAACAGGTTTTCTTTCCGAAGCTTGAATCTTCTTAAAACTCTTTGAAGTCTTTGTATAGGTTATATGGACAGTACCTTTACGATTGTATGGACAATCCTTAGCAATGTGAGAGATGCTTTCACACATGACACATACCATTTTCTTCTTCACAAGAGTATTTTGCTGGGAACAAGACTCTCTTTGGTCACATCCCTTCTCCACTTTCATCTTTGGAGATGCTGAGACAGTTCTTTTAGGCTGGGAACTATTCTTGGAGTTTGATGGTCCAGGCTATGCAACAGTGGTACACAGCAGATAAGTCTTCTTCTTGTTACTGGGATGAGTTCAACAAGAACCAGTACTCTTAGCAGAAGAGTTTTGGTTGATGTCTTCAGTCCCTACCACTTTAAACCTTGCACAGATGAAAACTTGTTTTTGCTTAGAGTCAAAAGTAGTCTTGATCTCTTGAGCCTTCCTTGCCTTTCTTTTGCTCTTTCTGATCAAGTTCTTTCTCATGGACTTGGTCATTACAGTCTTCTTGTTCTCCTCAGAAGGATAGTGGCCCTTCTTTGAATCTTGCTCTTCATTCTTTTGAAAGGAATTCTTCACTATCTCTTCCTTATCCTCTTCACTTATAGGATCTATGAGAGGAAGCTCATCTTCATAACTTCCACACCTTGGAGACAAGATTGTGTGTGGAGGAGCTATCCCATTGGCTCCCAGTCCCTGCCTGTTTTGATATCACACTTTGTTGTGCAGGGATGAGGATATCATGTTCTTGAAGGTCTTTTCTTCAAGAACACTCTTTTCTGCCTTGGCTTTGCTGATCACAAGCTCAGCCTGGCACTCAGTTAACTTTGTTATGAGATCTTTGATTTGAGTCCTAAAATCTGTGTGTTCATGTTTTGGAACTGAAATGGTTTTCTCAAGGTCCTCTATCTTCAGTTTATAATCATTTTCAGACTTTCTAAAATCAGATTTTAAAATGTTTAAGGACTCAAGGTCAGATCTCATCTCCAGGTTATAGGACCTGTATCTATTAACTTTAGCAATGCGTTCAGGAGTACAGAGATGTTCCAATTCCTTGTCTTCATCATGATGTGTCATCAATGCTTGGTTAGGAGAAGCATCTTCCACCTGAAAGCTCCAGTCAAAGCCTCCTTCTTCAACAGCAACAACAGCCTGCTGCTTTGACTTCTCATTCTAGAGAGCTTTGTTAGTGTAGTTTGGTTTGGACTGTGTTTGGCCACCATTTGTCAGTGTAGTTGTAACACTTGACTTTGCCCTTGTCCAGGACAAACTTTGCACTAGTTGCATTGATTGGGAACTTTCTTCCAGTCCTTTTGAAGAACTTCTTGGCTCTGTGAGTGAGAAGAGCCATCTGCTGGACTGTTTCCATGTATTCCAGATCATCTGGATGAATACAGTCCAGGTCCTCAAGAGTGAAAAAAGAGTTGCCACAGCTTTCATCAGAAGACACAAAAGCTTGAGAAGAGCTTGTCTCTTGGAATGGGCTTCTTGAGTGTAGTTCTCTCTAGGTGTCTCTAGGAAGGTGATGAAAGGACCCTTTAGTAAGTTGTCAGGGTAGCATAATAGATTATGTTTGGGTTCTATGCTGTCCCTTTCAACCAGATGTAGGGCTGAACTCATTTGATTGTTGGAGTTGCCAGATGAACATTGCATGTTCATCTCCACTTGGTAGCCACTGAGAATCCCATATAACTCTGTTAGAGTAAGAATTTTGAGATTTTCAGTTCTTTTGATCCCCACATAGTAGTGTGTCCATTGCCTAGGAAGTGAGGACATGAACTTCCTTACAATGTATCTGTTCTCAAAAGAAACTCCTCCATCCACTAGGGTATCCATAATCTCAACATACCTGAAGTACTGCTGAGTCATGGTTTCACCTGTTTTGAAGGTGAAGTTTTCAAACTGCTGCTTCAGAAGATCCTTCTTGTTCTCCTTGGCTTCAGAGGAACCCTCATATATCAGTTTCAATGAATCGCACAGCTGCTTGGCTAGTTTCCACTTCTTGAAACCTTGGTAGACAGAGTTTGGAATGGCAATTTGAAGGGGTGTCGTGGCTTTTCTGTTAATCTCTACTCTCTACCTATCATCATCAGAGTAGTTAGCCACATCTTTGGGGATCATACCAGCACCAGTAGCAGAAGTGGTGCTAGGTATGAAAGGTCCATTCTCAATAGACTCCCACATTCTTGAATCAAGAGACCTAATGAAACTTTCCATTCTTAAACACCACATGCCAAACCCATCAAGAGTGATCAGTGGGGACTTATTCATGGTTCCAATTTCCATATCAGTTTTGGAAATGGCTGCCATTTGAAAAGTTTAGTATTTGTGTGTGTGAGGGATCTTAAGAAGGTGAGATCTTATATCAAGAGCCTTAAATGCTCTCATACCAAATGCAGGATTGTTGAAGGGGTTGAGTTACAACTCAACAACACAAAGAGGAGATTAACCAAACTTAATCAAACACTATGACTGGATTAACCAAACAAAATCAATTGTAGAGTTAAAACGCAGATTGCCTTTTGACTAGTGACTATGACATGCCATAGCTCACATCCTTATCTAATACATAAAGGATAAAGTACATGAAATAGAAAGTTACAGACTCAAGACCTTAATGTACAGTTACCAAAAGCATGAACCTTTTCACGAACTCATGTATGTTGGTGACCTTACAGAGGTGCAACGGAAAGGTGTCCAGCTTTATGGAAGAGTACATGAGATAAAGCATGTGTTAAAGGTCTTCAGAAGAAATCTGTCTTCATGAGTTGAAGCTTCGGAAAACTTTGTCTCTGAGGCTTTGGAAGACTTCATATTTGGCTTCGGAAGATATTGGTCTTGGCTTCGAAAGATTTCACACTTAGAGTATTTCTGTTGTATGTGTGAAACTTCCTAAGCATTCTTCTTCAATGCACTTATGCAACATGCATGATAGACATTTGATGTTTAGGTTTCATTAGCCTCTTCATTAATCTCTACAGTTATGCACTCATGTTTGTATGTTTATGCTTATTTGTATGTTTGTTGTTTGATTGAGTGATTGATATTTGGATATGCATAACAAACTCATTAACAAACTTTACAAGCTGAAAATTTGATGGTTCTTTATCATTAAGTAGTTAACAAAATGTTATTAAAAAGATGAATGTTTTTAATAAAAGAGGTTTTATTTAAAGTGAACCATAGGGTTCCTTGTATTTGAAAGCATACAAATATAAGGTACATAGAGTTTTCCTAACTAGGATTATGAAAACTTAAAATTTCTTATATAAACAAGTTTACCACCGTCATTTTGCACAACACTTGAGTCATTTGGAAACTCTTAGTGGGATAAAGGTCACCTAACCATTTGGAGGGAACTTGTGACTTGAGGTGGGGATACCATATTTGTGGGATAAAGGTCACCTAACCACTTATGTTGGAAAACTCACATGTGTGTGCAAGTAGGGTAACTTGGTTTGCAAACCATGTTAAATGGATCACCTATAATATGGTTTACAAAGGTGTTGATGGGATGAACATGCTGACTATACATATGATGTTTTAAAGCCGATCCCATACCGTTGAAGTTGCAAAGGGTTGCAATTGTCAAATCGTTGACTACCTTGTTAATTTAAATAATGGGATAAAGGTCACCTAACCACTATTTAATGTAACGTTGGATTCTAGATTTAAGATTGTGTATGACACTTAAAAGGGTTTCAATTATTAAAATATGAACAATATCGAAAATACTAAAATTGAACTTTGTTATATTTTGTAGATGGCCACCAACAATAATGAAAACAATGAAATCCCGTCCGCTCACTCACTATCACTAAGGACCATTCTCCAAAAGGAGCGCCTAAACCAAAATAACTTTATTGATTGGTTTCGATACTTGAGAATTGTTCTCAAGCAAGAGAAACGATAATACATATTAGACGATCCGATTACCGATCAACCTAATGAGGATGATGAGGAGGCCGACAATAATTGGGTAAAATACACTGAGTACTTGGTCCATGTATCTTGCCTCATGTTGGCAAGTATGACTCCAGATCTGCAAAAGGAGTATGAACATCATGGAGCATACGCCATGATAACCCAGTTGAAGGAAACGTTCCAACAACATGCACTGGTTGAGCGCTTTGAAACGGTTCGAGCACTCCATGCGTGTCATATGGATGACACCCAATCAGTTTCATCTTATGTACTGAAGATGAAAAGCCACATCGACCGCCTCGAAATGCTAAATTGTCCGTTCTCGAAAGAGTTGGCTACGGATTTCATCCTTAACTCTTTGTCAAAAAGGTTTGACAAATTTTACATGAAATATAACATGAATGGGTGGGACAACAAAATAAGTGAGCTTCACCCTATGCTTAAAACTGTCGAGCCGGCCATGGGTAGTAGGGTTTTAACCATTCTCACCATCAATGAAGGTGGGAACCAGAAGAGGTCTCACCCCACACCAAAGGTAAATGTTTCCAAGGGTAAGGAGAACTTTATGGGAAAGGGAAACGGAGTAGTAAAACCGCCAGTAACAAAACCCACGGAGAAGAAGCACAAGGTTGCTTCAAATGACCCATGCTTTAAGTGTGTGGAGATTGGACATTGGGCAAGAAATTGCTCAGTCCATCTCAAAGAGTTGCAAGAAAAGAGGGATGTCGGGCAAACCTCAGGTTCAGTTTTCATGATTAATATTGATCTAAATTTAATATCCTCTAACACATGCGTATTGGATACCGGATGTGGAACTCACATTTGCAACTTATTGCAGGGGTTCAAAAGAAGTAAGGACTTCAAGAAAGGGGATGTAAGCCTCTACATGGGGAATGGGGCGAAGGTTCAAGTTGAAGGCTGAGGGGACTACATCTTGAAGCTTCCAAATGGTTTGGAAGCAATTTTGAACAATATTTTGTATGCACCTAGTTTGAGTAGGAACAATATTTATGTTGCCTAATTAAGACAATATCGTTATGTTTTATCATTTATTATGAATGAAATTCATGATTCTTTAAATGGCACATTTTATTATTAAAGCTATTAGTGTTAATGGTATTTATAAATTGGTTCGTGAAAACACATTATATGATAGCTTATTGTACCAAACCACCACTAAGAAACTCAAATTGGATTTGAGTGATACCTATCTTTGGCATTGCCGTCTTGGTCATATAAACAAAAAGCGCATACAAACACTTCAAAAGAATGGTCTTTTAAAAGCAAATGAATATGATTCATTTGATGTATGTCAATCTTGTTTACAAGGTAAAATGACTAAGGCACCTATTAGTGGCAAGTCCGAAAGGGCAAAAGATTTATTAGGCATCATACATTTGGATGTATATGCTCCTTTTAAGGCAATGACTAGGTACCATGAAAGATACTTCATTACCTTATCGACGACTATAGTCGATATGGTTATGTGTACTTGTTAAGACACAAAAATGAATCTTTGAAATTTTCAAAATCCTCCAAAACGAAGTAGAAAATTAACACAACAAGAAAATAAAAATTCTCCACACCGATAGACGAGGTGAATACCCAAATGATGCTTTTAGAGATCATCTTAGAAGTTGTGGTATTGTCTCACAACTATCTCCACCTAGAACACCACAACATAATGGCCTGTCTGAGCGGAGAAATTGAACTCTATTAGATATGGTTCGATCTTTGATGGCTACAAGCTCATTGCCTCTATCATTTTGGGGTTTCGCTTTGCATTCTGCTGCGCCATATTTTGAATATGGCCACAACCAAGAAAGTGGAAACGACACCTTTTGAAATATGTCATGGAAGGGTTCCATCATTGTCATATTTAAAGGCATGGGGTTGTGTGGCTTATGTTAATACTCCCACCTCAAACAAGCTAGAAAGCCGTTCCACTAAGTGTATCTTCATTGGATATCCTAGAGATTCTTTGGGGTATTATTTCTATGATCCAGTGGAACAAAAGGAGTCTGTTGCCAAGAAGGGTGAGTTCTTAGAAGCTAAGTTCCTTACGGAAGGAACTAGCAGTAGAATTGTGGATTTTGAGGAGGATCAAGTACCACAAAACGATACACGTTTGGTTGATACTAGCACTCAACACGAGGATGTTGAGAATGATCAAGTGGTTGATCAAAGTACACAAAACGTTTGCAGATCTGGTAGAATTAGAAATCCACCTAAAAGATATGGATTTTTCGTAGATGGATGATATGTGGTAGATTCCGATGAACCAACTACGTATCATGATGCAATGTCCGATTTGGATCGTGACAAATTGCTTGAAGCCATGAACGTTGAGATGCAATCCATGTATGACAACCAAGTGTGGGACTTGGTTGAACCACCTCCTAACTACAAGATAGTTGGAAGTAAGTGGGTTTTCAAGAAAAAAACCGATATGCATGGAAACTTGGATACTTATAAAGCTAGACTTGTAGAAAAATGTTTCACGCCAACTGAAAGGGTTGATTATGATGGGACCTTCTCACTGGTTGCAATGCTAAAGTCTATTAGGATATTGTTTGCCATAACTGCTTATTATGATTATGAGATTTGGCAAATGGATGTCAATACCGCTTTTCTAATGGTTATCTTGAGGAAGATGTTTATATGGTTCAGCCTGAAGGTTTTGTCGAGTCAAAACATTCTAACAAAGTATGCAAGTTAAAGAAATCAATCTATGGATTGAAGCAAGCATCAAGGAGTTGGAATCATCGTCTTGGTGAAGAGATAATCGAATTTGGATTCATCAAAAACGCTGATGAAGCATGTGTATATAAGAGTGCTAGTGGGAGCATCACCACTTTCCTAGTATTGTATGTCGATGACATCCTACTATTTGGAAATGACATTCCAACCATGGAGGGTGTAAAAGCCTGGGTTGGAAGCTATTTCACCATTAAGGATCTTGGTGAAGCAGCCCATATTTTAGGAATAAAGATCTATAGGGATAGATCAAGGCGGTTGATAGGTTTGAATCAAAGTTCATACATTGATAAGATCTTGAAAAGGTTCAAGATGGAAAACTCTATGAAAGGTACCGTACCTATTCAAAGAGGAACAATATTGAGTAAGACTCAATGTCCAAGCTCAAAGTATGAGCAAGACAAAATAATGGGAATTTAGTATGTGTCTGCTATAGGATCCATATGTATGCAATGATATGCACTAGACCGGACGTGTCATGCGCTTTGAGCATTACAAGCCGATACCAACAAAATCCTGGAAACAGTCATTTGATGGTTGTTAAGACATACTTAAGTACCTAAGGAGGACTAAAGATATGTTCCTAATCTATGGTTCTAGTAAGGAGGAACTCATAGTAATAGGTTACATGGATGCGAGTTTCCAACCTGATCGGGATGATTCACAATCCTAATTGGGGTAAATTTTCATCTTGAATGGATGAGCAATATCTTGGAAGAGCTCTAAGCAAGATGTGGTGGCATTATCAACTACAGAGTCAGAATACATCGCCGCTTCATTAGCAGCTCAGGAAGCTGCATGGTTAAAGAAGTTCATTGCCAATCTAGGGGTGGTCCCTTCCATTCTGGACCCCCTAGAAATTCTTTGTGATAACGAGGGTGCGATTGCTCAAATCAAGGAACCGCGTGCATATTAGAAGACTAGGCACATTGAATGAAGATTCAACTTCATAAGGGATGAAGATGAAAAAGGAAAGATATGTATTCACAAAGTTCACAAGGATCAAAACATTACGGATCCACCCACGAAGCTTCTTGAAAAGGCAAAGCATGAAAGTCATGCTTGTGCCATGGGACTGCAATATTCTAATGACTGGATTTGATCTTTAATTTCTATATTGAGATATTGTAACCCTTTATTACTTGAATGAATTATTTGGTTATAATGATTCAACTAATATTCCTATTTTGCATGTTTAAAATCCATGAGTAAATTATTTACTTAGAACGTCCGTAGTTGTTCATGCTTGTGGGAACAAGTATAATGGTAATGTTATTATGAACTTGGATTAGTATATATTCATATGGATGAATATAGAGCAAAAGGTTGCTGCCAAAGTTCATAGATATTTGTTGGATGCAAATATTGGACTGACCTGCATCCCAAATATTACTACATGGAATCTTCCTAATTGATCATAAGTAATTTTGAGTAAAGGCGAACATCATTTGGTATCCTCTTACCTGAGACACATATTAGGTCTTGATATTTACCAAATATTATACTTTGACTTAGCTCTTTGCTATTCTGGAACATGACAGTACATAAGTCTGAGTTCAGGTATGATATAAGGTATTTGTGAGAGACGTATGTAGTCAAGATGGGATTTGTCCCTCTTATTCGTTGAGAGTAAGATGTCTAAGGCCTGATAAAGTAAAATCAATGCATAATGATCACTCTGTGTCTCTAGGATTTAACATGACATTTGCAACAAAAGGATAGATGATTGATTAACAAAAAACATTTCAAGTATGGTACTTGAAGGGGATGATGTTATTGAATGGCACTGTTAGAACTCTAGAAAGATTAACATGTTGTCTTTATGTGTCTGTTTTCTATTTGTAATAGAAGAGGGACTAGTTTTGTAATTTGTTAGGTCCTTGTGTTTCATTATAAACAAATTAGTCTTGTAGCAGTTAGAAGAAGAGAAGAACAATAGTTTTGGAACAAATTTAGAACTGCATACTTACTTTGTAATTGTCTTTGCTTGATATTAATGAAACTATGAATTTTGTTGATATCTTACTTGATTTGATTACTTTGTTTGTATTTCTTTGAATTGTATTCATACATCATCACATATTGGTACATTTGATCATATCAAATGGTATCAAAGCTGTTGGTTGAGTGATTTTTGAGGTTTGTCAAACTTTCAAACTCAAAAAGTTCACTGAATCTGTGATTGATAGACAATTCAATTGAAAATTTGTGGATTTCAGATGTGTTTCATCATCAGAAACATGTTTTAAACCATAATTAGTAGTTCAATTCATCAAATTCGAGATAATTTGTTGAATTTGTGTTCGAAAAGTTTACTATTTTTCGAACTGAAAATTACAAAATTGATATTGAAAGAAACTGATGTTAGAAGAATGATTATCGGTATAAAACATGTCTAATTGGAAAGTTTCAATCCAATTCATCAACTTTTGAAGAATTTCAGAAGATTTGATTTAGTTACATTCATATGAACGTGATGAATGTGGCGCATTAGAGTTGAGGTTTGCTGAAAATTTGTCTAAGTGTTAGGCGTTTGACTACTGTTTAGTCGCATTAACACTGTTTAGGCGTTTTTAGTTCAGACGTTTGACTACTGTTAAAGAGTAAAAGTCCAGACGTATCATCACTGTGAGGCATATTAGAACTGTTTAAACGGTTGAAAACTGTTTTGGCGCATTACAACTGTGTAGGCGCATTATAACTGTTTAGACGTTTTACTACTATTCACACACATCAACTTGAGCGTTTTGGAAAATTTTTCTAAGGCATTCCCTTAGATGTCTCTCAACTTAGGCACATTAATTGTTTGGGAGTTTGATTACTGTTCAGGTGCATTAATTGTTTGGGAGTTTGATTACTCTTCAGGCATATTAATTGTTTAGGAATTTGATTACTGTTCAGGCGCATCACCCTTGATACTTAGAATTTTTTTAAGAAAATTTTTCAAATACTGTTTCATTTCTTTTCTTAGTTCAAAATCTAAGAAAAACAACAAAAATATAAGAATGGTGAAATCAGAAGATTCTAAAAATAGAGTTCCAAAACTTAAAAATACAGCAAATTTCAAAAACTAGTCTCTTATGTTAAAACATCATTTAAATTTCATTGACACTGATCTTTGGAAATCTATAAAGAAAGGACCACACATTCCTATAATCACTGATGGGCCTCACAGAGGGTTTGTTTATACTAAAGATTCTCAAGAACCCTATCCTGAGGATGGTCTTTAAGGAGTTGAGTTGAGAAGAGTAAAGAATGATATCAAAGCATATTCCTTGATGTGTAAAGGACTACCTCGGGAAGTTCTTGCAAGGCTTGATGGATATCAAACTGGATACACCATGTATAAAGCCTTAAAGACCATTTGTGAAAGAGGCAAGGGGATTCAAAATCTTAAGAAACAAAAGTCGAAAAGGCAATTAGAATGGTTTCAACAATTGTCTGGAGAAACCATAAATTAGATCATGAACAGACTTGTTCAACTTACAACTGAGATGTCAACAGCGGTATTAAGCCTGATCTTGAACATCTAAATCTTAGACTACTCAATGATTTACCCTCATCATGGAAACAAATAGTAACCTTACTAAAACATATTGAGAAGTTCCCTATGGATCTAGATATACTCATTGCCAAGATAGAGTCAGTAGAGATTGATGAAAGCTCAAGGAATAATGATAGAGCAGCATCAATGTCTCAGTATCAGTTTGTTGCTTCTTCTGCAAACACTATTGAAAATGCATTCATGGCAAAACGAGATAAAATTACAGAAGAAGAGGGAGATTTATTTGTTGGAGCAGGATTTTTCACTAATTCATCATTTACTAGTGCTCGTGCTTATACAACACACTCTTATTCTCAATCTCCTCCTAAATCTCAGTCTCAAACATCTAATGTCGAAACAGAGACTTATTTATCTAACTCTGCTAAATCAAGAAAAGTTAAAGTTGTGATAAACATCCAATTAGAGGATGAAGAGTCTAAAACTGCATTCACTGCATTTATGGCTAGTTTTCAAGCATATCAAGGTAGCCATTTAACTCAATTAGAGCTTGTCTTCCAAGATTTGTTTGAAATGGATCCTGAAGATGTTGAAGGGATGGTCTTAAATTGGCACATGGTGATGATTGCTTGCAGGACACGAAAACACTCATATGTTAACAGGATGTACAAGCCAAGTGCTAACAACATTGTTGGGTTTGATAAGTCAAAATCAAGGTGTTTTAACTATAACAGTTATGGACATTTCTCTAGAGAATGCAAAGCTCCAAGGAATAATAGAGGAAATGCTCAATCAAGTTCTAATAATCAAAGGTTTCAACCAACTCAGAATACTTTTCAAAAGCCTTATCAAAGTCATCCTATGACTGAGCTTAAAGATGAAACAAAATCATCTGATGAAACCAAGAAAGCTTTAGTAGTCAACATTAAAGATGGTTATGATTGGAGTGCATATGCTGGACAGTTTTCTAATGATTTAACATCAAGTTTATCTCTTGTTACAGAAATCCAGGGAGATGATTGGTTAGAAAATAATGATCCAAAGGGGGAAGGTGAGAATGAAGAAGATGATTACGACAATTGGATCCTAAGGAGGATACAGATGAAGTAGTTCTAATGGCACAGTCTGATCAACCTGAGGTTGACACTTCATCTTCAAAATCTAAAACCTTATCTCCAAAATTCCCTGAAGTCCCATCTGAAGTGAGAGAAAAACTCTGCATAAAATCATGCTATGAACATGTTGAATACTATAGAAACTACTTATATAAAATCTATGAGAAACTAAAGCAAGAAGAGTCAATGCATAAAAAACTAAAATCTAATCATAAAACAGCAGATCCAAAGATTATTTATCTTCAAACTTCATGGAACAAAACACTAAAAGAATTAGAAATTATTTCTAAACAATTGGAAGAGATTATCAATAAACTTGACCAAGAGAATATAGCACATGCTGCTACTCAAATGGATCTAGCTAAAGTAAAAAGTTCAAAAATGATTGTAGAAAAACAGGTAAGTGGGAGAAAAGATAAACAGATTGTAGGGTTAGGTTTCACTCATGAACTTATGCCTGAATCTATTACAAACACTTTATGAGAGAACTTTAATACACATGATTATTCTCCTGAGAATAAAGCTAAACTTAATGCTTTTCACGTAAAAAACAAGAATTCAGAGGAAGAAAAGGAAAATGTAAAAGTTTTTGTTGAAAATGATTAAGAAAAGATTAAAATGGTCATCCAATCAAGATAAAATCATAAAATCTTATGAAGCTAAACAAACAAAACAAAACACTTCTAATCAAATTCATTCAGTATTAGAAGAAGTGAAAATTCAAAGCAAAGATACAGATAGACAACAGGTAGTGACATCAGAAGATTCAAACACTATTAAACTAAAACAAGTTCAATCTAAAAAGGAATCTTCTTCTGATGATGTTCAATCTGGAAGTAAACCAAGTTCTTCTAAGTCAAAGAATCAAAGAAGAATAAATAAATCATCAAAAACAAAATCTGAACAAAACAAAAGTTCAGAAAAGTTGATCAAAGCAACAAATCAGGCAACAAAACTTAAACCGATAAAATTTGTGTCAGCCGGTTTGTTAAATATGAATTCTCTTTAAAATAACAAGGTAAATACTATGAACAAATCTCACTTTGATCTAAAATCAAGTTCAGATTCTAAGACATCCACTATAGCAAAAAAGATTTGTTTCTTAGGAATTCAAGAAGGAAGTTCATGTTAGACAAATGCAAAATAATTTGGCACAAAATCAAAATATGAAAAATGATAAACAACAGTTTAACTATTTGACACCAAAATATAAAAATGAATCAAATATTGTGTCAATGTCAAAAGTTAACAGACAATTGTTTATAACTCCACAAAAGTACTATGAAATATGTGATATGAAAAATCACAATATTGCTCAGTGCTATTTCAACAAGTACTGTCACATATGTGACATGAGAAATCATTTCATAGCAGATTGTTATTTTAACAAATACTGTACTTATTGACATGAGAAGACTCACAATACTACAAATTGTTATTTTAGAAAGAGATCACATAGTAGAGTGTTGGACCAAAAGACCAATGATCCTGATTAGAAAAACCTCTAAGTCCCAAAAACATCACAACAACTGCTGAAGACTTGATCAACTGTTTGACAAAGTCTGAAGATCAACAGCTGAAGACTAAAGTACTCAAGACTTCAACAGCTGAAGACTAAAGTACTGAAGACTTCAATAGCTGAAGACCAAAGTCTGAAGATCAACAACTGAAGAACAAAGTACTGAAGATCAACAGCTGAAGTACAAAGACTGAAGACATCAGCTCATGACAAGAGCTGAATTTCAAGTACAAGTACTGAAGCCTTCAGAGTTTGTTACAACAGCTGAAGAAGCATTCTTCAGTTGTTGTGATGGTTTCCTTTCAGTAGTTTTCTTTTTGTTTCAGTATTTGTAAAACGACTGAAGAGCATGTTCTTCAGTCGTTGTAGTTTCAGTAGTTTCTTTTCAGTAGTTGTAGTGATAGTTAACACTTAGCATTTTTGTAAGAAGATGTCAGCTGTTTGACATCTTCAGTACTTGTGTTAACTATCAGTAGTTTGAATAAATTCAGTTAGATGTCACTATCAAGTGACATCAGCAGACGTCACATCTCCTATATAAGAGGTGTTGACCTAATTGTATGTGTGACATTCTGTTACCACGAAAGCGAATATTGAATGAAATATATTTTGCAGAATTCTTTCTGTCTATAACCGTTTGTTCTTACCTTGAATATCTTTTGTGTTCTTGTGAATTGCCTAATTCATTGTTTGTTTTCCGCTGCTATACTCTCAAATCAATCAAACGTAGATCACTGATCCTAACAAATGGTATCAGAGCTGGTTAATCATTGATCGATCTAAGAGTTGATCATTGAAACTGCTATTTGATATCTATGTTTGATTGAATTAGCTTATTTGCAAGAACTGGTTATAGATTATTGATTTTCTGCCGCTTTTGTTTATTCATTTTGAGATCTCTCTTGGTTCAATTTGGTTTGTTGTGTTTTGTTCTAAATCTGCTATAGCTTAATTGAATTTGGTTGAATCTGAGATGACTACTCCTTCTAATGACCCTCACAATACCGGTTCCTCAACCAAGCCTCTCATGCTGGTTAGGACTGAGTATAACATATGGCAACGAAGGATGCTTCATCACCTGTCTGTTAACGGTTCAGGTTGTTGGACATCTGTGGTAAATGGACCACATAAGCCTATGGTGAACAATCCGCAAAGCCAAAGTTGGTTTTGACAAGAGTAAGTTGAGGTGTCACAAATGCCAAAGGCTTGGACACTATGCAAGAGAATGTAGATCAACTGGATCTAACTCTTCTGGACCCTTTGTGACTATTCCTAGCACCAGTCTACAAAACAGAGGGCAACATCCTGCTGGTTCTGGTCATCAATCACACCCTGTATCTCCTGCATATTTTGTCCCCAGGGTCCAATGTCATATCCTTTTCCCTGCTATTACATGCCTCAGCCAAATCCGGTTCAAGCTCCAATTGCATAATAACCACATGCATTACCTGAACCTCAACCTTCCTAATCTCATCAACAAACTCAGCCTCAACAACACAGCTTTTTCACCCCAGGAGTTGTTGACTGGAGCAATTTACCAGATGATTTGTCTGGTCATGAACAACTGTTCTTTGGTGATGGTCAACATGGTGGTGACAGTCCTTTTGGAAATCTAGCTCTTATGGCTTTGGACTCTGCTGATACTTCATCCTCTAATGCCTCTACACCACAGGTATCACAGGGTTCTTCAACATGCCAAAGTAGCATCTGGTATGTAGACAGTGGGGGATCTATGCATATGAAGGGGAACAGCTCTCTTCTTCATGACTACTCTCAAGGAAAGAAGGGGTTTGTTTCTTTTGGCAATGATGCTAAGGGTTAAATCATTGGAAAAGGCTTTGTCTCCAATGGAGAAATAAAGTTTGATGATGTTAATCATGTGGAAAATCTCAAGTACAATCTCTTGAGTGTCAGTCAAATGTGTGATAAAGGCCATGTTGCTCTTTTCATCAGTCAGAACTGCAGGATTCTGTCATCCAAAGTTTTGAATTTGATTGATAAGGTGTTGGATGATCACACTATCCTGAGGGCCAACAGGACAAGAAGAGTGTATGCCTTAGATCTTTCCAAGAAAATAAATATCAGAGGCCATCCTTGCCTATTTTCCAAAGCCTCTCTCAGGAATCTAAACTGTGGCACAGAAGGCTGGGTCATGTTAATTTCAAAAACATCAATGAGCTGATCCACAATAGTTTAGTGAGAGGCTTACCCATAAAGGAGTTCCACTGTGATAAAACCTGCACTGCTTGTTTAAAAGGAAAACAACACAAAGTCTCATTCCCTCCTATTGAAGAGTCTATGTCCACTGCCTGCTTGTAATTACTGCATACGGATCTATTTGGTCCTGTGAGAGTGATGAGCATGGAAAAGAAGAAATACTATCTCATAATTATGGATGATTACTCCAGATTTGTATGGACTTTCTTTCTGTATTCAAAGGATGAGGTTGCTCAGAAGATTATCAACTTTGTGTTGTATGTTGAGAAGCAGTATTCCCTTTCAGTCAAGTGTATAAGGAGTGACAATGGAACTGAATTCAGAAACCATACACTTGATGAATTTTATCTTTCAAAGGGAATCAAAAGGCAGTTTAGCATCCCAAGGACTCCAGAACAAAATGGAGTTGTGGAGAGAAAGAACATGACCCTAATTGAAGCTGCAAGGTCTATGTTGGCTGACTCTGGTTTGCCACTGACCTTTTGGGCTGAAGCTGTTAACACAGCTTGCTATGTGCAGAATAGAGCCTTAGTAAATCAGAGGTTGATGAGGACTCCATATGAAGTTCTACATCACTTGGCTCCTATAGTTTCATTTTTCAAAGCATTTGGGTGTCCCTGTTTTATTCTTAACACAAAGGATCAACTCCAAAAATTTGATCCTAAGGTGGATGCAAGGTATTTTGTTGGTTATTCATCTACTTGCAATGCATACAAAGTCTTCAACTGCAGAACAAAGATAGTTGAAGAGACTTTGCATGTTAAGTTTAATGAATCTCCAATGGACAAGATTCCACAAAACCTTGTGGAGTTGTTTGATTTGGACATACTGCAATATGTTCCTTATCAACCTCCAGTTGTTACAGACCATGTGGATAAATCATCTTTTGCAGCATGTCTTCCACCTGGTGGTATTGATGATGATGATGATAATATCAATACTTACCTATTCAAGTTTAGTGACCAACTGCCAGAGTCTGCTAAACTTGATGTTCCTGTAGCTTCAGTAGTTCCATCCACAACAAATGCTGATGAGATTTCTCGTTCCTCTACATCTTTTGAGTTACCATCAAATTCTTGGTTTCAAGAGTCTGCATCAACATCTGCAGCTGTTGAAGGTTCTACAAACACTTGCACAGATATCATTGCTTATCAAGAGCTGAAGAATCACCCAATGTCTCAAATCATTGGTGATATCAATGCTGGAGTTTCAACAAGAAGTCAATTGTCTAACTTCTGCTTCTATGCTCTCTTCATTAGTCAGCTAGAGCCAAAGAACTATCATGTTGCTTTAAGAGACAATGGATGGGTTGAAGCCATGCAGCTTGAGCTACTTCAGTTCAAGAAACAGCAAGTGTGGGAACTGGTTCATCTACCCCCAGGTAAGTGTGCAATAGGCACTAAATGGGTGTTTAGGAAAAAAACTGATGAAAATAGGCTTATTGTTAAGAACAATGCTAGACTGGTTGTACAGGGGTTTTCACAAGAAGAATGTATTGATTATGATGAAACCTTTGCCCCTGTATCCGTACTAGAGGCAATTAGATTGTTCTTAGCCTATGCTGCATTCCACCATCTTAAAGTTTTTTAAATGGATGTCAAAAGTGCATTTTTATATGGTAAAATAAAAGAAGAAGTTTATATGTGTCAACCAACAGGTTTTGAGGACAATAAACATCCTGAATGGGTGTATAAACTTGATAAGGCTCTTTATGGGTTGAAACAAGCTCCTAGAGCCTGGTATGAGACACTTTCCACTTTTCTTCTCAAGAATAATTTCACTAGAGGCTCCATAGATAAAACTTTGTTTAATAAGAAGGTGGATCAGCATAAGCTACTGGTTCAAATTTATGTTGATGATATTATTTTTGCATCCCCTGATCCCCAGTTGTGTGATGATTTTACCAAATTAATGAAAAAGAGGTTTGAAATGAGTGGAATGGGAGAATTACAGTTCTTTCTAGGCTTGAAAATCAAACAAAAGGCTGATGGAACCTTTATTCATCAGTCAAAATATACAAAAGATCTTTTGAATAAGTTTGATTTACAAAATTGTAAGCCCTGTTCTACTCCCATGTGCAACACCACACAACTGGATACGGATCCGAAAGGTAAAGCTGTTGATGAAACACTTTACAGATGTATGATTGGGTCCTTGATGTACTTAACAGCTTCTATACCAGATATCATGTTTGCTACTTGTGTTTGTGCTAGATTTCAGGCTGCTCCTAAAGAATCTCATTTGATTGCAGTCAAGAGGATCTTTAGATATTTGCAAGGTACACAATCTCTAGGTTTATTGTATTCCATTGGACACTCTAGCAAATTAGTTGCTTTTTTCTGATAGTTACTATGCAGGGTGCAAGTTAACTAGAAAGTCAACTTCTGGTGAATGTAATTCCTAGGGAACTGTTTGATTTCTTGGTAGAGTAAGAAACAAACATCTGTTGCTACATCCACTGCTGAAGCAGAGTACATTGCAGCTGCAAGTTGTACTTCTCAGGTATTCTGGCTCGAGAACCAACTTTTGGATTATGGCATTACAGAGACTAAGACTCCATTATTAATGGATAGTGCTTCAGCTCTGTGCATTGTCAAAAATCCAGTCCAGCACTCTAGGACCAAACATATAGAGATGAGACATCATTTTATTAGGGATTGTTTTGAAAAAGGTCTGATTGATCCTAAGTTTGTGCCTAGTGCTGATGAGCTTGCAGACATTTTTACTAAGCCTTTGGATAGTTCAACTTTCCAAAACCTTGTGTTACGGCTTGGTATGCTGCAGTTAGAATAATCTCAGTATATAAGTACTGATGATCATTAGTACCATATCACATATAGTACTGATTCTGTTAAAACAACTGATAAAGTTACAACTACTGACGTCGTTATAACTACTGATGTCAGTAAAAACAGATAAGTACTGATCTCCTATGAAACAACTGAAAACAGCTAGAAGGCTGATGAGTAAGTTTTGAGGACAGTATGAAACAACTAAAAGGCTATGAATTGACGAAAACTACTGATGAGAACTTTCTCTTCAGTTGTTCTACAACTGTTGTTCATCCTAAACAACTGATGACAAAACCATGTGTTCAGTAGTTTCACAACTACTGATGACTAACACCAAGTCATCAGCTGTTTACAACAACTGATGACAAAACCATGTCTAGAGTAGTTTCACAACTACTGATGACTAATACCAAGTTATCAGTTGTTTACAACAACTGAAGACCAAACCGAGGTTTTCAGTAGTTTCACAACTACTGATGACTAAAACCAAGTCTTCAGTTGTTTTCAAACATCTGAAGTCAAAACCATGGTTTTCAGTACTTTTATAACTGCTGATGCCTAAAACCAAGACTTCAGTTGTTTCATCTTTTGAAAGGGTATTACCATGTCATCAGTCGTTTACAACTACTGATGAATAACACCAAACCCTTCAGTCGTTTTCTAACCCTTACCCTATAAATACCCCATACCTAATCCTTCAACACTTCATCTTCTCCAAACCTAATGTTCAAATCTCCAAAACTTCTCTCTCATTAATGGCGACCATGCAGCTCAAACCACGCCATAACTGTGTGCCTACCTCACAAAATCACCTTTCTGGACAAAGTTCGACAACGCCATTGATCTAATGGTCCAATCTCCATACCAAACGGCCTTCCTTCTAAATCCCACCATTCATGTCGACTCCTTACACCAGTTTTGGACGAACGTCACCCTTATAACTGAGGAGAACAACACCGAGTCTCTCCAGTCATTCGTCAACAATCATCAAGTGGTAATCACTCCAGAAGTCATTCGCCAAACCCTTAACTTGAATGATACCACTTTCCCTGCTGGGTATCCAAAGGGCACAACTGATTTATCCTTTGCCCACCATGGATATCAGGGAAACCTCAATGCCTCTACCATCTTGAAGAAGCATTTCCATGATGCAAAATGTCTTATCTTTCACATGGTAAATGTTTGCTTAGCTCCTAAGACTTCCTCTTGGGATCAAATGTCTATCAGGTGGCAGTAGGTATTATTCTCTATCTTTGAGCACCAAGACTAAAAATTTTCTGAAATTATTTTTCTTGAACTTAAGGATATGGCCTCAAAGCCTCTTTCTAATCGATGGATATTATATCCTCGGTTCATTATGGCCATCATAGAGAATCAGCTGAAAGCTGAGGGACTTGTTGGCCTTGGAGTCCCTGCAATGGCTGTATTGCCTGAAGTATACTCCAGGCACAACTCTGACCAAACACTGAAAAAGGCTGGCAAACTGCGAAAACCCACGCAGTTGGAACCCACAGCCACCACCTCCAGAACCAGAGTCCCCACCAAACCTAAATCCAAAAAGCCAAAAACGGCTACTCAGGGAGATGAGTTCCCTGAGGCTGCCCTTGTACCACAAACACAGGAACCACATACTGGTATTAACCCCCCAGTTGTGTCAAAGACTCAACCTGCCAAAGCCGCACAGCTATCCTCTCAACAGGATCCTGTTGCAACCAATATTGGGGAACCCACGCTGCTGGAACCTATCTCACTTGAGAGGGTTACCATTGAAGCGCACATTCACCCCGGGTGCAATCTGCTTCTACCCAATCACCACATGCAACCGCCCCCCAAAGTCCTACATTAATTGTTGCACAATTGTTGAGTCAGTTGCACTCCTCACCCCCTCCCCAAATACTAATTATAGGGGGAGGATCAAAGTGCATTTGATAACCTACAGCATAGGGGTTACAATGTTCCATTTCCTAGTGTAGAAAAGGAGATTGGAACTTCTGGTAAGGCTGCCACTTATCCTGCTTCAGCATATGATGAGGATGTAGTGGGTACCATTACTAAGACTTTACCAGAGGCAACTGCTGATGAAGGACATAGTCCTGAGGCAGGAAGTCCCCAGTTCCAAGACAAAGGGGCACATGCTACAACTGATCTACACTCAGTGCATGTTCATCCTGATTCTATCAGGAGGTCAGGTGATTCAGTAACCACTGATGATGACCTGGGCTTCTTTTATGATGTATTAGCCCAAAACACCATCCTGGGAAAGGAGGTGAGCAGACTCAAAGAGCTGCTTGCTAAAACTTCTGCGGATCAAAGACCATCTGCCTCTCAAACCCCACAGATGGCACCTTCATCTGAAAGTCTCCTAAACACACAGCCACTCCCAAATTCTCAGCCACCTGCCTCTGCTTCTAGCACTATTTCTCAGGAACAGAACCCCCCTGAGCAAATAGCTCCTACCTTCCAAAATTCCCTACCTCTCATCACACCTATAATCACTCATATAGTGATCAAAACCATTGATGAGACGCTTTCCTCAGTAATACAACCCTTAATAGAGGAAGTTGTGGGCAAAAAGCTTTCTGACAATCAAACCCTTGCAACCAATGCAACCAAAAAAGGGGAGATTCAGTTAGTGAAAGCAAAAAGAAAGAGGAGTGCAGAGAGGAAAGAGAAAGAGAAAGAAACAGAAGTGACAGTAGTGGAAAAAGCGAAGGAGTTGGCTGTGGAGACTGAAAAAAAGGAGAAGGAAGCTGACATGGAGAAATCAAAGAAAAGAAAGAATGAAAAGGAGACTGCCTTGGAGCTGAGGGTAAAAGAGGCTGATGCCGAACACAGCAGATCAATGGATAACATCATTGATCAGTTGTTTAGGTAAGGCCATGACACTGACAAACTTGACTCTGAGATCAGAAGATTAGAGATTGAAGAAATCCAAAACAGATGGGCAAGTTATGATGTGTTAGAAAGAGAAAGGATGGAGATCATGATTAGATTTATAGCAAAATATCTTGCAAGATCAATGATCGAAATCAAGGCTTGGTCCAGGGACAACATCTTGGCAATAACCACCAAGATTTGTTCGTCTGAAGTATACACTAAAGGATTAGTTATTGAAGCTTTGAATGAAGCTGGTGCTGGGAGCAGGACTGAACTAGCCAAGCAATCTAAAGCCACACTCACTTCCAAAATGCTAGAATAGCCTGTCAACATCCCCACACCAAAACCACCAAAACAACAACCCACCAAACCAACTCCCTTTCCCTCAAAACCAATAGCCGATGATGTACCCCAGAAGAAAAAGAGAAGGGTATTGAGGCTAGAAGATGATGAAGAAGATGATGATGAAGATGAAGATAGGCTGCCACTCTCAGCTGTTATACAGTTGCCGAAGGCCACAAGTCACTCTCCAACAATTACTCATGAAACTCAAAGACAAATTGTGAAAGTGAAGCTAGAAGAAGAAGAGCTTCACAAACAACACGATGAGGATTGTTGAGGAGGGTGAGAAAGCATATGAAGCCACATCTTCTATCATCAACATGAAGAAGCATACTCTCAGATTATACAGTCTTAAGCATACATTTCAATATCAAAAGGAGAGAGTGAGGATTTGGCCTCATCCTAGGGTGTCTCATAGGATTCACAAGAAAAACATTCCACAGAGATACATTGGCCAGGTGAAAAAGATTATAGATGAAGTGATCTCCCTGGTCTTTGTAGTATCACCCTGGGAAATCCTAGAAGACTTCAAGAAAGCTTATAAAGTTAACCAAACCCCATAGAAGATGCTGGAAAATAAAATGGTAAAGAAGGGGTTAGTATATAAGAGGCTTGAAGAAGTCAGAAAGAATGAGCTCCAGTTGTTCCTAGAGGGTAATCACCCTAATGAATTTGCTTATAGAATAATAACAACTATGGAGCTAAAGAATGGGAAACAGGTCAAATACCTATCTGAGTACTATGGGCCTGAATCATTATTTGAAGGAGGTGCTGAAGAGCTGACCATGGAGGAACAAATTACCTTCCTTGAGGCCTACACAAGAGAGTCATACAGACTCATAGTGGGGAAGTAGATCTCATGGATGGGGTAACAACTCTGTGTGCAGTTCCCCAAGACAGAGTTCCCATTCATACTTTTCCAAACAGATCATTGAGACTTCTTCCCAGGCCTGTGCTTAAAAGGGTCACTTCTGAGCTGATCTAGAAGACAAAAAGACCAATTCTTCTGCCATAATAAGTGGGACATCTTCAATAAGTTTAGAGGTTTTGGCTGCATTTGTTCAGGGGGTGTTTGTTGGACCAAAAGAACCAGTGAGCCTCATCAGAAAAACCTCTAAGTCCCACACACATCACAACAACTGCTGAACACTTGATCAGCTGTTCGACAAAGTCTGAAGATCAACAGCTGAAGACTAAAGTACTGAAGACTTCAACAGCTGAAGACTAAAGTACTGAAGACTTCAATAGCTGAAGACCAAAGTCTGAAGATCAACAGCTGAAGAACAAAGTACTGAAAGTACAAAGACTGAAGACATCAGCTGATGACAACAGCTGAAGTTCAAGTACAAGTACTGAAGCCTTCAGAGTTTGTTACAACAACTGAAGAAGCATTCTTCAGTTATTGTGATGGTTTCCTTTGAGTAGTTTTCTTTTTGTTTCTGTATTTGTAAAACGACTAAAGAGCATGTTCTTTAGTCGTTCTAGTTTCAGTGGTTTCTTTTTAGTAGTTGTAGTGATAGTTAACACTTAGCATTTTTGTAAGAAGATGTCAGCTGTTTGACATCTTCAGTAGTTGTGTTAACTATCAGTAGTTTGAATAAATTCTGTTAGATGTCACTATCAAGTGACATCAACACACGTCACATCTCCTATATAGAGGTGTTGACCTAATTGTATGTGTGACATTCTGTTACCACGAAAGCGAATATTGAATGAAATATATTTTGCAGAATTCTTTATGTCTATAACCGTTTGTTCTTACCTTGAATATCTTTTGTGTTCTTGTGAATTGGCTAATTCATTGTTTGTTTTCCGTTGCTATACTCTCAAATCAATCAAACGTAGATCACTGATCCTAACATAGAGGATTTGCAAATTCAAACATGAGTAAAGGTTATGTTAATCCTCAATATATGAGAAATCAAACCAATGGATTTCAAAAATTAACTAATCAACCTTCTTTAGGTTTGAGATCTTTTGAAAAGAACAATTATGTGAGATCTAAACAAAATGTGCAAGAACAATACATACCAAAATCTATAAGAATGACTAATAAAAAGGTTAGTCATCAATATGTGTCAAAAATTGTTCAATCAAATGCTATAAATGTTCTCAAAAATAACTCAAACAATTTTCAAAAAAATATTGGTAAATTCATTAATAAACCTGATTTGAATAATCTTCATTACAAACAATTTACCATTGTTGATAAATTTGGAAAACCCAAGACCATCTTGGCTTGGGTGGATATCTCAACTTAATTTTCTTGTTGTGTAGGTATGCCCAAGAAGACCACTTAATACATGGTATGTGGATAGTCGGTGTAGCCGACATATGATAGGCAATCCTGCCTTGTTCCAAGATTTAAGTTAAAGGATGGATCGCACGTCGCCTTTGGTGGTGATGCACGAGGAAAAATAACAGGAGAAGGAACAGTATCAAATGGGATAATAAGCTTTGACAAAGTCAACTTTTGTTCACAATTGAACTTTAATCTTTTAAGAAATTTAATCTTGTCAATTTCTTGGTTCCCGATTAGTCTCGTGGCAATGTAACAAACAAACAAATGTCTATGTTTCAACTGCAGAAACTGAGTACATTGCTGCATCAACAGGATGTTCTCAAATCCTCTGGTTGCAAAATCAAATACTGGATTATGAGTTCAATTTTCTTAAAACACCTACTTACATTGATAACATTGCTGCTATTTTCATTGCAGCTAATCCTGTTCAACATTCAAAAACAAAACATATCGGAATTCGATATCATTTTCTTAGAGATAACTCTGAAAAAGGGTTAATCATATTGATTCAAATTGCAACGGAAAAACAGTTGGCGGATCTATTAACTGAAGCCTTCCTACCAGGACGGTTTGAGTATTTAGTGGAGTCAATTGGTCTTATTAATCATATGTGAACTCTCTAAATCAAAAGATCATCATAAGTGATCCTGTTAATGTTAATTGTCTGTTTGTATTTTGCGTTTGTGTGTTTTTTTCTTAGAAAAACCAAATACAAAAGTATAAATCAAAACTCCAAAAATATAGTCTTTTTCTAATTGTCAATTTAATTTTAGAAAAGAATCTGTTTATGCAATATGTGAGAAATGATAGTACATTAGTGAGATGTGTTGCATATTTCACTCATTAATAAAGTCTGACATGATCAGCTATGATGTGTAGACAATATCATGCTACTATACTGAAACAGTAAATTCTTGTGATTACACTAAACCTTTATGCTTGTGTGTATTCATCTGAGTACTTTTGAGATGTATTGGCTTATCAAATTGATTGCTTGTTAAGTTACACCACTCACACCTCATGGTGATGTGATTAATCATGAGATATGTTACAAGCATCATATCACTTCTTTGTTATGAGTCATGATAGACCTGAAGTGCTGAGATATCCTTTGTTGTAAGTCATTATAGACCTAGATTTTCTCTTTGATGCAAAAGATGCCAATGTGCACAATCTATTCAAATGGATAGTTAAAGCTGATTAAATGGTTATCCATGATCATTTCCTATTCATTTAAGTAACATGAGCTTTGGTTATAAATACGTTTCACGTAATAAGTTGAGTATATGTTCTTTCTTGCATGTCTTGATGATAGTTGAGCTCTCTAAGTCTTTGTATGAATTACACCATGTCATATCTGAATATACCCGAATCAATCCAAGAACTGAAAAAGTAAGTGAGTTGACATTTTGTCAAAAACTCTCATTTTCTGTCCTTAGGTCTTGTGTCTCCTTTGTTGTGATATCACTGACCTAGAACACACTAGATCAGGATTTATTCATTATCTATGACTATCCATATTTTTTTATTTTAATGTGCTGATCTTCATTGATATGATCACAGTGCAGACATTAATTCTTTTGTTTATACTAGATTTTGATTCTGCTTTCATTTTGATTTTATGCATGTTTTCTGTGTATGAAGGAAATGTAACAATGAGATGTGTGATCTTATTATGTTACCTTAGGAAACTTATAAGTTGTTCAAACTTAAAAGTTTAAGGGGGGTAATAAATAGATGGGTTTTTTCTCAGAAAATTAAAATCAAAGTTAAAATGTTGAATTGAAAGGATCATGCTATATGTTCAAAGTGTATGTGAGTTTGATAATGTAAGTTTTAAAAATGATAATATGAACCTATATAAATTTGCAAGTGGAAATGCTTATTTCAAATGTTTAAAAATAGATATTTGATTATGTTTTGAGACTAAAATAAGATAAGTTTTAAAAAGTTAAACAACATGTGAAGGATTAAAATTGTTAAAAATTAAATTTGAGTGTGCAAAATGTAAAAAGTTCAAATTTGAGGGACTAAAAGGTAAATTTTGGGAAATTCAAAAATACGCTTAAAATGTTTGAATATTAGTATGAAATATTACTAATATGTTTAAAGAGTGTGCACGTAAAGAATTTTGAAAAACACAAGTGTTAGACTCATGAAAGTCAACTCAAAGTCAACTCATGCGCCTAAATAGTGTTCATACGTCTAAATATGAGAACTTTCAGGATATTATACAAGTGCTTGGGCATTTTACACAAAACCATGCGCCTAAACAGTGATTATGAGTCTGATTTTAACCAAGTGTTGGACGTTTTAAATGTATCATGCGTCTACAAAGTGTTGAAATATTTCAAGTTACTAGTGTTAGACGTTTCAGAAACTTCATGCGGCTGAACAGTGCAAATGCTCCTAAAACAGTGCAAAAGTGCCTAAACAGTGCTTACGCGTCTATACAGTGCTCATGCGACTGAACAGTTCTCATGCGTCTGAGTCCATACGCACAAACAGTGCTCATACGTCTCATTATTTTGTGAATTTTAGGCTTTCAAACGAAACAGTGCTCATGCATCTAAAATTTCACTTAATATATATTGAACACTTACACTTGGTCCTCATTCACACTCAAAATTTTCCGAAAACAAAAATCTCTGAACCAGAACAAGGCATTCTTGCTAGAAAATTTAAGTGTGCAATTGCTAATGCTTTGAAAGAACAGGAGATGTACAAAAAGAAACCAATGTTTAAGATCAAACAAGAACCTGAAGATTTCACACATCATTACAAATTTGTACATTTGATCTTATGAGGCACTTAGTCATACGTATTAAGGGTAGTAAACCATTGTTAGGCGGTATTTACTGCTTGCATCAATCTTCTATGAATCTTGTGCAAGTGCGAGATTGTTGGATCTTATATGCCCAAGACACATACAAGGTTGATGTGGTTAGTACGTTATGATCCAAGTCGGGTCATACCCACTAGCAAGCTATACAAACACCAATTAATATTTATTTGTTGATAAGATCAAACAAATAAATACTCACACCAATTTAGAAAATGGGTTTTCTAAAATGATGCTTTTGTAAAAGAACAATATTATGTGGATAATTTGTTCATGAGAAGTTGTTTGTTTCATTATTTTAGTTGGTTAAATAGTAACGAATAAAAGTGTGTTATTGTTATAAAATTAAAAGAGGTTTTAGTTTTATAAAATTAAGGGCTAAAAGTGTAACATTTTTATAAAATTAAAATGGGGGAAACCCATTTTAAAGACACATTTCGGCCGCCCAAGGAATAGAGCGGTTTGTGTTTTAGTCTTGTCTTTGGAAGACTTAGAGACTTGCTCTTTCACTCCTCCAAAACACACACCTTCTCACAACATAAAAAAAGAACTCTCTCTCTCTCTCAAAACAGGGCTGAAAATTCGGATTCAAGGCTCCAAGAAGCTGAAACTTTCGGTTTTTTAAGGTGCAAAGGAAGAGAGTTCTTTGGTGTTGTGCTCCCTAACAAGATTGGTGTTTGGAAGGGCTTGTGGGTATACAAGATTGAGTCCTTCTCCTTTTAAGGCTAGAAAGTCAAGAACATCATCTTCTTCATTTTTTACATCTACATCATCTTGTGCATTAAAGGTTGTTTCTTTATGCATCCTATGGTTGTTTGTTTTGTGTGATAGCATACTATTTAATATATATTGTTGATCCTGGATTTTGGGTTTTGTTTGTGCTTTAAAATGGTAAAATTTTCAGATTACAAACCATATGTTAAAACCAATATTCCATTGCGTTTTTATAGTTTAAATGGTTAAACTAGCCTTGGTTTACATGTTACAAAACCCAATAGCAGGTGATTCCAATATTTGTATCCGACAAATATGTACGAGCTTTGGCAGCAAACCTTTGCTCTATATTCATCCATATGAATATCTACCAATCTAAGTTCACAATAGTTTTACCTTCATGCCTATTCCCACAAGTATGAACGACTACAGACGTTCTGAGTAAATGATTTACTCATGGATTTTAAACATGCAAAATAGCAATATTAGTTGAACCATTATAACCAAATAATTAATTCAAGTAATAAAGGGTTACGAATATCTTAATACAAAAATTAGAGATCAAATCCAGTTAGTAAAATATTGAAGTCCCATGGCACAAGTATGACTTTCATGCTTTGCCTTTTCAAGAAGCTTCGTGAGTTGATTCACAATGTATTGATTGGTGTGAACTTTGCGAATACATAGCTTTCCCTTTTCAACTTCATCCCATATGTAGTTGAATCTCCGTTCAATGTGCCTAGTCTTTTGATGTGCACGAGGTTCCTTGATTTGACCAATCGCACCCTCGTTACGATAAATAATTTCTAGGAGGTCCTGAATGGAGGGGGTCACCCATAGATTGGCAATGAATGTCTTTAACCATGAAGCTTCCTTAGCTGCTAATGAAGCGGTGATGTATTCTGACTCTGTAGTTGATAATGCCACCACATCTTGCTTAGAGCACTTCCAGAGACTGCTCCTCCATTCAAGATGAAACTGTACCCCCATTGTGATGGTGAATCTGAAATGACTTAATCTGCCCAAGATTCATATTAAGTTGATGTGGCTAGTGTGATATGATCCAAGTAGGGTCATACCCAATAACAAGCTAAACAAACACCAATAAATTATGACACCAATTTAGAAAATGGGTTTTCTAAATCATTGCCTTTGTAGATGAACATCATTATATGGATAATTGTTCATATGGTACCTTTTGTTTTTCATTATTTAGTCTTACTAAATAATAACAAATAAAAGTACTAAATTTATAAAGTTTAAACATGTTTTAAATTTATAAACATAAGGATTTAGTGTGTATTTTAATTGTGCTACAAAACAAAGTGTGGGAATCCATTTTCAAATGGATTTTCGGCCGCCCACTTGCCTTGGGGGTCCCATCTTTGTCTTGATAACACACTAGATTAAATGTTTTAGACACAATCCAAAAAGGGTACATCTCTCCTACATGCAAAGGTCTTCAACACTCCTAAATCTCTCTATTTCTCTCTCACGGTTTTGAAGAACAATTAGGAGCAGATTTTTCAGCTCACAAAAGAGGGTTTTGTTGCTGAAAATTTGTGTCAAGAAGCCTAGCAATCAAAGGTGTTTGTACAAGCTTGGGGTATCACCTCTTGAGGACTTCTATCTTGAAGTTTCAGCCACGATTTCATCTTCTTTCTCTTCTTGAAACTCGTCTTTGAACAGCTCCAAAGGTTGTGTTCTTTACATCCTATGCTAATTCCTTTGTATGTATTTCGTATATTGATCCATGGCTTTGGGGTTTGCTTATTAAAATGGGTTTAATAATCAACATATTAACATGTTTTAAAACTAAATTCCGCTGCGTTTTTCATACAAAAGAAGATAATATGAACTTTGATAAACATGTTGAATCCCAACAATGGCATCAAGAGCCACATATACGAATGCATACATGTATTATTCTTGCTTGTTCTCGGTTTTATGGTGTTTGACACCACATACCCGTATGTTTGTGGGCTGAAATGTAACCCCCCTTTTGATTTCCTAATGATATTACTTTATGCATGTAAGGATCTTTAAAAATCTAGTCATAAGATGTTTGTTTGTATGGACTTAACCCATTTGTTCTTGGTTTATGTTGGCCAAGAACATGGGTTAAAAGGGGCTGCCCCATTTCGTGACATAGGAATATTTGGATATGTTGTTTTGGTTAGGCATAACAAAGCCTAGACCATGTGGATTGATTGATTGGTTGTCATGTTATATTCATTTGGCTATGTAATAATTCAATTTTATGTTTCAAGTCTTGTTTTGTAATTCATTTATTCATATGGTTTGTAATAAATAGATTAGGAGTTTTTTTTTCTTTCCTAGAAAAAAAATTGTACTAGGATAACTATTTTGTAAGGATGCTCAAGATCAAGATTTGAAGAGAAGATGAACAAAGAGGATGCTTGAAGATGTGGTTTCAAGTGGGAGTCCTTTTGTCAACCTTGTATCATGTTCTTAACCCATTAGGACAAGACCTTTTGACACACTTGTTTTGGCTAAACAAGTGTGCTCAACTTAGTATGCTTTGTTATGCATATGTGAATGTTATGTTTATGCTTGGTTGAATGCTTATGATGTTGTTTGTTTTGAATATTTGGATGTGATTTACAAACCGTCTATTATAACAAGCTATAACTAGAAATTGGTTCTCAAATCATTAAGCATAAATAGAATGGTTCTTTAAAAGGAGTTAGTGGTTTGCAAAATAAAATGGGTTTTATTTAAAAGAATCAATTGAGTACCATATGGTTGAATGCATACAATCATATGGTACATAGCCCTTTCTTAACAAGGATTATGATATTGTAAATCCCTTTTTGAAACAAGTTAAACACCATCCTTTTATACAACACTTAGGTTATTTGCAAACTCTTAATGGGATAAAGGTCACCTAACCACTTTGAGGGAACTTGTAACTTGAGATGAGAATACCATGTTTGTGGGATAAAGGTCACCTAACCACTTATGTAGTAAACTCACACGTGTGTGTAAGTAGGACGACTTGATTTATAAAATATATTGAATTGATCACCTAAAATGTGTTTTATAAAAGGTGTTGATGGGATAACATGTCGTTGTAAACATAAGATGTTCATACGATCCCATATCACTAGAAGTTGCAATAGGTTGCAATTGTCATTCATGACTACCTTGTTTATTTAAATAATGGGATAAAGGTCACCTAACCAATATTTAAATATAACGTTGGATTCTAGAATTTTATTTATTAAGTTTATGAGACATAAAAGGGTGTTAATAAAATGAAATAAATTTTATCACAATTACTAAAATGGATCTTTGTAAATCTTGTAGATGGCCGACAACAACAACGCTAATAACGATGTACCAAACCGAAACAACCAATCTCTTAGGGCGATCCTTCAAAGGGATCGTCTAACACCTAACAACTTCATGGATTGGTACTGCAACTTGAGAATCGTTCTCAAGCAGGAAAAACAGGCCTACATCCTTGATGATCCCATCCCCGATGAACCTAATGAAGAGGATGTGCAGGCCTATAATGATTGGGTCAAATATGTTGAAGACTCTATCCAAGTCTCTTGCTTAATGCTAGCAAGTATGACTCCTGAACTCCAAAAGGAGTATGAGCTCCATGGAGCTTATGACAGGATCACTCAGTTGTGGGAAACGTTCCAGCAACAAGCTAGGGTGGAGCGCTTCAAAACGGTTCGAGCGCTTCATGCCTGTCGGATGGAGGAATCCCAATCAGCTTCATCTTATGTTCTTAAGATGAAAAGCCATATCGACCGCCTTCAGAGGCTTAACTGTCCTGTCTCAAAGGAGTTGGCCACGGATTTGATCCTTAACGGCCTAACTAGGAAGTTTGAGGCGTTTGTCTTGAATTACAACATGAACGGATGGGACAAGAGCATAAATGAACTTCATTCAATGCTCAAAACAGCTGAGGCGGGAATGGGTAAAAGGGTTTTACCTGTTCTTAACATTAATGAAGGTTGAAGAAGGAGAAGGTCTCTACTCCCCCCCCTAAGGCAACTGTTGCCAAAGGAAAGGGACACGTTAAAGGAAAGGGGAAGATGGTTGTTAGGGCGGAACCTCCGAGTCCCAAGGAGAAGAAGCAGAAGGTTGCTGTTAACGACCCATGCTTCAAATGTGGTGAGATAGGCATTGGATGAGAAATTGTCCAGTCTATCTCAAAGAGTTGAGAGAAAAGAGGGATGCGGGGCAAACCTCAGGTATAATTTATATGATACATGTTGAGCTGAATGTTATTTCCTCTAACACATGGGTATTAGATACCGGATGTGGAACTCACATTTGCAATTTGTTGCAGGGGTTCAAAAGAAATGAACATTATGCAAAAGGGGAAATTAGTCTCTTCATGGGAAATGGTGCAAAGGTTCACGTAGAAGCCCAAGGAGACTACATTTTGAAGCTTCCAAGTGGTTTGGAAGTTATTTTAAATAATGTATTATATGCTCCTAGTTTGACTAGGAACATAATTTCCGTTTCCCGTTTAAGACAATGTGATTATAATTTCAAGTTTGTTAACAATGATATTCATGTTTCTTTAAATCATATGTTTTATTTTAAGGCCATACCTAATAATGGTATTTATGAATTGGTTCATGAGAACACAACATATGATAGCTCAATATACCAAGCAACCACCAAAAGGCTCAAATTAGATTTGAGTGATACCTACCTTTGGCATTGTCGTCTTGGTCATATAAACAAGAAACGTATACAAACACTTCAAAAGAATGGTCTTTTAAAAACAAATGAATGTGATTCATTTGATGTATGTGAATCTTGTTTACTAGGAAAAACGACTAAGGCACCCTTTAGTGGGACTAATGAAAGGGCAAAAGATTTATTAAGAATCATACATTCGGATGTATGTGGTCCCTTTAAGCCGATGACTAGGAATGGTGAAAGATACTTCATTACCTTTACTGACGATTATAGTCGCTATGGGTATGTGTACTTATTAAGGCATAAAGATGAAGCTTTTGAAATGTTCAAAATCTTCAAAAAGGAAGTTGAAAATCAACTCAACAAGTCAATTAAAGTTCTCCGCACCGATAGAGGTGGTGAATACTTAAGTGATGTTTTTCAAGATCATCTTAGAAGTTGTGGGATCATCTCACAACTCACTCCACCTGGGACACCACAACATAATGGTGTGTCTGAGAGGAGAAATCGAACCTTATTGGATATGGTTCGATCTATGATGGCTAGAAGCACATTGCCTCTATCATTTTGGGGTTTCGCTTTACTCTCCGCGGCCCGTATTCTGAATATGGCCCCAACCAAAAAGGTGGAAAAGACACCTTTTGAGATATGGCATGGAAGAGTTCCATCCCTATCATACTTAAGGGTCTGGGGTTGTGAGGCTTATGTTAAGACTCCCACCCCAAATAAATTGGATGTCCAATCCTCCAAGTGTATCTTTGTTGGATACCCTAGAGATTCTATGGGATCTGCCCAAGATGCATATTAAGTTGATGTGGCTAGTGTGATATGATCCAAGTCGGGTCATACCCAATAACAAGCTAAACAAACGCCAAAAAATTATGACACCAATTTAGAAAATGGGTTTTCTAAATCATTGCCTTTGTAGATGGACATCATTATATGGATAATTGTTCATATGGTACCTTTAGTTTTTCATTATTTAGTCTTACTAAATATAACAAATAAAAGTACTAAGTTTATAAAGTTTAAACATGTTTTAAATTTATAAACATAAGGATTTAGTGTGTATTTTAATTGTGTTACAAAACAAAGTGTGGGAATCCATTTTCAAATGGATTTTCGGCCGCCCACTTGCCTTGGGGGTCCCATCTTTGTCTTGATAACACACTAGATTAAATGTTTTAGACACAATCGAAAAAGGGTACATCTCTCCTATATGCAAAGGTCTTCAACACTCCTAAATCTCTCTGTTTCTCTCTCACGGTTTTGAAGAACAATTAGGAACAGATTTTTCAGCTCACAAAAGAGGGTTTTGTTGCTGAAAATTTGTGTCAAGAAGCCTAGCAATCAAAGGTGTTTGTACAAGCTTGGGGTATCACCTCTTGAGGACTTCTATCTTGAAGTTTCAGCCACGATTTCATCTTCTTTCTCTTCTTGAAACTCGTCTTTGAACAGCTCCAAAGGTTGTGTTCTTTACATCCTATGTTCATTCCTTTGTATGTATTTCGTATATTGATCCATGGCTTTCGGGGTTTGCTTATTAAAATGGGTTTAATAATCAACATATTAACATGTTTGAAAACTAAATTCCGCTGCGTTTTTCATACAAAAGAAGATAATATGAACTTTGATAAACATGTTGAATCCCAACAGAATCATCCGGATTTGTTTGGAAACTCGCATCTGTGTAACCCTTTACTACGAGTTCCTCCTCACCAGATCCATAGATTAGGCACTTTTGAGAGGTGATGGAGACGTTGGGTCATGTAGTGAATCTGAAGGGGATTATGGTGGATCCAGCAAAGGTCGAGGCTGGCTACTACAGAAGATTCATTCAAGACTTCTCTAAGATCACTTCTTAACTAACCAAGTTGACTTGGAAAGATGTAAAGTTTGTATGGGGTCAAGCTCAAGAGAAGGCGTTCGAGGAGTTAAAGTCGAGGTTGACTCAAGCTCCTGTTTTGTCATTACTCGATGGAAGTGAAGGTCAGGTGGTTTATTCTGATGCTTCCTACTCGGGGTTGGGGTGTGTGTTAATGTACAGGGGAATGGTTATATCCTATGCATCCTAACCGTTGAAGGTTTATGAGGTTAATTACCCTACTCATGATTTGGAGCTAGCAGCTGTGGTCTTCGTGTTAAAGATTTAGAGGCACTACCTATATGGGATGAATTTCACCCTATTCACTGACCATAAGAGCATGAAGTACTTTTCCGAGCAGAAGGATTTGAACATGAGGTAGGGGAGATGGTTGGAGCTTATAAAAGATTATGATTGCGAGATCCATTACCATCCAGGCAAAGCAAACGTGGTGGTAGATGCCCTTAGTTGGAAAGAGAGACCCGAACCGATTCGGGTGAAAGCTTACCGGTTGATCATGACCTCTGATGTGATGAAGCAAGTCAAAGAGTTTCAAGATGAGGCGTTGAAAAAAGATCATCTTAACTCTGAAAGAATGAGAGGTCTGGATGCGGAATTCGGTGAAAACACACTCGGTGTTAGAAACCGATTCAGATGGATGTGGGTTCCTCGTTTTGGGGATCTACACGTGAAGATTATGGATGAAGCTCACACGACTCGGTACTCTATTCATCCCGGTGCTACGAAGATGTACCAAGACATGAAGAAAGATTATTAGTGGCCGGGTATGAAGTGTGATGTGGTGAAGAATGTGAGTAAATGCCTTACTTGTTACAAGTGAAGGCCGAGCACCAAAAGCCGTATCGGAAGATCCAACCTTTGGATATACCGGAGTGGAAGTGGGAACATATCACCATGGACTTTATTACGAAGCTACCACGTACAGCGCGAGGATATGACGCTATACGGGTGATAGTTGATTGTTTGACGAAAAGTGCTCACTTTCTACCGATTCGTGAGACATCTTCATGCGAGAGGTTGGCGGATCTTTACATCAAGGAGATCGTAACTTGTCATGGTGTGCCGGTATCCATTATGTCTCATCGTGATACTCAGTTCACATCCAAATTTTGGATGAAATTCCCCGATGCTATAGGGATGAGGATACATATTAGCATGGCTTATCATCCTAAATGGATGGTCTGTCGGAGAGGACGATTTTGACGCTAGAAGATAAGCTTTGGGCATGCGTCATTGATTTTGGAGGAAATTGGGATGACCACTTACCATTAACTGAGATGCTATACGGTAGCATTGGTATGCCCCTTATGAGATGCTATACGGTCGGAGATGCAGGACACCCATCTGTTTGGGGTGATATTGGTTAGGAGTTAGGTAGCGTCAAGGTGATCAAGGCTACCACTAAGAAGCTTGAAAAGATCAATGCCTTTGTGAAGGCAGCCAAAGATCGATAGAAGTCGTATGCTGGAAAGTCTCACCCCGGAAAGGTATCATTCGGTTTAGAAAGCGGGGCAAGTTGAGCCCGAGATACATAGGGCCTTTCTGAATCCTTGCTAGAATAGCAAAGGTGGCCTACAGATTGGAATTACCAGATGAGTTAAGTGGAATACATCTGACATGCCACGTGTCTCATCTGAGGAAATGTTTGGCAGACGAAGACATGGTTGTACCACTGGAAGACATCGAGGTAGACGAACAACTCAATTATGTGGAGCAACCGGTGGTGATCATTGATCATAAAGAGAAGAAGTCGAGGAATAAAGTGGTTCCCCATATGTGTTTACAGTGGAAGCACATGAAGGGATCCGAGTCTATGTGGGAGATTGAAGAAGAGATGAGACAACATTACCCACGTTTGTTCGAGGAATAATAGGTTTCGGGGATGAAACCTATATAAGGGGGTGGACTTGTAACACCTGATTATTGTTTTAAGTTAGTAAAGAAAGAATAAAGTGAAGAGAAAGAAAGAAAAGATATTTTACCCAAGTTGATGGGTGAAAAGTGACAAAAGGACAAAAAGGTTTGAAAGTGAGTGTAAAGTGGGCATGGTCACCCACTCTCTTCTTACAACCCCTAAATCCTCGGATTTTTAGAAGGAGAGAGTGTAGATTCGGATTTCTTGAAGAACAAGATCTGAAAAGTCGAATTCAAGGTAAGAATTCATGGTTTTTAAGTGTTCTTAACTGGCCTTGCCTTGGTTGTATGCTTATGTGTGTTTGTATGTTTGGTTGTGTGTGTTTTTAGTGGGTTTCTAGGTGGTTTAACTCAATTGCAGGCAAGTTTGGAAGTAGCCATACTCAAGTGCTACAAAGGTGAGTTCTAGAACCCCTCTTTTACATGTTTTAACTAATTTTGAGGTTGGAAATGCATGAATGTATGTTTTTATAAAACTAAGGTTCATACCCGTACGTATGAATGTGTGTATGTTGCGGGTATGGTGTGACTTCGGACTATGTTCATGCTTGATGATTTTATGGTTGTGTTTCTAAGGCTTAGAATGCATGATTTAAGCTTAGAACATGATAGATGGTGTTTAGGGACCGAATTATGATCATAAGTGTGCTCTAGGCTACTCATGCGCCCAAACAGTAGTTCATATGCTTAAGTTTAGAAAAACAACTTAAGTGTTGACAAATGCGGATGAGCATTGACAAATGCACATGAGCATTGATAAATGCGGATGAGAATGTCGATGCGGATGGGAATGTCAATGCGGATGAGAAAGTCAAGGTGGATGAGAAAGTTAATGCGGATGAGAAAGTCAATATGGATGCGAAAGTCAATGCGGATGAGTATGTCATGCGAATGAACAAATGTGGATGAGTAAGTGATACGAATGAACAAATGCGGATGAGCAACTTCATGCGAATGAACAAATGCGGATGAACGAGGTTAATGTGGATGAACAAATGAGGATGAGTAAGTTCATGCGACTGAACAAATGTGGATGAACAAAGTTAATGCGCATGAACAAAAAGAAATGTGGATGAACAAAAAGGGAAATGCGGATGAACACTTAGAATATTTTCTAACTTTTTGGGGAAAAAGTGAAATGTAGGCTTTGACTTGGGAGGTTCCTAGGGGTTCATGTAAGTTGACTTTTGAGGTCATAGATGATGTGATGGGCATTGTATGATGATGTTATGATGTATGATTGATGCTTCTGCATGATGTTATGTATGATGCCTTATATGATGATGTTGACTGTGCATGTTCATGTTCCTTTTATGTATGATTATTTTCCCATGGCTTTACATTGAAAGTTAATGAATGAAATGAAAGTATTATGTAGCATAAAGTGGAAGATAATAACAAGTGGAACATGATGAAAAGAATGCATGCATTAATGAACGAAGAAAAGTAAAGTAAGTCTTGTAAGCCTTGTATGTTCAAACACGCCCAATGAAGGGTGTTAGTTCAACGGTGTGTGGGTTAGTTACCCCAGAAGGATGCACACCGGGGTGTGTCTTTATGACCGACCATTTGTATAGAACCTTTGTTGCTTACCCTGGATACTGTGGCCACGATGTTGTGCGCCATGACAGGGGGTCTATGATAGACCTCAGCCCAGTATTAGCTTTATGCATGACGACGGGTATAGCACATGACAACGGTACACCTGAATTTACCCTAGGTATTGTGGCCTGGCTGCTGTGAGCCATCTCAGGGGGTCTATGATAGACCCGGCCCAGTATCAGCTTTATGCATGACGGTAGGGTAAAGTTCATGGTTTTTGATGGAATGAAAAGAAGTAATGATGAACGTATGAATGAAAGTAAGAAAACATGAATGAATGGAAGTTTATGAATGAATGATGAAGATAATAATGATATTATCTAGGTGTACGTATGATGTGTGATCGCATGTAATCGTAAAGAATGATTTTAATGAAAGTAAAGTATGTTTTACATAAAAGTAGAACTCACTTAGCAACGCTGACTTTTTATGCATTTTTTCCAGTTGCCGGATGAGGTTGCTGAGGATGGCACGAGGCGGCTACTTTGCTCTTTTGGATGGCATTCTTTTGTATAATGTTTTTGCATTGCCATGCGAACGAATGATGTTTCAAAATGAATGATTGTCTTAACTTGCAAAAGCATTTATAACGAAATGAAAAGTTGTTTTAATGTTCTGCTGCGATGTTTTATGAAAGTTAAATGTAATTATATGTTTTAAGTGCAATGATTAGCCAACTATGAGTGTCCCGGGAATGGGGCCTTACATCTCATCCTATGCCTTTCTCAAAACCGAATTGCAGCACTCTTTTGGCCTTAGATCCGAAAATTTTCAGCTTGTGAGGAGAGAGTTCTTGCAATGGGTGTGTTAGAGAGAGTGTTTGTTAGGTTGAGTGCAGGAAAGGACTAAAGTCTTCTATTAACCAAGACATGCAATCCCAAGGAGTGGTCCACCCTTGGGCGGCCGAAAATGGAATTAAAATGGGTTCCCCCTATTTTAATTTTATAATACTTGCACTCTTTTAACACATAAGTTTATAAATTTTAAACCCCTTTTAATTTTACAACATTAACACACTATTATTTGATATTATTTAAGTTACTTAAATAATGATACAAATAATTTCTCATGAACAAATTATCCATATAATTTGTTCTATTACAAAAGCAATGTTTTAGAAAACCCATTTTCTAAATTGGTGTCAATATTTATTTGTATGATCTCATCAAAAAATAAATATTTATTGGTGTTTGATTAGCTTGTTATCGGGTATGACTCGGCTTGGATCATAATGTACTAAGCACATCAATATTGTATGTGTCATGGGCACACAAGATCCAACAATCTCCCACATGCAAAAGATTCATAGAAGATTGATGCAAGCAGTAAATACCGCCTAACAACGGTTCACTACCCTTAATATGTATGACTAAGTGCCATTCAATAACATCATTCCCTTCAAGTACCTTACTGGAATTGTTTTAGTTTAATCAATCATCTATCCTTTTGTCACAGCTGTCATGTTAAATCCCAAAGACACAGAGTGATCATTCTCCATTGATTAAACTTTGTTAAGCCTTACACATCTTACTCTCAAGGAATAAGAGGGACAAATCCCATCTTGACTACATATTCCTCTCACAATTACCTTGTATTATACCTGAACTCAGACTTATGTACTCCCATGTTTCAAAATATCGAACAACTTAGTCAAAGTATAATATTCGATAATTATCATGACCCAATATGTATCTCAGGTTAGAGGATACCAAATGATGTTCACATTCACTCAAATTTACTTATGATCAATCAAGAAGATTCCATGTAGTAATACTTGAGATGTGGGTCAGTCCAATATTTGTATCCCACAAATATCCATGAACCTTGGTAGCAATCCTTGCTCTATATTCATCCATATAAATATCTACCAATCGAAGTTCATAATAGTCTTACCGTCATACTTGTTCCCACAAGTATGAACGACTATGGACATTCTATGTAAATGATTTACTCATGGATTTAAACATGCGAAAAGGAATATTAGTTGAACCATTATAACCAAATAATTCATTCAAGTAATAAAGGGTTACAATATATAAATACAAAATTAAGGATCAAATCTAGTCACCAGAATATTGAATTCCCATGGCACAAACATGACTCTCATGCTTTGCCTTTTCAAGAAGCTTCGTGCGTGGATCGGCAATGTTTTGTTCTCTATGAACTTTGCGAATACATATCTTTCCCTTTTCAACTTCATACATTATGTAGTTGAATCTCCCATCAACGTGCCTAGTCTTTTGATGTGCACGGGCTTCCTTGATTTGAGCAATCTCACCCTCGTTATCACAAAGAATTTCTTGGGGTCGTGAATGGAAGGGACCACACCTAGATCAGCAATGAATTTCTTTATCCATGCAGCTTCCTGAGCTGCTAATAAAGCGGCGATGTATTCTAACTCTGTAGTTGATAATGCCACCACATCTTGCTTAGAGCTCTTGAAGGAGACTGCTCCTCCATTCAAGAAAAAATTGTACCCCGATTGTGATCGTGAATCATCGCGATTAGTTTGGAAACTTGGATCTGTGTAACCCGTTACTACGAGTTCCTTCTCACTAGATCCATATATTAGGAACATATCTTAGGTCTTTATAAGGTACTTAAGTATTTTCTTAATAGCCATCCAATGACTGTTTCCAGGATTTGTTGGTAACGAATTTTCATGCTCAAAGCGCATGACACGTCCGACCTAGTGCATATCATTGCATACATGATGGATCCTATAGCAGACGCATAGGAGATTCCCTTCATTTTCTCTTGCTCATCCTTTGAGCTTGGACATTGAGCCTTACTCAATATCGTTCCTCTTTGGATAGGTACCGTACTTTTCTTAGAGTTTTCCATCTTGAACCTTTTCAAGGTCTTATCAATGTATGCACTTTGATTTGAACCTATCAATCGCCTTGATCTATCGCTATAGATCTTTATTCCCAAAATAAATATGGCTTCACCAAGATCCTTAATGGAGAAATAGCTTCCAAGCCAGGGTTTTACACCCTCCAAGGTTGTAATGTCATTTCCAAATAGTAGAATGTCATCGACATACAATACTAGGAAAGTGATGATGCTCCCACTGGCTTTCTTATATACACATGCTTCATCAGCATTTTTTATGAAGTCGAATTTGATTATCTCTTCATCAAAATGATGATTCCAACTTCTTCATGCTTGCCTCGATCCATAAATTGATTTCTTTAACTTGCATACTTTGTTAGGATGTTTTGGATTGACAAAATCCCCAGGCTTCAACCATATAGACATCTTCCTCAAGATATCCACTTATAAAAGCAGTTTTGACATCGATTTGCCAAATCTCATAATCGTAATTGTAGGGTTTGTTGAAAGATAAAACAGATTTTTAACCTCTTAATCTTTCAGAAAACGCAGTGGATATATATATATATATTTTAAAACGTGATTATGAATATGAAATTTCATGTTTATGGTGACAAATATATGAAAGAAACAAACCCAAAACAAAAGGATCATATATGTGAATAAACAAGCTATGATCAATATGAAAGTGTACATAAAATCACAACTACATAAAGCTGTGATGAACTACCTTTCTCGAGCTAAAACGTCGACCAAGGAAGAGTTATTAGATGCTAAAGATTCGGCCAAGGCTCCAAGGAAGGACCCCTCAAGCTAGTATACCCCAAGCTAATATGCAAAACACCTTTTCTTGTTAGGGAGATTAACATCAAGTAACTCCAAATCTTCTCATAAACGTGCTGAAAACCGAGAGCAATTTTAAGAGAGAAGTCAGCTGTGAATTCGATTGCATGTGTGTGTCTATGAGATGTGGAGTGTTGGACTAGTTTAAATGTTTTCAAGAAAGCAAAACCTCTCATTGGAGAGGGTGGGGCGGCCGAAATTTGGTCATAAGACCAAAGTTCCCCCCAAAACATTATAAACCAATTTTATGTTTTAGTCCCTTGTAAGTTTATACAATTAATATTTAATTGTATAACTTATACACTCTTTTAATTACTTAATGTTATCTAACTAACTTAAATAACACTAAGTAATATTCTTGAACAAAACATCCTAATAAGTTGTTCCATCTCACATGCAACTTATTTAGAAAACCCATTTTCTAAATTTGGTGTTATTATTTAATTGCATGATCATATCATCAATTGAATAATTTTCGGTGATTGCAAAGCTTGTTATTGGGTATAACCCGACTTGGATCATGACATACTAACCGCATCAATGTTCTATGTGTCTTGGACATATAGAATCTAACAATCTCCCACTTGCACAAGATTAATAGAAGATTGATGCAAGTAGTAAATACCGCCTAACAAGGGTTTACTACCCTTAATACGCGTGACTTATAGCCATTCAATAAGATCATCCCATTCAAGTATCCTACTTGAAATGATTTAGGTGAATTAATCATCTATCCTTTTGTTACAGATGTCATGTCAAATCCAAGGACACAGAGTGATCATTCCTTGTTAATTTAACTTATCCCGGCCTTAGACATCTAACTCTCAACGGATAAGAGGAACAAATCCCATCTTGACTACATACGTTTCTCACAATCACCTTGTGTCACATCTAAACATAGTCTCATGTACTGTGCATTTTTTCAGAACAGCAGATAGCAGATCAAGGTATGACACTTGGTGAATATCAAAACCCAATATGTATCTGAGGTCTGAGGATACCAAATGATATTCGCCTTTACACAAATTTACTTATGATCAATCAATAAGATTCCATGTAGTAAAGTTTGAGTTGCGGGTTAGTCCAATATTTGTATCCCACAAATATCTATGAACCTTGGTAGCAACCCATTGCTCTATATTCATCCTTATGAATATCAACCAATCCAAGTTCATAATAATCTTACCATCACACTTGTTCCCACAAGTCTGAACAACTACGGACATTTAGAGTAAGCAATTTACTCATGGATTAAACATGCTAAATTGGAATATTAATTGAAACATTATTACCAAATAATTTTATTCAAATAATAAAGAGTTCCATATATCCAAATACAAAATTTACAAATCAAATCCAATCACTAGAATATCGAAGTCCCATGGCACAAGTATGACCTTCATGCTTTGCCTTTTCAAGGAGCTTCGTGAGAGGATCCGCAATGTTCTGATCCGTGTGAACTTTGCGAATACATATCTTTCGCTTTTCAACTTCATCTCGTATGTAGTTGAATCTCCGCTCAATGTGCCTAGTCTTTTGATGAGCACGAGGTTCCTTGATTTGAGCAATCGCACCCTTGTTATCACAAAAGATCTCTAGGGGGTCCTGAATGGAAGGGACAACCCCCAGATCGGCAATGAATTTCTTCAACCATGCAGCTTCTTGAGCTGCCAATGAGGCGGCGACGTATTCTGATTGTGTAGTTGATAGAGCCACCACATCCTGTTTGGAGCTCTTCCAAGAGACCGCTCCTCCATTCAAAATGCAAATATATCCCGACTGTGATCTTGAATCATCACGATCTGTATCGAACCTCTCATCCATGTAACCTTTTACAACAAGTTCCTCATCACCAGATCCATAGATTAGGAACATATCTTTTGTCATCCTTAGGTACTTAAGTATGTTCTTAACAGCCATCCAATGACTGTTTCTAGGATTTTGCTGGTATCGGCTTGTCATGCTTAAGGCGCATGACACGTCCGTTCGAGTGCATATCATTGCATACATGATGGATCCAATAGCAGATGCGTATGGGATTGCCTTCATTTTATCTTGCTCATCCTTTGAGCTAGGACATTGAGTCGTACTCAATATCGTTCCTCTTTGAATAGGTAGCGTACCTTTCTTAGAGTTCTCCATCTTGAACCTTTTCAAGATTTTATAAATGAATGCACTTTGATTTAAACAATCAACCGCCTTGATCTATCCCTATAGATCTTTATTCCTAGAATATAGGCGGCCTCACCAAGATCCTTGATGGAAAAACAACTTCCAAGCTAGGTTTTTACACCTTCCAAGGTTGGAATGTCGTTTCCAAATAGTAGTAGGTCATCAACATACAATACTAGGAAAGTGATGATGCTCCCACTAGCTTTCTTATATACACAAGCTTTGTCAGCGTTCTTGATGAATCCGAATTTAATTATTTCTTCATCAAAACGGTGATTCCAACTTCTCGATGCTTGTTTCAATCCATAGATTGATTTCTTTAACTTGCATACTTTATCAGGATGTTTTGGATCGACAAAACCTTCATGCTGAACCATATAGACATCTTCCTCAAGATATCCATTTAGGAAAGCGGTTTTGACATCCATTTGCCAAATCTCATAATCATAATGAGCAGCTATGGCAAAAAATATCCTTATAGACTTTAGCATCGCAACAGGTGAGAAGGTTTCATCATAATCAACCCCTTGAGTTTGAGTGAAACCCTTTGCTACAAGTCTAGCCTTATAAGTATCCAAGTTTCCATGCATATCGGTTTTCTTCTTGAAAACCCACTTGCTTCCAACTATTTTGGAGTTAAGAGGTGGTACAACCAAGTCCCAAACTTGATTGTCATGCATGGATTCCATCTCAACGCTCAGGCCTCGAGCCATTTGTCACAATCCGAATTGGACACTGCATCATGGTATGTGGTTGGTTCATCTGAATCTACCACATAGCATCCATCCATGAAAAATCCGTATCTTTCAGGTGGATTACTAGTTCTACCACTTTTGCGAACGTTTTGTGTGTATTGATCAACCATTTGATCATCTTCAACATCCTCATGTTGAGTGCTAGTTTCAACCAAACGTGCATCGGGTTGTTGTTCTTGATCCTCCTCAAGATCCACTGTTCTACTCCTAGTTCCTTCCCTAAAGAACTTTGCTTCAAAGAACTTTGCTTCTAAGAACTCACCCTTTCTGGCAACAAACACCTTTTGTTCCAGTGGATCATAGAAATAATATCCCATAGAATCTCTAGGGTATCCAACAAAGATACACTTGGTGGATTGGACATCCAATTTGTTTGGGGTGGGAGTCTTAACATAAGCCTCACAACCCCAGACCCTTAAGTATGATACAGATGGAACTCTTCCATGCCATATCTCAAAGGTGTCCCTTCCACCTTTTTGGTTTGGGCCATATTTAAAATACGGGCCGCGAAGAGCAAAGCGAAACCCCAAACTGATAGAGGTAATATGCTTCTAGCCATCATAGATCGGACCGTATCCATAAGGTTCAATTCCTCCTCTTAGACACACCATTATGTTGTGGTGTTCCAGGTGGAGTGAGTTGTGAGACAACCCCACAACTCCTAAGATGATCTTGAAAAACATCATCTAGGTATTCACCTCCACTATCGGTGCGGAGAACTTTAATCGACTTGTTGAGTTGATTTTGTACTTCATTTTGAAAGATCTTGAACATTTCAAAACCTTCATCTTTGTGTCATAACATGTACACATACACATAACGACTATAATCGTCGGTAAAGGTAATGAAGTATCTTTCACCATTCCTAGTCATTGGCTTAAAAGGACCACATACATCTGAATGTATGATTCCTAATAAATCTTTTGCCCTTTTGTTAGTTCCACTAAAGGGTGCCTTAGTCATTTTACCTTGTAAACAAGATTCACACACATGAAATGAATCACATTCACTTGTTTTCAATAGACCATTCTTTTGTAGTGTTTGAATTCTTTTCTTGTTTATATGACCAAGATGACAGTGCCAAAGATAGGTATCACTCAAATCCAACTTGAGTTTCTTGGTGCTAGTTAGGTACAATGAACTATTTAAAGTATTTTCATGAACAAATTCATAAATACCATTAATGGGAATAGCTTTAAAGTAGAACATATCATTAAAAGAAACATGAATATCTTTTTCAAAAAATGGTAATACATATCCAAATTGTTTTAACAGGGCTACAGAGATAATATTCCTAGTCAAACTAGGAGCATACAAAACATTGTTCAAAATTACTTCCAAACCATTTGGAAGTTTCAAGATGTAGTCACCACGGGCTTCAACTTGAACTTTAGCCCCATTGCCCATGTAGAGGCTAACACCCCCTTTCTTGAAGTCATTACTTCTTCTGAACCCCTGCAACAAATTGCATATGTGAGTTCCACATCTGGTATCTAATACCCATGTGTTAGAGGATATCATGTTCAAATCAATATGGATCATGTATATTGTACCTGAGGTTTGCCCAGCATCCCGTTTTGCTTTCAACTCTTCGAGATGGACGGGACAATTTCTTGCCCAATGTCCACTCTCCCCACATTTGAAGCATGGGTCATTAGTAGCAACCTTTTGCTTCTTCTCCTATGGTTTGGGTGGCACCCTTACCACCCCTTTCCCTTTTCCCCATATGGGTCCCTTGCCGTTGGCAACCTTTGCCTTGGGTGTGGGATGAGGCCTTTTCTTGTTCCCACCTTCATTGATGATGAGAACGGGTAAAACCCTTTTACCCATGGCCACTCGGCTGTTTTGAGCATTGAGTGAAGCTCACCAATGCTTTTGTCCCAAGAATTCATGTTGTAATTCAACATGAATGTCTCGAACTTCTTGGTAAGGCCATTGAGGATGAAGTCCGTGGCCAATTCCTTCGAGACGGGACAATTAAGCCTTTCGAGGCGGTCAATGTGGCTTTTCATCTTAGGTACATAAGATGAAACAGATTGGTTGTCGTCCATACGACATGCATGGAGTGCTCGGACCATTCGAAGCGCTCAACCCTTGCTTGTTGTTGGAACGTTTCCTTCAGCTGGGTTATCATGTCATAAGCTCAGTGATGTTCATACTCCTTTTGGAGATCCGGAGTCATGCTCGCTTGCATGAGACAAGACACTTGGATGGAGTCCTCAGTGTACTTTAGCCAATCGTTATAGGCCTCCTCATCATCCTCAGAAGGTTGATCAGGGATAGGGTCATCTAAAATATATGATCGTCTTTCTTGCTTGAGAACGATTCTCAAGTTTCGATACCAATCAATGAAATTATTATGATTTAGACGTTCCTTTTGGAGAATCGCTCGCAATGATTGGGCGGACAAGGATGAATTATCATGATTATCATTATTGGTGGCCATCTACAAAATATAACAAAGATCTATTTTAGTATTTTCGATATTGCTATTTTAAATAATTAATACCTTTTAAGGTCATTTTTATATTAAAATCTAGAACCCAACATTACATTTAAATTGTGGTTAGGTGACCTTTATCCCACGATTTAAATTAATAAGGTGGTCAACGATTGACGGTTGCAACCATTTGCAACTTCTAGAGGTATGGGATCGACTTTAAACATCATATGTAAAGTTGGCATGTTAATCCCATCAACACCATTTGGAAACCATATGTAGGTGATCCATTTAACATGGTTTGTAAATCAAGTTACCCTACTTGCCCACACATGTGAGTTTACCAACATAACTGGTTAGGTGACCTTTATCCCACAAATGTGGTATCCCCACCTTAAGTCACAAGTTCCCTCTAAATGGTTAGGTGATCTTTATCCCATTAAGAGTTTCCAAATAAGTCAAGTGTTGTGCAAAAGGATGGTGTTAAACTTGTTGGAAATATAGTTTGAAAATATTTAGAGATTTCATAGTCTTAGTTTAGAAAGTCTATGTACTTGTACTTGCATGCTTTCAAATACAAGATACCCTATGGTCCTTTGATTAAAACCTATTTTAATCATTAAATCATTTTAATAACCTTTTATTTCCTTTTAATGATTAAGAACCATTTAATTAGATTGTTAAGTTCATAGAAAAGTTTGTTAAAGCAAATATCACATACATGCTATCAACCATAATAATATAAACAAAACAACATAGCAAATGTGCATAACCATAGCATCTAAAGAGGTCCACACTTTTTTGCCATCACAAGTGTGGTCCAAAGGCATCCCTAAGGGTCACAAACAAAACACATAGAAAGCTTCCAAAAGCCTCCCACTTGAAACCACATCCAAAATGCTCCATGTTTCTCCTTTGTGCTTCCAATCCAAATATCTTCACATTACAAGATATAAAGTCCTAATACAAGATATCTAGTAAAATGAAAATCCACCTATTCTATTTATTACAACCCAATAATAAATAAAATACATTTCAACAAAGCACAAATGAATAAATATATACAACCCCATTGAATAAACAAATACAACCATTGCAATCATCCAAACAACATAAGGCCAAAGGCTAGGTTATGCACTAATATAAACATCCATCATATCATCCAAAATATAACTATGAATCCCCTCAAAACCCACGAATTTTCAGCCAACATAAACTGAAAATTTCGGGTTTAGATATTGTCCAAACAACACAACATATCAACATACGTATCTTTCAAGGTTTAATCACAAGCATGTGTAATATAATCTTGAAAGTTGGGGATTCAACAAAACAGAATATAGAAGCCCTTAAAAGGGTTATAAAGTCCCATAAAAACAATGATAAAGGACAAGAACAAGCAAGCTATCCACATAACCGGCTCTTGATGCCATTGTCGGGTTTGTTGAAAGATAAAACCGATTTTTAACCTCTTAATCTTTCGGAAAACGCAGCTGATATATATATATATATATATATTTTTTAAAACATGATTATGAATATGAAATTTCATGTTTATGGTGACAAATATATGAAAGAAACAAACCCAAAACAAAAGGATCATATATGTGAATAAACAAGCTATGATCAATATGAAAGTGTACATAAACTCACAACTACATAAAGCTGTGATGAACTACCTTTCTCGAGCTAAAACGTCGACCAAGGAAGAGTTATTAGATGCTAAAGATTCGGCCAAGGCTCCAAGGAAGGACCCCTCAAGCTAGTATACCCCAAGCTAATATGCAAAACACCTTTTCTTGTTAGGGAGATTAACATCAAGTATCTCCAAATCTTCTCATAAACGTGCTGAAAACCGAGAGCAATTTTGAGAGAGAAGTCAGCTGTGAATTCGATTGCATGTGTGTGTCTATGAGATGTGGAGTGTTGGACTAGTTTAAATGTTTTCAAGAAAGCAAAACCTTTCATTGGAGAGGGTGGGGCGGCCGAAATTTGGTCACAAGACCAAAGTTCCCCCTAAAACATTATAAACCAATTTTATGTTTTAGTCCATTGTAAGTTTATACAATTAACATTTAATTGTATAACTTATACACTCTTTTAATTACTTAATGTTATCTAACTAACTTAAATAACACTAAGTAATATTCTTGAACAAAATATCCCAATAAGTTGTTCCATCTCACATGCAACTTATTTAGAAAGCCCATTTTCTAAATTTGGTGTTATTATTTAATTACATGATCATATCATCAGTTGAATAATTATCGGTGATTGCAAAGCTTGTTATTGGGTATAACCCGACTTGGATCATGACATACTAACCGCATCAATGTTCTATGTGTCTTGGGCATATAGAATCTAACAGTAATGTGCAGCTATGGCAAATAATATCCGAATGGACTGTAGCATTGTAATCGGTGAGAAGGTCTCATCATAATCAACCCCTTGAGTTGAGTGAAACCTTTTGCTAAAAGTCTAGCTTTATAAATATCCATGTTTCCATGCATATGTGTTTTATTCTTGAAAACCCACTTACTTCCAACTATCTTGGAGTTAAGAGGTTGTTCAACCAAGTCCCACACGTGGTTGTAATATATGGATTGCATCTAAACGTTCATGGCTTCAAGCCATTTGTCACAATCCAAATTGGAAATTGCATCATGATAAGTGGTTCCTTAATCAGAATCTACCACATAGCATCCATCTAAGAAAAATCCATATATTTCAGGTGGATTTACTAATTCAACCAGATCAGCGAATGTGTGTGTATTGATCAAGAATTTGATCACCCTCAACATCCTTATTTTGAGTGCTGGTGTCAACCAAACGTGTATTAGCTTGTGGTTCTTGATCCTTGTCAAGATCCACTGTTCTACTCCTAGTTCCTTCCATAAAGAACATAGCTTCTAAGAACTCAGCCTTCTTGGCAACAAACTCCTTTTGTTCCAATGGATCATAAAATTATATCCGATAGAATTTCTAGGATATCCAATGAAGATACACTTAGTGGAACGACTTTCTAATTTGTATGAGGTGGGGGTCTTAACATAAGCCTCATAACCCCATACCTTTAAATATGATAGTGATTGAACCCTTCCATACCATATTTCAAAAGGTGTCCTTTCCAATTTCTTGGTTGGGGCCATATTGAAAATACGGGCCCCAGAGACAAAGGAAAACCCCAAAATGATAAAGGCAATGAGCTTCTAGCCATCATATATTGAACCATATTCAATAGAGTTCGATTTCTCCACTTGGACACACCATTGTGTTGTGGTGTTCCAGGTGGAGATAGTTGTGAGACAATACCACAACTTCTAACATGATCTCTAAAAGCATCACTTACGTGTTCACCACCTCTATCGGTGCGTAGAATTTTTATTTTCTTGTTGAGTTGATTTTCTACTTCATTCTAGAAGATTTTGAACATTTCAAAAGCTTCATCTTTGTGTCTTAACAAGTACACGTAACCATATCAACTATAGTCATGAGTAAAGGTAATAAAGTATCTTTCATTGTACCTAGTCATTGGTTTAAAAGGACCACATACATTCGAATGTATGATGCCTAATAAATCTTTTGCCCTTTCGGACTTGCCACTTAAAGGTGCCTTAATCATTTTACCTTGTAAAAAAGATTCACATACGTCAAACGAATCATATTCACGTGCTTTTAAAAGACCGCTCTTTTGAAGTGTTTGCATGTGTTTCTTGTTTATATGACCAAGACGGCAATGCCAAAGATAGGTGTCACTAAAATCCAACTTGAGCTTCTTGGTGGTGGTTTGGTACAATGAGCTATCATATAATATGTTTTCACGACCCAATTCATAAAAAACCATTAATAGGAATAGCTTTAAAATAATATATGTCATTTAAAGAAACATTAATTTCATTTTCAATAAATATTAAAACATAACCATATGTCTTAATTAGGCAACATAAATAATGTCCCTAGTCAAACTAGGAGCATACAAAAGATTTTTCAAAATTGCTTCCAAACCATTTGGAAGCTTCAAGATGTAGTCCCCTCCATCTTCAACTTGAACTTTTGTCTCATTCCCCATGTAGAGGCTAACATCCCCTTTCTTTAAGTCTTTACTTCTTTCGAACCCGAGCAATAAGTTGCAAATATGAGTTCCACATCTGATATCCAATAACCATGTGTTAGAGGATATTAAATTTAGATAAATATGAATTAGGAAAATTGTACCTGAGTTGCCCCGAATCCCTCTTAGCTTGCAACTCTTTGAGATAGACTGGACAATTTCTTCCCCAAAGTCCAATATCCCCACACTTGAAGCATGGGTCATTTGAAACATCCTTTTGCTTCTTCTCCACTGGTTTTGGTGGTGGCGCTCTTACCACTCTGTTTCCCTTTCCCCTAACGTGCCCTTTACCCTTGGCAACATTTGCCTTGGGTGCGGGGTGAGGCCTCTTCTTGTTCCCACCTTCATTGATGGTGAGAATGGGTAAAACCTTTTTACCCATGGACGCCTCGGCAGTTTTGAGCATAGAGTGAAGCTTATTTATGTTCTTGTCCCACCTGTTCATGTTACAATTCATAACAAAGTTATCAAACCTTTTTGACAAGGACTTGAGGATCAAATCCGTAGCCAACTCCTTCGAGACAGGACAATTTAGCCTTTCGAGGCGGTCAATGTGGCTTTTCATCTTATGTACATAAGATGAAACTGATTGGGTGTCATCCATGTGACATGCATGGAGTGCTCGAACAATTTCGAAGCGCTCTACCCTTGCTTGTTGTTGGAATGTTTCCTTCAACTGAGTAATCATGTCGTATGCTCTATAATGTTCATACTCCTTTTGGGGATCCGGAGTCATACTTGCCAACATGACGCAAGGCACTTGGACCGAGTCCTCTGTGTATTTCACCTAATTATTATAGGCATCCTCGTCGTCCACATTAGGTTGATCGGGAATAAGATCGTCTAAAATATACGATCGTTTCTCTTGTTTGAGAACAATTCTCAAGTGTCTAAACCAATCTATAAAGTTGTTCTGGTTTAGACGCTCCTTTTGGAGAATGCTTCTTAGTGATAGTGAGTGAGCGGACAGGATATTATTTTCATTATTGTTGGTGGCTATCTACAAAATTTAACAAAGTTCAATTTTAGTATTTTTGATATTATCATATTTTAATAATTAAAGCCATTTTATGTGTCTTACATAATTTTAAAATTCTAGAATCCAACGATACATTTAAATAATGGTTAGGTGACCTTTATGCTATTATTTAAAATAATAAGGTAGTCAACATTATGACAATTGCAACCCTTTGCAACTTCTAGAGGTATGGGATCGACTTTTAACATCATATCTATAGTCGAAATGTTTATCCCATCAACACCCTTTGTAACCATATTGTAGGTGATCCATTTAACATGGTTTGCAAATTAAGTCAACCTACTTGCACACACATGTGAGTTTTCCAACATAAGTGGTTAGGTAACCTTTGTCCCACAAATATGGTATCCCCACCTCAAATCACAAGTTCCCTCAAAATGGTTTGGTGACCTTTATCTCGTTAGGAGTTTCCAAGTGACTTAGGTGTTGTGCAAAAGGACGGTGTTAAACTTGTTTATAAAAGAAATTTTAAGTTTCCAAAATTCTAGTTTAGAAAACTCAATGTACCTTGTATTTGCATGATTTCAAATACATGGTACCCTATGGTTCACTTCTTAATAAAAACCCTTTTCTTAAAATCATTAATCCTTTTAATAACCTTTTATTAATCACATAATGATAAAGAACCATCAATTTTCAGCTTGTTATGTTTGTTAATAAGTGTTATGCATATCCAAATATCAAACAACAACCATAGAACAAACAACCAAACAAGCATAATCATACAAACACAAATGCATAACCATAGCCACGAAGTTGACTATACTTGTTTGCCATCACAAGTGTTGTCATTAGGTCTTTCCTAAGGGTTAACAACGAAACATCAAAATGTGTCCATGAACTCCCACTTGAATCCACATCCAAATGCTTCAAGTGTCCATGTCTTTTATGTCCTTCTTTGGGTCTTCATCTTGTGCATCTTCTTTTACAAAATCATATCCTAATACAATTTTTCTATTAGAGAAATGCACCTAATCTATTTATTACATAACCAATGAATAAATAAATTACAAACCAAAATACAAACACAAATATTACAACCCTTTCAAAAACAAAACCAACATGACAAAATCACAACCAACCAAATCCAAAACACATAAGGTCTAGGCTATGTTATGCAGTATAATATGTATCATATACAACATTAAAGAACAACCATGAAATCCCTTTTAAACCTTAAAGTTTCGGCCAACATGAACCAAAACATTACGGTTTTTGTCAATACAAAATTAATCAACCATTTGATATTAATCATTCAAGGTTTATACTAAAGCATGTAAGATAAAACCTTGAAACATAAGGGATTCATTCATCCACAACAAAACAGCCCCTAATGGGTTGAAAAAGTCCATGAAAACTAACTTTTCAAGAACTTTTGAAGCAAGTATTCCACATAACCAGCTCTACATGCCATTGTTGGGTTTTGTTATATGTTTATCAAAGCTAGTTTAACCATTTAAACTACAAGACACAGCAGATATAAGGGTTTAAAAGTGTGTTTAACAATCTGAAATATGAACCATTTTAAAACAACACAGAACCCAAGAACAAGGATCATATATATGTTAAATGAAATGCTATCAAAAACGAAAAAGAACAACCATAGGGTGTTCTGGAAACTACCTTTCAATAACAAGAGATGTGGTATAGATGAGAAGAAGATGATGAGGCTTCTTGAATGCCTAGCCTCCAAAAGTGAAGTACTCAAGCTTGTATATCCACAAGATTTTGCAAACACCTAACTTGTTAGGTTGTAGAACACCAAATCCTCTTCCTATGCCTTTCTCACAACCAAAATTTCAGCACTCTTTTTGCCTTAGATCTGAAAATTCTCAGCGTGTGAGGAGAGAGTTCTTGCAATGTGTGTGAGAGAGAGAGTGTTAGTTAGGTTGAGTGCAAGATAGGAATAAAGTCTTGTATTAACCAAGACATGCAATCCTAAGTAGTGGTCTACCCTTGGGCAGCCGAAAATGGGATTTAAAATGGGTTCCCCCCATTTTAATTATATAAAACTTGCACTCTTTTAACCCATAAGTTTATAAAATTAAAACCACTTTTAATTTTATAACATTAACACACTATTATTTTTTATTATTTAACTTACTTAAATAATGATACAAATAATTTCTCATGAACAAATCATCCATATAATTTGTTCTATTACAAAATCAATGTTTTAGAAAACCCATTTTTTAAATTGGTATGAATATTTATTTGTATGATCTCGTCAACAAATAAATATTATTTGTGTTTGATTAGCTTGTTATTGGGTATGACCCGGCTTGGATGATAACGTACTAACCACATCAATCTTGTATGTATCTTGGGCACACAATTGGCGCATGTTCAACATTTTCTGATCAAGAATGTGTTGTAAGCTCTTGTGATCGGTACAGATAACACACTTAGAGCAATACAGGTAGTGCCTCCAAATTTTTAGCGTGAACACCCCGATACCTAGCTCCAAGTCATGTATTGTGTAGTTCCTTTCATGCTCGTTCAGTAATAAGGACTCGTAAGCGATCACCTTGTCACGCTGGATTAGCACATATCCCATACCCTGACGCGAAGCGTCGCAATATACGACGAAGTCTTCGACTCCTTCGAGTAATGCAAGGATAGGTGCACTACATAGTTTCTACTTGAGCGTTTCAAATGCATTATTTTGTTCCTGCTCCCACACAAAGGTTAAATCCTTCTTAATCAGAGCAGTTAATGGTTGTACGATATGTGCGAAGTCTTTGATAAGTATCCTATAGTATCCAGCCAAACCACGGAATTGTCTTATCAAAGTAAGAGTTTCGGGGATCTTCCATTTCTTAATAGCCTCTATCTTGATAGGATCTACTTGAATTCCATCTTAATTCACTACATGTCCTAAAAATTGGATTTCGTGCATCCAAAATTCACATTTAGAAAATTTGGCATATAGTTGCTCATTCTTAAGTAATCCACGAATGAGTCTAAGATGTTTCTCATGCTCTTTCTTGCTACAGGAGTAGATCAAGACATCATCAATAAACACAATCACAAACTTGTCTAGGTATGGGCAACATACTCGATTCATGAGATCCATAAATGCTGCTGGTGCATTAGTCAGTTCAAAGGGCACGACTAGGTACTCATATTGTCCATATCTAGTTCTAAAGGCTTTCTTGGGTATGTATTCTTCTCTTATCTTAGGTTGATGGTATTCCGACCTCAGATTGTTCTTGGAAAACTAACTAGCTCCCCGTAGTTGATCGAAAAGTCATCGATTCTTGGAAGAGGGTAACGATTCTTTATTGTCAGCTTGTTTAATTCCTTGTACTCAATACACATATGTAGGGTTCTATCCTTCTTCTTTACAAATAGCACAAGTGCACCCCATCGTGAAACACTCGGTTGGATGAATCCTTTGTCGAGTAGCTCTTGAATTTGAAGCATGAGTTTTTTTCATTTTAGGTGGGGTATATATATATATATAGATATATATATTGCATCGATATGATGCTCTCTTGCCACTAGTGTAGACTAGGTATAAGGTTTATTTGGAATTCAAATTGTTGGGTTGGAGGAAGTCCCGGTAGATCATTGGGGAATACTCCCATGTACTCAAACACCATAGGTATATCTTCAATTTTCTTTTCCTCCCTTCCTAAGGTTCTTGGTAGCTTTAAAAACAGATATCATAGGATAGAGTGTGCGGTTTCTCTTGCCGTGAACAACTAACACTTTCTCGTCGCTCAAAGGTATCTTAAGTAGGCATTCATCACACACGATTTCGGCACTATGTCTAGCCAACCAAACCATGCCAACAACCACATTAAATCCTCCCAACATAATGAGCATCAAATCTATCTTAAATGTACTACCTTCTAGGATTATTAAGAAATCCTTGATGACTTCATTAGTTTGTAAAATGTTACCATCAACAAATTCTACAGTAAACGTATCAAACGGGGACATGTCATCGAGTCAATCAAAGGTCTAAAGGTAGTAGAAACAAAACTAGCAGTTGCTCTATTATCAAATGGTACCGTTGACCACATTAGGTTGTTTGTGAGCGTCGTTTGGATCCATCACAAATGCTCTTCCTTTAGGCCCGTTAGGTCTCGACACTTGTTCCTCATGTGGCCTGGATCACCACGTTCATAACACTGCTTAGCCGGCGTGAATGTGCAATCCTTGATCAAGTGGCCGTTTGCTTGCACCTAAAGCAGGGCATTAGGTTGCACTCCCCTAGATGGTGCAATCTGCACTTGTTGTAGTAATGGATTGTGCCTACATACAGCTTTCATGCCCTTCCACCTTGGTCATCATGCCTGACACTTTCACCTGCTTTCCTACCCGAACCACTACCGCTACCCATCACCTTCTTGGCATCAACCCATTTTCTCTTCCTTTCTTTAGTCCTTCCCTACTCTATCCATCCAGTCCTAACCATGCCATTTGTTAAGCTGCTAGTGAGATCCATCGCGGCTTGTAGGGTCGTAGGCCTGGAAGATCGGACCATACCCCTAACTGTAGGATGTAACCCCATATAAATCAGGCTAAACATTTGGCTTATGTGTAACCAAATGTGGCACCGGTCTAGACACGACTAGAAACCAGTTGATGTACTTAGTGTAGTTTGGCCCTTTCATCTCTAGGCCTAAGAACTCGGATTCCAGCTTCTCTAATTGGTTGATCGGGTAGTACTTGTTCATCATCAATTCTCTGAACTCGGCCCAACTCATACAACTTGTAGCATTTCTTCCTCGGGGCTGAATGATGGTTTTCCACCACTCAAGTGCTGAACCTTTTAGAGATTGGGAGGTGAATTGTACCATATGCTCCATCTTGCACTCGTTTATGTCTAGCACCACGAAGATTTCATCCATCCCTTGATGGGTTTGTTACATGTTTGTCAAAGATATTTTAACCATTAAAACAAAAAACACAGCGGATAAAAGAACATATGAAACATGTTTATATTCTAAAAAATAACCATTTTATATGTCAAGATAACAGGGATCAAATATATGTGAAAAGACATGCTATCAAACATAAACAACCATAGGGTGTTCATAGAATACAACCTTTCTTGAATCAAATATATGTGAAAAGACATGCTATGAACAAGAAGATGGATGGAATTCGATGGAGAAGATGATGTTGTTCTTGAATCCAAGCCTCCAAAGGAGAAGGCCTCAAGCAAGTATACCCACAAGCTCTTGCAAACACCATACTTGTTAGGAAGTGCAACACCAAAGCCTTCCTCTTGCTCCTCATATCAAATCCAAATTTTTCAGCCAAGAACCACATCAAACCCAAATATTATAGCTTGAAAACAAGAGGAGAGAGTTATTATGTGTGTGAGAGAGAATGTGTATGTTGGGTAGAGTGTCTTAATGGTTCAAGTCTTGAATTAAACAAGAAAGAGGAATCCTAAGGAGGGGATCGAAGGGGGCGGCCGAAAATCCCATTTGAAATGGGTTCCCACCTTTTTTAATCATATAATTCACACTCCTTAACCCTTAAGGTTGTACATTTAAAATCCTTTTAATCTTATAACTTGAGCACACTTTTATTTGTTATTATTTAACCCACTTAAATAATAAATGAAATAATTTCTCATGAACAAACTATCCATATAATGTTGTTCTATTTCAAAAGCAATGTTTTAGAAAACTCATATTCTAATTGTTGTCAATATTTATTTGTTTGATCTTATCAACAAAAAAATATTTATTAGTGTTTGTTTAGCTTGTTACTGGGTATGACCCGACTTGGATCATAACGTACTTACCACATCAATCTTCTATGTGTCTTGGGCAAAAAAGATCCTATAATCTCCCACTTGCACAAGATTCATAGAAGATTGATGCAAGCAGTAAATGCCACCTAACAAGGTTTTACTACCCTTTATACGTATGACTAAGTTCCATTCAATAACATCATCCCCTTCAAGTACCTTACTGGAATTGTTTTAGGTGAATCAATCATCTATCCTTTTGTCACAGATGTCATGTTAAATCCTCAAGACATAGAGTGATCATTCTCTATTGATTTAACTTTATCAAGCCTTAAACATCTTACTCTTAATGAAAAAGAGGGACAAATCCTATCTTGACTACATACCTCTCTCACAATCACCTCGTATTATACCTGAACTCAGCCTTATGTACAACCATGTTTCAGAATAGTGAAGAATAAGTTATAGTATAATATTTGGTAAATATCATGACCGAATATCTATCTCAGGTCAGAGGATACCAAATGACATTCATTCTTCACTCAAATTTACTTATGATCAATCATGAAGATTCCATGTAGTAATATTTGAGATGCAAGTTAGTCCAATATCTTTCCCTTTTCAACTTCATCCCTTATGTAGTTGAATCTCCGTTCAATGTGCCTAGTATTTTGATGTGCACGGGGTTCCTTGATTTAAGCAATCGCACCTTCGTCATCAAAAAAATTTCTAGGGGGTCCTAAATGGAAGGGACAAACCCCAGAGTGGCAAGGAATTTTTTCAACCATGCAACTTCTTGAGCTGCTAATGAAGCGGTGACGTATTCCAATTCTGTAGTTGATAATGCCATCACATCTTGTTTAGAGCTCTTCCAAGAGACCGCTCCTCCATTTAATATGAAAATGTATCCCGATTATGATCTTGAATCATCCCAATATGTTTGGAAACTCGCATCCATGTAACCTTTAACCACGAGTTCCTCCTCAACAGATCCATAGGTTAGCAACATATCTTTAGTCGTCTTTAGGTACTTAAGTATGTTCTTGACAGCCATCCAATGACTATTTCCAGGATTTTGATGGTATCAGCTTATCATGCTCATACATGATGGCCCCAATAGCATACGCTTATGGGATACCCTTCATTTTGTCTTGTTCCTCCTATGAGCTTGGATATTGAGTCGTACTCAGTGTCGTACCTCTTGGAATAGGTACAATACCTTTCTTAGAGTTTTCCATCTTGAACCATTTCAAGATCTTATCATTGTATGCACTTTGATTTAAACCTATCAACCACCTTGATCTATCCCTGTAGATCATTATTCCTAAAATATAGGCAGCTTTAACAAGATCTTAAAGGAAAAACAGCTTCCAAGCCAGTTTTTACACCTTCCAAGGTTGGAATGTCATTTCCAAATAGCAGGATGTCATTGACATACAATACTTGTGCAGGACCGTTGAAGGGTGGTCAAATAGAACACAACACAAAGAGGAGAGTAACTAAACTTAATCAAATAGTGAACTGGATTAACCACAACTAACGACACTAAGAACAAAAGTAATTAAGAGACAGAACACAAGAGCAAGATACATAAGGAGATGGTTTTCAAGATTGCAGTATATTGCTTTCTCAATGTTCTATCACAAGTGTTACAAAGCATGAAGATAAAGTTACAAGAACATGAGATCTTATACTACATCCTAAAGCCGGCCATACTATGAAAGCCAGCTGGATACAATTGACTAGACACAAAACAAAATCAATTGTAGAGTCAAAAAGGCAGATTGCCTTTTGACTTTGTGACTATGACATGCCATAGCTCACATCCTTATCTATTACAAAAAGGATAAAGTACATGAAGTAGAAAGTTTACAGACACATGGCCTCATATACAGTTACCAAAAGCATGGATCTTTACACAAACTCATGTATGTTGCTGACTTTATAGAGTTGCAGCGGAAATGGGTCCAGCTTTATGGAAAAGTACATGAGATAAAGCATGTTGTTAAAAGTCTTCAGAAGAAATCTGTCTTCAAGAGTTGAGCTTTGGAAGACTTCATCTTTGGCTTCGGAAGATATTGGCCTTGGCTTCAGAAAATTTCACACTTAGAATATATCTGTTGCTTGTGTGAAACTTCCCAAGCATTCTTCTTCAGTACTTGTGCAGCATGCATGCAGAAAGACTTGGGTTGCTTCAGCCTCTTCAAATATTTTGTACAAACTACCCCTAGGCTGATGCTACTAAAACACTTGAAGACTTTAGATATCAACAGTCATCATTAGGATAATAACCAGCTGTTTCTTCATAAGATGATCAGGATCCTTCAGACTATCAAAGTTTCTTTGCATGTCAAAGAGATCATGCAGATGCAATTGAATCATGTCTTCCCAAGTGTAGACATTATCAATGCCATGATCTCTAATGACATGCCACCTTTCTAGATTTGTAGTGTATCTCCAGGACAGGATAGGTCTTTTTATTGCTAGAGGAGCTATTGGAATGGGTGATGATAGAGCATTCTCTGGCTGCACATCCTCAGGATGTTCTGACTTATCCTGAGGTTCAGAAAAGGAAGTAGTCTTCTTCTTTTTTGGGTTTGGCTTTGAAGGCATCCTTTTCTTTCTGTTTACAACTTTTAACTGAGAAGACTGGCCTGCAGTACTAGATTGATCTTCATTGTCTTTCTCAGTTTTGTCTTCCACTCTCACAGGTTTTGATTGAGAGTGAATTTGACCCTGCTGTGGATAAGAAGATGAAGCTTGCTGAGATTCAGCAGGAGGTCCAGATTGTGTTGTCTCTAGTTGTTTAACCTTAACCTCCACTTCAGGTGGAGATTTACTTAGAGGGGAATGTAAGTCAACCAACTCTCCACTCTTTATGTTCTTCTTGATCACCCTTATATGCTCATCCATAGTGGATAGAGACATGGGGCCAAGTCTCCTTCTGGAGAATCCATACAGCTTCAAGAAGCTCATCATCCTTCGCCTGTCAGCAAATTTCTTCATGTTTTTCTGGATGATGGCTCTTGACTTGGCAGCTTTTTCCGTTAGCTTTCTTTTGGTTGTCTTTCTTTCCTTGACTATCTCAAGTTCAAGTTGTTTGAGATACTCAAAGTCAATATAGTCAAATGATAAGGGAACAAGTGTTTCTGCCTGATAGAGGCCTGTGGCACTCAGGTAGTTGATCATCTTGATCCTTTTTTCTTCTTTATCTACCTAAGGTTCTTGTTGAACTACATCCTCATATGCAGGGCTTTCTTGAACAGGGGAGAGAGTAGGCACATGCTTGTACAATCTTTTCTTTCTTCCGTCTTCTTCAATTTGTACGAGTAGCTCTGCATCTTCTGCCTCTTTATTCTCCCTTGACCTTTCCAGGTCAACCAGGTCATTTAGTTCCTCCAAGGGGAGAGAAATGACATTGTCTATGTCATAGTTCTTTGTCTGTAAGTAGTTTATCCTGACTTCCCTTAACTCATCATTCAAAGTTTTGGTCTAGGGGTAGCCCTGATAGTAGACTACATGAGTTTTGCAGACTCAGAAGAGGAACTTTCTCCCTTCTGTCTCCTCAGAAGTCATTTATCTTTTCCGTTTGTCACTCACAACCTTTTTGACTTAGGGTGGAGAAAGGTTTTGCCTTTATTTCTTGGTGTAGCTTCCAAGCTCTGACTAGAGAGAGGTTGTGAAGCACCTTCACCCACAGGTGTCTCAAAAAGGGAATTGATCTCTGTAGCAGTTGTTGGTGATAAGACAAGGCTCTCAGGTTCTGTCACTGGACCTTCAGTCAAGGTTTCCCCTTTGAAGCTAACCTTAGGGTCTGGCTTAACATCTAGTTGACCAATGACATTGCTTGACCAATGACATTGCCTGATTGACATAGTCTTCTTCTAAAGCTGAACTCTACAGTGATCCGGTCTTGGATTCTTTGGGCCAGCTTGTCAACTTGTCTTGATTTTCTTGGATTGACAAATGGCATGTTGACTATATGTAGACCTTCATATAAGTTCAAGGTTTGAAATTTGAAGATCTCTTCAAGCCCTTGAACTCTAATGATGATTAGGGCTCTCCTGTTGTTGTCATGCCTCCACCCAATGATATGATTGGAAGATGGTGGAGATGTCATAGCCCTTGGTATCCCTTCCTCAAATAGACTATGTATGAAGGAGTCTATGTGGTCCACATCAATGTGAATTTGGGGAGGTTGCTGAGAATGCACAATTGCAAGTGAGGATGGTGAGTCTTGAGTGTCCATTCTCTTTGAAGAACTCCCAGGTTCTATGATTGTAATGACTTTCTCCCCCTTTTTCGTAGCATCACCCACTTGAATAAGTGAGCCAGGAGTTAGATCAATCACATCCACACGTTCTTGTGTTCCAGGTTGGGCACTTCTTAAAGGTCTCCCAGCTAGTTTTTCCTTAAGAAATGAAATCTCAAGTTGCTGGTCATTGACCCTATTCTGCAAGGTAGTCACTTGATATTCAAGGTGACTAACCTTGCAGACTAAATAGGTGCATGTTTGCGACAGTTTTTGCACCTTTAGTCTTAAATTCCCCACATCTTCATTAGAAGAATCATTGGGGGATGAGATGATCAGACTAGAGTCCTCACTCTTACCACCAGCTTCAGGTTCTTGGCTGCGGATTTCCTCTGCTCACTGGTAAGCTCAGTTGAGATGTCACTGGGATGAGTTGCCCTGGTTGAGGTCTTAATGATGTAATCACTTGCAAAAATGAGAGCCTCTTCCATATGGACATCCTGAACAGGTTTAGAAGTGTCCACCTTAGTAGTAGGTGACTGATGGGAGCTAGAAACAGGAGCTAGAAACAGGAGCCTTAGAAGCACTCATCTCTCTTTGAGTAGGGGAAAAGAAGACAGAATTATGGTACTCACTGAATCCTAGATCTTTATTAGTGTAGAAGTTAAGGTTGGGGATTGTTTGGTTGAGATCTAAAGGCTGGGGATGGTAACTATCCCTAGATGGTTGATCACTTGAGTGTTGAGACTCAGAGTGATGGCTTAAGGCAGTTTGGCTTATGAGCTCATTAGGCTGAGCATGAGGAACCTCAACACTAATCCTTGAACAGATGGGAGTGGTCTGCTCCTCAGGAGAAGTGGGAGCTCCAGTGTCCACTTCTTCCAGTATGAGTGAGTATACAGGGGCCTGCACAGACTGAATCGCCAGAGTAGGTGTTCGTTTGGATTTTCTTTTGTAGGTGAGGGTGATTTATAGTTGTTTAGGTGGTTGGGATGTAGAAGGTGTGGGTTCAACACTAGCTATTATTGCTAGGTTGTCACCTTGAGCAATGAGCTCTAACATTTTTAGGACCAGGGCTATTTCTACCCTAGAGGAGCCAACAGTGGGCTTTCTCAGTATTTCAAAGATGTCTGGCTTCATCTGTCCCAGTTCATTGTTTTATTAAGTTTAGTTACTCTCCTCCTTGTGCAGCACTCAAGGACTAAACAAATCTTTAAAACTAGGACAGGTAAAGCCCAACATCTTTAAAATACTGAGAAAGCCCACTGTTGGCTTCCCTGGGGTAGAAACAGCCCTGGTCCCAAAAATGCTAGAGCTTATTGCTTAAGGGGATAACCTAGTAACAACAGCTAGTGTTGAACCCACACCATCTACATCCCAACCACCTAAACAGCCACAAATCACCCTCACCTACAAAAGAAAATCCTAACGAACCCCTATTGAGGCTACTCAGTCTGTGAAGGCCCCCATATACTCACCCGTACAGGAAGAAGTGAACACTGAAGCTCCCATTTCACCTGAGGAGCAGACCACTCCCATCTGTTCAAGGATCAGTACTGAGGTTCCTCATGCTTAGCCTGATGAGCTCATAAGCCAAACTGCCTTAAGCCATCACTTTGAGTCTCAACACTCATGTGATCAACCTTCAGGGGACAGCTACTATCCCCAGCCTTTAGCTCTCAACCGAACAATCCCCAACCTTGACTTCTACACTGATTAAGATCTAGGATTCAGTGAGTCCCATGATTCTCTCTTCTTTTCCCCTACTCATAGAGAGATGAGTGCTTCTCAGGCTCCTATTTCTAGGCCCCATGAGTCAGCTACTACTAAGGTGGACACTTTTAAACCTGTTCAGGATGTCCATATTGTAGAGGCTATCACTTTTGAAAATGATTACATCATTAAGACCTCAACCATGGAAACTCAGCCCACTGACATCTCAATTGAGATTGCAAGTGAGCAGAGGGAATCTAGCAGCCAAGAACCTGAAGCTGGTGGTGAGAGTGAGGACTCTGGTCCAATCATCTCATCCCCCAATGATTCTTTAGATGAAGATGAGGGCAATTTAAGACTAAAGGTGCAAATACTATCGCAAACATGAACCTAAACTAATGAGAAAGCCCACTGTTGGCTTCTGTGGGGTAGAAACAGCCCTGGTCCCAAAAAATGTTAGGGCTTATTGCTCAAGGTGACAACCTAGCAGCAACAGCTAGTGTTGAACCCACACCTTCTACACCCCAACCACCTAAACAGCCACAAATCACCCTCATCTACAAAAGAAAATCCAAATGAACCCCTACTTAGGCTATTAAGTCTGTGCAGGCCCCCATATACTCACCCATATAGGAAGAAGTGAACACTGGAGCTCCCGCTTCTCCTGAGGAGCAGACCACTCCATCTCTGCAAGGATCAGTGCTGAGGTTCCTAATTCTCAGCCTGACGAGCTCATAAGCCAAACTGCCTTAAGCCATCACTCTGAGTCTCAACATTCAAGTCATCAACCTTCAGGGGACAAATACCATCCCTGGCCTTTAGATTTCAACCAACCAATCCCCAACCTTGACTTCTACACTAATGAAGATCTGGATTCAGTGAGTACCATAATTCTCTCTTCTTTCCGTACTCTAAGAGACACGAGTGCTTCTGAGGCTTTTATTTCTAGCCCCCATTAGTCAATTACTACTAAGGTGGACACTTTTGAACTTGTTCAGGATGTCCATAGGAAAAGGCTCTAACTTTTCAAAGTGATTACATCATTAAGACCTCAACTATGGCAACTCAGCCCACTGACATCTCAACCGAGATTGGCAGTGAGCAGAGGAAATCCAGCAGCCAATAACCTGAAGCTGGTAGTGAGAGTGAGGACTCTCGTCCAATCATCTCATCCCCCTAATGATTCTTCACATGAAGATGATGTGGTTTGTTAGACCACAAAATAAACAAGTTTAACCTTTTAAACTTTCAGAAAAACGCAGCGGAAGTTTAGCTTTATAACATGTTACTAAGCTGAAAATTTCATGTTCCAAATGATGTTTTAAGATGAAAAAAAAAACCCAAATCAAAAGGATCTTTAATATGTGAATAAGCAAGCTATAAAAAAGATAAAACATTCTTAATGTGACAACCAAACAAGCTGCCAAACTACCTCCTTCCAGCAGCTAATCAACCAAGAGAAGAAGGATGATGAATGCTCAAAATCTCGGCCAAGGCTCCAAAAGAGGATCCCTCAAGCTTGTATACCCCAAGCCTCCTTGCAAGCACCTCTTGTTAGGGAGATTCAACACCAAGAACCACCACCTAAAACCCGAAATTAATCTTTCTTTCTGCTGCAATTCGAAATGTAGAGAGAGAGAAAGAGTTCTTGATGATAGGGTTTATTGCATGTCTTGTGAGAGGTTAACCTTTTTCGGTGTAAGACAAGTTAAGTGTGTGTGTGTTTTAAAGGAAAAAAGGGGGCAATCCTTTTGGATTGGGCGGCGGAAAATTATTAATCCAAAAGGGGTTTCCCCCTTTTTTGATTGAACACAAACACACAAGTTAAATGGTCTTGTAACTAGACATGCAATTAACCATTTAATTGTATGTACAAGTTATATAACTTATACAATTAATCATTTAACTTATAAGTTATAATCTCTCATTGTTATTTGGTGTCATCTAACCAATTTAAATAACACATCAAATAATATTATTGAACAAAATATCCTAATAAGTTGTTCCCTCTCTTATGCAACTTATTTAGAAAACCCATTTTCTAAATTGGTGTGAACATTTAGTTGCATGATCATATCATCAATTGATATTAATTGGTGTTTGCTAAGATTGTTATTGGGTATAACCCGACTTGGATCATAACGTACTAACCACATCAATATTCTACGTGTCTTGGGCACATAGAATCCTACAATCTCCCACTTGCCCAAGATTTATAGAGGATTGATGCAAGCAGTAAATACCGCCTAACAACGGTTTACTACCCTTAATACGCATGATTATAGCCATTCAATAACATCATCTCTTTCAAATACCCTACTTGAAATGATTTAGGTTTATTAATCATCTATCCTTTTGTTACAGATGTCATGTTAAATCCAAGGACACAGAATGATCATTCCTTGTTGATTTAACTTAATCAGGCCTTAGACATCTAACTCTTAATGAATAAGAGGAACAAATTCCATCTTGACCACATATGTTTTTCACAAACACCTCGTGTCATACCTGAACATACCCTTATGTACGATTCACTATTTCAGGACAGTGAAGAATAAGCTCAAGGTATAACACTTGGTGAATATCAAAACCAATATGTATATCAGGTCTGAGGATACCAAATGATATTTGCCTTTACTCAAACTTACTTATGATCTATCAATAAGATTCCATGTAGTAAAATTTGAGATGCGGGTAGTCCAATATTTGTATCCCATAAATATCTATGAACCTTGGTAGCAACCCATTGCTCTGTATTCATCCTTATGAATATCAACCAATCCAAGTTCATAATAGTCTTATCCTCAATACTTGTTCCCACAAGTCTGAACGACTACGGACATTTAGAGTAAACAACTTACTCACGGATTAAACATGCTAAATTGGAACATTAATTGAAACATTATAACCAAATAATTTTATTCAAATAATAAAGAGTTCCACATATCCAAATACGAAATTTACACATCAAATCCAATCACTAGAATATCGAAGTCCCATGGCACAAGTATGACCTTCATGCTTTGCCTTTTCAAGGAGCTTCGTGAGAGGATCCGCAATGTTCTGATCCGTGTGAACTTTGCGAATACATATCTTTCCTTTTTCAACTTCATCTCGTATGTAGTTGAATCTCCACTCAATGTGCCTAGTCTTTTGATGAGCACGAGGTTCCTTGATTTGAGCAATCGCACCCTCGTTATCATAAAAGATCTCTAGGGGGTCCTGAATGGAAGGGACAACCTCGAGATCGGCAATAAATTTCTTTAACCATGCAGCTTCTTGAGCTGCCAATGAGGCGGTGACGTATTCTAATTCTGTAGTTGATAGAGCCACCACATCCTGTTTGGAGCTTTTCCAAGAGACCGCTCCTCCATTCAGAATGAAAATATATCCCCATTGTGACCGAGAATCATCACATCGGTTTGGAAACTCGCATCCGTGTAACCATTTTCAACGAGTTCCTCGTCACGAGATCCATAGATTAAGAACCTATCTCTTATCCTCCTTAGGTACTTAAGTATGTTCTTAACAGCCATCCAATGACTGTTTCCAGGATTTTGTTGGTAACGACTTGTCATGCTTAAGGCGCATGACACGTCCGGTCGAGTGCATATCATCGCATACATGATGGATCCAATAGCAGATGCATATGGGATTGCCTTCATTTTGTCTTGCTCATCCTTTGAGCTTGGACAATGAGTCATACTCAATATCGTTCCTCTTTGAATAGGTACGGTACATTTCTTAGAGTTCTCCATCTTGAACCTTTTCAAGAATTTATCAATATACGCACTTTGATTTAAACCAATCAACCGCCTTGATCTATCCCTATATATCTTTATTCCCAGAATATAGGCGGCTTCACCAAGATCCTTAATGGAAAAACAACTTCCAAGCCAGGTTTTTACACCTTCCAAGGTTGGAATGTCATTTCCAAATAGTAGTATGTCATCAACATACAATACTAGGAAAGTTACTGTAATCCCACTAGCCTTCTTATACACACAAGCCTCATCAGCATTTTTGATGAAGCCAAATTTCTTTACCTCCTCATCAAAATGATGATTCCAGCTTCTCCACGCTTGCTTCAATCAATAGATTGATTTCTTTAACTTGCATACTTTATTAGGATGTTTTGGATCGACAAAACCTTCTGGCTGAACCATATAGACATCTTCCTCGAGATATCCATTTAGGAAAGCAGTTTTGACATCCATTTGCCAAATCTCATAATCATAATGAGCAGCTATGGCAAACAATATCCTTATAGACTTTAGCATCGCAACAGGTGAGAAGGTTCATCATAATCAACCCCTTGAGTTTGAGTGAAACCCTTTGCTACAAGTCTAGCTTTATAAGTATCCAAGTTTCCATGCATATCGGTTTTCTTCTTGAAAACCCACTTACTTCCAACTACCTTGCAATTAAGAGGTGGTACAACAAGTTCCCAAACTTGATTCTCATACATGGATTGCTTCTCAACGTTCATGCCCTCAACCCATTTGTCACAATCCAAATTGGACACTGCATCCTGGTATGTGGTTGGTTCATCTGAATCTACCACATAGCATCCATCCATGAAAAATCCGTATCTTTCAGGTGGATTACTAGTTCTACCACTTCTGCGAACGTTTTGTGTGTATTCATCAACCGCTTGATCATCCTCAAGATCCTCATGTTGAGAGCTAGTTTCAACCAAACGTGCATCGGGTTGCGGTTCTTGATCCTCCTCAAGAACCACTGTTCTACTGTTAGTTCCTTCCATAAGGAACTTTGCTTCTAAGAACTCACCCTTTCTGGAAACAAACACCTTTTGTTCCAGTGGATCATAGAAATAATATCCCATAGAATCTCTAGGATATCCAATAAAGATACACTTGGTGGATCGGACTTCCAATTTGTTTGGGGTGGTAGTCCTAACATAAGCCTCACAACCCTAGACCCTTAAGTATGATAGGGATGGAACTCTTCTATGCCATATCTCAAAAGGTGTCCTTTCCACCTTTTTGGTTGGGGCTATATTTAAAATACAGGCCATGGAGAGCAAAGCGAAACCCCAAAATGATAGAGGTAATGTGCTTCTAGCCATCATAGATCGGACCATATCCAATAAGGTTCGATTCCTCCTCTCAGACACACCATTGTGTTGTGGTGTTCCAGGTGGAGTGAGTTGTGAGACAATCCCACAGCTCCTAAGACGATCTTGGAAAGCATCACTTAGGTATTCACCTCCTCTATCGGTACGGAGAACTTTAATGACTTGTTGAGTTGATTTTCCACCTCATTCTTGAAGATTTTGAACATTTAAAAAGCTTCATCTTTGTGCCTTAATAAGTACACATACCCATAGCGACTATTATTGTCGGTAAAGGTAATGAAGTATGTTTCACCATTCCTAGTTATTGGGTTAAAAGGACCACATACATCCGAATGTATGATTCCTAATAATTCTTTTGCCCTTTCGTTAGTTCCACTAACAGGTGCCTTAGTCATTTTACCTTGTAAACAAGATTCACAAACATCAAATGAATCACATTCATTCGTTTTTAAAAGACCATTCTTTTGAAGCGTTTGTATACGTTTCTTGTTTATATGACCAAGACAACAATGGCAAAGATAGGTATCACTCAAATCCAACTTGAGTTTCTTGGTGTTAGTATGGTACAATGAACTATTTAAAGCATTTTCATGAACCAATTCATAAATACCATTAATGGGTATAGCTTTAAAATAGAACATATCATTTAAAGAAACATGAATATCATTTTCAACAAAAGATAATACATAATCATAATATCTTAATTGGGATACAGAAATAATGTTCCTAGTCAAACTAGGAGCATACAAAACATTCTTCAAAATAACATCCAAGCCACTTGGAAGTTTCAAGATGTAGTCCCCACGAGCTTCAACTTGGACTTTGGTTCCATTGCCCATGAAGAAGCTAACATCCCCTTGATTGAAGTCCCTACTTCTTTTGAACCCCTGCAACAAATTGCAAATATGAGTTCCACATCCGGTATCTAATACCCATGTGTTTGAAGATGTAACATTAAGATCAATATGAATCATGTATATTGTACCTGAGGTCTGCCGGCATCCCACTTGGCTTTCAACTCTTGGAGATGGACATGACAAGTTCTTGCCCAATGTCCAATCTCCCCACACTTGAAGCATGGTTCATTGGTAGCAACCTTTTGCTTCGTCTCTTGTGGTTTGGGTGGCACCCTTGCAACCCCTTTCCCCTTTCCCCATACGGGTCCCTTACCCTTGGCAACCTTTGCCTTAGGTGCGGGATGAGGCCTTTTCTTGTTCCCACCTTCATTGATGGTGAGAACGGGTAAAACCCTTTTACCCATGGCCGCCTCGGCCGTTTTCAGCATTGAGTGAAGCTCACCAATGCTTTTGCCCCAAGCGTTCATGTTGTAGTTCAACACGAATGTCTCGAACTTCTTGGTAAGGCCATTAGGGATCAAATCTGTGGCCAATTCCTTCGAGATAGGACAATTAAGCCTCTCGAGGCGGTCAATATGACTTTTCATCCAAAGTACATAAGATGAAACAGATTGGTTGTCGTCCATACGACATGCATGGAGTGCTCGAACCGTTTTGAAGCGCTCAACCCTTGCTTGCTGTTGGAACGTTTCCTTCAGCTGGGTTATCATGTCATAAGCTCCGTGATGTTCATACTCCTTTTGTAGATCCGGAGTCATGCTCGCTAGCATGAGACAAGACACTTGGACGGAGTCCTCAGTGTACTTTAGCCAATCATTATAGCCCTCCTCATCATCCTCAGCACGTTGATCGGGGATAGGGTCGTCTAAGATATATGATCGTCTTTCTTGCTTGAGAACGATTCTTAAGTTTCGATACCAATCAATAAAGTTGTTATAATTTAGACATTCCTTTTGGAGGATCGCTCGTAATGATTGGTTGGACGCAGATAAGTTATCGTGATTGTCATTATTTGTGGCCATCTACAAAATTTAACAAAGATCTATTTTAGTATTTTTGATATTGCTATTTTTAATAATTAATGCCTTTTAAGGTCATTTTTATATTAAAGTCTAGAACCCAACATTCCATTTAAATTGTGGTTAGGTGACCTTTATCCCACGATTTAAATTAATAAGGTGGTCAACGATTGACGGTTGCAACCATTTGCAACTTCTAGAAAATGGGATCGACTTGAAATATCATATGTAAAGTAGGCATGTTAATCCCATAAACACCATTTGGAAACCACACCATAGGTGATCCATTTGACGTGGTTTGCAAATCAAGATTCCCTACTTACACCTACGTGTGAGTTTGCCAAATAAATGGTTAGGTGACCTTTATCCCACAAATAAGGCATTCTCACCTCAAATCGCAAGTTCCCTCAAAATGGTTAGGTGACCTTTATCCCACTAAGAGTTCCCAAGTGACTCAAGTGTTGTGTAAAAGGACGGTGTTGATCTTGTTTAAAATTTTAGAAAACTCTATGTACTTGTATTTGCATGCTATCAAATACAAGGTACCCTATGGTCCTTTGATTAAAACCTATTTTAATATTTAAAAACATTAAATCATTTTAATAAGCTTTTATTACATTTTAATGATTAAGAACCATCATTTTTATAACTTGTTAAGTTTGTTAATTAGTTTGTAAATGCATGTCAAAATTTCAACCATACAATCAAATAACAAACATTCAAACAAGCATAAGCATACAAACATGAGTGCATAACCATAGACACTAAGTTGACAACACTTGTTTGCCATCACAAGTGTCATCATAAGGTCTTTCCTAAGGGTTGAAATCAACCCAAAATTGGGGTCATCATAGACCCCCACTTGAACTTGCATCCATATGCTTCAAGTTCCATGTCTTTGATGTCCATCTTTGGGTCTTGATCTTGTGCATCTTCTTTTTACAAAATTGTATCCTAATACATTTTTCTAATAAAAGAAATGCACCTAATCTACTAATTACATACCAAATGAACAAATAATTACAACCCAAAAATAAACATAATATTACAACCCAATTGAATCAATAAAACCAACCATTCCAATCATCCAAATCAAAAGGCCAAAGGCTAGGTTATGCACACTAACATCTAATGATCATATCATCCAAACATATAATGAAACCCCACTTAAAACCACCAAATTTCAGCCAACATAAACTGAAATTTTGGGTTTTAAACATTGTCCAAACAATCAACATTTCATAATATATATCTTTCAAGGTCTAATCACTAGCATGTGTGATATGACCTTGAAAGTTTGGGGAATCATTCATACAAAATAGCAGCCCAAATAATAAGTGATAATACTTCTTTAAAACCAATTTTAAAGACTAAGAACAAGCAAGTTATCCTCATAACCGGCTCTTGATGCCATTGATGGGGTTTGTTAGAACACAAAATAAACAAGTTTAACCTTTTAAACTTTCAGAAAAACACAGCGGAAGTTTAGCTTTATAACATGTTAATAAGCTGAAACTTTCATGTTCCAAATGATGTTTTAAGATGAAAAACAAACCCAAATCAAAAGGATCTTTAATATGTGAATAAGCAAGCTATAAAAACACATAAAACATTCATAATGTGACAACCAAACAAGCTGTCAAACTACCTCCTTCCAGCAGCTAATCGACCAAGAGAAGAAGGATGATCAATGCTCAAAATCTCGGCCAAGGCTCAAAAAGAGGATCCCTCAAGCTTGTATACCCCAAGCCTCCTTGCAAGCACCTCTTGTTAGGGAGATTCAACACCAAAAACCACCACCTAAAACACGAAATTAATCTTTCTTTCTGCTGCAATTCGAAATGTAGAGAGAGAGAAAGAGTTCTTGATGATAGGGTTTATTGCATGTCTTGTGAGAGGTTAACCTTTTTCGGTGTAAGACAAGTTAAGTCTGTGTGTGTTTTCAAGGAAAAAGGGGGCAATCCTTTTGGCTTGGGCAGCGGAAAATTATTAATCCAAAAGGGGTTTCCCCCTTTTTTGATTGAACACAAACACACAAGTTAAATGGTCTTGTAACTAGACATGCAATAACCATTTAATTGTAAGTACAAGTTATATAACTTATACAATTAATCATTTAACTTATAAGTTATAATCTCTCATTATTATTTGGTGTCATCTAACCAATTTAAATAACACATCAAATAATATTATTGAACAAAATATCCTAATAAGTTGTTCCCTCTCTTATGCAACTTATTTAGAAAACCCATTTTCTAAATTGGTGTAAACATTTAATTGCATGATCATATCATCAATTGAATATTAATTGGTGTTTGCTAAGCTTGTTATTGGGTATAACCCTACTTGGATCATAACTTACTAACCACATCAATATTCTACGTGTCTTGGGCACATTGAATTCTACAGAAGATCAGGGGATTTAAGACTAAAGGTGCAAAAACTATCACAAACATGCACCTATTTAGTCTCCAAGCTTAGTCACCTTGAATCTTAAGTGACTACCTTGCAAAACAAGGTCAATGATCAGCAACATGAAATTTCATATCTTAAGAAAAAACTAGATGGGAGACCTTTAAGAAGAGCTCAACGAGGAACACAAGAACATGTGGATGTGATTGATCTAACTCCTGGCCCACCTATGCAAGTGGGTGATGCTAGCAAAAAGGGGGGGGGGGGAGAAAGTCATTACAATCACAGAACCTAGGAGTTTTTCAGAGAGAATGGACACTGAGAAACCACCATCCTCACTTGCAATTGTGCATTCTCAACAACCTCCTTAAATTCACATTGATATGGACTATATAGACTCCTTCATACAGAGTCTGTTTCAGGAAGGGATACCAAGGGCTATGTCATCTCCACCATGTGCCAATCATATCATTGGGTGGAGGTATGACAGCAACAGGAGAGCCCTAATCATCATTAGAGTTCAAGGGCAACAGGAGATCTTTAACTTTCAAACCTTGAACTTCTATGAAGGTCAGTCAACATGCCAATTATCAATCCAAGCAAATCAAGGCAAGCTGACGAGTTGGCCCAAAGAATCCAAGACCCTATCACTGCAGAGTTCGTCCTTAGAAGAAGACTATGGCAATCAGGCAATGTCTTCGGTCAACTAGATGTTGAGGCAGACCCTATGATTAGCTTCATATGGGAAACCTTGACTGAAGGCCTAGTGTAAAAACCTGAGAGCCCTGTCTTATCACCAACAATTGATGCAGAGATCAATTTTTTGAGACCGCTGCTGGTGAAGGTGCTTTGCAACCTCTCTCTGGCCGGAGCTTGGAAGCTTCACCAAGCAATAAAGGCCAAAGCTCTCTACACCCTGAGTCACAAAGGTTTGTGAGTGACAAAAGGAAAAGAAAAATGACTTCTGAGGAGATTGAGGAGGAGAAAAGAGAGTGGAAAAGGTAGCTTAGGGGAGAAAGTTCCCTTTTTGACTTTTGAGTCTGCAAGATTCATGGAGTCTGTTATCAGGGTTGCCCCCAGACCAGATACTCAGAATGATGAGCTAAGGGTAGTAAGTATAAACTATGTGCACACAAGGAACTATGACATAGACAATGTCATTTCTCTCCCCTTGGAGGAACTAAATGAACTAGTTGACCTGGAAGGGTTAAGGGAGAAGAAAGAGGCAGAAGATGCAGAGCTACTAGTACAAATCAAAGAAGACAGAAAATAGAAAAGATTACAAGCATGTGCCTACTCTCTCCCCAGTTCAAGAAAGCCCTACATATAAGGATGTGGTTCAAGAAGAACCTCAGGTAGATAAAGAAAAAGAAAGGATCAAGATGATCAACTACCTGAGTGCCACAGGCCTCTATCAGGTGGAAGCACTTCTTCCCTTATCCTTTGACTATATTGAGTTTGAGTATCTCAAACAACTTGAACTTGAGATAGTCAAGGAAAGAAATACAACCAAAATAAAGTGAAGGGAAGAGGATGCCAAGTCAAGAGCCATCATCCAGAAAAACATGAAGAAATCTGCTGACAGGTAGAGGATGATGAGCTTCTGAAGCTGTATGGATTCTCCGGAAGGAGACTTGGCCCCATGTCTCATTTCTTTATGGATGAGCAGGACAAGGTGATCAAGCAAAAGATAAAGAATGGAGAGCTGGATGACTTACATTCCCCTCCAAGTGAAGCTCCACCTGAAGTGGAGGATATGGTTGAACAACCAAAGACATCACAACCTCGACCTCCTTCTGAATCTCAGCAAGCTTCATCTTCTGATCCACAGCAGGGTCAAAATCACTCTCAACCTGAACCTATGAGAGTGGAAGACCCAACTGAGAATGAAAATGAAGATCAATCTAGTATTGTAGGCTAGTCTTCTCAGTTAAAAGTTGTAAAGAGAAAGAAAAGGATGCCTTCAAAGCCAAAGCCAAAAAAGAGGAAGAAGACCACATCGTTTTCTTAACCTCAGGATAAGTTAGAACATCCTGAGGAAGTGCAGCGAGAGGATGCTCCATCATCTTCCATTCCAAAAGCTCCTCTAGCATCAGAAAGACCCATCATGTCCCGGACAAACACTACAAATCCAAAAAAGTGGCACGTCATTAGAGATCATGTCATTGAGAATGTCTACTCTTTGCAGAATATGTTTCACTTTCCTCTGCATGATCTCTTTGACATGAGAAGACACTTTGATAGTCTAAAGGATCCTGATCATCTTATGAAGAAAGGGTCGGTTATTAACCTCATGAGGACTGTTGATATGTGAAATCTTCAAGTGTTTTGGTAGCATCAGCCTAGGGGGAGTGTGTAGAGAATATTTGAAGAGGCTAAAGCAACAAAGTCTTTCTACATGCATGTTGCACAAGTACTAAAGAAGAATATTTGAAGAGGCAAGAAGGTCTTATCATAATCAACCCCTTGAGTTTGAGTGAAACCTTTTGCTCAAGTTTAGCTTTATAAGTATCCAAGTTTCCATGCATATCGGTTTTCTTCTTGACAACCCACTTACTTCCAACTACCTGGGAGTTAAGAGGTGGTTCAACCAAGTCCCACACTTGGTTGTCATACATGAATTGCATCTCAACATTCATGGCTTCAAGCCATTTGCCACAATCCAAATTGGAAATCGCATCACGGTATGTGGTTGGTTCATCAGAATCTACCACGTAGCCTCCATCCATGAAAAAACCATATCTTTTAGGTGGATTACTAGTTCTACCAGATCTGTGAACATTTTATGTGTATTGATCAACCATTTGATCATCCTCAACATCCTCATGTTGAGAGCTAGTGTCAACCAAACGTGTATGTGGTTATGGTTCTTGATCTTCCTCAAGATTCACTGTTCTGGAGCTACTCCCTTTCATAACGAATTTAGCTTCTAAGAATGTAGCCTTGTTGGAAACAAACTCCTTTTGTTCCAAAGGATCATTGAAATAATATCCCACACAATCTCTAGGATACCCATACATTTAAATATGATAGAGATGGAACCCTTTCATGCCATATATTTCAAAAGGTGTCCTTTCCACTTTCTTGGTTGGGGTCATATTCAAAATACGCGCCAGAGAGAGCAAAGTGAAACCCCAAAATGATAAAGGCAGTGACATTCTAGCCATTATAGATCGAACCATATCCAATATACTTGGATTTCTTCTCTCAAACACACCATTGTGTTGTGGTGTTCCAGGTAGAGATAGTTGTGAGAGAATCCCACAACTTCTAAGATGATTTCTAAAAGCATCACTTAGGTATTCACCTCCTCTATCGGTGTGGAGAATCTTTATTGATTTGTTAAGTTGATTTTCTACTTCATTCTTGAAGATTTTGAACATTTCAAAAGCTTCATCTTTGTGTCTTAACAAGTACAGATACCCATATCGACTATAGTCATTAGTAAAGGTAATGAATTATCTTCCATTGTACCTAGTCATTGGCTTTAAAGGACCACATACATCTGAATGTATGATACCTAATAAATCTTTTGCCCTTTCGGATTTGCCACTAAAAGGTGCCATAGTCATTTTACCTTGTAAACAAGATTTACATACATTAAATGAATCATATTCACTTGCTTATAAAAGACCATTCTTTTGAAGTGTTTGCATGTGCTTCTTGTTTATATGTCCAAGACGGCAATGCCAAAGATAGGTGTCACTCAAATCCAAGTTAAGCCTTTTGGTAACAGCTATCATATATTGTGTTTTCACGAACCAATTCATAAATACCATTAATAGGAATAACTTCAAAATAAAATATGTCATTTAAAGAAACATGAATTTCATGTTCAATAAATTTCATAACATAACCATATTGTATTATTTAGGAAACTGAAATATTGTTGTTAGTCAAACTAGGAGCATACAAAACATTTTTCAAAATTGCTTCCAAACCATTTGGAAGCTTTAAGATGTAGTCCCCTCGGTTTTCAACTTGAACTTTTGCCCCATTCCCCATGTAGAGGCTAACAACCCCTTTCTGAAGTCCTTACTTCTTTTGAACCCCTACAATAAGTTGCAAATATGAGTTCCACATTTGGTATCTAATACCGATGTGTTAGAGGCTGTTAAATTGAGATCAATATGAATCATGAAAATTGTACCTGCGGTTTGCCCGGCATCTCTCTTAGCTTGTTACTCTTTAATATGGACATGACAATTTCATGCCCAATGCCCAATCTCCCCACACTTAAAGCATGAGTCATTCGAAGCAACCTTTAACTTCTTCTCTGCTGGTTTTGGTGGTGGCACTCTTACCACTCCCTTTCCCTTCCCCTGACGTACCCTTTACCCTTGGCAACATTTGCCTTGGGTGCGGGGTGAGGCCTCTTCTTGTTCTCACCTTTAATGATGATGAGAACAGGTAAAACCTTCTTACCCATGGCCGCCTCGGATATTTTGAGCATAGAGTGAAGGACACTTATGTTCTTGTCCGACCCGTTCGTGTTATAATTCATAACAAAAATTTTCAAACCCATTTGACAAATAGTTGAGGATCAAATCCGTACCCAACTCTTTTGAGATGGGACAATTCAGGCGTTCGAGGTGGTCTATGTGACTCTTCATCTTAAGTACAGAAGATGAGACGGATTGGATGTCATCCATACGACATGCATGGAGTACTTCTACAGTTTCGAAGTGCTCTACCCTTGCTTGCTGTTGGAACATTTCCTTCAATTGGGTAATCATGTCATGTGCTCCATGATGTTCATACTCCTTTTGGAGATCCGGAGTCATACTTGTCAACATTAGGCAAGATACTTGGACCAACTCCTTAGTGTATTTCACCCTATTGTTATTGGCCTCCTCAATATCCTCATTTGTTTAATCGGGAGTCAGATTGTCTAAAATATATGACCGCTTCTGTAACACCCGATTGTTTCCCTTGAAGCCAAAGAAAGAAGAAAAAGAGAAAGAAAAGAAATAAAGCCCAAAGTCGAGGGACCAAACTTGCCAAAATGGGAGAAGGTTTGGAAGAGTGGGGGATTAAGAGGGGAGGGTTGCCCACACCCTCCCCCACACTCACAAAATCGGCCATAGAGAGAAGAAAGTGGGAAAAAGGGTTTCAAGCTTCGGTTTTCTTGGTTTTGAGCACAAAAGTTGAGGTGTAGTAGGTTGGATTGAAGCTCTACTCGATAGTGTTGTTTGTGTGAGTTCTAGGACCCCTCTTTTACATGTTTTCAACTGATTTCGGGCTGGAACACATAGTAAAAACCGTTTTTGAAATGTGTGTGTTGAACCCATGTATATGTGTTTGTTTGCGGTGCGAGTAGGGTTTGTTTTCGGGATTGTGTGTGCTTGAATGGTGTTGTTGTATGTATTCCTAACATTTAGGATGCTTGATTTTGGATTATAACAGGTTTAAGAGGGTTTGGAGGCCGAAAAGTCCAGATTAGGTTCGGGATGAACTGCATTCTGCATGAGCTAGGGCTATGCGACTGAATGGCATGCGATAGGAGTCCATATAGCCGAAAGGCATGCGACTGAAGTCCATGCATGTGGATGTCATGCGACTGAGGTCCATACGCATGTGAGTCGTGCGACTGAGCTTCATTCGCATGTGAGTCGTGCGACAGAGGGTTCATTCGCATGTGGAAGGCTTAACCTAACCTTCACAAGCCCACACTTTTAAATATGATAGCGATGGAACTCTTCCACGCCATATTCAAAAGGTGTCTAATCCACTTTCTTGGTCAGGGCCATATTTACAATACAAGCCACGGAGAGCTATGTGAAACCCCAAAATGATAGAGGTAGTGAGCTTATAGCCATCATAGATCAACCATATCCAATAGGGTTCCGTTTCTTCTTTCAGACACACCATTATGTTATGGTCTTCCAAGTGGAGTAAGTTGTGCAACCATCCCACAACTTCTTACATGATCGTGAAATGAAAAACTTTGATAGTTTTATTAAGTTGATTTTCTACTTCATTCTTGAAGATTTTGAACATTTTAAAAACTTCATGTTAATATGTAATGAAGTACACATAACCATAGCGACTGTAATCGTCGATAAAGGTAATGAAGTATCTTTCACCATTTCTTTTCATTGACTTAAAAGAACACACACATCCGAATGTGTGATTCCTAATAAGTCTGTTGCCCTTTCGTTAGTACCACTAAAGGGAGACTTGGTCATCTTACCTTGTAAAAAAGATTCACACTTATCAAATGAACCATTTTCATTTGGTTTCAAATGGCTATTCTTTTGAAGCGTTTGAATCCGATTCTTGTTTATGTGACCAAGACAACAATGCCAAAGATAATAATCACTTAAACCCATTTTAAGTTTCTTGGTGCTTGTTTGGTATAATGAGTTATTATAGGATGAATCATCATAAACCAATTCATAGATACCATTAAAAGGCATTTCAGTGGAGATTTTCAGGTCAGATGTGAAAAGGTGCTGCTGGAACCCTATTCCAGCCAAGATTTTCTTCTTCAAATGAGAGAATTTTTCACTTTTGGTTCTTGCATGTGAGAGAGAGAATTAGGTGGAGTGTGTAACTAGTTAATGAGTTGTGTTCTCAAGAGAAACAAATGAACCAACCCCCATCAAAGAGGGCGGCCGAATCCCATTTCAAAATTGGGGTTTCCCCCCAATTTCATGTACATATTATTATTAACTAGTTATTAGAATAAGTGATGTAATTAACCTTTTAATTATATAACTTATGCACACTCTTATTACTTGATGTTATATAACCAGCTTAAAAAATATTACAAGTGATACCCATAAACAAAATATCATTATAAGTTATTTTATCTCATATGCAATTTATTTAGAAAACCCACTTTTCAAAATTGATGTAATTATTTAATTGCATGATCATATCATTAATGAAATATTAAATTGATTATATCCTCATTTAACCCTAAATTTTCAGCCAACATAAACCAAGAATTTTGGGTTTTTGTCTAAACAAAATATAATCAATCATTTGACATCTTTCTTTCAAAGTTTAATCATAAGCATGTAACATATAACCTTGAAAGATTGGGGATTCATCATACCATCATAAAAAATCCCCTATTAGGTTGTTAAAGTTCTATAAAATCAATTTTACAAGGACAAAAGAAGCTAGTCATCCACATATCTGGCTCTGGATGCGAATGTTGGGTTTGTTGGACCATTATCATAGTTGTTTAACCATTTAAACAAGAAAACACAGTGGAAACAAACCTTAATATGATGTTTTGTAAACTGAAAATTAAGGCACATAACTTAATATCAACAAACCCAAGAACATAGGATCATATATATGTGTATGAACTAGCTATCAAGAAAAAATAACAATGAAAAGCGACACATACAAACTACCTTTGTAGAGCTGCTGAAAAACTTGAAGTGATGAAGAGACTCAGGTTCTTGAACGACCAAAACACCAAGGAGAGGTGTCCTTAAGCTTCCATACCCAAAACGAACCAAAAGGTGCTGCGGGAACCGTATTGCAGCCGAGATTTTCTTCTTCAAATAAGAGAGTTTTTCACTTTTGGTTTTTGCATGTGAGAGAGAGAATTAGGTGGAGTGTATAACTAGTTAATGAGTTGTGTTCTCAAGAGAAACAAATGAACCAACCCCCATCAAAGGGGGCGGCCGAATCCCATTTCAAATTTGGGGTTTCCCCCCAATTTGATGTACATATTATTATTAACTAGTTATTAGTATAACTTATGTAATTAACCTTTTAATTATATAACTTCTACACACTCTTATTACTTGATGTTATCTAACCAATTTAAATAACATTACAAGTGATACCCATAAACAAAATATCATTATAATTTGTTCTATCTCATATACAATTTATTTAGAAAACCCACTTTTAAAAATTTGTGTGATTATTTAATTGCATGATTATATGATCATTTAAATATTAAATTGGTGTTTGCTAAGCTTGTTGTTTGGTATGACCCGACTTGGATCATAACGTACTAACAACGTCAATATTCTATGTGTCTTGGGCATAAAGAATCCAACAATCTCATACTTGCACAAGATTCATAAAAGATTGATGCAAGCAGTAAATACCGCCTAACAACGGTTTACTACACTTTATACGCATGGCTAAAAGCCATTCATTAACATCATCCGCTTCAAGTATCAACTTGAAATTATTTAGGTGAATTAATAATTTATCCTTTTGTTACAGATGTCATATTAAATGCAAGGACATAGAATGATCATTCCTTGTTGATTTAACTTAATCAGGCCTTAGACATATTGCTCTCAACGAATAAGAGGAACAAATTCCATCTTGACTACATACGTTTCTCACAATCACCTCGTGTCACACCTGAACATAGCCTTATGTACTGTCCATTATTTTAGAGCAGTGAAGAACTAGCTCAAGGTATTACACTTTGGTGAATATCAAAACCCAATATGTATCTCAGGTCGGAGGATATCAAATGAGATTCTCCTTTACTCAAATTTACTTACGATTAATCAAGTAAATTCCATGTAGTAAAACTTGAGATGCGGGTCAGTCCAATATTCATATCCCATAAAAATCTATGAACTTTGGCAGCAACCAATTGCCCTATATTGATGCCTTATGAATATCCACCAATTCATGTTCATAATAATCTTACGTTCCTATTTGTTCCCACAAACATGACCGACCACAAACATTTAGAATAATAAACATATTCATGGATGTATACATGCTAAAAGGAACATAACTCAGAACATCACACATATATAAAAAGTTAAATATTACATTGTTCTAAACTTTTAAATACTGAACAGATCAGCTCCAATCACTAGAATATTGATGTCGTAAGTCACAAGTATGACTTTCATGCTTTGCCCTTTCAAGAAGCTTCGTGGGTGGATCCATAATGTTTTGACTGGTGTGAACTTTACAAATACATATCATTCCACAAATGAGGTAATCTAGAATTCACCTGGACACCATGACTAACTTCTAAACTAAGCTTTCTAGGCTAGGACCTTACTACACAGCCTGCAGATAGGTTAACACATAAAAGAGTTAATTTCTGCCTAAATTCGCTACTAATTTCACTGCCAAAAAAGCAGCTTCGCTCGCAGCTTCGGTGGCAGCTTCGGTGGCAGCTTCGGTGGCAGCTTCGGTGGCAGCTTCGGTGGCAGCTTCGGTGGCAGCTTCGGTGGCAGCTTCGGTGGCAGCTTCGGTGGCCGCTTTGGTGGCAGCTTCGGTGGCCGCTTCGGTGGCCGCTTCGGTGGCAGCTTCGGTGGCCGCTTCGGTGGCAGCTTCGGTGGCAGCTTCGGTGGCAGCTTCGGTGGCAGCTTCGGTGGCAGCTTCGGTGGCAGCTTCGGTGGCAGCTTCGGTGGCAGCTACGGTGGCAGCTTCGGTGGCAGCTTCGGTGGCTGGCTTCGGTGGCGGCTTCGGTGGCTGGCTTCGGTGGCGGCTTCGGTGGCAGCTTGGCATGGCCGCTTCGGTGGCAGCTTGGCATGGCCGCTTCGGATGGCAGCTTCGCATCGCAGCTTCGGTGGCAGCTTCGCATGGAAGCTTCGGCGGCAGCTTTGCATGGCAGCTTCGCATGGCAGCTTCGCATGGCAGCTTCGCATGGCAGCTTCGCATGGCAGCTTCGCATGGCAGCTTCGCATGGCAGCTTCGCATGGCAGCTTCGCTGGCAGCTTCGCTGGCAGCTTCGCATGGCAGCTTCGCATGGCAGCTTCGCATGGCAGCTTCGCATGGCAGCTTCGCATGGCAGCTTCGCATGGCAGCTTCGCATGGCAGCTTCGCATGGCAGCTTCGCATGGCAGCTTCGCATGGCAGCTTCGCATGGCAGCTTCGCATGGCAGCTTCGCATGGCAGCTTCGCATGGCAGCTTCGCATGGCAGCTTCGCATGGCAGCTTCGCATGGCAGCTTCGCATGGCAGCTTCGCTGGCAGCTTCACATGGAAGTTTCTCCCAACTTTTGTTGGAATTCCTTGGGAAATTATGTGTGAACCTATAGTTTCGCACAAAACCCACAATTTTGCAGCTTGAATATGCAGTTTTGTTGGATGCATAGATAGTTTCACAAATCATATTAAAATTACGAACCAGCCCGTTTTTAACCCAAAATCGCAACTTTTTACGTCCAATCTCTTAGTTTATCAACCATGAGGCTATATCTAAACTTTACACATATTTTCAAAAGTAAAAATGTTACCTTTATGCGATTCTTTGCAACTTTTAAAAACCCAAAACCCTCGAATCCGGGTTTGATCTATATAAGGGTTTAAAGGCTGATTATTACCTAGATTTGTTGCTCCTTTTTATGGTTTGATGCTCAATCGTTCAGATCTTCAATCCCTTAACCTTTGAAGCTCCAAATCTTGAGTTTTCTTCACTTTCTCTCTGTACTTTCTCTCTCTACGAATTTGGGAGCTTGGGTTTCAAATGAGGAAGATGTGACTGTGTAAAGAATATGCTTATAGGCTGAAGCAACCAAAGTCTCTTTGCATGATGCTGCACCAGTTCTAAAGAAGAATGCTTTGGAAGTTTCACACATGCAACAAAAATATTCCAAGTGTGAAATCTTCTGAAGCCAAGACCAATATCTTCCGAAGCCATAGATGAAGTCTTCCGAAGCTTCAAAGACAAAGTCTTCCGAAGTCTCAACTCGTGAAGACTGATTTCTTCCGAATACTTTTAGTAACATGCTTTATCTGATGTACTTTCCATAAAGCTAGACACCTTTCTGCTGCATCTCTATAAAGTGACCAACTTGCATGAGTTGGTGAAAAGGTCCATGCTTTTGGTAACTGTACATTAAGGTCTTGAGTCTGAAACTTTCTACTTCATGTACTTTATCCTTTTTGTAATAGATAAAGATGTGAGCTATGGCATGTCTAGTCACAAATTCAAAGGGCAATATGCCTTTTTGACTCTACAATTGATTTTGTTTTGAGTCTAGTCAATTGTATCCAACTAACTTCATAGTATGGCCAGCTATAGGATGTAGTATAAGTATCTCATGTTCTTTTCAATATGCTTTGTAAAACTTGTCATAGAACATAGAGAAAACAATATATTGTATTCTTGAAAACCATACTTGTGCTCTTGTGTTCTGTCTTTTACATTACTTGTGTTCTTAGTATCTTCTTGTGGTTAATCCAGTGTATTGTTTGATTAAGTTTTGGTTAATCTCCTCTTTGTGTTGTTGTGTTGTAAGTGACCCCCTTCATCGGTCTAGTATTTGGTATCAGAGCATTCCAGGCTCTTGATATAAGATCTCACCATCTAAAGATCCCTCACACACACAAATACTAAACTTTTCAAATGGCAACCATTTCCAAGACTGATATGGAAACCAGAACCGTGAACAAGTCCCCACTGATCACTCTTCATGACTTGATACCTAGTGCCTGAGAATGGAAGGTTTCATGTGGTCTCTAGACTCAAGAATGTGGGAGTCTGTTGACAATGGACCTTGTATACCTAGCACCTCCTCTGCTACTGGCGCTGGTATGATCCCCAAGGTTATAGAAAACTACTCTGATAAAGACAGGAAGAGAGTAGAGATTGATAGAAAAGCCATGACAGCCCTTCATACTGCTCTTCCAAACTCTATATACAGAGGTTTCAAGAAGTGCAAAATAGCAAAACAGCTGTGGGATGCACTGAGACTGATGTATGAGGGTTCCTTTAAAGCCAAGGTGAACAAGAAGGATTTCCTGAAGCAGCAGTTTGAAAACATCACCGTCAAAACAGGTGAAACCATGACTCTTATGGATACTCTTATGGATACTCTTATGGTATGTTGAGATTGTGGATACTCTTATGGATGGAGGAGTTCCTCTTGAGAACAGGGACATTGTAAGGAAGTTCATGTCCTCACTTCCTAGGAAATGGACATATTACTGTGTGGTGATCAAGAGGACTGCAAATCTAAAAACTCTTACCCTGATAGAGTTATATGGGATTCTCAGTGGCTACCATATGGAGATGAACATGCAAGGTTCATCTAGAAACTCCAACAATCAAATGGGTTCGGCCCTGCATGTGGTTAAAAGGGACAGCATAGAACCCCAAGATTATCTCATATGCTACCCTGACAACTCACCAAAGGGTCCTTTCATCACCTTTCAAGAGACACCTAGAGAGAAATATATCCAAGGAAGCCCATTCCAAGAGACAAGTTCTTCTCAAGCATTTATGTATTCTGATGAAAGTTGTGGTAGCTTCCTATTCACCCTTGAAGACCTAGACTGTATCCATCCAGATGATCTGGAGTACATGGAGATAGTCTAGTATATGGCTCTTCTCACTCACAGAGCCAAGAAGTTCTACAAGCAGACTGGAAGGAAGTTTCCAAGCAATGTAACCAGTGGAATGTTTGGCCTGGACAAAGGCAAAGTCAAGTGTTACAACTGTATTTGATGGGCCACTTTGCTAGAGAGTGTAAGGCACCAAGAACAAGTGGTCGCCAAACATAGTCCAGACCCAACTACACTGACAAAGCTCCCGGAATGAGAAGCCAAAGTAGTAGGCTACTGTTGTTATTGAAGAGGAAGGCTTGACTGGAGCTTTCAGGTGGACGATGTTTCTCCAAACCAAGCACTCATGGCAGATCATGATGAATCCAAGGTATTGGAACATCTCTGTACCCCTGAATGCATTGCTAAAGTAAATAGATATAGGTCCTATAACTTAGAGGTGAGATCTCATCTTAAGTCCTTAACCATTTTAAAATCTGATTTTAGAAAGTCTGAAAATGATTATAAACTAAAGATAGAAGACTTAGAGAAAAAAATTTCAGTTCTAAAACTTGAGCATACAAATTTTATGACTCAAATCAAGGATCTCATAACGAGGTTTACTAAGTGCCAGGCTGAGCTTGTGATGAGCAAAGCCAGGGCAGACAAATATGTTCATGAAGACAGACCTTTAAGAACATGATATCCTTATCCCTGCACAACAAAGTGTGCTATCAAAACAAGCAGGGACTAGGATCAAATGAGATAGCTTCTCCACACACAATCTTGTTTGTAAGATCACCTAGGAGTGGATCTTGTGAAGATGAGATTCCTCTCATACATCCTTCGAGTGAAGATGATGAAGAAGTCATAGTGAAGAATTCCTCTGAATAGAGTGAAGATGAAGATTCTAAGAAGGGCCATTATCCTTCTGAGGAGAAGAAGAAGAATGGATGACCAAGTCCTTGAGAAAGAACTTGATGAGAAAGAGCAAAAGGAAAGCAAGGAACGCTCAAAAGATCAAGGCTACTTTTGTCTCCAAGCATAAACAAGTGTTTATCTCAAAAGGATTTGAAGTAGTAAAGACTGATGACATCAACCTAAACTCTTCTGCTAACAGTTTTGGTTCTTGTTCAAATCATCTCAGTACCAAGAAGAAGACTTATTTGCTGTGTTCCAATGCTGCATAGCCTAGACCATCAAACTCGAAGAATAGTTCCCAGCCCAAAAGGACTGTCTCAGTATCTACAAAGATGAAGGTGGAGAAAGGATGTGACCAAAGTCAGTCTTGTTCTTGACAGAAGGCTCTTGGGAAGAAGAAAATTGAATTTGTCATGTGTGAAAGTACTGCGCATCTTGCTAAGGATTGTCCATACAATCATAAAGGTGCTATTCACATGACCAAGACAAAATTTTCCAAGACTTCCAAGAGGAGTCAATCTTTGGAAGGAAAATTTGTTTCATCGGAAGCTCCAAATCTAAGAAGAAGGCAAGTGGAAAATTGACTTCATAAGAAAAGTTGGTCTCGGAAAGAAGGAATACTTCCGAAGCACTGAAGTTTGCTGCAGTGTCTGCAGGTCCTTTCGAAGGCTTAGTCATCAAAATTCCAAAGTATCAAAAGCTTCCGAGGTATTGAAGGTCAAGTCCAAGACTCCAAAGGTGGTGTGGAAGTCTAAGAAAGACCAATTGACTAAGAATTTTCCATCAACAACTCAAGATCCTCCTAGCACAACCATACGATCTATTACTGTTGCATTACCTTCTGTTTCTCTTAATGAGCCCAAGACAAATAAGGCTTGGGTTTCCAAATGTAACTAATCATTTTCTTTGTGTCGGGTCAGGTGAAGACAAACAAAAATGTCTCGATCATTGACAGTTGTTGTTCTAGGCACATGACAGATAATAGGTCACTACTCTAGAACTTTGAAAGGATTGATGGAGGGCCAGTTGCCTTTGGAGGAGATGAAGGTGTTTTCATTTCAGGAAGGGGCAAGGTCACAAATGGTAAGCTCAACATTGAAAAGGTAAACTTGTCAATGAGCTTGGGTACAATCTTCTAAGTGTATCCCAATTTTGTGATAAGAGTCATAACATGCTCTTTACAGAGCATGAGTGCATTGTTCTCAAGCCCAGGGTGGTCATTTCTCATGAGAATATTCTGCATAGAGCCCCTAGGAAAGGGAACATGTATAAGATGGATTTGCAAGATACATCTCCCTCTAGAGAAGTTTCATGCTTTCTGTCTAAAGCCAATAGTGATGAGTGTTTCCTATGGCATAAAAGAATGTGCCATGTAAACATGAGAAACATGAATAAACTTATTAAGAATGATTTGGTAACTGGAATGCTAAAGAAAGAGTTTACAAGTGATGACCATTTTGTTGCATGTTTGAAAGGGAAGCAACATAAGGTATCTCACAAGCCTAAGGAAAGGAACTCCATCACTACACCCCTACACTTGTTACATATGGATCTCTTTGGCCCACCTAGTGTAATGAGTCTAGGAAGGATGTCTTTCTGTTTAGTGATCACAGATGACTTTACAAGATTCACTTGGGTCTTCTTCCTTAGAACTAAGGATAAGACTCCTGAGATTCTGAAGAGTTTCATCTTGAAGATTGAGAATCAATCTGATCACAAGGTCAAAATCATAAGATGTGATCAAGGAACTAAATTCAAAAACAAAATCCTTGATGCATTCTGTGATGAAAAAGGTATTTCAAGACAATACAATGCTCCTAGGACTCCTTAGCAAAATGGTGTTGCTGAGAGGAGAAACAAGACACTGATTAGAGCTGCAAGAACTATGTTGTCTGACTCTAAGTTGCCTATCACCTTCTAGGATGAGGCAGTCAAAACTGCCTGCTTTGGGCAAAATAGAGTTTTAGTAGTTAAGACTCATAGCAAGACTCCTTATGAACTTTGGAAGAAGAGGAAACCTTTCATTGGTTTTCTCAGGTCATTTGGATGTCTTTGCATCATCTTAAATATCAAGGATCAAATTGCCAAATTTGCTGAGAAATCAGATGATGGACACTTCATTGGATACTCTTCCCAAACTAAGGCTTACAGAGTATAGAATCTCACAAATAGAATTGTTGAGGAGTCGGCCAATGTGACTTTCAATGAACACACACCCTGTGAGGCTGGTTTTAGTCCTAATTGGCTTTTTGTTCTTGAATTAGTTACCAACTGTTTCAACAAATCTTGTGAGACTGTTTTAGGATCTGCAGAAATTTAAATGCACGTGATCCTGAACCAATATTTGAGCTGAGAAGACCTTTATGTAATACATCTTCAGCTATAGTTGGAACAATTTCTGAAAATGAGGTTTCTATCAGCACCACAATGACAAACTCAGCTGATACATCTGGTATGCCCTCACATTCCAGCTCAGCGGCTCCATAACCAGATAAGGATGCTTCAATTGCAGACGATAATGATGGTAGTGGTGAAAGTGATCAAGACTTTCTTGATGTTGATAACCACTCCATAGATGATAACATCAATGATGTCACACACTCCTTGGATCAAGTCTCTCTGATAAGTGTGCTAATATGGTGGGTGAAACTTCTATGCTAGAACTAAATTTCTCTAATTTAGATCTCTCTCAACAACATGTTGTGATCCCTCAGCTAAAGATCCTTAAGTCCCACCCCGCCACATACATTATTGGGAATGTTGTCATCGGGGTAAGAACAAGAGAACAAACCCACGAGGCAAATATTTGTCTCCACTCCTATTTCTTATCCTAGATAGAGCCAATGAAAGATGATGAGGCTTTGAAGGATGGAAGTTGGGTTGAAGCTATGCAAGAGGAGTTGCTTCAATTCAAAAGACAAAAAGTTTGGAACCATTGTCCTTTTCCTCATAGGAATACTACCATTTCAACCAAATGGGTGTTTAGGAACATTGTTCTTTTTGACTCTACAATTGATTTTGTTTTGAGTCTATTGTATCCAGCTGGCTTTCATAGTATGGCCGACTGTAGGATGTAGTATAAGTATCTCATGTTCTTGTATCTTTTCAATATGCTTTGTAACACTTGTAATAGAACTTAGAGATAGCAATATGTTGTATTCTTAAAAACCATGCTTGTGCTCTTGTGTTCTGTCTTTTACATTACTTGTGTTCTTAGTTTCTTCTTGTGGTTAATCTAATTTACTATTTGATTAAGTTTTGGTTAATCTCCTCTTTATGTTGTTGTGTTGTAAGTAACCCCCTTCATCGATCATGCGGACTGATTAGGTGGGTTTGAGGGCTAGTTATGGCCCCTAAATCGCTTTGGCTCTTGCCCATAAGCCTAATTTAGGCCATAACCCATTTCCTTCCTTTATTAAATACCCACTAATTAAGCCCATTATCCCCGATGACTCGTTTTGACTTTTCGGCGTGTTACAGTTCATTGTTGGGTATCTTTGCAAAAACCCTAATCGATTGTCATTGTTGCAAGATACCTTTGTATGTAGTTTATTCAAGGAAATATACTTGTGCTTTGTTATTATTGATGGTATTGATCATTATTATTCTTATTTGTTGACATTGAGATTGTTCATATTGTTATTCATCTTTGTTATCTCTTTATTTTATCTGACATTGAACGAATCAACATCTCATTTGTACTAAAAATTGATCAAATGGACCAACAATATGGTATCAGGGCCTTAGTGCTCATGATTTGTTGAGGTTTTTGGTTGTTTTTGTTCAATATCAATATTTCATCAATTTCGGATCAAATTTGAGTGTTATTGATATGGAAATTGATTGTAGTTTGCTTGTTATTGGTTGGGAAAGCTCTGTTAATCATCAGATCTCAAATCCATCGAGATTTGGTGATTTCAGATTGATTTTGTCTTAAAAAAGCTTTTCTTCTTCATCCAGTGAAATTAGGAATTTATCTAGAGAAACTGTTATGATCTTTCAGTGAAAGTACATGTGTTATCCACTTTGAAGTTGTTTTCAACCTTCCAGCAAAACTAGTTTCATTGAATGAAAGTTCAACAGTGCTTGTGTGCTTCTTACAAATGAATTTGTTGTAGAAAGTATCATTGAATAACAGGTCAAGCTTGTTTTTTGCGCAATTGTTGGTGAAACTAAGCAATTTCAAGCATTTGGCTAGCGAAACTTTTACTGAAATTGTTTGCAAAACTACAGCGATTCAGCGACACTATATGAAATTGTTTGCAAAACTATAATTTTTCTATGAAATTACATCTTTGTTTGAGGACCGTACTGGACGGAGTACTAACCGATTCACGTGTATACCGAATCAAATAGTGCGGAATCCTATTTGATTGGTGATCCAATCAAAGAGAACATTAACCTAATCGATATAGGATTAATCTAAACATTTGTGCTACTGATGCAGTCTCCTGGTTCAGTCATGCGACTAAGTCAATCTCATGTCACAATTGTGCTACTGATGCAGTCTCCTGGTTCAGTCATGCGACTGATTCATTAGCATGAAGTTCGTCATGCGTATGGTCCATTAGCATGGGCCATTCACATGAGAACTTCATATGACTAAGTTTGAAGATGTTTCACAATCATTACTTGACTTAGATCTATTCAAACAACCACAAACCAATATATTTGGTTCAATAAGCGTTAACACACAATAATCAATGAAATATTAAACATTTTAAGCACAAACCACACATTGTATTTCATTTAAACTATCCGGTTACATATACGTAAGACATGAAAGACTTTTGAAATTATGCTCATAAACTAGGTACATATGTATATACAAACTCCCCCATGGACCTAGTTTAATCTATTGTCTAACATTCTTCATCAGTTCTTCATATTTCTTGTACTTCTCCTCTCTTATGACTTCTGCATGTATTTCAAAAGCAAAGCAGAATCGTAACACATTCTAGAATTGGAGAGCTTGTACAATATCCTGCACATCATAGAACAGTGGCCACTTGTATAAAATGTAGACATCGTCAGAAGACAAGTTAGTTAGTCACATCAGGTCAAATACCTTGATAGTTTCCATATTTCCATTTCTGTTCAGAATGATGACCGCCTCACTCATTCGACAATCATGGTACCACCATTTAAAGTGTGGAGTGAAGTCCTGAGGCATTTCCCTAAGAGGGATTGTTGATATTATGCGCGGAGGACTCCACTTCAACACAATCTTTGGCTTCCCAGTAATGGTATCAACTTTAGATATTCTGATATACCTCATTGGTTGTTGAGATTTGAAGTTGACCCACCTAGTGTGGTACTCTCTCTTCAAAGCAGCTTCAAACCAGCCTGACATCTTTTGAGGGTCAGCATATAACAGCTTCAACATGGCCAGCTGGTTAAGCTCAAAACCGGGTAGAGTCTTCAAATCATGTGGGAATCTCAAGTACTCGATTCCTTTCTCTCTCTTCATAGCATAAACATTTAGATCATCAAAATATACCCACGCTATTGTTGGGGTTTGTATGTCCATTTACACTTGTTAAACCATTTAAACATATGAACACAACGGAATATACAACTTTAAACATGTTATACTTTCTGAAAATTACTATTATCATGTGAAAACCAACAAACCCATAAACAAAAGGATCTTTAATATGTGAAAAGCAAGCACACTAAATAAACAAGAACACCCAATCATGACATAATCATACCATAATAAAACCTTTCTGGATGCTGTGAAAACCGACCAAAAGAAGGCAGAAATGAGTCAAAAGAAAGGCCAAGACTTCAAGGGTAGAAGTCCTCAAGTGTCCATACCCACAAGCCACTAAGCAAACAACATGGTTGCTAGGATTTGAAGCACCAAAATTGTCCAAAAGGGGATGCTGAAAACACTTTTCAGTGAGCTCCAAAGGGTGATGAAGACCCTTTTCAACTGAGATCCACATCAAGATTGGAGAGTGTTTTTCTTCCTTTTGGTTCTTGCATATGTGTGAGAGAGGAGAGGATGAAGTGTGTGTGTTTTTTGGTAGATTTTGGTACCAAAGACTTCAAAAGAACACCAAAGGGAGAGCCTCTCTCAAGGGGGCGGCCGAACCCTTTTAGGGTTGTTCTCATTCTTTGTATTTTCCCCAAAAGTCCTTATACATTAATCTTTTGTTAAACTAAAGATTAATATATATATATATATATATATATATATATATATAAAATTAACCTTTTAATTATATAATATACACACACTTTAATTATTTGATGTTATTTAACTAAATTAAAGAACATTACAAATAATATCCATGTACAAAATATCCATATAAGTTGTTCAATCTCATATGCAACTTATTTACAAAACACATTTTCTAAGTTGCTGTATTTATTTAATTGCATGATCATATCATCAATTAAGTATTATTTGGTGTTTGCTAAGCTTGTTATTGGGTATGACCCAACTTGGATCATAACGTACTAACCACATCAATGTTCTATGTGTGTTGGGCATAAAGAATCCAACAATCTCCCACTTGCACAAGATACGTAGAATATTGATGCAAGCAGTAAATACCGCCTAACAACGTTTACTAGCCTTAATACGCATGACTTAAAAGGCATTCAATAACATCATCCCTTTCAAGTTCCAAACTTGAAAGGATTTAGGTGAATCGATCATCTATCCTTTTGTTACATATGTCATGTTAAATCCAAGGACATAGAATGATCATTCCTTGTTGATTTAACTTAATCAGGCCTTAGACACCTTGTGTCACATCTGAACATAGCCTTATGTATTGTCCATTATTTCAGAACAGTGAAGAACTAACTCAAGGTATAACCTTTGGTGAATATCAAAACCCAATATGCATCTCAGGTCTGAGGATACTAAATGATATTCGCCTTTACTCAAAATTACTTATGATCAATCAAAGAGATTCTATGTAGTAAAATTTGGGACGCGGGTCAGTCCAATATTTGCATCCCACAAATATCTATGAACCTTGGTAGCAACCAATTGCTCTATTTTCATACCTTATGAATATCTACCAATCCATGTTCATAATAGTCTTACATGAAAGAATTGATCTGCCCAAGATACATATTAGATTGATGTGGCTAGTGTGATATGATCCAAGTCGGGTCATACCCAATAACAAGCCAAACAAACACCGACAAATATTTATTTGTTGATTAGATCAAAACAAATAAATGTAAACACCAATTTAGAAACCGGGTTTTCTAAATCATTGCTTTTGCAAATGAACAAGTTTATATATATATATATATATATATATATATTTGTTCATATGGGATTATTTGTTCATTTTAAATTAGTTAAACAATGACAAATAATAGTATGTGTGTTAGTCATATAAAATTAAAATGGTTTAATTTTATATTATAAGGATGCAAGAGTATGTATTTTTTAAAAACTTTTGAAACAAAATAGGAGTGCAAAGGGAGCCAAAATCGGCCGCCCCTTTGTCTTGGAGGTTCCCCTTTTTTGGGTTCCAAGGCCATGCAATAACTCCTCTCAAGCTCTCTCTTGCATTCTCTTGATTCTCACACACACACTCAAGACAACTTCTCTCTCTTTTCTTACTCAAGGATCTCGGTTTTGAGCAAAGAAATCCAGAATTTTCAGCTCAGCAAAGAAGTGTTCTTGGCTGAAAAGATTCAACAAGAGGAGAGCTCTTCAAGTTGGTGTTGCAAGCCCTAGCAAACGAAGGTGTTTGTACAAGCTTGGGGTATCACTCCTTGAGGTTTTCTTGGTTGAAAACTCAGCCACAAGTCATCTTTCACAGCTCTCATCTTTGGTTTTTAGGAAGCAACAAGGTTGTATATTCTTCTAAGTTTCATATGTCCTTGTTGTATGCATTTGTATAATGATCCATGGCTTGGGGTTGTTTATTAAATGGGTTTAATAATCATCTTATTAACATGTTTTAAAATCTAAATCCGCTGCGTTTTTCATATACTACAAGAGAATATGAACTTTGATAAACATGTTAAAACCCCTACATTACATTCATATTTGTTCCCACAAATATGACCGACTACGGACATTTAGAATAATAAACATATTCATGGATATAAACATGCTAAAAGGGAACATAACTCAAATATATAAAAGAGTTACATATTACAATTGTTCCATATTTTATATGCTAGACAGATCAATTCTAATCACCAGAAAATCGAAGTCCTAAGGCACAAGTATGACCCTCATACTTTTCCCTCAACAAGGAGCTTCGTGAGTGGATCAACAATGTTTTGATCTTATGAACTTGATGAATACATATCTTACCCTTTTCAACTCCATCCCTTATGATGTTGAATCTCCGCTCAAGGTACTTAGTCTTTTGATGAGTACGGGGTTCCTTGATTTGAGCAATCCCACCCACGTAATTACCAGAGATTTGTAGGAGGTCTTGAATGGTAGAGACCACCCCTAGATAAGCAATGGACAAATTTATCCATGCAGCTTCCCAAGCTTCCAATGAAGCGGCTGTGTATTCGGATTTTTTGTAGTGAACAATGCTACCGTGTCTTGCTTTGAACCTTCAAGGACACTTCTCATCCATTCATAATGGAAGTATACCCCGATTGTGATCGCAAATCATCTCGATCAGTTTTGGAAGCCTGCATCCGTGTAACCCTTTACAATGACTTTCTCTATAATAGATCCGTATATTAGAAACATATCCTCAGTCCTACTAAGGTATTTCAATTTACTTTTAACAGGCATCCGATGGTTATTTCTATTGATATCTACTTTGTCATACATAATAAGCATGACTCATCCGGTCTAATGCATATCTTCACACAAATGATGGATCCTGTAGCAGATGCGTATGGGATATCTTCATTTGATTTTGCTCATCCTATGAGCTTGGACATTGAGACGTAGTCAACACTGTCCCTCCTTGAATAGGTACCATACCTTTCTAAGAGTTTTTCATCTTGAACCTTTTCAAGATTTTATCAATATATATGCACTTTGGTTTAACCCTATCAACCACCTCAATCTATCCTTATAGATCCTTATTCCAACATAGGGGTGGCTTAAACGAGATTTTATATGAAAAACATCTTCGAAGCTAGGTTTTAACACCTTCCAAGGTTGGAATATTATTTCCAAATAGTAGTTTTTCATCAACATACAACACTAAGAGTACAATTATGCTCCCACTAGCCTTCATATATACACAGCCTTCTCAATGCTTGTTTCAATCCATAGATTGATCACTTTACTTATATACAGTATTAGGATGTCATGGATCGACAAAACCATCATGCTCAACTATATGGACAGTCTATTCGAGATGTCCATTAAGAAAAACGGTTTTGACATCCATTTGCCAAACTAATATTCAGAATATGCAGTTATGGCACATGATATCCTAATCGACTTTAGCATTGCCACGGGCGCAAGAGTTTCATCATAATCAACCAATTGAGTTTGATGGAAACCTTATGCTATAAGTCTTTGACTTATAAGTATTCAAGTCTCCATGCATATCTATTTTCCTCTTCAAAACCCACTGTATCCAACCGGTTTGGAGTTAAGTGGAGGGTCAACCAATTCTCAAAGTTGGTTGTTGTTGGACCAAAAGAACTAATGAGCCAAGATCAGAAAACCTCTAAGTCCCTCATGGTATCACAACAACTGCTGAAAGCTTGATCAGCAGTTTGACAAGTGCTGAAGACTTCAACAGCTGAAGATCAAGTGCTGAAGACTTCAACAGCTGAAGAACTAAAGTGCTGAAGTACAACAGCTGAAGAACACAAGTACTGAAGCTGAACAGCTGAAGAACACAAGTACTGAAGCTGAACAGCCGAAGAACACAAGTGCTGAAGCTGAAGACCAAAGTACTGAAGTTCAACAGCTGAAGAGTTTACAAGTGCTGAAGATCAACAACTGATGTACAAAGTCTGAAGACAAAGACTGAAGACATCAGCTGATGATATATACTGAAGTCATCAGCTGATGAAACGTCTAAAGTTCAAGTCTGAAGATCAAGTACTGAATTTCAGTAGTTTGTCACAACAGCTGAAGAGTACTTCTTCAGTAGTTGTGATATCGGTAGTTTTATATTTTTACTTTTAGTAGTTTTGTAAAACGACTGAAGAGCTTGTTCTTCAATCGTTTAGTTTCAGTAGTTTTATGTTTTTCAGTAGTTATAACAACCGATAACACTTAGCATTTTTGTAAGGAGATGTCAGCTGTTTTGACATCTTGAGTAGTTGTGTTTCAGTTGTAATAAATCTGTTAGATGTCACTATCAAGTGACATCAGCAGACGTCACATCTCTTATATAAGAGATGTCGACCTAATTGTAATTGTGATATTTTGTTACCACGAAAGCGAATATTGAATGAAATATATTTGTAGAAATTCTCTCTCTATAACCGTCTTTGTTCTTCATTGAATATCGTTTTGTTCTTGTGAATCGACTAATTCATTGTTTGAATTCCGCTGCTATACTCTTCAATCAATCAAACATAGATCACTGATCCTAACAGTTGTTATATATTGATTGCATCCTTACATTCATGGCTTCAAGCCATTTGTCCCAATCCAATTGGACATAGCATCTTGGTATATGGTTAGCCAACAGGGGTCAACCACACAGCATCCATCTTTGGAATATTCATATCTCTTTGATGGAATACTAACTCTACCAGATTTGTGAACGTTTTGTGTGTATTGATCAACCTCTTGATTATCATCAACAACTTCTTGTTGATTGCTAGTGTCAACCATAAGTGTATCGGCTTGTGGATCTTGATCCTTATCAAGTTCCGTAGTTCTACATATCATTCCTTCGATAAGGAACTCGGTTTCCAAGAACTTAGCCTTTCGAGCAATAAATACTTTTGCTCTAATAAGTCGAAGAATCAGTATCCTATACAGTCTCTAGGATATTCAACTAATCTACACTTTCTTGGTTCGGTTCATATTCATAATATGAGCCTTAAAGAGCAATGCGAAAACCCAAAATGATAAATATGGTAAGCTCATAGCCACAATAGATTGAACCATATCCAAATAGGGTTCAGTTTCTCCTTTATCAGAATGAAGAACATAGATAGTTATGTAGAGTTGATTTTCTACTTCATTATTGAAGATTTTGAACATTTCAAAAGCTTCATACTTATCTGTCATCAAGTGCACATGATAATAGTGATTCTAATTGTCTGTAAAAGTAATGAAGTATCTTTCACCAATCTTTGTTATTGTCATAAAAGGACCACATACATCCAAATGTATTGATAGGATCTCAGCATCTAGTTTGATCGATTCGAATGATTTCAGCAGCGGAATAGAGTACCAACTAGCACTATTCGAGCAAGAATACCAAAGATATAGCAACGAACAGAATTAGTTATAGAGAGAGAAAGTTTCTGCAAAAAGAATATTTCATTCAATCACACGCTTTCGTGGTGGCAAAATGTCACACATACAATCAGGTCAATCATCCTTTATATAGGAATGTCGTGGTGGAACATTCCTTATATAGGAGATGTGACGTCTGCTGATGTCACTCGATAGTGACATCTAACAGAATTATTTAAACAACTGAAACACAACTACTGAAGATGTCAAAACAGCTGACATCTTCTTACAAAAATACTAAGTGTTATCAGTTACTACAACTACTGAAAAAAAAACTACTGAAACTAGAATGACTGAAGAACAAGCTCTTCAGTCGTTTTACAAAACTACTGAAAATAAAAGCATAAAACTACTGATAACAAAACTACTGAAGAAGTACTCTTCAGCTGTTGTGACAAACTACTGAAACTTCAGCACTTGGTCTTCAGACTTGAACTTCAGACGTTTCATCAGCTGATGACTTCAGTAGATGTCATCAGCTGATGTCTTTAGTCTTTGTCTTCAGACTTTGTACATCAGTTGTTGATCTTCAGCACTTGTGGACTCTTCAGCTGTTGAACTTCAGTACTTTAGTCTTTAGCTTCAGCACTTGTATTCTTCAGTTGTTGACCTTCAGTACTTTGGTCTTCAGCTTCAGCACTTGTGTTCTTCAGCTGTTGGACTTCAGCACTTTAGTCTTCATCTGTTGAAGTCTTCAGTACTTGATCTTCAGCTGTTGAAGTCTTCAGCACTTGTCGAACTGCTGATGAAGCCTTCAGTAGTTGTTGTGATATCATGTGGGACTTAGAGGTTGTCTGATCTTGGCTCATTGGTTCTTTTGGTCCAGCAAACTCCCCCTGAACCAATGCAGCCAAAACCTCTAATTGATTTATTTTCCCACTTATTGTTGGCAGAATGGTTGGTCTTTTTCCTTCTTGATCAGTTGAGAAGATGACCCATATAAGCACTGGCCTGGGAATGAGTCTTTGATGATTTGGTTTGCAATGTATAGATGGGAGCTTTGTATTGGGGAATTGGACACTGAGCTGATCCCCCATCCATGAGACTCACTTCCCAACTATGAGCTTGTAGGATTCCCTGGTGTAGGCCTCCAAAAATACAATTCGTTCCTCCATGGTGAGCTCCTCTGCCTCACCATCGAAGAATCCTTCTGGCCCATAGTACTCAGACATGAATTTGACCTGTTTTCCATTTTTGAGTACCACTGTTGTAATCTGTCTGTAAGCAAATTCATCAGGATGATGACCTTCTAACAGCAGTGGTAACTCATCCTTTCTGATCTCATTCAGCCTCTTATACACCAGCCCCTTTTTGATCATTTTGTTCTCCAGCATCTTTTGTGGGGGCATGTTTGAGGTGTAGGCCCTTTTGAAATCTTCCAGGATTTCCGAGGGTGAGACTACAAGGGCTAAGGAGATCACTTCATCTACAATCTTTTTCACTTGCCCATTGTATCTCTGAGGGATATTTTTCTTTTGTATTCTATGAGCCACCCTAGGATCAGGCCAAATTCTTACTCTTTCTTTCACATACTAAAAAGTATGTCTAAGAGTATAAATCCTCTGAGCTTGTTTTTCATATTAATGATGGAGGAAGTGGCTGCATATGCTTTATCTACTCTCCTCAATAACTCTTCATCATGCAATCTGTGTTGTTCTTCTTCTTCCAATTTCACTTTGATTGCATCTCTTGTTGCTCAGGAGTTATTGCAAGAGAGAGATCTTTGGCCTTAGGCAACTACAGAACAGCTGAGATCGGCAGCCTGTCTTCATCATCATCATCTTCTTCTTCCAGCCTCAACACCTTTCTCTTCTTCTGCTTAGGTGCATCATCGGCTGTTGGTTTTGAGGGTAAGGGAGTTGGTTTTGGGTGGTGTTGTGGTTGTTTTGGAGAGGGAATGTTGACAGGATGAGTTAGCATTTTGGAGGTGAGTGTGGCTTTTGAGTGTTTGGCTAGCTCAGTCCTGCTCCCTGCTCCTGCTTCATTCAAAGCTTATATTACTAATCGCTTAGTATATGCCTCAGACGAACAGATCTTGGAGGTTATGGCCAAGATGTTGTCCCTGGTCCATGATTTTATTTCGATCAATGATCTCCCAAGGTATTTGCTCATAAATCTGATCACGATCTCAAGTCTTTCTCTATCCATTGTGCTGTAGCTGGCCCATCTTTGTTGTATCTCTTCGATCTCTAATCTTCTTATTTCAGAGTCCAGCTTTTCAGTATTGAAACCTTGCCTAAATAGCTGATCAATGATATTGTCCATTGATCTGCTGTGTTCAGCATCAGCCTCTTTAACCATTTCATTCAAGTTTTTCTCTTTTTCAGCACTTTTCTTTTTCTTATATGTGACATGAAATCCTTTTGACTTTCATGTACTTTTCCTTTCAGCTCCCTTCTCATTCTCATTCTCCTTCCCTTTCTTGGTCTCGTACACACATCCTTCTCTATTTCCACTTCTTTGTCCTTCTCTTTCTCTTTCTCTTCTCCATCCTCTTCTTTTAGCTTTCACTGCTGGAATCTCCCCCTTTTTAGGTGCATTGGTTTTAAGGGTTGATCAGCAGAAAGCTTTTGGCTCAGTACATCCTCCACCATAGGTTGTAAGACAGAAGAAAGTCTCTCATCAACAGTTTTAATGACAAGTTCAGTTATCTGCGGTGTGATGAGAGATAGGGGATTTTGAGGGATAGCATCCATTTGCTCAGGGGGGTTTGGTCCTGAGAAATGGTGCCAGAAACAGAGGCAGGTGGCTGAGATTCTTTGAGTGGCTGTGTGTTTAAGTGACCTTCAGAGGAAGGTGCCATTGTTGGGTTGATGTGGTGGCAGATGGTGTTTCTCCCTCAGAGAGTTGGTCAAGTAGTTTTTGCAGCCTACTGACTTCCTCCTCTAGGATTATGTTCTAGGAAAGAACATCATAAAAGAAGCACAGGTCATCATCAGCAGATGCTGAATCACCTGACCTCCTGCTTGTAGCAGGATGTACATGCACTGGGTGTAGACCAGATGTAGCATGTGCCTTTGTCTTGGAACTGGGGACTTCCAGCCTCAGGACTTTGTCCTTCATCAGATGTTGCCTCTGGTGAGGTCTTAGTTATGTACCAACCTCATCTGATCATATGCTGATTCAGAAGAGGTGGCAGCCTCACCAGATGTTCTGATCTCCATATCCACACCAGGAGATGGAACATTTAAACCCGGTGCTGTGGGTTGTCAGAAGCATGTGTATCCTCTTCCTCAATTGTGTTGTCTCCCTGTGTTGGTGGTTGTAGGGGAGGAGGAGAGGCATGCAGCTGAGTCAGCACATTGGCAATTATAATGGTTGGGCTTTGAGGGGCATTTGCATGGGGAGAGGGGATAGAAGTTGATTGCATCGGGGGGAGGGATGCTCTTCAATGATAACCTCCTCAAGTGAGAGAGGTCTTAGTAATGTGGTTTCCCTGAAGTGGTTGCAACAAGATCCTTTTGAGAGGATACTTGTGCGACTGTTGTTGGTTGAGTCTTTAACACTATGGAGGGTTTGAACCAGTAGGTTTTCCTGTTTGGGTGGTACAGGAGCATCATCAGGGGACTCATCTCCTGATTAGCTTGTTTGGGTTTGGATTTTGGCTTGGGGGGACTTTGGATCTAGCGTGGAAGCTGTGGGTTCCTTTGCTTGGGTTTGAGCAAACGGGCAGCTTCATTGAGAGATTGGTCGTAGTTATGCCTGGAGTATACCTCAGCTAGAACAGCTGGTGCAGGGACTCCAAGGCCAACAAGGCCATCAGTTTGTAATTCATTTAAAATTATGGCCATCAGAAACCTGGGATATAATAGCCATCTGTTTCCCACAGGTTTCTGTGCCAGATCTTTGATTTCTAGAAACGCAATTTGTGAAAAATTTAAATGTTGGTGTTCTAGAATTGAATATAATACCTGTTGCCACCGGGAAGACATTTGATCCCATGAGGATGTCTTCGAGGGTAAGCAAACATTCACCATATGAAATATTAGTCGTTCAGCATCAGGGAAGTTCTTCTTCAGTATGATAGCAGCTCGAAGATTTCCATCGTACCCATTGTTGATGAATGACATATCAATTGTACCCTTCGGGTACTCAGTCGCATCTTGTAAATTTAGCACTGGACGAATGCTATCAGGTGTAACCTCTACTTGTTTTGGTTGACCAATGACCGAAAAGAAATTTGGCCGGAAGGCACATCAGTGTGAACGTACGCATTGGACCAAAACTGACTTAGTGACTCTGGGTAGATGGTCGGGTTTAAGAGCAGAGCAGTACTATACTGAGAATCAGCCATTAGGTCTATGGCGTGATCAAACTTTGTCAAGAAGGCCGATTTCATGAGGTAGGCGACACAATTATGTGTGGGTTTTAGACTCATGGTTGCCATTTTTGAAAGTATGAAGGTCAGAAGAACGGCTAATGGAACGTTTGAGAAGAAGATAGGTATTTATAGGGTGGGGATAGGAAAAGGCTAAAAGAAAACTACTGAAGGTTTTGGTGCGGTCATCAGCTGTTTGAAACTACTGATGACGTGGTATTAACCTTGAGAGGTTTAAAACGACTGACAGTGGTGGTGTTGTCATCAGGTGTTATAAAATAACTGAAGACTTGGTTTTGACCATCAGACGTTGAAACAGCTGAAGTCTTGGTGTTAACCATCAGTATTTATGAAACTACTCAAGGTCGTGGTTTTGACTTCATATAATGTAAACAACTGAGGACTTGGTGTTTGTCATCAGTAGTTGTGAAACTACTGAAGACAGTGGTTTTGCCATCAGTTGTTGTAAACAACTGAAGACTTGGTATTAGTTGTCAGTAGTTGTGAAACTACTCAAGACTGTGGTCTTGCTTTAGTTGTTTTAGAAACAGCAGTTGTAGAAACAACTAAAGAGAAATTACTCATCAGCTGTTTTCGTCAATTCATAGCTTTTCAGCTGTTTCATACTATCCTCAACACTTACTCATCAGACTTTTCATCTGCTCTTCAGGTGTTTCATAGGACGTCAGTACTTATCTGTTTTTACTGATTTCAGTAGTTGTAACTACATCAGTAGTTTAGAACAGATAAAGTACTTTAGTACTTATGAGGCATTTAGCCTTCAGTAGTTATAAAACTACTGAGGGTAAAAGAACTCATCAGTACTTATATGTGACATGGTTACCAATGATCATCAGTACTTATTACTGAGATCATCAGTAGTTATATGTCACTTATTCTAGCTGCAGCATACCAAGCCATGACACCAGGTTGTGGAAAGTTGAACTATCCAAAGGCTTAGTAAAAATTTCTGCAAGCTCATTAGCACTAGGCACAAACATAGGATTAATTAGACCTTTTCAAAACAATCTCTTATAAAATGATGTCTAATTTCTATAAGTTTGGTCCTAGAGTGCTGGACTGGATTTTTGACAATGCAAAGAGCTAAAGCACTATCCATTAAAACGGAGTCTTAGTCTCTGTAATGCCATAATCCAAAAGTTGATTCTGAAGCCAGAGTACTTGGGATGTACAACTTGCAGCAGCAATGTACTCGGCTTCAGCAGTGGATGTAGCAACAGATGTTTGTTCTTACTATGCCAAGAAATCAAACAGTTGCCTAGGAATTGACATCCACCAGAAGTTGATTTCTTTGTTAACTTACACCCTGCATAGCCACTATCAGAGAAAGCAACTAATTTGCAAGAGTGCCCAGTGGAATACCATAAACTAAAGATTGTGTACCTTGCAAATATCTAAAGATCCTCTTGACTGCAATCAGATGAGACTCTTTAGGTGCAGCCTGAAATCTAGCACAAACACATGTAGCAAACATAATATCTGGTCTAGAAGCTGTTAAATACATCAAGGACCCAATCATACATCTGTAAAGCATTTCATCAACAGCTTTACCTTTCTGATCAATATCCAATTGTGTGGTGTTGCACATGGGAGTAGAACAGGGCTTACAGTTTTGTAAATCAAACTTATTTAAAAGATCTTTGAATATTTAGACTGATGAATGAGAATTCCATCAGCTTTTTGTTTGATTTGCAAGCCTAGAAAGAACTGTAATTCTCCCATTGCACTCATTTCAAACTTCCTTTGCATTAATTTAGTAAAATCATCACACAACTGGGGATCAGAGGATGCAAATATAATATCATCAACATAAATTTGAACAAGTAGCTTATGCTGATCCACCTTCTGAATAAATAAGTTTTATCTATGGAGCCTCTAGTGAAATTATTTTGCAGAAGAAAGTTAGATAATGTTTCATACCAGGATCTAGGAGCTTGTTTCAACCCATAAAGAGCCTTATCAAACTTGTATACCCATTCTGGTTTATTATCCTCAAAACCTGGTGGTTGACGCACATAAACTTCTTCTTTTTTATTTTACCATATAAAAATGCACTTTTAACATCCATTTGAAAAACTTAAGATTGTGGAGTGCAGCATAGGCTAAGAACAATCTAATTGCCTCCAGTCTGGCTACAGGGGCAAAGGTTTCATCATAATCAATACCTTCTTCTTGTGCAAACCCCTGAACACCAGTCTGGCCTTGTTCTTAACAATAAGCCCATTTTCATCTGTTTTATTCCTAAAACCCCATTTAGTGCCTATTGCACACTTACCTGGGGAAAGAGGAACAAGCTCCCACACTTGCTGCTTTTTGAACTGAAGAAGCTCAAGCTGCATTGCTTCAACCCAACCATTGTCTCTAAGTGCAACATGATAATTCTTTGGCTCTAGCTGACTGATGAAGAGAGCATAGAAGCAGAAATTGGACAATTGAATTCTGGTTGAAACTCCAGCATTGATATCACCAATGATTTGAGACATTGGTGTTCTCTTCAGCTCTTGATAACGCAATGAGATCAGTGCAAGTGTTTGTAGAACCTTCAGCAGCAACAGATGTTGATGTAGACTCTTGAAACCATGTAGATGGTGGCAACTCAAATGAATTGAAGATGCAGAGATCTCATCAGCACTTGTTTGTGGATGAAGCTACTGAAGCTACAGGAGCATTAGGTTTAGAGGACAGGCAGTTGGTCACTAAACCTAAGAGGTGAGTACTGCTATCATCATCATCATCAGCACAGCAGTACCACCAGGTGGTGAACTGTTGACAGGAGCAACAACAGGAGTTTGATATGGAACATATTGCAGTATGTCCGAATCAAATAGCTCCACAGGGCTTTGTGGAATCTTGTCCTTTGGAGATTCATTAAACTTAACATGTAGATTCTCTTCAACCATCTTTGTTCTACAGTTGAAGACTCTGTATGCTTTGCAAGTTGATGAATAACAAACAAAGTACCCTGCATCCACCTTAGGATCAAATTTTGGAGTTAATCCCGTGTGTTGAGAATGAAACAAGGACACCCAAAAGCTCTGAAGAATGAAATTAGAGGGGCCAATGATGAAGAACTTCATATGGAGTCTTCACCAACCTCTGATTTACTAGAACTCTATTCTGTACATAGCAAGCTGTATTGACAGCTTCACCCAAAAACTCATTGGCAGTCCAAATGAGCCAACATGGACCTTGCAGCTTCAATAAAGGTCCTGTTCTTTCTCTCCACTACTCCATTTTGTTCAGGTTCTTGGAATGCTAAACTGCCTCTTGATTCCCTTTGAGAGGTAGAACTCATCAAGTGTATTGTTTCTGAATTTTGTTCCATTATCACTTCTAATACACTTGACTGAGAGGGAATACTGCTTCTCAACATACAACACAAAGTTGATAATCTTTTGAGCTGCCTCATCCTTTGAATGCAAGAAGAAAGTCCATACAAATCTAGAGTAATCATCCACAATTACCAGACATATTTCTTCTTAGCCATACTCATCACTCTCATAGGACCAAAGAGATCCTGTGAAGAAGCTGTAAGCAGGCAGTGGACTTAGGTTCTTCTATGGAGGGAAATGAAGCTTTGTGTTGTTTTCCTTTTAAACAAGCAGTACAGTTATCTTCACATTTGAACTCCTTCATAGGCTGTCCCCTTACTAACCATGGTTTATCAGCTGATTTATGTTTTTGAGATTAACATGACCCAGCCTTCTATGCCATAGAGTAGATTCTTGAGGGGAAGCCTTGGAAAATAGGCAGGATGGCCTTTGAGGTCAATTTTCTTGGAAAGATCTAAGGCATACACTCTTCCTGTCCTGTTGGCCTTCAGGAGAGTGTATTCATCCAACACCTTATCAATCAAACTTAGAACTTTGGATGATAGAATCCGACAGTTCTGACTGGTGAAGAGCAACATGGCCTTTGTCACACATTTGAGTGACACTCAGGAGGTTGTACTTGAGATTTTCCACATGGTTAACATCATCAAACTTTATTTCCCCATTGGAAACAAGCCTTTGCCGATGATGTAACCCTTTGCATCATTGCCAAATGACACAAACCCCTTCCTTCCTTGAGAATGTCATTAAGAAGTGATCTGTTTCCTGTCATATTGCATGGATCCTCCACTGTCTACATACAAGATGCCTCTATGGCATGTTGAAGAACCCTGCAAAACCAACAAATTAGTTAGATTTTGAGACCCAACCCTTTTTGGTTTTGGGCCTGTTCTCATCAACCATGGTAAACTAACGGTTTGTTGGAAACATAGCCTGAGAGGAAGAAGATGGTGAAGAAGAGGAATCCTTTGGCTTGGACCTCCTTTTCTGTGGTTTAAACATAGGAACATCTAATTGGTTAACTCTTCCCAATAGATGTTGAACCATCATAACCAGCTGAGTCTGATTTTGTGATAAAGCTTTCAGCTCTTCAGACACATTGCATTGGAGTTTGATAAGTTCCTATGTTGCACCTTCTTCTTTTGAGCAATCTCAGCTGTTACCTGTTTAGCCCCTTCCTTTTGGATTTCTTTTTGGACTTAAGGGTTACAGGATTTGATGTTGCTCGTACAAATGTGGCTTTAAACTCAGTTTTCATTTTAAGTTTTCTCTTTAATTTCCTCTTTATGTTTGAGTTTAGATCCTCTTTTGTACCAACAATCATCTGTAGATGATTGAACAAACCACATATTTCACATGATTTCTTTTTCATCATATGTTGATCATCAACTAAAGAGAATGAAAGTACTGAAGACTTGTTCTTCAGCACTTTGGAAGCACTATTTGCTTTCTTGACTTCCTCTTTATAGTCTTCAAACCCTTTCTACTGACAGTTTTCTTCTCTTCATGCTGACAGTAGTTGGAGTTTGAACTTCAGGTGTTAAATCTTGCTCTCCAGTCCTTTCAGATTTCGAGAAATAACTCCTGAGTTGATCAACTCTTTGATCATGTGAGTGTCAGTATTTGAACCATCAAGATCAGCTGACAGGTTCAACGGGGAATAATACTAACTTCAACTTCTGATGGTGCTCTATGAGAAAGTGAATCACATGAGAGGTGGATTGGTTATTGCTTTCCTCCATCAGATTTCACTTCTGTTCTTGAAGCAAAATCTATAGGAGGAGCAGTATGATTATAACCAATGCCAAACTTCACATTGGAAGCTAATTGCTTACTAAGAAGCTTTCAAAACCTTTGCATGATTGTACCCATCGATCACACTCTACTTGGGTGACTCCAAAGTTTTTTGAGGTCTTTGTACTTTTCTAAAAGTACCTCTTCCCTAGCCTTATCATCAGTGATTTGCATTTAAGTTTATAAATCTCATCATTTTTCTCTTTAAGCAAAGACTCAAACTCAGCTTTTCTTTTGGAAATGATCTTTTCTAGCTCTATGTTCTTATTATGTAAAGCTACATTTGCTTCTCTAATAGAGGCAAATGATGCTATGCATGTTTCAGAACATAATTTGGCCTTAGCCTCAGAGGATACCTGTGATGAAGAGGCATTTGAGGATGATCCATCTGCAGACTCCAGAGCCATAAGTGCCAGATTCCCAAATGGACTGTCACCACCATGTTGACCAGCACCTGTGAGCAGTTGTTCATGACCAGACATGTCATCTGGTAAACTGCTCCAGTCAACAACTCTAGGGGTGAAGAAGCTGTGTTTTTGAGGTTGAGGAGGTTAATGAGATTGAGATGGTTGAGGCTTAGGAAGAGCATTGTTTGTTGAGCAATGGGTGCTTGAACCTGACTGTTTTGTGGCATGTAATAACAAGGGTAAGGATATGGCATTGGACCCTGAGGAACAAAATATGCAGGAGATTGTGGTTGAGATGATGACCAGAATTGACAGGATGTTGCCCTCTGTGTTGTTGACTATTGCCAGGGAAAGTCACAAAGGGTGCAGAAGAATTATATCCAGATGATCTACATTCTCTGGCAAAGTGTCCAAGCCTGTGGAATTTGTGACACCTCAACTTACTCTTGTCAAAACCAACTTTGGTTTTGCCAGAGAGTCCTGGAACTTTCTCCAGTTCTTTTGTAGAACTTCTGAGATCTGATATTTATCAAGGCCATTTGGCTCAAAATATCCATCACTTCTAAGTCATCATCAGCAATCCCCTTGAGATCATCCATGATGAAGCATAGATTGTCATTATTACACCCAGTAAACTGACTATCAACACTCACAAATGCAGAATCAAAAGTGTTTGAAGAGAAATCAATATGCTCATCATACTGGCATTCAGATGAAGCATATTCTGACTCATGACCAACCAGGCAGTGTTGCCTGGTACAAAGTCTTCAGTGAGCTTACCAGATGAAGCCAGTTTCCTTTTTTGCTCTATCTCTCTTCGAATGTAAGCAGTTTCCCATGAAGTTGGGTGAGAGATAGACTATCCAGATTTGCACTGGAGCGTAGGACAATTATATATGTGCCCCATCTCTCAGGCAGTGATCTGAGGAATCTGTGTTCATTTGGCTTTTGGTATATTCATGTTAACCATTTTCAACTCAGTGATTAAACATGAAAACTGCTCAACTGCTGAGTCAGAGTCTCACCCTTTCTGAGCAAAAGTCTCATACTGTTGGGCGAGGATTTCCCTGTTGTTTGCTAAGACCTCATCAGTGCCACCAAATTGTTCTTTCAGTGCATTCCAAAGGTCATGAGCAGTTTCATGATGCATAAACACGGAATAGATTTCATTAGGCAGTGCCATGGCCAGAATTCCATGGGCTTTAGCATCAATCTCAAACAACTTCTTGTCCTCGTCAGAGTATTGTTCCTTCTTCTTCAGAATCAACTGATTTGTTTCCGGATGATTCACCATCGTCTTAAGTGGTCCATGTACCACGGATGTCCAACAACCTAACTATTGACAGACAGGTGATGGAGCATTCTTCGTTGCCAAATGTTATACTCATTCCTAACCAGCATCGGAGGCTTGGTTGAGGAACCAGTATTGTGTGGATCATTAGAAGTGTAGTCATTTTCGAAAATTCAGACAAATTCAAGATAAGCAAAACAAATTTAGCTCAAAACCACTAAGACCTCAATTAAAATAGCCAAAAGCGACAGAACTTCAATCTCTATAACAGATTCGTGCGAATTTGCTAGTTCGATCAAACTTAGAGCAAATGAGCTGTTTCAATGATCAATTGTTAGACCGATCAATGATTAACCTGTTCTGATACCATTTGATAGGATCTGAGCATCTAGTTTGATCAATTCGAATGATTTCAGCAGCGGAATAGAGTACCAACTAGCACAATTCGAGCAAGCATACCAAAGATATAGCAATGAACAGAATAGTTATAGAGAGAGAAAGTTTCTGCATAAAGAATATTTCATTCAATCACACGCTTTCGTGGTGGCAAAATGTCACACATACAATCAGGTCAATCATCCCTTATATAGGAATGTCGTGGTGGAACATTCCTTATATAGGAGATGTGACGTCTGCTGATGTCACTTGATAGTGACATCTAACAGAATTATTTAAACAACTGAAACACAACTACTGAAGATGTCAAAACAGTTGACATCTTCTTACAAAAATACTAAGTGTTATCAGTTACTACAACTACTGAAAAGAAACTACTGAAACTACAACGACTGAAGAACAAGCTCTTCAGTCGTTTTACAAAACTACTAAAAATAAAAACATAAAACTACTGATAACACAACTACTGAAGAAGTACTCTTCAGCTGTTGTGACAAACTACTAAAACTTCAGCACTTGGTCTTCAGAATTGAACTTCAGACGTTTCATCACTGATGACTTCAGTAGATGTCATCAGCTGATGTCTTCAGTCTTTGTCTTCATACTTTCTACATCAGTTGTTGATCTTCAGCACTTGTGGACTCTTCAGCTGTTGAACTTCAGTACTTTGGTCTTTAGCTTCAGCACTTGTATTCTTCAGCTGTTGACCTTCAGTACTTTGGTCTTCAGCTTCAGCACTTGTGTTCTTCAGCTGTTGGACTTCAGCACTTTAGTCTTCAGCTGTTAAAGTCTTCAGTACTTGATCTTCAACTGTTGAAGTCTTCAGCACTTGTCGATCTGCTCATGAAGCCTTCAGCAGTTGTTGTGATATCATGTGGGACTTAGAGGTTTTCTGATCTTGGCTCATTGGTTCTTTTGGTCCAATATGTATCATTCCTAATAAGTCTTTGGTTCACATTTATCAAATGAAACATTTTTCATTTGTTTCCAAAAGACCATTCTTTCGAAGTGTTTCAATCCAATTCTTGTTTATGTGACCAAGATGACAATTTCAAAGATAATATAACTTAAACTCATTTTAGGTTTCTTGGTGCTTAATGTGTATAATGAGTTATTATAGGACGAATTATCATGAACCAATTCATGGATATCATTTAAAAGGGCATATTCTTATAATGAAATACATCATCCATAAAACTTAATACCATTATTTACAAACTTTAAATCATGATCATATTGTTTTAATAGGAAACATTAATTATGTTCCTAGTCAAACTAGGTGCATACAAAATGTTTTGAGAACAACTTCCAAACCATTTGAAAGTCTCAAAATAGAGTTTCCCTCTTTGAAGCTCTCATTTCTTTTGAACCCCTTTGCAACAATTGCAAGTATGAGTCTCACATCCGGTATCCAATACCCATGTGTTCAAAGAAATGACATTTAATACAATGTGTGAATCATGTAATTTGTATTTGAGGTTTGCCCAACATCCCTCTTGTCTTTCAACTACTTGAGATAGGAGGGACATTCTTTTCATTGTCCTATCTCTCTATACTCAAAGCATGGATCGTTCTCCGTTACCTTAGGCTTCATAAGCTTAGGTTTTTCGAGGTTTCGCTTTAACCATTGCTTTGATGTATTCCTTTCCTTTTGCAATAATTGCCATAGGATCGGGATTGGCCATTTCTTATAGCCTTCCTCATTGATCGAGAAAATAGGTAGAACCTCTCTACCCATCCCTGCCTCGGTTGCTTTGTGCATTGCGTGAAGTTCACCGATGCTCTTGTCCCAGCCATTCATATTACAGTTTATTATGAATGTCTCAAACCTTTAGTTAGGCAATCAAGGACCAAATCCTTGGCCAACTACTTTGAGACAGGATAGTTAAGCATCTTGAGGCTATCAATGTGGCTTTTCATCTTAAGAACCTATAAGATGATATCGATTGGGTTTCTTCCATGTGACATGCATAAAGTGCTCGAACCGTTTCCAAGCAATCTACTAAAGTTTGTTGAAGGACATTTCCTTCAACTAGATTATCATGTCATATGCCCCATGATGCTCCAAACCCTTTTGGAGTTCGGGAATCATATTCCCAACATGAGGTAGGATACTTGCACAGAATACTTAGTGTGCCTAAGCCAATCGTCAAAAGACCTTAACATCAATAGCGTTGGTTGGTGAGGTATGGGATCATCAAGGACATAGGCCTCTACTCATTCTTGAGAACGATTCTCAAGTTTCGAAATTGAGTCCTTAAAATAATTAAGGTTAGGACGATGCCTCTCGAGAATAGATCCCAGTGATAAGGAAGGGATGATCGGGGTGGGAGCGTTATAGTTAGCAGTCATCATTACAATAATTCACAAGGTTCATTTTAGTATTTCTGATAAATTTATTTTAATCGTTAATACCCTTAAATGTGTCATAGACAATTAACAATTAAAATCTAGAATCCAATGTTACATTTAAATAATGGTTAGGTGACCTTTATCCCACTATTTAAATTAACAAGGTAGTCAACAATTGACAATTGCAACCTATTGCAAATTCTAGTCTTATGGATCGGTTAAACATCATATGTTTAGTCGGCATGTTTAATCCCATCAACACCATTGTACGCCATGCTTCAGTGACCCTAATCACATGGTTTCCAATTCAAGTCGTCCTACTTACACACACGTGTGAGTTTTCACATACAAGCGGTTAGGTGACCTTTATCCCACAAGTACGTTAGACTCACCTCAAAGATACAAGTTCCCTACAAGTGGTTAGGTGACCTTTATCCCACAAATAGTTCCCAAGTGATTCGAGTGTCGTGTAAAGGGATGGTGATAGACTTGTTACCAAAGGATTTAAGTTTCCATTAATTCTAGATTTTGAAAACTCTATGTACCTTGTAATTGCATGCTTACAAATACTTGGTACCCTATGGTTCTTTTAAGAAAACCCATTTTATTATGCATTCATTAATCCTTTTAATAATCATTTATTAACACTTAATGATTAAGATCCAATTTTATATTAGCTTGTTAAGATCATTTTTATTAAGATTGTATATCATATCCAAATATCACACAATCATTCACAAAATCACAATCAAACAAGCATAATATAAACAACCATATGTGCATAACCATAGCTACTATTGTGACCATACTTGTTTGCCATCACAGGTGTGGTCATTAGGTCTTTCCTAAGGGTTAGCATCAACACAAAATTGAGATCACAATGGATCTCCCACTTGATGTCGCATCCTTATGCTTCAAGTCCATTTTGTGTCTTCCTTTTGTGCTTCCTTCCCGAGCATCTTCTTTTACATAATATATATCCTAATACATATTTTCTAGTAAAAGAGAAATACTCCTAATCTATTATTACAACCCAATGAATAAATAGATAAATTATAAGCATAAAACTTACAACCCAATTGAACAAAATAACCAAAACAAGCATGCAACCAAACCAAAACAACACAAGGTCTAAGCTAGGTTATGCACCATCAAATGAAAAATCACAAACATCATTCAACAAACAAAATAAACCCCATCAAACCCCAAATTTTCAGCCAACACAAACTAAAAATAAGGGTTTGTTTGTCCAAACAAACAACAACCAAAACATATCAACCAATCGACATTCCTATCTTTCAAATTTTAATCATAAGCATGAAGATATAACTTTGAAAGACATGGGGTTTATTAAATCAACCAAAATCAGCATCTAATAACATGATAAACATCCTTTAAAACTGATTTTACAAGGATAATGATGCTAGTTTCCACATAACCGGCTCTAGATGCCATTGTTGGGGTTTGTATGTCCATTTACAACTTGTTTAACCATTTAAACATATGAAACGCAGTGGAATATACAACTTTAAACATGTTATACTCTCTGAAAATTACTATTATCATGTGAAAACCAACAAACCCATAAACAAAAGGATCTTTGTTATGTGAAAAGCAAGCATACTAAATAAACAAGAACACCCAAATCATGACATAATCATACCATAATAAAACCTTTCTGGATGCTGTGAAAACCGACCAAAAGAAGGCAGAAATGAGTCAAAAGAAAGGCCAAGACTTCAAGGGTAGAAGTCCTCAAGTGTCCATACCCACAAGCCTCTAAGCAAACATCATGGTTGCTAGGATTTGAAGCACCAAAATCGTCCAAAAGGGGCTGCTGAAAACACTTTTCAGCGAGCTCCAAAGGGTGATGAAGACCCTTTTCAACCGAGATCCACATCAAGATTGGAGAGTGTTTTTCTTCCTTTCGGTTCTTGCATATGTGTGAGAGAGGAGAGGATGAAGTGGTGTGTGTTTTTGGCAGATTTTGGTACCAAAGACTTCAAAAGAACACCAAAGGGAGAGCCTCTCTCAAGGGGGCAGCCGGACCTTTTAGGGTTGTTCTCATTCTTTGTTTGTTTCCCCAAAAGTCCTTATACATTAATCTTTTGTTAAACTAAAAATTAATATATTATATATATATATATATATATATATAATTAACCTTTTAATTATATAATATACACACACTTCTATTATTTGATGTTATTTAACTAAATTAAACAACATTAGAAATAATATCCATGAACAAAATATCCATATAAGTTGTTCAATCTCATATGCAACTTATTTAGAAAACCCATTTTCTAAGTTGGTGTATTTATTTAATTGCTTGATCATATCATCAATTGAATATTATTTGGTGTTTGCTAAGCTTGTTATTGGGTATGACCCGACTTGGATCATAACGTACTAACCACATCAATGTTCTATGTGTCTTGGGCATAAAGAATCCAATAGCTTTGATTTTTCCTAACACCTACAAATGCTTCTTTACTTTGCAAAGCTTGGTGTAGGTACTAGGCTTTGGAGCACTTCGTTAGGCTCTGATCTCTGCAAAACATGCCGCCCATTCGGCCTTTTTGATGTTGACATCGGCGTCTGAGGCTTGGGCTTGATCTTTCATCTTCTCCGACTCCTGCTCCATCTTATCCAGTGTTTCAAATGTATCACTAACAAGGGTGTCACCCAGATTGGGGACTACATTTCCCTCATTGTCAGCATACTCTGTATATTGTTCTGCGGTGATGTCTTCAATCTCAATCTCATCCACATCGTTAAGCTCATCGTCACTATCCATGTCCATAGTAGGAGCATCCTTCACAAGCTCATCTAGATTTAGTCAGAACATCTCAGCCAGTTCCTCACGAGTAAGGTCGTGAATTATTTCTCGTTCTTCAGGAGTGTAACTCACAGCCCTCCTCATGATCCCTTGCAGATCAAGTATCATTATGAGTTGTGACTTGATCTGCTAAAGGGGAGCAACATCATACTCATCTTGCTGAGATTTGTGATCTGCTTGATTTAAACATATAAACAGATCAAGCATGAGTAAATAATCAAGACATTAAACATTTAAATATATATACATTAACATTGAAACACATAAGTTTAATACAATATTCAAATTACAAATGATTTAAATTACACAAAACTCTATGCATTACTTTTGTCTTGGATCATGTGTTCTTCTGCTGTCGGGGCTGATGTCGAGGCACCTGGATCTTGAGTCTTTTTGGTCCAACTCTCATTAGCTTCCCGTGCACCCGAAGCAGATGACCCTCTTTCTCTTTCAGAGTCTCCTCCATCCTCATCATCACCTTCATCATCACCATCATCATCACTATCATCATTATCATCATCATCACTATGGCCCTATTTATACTGAATCTGGTTTCAATCGGACGACTAGATCCATTCACTCTTTTCATTCGAGCGATTGGATCTCAGTCGTGTGATTGGTTCAGTCGATCACTTTCAGTCGGTCGACTGGGTTTCAGTCGGGCGACTGGATCATTCGGACAATTCCATTCGGACGGCTGGCTCAATCTTGTAAGCCATTCATGTGAATGATTCATACTCATGCTCCATTCGGTTGTCTAGAGCATAAGTATGGTCCAATCGTACGACTAGTCCATACTCATGGTCCAGTCATGCGAATTGATCATACTTATGTTTTTGACTTTATGACCATTTGACATTTAACCCCATTTAACTATTCATTGAACATTACGAGTATTTGATCATCTCAGATATGATCATTTTAGCTTTGAAAACTTTTGATCACCTCAGTCGTGATCCTTTTAAGCAAAACACATTTTGTCACCTCAGACCTGACCCATTTAACATTTGAAAACACATTTGGTCACCTCAGACATGACCCTTTTACGTAATATAATCCCATACTGAATTCCATGATATAGTCTGACTTTTAACTCTAAATTGACTAAATGTTTAAACCAAATAAAAGAAATTAACTTTATAAGACAAAACTAAAGTTGTTTTCGTGATTTTGTGTGAGGTGGAAATCCTTAGATTGAAATCTAACAGATTTATTTCTTGAACAGGCAGCTTCAAGTTATTTTGACCATAAGAGACATGATTCATTACGGAATAATACAGGTAATCAAATCATTGAGGACGTATTACCAAATCATTTGATGCTAGATTCTTGTTTTCATCGAGAGTCATTAGCAAACTAATGAAATCATACTAGTACTATAAGACGCACACCTTGATTTAGACTTTCAAGAATTGCTACCATGATGATTGTCAGTATACTTGTCCACTTAATCCATACGCAGACTTTTGACATAGATTGGTGATGGTTTAAGGTTTCATTATTTTAACAAGCATTTGTGGATCCCACTCTTATATGGTAATCAAACATTCCTCAGGAGATTTTGAGCGGTCTACAGGTATTTTGACAAGAAGAAACTGTTCTTAGAGCATTCAAAGAGAAGCCAAGCCTCAGGTTAGTACCACCGCACAACAAAGATGCGGCAAACAATAATGAAATCTAGAATATATAGGTTATGCTTATCCTCACGTCAGTGCCACCACATAACAGAGAGGCACATAACTTATCTTCTTGTTTGAGGAATTTATTTTTGTTGCCAGATCGTACCAACAACATAGGTTATCAGTTTGATTGTTTTTTTTTCATTTTTCATCATGTGCTTTGCTCATATTTTGGTCTTCCGCACACATTTGTGGCGTTTATTTTGCTCGTCACCCCTTATTGGAACTATGTTGATTGTGTTAACCAGGGATAAGATGATGACCCACAGCTTGTTGAACAACTTAGTTTGATCTTGAGATCACTAAAGAGGTCTACGTATCTATTGTGTTGAATCTTCCGACGGATCATCTAATGGTCTAGCGGTCTACTTTCTCCGTGTTACCTTAATAGTAGCTAGTTTTACTATCATTTTTCCTTTTACTTTTCCTTAGACTTCTGAGACTTATACTTTGAATTTTGCATCTAATTCGTTTTAAATCTTTTAAAGTCCCAAATGCTTTGTTCGTGTGTACTATCATTTTCCATAATCATTACGTAAACGATTTGCGTTTTTTTAGGATTTTAGTAGGCGAAGAATTGAAATCAATAAAGTAAATTAAATAAAATAAACTACAATAAAATAAAATAAAATAAAATAAAAGAAAATAGACTTGATGCATGGACTAGACCTATTCATCATCTGGAATTACATCACTTTTTTTAATAATGTCGTTGACCTCTAACAAATATAGAAAACGTCGTTTATCAAAGGCTTTTGTATAGAGGTCAGCGCGTTGAAAATCCATACTTATTTTAACAACATCGATTAGACTCTTTTCAGAACAATCACTTATAAAGGGATATTTAATGCCGATGTGTTTGGTCTTAGGATGTTGGACAGGATTTTTAGTAACACCTATTGCAGTAGAATTATCAACAAATAGAGGTGTTAGAAAACATCAAACCGTAATCTCGCATCTGCTATTGAATCTAGATGATTAAGAACAACAGCTTGCTGCAACAACATATTCAGCTTCACAAGTTGACAACGCAAACTGATGTCTGCTTCTTACACTGCCACTTGACTAATATTCTCCCAAGAATTGACAACCCGCTGAGGTGGATTTGTAGTTCATCTTGCAGCCGTATAATCCGAGTCACTATACACGGTAGCTCGAAGTCATCATCATTAGGATCCCACAACCCAAGTGTTGGTGTACCCTTCACATAATGAAATATCCTTTTGACCCCAATAAGATGGTTAAATTTTGGTTTTGCCTGATATCTTAAGCAAACACATGTAGCTTACAAAATATCAGGTCTTAAGGTAGTGAGGTACATGAGGGATCCAATCAACCCTTGATACATGGTGGCATCAACCAGATCGCCATTCTCGTCGGGTGCTACATCATGGTTTGTAGCAAGTGGAGTCCGAGCGGGGGAAGCATTCTCCATGTCAAACCGACTAAGAATATCCCCTACATACATTGTTGATGTAGAAATATCCCCTTTGGTGTTTGATCCACTTGACATCCCAATGGCTTGTCCAGGGGATGATAGACATTTAGGCATGATCCAAGAGTGGGGGAACAACTACCTCAAAATCAAGATTATGAACATTTGGTCCCGTATCTGAGGTAGTAGGAGTGTGAGGTTTCGAAGACTCAGAGGCATCAATGTTAGATGCTTGTGGAATTGCAGTAGTAGGAAGATGTTGCTCTTGAGTGTCCTGATTGTTCTCAACAGCGTCATCATCAGAGGAAGAGTCACTTACCTCGATGCTCCCCCTGAGTCGGATGTTGAAGGACTTGAAGAATCCATCATAGTTGAAAAAAGGCGGGTCCTTTTCCAGCGGGAGGGGTGGTGTATCTCTAAACATCGACGTTACACCACACCTCTACTTAACCCGTTGAGTTGTTGTAAACTCTCTTATTCGGTATGTTGTATCCTAGAAAGATGCCCTCTTCAGCCTTTCGCTAAACTTCCCTTCCTCGACGTTACACCACACCTCTACTTGACCCGTTACACCACAATTCCCTTTTCTTTGCAGAAAGCCTCCATCCATTGGTTCTTGAACTCGGTTCTGTTGTCTAAGCACACTTGTGTTACCTTTAGCTTGTAGAGAGACTCCAGAGTAGTTACCAATTCTTTGAATGACTTAAATGTTTCTCATTTTGATTTCAGAAACATCACCCAAGAGAATCTTGAGTAATCATCAGTAACTACATAGTAGTACAAGTCGCCTGCGATGCTTCTTGTACTGACTGGACCAAATAGATCCATGTGAAGAAGCTCAAGAAGCAGTTCAATAGAATTTAACTTTCTTTGCCTTATGAGACTTCTTTGTCCGTTTGCCTTTCTTGTAGGCGACATAAAAATCCGGGAGTTGGAAGTTCTTGACATTGACTCCTCACACTAGATCATTCGGGATCTAGTGGTTAATCTTCCGTAGATTGATGTGCCCCATTATCCTATGCCAGGAGATAGAATTCTTCTCAGTAGCTTTTGACAAGAAGCACTAGACTTGATTATCCGATGTGGAGGCCTTTGATCGATCCAAGACGTAAAGGTCATTATATCTTGAGGCTGACATTAATACTTGTTGAAGGTAAAGGTCATCATCTTAAGGCCTTCGATGTGTAGAGAGAGAAGGATTGAGAGAAGACTGCCCAGAGCGTAGGGCTGCCGGATGAGAGAGGAGATCAAGCCCGATCTCCCCTTTCCAAGAGTCTTGATTCTTATGTTGTAACGAGCTTGTAATTGTTAGGTTTTATCTATGAAACCATTCAATTATAGTTCGTATTATTGATTGTCTCTTGGTTTTTAGCGTTGTTTATCCTTCCGTCAAGAACATGCTCGGATGTTTACCGATCCAGCTGACTTCACACTATGAATGTGAAGGAGGATGAGAGGGTGAAAGAAAGTAAAGTTGAGGAGCTGAGGAAGGAAGGACATCAACCCACTGAGCAATAAAAAGAAAAAAATGATGCTACTACCACTATCGAGGAAAACAAGTTGAGTACTCCGGTGTGCCAATGCAAGAAAGCTTTATTAGTAGAAAAGTTGGTGATTGGACTTCCTTATGAGTTAATTTAGGATATGTGTTCTTCATCACGTAAAATTCGGTTATATGGGATTTATAAAGCTAATCATTTATTAATTCATAATGAGAAAGATTTAAAACAAATTAATGATGAACTTAAAATAAATGAGTCTAAATATTTTGTTAAGTTTAACGAATCTTTAAAAAATGATAATTTAAAAAGAATCGTTTTGGAATGAAATGTTAAGATTAACACTTTTATTCAAATGGTTGCACATGCTAAATTTGAAATGAGAAAACTTTAATCAAAACTCGATAAATGGACAACATCGGGAATGAAACATGATGATTTATGTAAATCTCAACAAGGGGCTAGGGTTAAAACAAGATTGGGATATGAAAATGCTAAGGTTTATCCTCCTCCTAGTACTTACTATTATTCACCTATGCATGTTCCTCATCCTTCTAATGATTTTATCAAAATAGATACTAACAATATGTCTGCACGTTTAGAAGGTGTGAACCCTAAGAACATTCGTGTGCACTCTGTTTATGGACCGACTAGCAGGCTTGGATGCACTAGTCTTAGTACACTTGAATCTCAGCATCCTGTCTTAGATCATAAATCTAGGAAGGTTATGGCGATCCAAAGTGACAACGGTATTGAATTAAGGAATCAGATTTTTCATTCATTTTGTCTGCTAAGGGAATTTTATGACAATTCAGTGCTGCAAGGACCCCTCAACAGAATGGTGTGCTTGGATGAATGAATCACACCCTCATTAAATCTTCCTTACCCATCATCTTTTGGGTTGAGGCGGTGAATTGTACATAATACGTTCGGAACAAGGTGTTGATAGTCATTGACAAAATGAAGACTCCTTAGAACTATTTCATAAGAGAAAACCTTTAATTGACTTCTTTTGACCATTTGGGTGCTCATGCACTATATTGAATACTCAGGCGCAGAAGACAAAATTTGGTGTTTTGTGTGATGAATGTCACTTCGTTGGCTATTCTTCTTCTCAAAAATCTTATCGGGTATATAACAAGAGAACATGTATTATCAAGAGTCCTTCTATATTGATTAGCAGGTATCTTATTCCTCGGCATGGTTCTCTGACTCTGATAAGGTATTTATCATCTTCAATCTTCCAGTTTTCAATGATGATGAGTCTATCTCCAATGTTCAAACAAATATCATTCCTACAACTCCGTTACCTGTCATCCATCAACCCTCTCCCACCACATCTGCAAACCATGCTACATGAGTTGATATTGCATCTTCTTTATCATCATTTGACCTTTCACCTCCACCTGATTCTTCATCCCTTCCCTCATCACTACATCTAACTCATCTCAACCGGTATCTCCGATCTCTTTATTTGACTCTACCGTACTTTCGACGTTACAATCATCTACCCATGAACAACCCATTAGCCAGCCGTATTCAATTACCTTACCCATGCCCATTGATTTCAAAGCCTTGTAAGATCATCCACATCATAACATTATAGGATCATTCATCGATGGAGTCAATCTGGTTTGCTTAATGTTTTTATGTTCTCTTGTTTTATATCTCAGGTCCTCTCAAAAAATGTTCATGCAACTCTTCAGGACCCTAGCTGGATTGAATTGATGCAATTAGAAATTCAACAGTTTAGGAAACTCAAAGTACGGACCTTGGTCGATCTTCTACCAAACAAATGCCCAACTTGCACCAAATGGGTGTTCAAGAACAAACTCGATGACCGTGTAATTATGGTAAGAAGCAAGTCAAGCTTGGTGGTCCAGGGCTTTGCTCAAGAAAAAGGGATTGACTACACCGAAGTCTTTGCTCCTATCGCTCGTCTTGAAGCCATCAGAATCTTTCTAGTTCACGCCGCCCATAAACAGTTCAAAGTCTATTAGATGGATGTCATATGCGCATTCCTTTATGGAGACATTGATGAGGAGATAAATGTCTGTCAACCACCAGTTTTGAGAATCTCGACTTTCCTGACAAAGTTTATGACAGGATCAGTGATCTCAAGTTTGATGGATTAGAGTGTACGCAGCGGAATAAGATCAAGAATTAGACAAATTATAGCAAGAATTTGATATTCGTATGCATTAAGAACAAATACGGTTGTAACGAGAGAATATATTTCTGTGAAAGGAATGTTTCATTATATCAAATGTTTGTCCTCAATCATTCACCAATTACAATTAGGTTGACACTCCTTATATAGAGTGCAATCACTGCTGATATCACGGATAGTGACACTGGCAGATTTATTACAAAATAACTACACTTAACACAACTACTGAAATGTTCACAACTACTGAGAACATATCAGAGAGTGCTAAGCACAAAATATAAAACTACTGTAACTAACTATTGAAACTAAACTACTGATTACAAAACTACTGAAAAGGGAAATATAAAACTACTGAAAGAAAACCGTCACAACTACTGAAGAAGACCTCTTCAGCTGTTGTGACAACGTCTGATACTTGGTCTTCAGTACTTGTCTTCAGCACTTGTCTTTAGACTGTCTTCAGTACTTGTCTTCAGACTTTGTCTTCAGCACTTGTGTCTTCTGACTTTGTCTTCAGCACTTGTCTTCAAACTTTTCCTTTAGCACTTGTCTCTTCAGACTTTGCCTTCAGCACTTGTGTCTTCAGACTGTCTTCAGCACTTGTGTCTTAGACTGTCTTCAACACTTGTGTCTTCAGACTATCTTCAGCACTTGTGTCTTCAGACTTTGTAACCAGTTGTTGTCTTCAGCTGTTATGGACTTGAGCAGTTGTTGTGACGTTTGTGGGACTTAAAGGTTTTTCTGATCCGACTCATTGGTTCTTTTGGTCTAATAAACTCCCCCTGAACCAATGCAGCCAAAACCTTTAACTTTATTGAGGTCCCACTTATTGTTGGCAAAGACTTCTCTTGATCAGCTTCAGAGAATCGGATTAGCACAGGCCAGGAGGAGGTTTCTAATCATGTGTTTGGCTAAGTATGGAGGGGAACTCTATTTTGGGGAATCTGGACATAGGCTCACGAACATAGGCCTCAAGGAGAACAACCTGTTCCTCCTTGGAGAGTTCTTCTACTCCTCCTTCAAAGAAGAACTCTGGACCATAGTACTCAGATAGGTACTTTATAGTCCTGCCATTTTTCAACTCCACAGTAGTTATCTCCCTACAGACAACTTCATCAGGATGGGTGCCCTCAAGGAGTAACTGGAGCTCATTCTTCTTAATGTCTTCAAGCTTCTTATATAATAACCCCTTTTTGATCATCTTGTTTTCCAGTAAGGCTTGAGGGGTCAGTTTTGATTGATGAGCCTTCTTGAATTCATCGAGTATTTCCCAAGGTGAGACTACAATGGCCAACATGATTGTAGAGTCTATTGTTTTTCTAACCTGGCCATTGTCTATGTGGAATGGATCTTTTGTGTATTCTAAAGCTCACCTTGGGGTCTGGCCATACTCTCACTCTCTCTTTTTGATACTAAAATGTGTGTCTCAGAGTGTACAGCCTCTGAGCATGCCCTTTCATGGCTTGTATAGATGATGGCAGGGGAAATTCCTTGTCAACCATCTTCAGTAGTTGCTCATCGTGCTGCTTCTGCTGTTCTTCATCTTCTATTTTGACTCTAACCATTTCCCTTTGTGAGTCAGGTGTGATCATGAGTTGACTCCTGGTTGTGGTACCTTAGAACAGCAGCAGAGAGTGGCAAAACTATCATCTCATCATCTTCTTCTTCATCTTCTTCTATCCTCAGCACCCTTCTCCTCCTTCTAGGTGCATCACTGGATGATGGTTGGGTTGGTTTTTGTGGTAAGGAATTGGTTTTGAGGGTTGAGGATGTTTGGATTTGAGTTTTGAGATTGGTTTGGAGATTTGAGGGGTAGGTGTTTTTGAGTGGGTGATTGGGAAGGTTGTTCAAGCATTTTGGTTGTAAGTTTGGCTTTTGTGAGTTTTGCCATTTCAAGCCTTTCCCAGCTCCAGCCTCATCAAGTGCTTCAATAATTATCCCCTTATGAAATTGCTCAGACAAACAGCAACTGGTGGCTATAGCAGAGAATGCTGTCTCTGGTCCATGAACGAATCTCCATCAGTGATCTTCCTAAATATTTGGCTATGAATCGAATCATGATCTCCAATCTCTCTTTCTCAGCACACTGTACCCAGCCCATCTGTTTAGGATTTCATTTACTTCCAACCTCAATATCTCACTATCTAGTTTGGTGTATCAAAGTCTTGCTTGAAGAGTTGCTCAATGATTTTGTCCATGGATCGGCTGTGTGCTTGATCTACATCTTTTATCAGCTCCTCCAACGATTTTTCTTCATCATTCTTTTGATCACCAGCACTTTTCTTTCTTTTTAAGTGATCAGTTGTTGTTCCTTTTCCTTCTCCAACTCCTTGGTTTTCTCTTGTGCCTTCTCATCCTCAGTTCTTTTTCTTTTCTTTTCTTTCACTGCTGTACTCTCCCCCTTTTTGGATGCATTGGTTGCAGGGGTTTGTACCGTAGAAAGTTTCTTGTGCACAACATCATAAATGAGTAGTTGTAGACTTGAGGAGATCCTCTCATCAATGGCTTTATGAACAATGTCTTCATGATGGGAGTGATGAGAGGTAAGGATTGTTGGAATGCAGCAACCATCTGCTCAGGGGGGTTCTGTCCCTAAGAGATAGTGCCAAAGGCAGAGGCTGGAGGCTCAGTGAAATGAGAGGGTGAAGTGTTTGGGGGACCTTCGAATAAAGATGCCATCTATGGGTTAGTGGGGGCAGATGGACTTACATCCTGAGACTTCTTGGCAAGCAGTTCTTGTAGTCTGCTTACCTCAGCCTCCATGATGGTGTTGTAGGCTAGAACATCATAGAAAAAGCCTAGGTCATCATCAGCAGATGTTGAATCACCTGACCTCCTGCTTGTAGCAGGATGTACATGCACCGGGTGTAGACGAGTTTTAGCATGTGCCCCTTTTTCTTGGAAGTGGGGACTTCCAGCCTCAGGACGATGTTCCTTCATCAGCTGTTGCCTCTGGTGAGGTCTTAGCTATGTTACCAGCCTCAGTCTGATCATGTGCTGATTCAAAAGAGGTGGCAGCCTCACAAGATGTTCGTATTTGCATATCCACACAGGAGATAGAACAGGTAAACCCTGGTGCTGTGGGTTGTCAGAAGCATATTGATCCTCTCCTCAATTGCTGTGGTTCTCCCTTTGTTGGTGTTTGTTGGGGAGGGGAGAGGCGTGCAGCTGAGTCAGCACGTTTGCAATTATAATGGTTGGACTTTGGGGGGCATTTGCATGGGGAGAGGGGATAGAAGCTGATTGCATCCGGGGGAGAGAATGCTCTTCAATGATAACCTCCACAAGTGAGAGAGGTCTCAGTAATGGGGTTTCCCCTGAAGTGGTTGCAACAGGATCCTTTTGAGAGGATACCTGTGCGGGGTTAGCTGGTAGAGTCTTTGATACTGCTGGGGGGTTTAAACCACACAAGTATATCCTGCCTTGGTGGTACAGGAGCATCTTCAGGGGACTCATCTCCCTCAATAGCTGTTTTGGGGCGTTTGGTTTTTGGTTTGGTGGGGACTCTGGATCTGGTGGTGGAAACTGTGGGTTTCCTCTGCTTGGGTTTTAGCATTCGGGCAGCTTCTTTGAGAGTGAGGTCTGAGTTGTGCCTGGAGTATACCTCAGCCAAAACAGTTGGTGCAGGGACTCCAAGCCCAACAAGGCCATCAGATTTTAATTCATTTAAAATAATGGCCATCACAAACCTGGGATATAATAGCCAGCGGTTTGACGCAGGTTTCTGAGCCAAGTCTTTATTTCTAGAAACACGATTTCAGAGAAATTAGCGGTTGGTGTTCTAGAATATAATACAATGCCTGTTGCCATTGGGATGACATTTGATCCCAAGAGGATGTCTTTGAAGCTAAGCATACATTTACCATGTGAAAGATAAGTTTTTCAGCATCATGGAAATGTTTCTTCAGAATAGTTGTAGCCCGAAGATCACCTTCATACCCATTATTGATAAAGGACATATCCATTGTGCCCTTGGGTATTCAGTCACAGTGGTGGAGTCATGTAAGTGTAATGCCTGACGAATGATGTCGGCAGTAACAACCACTGCTTTCTGGTTGACGAGGGGACCCGAACAGATATTTGGCTAGTAGACTCATCAGTATGAACAAAAACATTTGACCAGAATTGACTGAGAGATTCAGGGTAGATGGTCGGATTTAAGAGAAAGGCTGTGCGATATGGGAATCCACCATTAGGTCAATGGCATTATCAAATTTGTTCCAGAAAGCCGACTTGGTAAGGTATGCAACGCAGTTGTGTCGTGCTTTTAGGCTCATGGTTTCCATTTTTGAAAGTATGAAGGTCAGAAGAACGGCTAATGGAACGTTTGAGAAGAAGACAGGTATTTATAGGGTGGGTTAGGAAAAGGCTGAAAGAAAACTACTGAGGTTTTGGTGTGGTCATCAGCTATTTGAAACTACTGATGACGTGGTATTAACCTTCAGAGGTTTAAACGACTGACAGTGGTGGTGTTGTCATCAGTTGTTATAAAACAACTGAAGACTTGGTTTTGACCATCAGACGTTGAAACAGCTGAAGTCTTGGTATGAACCATCAGTAGTTGTGAAACTACTAAAGGTCTTGGTTTTGACTTCAAATGATGTAAACTGTGGACTTGGTGTTTGTCATCAGTAGTTGTGAAACTACTGAAGACAGTGGTTTTGTCATCAGTTGTTGTAAACAGCTGAAGACTTGGTGTTAGTCTTCAGTAGTTGTAAACTACTGAAGACATTGTTTTGGCTTCAGTTGTTTTAATGAAACAGTAGTTGTATAAACGACTGAAGAGAAATTTCTCATCAGCTATTTTCATCAATTCATAGCTTTTCAGCTGTTTTAGTCTGACCTCCACACTTACTCATCAGACTTAGATATGAGTTTCAGACGTTTCATTGGTCATGAGTACTTATCTGCATTTCTGACATCAGTTGTTGTGACGTCTTGGGACTTAAAGGTTTTTGTGATCCGGCTCATTGGTTCTTTTGGTCCAACAGTTTACAAGCTTGATAAGTCTCTTTATGGTCTTCATCAGGCACCTCCGATTTGTTACGAGACATTAACACAATATCTCTTAAGAAATGGCTTTTCGTGTGGCACTATCGATATGACTCTATTCAAGAAGGAAGTGGATGGTAAGATGCTGGTTATTCAAGTCTATGTTTATTATATTATCTTCTGCTCCACTAATCAAAGTTATGTCGGGAGTTTGAGGAGGTAATGCATAATCGCTTCCAAATGAGCATGATGGGGGATATGTGATTTTCCTCGGTCTGCATGTGAACAAAAGCTATAGGGTATTCTCATTCATCAAGAGAAGTAAATTAAATAAATTTTGAAAAAATTCAAGATGGATGACACTTCTTCTAAAATAATTCCATTTACTACTCAAACATGCCTCATTCTTATGAGAACGATAAACATGTTGATCCTTTTCTCTACATATCCATGATTGATTCCCTTATGTATCTTACAACAAGTCGTCATGACATCCCTTTGCTATAGGATGTTGTGCCCAATACCAACTGCCCCGTAAGAGTTCATGAAAAGGATGTAAAACAAATCTTTCGTTATTTTAAAAGCTTTTCTCTTTTATGTTTTTAGTACCCTTATGGTGGGAATTTTGACTTACATGCCTATTCTCATAGTGATTATAATGGTTGTAGGTTAAATAGAATTTCGGTTACCAGAGGATGTCATACTTGCGAAATTATCTTGTTTTGTGGCAACGCAAGATACAGACCATAGTTTCTCTCTCTATGGGAGAAGTAGAATACATTCCAGCTTCCAGCTGTTGTTCAGAAGTGCTTTGGATACAGCATCAAATGATTGACTATGGGATCAACTTTCTCCATACATCGTTGTTCTATGACAACGAAGTAGCCATTGGCATCACGAAGAATCCTATTCATCATTCCCAAACCAAGCATATGGAGACACGGTATCATGCGATCCGTGATGCTCAAGAAAAGGATTTTATTAATATTATTCGTATTGACAGCAAAAATAAAAAAGCAGATCTTTTCACCAAAACATTTGATAAACCACATTATTTTGAATTGATCTCTATATTAGGTATAATATCATTTTAAAAACCATTTACTTTCAAACCATATTTTGTACATATTCTTTTTATTTCTCTCTTTATTTTCTTTCTTTCTTTTTGTTTTGTCCGCTCCATCATTTTTCATCATTTTTCTACATAAAACATAATTATAAATATAGATAAAAAATAAAAATGAAAAAAATAAAAATGAAAAAAATAAAAATAAACCTATATGTTGGTGATAGTGACATATAGTAAAGTAAGAAATTTCTACATCTTGCTTATTCGTAGAAATTTTGGGGGAGATTATATATTTTATGTTCTTCTTGTTTTTCTTTGTAGAATAAAATGAGATGCTTGGATGATGTACAGGATGTTAATGGTGTTGTGTGGGATATGCTTAATAGGTTGAGCTAGAAAGCAAAGTAAACATTAATCATGTAACTTAAATTAAAAGAGCAAGAAACTTGATGACTCAGATAATCCCCTTGACATTTTGGTCTTCACAAAGTCTCAAGTCCTTTTTCAAAGAGGGTTGAGAATGTGATATCTCTGTTTTGGGTTATTCTTGATAGGTTCAAATGGATCGATCTATGTTTGTCATCAAAAAATTGACAATATATGAACTATGTAATCAACACAAACAAATATTAGAAAATTTTATAAAGTTTCAATTGATATTAGTATGGATTACAATGTGCAAAAGAGAGACCTAACAAAGCATCTATTTTCAAGGCTATCAAAAGTCTACCCTATACAAAAACAAGTAATCCTATTTATACTAATAACAAGAAACAAAAGGAACATATATTTATATAATAAGTCCCTACACTATGACAAAACTAGAGTAAAGACTAAAACGCTAATCATTCTAGGGGTTTAACAATACTCCCCTTAAGATTTGCATTGGTCTTCAACAAAATAAATCTTCTGGTTCTTCCTTGATCTTGAACATTGGCTTCTCTTTATACAACTCGAGTTCATGAAGTGCCTTCTTTATTGATAGTTTAAACTTTTCTTCCAGAATCCCTTCCTTGGGCTTTGAATCATTAGTCTTTATCTCCATTGCCTCCATCTCCAAAAGAGTTTATTTGGATAAACCAACTATATCCACATTTGCATACATCTCAATTGGAGTTACATTATCTTTTGTATATATCTCTAGCAATCCTTTGCTTGAGATTCTCATGAACTCTATATTTTCTATGCTTTTCTTCACTATATTTGCGTATGCCATTGCCTTTCTCAATGAAATCCTTTCCATTGCAACATTCATGACTTTAATGATAGTCATGAAATACTTTCTATCATGCTTAGCTTCAATAGAAGTCACTTGTTCAATCTTTGGATTAGATAAAAGGATATATAACTCGGATGAAGGAGTTTCAACTCAAATACTCCAAATAAAATAATCATATCATTATCCCAATCATCTTCATTTCTAACCATCTTCAGGTGAAAGCCTTTGGAATCATAGAACCATCTTAGGATTGGTTTGGAAGTTTGAGTACCATCTATCACCTTCAATCCTAGATTTGTCATTTTGTCAAAGTACTTATCACCAAATGCTTCCAAGTAATCATCCTCTATTGATGCACTTGTATATCCTTTCTTTTCTCTTCTGTTTAACATAGCAAAATACATCTTGTCTTCTTGATCACACCTTGTTTGCAAAAATGATGGCATCCTTAAATTCCTCTGTCAAGAAGCTTTACAAAATTTGGGTTAATGAGATTTAACTTGTGTGATTCCTTCAAATCTTGAACAAGAAGTTTTATTATACTTTAGTAAAATTGATATACATCACATATAGCATTTACTCGTTTTATCAAGGAAGCATCAAACACATCATCGTACTTTCATTTAACTATCTTTCCACTCTTTATTTTATCAGGCAAATTCATAGCATTCAGAAGCTCAGATATAGATTGTCATATTTGAAGCACATTCCTCACTAAGTCACCTACAGATCTTGCCTTGTTCCATAATTGCTTTTGATCCAAATAAACTCTATAAGCACTCTGCTCTGATCTTGGAAATATATCCATCAATTCTTTGCTCTCTTCATGAGTTTTTCTAACTAACTCCATGGCTTTAATATTTGAGGCTTTAGAATCTTTGTCCTCTTTGTAATCTCCAAATATTGTGGATTATCCATGTCGAAAATAATCATTTTGTTATGCATCTTTTCAGTCTCTTGAAAGCTTTTACCTAGTCTTATTAATGATTCTCCTGGAAGTCTATTCAACTTCTTTCTAGGATAGTTCCTTGACAGCAACACATCCTTAAGGCAAATATGCTCATATCTTGAGGATTAGGATGGTGCAATTCCTTTATAGGAATATCATCAACATTTAGAGTTTCACTCATTAGAGCCCACTCACCATGTTTAACGTTTATTTCATTTTGATCCACTGGCACTGATGACTCTATAGTAATACACTTTTTATACTATTCATTATTTGAGTAACTATCAGCCCATCCAAGTATACACTATTGTACTTTTCCTAATAAGATAGTTATATGTGTCTTCAAAGTCTATAGGAATATCCTCTTGAACATTTCCACCTCGTGAGTCAAAAATATCACACACATCTTCATCTTCTAACACCTCAATATAGCATTCATATGGTAAATCTAAATCAAGATCGCCAAGTGCTTCTATTTGTTGTTGAAATTCTTCCTCTTCTACAAGCAATGTGTCTTGGGCAGTTTTGAACTTTTGACTTAGATACTAATTCAGTTTCAACTTCATCAAGCTTCCTTTTCCTTTCTCAGCCTCAATATATTCAAAAAACTATGACTTGAGATTCTTGCTCATTATTTTCTTCATTTAAAGGGACTTCATTTTCTTTCTCCTGTACATTCTCTCTCAATTTCTCTATCTCTTCATGAAGATTTTTAGTCTTTCCTTCTAACTCAACAATCAATTTATATTTCTTTTCATTTTCAACCTTCTACACATCATTCTCATATTGAATTTTCTTTATCATTTCATTTTGTTCAGCAACTGGTGCTCTAAATCATCAACAACTTCCTCATTATCATCATTTTTAGTTTGAACACATATATCACTTGTTTGTTTCGAAACTGATTCATCAACACCATCTCTTGTTGTTCTTGAATTTTAATTGGAGATTGTACACCAGAACATACATTTTGTGTAATGGGCTTAGATAACACAACATCTATAAAGTAAAAATCAAATGCTGATTTTGATCTATATTAGGATCATCAGCTTCTTGAATCACATTATTACCAATCTCTCTTTCTTCATCATTCATATCATCACCATCTCCATCATTACCAACAGTTTCATTTCTTTGATCAGATAAAGTTTCTTCACAGTCCATTTCCTATCAACTGCTTCTTCATTTTCTCTAATATCACCTCCTTGATTATCATTATCATCATCATCACTATCATTATCATCTAAAGAACTATCTTCATTATTGTGTTCTTATTCATCTTCATTGTCTTCTTCTTCTTCTACTACTTCTTCAAAAACATCTTCAATCACATCATTTGGATCTACTAGCTCACCTTTAATTAAATGAAAATGTTGTTGATGAAAATCAACCTCATCATTAGCAACATTCCTCATGTACTTAAAAAGAGGCATATTTAGAGCTCTAATAATGACAGCCAATCTCTTATAAACAATCTCAGAATATGTTCAAGCTCAACTCTGTCACTTACTTCACCCTCTACATACATATCTGGATGTCTTCATTTAAATTATTGATGAAATCTTGGATACATTTAATACTTGTTCCTTTTCCCTTTTTCTAAATTGAAAATGAATCCATTCATAATCCATTTAGCCATGTTGAATCCTGTTAGTAGCTAAAGCAATGATAGGAGAAGAAATGTCCCACGGTAATAATTCATCCTAACACTTCTCTTGGACATGCAATGTTGGAATATGTAGCACAGTAACTTCCAATGATAGATACCCTTTCCCTAAAGAATTGTTTCTTAGGGAAGGTATTTGGATGTCCTATCAGCATGAAAACCTCTCTACATATATAAAATGTGAATTCAACTAGATCTTGTGGTTCATTCTCTCCTAGTAAAAGAGCACTCTGATGACTGCTCACAGACCTTTATTTTTCTATCATTTGTCCTAAAACCTCTGAGTACTTTGTGCCCTTCATAATCTCTATCCACCGCAGTTGTTCTTTTGTAAGGCCCCGTTCCTGGGACGCTCAAAGTTGGTCTATCATCGAACATAAAACATATATTTACATTAACATTAACAAAGCATTGCAACGGAAACATTTAAAACAACATTTCATTTCATTATAAAAACTTTTGCAAAACAATACATCGTTATCGCATTACAAAATATTTGTTGCATTAAATCACCAAAGCATTATAAAAATGGATGCCATCCAAAAAGAGCCAAGTAGCTGCCCCGTGCCATCCTTAGAAACCCTTACCTGCCAACTGGAAACACGTAAAAGTCAGTGTTGCTGAGTGAGTTCTAGTTTTAAGATAAAACATACCTTACTTTCATTTAAAACCATTCTTTACAATAGTACATGATCATGCACAATACCTACACATAAATAATATCATTATTATCATCATTATTCATAAATTAAATCCTTACATTTGTTATTACATCTTTACTTTCATTTGGACCAATGTCATGTGCTTCACCCCACCGTCACTGGCCTGAGGTCTTCCATAGACCCCAAACTTTGTGCACAAAGCTGACTCCAATACCTAGGGTAAGCTACAAGAATCCCATACATATGGTCAATCACAAGGATTGAACCCCAGTGTGCATCCTTCTGGGAATTAACCTACACACAGTTGAGCTAACCCCTTCATTGGGTGTGAACCTCCATACATTTGCTTAATCGCACGGATAAGCCCAGTGTGCATCCTTCCGGGGTAGCTACCCGCACATGGTTAAGATAACACCCTTCATTGGGTGTGAACCTCCATACATTTGCTTTCACCTTATTATTTTCATTCTTCATTAATGCATGAATTCTTTTATTACGCTACTCTTTTATAACATCTAGTTTACATACTCTATCATTCCATTCATTAATACACAACGTAAAGCCCAGGGAAAAATAGCCATACATAATAACGATCATTAACATGAATATACAACATCACCATACAAGGCAACATCATACATGCGTAACATACATCTTACATACCATCATGCATAAGCATAAGTCATACCTCATCGTACATCGCCCATCACATTATTTATGACCTCAACAAGTCAACTTACATAGCACCCGGAACCTCACAAATCAAAGTCTTTAGGCGCATGAACACTATGCAGGCGCACGAGCACTATGCAGGCGCACGAGCACTATGCAGGCGCACGAGCACTATGCAGACACATGGCCTTTCAGACGCATGAGGAATACTTTGGCGCAGGGGCAACTTTCAGGCTCATTGGCACTATGGGGGCGCATGATCACACTTGTTTTATTTTGGCAAATCCTAGGCGCATGAGCACTATGCAGGGCGATGAGTGACTAGAGGCATGAGCTATCTGATCGTATGAACACTTAGTCCAATTTCAGCCTATTTCTAGGCGCATGAGTACTATTCAGGCGCATGAGATTTTTGGCGCATGGGACACTTAGGCAGTTATTTACAGTTGGGCGTCTTGAGCTACTATTTAGGTGCATGAGCAGTCTAAGTCATCCCTAACATCATAATTCAGTCCCCAAACAATCACCTATGATGTTCTAATCTTAATTATGCTTTCTAAGCCTTAGAACACAACCATAACATCATGAACACATACATAGCCTAAAATTCAACCCCCTGGCAATCACACACATGAACACTTACGGGTATGAAACACAACTTTTATAAAAAGTTCACACATGCATGTCCAACCCAAAGTAGTTTAAAACAAGTAAGAAGGAGGTTTTAGAACTCACCTTAGCAGCCTATTCAGGTAAACTTCCTTCAAACCTATTTGCTACAAGTTTCACCAAAAAAACGCACTTGAAACACATACAACCGAGCACATAACATACATAAGCACACACCCGAGGATAAAACCAGTTAAGAACACCATAAACACACAAATTCTTACCTTGAATTCAAACTTCTGCACTTCTTCTTCCTTCAAAACCCAAGAGCTTTATGCTCTGCTCTTTCTCTCTCAAAAAACCCAACTCAAAAGGTGAAAAGTGGCATGGCATGGGCGGCCATGCTACTTTTGTACAAACTAAAAATAAATTTTGTACCTTTTACCTATTTAACCCATTTAACTTTGATTAGATATCATTTTTCTTCTTTCTTTCTTATCTTTAAAGAAATAACCTGGCGTTACAAGTCCACCCCCTTATATAGGTTTCGTCCCCGAAACCTGTTACTCCTCAATCAACCGTGAATAATGTTGTCTCATTTCCTCTTTAGTCTCCCACATAGACTCATATCCCTTCCTATGCTTCTACTGTACACGCATAAGAGGAACCGCTTTATTCCTTAACAACTTCTCTCACGATCAATGACCGCCACTGGTTACCCACAAATTGAGCCATTCAATCTACCTCGATATCCTCAGTGGTACAATCATATCCTCTTTTGCTAAACATTTCTTATATGAAGATACATGGAATGTTGGATGAATTCCACTTAAATCCTCTGGTAACTCTAGTCTATAGGCCACTCTCCTACTCGAGCAATGATTTGGAATGCCCTATGTACCTCGGCTCAACTTGCCTTGCTTTCTGAACGAATGATACCTTTCCAAGGTGAGACCTTCAACATGACTCTATCACACACCTGGAACTTAATGGGTTTACATCTCTTATCGGCGTACGAATTTTGCCTATCTTTCGCTGCCTTGATAAAGGCTTTGATCCTCTCCAGTTTCTCAATCGTAGCCTCAACCACTTTGATACTCCCCAACTCTTTATGACCCATATCACCCCCAACACACGGGTGTTCTACATCTCCTCCCGTATAGCATCTCGTAAGGGGGCATACCAATGCTCGCATGATAGCTATTGTTGTAAGAGAACTCAGCTAACGGTAAGTGGTCATCCCAACTTCCTCCAAAATCAATGACGCATGCCCGAAGCAATCTTCCAATGTCTGAATGGTCCTTTCCGACTATCTATTGAGGATAATAAGTCGGTAATAATGTGTAACCTCATCCCCATAGCTTCGTGAAATTTCTTCCAAAACATAGATGTAATCCAAGTGTCACGATGAGACATAATAGTCAACTGGCACGCCATGACGAGTTACAATTTCTTTAATGAAGATTCGTAAACCTCTCGGATGAATATGTGTTGCGAATTGGTAGGAAGTGAGCACTCTTCGTCAAACGATCAACTATCACCATACGATATCATACCCTCGCGAGGTACATGGTAGATTTATTATAAAGTCAATGGTGATATGCCCACTTCCATGCCGGTATATCAAAAGGTTAGATCTTCCCACACAGCTTTTGGTGCTTGACCTTCTCATGTAAAAAAGTAAGGCACTTACTCACATACTCCGTAACATCACGCTTCATACCTGGCCACCAATAATCTTTCTTCATGTCTAGATACATCTTCGTCGCACCGGATAAATAGAGTATCGAGTCTTATGAGCTTCATCTCATCCATAATATTCAAACGTGTAATCCCCAAAACATGGAATCCACATCCGACAGAATCGAGTCCTAACACCGAGTGTGTTTTCACCCAGATCCGCAACCAGGCCTCTCATTCTTCCGGTGTTTGGATAATCTTCTTTCAATGCGTCATCTTGAAACTCCTTGACTTGCTTCATCAACTCAGAGGTCATGACCAACTCATAAGCCTTTACCCGAATGGTCTTGGGTCTCTTCTTTCGGCTAAGGGCATCCGCCACCATGTTGGCTTTGCCCAAATGGTAATGGATCTCGCAATCATAATCTTTTATGAGCTCCAACCATCTCCTTTGCCTTAGGCTCAAATCTTTCTGCTCGAAGAAATACTTCAAGCTCTTATGGTCAGTGAATATAATGCACTTCGTCCCGTATAGGTAATGCCTCGATATCTTTAATGCAAAGACCACGCCAACAAGCTCTAAGTCATGAGTAGGATAATTGACCTTATCAACTTTTCAACTATCGAGATGCGTAGGCTATAACCATACTCTTTGCATTCACACACATCCCAACCTTGAGTAGGAAGCATTTGAATAAACCACCAAATTCGCTTCCATCGGGCAACGACAAGACAGGAGGTTGAGTCACCTCGTATTTAACTCCCCAAATGCCTTCTTTTGCGCCTAAACCCACACAAACTTTACATCCTTACGGGTCAACTTGGTTAGCGGAGAAGCGATCTTAGAGAAGTCTTGAATAAACCTTCTGTAGTAGCCCGCCAAACCCAAGAAGCTACGAATCTCGGATGGCCTGTTTGGATACATCCATTGCACACTTGCCTCCACCATTGTTGGGTCCACTCAACCTCGTGCAACCAGAAGGCGCACTTGGAGAATTTAGCATACAACTTCTCCCTTCTCAACCTCCCCAACACCTCTCGTATGTGTCCGGCATGCTCCTCCTCACTCTTTAAATAAATTAGGATATCATCAACAAACACAATCCCTGATTTATCTAACATCAGCCCACACACTCAACTCATTAAGTCCATAAAAGCAGCTGGCATGTTAGTCAAACCAAAAGACATAATGAGAAACTCGTAGTGTCTGTAGCGCGTGCGCAAAGCTGTTTTTGGGACATCCAGCTCTTTCACCTTTAACTGATGGTAGCCAGATCGAAAATCTATCCTCGAAACCAACCGCCAATCTCGACATGATCAATAGATCATCAATTCTTGGTAACGGGTATCGTTCTTCAGTGTCAACTTGTTTAGGTCACGGTATTCTATACACATTCTCATACTGCCGTCTTTCTTCTTCACGAATAAAACCGGAGCACCCCAAGGAGAGATACTCGGTCTAATGAACCCCTTATCATGCAGCTCCTATAATTGCTTCATCAACTCCTTCATCTTAGTCGGAGCCAATCGATACGATGCCTTATCACACGTTGGGCACCCGTATCAAGTCAATCTGGAACTCGATCTCGCGGTCAGGTGGCACTCCTGTAAGTCTTCGGGGAACACGTTGTGGTGTTGGCGTATCCACATCCTTTACATACACCAAATAGGCTCTACATTCACACCTCATGCACTTTCCTGCCAGCACCATCGAAATCAGTCTTGGAATCGTAGTGACTCGTCACCATAAACCGTCACCAAACTCCCGTCAGGTGCTGCCGTCAATCATCATCTTGCGACACACAATATTCAACTCGTAGTCCGCCAACCAATCCATTCGTAGGACTACGTCAAACCCGCCTAAGGTCATCACAAGGGTCTAACACGAAACTTGTGCCCCTCTAGTTCCACATCACAACCCTTTATCATCTTGGAAATCCTGATCGACTTACCTATGGCAGTTTCTACATCAAAGGGAATATCTATATTTTTACTAGTAACAGAAATTTAACACAGAAAGCAGTAGAATAGAACTTTTACCAGCACCAGAATCAAATAACTCAGAGGCTAAAGTTTGGTTTACTAGAAACATACCTGACAGAACATCGGGGTCTGTCCTAGCCTCCTCCGGCATCATTGTGAATGCTTTGGCACTCGCCATCTACCCTTCCCCTCAGGCTTCTTCACTCCCGATCCTTCCGCCCTTGCCCTCTTGCAATCCCTACTCATGTGGCCTCCACGCCACAATTAAAACATCTCCCTGCTTTGCATTCCCTTGCCATACGACCAAGCCTCCCACACTTGAAGCACACATTCGATCCCAACCTACATTGGCCAGTGTGCTCCTTCCCATACTTGCCACATCTCTTCGACCCTGCACTAGATATGACCACACGTCGGTCATCCACCCGTGCACCTTTGTTGCTCGGAGTGGCCCCGCCAGATCCAACCCGCTTCCCATTCTAGTTTCCGATCACCCCACCCTTCTTGCTCACCTCAGCCACCACAACCTGTCGCTGGTTGTACAACCTCCCAGCCAAGTCAACTGCCGACCTAAACGTGCTCGATCGGGCAGTGATCATGTGCATGCAAACTTGAGCTAGCAAGCCCTGAATATACCTCTTGATCTTTCGTGAGATGGGTGTCATTTGATCTGCCCCAGTCATGCCATCTCGTTGAACTTGGTGGTGTATTGCTCATGTGTCATTGTTCCCGCCTCCAGTTGCACGAACTCTCTCTCAACTTTGTCCATCTCTTGGTGAGGACAGAACTTCTCAATCACAAGCCTTTTTAGCTCCGCCCACTTCATCCTTCTAATAGGCCGGCTACCCTCGGCTTGGAAAATATTGTCCCACCAGCACAAAGCCGAGTCCACAAATGAGTGGGTAGCAAACTTCACCTTCTGGCTTCCCGACACTCGCTGATATCGAGAATCTTCTGTCTCCCTCACCCACAGATGAGCAGTAGCAGAACTGTCATTACCATCAAAAGAAAGGAGATTGCATCTTTAAAATGTCTCGTAGTTGTAGCCTCGTGCTGCATCCGGCGCAGGCTCTGCTTCCTCTTTGTCTTCTTCGGAGAAAACCGTCCCAGTCTCTGGTAGCTCCCGTCCCCCCGAGGACATATTCCTCTCTCTTGTTTCTCTTTCTCTTCTGGCCTTAATCACTTCAGTCACCACAGACGGTAAGATCGTTTGCATGACCTAATGCATCTCTTCCATAACAGCCTTGTTCACTAAGGCTCTTAGGTTAGCACTCTCATCTCCGCCCTCTGGATGAGGGGTCTGGGGTTCTTCATGAACCACCTTCTCGGCCCTCGGCCTTCCTCTTACGGCTGGTGGTTCAGTACCATGTCCACACACAACCTCCACCATGTGAAGCTTTGCATGATCTACCACCAGCCATCCTCACACACTAAAAGATTCAAACACCAACACTACCATTGCAAGGGAACAACTCAGTTTATGTCAAGAATAGTAAGTCTCTATTTATAGTGGGCAGTTGTGATTAGCCACTTACATTAATCTTCATACCCCAAGCATTTCCTATCCTGACTATATCAGTATCTAAATCTACAAGCAGCACATAATCCACATAACAAGCACACGTAATACCCGTTAACATTAAGAAAATACCTTATGGCACACAGGTACTCGGACTGGTATCCGTTCCCTTTCCGTCCCTTTTTCAGTTTAAGTTATGGTTTGTATTGAAAATTTGCCCATTTCACTTAAACTTTGGCTCTGATACCAACTGTAAGGCCCCATTCCCGGGACGCTCACAGTTGGTCTATCATCATGCATAAAACATATATTTACATTAACTTAAATAAAACATTGCAGCGGAACATTAAAAACAACATTTCATTTCATTATAAAAACTTTTTCAAAATAATACATCGTTATCACATTACAAAATATTTGTTGCATTAAACCACAAAAGCATTATAAAAATCGATGCCATCAAAAAAGAGCCATGTAGCTACCCCGTGCCATCCTCAGTAACCTTTACCCGCCAATGGAAACACATAAAAGTCAGCGTTGCTTATTGAGTTCTAGTTTACGATAAAAAACTTTACTTTCGTTTCAAACCATTCTTTACAATCATACATGATCATGCACAATACATACACATAGATAATATCATTATTATCTGTTAGGGTTTGTTAGAAGATGAAATCCAAGTTTAACCTATTAAACTTTCTGAAAAATGCAGCAGGAAACATGCATAAAACTTAGTGAATAAACTGAAATTTCAATTTTCATCTTGTTTTAACAAATTTATAAACAAACCCATGAACATAGTATCTTATATGTGAATAGAAGCTAGCTATGTTAACATAAAGCAAACAATATGGACAGCCATGTTGAGGCTGCCTAAGACTACCTTGCAGGAGTCAAATACAAAAAATGGAGGATGATATGGATCAAATCGAATGACCAAGGCACCAAGAGAGGTCCTCTCAAGCTTGTATACCCCAAGCTTGATTGCACACACTTTCTTGTTAGGAAGAAACACCACCAAAACTCAAAACCCTTTCTTTGCTCCTGCTTGTGCCGAGAGCTATTGAGAGAGAGAGAAGAGTTCTTGTTTTTGATTTTGCATGTATTGAGAGAGGTGCAACGTTGAGTGTATGTCTATGTTTTAATGTGTGTGTTTTCAAGAAAGGAAAAGAGCCAATCCCTTTTCAAGGGGCCGCCGAATTTTTTGTTTTAGAAGGAAGTTTTCCCTCTTAAACAAAATTACACACATTATATTAAACATAGTCACTAAATAAGTTATACAATTAACCATTTAATTGTATAATATACACCCTATTATATTTGATGTTATCTAACCTAATTAAATACATTACAAATAATATTCTGAACAAGATATCCTAATAAGTTGTTCCATCTCATATGCAACTTATTTAGAAAACCTATTTTCTAAATTGTGTGATTATTTAATTGCATGATCATATCATTATTAAATAATGTTTGTGTTTGCAAAGCTTGTTATTGGGTATAACCCGACTTGGATCATAAGGTACTAACCACATCAATATTCTAGGTGTCTTGGGCATATAGAATCCTGCAATCTCCCACTTGCACAAGATTCATAGAAGATTGATGCAAGTAGTAAATACGCCTAACAACGGTTTACTACCTTAATACGCATGACTTATAGCCATTCAATAACATCATCCCATTCAAGTATCCTACTTGAAATGATTTAGGTGAATTAATCATCTATCCTTTTGTTTCAGATGTCATGTCAAATCCAAGGACACAGAGTGATCATTCCTTGTTGATTTAACTTATCCAGGCCTTAGACATCTAACTCTCAATGAATAAGAGGAACAAATCCATCTTGACTACATACGTTTCTCACAATCACCTTGTGTCATCTGAACATAGTCTATGTACTGTCCATTATTTCAGAACAGCGGATAACCAGATCAAGGTATGACACTTGGTGAATATCAAAACCCAATATGTATCTTAGGTGTGAGGATACCAATGATATTCGCATTTACTCAAATCTACTTATGATCAATCAATAAGATTCTATGTAGTAAAATTTGAGATGCGGGTTAGTCCAATATTTGTATCCCACAAATATCTATGAACCTTGGTAGCAAACCATTGCTCTATATTCAACCTTATGAATATCAACCAATCCAAGTTCATAATAATCTACCCTCACACTTGTTCCCACAAGTCTGAACGACTATGGACATTTAGAGTAAACAATTTACTCATGGATTAAACATGCTAAATTGGAATATTAATTGAAACATTATAACCAAATAATTTTATTCAAATAATATCCAAATAAAAAATTTACAGATCAAATCCAATCACTAGAACATCGAAGTCCCATGGCACAAGTATGACTTTCATGCTTTGCCTTTTCAAGGAGCTTCGTGAGAGGATCTGCAATGTTTTGATCCGTGTGACTTTGCGAATACATATCTTTCCCTTTTCAACTTCATCTCGTATGTAGTTGAATCTCCGCTCAATGTGCCTAGTCTTTTGATGAGCATGAGGTTCCTTGATTTGAGCAATCGCACCCTTGTTATCAAAGAGATCTCTAGGGGGTCCTGAATGGAAGGGACAACCCTAGATCAGCAATGAATTTCTTCAACCATGCAGCTTCTTGAGCTACCAATGAGGCGGCGACGTATTCTGATTCTGTAGTTGATAGAGCCACCACAGCCTGTTTGGAGTTTTTCAAGAGACCGCTCCTCCATTCAGAATGAAAATATATCCCGACTATGACCGTGAATCATCACGCTCTGTTTGGAAACTCGCATCCGTGTAACCTTTTACACCGAGTTCCTCATCACCAGATTCATAGATTAGGAACATATCTTTTGTCCTTCTGAGGTACTTAAGTATGTTCTTAACAGCTATCCAATGATTGTTTCCAGGATTTTGCTGGTATCGGCTTGTCATGCTTAAGGCGCATGATACGTCCGGTTAGTGCATATCATTGCATACATGATGGATCCAATAGCAGATGCATATGGGATTGCCTTCATTTTATCTTGCTCATCCTTTGAGCTAGGACATTGAGTCGTGCTCAATATCGTTCTTCTTTGAATAGGTACCCTAGCTTTCTTAGAGTTCTCCATCTTGAACCTTTTCAAGATTTCATCAATGTATGCACTTTCATTTAAACCAATCAACCGCCTTGATCTATTCCTATAGATCATTATTCCCAGAATATTGGCAGCCTCACCAAGATCTTGATGGAAAAACAACTTCCAAGCCAGGTTTTTACACCTTCCAAGGTTGGAATGTCATTTCCAAATAGTAGTATGTCATCAACATACAATACTAGGAAAGTGATGATGCTACCACTAGCTTTCTTATATACACAAGCTTTGTCAGCGTTCTTGGTGAATCCGAATTTAGTTATTTCTTCATCAAAACAGTGATTCCAACTTCTCAATGCTTGTTTCAATCCCTAGATTGATTTCTTTAACTTGCATACTTTATCAGGATGTTTTGGATCGACAAAACCTTCAGGCTGAACCATATAGACATCTTCCTCAAGATATCCATTTAGGAAAGTGGTTTTGACATCCATTTTCCAAATCTCATAATCATAATGAGTAGCTATAGAAACAATATCCTTATAGACTTTAGCATCGCAACAGGTGAGAAGGTTTCATCATAATCAACCCCTCCAGTTTGAGTGAAACCCTTTGCTACAAGTCTAGCCTTATAAGTATGCAAGTTTCCATGCATATCGGTTTTCTTCTTGAAAACCCACTTGCTTCCAACTACTTTGGAGTTAAGAGGTGGTACAACCAAGTCCCATACTTGATTCTCATGCATGGATTGCATCTCAACACTCATGGCCTCGAGCCATTTGTCACAATGGAATTTGACACTGCATCATGGTATGTGGTTGGTTCATCTGAATCTACCACATAGCATCCATCCATGAAAATCCGTATCTTTCAGGTGGATTACTAGTTCTACCACTTCTGCAAATGTTTTATGTGTATTGATCAACCACTTGATCATCTTCAACATCCTCATGTTGAGTGCTAGTTTCAACCAAACGTGCAACGGGTTGTGGTTCTTGATCCTCCTCAAGATCTACTATTCTACTGCGAGTTCCTTCCATAAGGAACATTGCTTCTAAGAACTCACCCTTTCTGGTAACAAACACCTTTTGTTCCAGTGGATCATAGAAATAATATCCCATAGAATCTCTAGGGTATCGAACAAAAAGACACTTGGTGGATCGGACTTCCAATTTGTTTGGGGTGGGAGTCTTAGCATAAGCCTCACAACCCCAGATCCTTAAGTATGAAAAGGACGGAACTCTTCCATGCCATATCTCAAAAGGTGTCCTTTCCACCTTTTTGGTCGGGGCCATATTTAAAATACGGGCCGCGGAGAGCAAAGCGAAACCCCAAAATGATAGAGGTAATGTGCTTCTAGCCATCATAGATCGGACCATATCCAATAAGGTTCGATTCCTCCTCTCAGACACACCATTATGTTGTGGTGTTCCAGGTGGAGTGAGTTATGAGACAATCCCACAACTCCTAAGATGATCTTAAAAAGCATCACTTTGGTATTCACCTCCTCTATTGGTGCGGAGAACTTTAATCGACTTGTTGAGTGGATTTTGTACTTCATTTTGGAAGATCTGAACATTTCAAAACCTTCATCTTTGTGTCTTAGCAGGTACACATACCCATAGCGACTATAATCGTCGGTAAAGGTAATGAAGTATCTTTCACCATTCCTAGTCATTGGCTTAAAAGGACCACATACATCCGAATGTATGATTCCTAATAATCTTTTGCCCTTTCGTTAGTTCCACTAAAGGGTGCCTTAGTCATTTTTCCTTGTAAACAAGACTCACACACATCAAATGAATCACATTCACTTGTTTTTAAAAGACCATTCTTTTATAGTGTTTGAATTCTTTTCTTGTTTATATGACAAGACGATAATGCCAAAGATAGGTATCACTCAAATCCAACTTGAGTTTCTTGGTGCTACTGTGGTACAATGAACTATTTAAAGTATTTTCATGAACCAATTCATAAATACCATTAATGGGAATAACTTTAAAGTAGAACATATCATTCAAAGAAAAAGAATATCCTTTTCAACAAATGATAATACATATCCAAATTGTTTTAATAGGGCTACAGAAATAATATCCTAGTCAAACTAGGAGCATACAAAACATTATTCAAAGTTACTTCCAACCATTTGGAAGTTCCAAGATGTAGTCACCACGGGCTTCAACTTGAACTTTAGCCCCATTGCCCATGTAGAGCTAACATCCCCTTTGTTGAAGTTACTACTTCTTTTGAACCCCTGCAACAAATTGCAAATGTGAGTTCCACATCCGGTATCTAATACCCATGTGTTAGAGGATGTCATGTTTAAATCAATATGGATCATGTATATTGTACCTGAGGTTTGCCCAACATCCCTCTTTGCTTTCAACTCTTGGATATGGACAGGACAATTTCTTGCCTAATGTCCAATCTCCCCACACTTGAAGCATGGGTCATTAGTAGCAACGTTTTGCTTTTTCTCTTGTGGTTTGGGGGGCACCCTTAACACCCCTTGCCCTTGGCAACCTTTGCCTTGGGTGTGGGATAAGGCCTTTTTTTGTTTCCACCTTCATTGATGGTGAGAACGGCTAAAACCCTTTTACCCATGGCCGCCTCGCCATTTTGAGCATTGATTGAAGCTCACCAATGATTTTGTCCCAAGCATTCATGTTGTAGTTCAACACAAATGTCTCGAACTTCTTGGTAAGGCCATTAAGGATCAAATCCGTGGCCAATTCCTTCGAGACAGATAGTTAAGCTTTTCGAGGCGGTCAATGTGACTTTTCATCTTAAGTACATAGATGAAACCGATTGGTTATCGTCCATACGACATGCATGGAGTTCTAGAACCGTTTCGAAGCGCTCAACCCTCGCTTGCTGTTGGAACGTTTCCTTCAGCAGGGTTATCATGTCAGAAGCTCCATGATGTTCATACTCCTTTTGGAGATCCGGAGTCATGCTCGCCAACATGAGACAAGACACTTGGACGGAGTCCTCAGTGTACTTCAGCCAATCGTTATAGGCCTCCTCATCATCCTTAGTAGGTTGATCGGGGATAGGGTCGTCTAAAATATATGATCGTCTCTCTTGCTTGAGAACTATTCTCAAGTTTCGATACCAATCAATGAAATTATTATGATTTAGACGTTCCTTTTGGAGAATCCCTCGCAATGATTGGGCGGACGCGGATGAATTATCATGATTATCATTATTGGTGGCCATCTACAAAATTTAACAAAGATCTATTATAGTATTTTCGATATCATTGTTTTAATAATTAATACCTTTTAAGGTGGTTAGCATATTAAAATCTAGAACCCAACATTACATTTAAATAGTGGTTAGGTGACCTTTATCCCATGATTTAATTAATAAGGTGGTCAACGTTTGACGATTGCAACCATTTTCAACTTCTAGAGGTATGGAATCGACTTGAAACATCATATGTAAAGTCGGCATCTTAATCCCATCAACACCATTTGGAAACGATATTGTAGGTGATCCATTTAACATGGTTTGCAAATCAAGTTACCCTACTTGCACACACATGTGAGTTTACCAACATAAGTGGTTAGGTGACCTTTATCCAACAAATGTGGTATCCCCTCCTTAAGTGACAAGTTCCCTCTAAATGGTTAGGTGACCTTTATCCCATTAAAAGTTTCCAAATAACTCAAGTGTTGTGCAAAAGGAGGGTGTTAAACTTGTTGGAAAATATTTAGAGATTTCATAATTCTAGTTTAGAAAGCTCTATGTACTTGTACTTGCATGTTTTCAAATACAAGATACCCTATGATCCTTTGATTAAAACCCATTTTAATCTTTAAAATCATTAAATAATTTTAATAACCTTTTATTTCCTTTTAATGATTAAGAATCATTTAATTAGTTTGTTTTGATCATGGATAGGATTGATAAAGCAAATACCACATACATGCGATCAACCACAATAATATAAACAAAGCAACATAGCATATGTGCATAACCATAGCATCTAAAGTGGTCCATACTTGTTTGCCATCACAAGTGTGGTCCATCGGGCATTCCTAAGGTCATAACAAAACACATCACAAAAATTCCAAGAACCTCCCACTTGAAACCGCATCCAAATGCTCCATGTTTCTTGTGTCTTCCCTTTGCGCTTCTATCACGTACATCTTCATATTACAAGACATAATGTCTTAATACAAGATTTCTAGAAATATGAAAAGTACCTAATCTATTTATTACAGCCCATTAATAAATAAATTACACTTGAAACAAAGCACAAACAATAGATTATACAACCCAATTGAATGAATGAATACAACCATTACAAACATCCAAACAACACAAGGTCAATGGCTAAGTTATGCACTAAAATGAACAATGAACATATCAACCAAACCAACAATGAAACCCCACTAAAACCCACGAAATTTCAGACAACATAAACTGAAATTTCAGGTTATATCATGCCCAAACAAACAACAAAGATAACATACATGTCTTTCAAAGTTTAATCACAAGCATGTGTGATATAACTTTGAAAGTAGGGGATTCATAAAACAGGAACATAGCAGCCCCTAAAAGGGGTTTCAAAGTCCCAAAAAAACGGAAATAACAAAGACAAAACAAGCTAGCTATCCACATAACCGGCTCTAGATGCCAATGTTAGGGTTTGTTAGAAGATGAAATCCATGTTTAACCTATTAAACTTTCTGAAAAACGCAGCGGAAACATGCATAATAACATAGTTAATAAACTGAAATTTCAATTTTCATCTTGTTTTAACAAAGTTATAAACAAACCCATGAACATAGTATCTTTATATGTGAATAGAAGCTAGCTATGTTAACATAAAGCAAACAATATGGACAGCCATGTTGAGGCTGCCTAAGACTACCTTGCAGGAGTCAAATACGAAAAATGGAGGATGATATGGATCAAATCGAATGACCAAGGCACCAAGAGAGGTCCTCTCAAGCTTGTACACCCCAAGCTTGATTGCACAACACTTTCTTGTTAGAAAGAAACACCACCAAAACTCAAAACCCTTTCTTTCTGCTGCTTGTGCCGAGAGCTATTGAGAGAGGGAGAAGAGTTCTTGTTCTTGATTTTGCATGTATTGAGAGAGGTGCAAGGTTGAGTGTATGTCTATGTTTTAATGTGTGTGTTTTCAAGAAAGGAAAAGAGCCAATCCCTTTTCAAGGGGCGACCGAATTTTTTGTTTTAAAAGGAAGTTTTCCCTCTTAAACAAAATTACACACATTATATTAACATAGTCACTAAATAAGTTATACAATTAACCATTTAATTGTATAAGTTATACACCCTTTTATTATTTGATGTTATCTAACCTACTTAAATAACATTACAATTCATATTCTTGAACAAAATATTCTAATAAGTTGTTCCATCTCATATGCAACTTATTTAGAAAACCTATTTTCTAAATTTGTTGTGATTATTTAATTGCATGATTGTATCATCAATTAAATAATTGTTTGTGTCTGCAAAGCTTGTTATTGGGTATAACCCGACTTGGATCATAACGTACTAACCGCATCAATATTCTACGTGACTTGGGCATATAGAATCCGGCATTATCTTCATTATTCGTTCATTCAGTCCTTAGATTCATCATTACATCTTTACTTTTATTCAGACCAATGCAATGTGCTTCACCCCACCGTCATGCATAAAGCGGGTTCTGGGCCTGAGGTCTTTGATAGACCACGAACATTGTTCACAAAGCTGACTCTAGTACCTAGGGTAAGTGGCAAGAATCCCATACATATTGTCAATCACAAGGATTGAACCCCCGTGTGCATCCTTCAGGGGTAGTTAACCCGCACACAGTTGAGATAACACCCTTCATTTGGTGTGAACCTCCATACATTTGGTTAATCGCACGGATTAAGCCGAGTGTGCATCCTTTTGGGGTAGCAAACCCGCACACAGTTAAGCTAACACCCTTCATTGGGTGTGAACCTCCATACATTTGCTTGCAGGACTTTATTATTTTCATTCATTCATTAATGCATGCATTCTTTCGTTACGTTCCTCTTTTATTATCTTTCACTTTACGTTACTTAATACTTTCATTTTATTCATTAATACAGTACGTAAAGCCACGACAAAATAACCATACATAATAAGGAACATCAACATGAACATACAACATCACTATACAAGGCACCATCATACGTGCATAACATACATCATACATACCATCATGCTTAAGCATCAATCATACCTCATCATACATCAGCCATCACATTATTTATGACCTCAAAAAGTCAACTTACATAGCCCCCAGGAACCTCCCAACTCAAAGCCTACATTCTACTTTTTCTCCAAAATTTAGAAAATATTCTAAGTCTTTAGGCGCATGAACACTATGCACGCGCATGAGCACTATGCAGGCACATGGCCTTTCAGACGCATGAGGAACACTTAGGTGCATCGGCAACTTTCAAGTGCTTTGGCACTGTTTAGGTGCATGAGCAACACTTGGTTTATTGTGGGCAAATCCTAGACACATGAGCACTATGCAGGCGCATGAGTGACTAGGCTTGGTCAGTTTCAGCCTATTTCTAGGCGCATGAGTACTTTTCTGGCGCATGAGATTTTGGGCGCATGGGACACTTAGGAAGTTATTTACAGTTGGGCGCAGGAGCTACTATTTAGGCGCATGAGGAGTCTAAGTCATCCTAAACATCATAATTCAGTCCCCAAACAATCACCTATCGTGTTCTAAGCTTAAATCATGCATTCTAAGCCTTAGAAACACAACCATAACATCATGAAACACAACCATAACATCAAGAAAAACATACATAGCATAAAATTCAACCCCACCCGCAATCACACACATGAACAATTACGGGTATGAAACACAATTTTTATAAAAAGTTCATACATGCATGTCCAGCCCCAAAGTATTTTAAAACAAATAAAAAAGAGATTCTAGAACTCACCTTAGCAGCCTCTTCGGGTAAGACTTCCTTCAAACCCATTTGCTACAAGTTTCACCTATAAAACCACTTTAAACAAATACAACCAAGCACATAACATACATAAGCACACATCCGAGGATAAAACTAGTTAAGAACACCATAAACACATGAATTCTTACCTTGAATTCGAACTTCTGCACTTGTTCTTCCTTCAAAACCCGAGAGCTTTCTGTTCTGCTCTTTCTCTCTGAAAAACCCAAACTCGAAAGGTGAAAAGTGGCATGGCATGGGCGGCCATGCTACTTTTGTACAAAATAAAAGTAATTTTTGTACCTTTTTCATATTTAACCCCTTAACTTGGATTAAATAGCACTTTTTTTCTTTTCTTTCTTATCTTTAAAGAAATAACCGGGTGTTACATCTCTAGAACTTCTTTGTCAATCTAGCATTGATAGTTGGGCATGCACACATGGCATATAAATACTTAGTCCTCACAATGAAGCTAATCATCTCTTCATAACCAGTTGCGTCTCTATCATCTTTATCCAGAAAAGCTGCAACATTATGCTTTATCTCAAACTTTAATTCAGCCATATGTAATACACAAAAAAACAGCAATAAGTATGAAGGAATTTTAAAAATGTAACTCTCAAAACATTTTGTTAATTTTATATTCAAAAATTTCAAAAATATTCTAAGTGTTCAATACACTTGACTTCTCAATTGTTTTTTAATACAAAATTAAACATTCTTATGAGTTTTAACAATTATATATCATGATATAAGTCCTTCATTATTTTAAGTTTTACTTAACAAATTGTAAATATTAAAATTTGATTATTTGTATTCTTGAAAAATTTTTCTAAGTGTTGATACACTTACTGTTTTAATGACTCAATCAAATTTTCAGATATACTATCAATTAAGTAATCTTGTTTCTAGTTGATTTGAAAGCACAAATTGAATTTTAATGATTAAAATTTTAATTTGTCCATTCATTTCAATTCAATATTTCATTATTATTTTCACTAATGATCATCGAATCATCAAAAACTTTTGTGATGAAATTCGGATTTGATGATGCTAAACAAGTAACAATCTTGTATTATTAACAATTTCAGGTTCCATTTTCAACATACAATCACATTCAAACATCAATTTTAGATTTAATCAAGTTCTTAGGGTTCAAACGCCTAAATAGGGTTCAAACGCCCGATAGAATGTGAAGATTATACACAATGATTTGATGAAATATACTCAAAAAGTTGTTTACAATTATTGATTTTACCTTAGAATTAACAACAATCTCAAAAAATAAGAGTAAACAATGAGTATAATATGCATCGGGTGAGTAAGAGTAAGAACAAAGAGTATGGGAGTAGAAAAATTCGAATGAAATGAAATCTGTTCCTGTGTTGAATTTATATAAATGTTAAAAAAACCCTTAGACGCATTGCAATTGTGTAGGTGCATGACCACTGTTGAGACGCATGAGGTTTAGTCGTATTATCACTGTACAGGCGCTTTACCCTGTTGAGGCTTATGAGACCTAGATGCCTGAGTTACACTTGGTCAAATTTTGTTCAAGGACGTAGGCACATTTGCACTATACAGGCGCATGACTAGTGTTTAGGCACACGAGCACTATTCAGGAAAATAACCTAGTCTAAAACGCATATCACTTAACAAAAACATGAACCCTTAGTTTGTATGAGAACTGTTTAGGCGCATGATCTTTCAAGATTTCACACTTGTTTTATTTTCAATATGAAATAGTCAAAGTTTCAATATTTCACACTTGTTTTATTTTCAATATGAAATGTTTTATTTTCAATATGATATTTTTCACAATATTCATTCAAACCCTAATTTTGACCAATTTCATTGTTTCTTCATACAAAACTTTTGAACATTGGTCAAACTTTGAATAATGAATAAAACTTTGAATAATGAATAAAACTTTGACTATTTGACCAAAACTTTACTTTTTGACCAAATTTTTTAACATTTGAATTAATTTCCATCTTGTTAGTCTCAAAATTTTATAAAAGTACAAACACTCTCAATTCTTTGTAAGAAGCTTGTCCACATAAATTGATTTGAAATCTTTTTAGGTTCAAATTTAATCATATCAATCACAAACTTGCTTGAACATTTTGGTTTCATCGTTTTTCATCCAAACATTTATTTTGATTTACTCTCTTCCATCTTTACTCCTCTTAAACATAGAAGTTTATAGAAGATGAACATTTATGAAAAACCAGTCATTATTAACATTCCTGAACACAGAAAATCATGCACAAATCAAAATAAACCGGAATACAGTTCTACACACTAAATCATATGCCTACAGTGAGATCATATCTATTAATAATCAGCATATTGAATTGAAGAAATTATGGATAGTCATAGGAAATTATTAAATCCTGATCAAGTGTGTTCCAGGTTAGTCTTACCATAGCAAAGGATACACGAGATCTAAGGACGGACAATGAGTGCTTTGGCAAAAGAATCCATATACTTACTTTCTCAAATCTTGGGTTTATTAAGGTTGAATTAGATATGATATTATGTAATCTACACTTAGACTTAGAGAGTCCGACCCTCGTCAAGATATGCAAGTAAGCATTTCTACTTAATTTGAAAAAATGACATATATGTATAACCATATCTCATGATTTGGTCAATGAGCGAATCATCATGGTTAAACCAGTTGATAATCTCCAACAAAACCACCATGGACAAGCCATTAGGTAATCCCCGAATCCATTTCATAAAGAAATAGACAGAGATGATTCACAAGAATCATAGGGCATCCATTTTGGACTTTTGAAAGGATTGTGCACATTGACATACACAAACGCATAATTGATTTAGTTTAATCACTAGAATTTACCTTTTTAGTATAATTACATGACCTTCCCTGCAGATCATAGCTAATCACCTCAGACTTTATGAGCGTGTGAAGTATGTAGCTGATTATAACTGATGTACAATCATTTCCTATGTATTGAAATGGCGGATTCAATCCTAAAGAATCAAACAACTAAACTCTATTTAACATGCACACACAATATACAAAATGAGCCACTTGACTTCGACGGTTTAACTTTTGATTTGTTTATGAAAAGGAGGGAGGGTTATTATCATTTTGATAAAGAAAAATTAGATTTCAAAATGATTAATAAGACCATTTGACTCAACCAGATACTCAAACATTCATGATAAGAAAGCTTTGGCAAACTTGTCAGCCAACTGTTTTTCAGTTGATATTTGAATCAAAATGATTAAACTTTTTTCAGAGTTGTCTCTGAGAAAATGATATTGAATTTTGATATGTTTTGTTTTAAAATGCTGGACATAATTAGTTGTTATAAACATAGCAGCTGTGTTATCAATGTAAATAGGAGTTTTAAGAAAATTGAACACGTAATCTAGTAGTTGATTTTGCAACCAAGGATTTGAGAAAATCCTACAGATGTAACAATGTACTCAGCTTCTGCAGTTGAGTCTGAGATATTTGTTTGTTTCTTACACTGCCATGAGACTAATCGAGGACCCAAGAACTATCAACCACCCATGGTAGATTTTCTATCTTGACTACATTCCCCATAATCACTATCAGTATACCCATGTAACTCGAAGTTTTCTTCGTAAGGATACCATAACCCTAGAGACGGTTTTCCTTTGAGATATCAGTATATGCATTTGACAGAGATAAGGTGAGATTCGTTCGTGTTTGATTGACACCTGGCATAGACACAAACAACATACATTATGTTAGGTCTAGATGTAGTTAAATACATAAAGGATCCCATCATAGATCTGTATAATGTTTGGTATTTAGATTTTCATTTCGGATATGGATCAATCTTGGTATTAACGTCAGTTGGAGTTCTGATGGATTGATAATCTAGCAGTTTGAATTTCTTCAACAGCTTATCAACAAACTTCTCTTCATTTATGAAGATGCCATCTATCGATTATTTTAATCACAATCTAAGAAAGAAATTGATTTGTCTCATAGAACTCATGCGGAATCATGATTTCATAATTTAATTCTGAGCATAGTTATTTTACTGGATGATCCAAATATGATATCATCTACATACACTTGCATACATAGGAGATCAGTTGCATCCTTCTTTATGAATAAAGTTGGATCAATCTTCCTTGGTGTATAACCATGTTGGATCAAGTGCTGGGACAATGACTCATACCATATTCTTAGGGCTTGATGTAGACCATATAAAGCTTGCTGAGCTTGTACACATGATGAGGAAATTCACGATCTTTAAAACCTTGAGGTTGATTAACATACACATCATCGGTGATTGGTCCATACAAAAATGTACCTTTAACATCCATTTGGTGCACCTTGAATTTCTTATAAGAAGCATATGCCAAGAAGAGAAGAATTGCTTCTAGTCATGCAACTGGAGCAAACACTTCATCATAATCAATTCCTTCCTCCTGGGTGTAACCTTGTGCTACTAATCGTGCTTTGTTTCGAATGATTATTCCTCTGTCTTTTGATTTGTTTCTGATCAACCATTTTGTACCAATGGCATTCTTTCCTTCAGGCAAATCCACCAGTGTCCTCACTTCCTGTTTACGGAATTAGAGTAGTTCCTCTTGCATTGCGTCGATCCAACTATTGTTCTTTAATGCTTCAGTAATGTTTTTACCGACAATTTGAGAAAGAAAACACGAGTACAAGCAAAGATTTGCTCTTTTGGAGTGACTTCTCGTTGTTCTCTATTTTAAAGGACCAATAATGTGAGAGATGGGATGTTTCTTGTGAATACGAGTTGTTAGAATATCGTCTTGTTGAACATTCACATCTAGATTAGTTTGGTTCAGTTCGAAGAGCTGGTGTAACAGGGTTGAAGAATGTGGAATAAAATTCTGAACATGAGTTGGAGAGTTGATAAAATAATCAAGCTGATTTATATACGGATCACAAACTTCAGCCTTCAGGTACACCACTCACCGGTACTTACCACAATAAACACCCATACCGTTGCCGGCCGCCAGCTACCGTCGTGTGGTCTCTTACTCCGATGATGTTGGCTAGAGAGAGTGGGGGCTGCATGTAGGGTTTGTGGAAGAAACAAGAACATTGGTGTTGAAGTGTTTGTGTTAAGTTAGGGTTAGGGTTAGGGTAAATTGGGTTTTTTTCATTGTATTGGGGTGGATCAGCTAACTTGGGTTATTTCATTAAAAGGAAATTAAAGTTGGGCTAAGAATTGGGTTGATTAAGGAAATTGGGTTAATTGCTTTTAACAAAATTATTTTTTCGTCTAGCATACATTTAAAAGAAATATTTTCCCCGGGGGAGAATTGTTTTACAAATAAAAGTTGAGCTTGACCCCAGTTGCTAAGATTGTGTAGCGTGACATTTAAAAAATATATTTTTCCCGGGGGAGAATTATTTTACAAATTTTGGGAAAAATATTTTTAGAAGGGTTAGTTGCAATAAAAAAATAAAAATAAATATGGCTTTTGCAGAACTGTTTAAACCCTTGGAGTTTGATAACTCACAATTGCACAATGTCGGTTTGATAATTTTGCAGCTTTAAAGAATGAAAAGATGTCTGATTTTGTTGATCGTTTTCTGTTGGTGGCAAGTAATATGAAGAAGTTTGATGACCAATTAGGAAATCATGAACAAGTTCTGAGATTGCTTGATTCTGTCCCATCAAAATGGAGCTCACACGGCAAGTCGATTAAAAGAGATAGAGGCTTTCAGGATTATAAACTGATGGAGGTGATCAACAAACTGAAGGAAATTGAGTTGGATATCAAACGTCATGAGTATGTAACACCCGGTTATTTTTAAAAAAGTTAAGATATAAAGAATTAAAGCAAGAAAGGCAATAAAGTCCAAGTGGAGGGACTAAAAGTGTCCAAACAGGACAAAACTTTCAAAAGTTGGTGTAAAGGGAGTATGGCCGCCCACCCTCACCTCACTTCACCATTTTTCTTGGTTTTAGAGAGAGAGAGAGCAGAGAACACTCTCTCATTGAAGAAGAAGAGGAAGAAGGAAAGTGAATTCAAGGTAAGAATTCAAGGTTTTTATGTTTTTATGTGGGGTTTTATCCGGGTTATGTGTTTGTATGCTTATGGGTTGTGTTTGTGCTTGGGTGTGTGTGTTTTTGGATGTTGTTTCTAGGTGTTTTGAAGTCTTTGCAAGCAGGTTAAAAGGAAGAACACCTAAGTTGCACAAGGTGAGTTCTAGACCTCGGTTTTTACATGTTTTAAACTACCTTTGGGGCTGGAAATGTATTAAAAATATTTTTACATGTTTATGTGTGAATACCCGTATGTATTGTGTATGTTGGTTCTTGATGGTTTATAGGATACTCATGTTTAGAATAGCCACATTATGCTTAGAACTGATGGGTCTGATGATTAGGATTGAAAATGTCCTAGAAACATGTTTTAAAGAATGCTCATGCGCCTAGATAAGTGTTCATACGTCTGAAATTGCCTTAGAAAGAATTAGGTGTAAGTCATGTGCCTAAACAGTAGCTCATGCGCCCAAAAATTTCGTTAGAAAAGTCTAAGTATAGCCCATGCGCCTGAATAGTAAGCGCCTAGAAATAATAGTCAGATGACTAAGTGTAGGGTCATGCGCCTGCATAGTGCCCATACGCCCAAGTTGCCCATGCACCTAAGTATTCATGCACCTTAATAGTACCCATGCGCCCAAAACTGGGCTGGATTTGACTAAGTGTTCCCCATGCGCCTGCATAGTGCTCATGTGCCTGAAAGTGGCCCATGCGCCTAAGTGTTCCCCATGCACCTGAATAGTGTCCATGCGCCTGAATAGTGTCCATGCGCCTGAATAGTGCCCATGCGCCTAGGACTTAGAAAATTTTTTTGATTTTTGGGGAAAATGTGTAAAGTAGGCTTTGACTTGGGAAATTCCCGGGGGACTATATAAGTTGACTTTTGGGGTCATAAATGGTATGAGGGGCATGTTATGCATTGTGATTGATGCTTATGATCATGATGATGGTGATGTTGCATGATTATGCATGATATGTATGAATGATGCCTTATGTGATGATGTATGAATGATATGTTAGGTTATGTTCCTGTAATGATGAATGTTTATCTTTCCATGGCTTTACGTTTTATGTTAATGAATGAACCGAAAGTATTATGTAAGGTAAAGTGAAAGATAGTGAAATAGGAACATGACGAATGAATGCATGCATTAACGAATGAATGAACGTAAAAAGTCTTGCAAGCAAATGTATGGAGGTCCACACCCAGTGAAGGGTGTTAGCTCAACTGTGTGCGGGTTAGCTACCCCAGAAGGATGCACACTGGGGTCCAATCCTTATGATTGACCATATGTATGGGATCCTTGCCGCTTGCCCCAGGTACTGGAGTCAGCTTCGTGCATAATGTTCGGGGTCTATGAAAGACCTCAGGCCCAGTAACCAACTTTGTGCACAATGTACGGGGTATAGCATATGGCACTCATCCGGAATGAAAAATAATAGATGAATGGTGAATGTACTTGCCCTAGGTACTGGAGTCAGCTTCGTGCACAATGTTCGGGGTCTATGAAAGACATTAGGCCTAGTAAACAGCTTTGTGCACAATATTCGGGGTAACGTACATGTCACTAGATGTAATGAATGAACGAAGGTTAACGAACGTAATGGAAGATAATAATGATATTATCTGTATGTACGTATGATGTATGATCACGAACGGATGAAATGTTGAGTACGAACTTTGAAAGGAAATATATAACGATTTTATGTATGTTTTATTATAAAACTAGAACTCACTGAGCAACGCTGACTTTTATACGTTTTCAGTTGGCAGGTAAACGTTGCTGAGGATGGCACGAGGCGGCTACTCAGCTCTTTTGTACGACATCCATTTATTTAAAGCTTTTGTGATGTATTACAACAATGTAATTTTGTAACCGACAAGCGACGCATTATTTTGCAAAAGTTTTTATGATGAAATGAAATGCCATTTGTTTTATGTTTTCTGCTGCAATGTTTTGATGAATAAATGTAAAGTATATGCTTTACATGCGATGAATCACCAGCTGTAAGCATCCCAGGAACGGGGCCATACAGAGTACTATGAAGCGACATATCTAACTCCAAAGATCACTTCAAACTCCATAGAGAAACAAGAAGAGAGATCAGATTCTGGCACCAATTCCGATGCTTTACCGAAACCTTGAATTGAAGAAGTACAAGAGGAGCTTAAGCAGACATCAATGGGTAAAGGTGGAGCTGAGTTGAATGATGCAGTTTGTGATGCTAATAAGGAAGTGGAATGGAAGCGAAATACCAGAGAATGCAAGTGCGAGAAGGCTCTTACCGCTCAAAGAGTCATGTTGGATCTTCCATACGAGACATTTCAGGATATGTGTTCTTCTGCTTGCAAAATTCGTTTATTTGGTGTGTATAAAGCTAATAGGTACTTTTAGATAACCAAAAGGAATTAAACACGAGAAATGCAGAACTTAACAAGAATGAAGCCAAGTATTTCATAAAATTAAATGAAGCTTTAAAAGAAAATGATCATTTAAAACGAACTCTTCTTGAACGAAATGCTCAAATTAATCTTTTAAACGAAAGAGTCACCTTGGCTAAATTTGGAACAAACAAGCTTAAAAGAAAGCTTGATAGATGGACCATATCCGGAATGAAATAGGAAGAACTAATATGTAAACGAAGAGGAGCTAGGATTAAAACAGGAGTGGGTGTGGTGAAAAACCATACATCTATCCTAGCACTTATTATTACTATCCTATGCCTCAACCTCATCCATCTAATGACTTGATTGAAGCTGCTGAAACTAATAGTTTTAATGCAGGTTTAGGCAACGTTAATCTTAAAGAGGTTAGAGATGTGCAAGATTCTCCTGTAGGTTTGGGATTCCTCAAGCAGGAGTCTGATAAGAAAATTAATGATGATACCACCACTGATGCTCCAAAACCAATATTACTTGCTTCTCCAACCTTCTTCAACAAATTCAAAACAAGTAATATTCCTTTCTTTCTTCATGTCAGGCTTGTTAAAGAAGGAATAGTTCTTGAATCATCAAGAAATTAGAATCCTATAATCAAAGCTGACACAATAGAAGATGCCAAACAAGATCCGTTGGAGAAAGATTTGTGTGTACGAGATTGGATAAGCTCAGATGATGAATTAATCATAAAGGATCGTGTTGGTTCCTCACAGATCAAGATATCTCCTGATACTGTCAAGTCTCAAAAGATTCCAAAAGCCGAATCAAGACCTATACGGATCTCGTCTCCAACTGTAAAAACAACCCAGTCAATCAGTAAAGATCTCATTCACTATTTAGCATGGGAAACTTTAGAACAAGCAAGAATCTGCTACAAGCTCAAAACCATGATCATGACCACCTACACAACACGGGACTACAGAGCATCAAAAGCCTTTCAAGTCATGTTTTGAGTGTGGAAAAGAAGGTCATATGGTAAAGAAATCTCCTTAAAGGTTTGCTACGGATGGTAAAGGCAAAACGAATTGCTTCTCCAACTGTACATCTACAAAGAATGTTCCAAATGGTAAAGGCAACACGGGTTGCTTCTTTGGATCAAGAGGTAATAAGCACACATCTTTGAATGGTTGGATGATAAACCCACCATGAAAAACTTTTCATGTGAAGCCGGTTTCACATAATTCAAAGATAAAAAAAAAACCAAAGGTTTAAAACCAAATTCTTTTTCTTCCAGGATTAAACAGAAAAAGATTTCCAAATTTAATTCATACAAATCCAAATTAATTAAACTGAAACAAATTTGGCAAATTAAAAAGAAGGATATAGTCTCCCCGATATTTCAATATATTGTTTGTTCAAGCACGTTACTTCTATCGTTGCAAAAGGAACACCGAGGACTATGATGGGCTGGGTTCCCCTCTCTAACTAATCTGTTTATGAGTGCAAGAATAATTCAGAAGGACTATTAGTAATCTGGTTTGCTAATAGAGATTCTTCCTAATTCAATTTGAGGCGGAACAAACATGTTATAGTCATGGTATTTTATCCACAATCTGAATTTTTATGTGCATAATTATAGTTCTCATTTCACAATCATTACATATTTCTTGGTAATTCATTTCTTATCTTGATAAGCAGTGTAGTTTTGAAGACCTTCTTTGGTAAATTTCTATTTTTGTACAGTTTTGTAAAAAGAAAATAAAAAATATAAAAAACAAAAAAAAAAAAAAACAAAAAAAAAACAAAAAAAGGTTTACAAAAATAAAATTTTAGGGGGAGAGTAAATAAGTATATAAAAATGAAAATTGAACTGGGAACTTGAGTTGAGATGATGGGGAAATGATTGAAATCCTTGCCCTTGCATGACTTGTGTTTTAAAATGTGAAATAATAGTAACTAATGTTGTTATCTCATTCACATCTTATTTTTTAATTGCAAGAAAAAGGAAAACAAACAAATTCTTTAATGATATGCTTGGTAGATTTAGCCTGAAAAATAAAGTAGACAACAACAAAATGATTTAAATTAAAATCTATGTTTAAGGATGTCTGGATTTACGTAATCATTTTGGCATGCACAAAAACTGAGTCCCGACAAAAATTGGATTGAGAATTGATCTTTCACCCACCATGATACAATTCATATAAGCCATATCTTTGAGCAATGTTTGGTGTATTTATGTATCTTGTGTTTGTGCTAATCTCCTCTGTTGTACGGAAGTACTGACCTGGAGTGATGATCTCCTTTGCTGTATGATGGTACTGACCTGGAGCTCTCATCGGCACATGATTAAGTGGTCATCTCCTTTGTTATACGTGACTATAGACCTGGAGCTTTCAAAGTTTTGGTCTAAGTACTGTCAAATCATCTAATGATAAGTTCATCACATAATGCAATATTCTTTTGATAATCACTTGCACACTAATGCACAAGCCTTGTTCTATAAAGATCGTAACAAAATTCAAGAAATCCTGAGGTTGGGTGAGGGTTTTTGAGAAATAATTTTGGGGTCCTACCATTCTAAAGTATTTAATCGAACCTTAACGAATCATCTACTTACTTGTTGAAAAAGATAGGGCATGGGTTTAAGCAAACAAACATATGAGCAATCGTTATTGATATGTTTGAGAATTTCATATTCATTCAAAGACTGTGATTAGATTCAGTTATCAGTGTAATCTCTTTGCTTGTCGATGATTAATTTCATCTTTGTGCTAAAGTATATCTTGAGGATGTGATCTCATGATCGATTCAGTTCTCGGTTTTTAAAAAAATTAATAGATAAAATGTTTCTTTATAATAAATGTATATAACAAAGAAAATGTAATAAATTTTCATTTCAAAATTTCTTTTTGGTCTTGCATATCATGTTGTTACAATGTTAACATTTTTCATGCATTTCACTAAAATTGTGTATAGCCGAACACCGGTTCGCTTGTTTCAAACCCAAATAAAGATCAGTTTATTTTGTAAAAATGAAATGATTAAATTAGAAAGTCAAGATTGTGTTTGAGAATGTGTTTGAGATATATGCTGAAAGTGATGGCCGATCATCAGTTGAGTAGTGTACCTGTTCAGAGAACATGTTCTTCAAGTTTGCAGAAGATACCGAGCTAGGAATCCTCCTCCTACATCTTCTGAAGCTCTGGATATTAGAGATTGGGGAAAACTATTCAAATATCTTCACAAAGGATGCACTTAAATTGGGGGAGCATATGAATAGGGGGAGCTTATGAGATGAATAATTTTTCTCATCAAATTCAGAAAGCTTTAATTTGAGGATCTTTCTAAAGTTGACTTCTCGGGGCTAAATTAGTATGAAGACATTGATAATGGTAGACTAAGGGGGAGTATTGTTGAAGCTGTACAAGATAGTTTATATTATCAACATAGTCAAAGTCAACAAAAGTCAACATCACAGTCAAAGTCAACACAAAAGTCAAACACGACACATTCGCGTCGAAGAACCGAGACGAGACATTGAAGCTTTAGATGTCTAGGAGTTTTATTGAAATAAATGTATTTTGTGTCAACAAAATATATTTAAAATATGTTTTAGTCATTTTTATGTTTTATACGTAATTTCCTTTAATTAGCCTAAGTATAGGGGGTTAAGTGCAATTAGTGAATATTAGTATAGACTATAAATAGGTTAATTGTCATTACTGTTGGTAAATGGTTGCATGACCAATAGATTGAGGGATTATTTGTAAATACATTATTTGCAATTTAATTAAAGATCAACGGATTTTGATTGTGATTATCATATCTTGATCTAATTCTTCATGATTTGATTCAAGTGTTGTTAGGATGAGTGATCTAAGTTTGATTAATTAGAGAGTATTGCAGCGAAATTCGAACAACGAATTAAACAATTCACAAGAACACAATTGATATTCAATGTAACAGTACACGGTTATAAAAAGAGAGAATTTTGCAAAAGAAATATTTCATTCATATGCTTTCGTGGTGGCTCAATGTCACACATTACAATTAGGTCAACATTCCTTATATAGGAAATGTGACGTCTGCTCATGTCACTTGATAGTGACATCTAACAGAATTATTCAAACTACTGAAACTATGCAAACTACTGAGAATGTTCTCAACTACTGATTACATCTCAGAGAATGCTTAAGTACAAAAACATAAAACTACTCAACTACAACTACTGAAACTATAACTACTGAAAAGTAATTTACAAGTACTAAAAGGAAACCATCACAACTACTGAAGTTAATTACTTCAGCTGTTGTGACAACTACTGATCACTTTGGTCTTGAGTCTTTGTCTTCAGTCTTTGTACTTCAGTACTTTACTTTCAGACTTTGTCTTCAGCTGATGGCTTCAGACTTTGTCTTCAGTCTTTGTTCTTCAGTACTTTACTTTCAGACTTTGTCTTCAGCTGATGGATTCAGACTTTGTCTTCAGTCTTTGTTCTTCAATACTTTACTTTCAGACTTTGTCTTAGCTGATGGCTTCAGACTTTGTCTTCAGACCTTGTAATCAGCTGATGTCTTCAGCTGTTGTGATCTTCTTCAACAGTTGTAATGTCTGTGGGACTTAGAGGTTTTTCTGATCAGGTTCATTGGTTCTTTTGGTCCAACAAACTCCCCCTGAACCAATGCAGCCAAAACCTCTAAACTTATTGATGATCCCCCATATTCTTGGCAGAAACACCCTCTTCATCAGCTTTAGAGGTAATCAGTTAAGCACAGGCCGGGAAAAGGTTTCTAATCTTTTGATTGGCTAAGTATGGAAGGGGACTCTGTCTTGGGGAAACTAGACACAGAGTCTTGTCACAACCATGAAACCTGATTCCCATTAATGAGTCTATAACACTAACTAGCATAGGCCTCAAGGAGAACAACTTGTTCCTCCTTGGTGAGTTCTTCTGCTTCTCCCTCGAACAAGATCTCTGGGCCATAATACTCAGACAAGTATCTCACTGTCTTTCCATTTTTCAACTCCATAGTTGTTATCTCTCTGTAAGCAAATTCATCAGGGTGAGAGCCTTCAAGCAACAACTGGATTTCGCTCTTCTGAAGATCTTCAAGTCTTTAGTATAACAACCCCTTCTTGATCATTTTGTTTTCAAAATAGATTGAGGGGTTGTCTTGGAGTTGTGAGCTCTCTTGAATTCTTCAATGATTTCCTAGGGTGAGACTACCATGGCCAACGTAATTGCAGCATTCAAGGTCTTCTTCACTTGCCATGATATCTGCTTGGTATATTCTTCTTATGAATTCTAGAACTGACCCTTGGGTCTGGCCAGATCCACACTCTTTCTCTTTGATGTTGAAAAGTATGTCTAAGAGTGTATAGCCTCAGATCCTGTTTCTTCATTTCTTGAATGGATGAGGACTGAGGGAAATCCCTGTCAACCATCTTGAGAAACTGCTCATCGTGCTGCTTCTGCTATTATTCTTCTTCAATCTTTACCTTCACCATCTGCATTTGCAAGTCAGGTGTAATCACTTGTTGACTTCTGTGCTCAGGTGTTTTAAGGTTGAGAACAGCAGAGATTGGCAGACAATCTTCATCATCATCCTCTTCTTCGTCTTCTTCTACCCTCAACACCCTTCTCCTCCTTCTGGGTGTATCACTGGGTAAGGTTTGAGGTGGTTTTGGGGGTAAAGGAATTGGTTTTGTGGGTTGAGTTGTGGGTGGCTTTGGTTTAGGGATAGATTTGGGAGATTTTAGAGATAAGGGTTGTGTTTGAGTGGGAGTGTGAGAAGACTGACTTAGCATTTTGGTGGTGAGTTTGGCTTTGGAGAGCTTTGCCATTTCAGTTCTCTTCCCTGCACTTGTTTCATCTAGTGCTTCGATGATCAACCCTTTATTATAGCCTCCAGCAGAGCAGATTTTCTTGGTTATCTCCAAGATACTGTCTCTGGACCAGGCCATTATCTCTATCAATTTCCAAGGTATTTGGCAATGAATCTAATCATTAGCTCCAATATTTCCCTTTCCAACACACTATAACCAGCCCATCTAGCTTGAATCTCTTCTATTTCCAGGCTCTGATCTCAATCTCTAGTGTGGCTGTGTCATGACCTTGTCGAAAGAGCTCATCTATAATGTTATCCATGGATCTGCTGTGAGCTTCATCAGCAACTTTGACAAGATCTTCTAAGGATTTATCTTCATCAGCTTTTGACTCACCACTTTTCTTTCATTTATATGTGATTAGCTGATCTTCAGTCTCTTTATCTGTGATCAGCTATTCTGAGATCAGTTCTTTCTCCACCTCCTTCTCTTTTGCAGGTTCTTTCTCATCATCAACTCTTTTTCTTTTCTTTTCTTTCACTGCCTTAGACTTGGAAGTCTCCCCCTTTTTGGTTGCATTGGGATCCGGGGCTTGAAAGGCAAAAAGAGATTTGTGAACAGCATCATCAATCAGGGTTTGTAGATTTGAGGAGATCCTCTCAGTAATGGCTTTATGCACTATGTCAGTGATGATGGGAGTGTTGAGAGGTAAGGAGTTTTGAAAGATAACAACCATCTGCTCAGAGGGGTTCTGTCCCTGAGAGGTGGTGCCAAAAGTGGTGGCTGGTGGCTTAGTTAAGTGTGTAGGCTCAGTGTTTGGTGAACCTTCACTTAAAGGTGCCATCTGTGGGGTTTGTGGGGTAGATGGACTTTGATCCTAAGACATTTTGGCTAGTAGATCTTTGAGTCTGCTCACCTCAGTCTCTAGGATGGTATTAAGGTCTAATACATCATAGAAAAAGCCCAGGTCATCATCAGTTATGCTGAATCACCTGACCTCCTGATTGAATGATGATGTACATGCTCTGAGTGTAGATCAGTAGAAGCATGTGCCCTTTGTTCTTGGTACTGGGGACTTCCTGCCTCAGGACTGTGTCCTTCATTGGCAGTTGCCTCTGGTAAGGTCTTATGGATGTTACCAACTTCATCCTGATCATTTGCTGAATCAGTAGAAGTGGCAGCCTTACCAGATGTTCTAACCTCTGTGTCTACACTTGGAGATTGAACATTGTAACCCCTGTGCTGTGGGTTATCACAAGCAACTATCATCAGTGTTGGGCTTTGAGGGGCGGTTGCATGTGGAGATTGGTCCGAAGCAGATTGCACCCGGGGTGAGAGGTGCTCTTCAATGGTAACCCTCTCAATTAAGATAGGTTCCAGAAATGTGGGATCCCCAATTGTGGTTGCAATAGGATCCTGTTAAGAGGATACCTGTGCGGCTTCATCAGGTTGAGTCTTGGACATAACTGGGGGGTTAGAACCAATATGTATTTCCTGTGTTTGTGGTACAAGGGCATCCTCAGGGGACTCATCTCCCTGAGTAGCCTTTCTGGGCTTTTTGGATTTGGGTTTGGTGGGGACTTTGGATCTGGAAGTGAAGGCTGTGGGTTCCCTCTGCTTGGTTTTAGCATCCGGGAACCCCTTTTAGAGTAGGGTCTGAGTTATGTCTGGAGTATACCTCAGCTAAAACAGCTGGAGCAGGAACTCCAAGACCAACAAGGCCATCATATTGTAATTGATTCAAAATTATGGCCATCAGAAACCTGGGATAAAGTAGCCATCTGTTTGCCATAGGTTTCTCAGCCAGATCCTTTAGTTCCATGAACACTATCTCAGAAAAATTTAGATTTTGCCGTTCAAAGATAGAGTACAATACGTGTTGCCATCGAGAAGACATCTGATCCCAAGAAGATTTCTTTGATGCAAGGCAGACATTTACCATATGAAAGATAAGTTGTTCAACATCATGGAAGTGCTTTTTAAGTATGCTTGTAGCACTTAAGTCGCCTTCATACCCGTTATTGATGAAAGACATATCAGTGGTGCCTTTCAGGTATTCTTTAACATAGGTGCCATCATGCAAATTTAGGGTTTTACGAATGATGTCAGGGGTGATGAGCACCTGTTTCTGGTTCACCAACGACTGGAGAGTGAGTTGGCTATCATTCTCACCAGTTATTACAGAGACGTTGGTCCAGAAATGGGTTAAGGAATTAGGGTATATGGTAGGATTCAGAAGAAAGGCTGTTCGGTATTGGGAATCCACCATTAGTTCAATGGCATTGTCAAAATGGTTCCAGAAAGCCGATTTCGAAAGGTAGGCAACACAGTTGTGTCGGGGTTTGAGTTTCATGGTCGCCATTGTTGAGAGAGAAAAGGTTTGAAAATCGGCTAATGAAATGTTTGGCTATAAGTGCAGGTATTTATAGGTTAAGAAAAGGCTGAAAAGAAAACGACAGAAAGAGTTGGTGTTGGCATCAGTTGTTATGAAAAAAACTGAAGACTTGGTTTTAACTATCAGACGTTTGAAAACAACCGAAGACTTGGTATTAGTCATAAGTAGTTGTGGAACTACTGAAAACCTTGGTATTGTCTTGAGCTATTGTAAACAACTGAGGACTTGGTGTTAGTCATCAGTATTTGTGAAACTACTGATGACATGGTTTGTCATCAGCTGTTTAGGGTGAAACAACACTTTGTGGAAACAACTGAAGAGAATATTCTCATCAGTAGTTTTCATCAATTCTTAGCTTTTCAGCTGTTTCATACTGTCCTCAACACTTACTGATTAGAGTTTTTAGCTATTTTCAGTTGTTTCATAGGACATCAGTACTTATCTGTTTTTACTGACATCAGTAGTTATAACTACATCAGTAGTTTGTAACAGAATCAGTACATATTTGTGACATGTTTACTAATGATCATCAGAACTTGTTTACTGAGATCATCAGTAGTTATCACTTATTCTAGCTGCAGCATACCAAGCCATAACATAAGGTTTTGGAAAGTTGAACTATCCAAAGGCTTAGTAAATATATCTGCAAGCTCATCAGCACTAGACACAAACTTTGGATCAATCAGACCTTTTTCAAAACAATCCCTAATAAAATGGTGTCTGATCTCTATATGTTTGGTCCTAGAGTGCTGGACTGGATTCTTGACAATGCACAGAGCTAAAGCACTATCCATAATAATGGAGTCTTAGTCTCTGTAATACCATAATCCAATAGTAGGTTCTGAAGCCAGAGTACCTGAGATGTATAACTTGCAGCAGCAATGTACTTTGCTTCAGCAGTGGATGTAGCAACAGATGTTTGTTTCTTACTCTTCCAAGAAATCAAACAGTTGCCTAGGAATTGACATCCACAGAAGTTAACTTTCTCGTTAACTTACACCCTGCATAGTCACTATCAGAAAAAGCAACTAATTCGTAAGAGTGTCCAGTGGAATACCAAAGACCTAGAGATTGTGTTCCTTGCTGATATCTAATGATCCTCTTGACTGCAATCAAATGAGACTCTTTAGGAGCAGCCTGAAATCTAGCACAAACACAAGTTGCAAACATGATATTGGTCTAGAAGCTGTTAAGTACATCAAGGACCCAATCATACATCTGTAAAGTGTTTCATCAACAACTTTACCTTTCTGATCTGCATCTAGTTGTGTGGTGTTGCACATGGGAGTAGAACAGAGCTTACAATTTTGTAAATCAGACTTATTCAAAAGCTCTTTTGTATATTTTGATTGATGAATAAAGGTTCCATCAGCCTTTTGTTTGATTTGCAAACCTAGAAAGAACTGTAATTCTCCCATTGCACTCAATTCAAACTTTTGTTTCATTAAACTTGTAAAATCCTCACACAACTGGGGATCAGAGGATGCAAAAATAATATCATCAACATAAATTTGAACAAGTAGCTTATGCTGATCCACTTTCTTAATAAACAAAGTTTTATCCATGGAGCCTCTAGTGAAATTATTGTTATGAAGAAAATTTGAAAGTGTTTCATACCAGGCTCTAGGAGCTTGCTTCAACCCATAAAGAGCCTTATCAAGTTGACACACCCAATCAGGATGTTTATTGTCCTCAAAACCTGGTGGTTGACACACATAAATCTCTTCTTTTATTTTACCATATAAAAATGCACTTTTGACATCCATTTGAAAAACTTTAAGATTGTGGAATGCAGCTTAGGCTAAGAACAATCTAATTGCCTCTAGTTTGGCTACAAGGGCAAAGGTTTCATCATAATCAATACCTTCTTCTTGTGAAAACCCTTGTACAACCAGTCTAGCCTTGTTCTTGACAATAAGCCCATTTTCATCAGTTTTATTCCTAAACACCCATTTAGTGCCTATTGCACACTTACCTGGGGGTAGAGGAACCAATTCCCACACTTGCTGCTTTTTGAACTGAAGTAGCTCAAGCTACATGGCTTCAACCCATCCATTGTCTCTCAAAGAAACATGATAGTTCTTTGGCTCTAGCTGACTGATGAAGAGAGCATAGAAGCAGAAGTTAGACAATTGACTTCTGGTTGAGACACCAGCATTGATATCACCAATGATTTGAGACATGGGGTGATTCTTCAGCTCTTGGAATACTATAAGAAGTGTTTGTAGCAGTTTCAGTAGCAGCAGATGGTGATCCAGATTCTTGAAACCAAGTATTAGATGGCAAGTCAAATGATGTAGAGGAGTCAGAAATCTCATCAGCATTTGTTGTGGATGGAGCTACAGAAGCTACAGGAACATCAAGTTTAACAGACTCAGATAGTTGGTCACTAAACTTGAAAAGGTGAGTACTAATATCATCATCATCTTCAGTAACACCAGGTGGAAGACTTGGTGCAGAAGATGATTTATCCACATGATATGCAACAATTGGAGGTTGATAAGGAACATATTGCAGTATGTCCAGATCAAACAACTCCATAGGGTTTTGTGGAATTTTGTCCTTAGGAGATTCATTGAATTTCACATGCAAGGTTTCTTCAACTATCTTTGTTCTGCAGTTGAAGACTCTGTAAGCCTTGCATGTGGATGAATAACCTACAAAATACCTTGCATCCACCTTAGGATCAAATATGTGGAGTTGATCCTTTGTGTTGAGATTGAAACAAGGACACCCAAAGGCTTTGAAGAATGAAATTAGAGGAGCCAAATGATGTAGAACTTCATATGGAGTCTTCATCAACCTCTGATTTACTAACACTCTATTCTGCACATAGCAAGCTGTGTTAACAGCTTTAGCCCAAAAGGTCAATGGCAAACCAGAGTTAGCCAACATAGACCTTGCAGCTTCAATTAGGGTCCTGTTCTTTCTCTCCACTACTCTATTTTGTTCTGGAGTCCTTGGGATGCTAAACTGCCTCTTGATTCCTTTTGATAGATAAAAAGTATCAAGTGTATGGTTTCTAAATTCAGTTCTATTATCACTCCTTATACACTTGACTGATAGGGAATACTGCTTCTCAACATACAACACAAAGTTTATAATCGTCTGAGCAACCTCAACCTTTGAATGCCAGAAGAAAGTCCATACAAATCTGGAGTAATCATCCACAATTACCAGACAGTATTTCTTCTTTGCCATGCTCATCACTCTCACAGGACCAAATAGATCCATGTGCAGTAACTGCAAGCAGGCAGTGGACTTAGGTTCTTCAATAGGAGGGAATGAGACTTTGTGTTGTTTTCCTTTTAAACAAGCAGTGCAGGTTTCATCACAGTGGAACTCCTTTATTGGTAGACCTTTCACTAAACTATTGTGGATCAGCTGATTCATGTTTTTGAGATTAACATGAGCCAACCTTCTATGCCACAGTTTAGATTCCTGAGGAGAGGCTTTGGAGAACAGACAAGGATGACCATTCAAATCAATCTTTTTGACAAATCCAAGGCATAGACTCTTCCAATCCTGTTAGCCTTCAGGAGAGTATGATCATCCAATACCTTGTCAATCAACCTCAGAACTTGGGAAGACATAATCCTGCAGTTCTGGCTTGTGAAAAATGCAACATGCCCTTTATCACACATCTGACTGATACTTAGTAGATTATACTTGAGATTCTCCACATGGTTAACATCATCAAATCTGATTTCTCCATTAGACACACATCCTTTCCTGATGATGTAACCCTTGGCATCATTTCCAAATGAAACAAATCCCTTCTTTCCTTGAGAGTAGTCATTAGACACATATCCTCCACTATCTACATACCAGATGCTCCTTTAGCATGCTGAAGAACCCTGCATTTATCATAAAGAGCTAGTTAGGTTTTGAGACCCAAACCTTTTGGTTTTGGGTCTGTTTTCATCAACAGATTTAACCATAACTTGTTTCTTATGATTAACAGCTGATGAAGAAGGAGATGGTGCTGAAATGGATTCCTTGGATTTAGGCTTAGAATGCCTTTTCAGTGGTTTGATCACAGGTGCATCTAGTTGGTTAACTTTCCCTAAAAAATGCTAAACCATCATAACAAGTTGTGTTTGATTTGTAGCCAAATCTTTCAGCTCTTGTGACATATCAGTACTTGTGTATGATGCGTTCTTGTGGCCCACCGTTTCCTCCTTGAAATTCACAAACTTAGTCTGATGTTTATCATGAGGAGCACTATCAGCTGTTTTATGATAAACCCTATCCTTCTTTTTGGATTTGGATGAAGGCTTGGGTTTATCACATTGGGATAACTATGGAACAAACTTGGTCTCAAACTCATTTTTCATTTCATCCATCTGGGTTTTAATGAGCTTATCTCTGTTGAGTTTGGAACCCTTTCTGTACCAACATTCATCAGAAAGATGATTGAATTTACCACATATTTCACATGGCTTATTCTTCATCTTGAATTGATCAACTTATGATGTGGAAACTACTGAAGGTGTGCTCTTCAGTACTTTCCTCCTTTCAGTACTTGTGTTAAGTACTGAAGGATCTGTAACAACTAAAGACTTGTTCTTCAGCTGTTCACTATCAGCAGTTGTTAATCCATTTATTTCAGCTGATTTGAAATGCTTTTCAGATGTTGTGTCTTTCCCTTCAATGCTTGAGATACTTTGAGGGACAACATCTAACGTACTCAGCTTCATGTGCGTATCAGTAGTTGACCCATCAGGCAATTGATTTGCTGAGGTATCAACACTAATTTCATCTTGTGATTTGGGTGATCACTTGAGGATGATGCACATGATGATGTGGTTTGGAAATTACATTCACCTTCAGGTTTTACTATTGATGTTGGAGTAAAATCTGTAGGTGGTGCAATGTGGTTGTAACCTATTCCGAACATCACATTCGAAGCAGATTGCTTGCTGAGCAACATTTCAAATCCCTTGCAGGATGATACCTAGCGGTCACACTCAACTTGGGTAATTGCAAGTTTTTCTTTGAGTTCTCTGTGGATCTCAAGAATGACCTCTAGCTTAGCCTTTTCATCATTTAATTGGCATTTAAGCTTATAAATCTCATCATCTTTATCCTTAAGGACAGACTCATATTCAGCTTTTCTTTTGGAAGTAGTTTGCTCAAGCTCAAGATTTTGATTAATTAAAGCTACATTTGCCTCTCTAATAGAGATAAATGCAGCTATGCAAGATTCAGAACATAGCTTGGCCTTAGCCTAAGAGGATACCTGGGTTATGTGTGATGAAGATGCATTGGAGCATGAACTCTCAGTAGACTCCAGGGACATGAGAGCAAGATTCCCAAAAGGATGTTCACCACCATGTTGACCATCACCAGCAAATAATTGCTCATTACCAGAGAGATCATCTGGTAAACTGCTCCTGTCAACAACACCAGGGGTGAAGAAGCTGTGATGAGGTTGTGATTTAGATGATTGAGATGGTAAAGGCTCTAGTAAGGCTTGAGGTTGTTGTGCAATAGGAACTTGAACTTGATTTGGCTGAGGCATATAATAGCAGGGATATGGATATGACATTGGACCCTGAGGGACAAAATATGCAGGAGATATAGGTTGTGGATGATGACCAGAACTAGCAGGATGTTGCCCTCTGTTTTGTGGACTATTGCTTGGAAAAGTCACAAAGGGTGCAGAGGAGTTAGATCCAGTTGATCTACACTCTCTTGCAAAGTGTCCAAGCTTGTGGCATTTGTGACACCTCAACTTACTCTTGTCAAAACCAACTTTGGTTTTGCCAGAGAGTCCTGGAAATTTCGTACGAGTTCTCTTGTAGAACTTTTGAGATCTGATATTAATCAAGGCCATTTGGCTTAGAATATCCATCTCTTCTAAGTCATCATCAGCAATACCCTTTAAATCATCCATAATGAAACACAAATTATCACTATTACAGCCTGACTGACTGTCAACACTAACAAATGCATGATCAGAACTGTTTGAAGAGAAATCTATATGCTCATCATAATTGCTTTCTGATGCAGCATATTCTGACTCATGACCAACCAAGGCAGTGTTCCCTGGTACAAAGTCATCAGTGAGCTTTCCTGATGATGCCAGTTTCCTTTTTTTCTCTATCTCTCATTCAAATGTAAGCAGTTTCCCATGGAGTTGGGTGAGAGATAAGCTATCTAGATTTGCACTGGAGCGTAGGACAATGGTATATGTGTCCCATCTCTAAGGCAGTGATCTGAGGAATCTGTTGTTCATCTGACTATTAGTGTATTCATGTTTACCATTTTCAGCTCAGAGATCAAACAGGAAAAACGCTCAAACATTTGACTCAGTGACTCACCCTTCCTTTGAGAGAATGTCTCATATTGTTGGGCAAGGATTGCTCTGTTGTTTGCTAAGACCTCATTTGTTCCACCAAATTGTTCCTTCAATGCATTCCAGAGGTCATGAGCAGTTTCATGATGCATAAGCCCAGAATAGATTTCATTAGGCAGAACCATGGCGAGAATACCATGCGCTTTAGCATCAATCTCAAACAGTTTTCGATCCTCATCTGAGTATTGTTCCTTCTTCTTCGGAACCATTTGGTTGGTTTCTGGATTATTCACCATAGGCTTGTGTGGACCATGTACCACACATGTCCAACAACCTGAACTGTTAACAGACAGGTGATGAAGCATTCTTCGTTGCCATATGTTATACTCAGTCCTAACCAGCATCGGAGGCTTAGTTGAGGAACCGGTATTGTGAGGGTCATTAGAAGGAGTAGTCATTCTCAGATTCAACCAAATTCAATTAAGTTTTAACTGATTTAGAAAAAAACACAACAAACCAATATGAACCAAGAGATAACTCAAAGGAAATAACCGAAAGCAGCAGAAATTCAATGATCTATAACCAATTCTTGAAAAATATGCTAATTCAATCAAACTTAGATATCGAAATAGCAGTTTCCATGATCAATTGTTAGATTGATCAATGATTAACCTGCTCTAATACCATTTGTTAGGAACAGTGATCTAAGTTTGATTAATTAGAGAGTATTGCAGCGGAATTCGAACAACGAATTAAACAATTCACAAGAACACAATTGATATTCAATGTAACAGTACACGGTTATAGAAAGAGAGAATTCTACAAAAGAAATATTTCATTCATATGCTTTCGTGGTGGCTCAATGTCACACATTACAATTAAGTCAACATTCCTTATATAGGAAATGTGACGTCTGCTGATGTCACTTGATAGTGACATCTAACAGAATTATTCAAACTACTGAAACTATGCAAACTACTGAGAATGTTCTCAACTACTGATTACATCTCAAAGAATGCTTAAGTACAAAAACATAAAACTACTCAACTACAACTACTGAAACTATAACTACTAAAAAGAAAATTACAAGTACTGAAAGGAAACCATCACAACTACTGAAGTTAATTACTTCAGCTGTTGTGACAACTACTGAAGTTAATTACTTCAGCTGTTGTGACAACTACTGATCACTTTGGTCTTCAGTCTTTGTCTTCAGTCTTTGTCTTCAGTCTTTGTAATTTAGTACTTTACTTTCAGACTTTGTCTTCAACTGATGGCTTCAGACTTTGTCTTCAGTCTTTGTTCTTTAGTACTTTACTTTCAGACTTTGTCTTTAGCTGATGGCTTTAGGCTTTGTCTTTAGTCTTTGTTCTTCAGTACTTTACTTTCAGACTTTGTTTTCAGCTGATGGCTTCAGACTTATTGTAGATTTGAGAAACACTTAAAAGATAAAATTCAACTCTGACAGAAGTGGGCTTATCAAAACTTATTATTCCATTAGATACTGCTCCTTAACCAGTTATCTTTCCACCTACATCTCCACCAAAGCTACATGAGTACCATCTTTTGTCTTAAAGTCTTGAAGCAAGGCTTTATTATCTGTCATATGCGCCTATACCCACTGTCAACATACCATGTGTTTACTGGTATCTGCAGGTGTACCTGCATTCAAAGACATTTAAGTTGAGTTATTAACCCAAGCTGAGATGGTCTTGGGCTTTCCAAATTTGTCCATGATGGTAAACTGCTTGAAATGGAGGTTATTTATATCAGGTTTATTTTGAAATTTATGAATTTCAAATCTTCTTTGAAAAACTATTTGATTTACTTTTCTTTTTTTGTTTTCAAAACATTAAATCTGTTCTCAAGATCATCATCAAGAAATTTTGAACCGTTGCTTGAAATATTAGAAAAGTTTTTCATTCTCACTAAGCGTGGAACGAAATGTCCTTGATTATACTGCCGTGATCTAACATTATGATGATTATCATAATGATAGTTGATTCTTCTGAATGATCTCAAACCTAGATAAGGTGGTTTTGATAGATTTTGAAAACCATTATAATGATTTCTTTGGAACTTTGGATTAACATATACTTGATTATCAAAGTCCTTCCTAGGAAAGTTCATCCTCAAGAATCAATCCTCAGTATTATGATTACGTTCATCACAAAATCCTCAGTATTATGATTACTCTCATCACACAATGCACGGTATTTGTTAAAATAACAATTAGTTGTGGTGTGATTTGTCATATCACATATGTGATAGTACTTGTTAAAATAACACTCCGATTTGTTATGATTTTACATATAACTTTTGTCACTTTTTCAACAACATTTGCTTAACCCTAGATGTATACGCCACATTAGATCCTTTTCTATATTTAGGGGTAGACTAGTTAAGTTGTTGTTTTTGCTGTGTGAGTTTGATCTTTTGAATCTTTGGGATTTACTTTTGAACATTCTCATAAATCTTTAACTCCATAGACACAAATCTAGTTTGAACAACAAAAGACTTAGGACCTGAACCTATTTTCATATCCGAGTTATATTTGAACTTAGATTTTGATGTTGTTTCACATATTATGTTCATGCCAAAAGTTCCTGTTGACATAAACTTCACAGGTTTCATTTGACCTGATTTATTGATTGATTCAGACTGTTTAGATTTAGAAGATGCTTTTATTCTTCTTTGATTTGTTGTTCTTGATGACTTCTTAGTGCTTTGTGTTTTAGTTGAATCTTGAGAAGATTCTTTTTCACAATCTTTGTTTTGAGTTAATTCATTTGAGCTTGAATCATGAGAGCATGAAGTGTTTGATTTCTCTTCTTGACATTTTCCTTTCATTTTAAGATTGATCTCATAAGCTTTTTCAATCTCTTGCTCAATTTTACACTTCTCAATGACACATTCTCCTTTTTGTACAAACAATTTTTCGATCTTTTATCGAGGTCCATAAGATTTGATTTTAATTGGATGACCATTCTTTATCTTTTTAGAATATCTCTCCTCAAATATTTCGCTGTTTATCTTTTCAATCTCACTCTCGACAATTTATTGATTGTTCTTTTTCTTTTCTTGAAATTCTTTAAGCTCAGCCTTATTCCTTGATGAATGATTATGGGTGTTAAAATTTTTAGGTAAGATATTTGTGATAGATTCAGGCATTGGTTTATGAGTGAATCCTAATCTTGTTTTATCTTTATCTTTCCTTCCATTTCCAGTTACTCAAAAATAGTCTTTGAGCTTTTCACTTTGGCTAAATCAATTTGAGTTGTTGCATTTGCCAATTTCTCCTTTTCAAGAGCTTCTGTCATTTCATCAAGTTGTTTCTTGACAAGTTCAATTTCTTTGAATGTTTTGTTCCAACTTGCTTGTAGAGATATCATTTTTTCATTAGCAACTTTACGATCATATTTTAGTTTACTGTGCATAGATTCTTCTTGCTTAGTTTGTCACATATTTTGAACGGGTAAGTTCTTTAATGTTCAATTTGTTTGAAACATGTTTTAGTGCACATTTTTTCTCCCACTTCTATTGGGATTTCAGGGTATGAACTTGAAGTCTCAGTTTTAGATGTTGAGTTTACAAGCTCTGGTTGTTCTGACTTTGCCATGAGTGCAACCTCCTCTGATTCCCCCTTTGGATCAGATTTGTCACTCCAGTCATAATCTGCCTCATAATATGAATCATCTGTTTTCAGATCATTGTTTTTAGACTAGTCTTTGTTTGTCTCAAAAATCAATGCAAAACCTCATGTAAGATCAACTGTAATTGTTCAGCATATGCACTTCAATCATAACCATTTTTTGTGCTTACAACTAGTTCTTTCTTTGGTTCTTTAGTGGGCTTTTGTTCATCATTTAATTCTAGCAATGGTAGACTCTAATATAGCTTTTGGAATGTCTTTTGAGTCTGTTGTTGATATCTTTGACTATTAGAACTGCTTTGCCTATTTCCCCTTGTGTTCTTGGAGCTTTACATTCTCTAGAAAAGTGGCCATAATTGTTGCAACTAAAACACCTTGACTTTGACTTGTCAAAGCCAACTGTATTATTGGCACATGGCTTGTAATATCTATTGACATATGAATACTTTTGTGTTCTTTAAGCAATCATCACCATTTTCCAATTGAGATCCATTTCTTCTACATTATCAGGATCCATCTCAAATTAATCCTACAAAATTAAATCAAATTGAGTTAGATGACTACCCTGAAAAGCTTGGAAGCTTGCCATAAAGGCTATAAATGCAGTTTTGGATTCTTCATCATGTAAAAGGATGAATATAACATCTTTAACTTTGTTAGGATTAGCATAGTTAGAAGATGGAGTCTCATTTTGACTTGTAGACACTAAAGGTTTTGAAGCTTTTGGAGGAGATTGTTGTTGTGGTTGAGTTGAGTATGTAGGAGTACTAGTGAAGAATCCTGCTCCCACAAACAGATCACCCACATCTTCAGGAGTGGCATCATCTTTGGAAAGAAAAGCATTCTCTACAGTATTTGCTGGAGAAACAACAAACTTGTATTATGAAGTTGAAGCAGTCTATCATTTTTTCTTGAACTTTGATTATTTCCACTAACAGAACCCTTGTTATGAGAAGATCAAGAGCCATGGGAAACTTCTCAGTGTACTTTAACAAGGTCACGGTTTGTCTCCAAGATAATGAAAGTGCCTTAAGAAGTCTATCATTTAGATCTTTAAGATCATTTTTTATTCCTAAAGTTGACATTTCAATTGTGAGTTGCACATATCTATTCATCATTTGATTTATAGTTTCTCCTGAGATATGTTTAAAAAGCTCAAGTTGCCTCTTTAACTTTTCTCTTTTGAGATTTTGTACTCCTATTGCTCCTTCACAAATCACTTTCAAAACTTTATACATGGTGTAACCAGTTTGATAGTTCTCAAGCCTTGATAATACTTCTAAAGGTAGCCCTTTAGACATGAGAGAATGTGCTTTAACATCATTTTTCACCTTCTTCAGATCATCCCCATCTAAACCATCTTCAAGATATGGTTCTCGAGTATCTTTTGTGTATGCAAAACCATCACGATCATCAGAAGTGAGAGTGATGTAAGGTCCTTTCTCAATTAATTTCCATAAATGAGTGACCAATTCTTGAAGTCAGCTCTGTTCTTCACCTTTGGTAATCTATTCTCTGAATCTTCAAACTTAACCGTGTTTAAGTTTTGGATTGCCATAGTTAATTTCTCAAATGCCCAAGTATAGAAACACCTGAACAGTATCAAAACGCCGAAACAGTTACCAAACACTAAAATAGTGATGAAGTGTCTGAACAGTTCCAAAGCGCCTAAATAGTTGCAAAGCGCCTAGTAAAAGTTTTGAAAAACCTCAAAAACAAAGCTGTAATGCTCACATAATGTCAAAATGACCATTCTAAAACGCCTAAATAGTGTTCATGTGCCTAAACCCTTAAGTGATTTTTCAAATGATTTCAACACCTCAAACCAATAATTCATCTTCTTCGTGACAACCTGATCTTAACAAATTTTTTCAAAACTTGATAAAATGATCTGAAATTCTTCAATCAAGTGACTAATACACTGATAACCAATCCTATAGCATTATTTCATTCAATTAACAACATATTAGTCTCAATTTTTCAGAATTAGTGTTCGACTTTTGAAGAACAATTCAAAATCAAATCTGCCAAAAATTTAAATTTAAAGATGTCAATTCACTCAGTAGTGATTAAAATCATGTTTCTAGTGATGAAACATAACTAAATCATTAATTAATTGAACAATTGCGATCAAAACACAGATTCAAGTGATTCAAAAGTGCTCCAAAGTAGATTTGAACTTCAAATCACTAAACCGAAAGCTCTGATACCATTTGGTAGGTTCAAATGGCTTGCTCTGTGTTTGTTATGAAGCAATTCACAATTATATATGACTTGGTGGTGAGATTAAGATTCTCACTTGGATCAAATATAGTGATTGAGTCGAAGATTGAAGGGCGGAAACAAACAATCAATAAACATTATATGCAAGAAGATACTTATAAATGCTTTTATGTACAGATGAAGGTGATTGATTACAAAATGCTAGGGTTTGAGCATTAAACAGTAATAATAACCTTGAAAATGTGAAATGCAAAATATTCTCATTGTCTATCAATAGTCACCTCATGTACAAAGTTTTCTATTCTATTTATAGGCTGACCAGATGCCTTTTTACAAAATGACTAAACTACCCCTGACCTATACATCAGAATTAGTCCAAGTCTTCATCAACGTTTCATTTGTTCATCTGCATTGGCAAATGCGGATGACTTGGACTTGGTCAACATTTCTTCTCTTGTTATCCATATTAGTAGTTGGTCATCTGCATTGGCAATGCGCATGAACAAATACTTTTGCGCATTTGTTGCTGGTCATCCATATTTAAAAATGCGGATGAACAAAACATTTCCGATATCTTTTTGACTATGAGCATTTGTTAATAAGGAAGAACAAATACTTGTGAGCATTTTTTCTATGTCTTTCACATTTACGAATGCGGTTAGTCAACACTCATAAGTCTTTTCATCATAGTAAACATTGGAGATTGGTATGGAGGAATGGGTGCAAGACACCATCTTTCTTTTCAAAGACTCGGTTGGTTTCACTTTAAGGTCTGTATACACAACTTCCTCTGGTTTAGTCCTTTTCTTTTCAATAGGGTTGATGAAGGATCTATCTTTCCTCATACAAATTGCCTTTAGAGATTTGAAGTTGTCAGTTCTCTTGAACATTCTAAGTATCTCTTCAAACTCATACCCTCTAAACATAGCCTTGTGATTGATCAGTTCCAAGTTGGCCAGTTCCTTTAAGTCATGAATCTCCAGGGCATTTACAAGAGCAAAGTACTTTGTAAAGAATTAAACCAGCCCTAGGATCCTTTTGAACATAAACATATTCGAGTCACTGTCATCTTCCAGGCAATCATTTTCTGATCAGTTTTGCCCTTAAGAGTAGACACACCTTTGATCATCTCTTCAGTGGTCAGACCTTCTAGAAGTTTTAGTTGAGAAGTCTGAGCAAACCACTCAGGATATCTGTGTAGTAGAGGTGCCAAAGAGTCATGATCTCTATTGGTGAGCTAAATATCTTGAGCTGACACTTGGTTCTATGCTTTTTACCAATAAATTCTTCTTCGACTGTCTTAAGCCTTTCTTTCTTCTCATTGATCAACCTAAGGATGGCAACCTTAAGGAATTTGTCTTCATGTTACCAAGCTTTCTCTTGTTAACCCTTGACTGGATACATAATCCTTCATTTCGCTATGAGACATGTTATAGGGATAAGTATATAAAGTGTGAGGAGTTGAGGTTTCCTTATTCGTGAATGTTACTTTGGGCACATCAACTTTAGGAGAAAGAGTCTTCTCATACTCAATCTCAACTATAGGGTCCAACAACTTGTTTAATTTCTCTTCTTCTGCCTTCATTCCCTCATAAGTCACACTGAAAACTTCATCGGGATCATATCCATGATTAATAAAAAACATGACTTTCACCGTTAGATCATTAGTCTGTGCCTTTTCAACCATTTCTTCTACTTATTTTTCCTCCTTCCTTGGGCTCTCAACTGCTATTGGTTCTTCAACCACATAGCCACCCTCTATTTCTCCTTCCTCCAAGTCTACAAAATCAACTTTCTTTTTCAGTTGAGCCTCAGCTTTTTCATGTTCTTCTAAGAATTCAGCTATAGCTACAAGGTTTCTTGGATCATTCTTTTTTCTTTTCTTTATTTGTTCTTCTTCCACCATAGGCCTTTTTCCCTTTGCCTTTTCAGATAAGTACTTCCTTTATTTAGTATATGTTTGCATTGATGGACCAGAAGAGGCTTCAGGAAGTTCTGTTTCTTAAGGCAATTTTTCAGCCTTTGGTTGTTCTTGTTCAGGAATGGCAGCAACTGATTCTTCCATTTCTTGTTGCTCTTCAAATAATTTTCTCATCACCTCCTTTTCATCTTGAGTAAGTCACACAGCAGGCACTAGTTTCATGCTCAATTCCTTCTTAAGGGGGACAAGAGATTGAGGAATAGCGACAATTGGTTCAGCAACAGTCCACTCTTAAACTATGAAGTCCTAGAAATCATCATCAATAATGAATTATTTAGCTATTAAGCTATGAAGAGCTTTGATCATGACAATGTATTCAGCCTCTTCAGCGTGAGCATCAGCTGAGTTTTTTGAGTAAACAACCATTTCCAAGCTGGACTCTTCATTTTTTTGACTTGCTTGTTTCTTCTTCCTTTTTAGTCTTAGAGAGTTTCATCTTCTTGGCATGAGATGAGTCATCACCACTTTTTGTTGATAAACTACCAGAAGTAGTTTCCTTCTCACTATCCCCTGTTCTTTTCTTATCATCAACTCTTTTTTCTGCTTCAGCTACTCTTTTAGTTTCAACCAGCATTTCAAGCTCAAAGACTCTTTTGCTTAGGCTTTCCTTCTGATTTTGCAAATTAAGAATGATTTCAGCCTGTTCTTCTATTAATTCTTCTTGCTCTTCCATAATTGTCTATATTTCTTCTCTTGATTATTGAAGAGCAGCTTTTAGTTTATCAATCTCCTTCTCTTTTTCTTTCTTCTTTGTGTCATATCTTTCTTAATTTCATTCAACTTAGCGTCCTTCTCATCAAGCTCCATCAGTCTGTCTTGAATGAGGTTTGATCTTCTGTTTAGTAATCTTCCCATCTTTCATACATTGTGCATAAGTTTAGAGATTAGCTCATCCTTCTTATCTGTTTACTTATACCAGATTCAGCATAGCATTCTGAAGGAGCAGCTTGAGAAGTGACTTTCTTAACATGCATTAGGCTTGGGTTATCCTCCTCATTAGATGATGATTTGGATCTTTTTGAAGATCTGGCAAAATCACTAAACTCAATAGGCTCTGTAGAAATGGGAGATGGTTGGGAAGATAAAATGGGTGAATGATGAGTTGGAGATATATGTGTGGAAGTGATAGTTTGTGTTTGGGGAGATGGTATTGGTGATCTATAAGGTGTTGGTAGTGGGGTTCTTTGTGGAGTTTGCATTGGTGAAGGTACAAAAGGTGATGCCATATAATGAACATGAGGTTCAGTGTGAAGATCACCCCTACATCCAAACGGGGTGACACTGACCTATGTCGTTCATCTCTTTCATCTACCTGATCATCAGGAGCTTGCTAAACACGAGCAACTGGTTCTTCAATTTGCTCATCTGCTGGAGCCTGCTGTTCTTCATCGTGTTTATTATGGTTAATTTATTGAAGCATCCAAGGTAAAAGAGGAGAGTGAGCTCCACTATAGAAGTTCCTGGGATCCTTCTTTTTGATATATTTATAAGACTTTGCATCATAGTGAGGGATACTTAAAACAAGTCCTTGAGCTACTATATCCGGGAATGCTTCATTGATCTTGGGTACATCATGAACACGTACCTTCTTCCTTCCTAAACATTGGATACTAGACCATTGAATGCATATGCTAACATGTTGAATGGCCTATTAGTGCATAAAGAACATGTTGCTCATGAAGTGATCATAGGAATATCATTCCATCTGTCTTCATTTTGGACGAACAATGTTGATAGAGGTTGATCAAAAACCTCCATGGTAAGTCCACCAGTCCCTTCATAATTTGCTTTCCTTCGTATCGTCATTCATAGCCAATGGTGGCAAATACTGTAGTAATCTCATTATCTTCAAGCTCAGGGGGTGTGTTTGCCTCATCACCAAACTATAGACACTGTTTCATAGTTTCTTCAGTGATGATCAAAGAATGTTCATCATCAATTCTCCCAGACAAAGTCTTTTCACCATCAACCTCTTTCACTTCGACAGTATTCCAGAATGACCTTATGAAGCTCTCATTGATAATAGGTCTAACTGTGATGGCATAAGCTACTCTTGTTGAAGAGATGAATCTGATCATATATGTGAGCCCTTTGCCACAGGTACATCAGGGTCAAGATAACAACTAACATTGTGGAGCTTGCTCCAACTAAGATTAGCCATGTACCCTGCATTAGAGGCATATGATTTAGATTGATGAAAGTATATATTTTACATTATGCATGCTTCATTAGTTTGACTTTTAACGGTCAAAGATAAGTATTCGAAGGTGCTGTTCTATAGGAATCACTTCAAAGTGTGATGTTATCAATAATTAATCATTGTTATTTTTTTATTATTCATGTTTGAAGAGATGACTTTTGATGTTGTTTGACCTTTAATCTGATTTTATTTCAAGACTTGATTTTGACATTTTCGATTTCATCATTCTCTGTTCATATGATGAACATGGCTATGAAGTTTCTTTGTTGAGTGGTATTCTTCTTAGTTTGCATGCTCATCGAAGATGAAAATGTTCATCTTTTCTTAGAATAAATCTGATTTTGAGTGTTCTTCATTAACCTGGGGTTCTAAGTTCATTACTAGTCCAAGTGTTCGACATTTTAGGTTACAAAATGTTGAATGTTTCACCTTTTGTTTGATACTATTCTTGAGTAGAATCGAAGATGAGGACAGAGTAGATGAAACTAAGATCTTTGATTGTTAAATATGATGATGATTGATGAAGATGGACAGTGTGTTTTCGCTCGTCGCACTTTAGAATCACTCAAATTTGAAAAGTATTAAATGACCTTTTCAACCTGCTTTAACTAGTCAAATAATAGCATTTACAAGTTTTGCACAAGTTTCAGAATAAATGCTGTCAACTTTTAGTTCACACTGTAGACCTTATTTGCTTACTGTTGCAAATACGGAAGAGTAAAACTTAAGAGTGTGCCTATCCACATTTGTGCACTATTGCAAATACGGAAGAACAAAGTTCATGAGCATTTGTGCACTGTAGTAAATGCGACTGATCAAACTTGTTCAACATTTGCTCACTGTAGCAAATGTGGCTTATCAAACTTGTTCAACATTTTCTCACTTTAGTAAATGCGGCTGATCAAACTTATTCAGCATTTGCTCACTGTAGCAAATGCGGCTGATCAAACTTGTTCATCATTTGCTCACTGTAGCAAATGCGGCAGATCAAACTTGTTCAACATTTACTCACTGTAGCAAATGTGGCTTATCAAACTTGTTCAAAATTTGCTCACTTTAGTAAATGCGGCTGATCAAACTTATTCAGCATTTGCTCACTGTAACAAATGCGGCTGATCAAACTTGTTCATCATTTGCACACTGTTGCAAATGCGGCTGATCAAACTTGTTCAGCATTTGCTCACTGTAGCAAATGTGGTTGATCAAACTTTTTCAACATTTGCTCACTGTAGCAAATGCGATAGAGTAAAATTTCCACATTTACTTGATCATCATCCATGGTGACAAAAGTATTGAAGTTACACATATCCACAAGTGCGGATGAGTAAGACAAATGCGGAAGTGAAATTATCATCCGCATTAATGAATGTGTTTGAATACTTTTATTCCGCATAGGTTTTATCACTTCAAACTATTCATGTATACTTGTTAGACACCAATGTGGTAGAGTAAACTCTTTTCCCGCATTAGTTTCACTTTGACATAAACAGTTACCGCATTGGTTATATGCATGGGTTACCTTCACCCGTATTAACCAATGCACTTACCTACATTAACTTTTGAACTTAATCAAAGATTAATGTTTCTATTTTGGTTTTTCTTTTTATGAAGAACTATCTTTGATTGAATTCTCTTTTTAAGTTGTTGACTGTTGTTAGGGTTATCAATTCTTGATTGGATTGACTTGTATGCGAGAGGTGATACAAGTTTCCCATTGTTTGACTAATCTTGGACTTCTTATGCTTCCAATAATCTATGCAAACAGAGATACTATGGTATAACTTATGCACCAACACAAACATTTTGTTTTTACTTTGTTTTGAAATTTTAAGAAAGTAATTTAAGATAGTAAATGTTTATACAAACTTAGTCAAAAATTTAAATTACTCCCCCTAAAGTTATATCCACATCAGGACAGAAATTGTAAGGATTTAAAACTTTTTGAATTTACTTAATTTTTATTATTATTGATGAAGAGAAGTATATCTTTTGTTGGGATCATATCAATCTTAGATTACACAAGTGCATCGTTTATGAAAATATGGACATGTTGATAATATATTTAATTTAAGACACAAGTTGTTGATTGAAGGTATGTTTGTCATCTTAAACTCATACCAGGTTGATAGTTTAATGCATGTGATATTTATCTTGTTTATGGTTGATTTAATTATTCAACATGTACCTCACACATAAAAGCATGGAATGATCAACCATCCTTATTTAATTATTCATGATGATCCACATTGGGATTCTTTTCGCTTCACTTTGGAAGGTGATCCATGATTGGATTCTTTTGTTCATTCACATGTAATGCATTGCTTTTATAGATTCATCCAATTTGGATGTGTTCCTCATTGGAAATTGTAATACCCGGTATTTTAAAAAGACAAGAAATGAAGAATAAAGGAAAGAAAAGCAATAAAGTCCAAGTGGAGGGACTAAAAGTGTCCAAAAGGACAAATCTTTGAAAAGTTGGTGTAAAGGTGAGCATGGCCGCCCACCATCACTTCACATCACCATTTTCTTTCGGTTTTAGACAGAGAGAGCAGAGGAACTCTTGGCTGAAGAAAAGAAGAAGAAATGAAGTCGAATTCAAGGTAAGAATTCTTGGTTTTTAAGTGTTTTTGACGGGTTTTATCCTGGTTATATGCTTATGTGCTTATGTGTTTGTGTATGTGCTCGAGTGTGTGTGTTTGGTGGTGTTTTTAGGTGTTTGAACTCATTTGCAAAAGGTTTTGAAGGAAGAAACACCCAAGTTGCACCAGGTGAGTTCTAGACCCCGGTTTTTACTTGATTTAAACTATCTTTGGAGCTGAAAGTATATTAAAATGATTTTCAAAGTTTATGTATGTTTACCCATATGCATTTTGCTTGTTGGATGTTAATTCTTGAATGCTTATAGGTTGTTCATAATTAGAATAGCCATATTAAACTTAGAACAGATGGGTTTGATGATTGGGTTTGAAAACATACTAGAAACATGTTACACAGAAGGTCCATGCACCTAGATAAGGCTCATGCGCCTGAAAATGCCTTAGAAGGATTTAAGTGTAATCCATATGCGCCTAAGATTACCTTAGAATGTTCAAGTATAGCCCATGCGCCTGAAGAGTGGCCCATGCGCCTAGAAATATTAGTCGGACGACTAAGTATAATGCCATGCACCCCAATAGTGCCCATGTGCCCAAGAGGCTCATGCGCCTAAGTGTCCATGCGTCCGAATAACCCATGCGACTAAGTGTTTGTTGGACCAAAAGAACCAATGAGCCAGATCAGAAAAACCTTTAAGTCCTACAGACATTAAAACAACTGAAGTGATCTACATCTGCTAAAGACAAAGTCTGAAGACAAAGTCTGAAGACAACTGCTGAAGACAAAGTCTGAAGATCAAGTTCTCAGAAGTTGTCACAACAGCTGAAGTAGTTCTCTTCAGTAGTTATGATGGTTTATATTTTAGTAGTTTGTAATCATTAGTTTTATATTGTGTAAAACATTTGAAGTTCTTATACTTCAGATGTTATAACTTCAGTAGTTATAATGTTAGTTTATACATAGCTTCTAATGAAGGTGTCCTCAGTTGTTGTGGACATCTTTAGTAGTTTAGTTTAATTTCAATTGTTTGTATAAATCAGTTAGATGTCACTATCATGTGACGTCAGCTGATGTCACATTTCTTATAAAAGGAATGTTGACCTAATTTCCCTCTAGGGGAAGCTTATGCATTGAATGAAAACATTCTTTTTGCAGAATACTCTCTCTCTATAACTGTTACTGTTTGATTGAATATTCGTATTATTCTTGCTAGAATTTCGTCTAATTCGTGTGCTATTCCGTTGCAAATCCTAATCAAATTGATCAAACTAGATCACGATCCCTTCAGTGTTCATATGCCTGAATAGTGCCCATGCGCCTGAATAGTTCATGCGCCTAAGAAATAAAATGATTGTGTTGGCTGATGTGCCTACATAGTAATGAGACGTCCAAACAGGACTCATGCGCCCAAATAGTGTCAAAACGCCCAGACACTTGGAATTTTTTACAGAATTTTTAGGAGTCTGCGTTTTTTAGGGTTTTGACCGAGGTTGACTAGGGCTCATTTATGAGGATGTTCCATGCATGATTATGATTGTTCCTTATTATTATTATTGCTAAGATTATTATTACTTATAGTATGTGACTTTACGTGGTATGTTTATTATCGTCATGTAAATATTTTGTAATAATAAAGAGAAAGAGCAATAAAGAAAAGAAGAGGAACATTAATAAATTGTTAACAAGTCTTGCAAACTTACAGGAGTGACACGACCTTGTTATCGTTAGCACGATCGTGTTGCGGGTTAGCTACCCCATATAGTTGCCCCTTTCGAGGGATATAGTTGACCTTTGGAGGGATACAGTTGACCATTTCGAGGGATACAGTTGACCCTTTCGTGGGATACAGTTGACCCTTTCGAGGGATACAGTTGACCCTTTCGAGGGATACAGTTGACCCTTTCGAGGGATACAGTTGACCCTTTCGAGGGTTATAGTTGACCCTTTCGAGGGATACAGTTGATCCTTTCGAGGGATATAGATGGCCCATCACCTGTTTTCTACTGCGCATACAACTTGGGGTATTGCTCATTGGTCCATACACAAAGTGAAAGATAACGATAAAAGATTACAGAACAAACAAGGCATAGAGTAAAGAGAACGAATAGTATCTGTTCATATAGTTAATGCGTGCTCGCTTATAAAGTAAAGAGTTGTATTTTACACAAAAGAGTATTTTCATATACAACATATAGAGAGTATTTCATTACTTATAAAAGTAGAGCTCACTCATCAATGCTAACTTTTATACATTTTCAGTTGGCAGGTAATTATTGCTGAGGATAGCACGATGGTGAAGCTACTCGGCAGGGAAAGACTGACATCCATTCGTACTTTATGTTGTTGTTGTTTTGTAATGTAGTAAAACAATAATTTTGTAAATAGTTAAACGATGATGTATTGCTTAACAACGGTGTTTTAAATGAAATGAATGGTTTTTGATAAATTATTTCCGCTGCTTAAGTTTGTATAATTGTAATGTTTAATGTTTTAGCTGCTGTGATTGACCAACTGTGAGGTCTCCGGGAATGGGGCCTTACAAGTTGGTATCAGAGCCAAAGTTTAAGAGAATTGGGTTAAATAAACTTTTAAAACCTAAACTTAAACTAAAAATAGGATAAATGGACGGATGTCAACCCGAGTAGCTACGTGCCATCAGGTATGTCTTTTCTAAATGTTAACCGGTATTATGTGCGCATGTTATGTTACTTATGTGCTCTTAGTACATTTAGATACTGATTAAGTCAGGATAGGAGATGCTTGGGGTATGAAGAGTAAATTATGTGGCTAATCACAACTGACAACTATAATTAGGGACTTACTATTCCCTTGAATGATCGTGTTAGTGTTTGAATCTTATAGTGTGTGTTTAGAGGATGGTCGGTGGTGGACCTTCGAAGGTTTCGTCAAGTGAAGGTTGTGGTGGATGTGGTGTTGGACCGCGTGTCACAAGAAGTATGGCTATGGATGCTCAGGTAGCACTCACAGAGCCCGAGATCCATCACGTGGTAGCTGGTGAAGATAGTGCTAGTCTGAAGACCATGTTGAAAGAGGTTGTTGTCAAGGGAGTTCAACGGGCCATGCAGACGATTCGTCCAGGTATAGTGACTGAGATAATTAGGACGGTGAAGAAGATGACCATGATTAAAGTGAACAAGGAGTGTAGCAATAACAAAAACTGTAACGGAAAGCGGGTCGAACGTGGGGGTTACACCCCATATAAAAAGGTTGCCAGGACGGATAACTAGTGTGTAGCTTCATCGGATGCGGGGATAAGGAAGTGTGGCAAATGTGGAAGGGAGCATATCGATGAGTGTAGGATTGGAATGAATTTATGCTTCAGGTGTGGTAAGCCCGGCCACATTGCTAGAGACTATAAGAAGCCATGGGACGAGAGTTTTGGCACAATGATGACGACTGGAATTGTGGGGTCGAAAAGGTGTGACAAGTGTGGATGCAGGCACCCCGGGAAATGTAGATTGGAGAGCAATGTCTGTTTCCTTTGTGGAATGACCGAACATGTGGCGAAGAACTACGGTATGGGGTGGTGCTATTCTTGTGGTGAAGAACGTCAAGTGAGCAGGGACTGCAAGAAGCTGAAGGCAGAGAGCTCTTTGGCGAAGAAGAAGCCGGAGGAAGGATGGCAGAGAGCAGGTGCCAGGGCTTACACGGGAGGAAGCCAGAGCTGATCCCAATGTCGTGTCAGGTATGTTCTAGTAAACCAATTTATGTCTCGATATTGTCTCATTCAAGTGCTAGCAGGATTTTTATTTCCACTACTTTCTGTGCTTAGTTACGTGTTAGTAGTAGAAATATCCATGAACCATTCAATGTAGAAACTGCTATTGGTAAGTCCACCACAATTACTGATGTGATAGAGGACTTTGCCATAGAACTAGAAGATCATAGGTTTGCTGCTAGGTTACACGTGATACCCCTAGGTGGATTTGATGTAGTACTAGAGATGGACTGATTAGCAACCTATGAAGCAAACATCGTGTGTCGCAAGAAGATGATGCGATTAGTTGCACCCGATAAGAGTTTGGTTCCGATTCATGGAGATCGCGTTACTACGATCCGAAGATGATTTTGATGGCAGTGGCCGGGAAGTGCATAAAACGTGGATGTAGTGCCTATTTGAGTACATAAAAGATGTGGATGCGTCGGTACCGCGATTATCCAAGGTGCCAGTGGTGTGCGACTTTCAGGACGTATTCCCGGAAGACTTACCCGGCGTGCCACCGGATCGCGAGATTGAGTTCTAAATTGATTTGATACCCAGTGCTCAACCCGTTGCCAAAGTACCGTATCGGTTAGCTCCGACAGAAATGAAAGAGCTGATGGGGCAGTTGCAAGAGCTACTCGATAAGGGGTTCATTAGACCGAGTATCTCTCCCTAGGGTGTTCCAGTCCTGTTTGTGAAGAAGAAAGACAGTAGCATAAGGATGTGCATCGCCTACGTTGAGCTGAACAAGCTGATAGTGAAGAATCGATACCCCTTACCGAGGATTGATGATTGGTTGATCAGCTTCAGGGTGCCAATTGGTTTTCAGGGATAGTTCTTCGATCTGGTTACAATCAGCAAAAGGTGGGGGAGCAGGATATCTCTAAAACAGCTTTTCGCACGCGCTACGGTCACTATGAATTCCTTGTTACGTCCTTTGGTCTGACCAATGCGCCAGCTGCTTTTATGGACTTGATGAAGAGAGTGTGTTGGCCGATGTTGGATAGATTAGTGATTTTGTTCATTGATGATACCCTGGCCGACTCGAAGAGCAAAGAAGAGCATGCTGGACGTATTCGAGAGGTGTTGGAGACCTTAAGAAGGAAGAAGTTGTATGCCAAATTCTCCAAGTGCGTGTTCTGGTTGTGCGAAGTTCAATTCTTAGGTCACGTGGTAAATCCCGTGGGGATTATGGTAGACCCAACTAAGGTGCTAGCTGTAATGCAATAGAAATCTCCAACAACACCATCCAAGATTCGTAGTTTCTTGGGGTTAGCGGGATATTTTTGAAGGTTCATTCAGGACTTCTCCAACATAGCCTCCCCATTGACTAAGCTGATTGTAAGGATGTAAAGTTCGTGTGGGGCGAGGTGCACTATTTTCACTGACCACAAGAGCTTGAAGTACTTCTTTGAGCAGAAGGATCTGAACATGAGGCAGAGATGATGGTTGGAGCTTATAAAGGATTATGATTGCGAGATCCATTACCATCCGGGCAAAGCCAACGTGGTGGCTGATGCCCTTAGCCGAAAGAAGAGGCCCGAGCCGATTCGGGTGAAAGCATATCAACTAACCATGACCTCTGATGTAATGAAGCAAGTCGAGGAGTTTCAAGATGAGGCATTAAAATAATATCATCTAAACTATGAAAGAATGAGAGGTCTGGTTGGGGAATTGGGGAAAACAAACTTGGTGTTAAAACTCGATTTGGATGATTCTGGATTCCTCGTTTCGGGGATCTACGTGTGGGGATTATGGATGAAGCTCACAAGACTCGATACTCCATTCATCCTGGTGCCACAAAGATGTATCAAGATATGAAAAAAGATTATTTGTGGTCGGGTATGAAGCCTGACATGGTGGAGTATGTGAGTAAGTGCCTTACTTGTTTGCAAGTGAAGGCCGAACATCAGAAGCCGTATGGGAAGATCCAACCTTTAGATATACCGGAATGGAAGTGGGAGCACATCACCATGGATCTCATTACCAAGCTGCCACGTACTCCGAAGGGGTACGATGCCATATGGGTGATTGTCGACCGTCTGATGAAAAATGCTCACTTCCTGCCGATCCACGACACATATTCATCTCAGAGGTTGGCTGACCAGATCATCAAGGAGATTGTAACTCGTAATGGTTTGACGCTGTCTATTATGTCTGATCGTGACACCCGGTTTACCTCTAAATTCTAGAAGAAATTCCACGATGCCATGGGGACGAGGTTACATATTAGCATGGCTTATCATCCCCAAACAGATGGTCAGTCAGAAAGGACCATTCAGACATTGGAAGACATGCTTCGGGCATGTGTGATTGATTTTGGGGGAAGTTGGGATGACCACTTACTGTTAGCTGAATTCTGGTACAACAACAATTATCATGCCAGTATTGGCATGCCACCATATGAAATGTTATGCGGTAGAAGATATAGAACGCCCGTATGTTGGGTAGACATTGGGCAGAAAGAATTAGGAGGTTTCGAGGTCATTGATGCTACGACTGAAAAGCTTTAGAAGATTAAAGCCTTCATGAAGGCAGCTAAAGATAGGCAGAAGTCGTATGCCGATAGACGACACAGGCCGATCGAGTTCTAGGTGGGTGACCGGGTTATGTTGAAGGTCTCACCTTGGAAGGGTATCATCCGTTTTAGGAAGCGGGGCCAGTTGAGCCCAAGATATATAGGCCCTTTCCAAATCATTGCTTAAGTAGGAGAGGTGGCCTATAGATTGAAGTTACCAGATGAGTTAAATGGGATTCACCTGACATTCCATGTATCTCACCTGAGAAAGTGCTTAGCTGATAAAGACATGATTGTTCCACTGGAGGATATTGAAGTAGACGAAAGGATCAATTATGTACAGAAACTGGTGGCAATCTTTGATGGTAAAGAGAAAAGGCTGAGAAATAAAGTGGTTCCCCTTGTGCGTGTATAGTGGAAGCACAGGAAGGGATCTTAATCTACATGGGAAATTGAGAAGGAGATGAGGCAGCATTATCCTTGTCTATTTGAGGAATAACAGGCTTGGGGACGAAACCTCTATAAGGGGGGTGGACTTGTAACACCCGGTTATTTCAAAAAGACAAGAAATGAAGAATAAAAGATAGAAAAGCCATAAAGTCCACGTAGAGGGACTAAAAATGTCCAAAAGGACAAATCTTTGAAAAGTTGGTGTAAAGGTGGGCATGGCCGCCCACCCTCACTTCACATCACCATTTTCTTTGGTTTTAGAGAGAGAGAGAGAGCAGAGGAACTCTCTGTTAAAGAATAGAAGAAGAAGAAAAGTCGAATACAAGGTAAGAATTTGTGGTTTTTAAGTGTTTTTGACAGGTTTTATCCCGGTTATATGCTTATGTACTTATGTGTTTGTGTATGTGCTCGGGTGTGTGTGTGTTTGGTGGTGTTTTTAGGTGTTTGAACTCATTTGCAAAAGGGTTTGAAGGAAGAAACACCCAAGTTGCACCAGGTGAGTTCTAGACCCTAGTTTTTACTTGATTTAAACTATCATTGGGGCTGAAAATGTATTAAAACGATTTTCAAAGTTTATGTATGTTTACCCGTATGCATTATGCATGTTGGATGTTAATTCTTGAATAGCCATATTAAGCTTAGAACAGATGGGTTTACGTGGTATGTTTATTATCGTAACGTAAAGTATTTTGTAATAATAAAGAGAAAGAGCAATAAAGAAAAGAAGAGGAACGTTAATAAAATGTTAACAAGTCTTGCATGTTTACAGGAGTGACACGACCATGTTTTCGTTAGCTCGACCGTGTTGCGGGTTAGCTACCCCATATTGCACACGGGACCAGGACCTTTACAGCACGCCCTAGGTGATTGGGTTGGCCTTACATACAGTTGACCCTTTCGAGGGATACAGTTGACCCTTTGGAGGGATATAGTTGACACTTTCGAAGGATACAGTTGACCCTTTCGAGGGATATAGTTGACCCTATCGAGGGATATAGTTGACCCTTTCGAGGGATATAGTTGACCTTTTCAAGGGATACAGTTGACCCTTTCGAGGGATATAGATGGCCCAACACCCGTTTTCTACCGCGTATATAGTTTTGGGTATTGCTCATTGGTCCATATAGAAAGTGAAAGATAAAGGTAAAAGACTACAGAACATACAAGGCATACAGTAAAGAGAACAAACAGTATCTGTTCATATAGTTAATGTGTGCTCGCTCGTTTTAAATGATATGAATGGTTTTTGATAAATTATTTACGCTGCTTAAGTTTGTATAATTATAATGTTTAATGTTTTAGCTACTGTGATTGACCAACTGTGAGGTCTCCAGGAACAAGGCCTTACAAAAATCTTTTTGATTAGTACATCTACACTATGTGCTTGTTTCATCAGGTCTTTGCTTAGTAAAACAATGATGAAACATGATGTAGGTGAAGGACATTCATAAAGTATAATTACCTCGTGTGTTTAGGTTACTGCACACACATACACTGAGATAATCCAATACATACTTGTACTTTGAGATGAGTGTTTCATCACTGAATAAGATTTTAATTCATCACTGCATGTATCTTCTCTTCCAAGTTGAGCCTACCAACATATTTGGTAAGTCATGACAGTTTTTCAAAATTTGAAATTAAGCACACTGAATGATATAACAACTGTAATATATAATTTCCCTTATATTCTTCTCTTCATCAAAATAGACTTCCTTTTGTGATTTTCTGATGTTTTTGAATTGTTTTTGATGTTTTGATTGATTTTACACAAGGTTAATCATGCCAACTGATTGAACTAGGAATTCGAACGTACTAGGTTCAAATACATTGGTAAATAAATCAGCCAATTGATTTTAAGTGGGTACTTGAATCAATTTGATTAACCCCTTTTTAGTATAGTCTCACAAAAAGTGATATCTAATTTCAATGTTTTTTGTTTTTGAGTGCTAAACTGGATTATTTGTAATGAAAATAGCTCATGTGTTGTCAATGTGAATTGGTGTATGCAAGAAGTTAAAAGCATAATCAAGCATCTTGTTTTGAATCTAGAAAACTTAAGAGCAAAAAGCTGATGTTGCAATATACTCAGCTTCTACTATTGAGATAGATACTTGTGTCTGCTTCTTGCACTGTCAGAAGACCAGTTTGGGACCAAGAAATTGACATCCGCCAGAGGTGGATTTCTTATTGAGGTTGCATCCTCCATAATCAATGTCAGTGAAGGCATAGAGATTGAAGTCTCCTTCCTTTGGATACCATAACCCAAGAGCTGGCTTGCCCTTAAGAGATCTAAATATCCTCTTGATAGCATTTACATGAGATTCCTTAGGATCATCTTGATATCTGGCACACACACAAACACCAAACATAATATCAGGCCTACTGGCTGTTAGATACATAAGTGAATCGGTCATAGATCGATAGTGAGTCTGATCCACTAATTTTCTTTGTGGAATAGGTCCAATCTTCACTTTAGTATCCATAGGAGTTCTGATAGACTGACAATCAGCAACGTGGGCTTTCTTCAACATTGTTTCCACATATTTTGATTGATTAACGAAGATTCCATCTGTTATTTGTTGGACTTGCACCCCTAGATAGAAAGTGAGTTCCCCTATTGCACTCATTTGAAATTTTGAATGCATAAGGTCTTTAAAGTCTTTACAGAGTTGCTTGTTTGTTAAGCCAAATATGATATCATCCATATAAATCTGGACTAGCAACATGTCTCATCCTCTACTCTTTCTAGAGAGAGTCTGATCAATATTTCCTCTTTCATATCCATTTTTGAGAGAAAATGATGATAGAGTCTCATACCACTTTCTTGGAGCTTGATGAAGACCATGAAGGGCATTGTTAAGCTTGTACACCCTATGAGGGAAATATGGATCTTCAAAGCCAGGTGGTTGACTCACATATACTTCTTCAACAATCTTTCCATATAAGAAGGCACACTTCACATCCAGTTGATAAACAGTAAACTTCATGAATGCTGAATATGCAAGAAAGATTCTTATTGCTTCTAATCTGGCAACAGGTGCAAACACTTCATCGTAATTAATTCCTTCTTCTTGAGTGTAACACTATGCCATTAGCCTTGCTTTATTTCTGATGATGATCCCTCTATCATTAGGTTTTTTCTATACAGCCATCTGGTGCCGATAGGGTATTGTCCTTAAGGAAGCTCTACCAGTTGCCATACTTCTTGCTTCTTGAATTATAGCAATTCTTCATGCATTGCTTCAATCAAGCTATTCTCTTAAAGAGCCGATATGATGTTCTTGGGAACTATTTGACAAAGAAAGCATGAGAACAAACAGATGTTTGCAATACTTGACTTTCTTTTTGTCACCCTTTCATTAAGTTCACCAATAATGCTTTCCACCAGATGATTCTTGTGTATTCTAGTGGTTGGAATTGAGTCACCAGCAATGGTTACATCATGATTGGAGAGATTCAGCTCATTATGGTGAGGGGCACCTTCATCTGGTACTGCTGGGTAAATATGAAGATAATCATACTCTATTTCATTGATTGCTTCAACATGAGCAACACTTTGATTGCTTCCATCATTTGATGTTTTTTTAGTTTGAGCTAGAGGAGTAGCTTGTTTTTGATTCATCATCTCTATTGACTGATCTTCTGAATGTGATGGTAACAAGCTAGGACCAACTTCAGTTGAAACACTTTGAATTTGTGATGGTAGTCTAACAGGATTAGCTTGGAGAGGAATATCTTCATTCATGTGCTCAGTAGATGTAGGAGGAATCAATAAAAAGTCATCTCTTCTTTCTACACCTAAAGAAGTTCCAGCTGAACGTAGATTTCCTACATCAGACAAGTGAAATTGGTCAAATGATTTTGTAATTGAGTCAATATCAAACAACCAGTCGGGACCATTTGTAGATTTGGGAAACGAGTGTTCCTTGAATTGAACATTTTTCAATTCATAAACAATGTTTAATCTAGGATTAAACACTCTGTAAGCCTTTGAAACAGAAAAATAACCTACAAAGAATCCTTCATCAGACTTAGAAGAAAACTTTCCCAAATAGCTTTGGGTGTTTAATATTGCGACAGGACTACCAAATGATTTAAAAAAAAATAAAATAAATGGTTTTTTTATGAAACAATAGTTCATATGGAGTCACGTTACTTTCTTTTTCAATCAGAGTTCTATTTTGTAGGAAGCATGATGTGTTAACTGCATCTGCCCAAAAGGTAATAGGCAATTTAGCATCGGCTAGCATTGTTCTTGCCGCTTTAACGGGGGATCTTTTCATTTTTCATTTCGCATTTCTCATCAAATAAATAGCGGAATTCTCACTACTGCAACTAGTACCGGGAGAGAGACATATGTGGATTAGTACAATTATTGGCATATTCAGGATTCAAAGAGAGACTGGGTCTGTCGATTGCTCTCGTTAACGACCAAAAGGCATACATAGAAGGCAGATGAGAGAAAGCGCTCGATGAATAATGATTGAAGGTTGCAACATCTTTTTGACAAAGATAACATTAGACCTGTACATTTTTAATTAGAATTCGGCCCGCGCATCGACCTGGTACAAAAGAGTGTTCTATTTCTCCTTCAGCTACGCCATTTTGTTGAGGAGTTCTAGCTGCACTAAATTGATCAGCAAACGACAAACCCAGTCTTCCTCCCAAATAAGCTTCAAATCTGGTAACAAAGGCATTGTAAGTTGCCTTTTATTCTTCAAATCTTGTATCATGAGGAGTGTTTGTAGGAGTTGTAGTGAATCCTGATGCTTGTGATGATGTTGATGGATTGTTAATGGTGGAGTTTCAATGAATCCAGTGGCCTTCAGTTTATCTCTTGAAGATATAAAATCATCCTCCACAGTAATGAAGGCATTTTCCACAGAGTGAGAGCCTGATGGAAACTTGTATGTCTTAGTCACATTGGGTCCACCTAAGATTTTGCTTCTTTCATCTAGCTCCAGTGCTTCTATCTTGGCTATCATTATATCCAGGGTAGTACTCTCAAGAACAAGAGTATTTTTCATCATGGTCATATTTTGTTTCCAGGTCTTTGGAAGTCTGTGTAGCATTTTCTTGTTTAACTCTTTGAATTTGTAAGTGACTCCCATGATTTCCAAGTCATTTACCAATGGCACAAATCTATGCAGCTATTTAGATATGGACTCCCCTTTGGAGTGATGAAATGTTTCATACTCATTAACAAGCTTATCCTTGTTAATCTTAGCAACTTCACTGCTTCCCTCACACATAATGAATAGTGCATCCATACTACTTTAGTAGTACCATACTTTTCTAGTCTTTTCAACAATCCATCTGAGTGCTTGAGTGAGTATGGAGTAAGCTTTGAGATCAATATTGATATTCTCGTAGTCATCATCATCAAGAGTCAGATCCTCAATACGTATTCTTGATGTTTTGTAGATGGCAACTTGATATGCAGACAGTGTAATAGGGATGTGTGACCCTTTGCATATTTATATCGAAAAGTTCGGATCTACACGTGTAATGTAATTCTTGAATCTGATTTTCCATTGCTTAAACTCCGATTTGTGTTTAACCATGGGAGGTTTTAGTGTCTGACCATGTTCTAAAAACCGTGTGAATCCATTTTAATAGAGTATTTTTAACTTGTCTAATGTAGATTAGATAAGTTTTTTTAAGTTCACTTAGTCCAACTTGTCCGAATCGTCCAAAACATGGTCAAAGAATCAGATTTGTTATCTTTCTGAGTTTTTGTTGAAACTTTTTGTTATATTGACTATTCATAGCATTAAAAATGATTACTGTTGGTTTGTTTTTGAAGGTGAGGAAGTATGAACATTAACTATTAAAGAGTATATTCTGTTATTTACTAAGTAGAGGTGATAGAACACTCTATTAGCGACTCAATCACTAGATCAATCAAGTTCTATTCAGGTCTTGGGTAGATCTGAAAAAGAACCGGGAGCCAAAGCTCTGATACCAATTGACTGGGTGGTGAGATTAAGATTCTCACTAGGATAGAATATAGTGATCGAGTCAGTGATGGAATGGCGGAAACAAACAATCAATAAACATTCAATGCAAGAAGATACTCATAAATGCTTGTATGTATTGATGAAGGTGATTGATTACAATAAATGCTAGGGTTTGAGCGTTAAATAATAATAATACACCTTGAGAATATGGAATACAATATATTCTCATTGTCTATCAACAGTCACCTCATGTACGAGGTTTTCTATTCTATTTGTAGGCTGACAAGATGTCTTTTTACAAAATGACTAAACTACCCCTGACCTATACATCAGAACTAGTCTATGTCTTCATCAACATTTCTTCTGTTCATCCACAATGACAAATGTGGATGAGTTGGACTTGATCAACATTTCTTCTCTTGTGATCCGCATTAGTAGTTGGTCATCCGCATAGGGTAATGCGGATGAACAAATACTTATGAGCATTTGTTGCTGGTCATCCGCATTAGCAAATGTGGATGAACAATACTTGTCCGCATATCTTTTTGACTATCCGCATTTGTTAATGTGGAAGAACAAACACTTGTCTTTTGTTCTATGTCTTCCGCATTTACAAATGCGGTTAGTCAACACTTTTTCTTCTTAACGGATTCTTCATCCGTATTACTTCTTGGACTTAGGGAGTTTCAGCAGAACAACCATCAACTCACCAATTGAATTGGCATGTATGGTCCTTTCAGGGTCCAACAATATGAACTATGTAATCAACACAAACAAATATGTGAAAAATTCAATGAGTTTCAATTGATATTAGTGTGGATTACAATGTGCAAAAGAGAGAACTAACAAAACGTCTATTTTAAAGTCTATCAAAAGTTTACCCTGCACAAAAACAAGTAATCCTATTTATACTAATAACAAGAAACAAAAGGAACATATATTTACATAATAAGTCCCTACACTATGACAAATCTAGACTAAAGAATAAAATGCTAATGTTTTTAGGGCTACAATAATTCTTATCTAAAGTATCTGTGTGTCAAAACAATCCACCTTATCTCTAAAGCTATATGCTTTCTCATCTTCATATCTAAGATGCTCCCTATTGTACTCTATTTGGTGCTTATCTCCTCTGCTATGTGTGAACATTGACCTAGAATGACGATCTCATTGCTATACGATAGTACCGACCTGGAGCTCTCATCGGCACAATGTGATGATCTTCTTTATTATACGTAAGTATAGACCTGGAGCTCTCATCCGTAAGACTTAATTAATCAACTCCTCTGTTATACGTAAGTATAGACTTGTAGCTCTTATCATTTGATGTCTATAACGACATTGTTTCTTTTTAATGTCTATGTTGCTTATGAGTGGAAGAGTCATGCACAGTGTGTCATTTGTTAAATACATCATGAGGACGGATAAGTTTCTTTGCCAAATGTCTGTAGGGACCGGGTCATTCTATGTATTCTTCAAAAAGAATCAAAACATGATACAGTAGCTACAGTGCACTCGTTGAAATGAATAATGCATGGACTTAAAAGGATGAGTATATCAGCAATCCAACCAAACTTTGACTCTCTTGAAGATCTTTTCAGCTTCACGTTCATATCCTTTTATAATGTTTGATATTGATTTAGTTCAAGAAACTTTACGTGAAGAATGGTGAAGTTTTGTGGGGCTAATTTCTTTTTACTTATTTTAATTTTGTTAACTTTATTTTAGTCTCTTTTTAAATAATTTTTACTCTTACTTTATCTTTTTAAAGAGAGGGAAACAAAATTATATTTCATAAATTTTTAAGTTTCCTGCTATATTATAATTTCGCTAGTAGTTCGCACGGGGAAACTATAGCTTCGACAATTCTTAGGCGCACTGCGTGGTCAGTTTCGACCAGTGTTTCACGTGGCGAAATTGCATTTTTGTTAGATGAAACTATAGTTTTACTGCCTTTGGATTGTAAGGCCCCGTTCCCGGGACGCTTGCAGCTGGTAAATCATTGCACATAAAACATACATTTTCATTCATCTTACAAAACTATTGCAGCGGAAATATTCAAAAATGACATCTCATTTCATCATAAAAACTTTTTCAAAATAATACATCATTAATGAGTTATACATTGTTGTATTACATCACAAAAGCATTATATAAATGGATGCCATCCACAAAAGAGCTGAGTAGCCACCTCGTGCCAACCTCAGCAATCATTACCAGCCAACTGTAAACACATCAATGTCAGCGTCACTGAGTGAGTTCTAGTTAATAATAAAACATACTTTTGTTTCATTAAAACTGTTCTTTACATTAATGCGATCATGCAACATACGCACACATAGGTAATAGCATTGTTATCTTTATTATTCGTTGTTTCATCATTACATCTTTTCCTTTCATCAACACCATGAATATTACCCTTCATGCTCATGGTGTTGGGCCTAAGCCTATCATAGACCTTTATTCACGGTGCCCAGCACCTCTGGCCACAGTATCTATGATAATGTTCAGGTATAAAATTGTCATATGCTATGCCCTTCATGCTCATGGTCCTAGACCTAAGCCTATAATAGACCATCATTCACGGTGCCCAGCACCTGTGGTCATAGTACCTAAGGCAAGCAACAATGGTTCCATACAAATGGTGAATCACAAAGAAAGACTCCAATGTGCATCCTCCCGGGGTAGCGAACCTACACACTATTGGGCTAACACATTTTAATGGTGTGTCCCCACATACTATGCTTGCAAGAATTCTTTACTTTCATTATTCATTAATGCATGCATTCTTACTTCATGTTCCTCTTTCATTATCTTTCGCTTTATGTTACATACTACTACATTTCGTTTGTTAACATAGCACGTAAAGCCACAGGAAAGATAAACATACATAATAATAAAGAACATAACATACACAAACATGAACATCATACAGGGCAACATCATACATACATCATGCATAAACATGCAACACCATCATCATCATGCCCATCATACACTCTAAGGCCTCAACAGTCATCTTACATCAACTTACAAGAACTTTTCACGTCAAAACTTACATCGGCACTTTCCCCTGAAAGTTAGTACATAAACTACCCTTTCCTCGGGTACACCAGCCCTACTTGGGCATATGGGCACCCTTCAGTCGCATGGCCTCCACGGGACTTAGAGGTTTTCTGATCTTGGCTCATTGGTTCTTTTGGTCCAACACCAAGCACTTCCTTAGATGACGCTCCCTAACTCCTTCTGACCAATGTCACCCCAACCTCATAAGGTGGCATACCAATGCTGGCATGATAACTGATGTCGTATGAGAATTCAACTAACGGTAAGTGGTCATCCCAACTTCCCCCGAAATTGATAACACATGCCCGAAGCATGTCCTCCAACGTCTGAATGGTCCTTTCTCACTGACCATCAGTTTGGGGATGATAATAAGTCATGCTGATATGTACCCTGTCCCCATAGCATCGTGGAACTTCTTACAGAATTTGGATGTGAACCGGGTGTCTTGATTAGACACAATGGACACCGGCACACCATGACAATTTACAATTTCCTTGACGAATAGATCCACCATCCTCTCAGATGAATATGTCTCGCGGATCGGTAGGATGTGGGCACTCATGGTCAGACGGTCCACAATCACCCATATGGCATCATACCCTTTCGAAGTGCGTGGCAACTTCGTAAGAAAATCCATGGTGATGTGCTCCCACTTCCATTCCGGTATATCCAAAGGTTGGATCTTCCCATAAGGCTTCTACTCCTTGGCCTTCACCTGTAGACAACTAAGGCATTTACTCACATACTCTACCACATCACGTTTCATACGCGGCCACCAATAATCCATCTTCATGTCTTGATACATCTTTGTGGCACGAGGATGAATGGAGTATCAAGTCTTGTGAGCCCCATCCATGATCTTCACACGTAGATCCCCAAAACGAGGAATCCACACCCGTCCAAATCGGGTTTTAACACCAAATATGTTTCACCCAATTCCCTAACCAGACCTCTCATTCTTTTAGAGTTAAGATGACCTTCTTTCTATGCCTCATCTTGAAACTCTTGAACTTGCTTCATCAAGTTAGAGGTCACGTTTAGTTGATACGCCTTCACCCGAATCGGCTCGGGCCTCTCCTTTCGGCTAAGGGCATCATCTAAAACGTTAGCTTTACCCGGATGGTAATGGATGTCACAATCATAGTCCTTTATAAGCTGCAACCATCGTTTCTGCCTCACGTTCAAATCTTTTTGATCAAATAAGTACTTTAAGCTCTTGTGGTCAGTGAAAATGGTGCACTTCATCCCGTAAAGATAGTGTCTCTAAATCTTTAGTGCAAAGACCATGGCTGCTAGCTCCAAGTCATAAGTAGGGTTGTTGACCTCATGAACCTTGAACTGTCGGGATGCATAGGCTATAACTTTTCCTCTCTGCATTAACACACACCCCAACCCCGAGTAGGAAGCATCAGAATAAAGCACCAGATCTTCACTTCCACCGGGTAATGACATAACAGGACCTTGAGTCAACCTCCCCTTCAATTCTTCGAATGCATTCTCTTGAGTTTGAACCCATACAAACTTCACATCCTTCCGGGTCAATTTAGTTAGTGAAGAAGCAATCTTGGAGAAGTCTTGGATAAATCTTCTATAGTAGCCCACCAAACCCAAGAAGCTACGAATCTCGAATGGCGTCTTTGGAGACTTCCATTGCATCACTTCCTCCACCTTTGTCGGGTCCACCATTATCCCGTCAGGACTCACCACATGACCCAAGAACTGAACTTCACACAACCAAAATGCACACATAGAGAATTTAGTGTACAACTTCTCCTTTCTCAACATCTCTAGAACCTCTCGATTGTGACCGGCGTGCTCAAACTCGCTCTTCAAATAAATCAGGATATCATCAAGAAACACAATCACTGATTTATCCAACATCGGCCAACACAGCCGATTCATCAGATCCATAAAAGCAGCTGGCGCATTGGTCAAACCAAAAGAAATGACAAGAAACTCGTAGTGACCATAGCGCATGCGGAAAGCTGTTTAGGAACATCCTGCTCTTTCACCTTCAACTAATGGTAACCAGATCGAAGATCTATCCTTGAAAACCAACTGGCACCTTGAAGCTGATCGAACATATCATCTATTCATGGTAAGGGGTATCGGTTCTTCACCGTCAGCTTGTTCAACTCACGATAGTCAATACACATCCTCATGCTACCGTCTTTCTTCTTCACAAATAGGACCGGAGCACCCCAAGGAGTGATACTCGGCTTAATGAACCTCTTATCCAGCAGCTCTTACAACTGCTCCATCAACTCTTTCATCTCTATCGGAGCCAACCGATAGGGTGCCTTGGCAATAGGTTGGGCACCCGGTATTAGATCAATGTGGAACTCGATCTCTCTGTCAGGTGGCACTCCTAGTAGGTCTTCTGGAAACACATCTAGAAAGTCACACACAACTGGTACATCAGATAGTTGTGGTGTTGGCGCATCCACATCCTTTATATAAGCCAAGTAGGCGCTACATCCACGCCTCATACACTTTCCCGCCACCGCCATCGAGATTACTTTCGGGATCGTCATGACCCGATCTCCATAAACAGTTACCCAACTCCCGTCAGGCGTTGTCAGACAAATCATCTTCTTGCGACACGCAATGTTTGCCTCGAAGTCCGCTAACCAATCCATCCCAAGAACCAAATGAAAACCACCTAAGGTCACCACGAACGGTCTAACAGGAAACTTATGATCCTCAAGTTTCACATCACAACCCTGGATCATCTCAGAAATCCTCGTAGACTTACCTATGGCAGTTTCTACATGAAAGGGCGCCTCAACACGTCTACTACTAACAGGCAGTTTAGCACAGAAAGCAGTAGAGATAAACTCTTACTAGCACCAGCATCAAATAACACAGAAGCTAAAGTTTGGTTCACCGGAAAAGTACTGGACACGACACCAGGGTCCGTCGTAGATTACTCCTATGTGATAGTGAATGCCCTGGCGCTCGCCCTTGGCCCTTCACTCTCCGTCTTCTTCACCCCAGAGCCCTTGGCCCTTGGCTTCTTACAATCCTTACTTATGTGACCCTCTTCACCATAGTCAAAGCACCAGACCGTACGACAGTCCCTTGCCATGTGCCCCGCCTTCCCACATTTAAAGAACAAGTTCGACCAAAACCTACATTCCCCACTATGCTCTCTCCCACACCTACCACACTTCCTCATACATGCACCCGATGCGACCACACAACGATCATCCACCCTTGCCTTCTTGTTACCCGTCGAGGCACCATCCCGACCAAACCACTTGCCATTCCTGTTTCGATCTCCTCCACCCTTCCTGCTACCATCACCCACCACCACTACAACCCTTTCATCATATAACCTCCCTACCAAGTCCACGCCCAACCTAAACGTGCTCGGTCGGGCAGCGATCATATGCCTGTGAATGTCCGCTTGCAAACCCTGAATGTACCTCTTAATCTTCTATGACAGAGCCGTCACCTCATCCGGCACCAAATGTGCCATCTTGTTGAATTTGCTGGTGTACTGTTGGTGCGTCATTGTTCTCGCTTCTAGTTGCAAGAACTCCCTTTCGACCTTGTCCATTTGCCGGTGAGGACAGAACTCCTCACACCGCAACTTTTTCAGTTCAGACCATCTCATTCTTCCAATGGCCCTGCTACCCTCAGCTTGGACTATATTAGCATAGAGTCGAGTCCACAAAAAAATGGGTAACAAAATTTACCTTCTGGTCTTTCGGCACTCGCTGATATTTAAGACAGCTTCAATTTCTCTCACCCATCAGTGAGCAGCAGCAGTAGTGCCATTTCCCTGGAAGGTTGGGGGCTTGCATCATTGAAATGCCCCATATTTATAGCCTCGTGTCACCTCCTACACGGGATCTTCTTCTTCCTCTTCTTCGTCATCGGAGGGGACTGTTTCAGTCTCGGGTTGTCCCTATTCGGCATTAGGTCTACTTCTTTCCTTCTTCTCCCTCTCCATACAGCTTTGATAACTTCAGTCACTACACACGGTAAGATCGTCTGCATGACCTGGTGGACTTCCTCCACAATAGCCTCCTTTTGAGGCTCTTAAGTTTGCACTCTCATCACCACCCTATGGATGAGGGGTTTCGGGTTCTTCAGGAACACCTTTTCAACTATGGGTCTTCCCTTCTTGGGTCGCCGTTCAGCACCGTGACCTCCTCCACGTGAAGCTTTCGAAGATCTACCGCCAGCCATTCACACGCACACTAAAAGATTCAAACACCAACACGGTCATTCAAGGTAACAACTCAATTTATGTAAAGTATAGTAAGTCCCTAATTATAGTGGCCAGTTGCGATTAGCCACTTACTTTACTATTCACACCCCGAGCATTAGCTATCTTGACTACATCAGTATTAAATCCATAACAACACATAACCACATACCATGCGGACATAATACCGGTTAACTTTATGAAAATACATGATGGCATGCAGCTACTTAGATTGGTATCCCTTCCCTTTCCGTCCCATTCTCAGTTTAGGTAAAGGTTATTTTGAAAATTTACCCATTTCACTTAAACTTTGGCTCGTATACCAACTTGTAAGGCCCCGTTCCCGGGACGCTTACAGCTGGTAATCATTGCACATAAAACATACATTTTCATTCATCTTACAAAACTATTGCAGCGGAAATATTCAAAAGTGACATCTCATTTCATCATAAAAACTTTTACAAAGTAATACATCGTTAATGAGTTACAAATTACATTGTTGTATTACATCACAAAAGCATTATATAAATGGATGCCATCCCCAAAAGAGCTGAGTAGCCACCTCGTGCCAACCTCAGCAATCATTACCAGCCAAATGGAAACACATCAATGTCAGCGTCACTGAGTGAGCTCTAGTTTAATAATAAAACATATTTTTGTTTCATTAAACCGTTCTTTACATTCATGCGATCATACAACATACGTACACATAGATAATAGCATTGTTATCTTCATTATTCGTTCTTTCGTCATTACATCTTTTCCTTTCATCAATACCATGAATATTACCCTTCATGCTCATGGTGCTGGGCCTAAGCCTATCATAGACCTTCATTCACGGTGCTCAACACCTCTGTCCATAGTATCTATGATAAAGTTCAGGTTAAAATTGTCATGTGCTATGCCGTTCATGCTCATGGTCCTGGACCTAAGCCTATAATAGACCTTCATTCACGGTGCCCAGCACCTGTGGTCATAGTACCTAAGGCAAGCAACAATGGTTCCATACAAATGACCAATCACAAAGAAAGACTCCAATGTGCATCCTCTCGGGGTAGCGAACCTACACAATGTTGGGCTAACACATTTTAATGGCGTGTCCCGACATACTATGCTTGCAAGAGTTCTTTACTTTCATTTTTCATTAATGCATACATTCTTACTTCATGTTCCTCTTTCATTATCTTTCGCTTTATGTTACATACTACTTCATTTCATTTGTTAACATAACACGTAAAGCCACAGGAAAGATAAACATACATAATAATAAAGAACATAATATACACAAACAAGAACATCATACAAGGCAACATCATACATACATCATGCATAAACATGCAACACCATCATCATCATGCCTATCATACATTCTAAGGCCTCAACAGTCATCTTACATCAACTTACAAGAACTTTTCACGTCAAAACGTACATGTGCACTTTCCCCTGAAGGTTAGTACATAAACTACCCTTTCCTCGGGTACACCAGCCCTACTTGGGCATATGGGCACCCTTCAGTCGCATGGCCTCCACGGCCAAGTGTTAGGATCAGTGATCAACGTTTGAGTGATTAGAGAGTATAGCAGCGGAATTCTAACAATGAATTAGCCAATTCACAAGAACGAAACGATATTCAATGAAGAACAAGAACGGTTATAGAAAGAGAGAATTCTGCAAATATATTTCATTCAATATTCGCTTTCGTGGTAACGGAATGTCACGATTACAATTAGGTCGACACCTCTTATAAGAGATGTGACGTCTGATGATGTCACTTGATAGTGACATCTAACAGAATTATTCCAACTGAAACACAACTACTGAAGATGTCAAAACAGCTGACATCTCCTTACAAAAATACTAAGTGTTATCAGTTATTATAACTACTGAAAAACATAAAACTACTGAAACTACAATGACTGAAGAACAAGCTCTTCAGTCGTTTTACAAAACTACTGAAAGTAAAAACATAAAACTACTGATATCACAACTACTGAAGAAGTACTCTTCAGCTGTTGTGACAAACTACTAAAACGTCAGTACTTGATCTTCAGACTTGAACTTCAGACGTTTCATCAGCTGATGACTTCAGTAGATATCATCAGCTGATGTCTTCAGTCTTTGTCTTCAGACTTTGTACACCAGTTGTTGATCTTCAGCACTTGTAAACTCTTCAGCTGTTGTACTTCAGTACTTTGGTCTTTAGCTTCAGCACTTGTGTTCTTCAGCTGTTGAAGTCTTCAGCACTTGTCGAACTGCTGATCAAGCTTTCAGCAGTTGTTGTGATATCATGTGGGACTTAGCGGTTTTCTGATCTTGGCTCATTGGTTCTTTTGGTCCAACAAACTCCCCCTGAACCAATGCAGCCAAAACCTCTAATTTATTTATTTTCCCACATATTGTTGGCAAAAAGGTTGGTCTTTTTCCTTCTTGATCAGTAGAGATGATGACCCATATAAGCTCCGGCCTGGGAAGAAATCTCAGATATTTGTTTGGCAAGATATGAATGGGAACTCTGTTTTGGGGAACTGGACACAGAGTTGTTATCCCATTCATGAGATCTACTTCCCGTGTATAAGCCTGTAGGATTCTCTGGTGTATGCTCTGAGAAACATGATTTGTTCTTCCACGGTCAGGTTCTCGGCTTCACCATCAAACAATCCTTCTCGCCCATACAGCTCCGAGATGTACTTGGCCTGTTTACCAGTTTTGAGCTCAACTGTTGTAATCTGTCTGTATGCAAGTAACAGACTGAGCTCATTTTGTTTGAAGTTCTCAAGCCTCTTGTAGACTAACCCCTTTTAATAATTCTGTTCTCTAACATCTTTTGGGGTGGTTGTTTAGTCTGATAGGCCTTCTTGAAGTCTTCAACAATCTCCCAGGGTGATACTACAAGGGCCACTGTGATCTCTTCATCTACGATCCTTTTGACTTGGCCCTTGTATCTTGAAGGAATGTCTTTCTTTACAATCCTGTGAGCCACCCTAGGATTAGGCCATACTCTCACCTTTTCCTTCTAATATTGAAATGTGTTGGCAAGAGTGTACAACCTCAGAGCTTCTTTCTTCATACTAATAATTGATGACGAAGCAGCATAAGTTTTGTCAATGCTTTTCAGCATTTCATCATCATGAAGCTTTTGCTGCTGTTCTTCTTCAATCTTTACTTTCACAGCATCCATCTGTGAGGTGGGAGTGATGGGCATGGGTTTGGCTTTCGCCAATGTTAGAACTGCAGACAGAGGCAGCCTATCTTCTTCCACATCATCCTCTTCTTCTTCTTCTTCTATCCTCAGCACCCTTCTCCTCCTTCTAGGTGCATCACTGGATGATGGTTGGGTTGGTAAAGGAATTGGTTTTGAAGATTGAGGATGTTTGGATTTGGGCTTTGAGATTGGTTTGGAGATTTGAGGGGTAGGCTGTTTTTGAGTGGGTGAAAGGGAAGGTTGTTCCAGCATTTTGGTTGTGAGTTTAGCCTTTGTAAGGCTTGCCATTTCAAACCTTTTTCCAGCCCCAGCCTTATCAAGGGCTTCAATGATAATCCCCTTATGGAATTGCTCAGACAGACAGATTCTGGTGGCTATAGCCAGAATACTGTCTCTGGTCCATGAACGAATCTCCATCAAAGATCTTCCTAAGTATTTGGCAATGAAACGAATCATGATCTCCAATCTCTCCTTTTCCAGTACATCATACCCAGCCCATCTGGTTTGAATCTCCTCCACTTCCAACTTCCTGATCTCACTATCTAATGTGGCTGTATCAAAACCTTGCTTGAAGAGTTGCTCAATGATTTTGTCCATGGATCGGCTGTGTGTGTCATTTGCATCTTTTACCAGCTCTTCCAAGGATTTTTCTTCAGTAGTAGGTTGATCACCAGCACTTTTCTTTCTTTTGTAGGTGATCAGTTGTTGTTGCTTTTCTTTTTCCAACTCCTGGGCTTTCTCTTGTGCCTTCTCATCCTTAGTTCTTTTCCTCTTCTTTTCTTTCACTGCAGTACTCTCCCCCTTTTTGGATGCATTGGGGTAGGGGTTTGTACCGCAGAAAGATTCTTTTGCACAGCATTATCAATCAGTGGTTGTAGAGTTGAGGAAATCCTCTCATCAATGGCTTTATAAACAATGTCATTGATAATGGGAGTGATGAGAGGTATGGATTGTTGGAATACAGCAACCATCTGCTCTGGGGGGTTCTGTCCCGGAGAGATAGTGCCAAAAGCAGAAGCTGGAGGCTCAGTGAAGTGAGAGGGTGAAGTGTTTGGGGTACCTTCAAAGGAAGGTGCCATCTATGGGTTGGTGGAGGCAGATGGTCTTTGTTCCTTAGAAGTTTTGGCAAGCAGCTCTTTGAGTCTGCTCACCTCCTCTTCTAGGATGGTGTTTTGGGCGATTACATCGTAAAAGAAGCCCAGGTCATCATCAGTAGAGACTGAATCACATGACCTCCTGATAGGATCAGGATGAACATGCACTGAGTGTAGCTCAGTTGTAGCATGTGCCCCTTTGTCTTGGAACTGGGGACTTCCTGCCTCAGGACTGTGTCCGTGATCAGCAGTTGCCTCTGGTAAGGTCTTAGTAGTGGTACCAACTACAACCTCATCATATGCTGACGCAGGAGAAGTGGCAGCCTCACCAGAAGTTCCAATCTCCATTGCTACACTAAGAGAGGAACATTGTAACCCCTGTGCTGTGGGTTCTCAGCTGCACTTTGGTCCTCCCCCTCAATGGTAGAAGTGTTCCCAGTAGTAATTGGTATCTGGGGAGGGGGTGAGGAGTGCAACTGAGTCAGCACTTGTGCAACAAGCAATGTAGGACTTTGGGGGGTGGTTGCATGGGGAGATGGGGTAAAAGCAGGCTGCACCTGGGGAGGAAGGTGCTCTTCAATAGAAATCTCCTCAAGTGAAGAAGATCCCAGATGTGTGGGTACCCCTTGTGTGGTGGTTGCAGGCTCCTTTTGAGAGGAATCCTGAGCGGCTATGGCTGGAAGAGTCCTTATATCCACTAAGGGGTTATAACCAGCAGTTGTTTAGAATGAAACAGCAGTTGTAGAAAAAACTGAAGAGAAAGTTCTCTTCAGTAGTTTTCGTCAAGTCATAGCCTTTCAGTTGTTTCATACTGACCTCAACACTTACTCATCAGACTTTGCATCTGCTTTTCAGGTGTTTCATAGGACGTCAGTACTTATCTGTTTGTACTGATTTCAGTAGTTGTAACTACATCAGTAGTTGTAACTACATCAGTAGTTTGGAACAGATAAAGTACTTCAGTACTTGTGAGGCATTTATCCGTCAGTAGTTATAAAAACTACTGAAGGTTAAAGGACTCATCAGTACTTATATGTGACATGCTTACGAATGATCACCGGTAATTATTACTGAAATCATCAGTAGTTGTCACTTATTCTAGCTGCAGCATACCAAGCCTTAACACAAGGTTTTGGAAAGTAGAACTATCCAAAGGCTTAGTAAAAATATCTGCAAGCTCATCAGCACTAGGCACAAACTTAGGATCAATCAGACCTTTTTCAAAGCAATCCCGAATAAAGTGATGTCTGATCTCTATATGTTTGGTCCTAGAGTGCTGGACTGGATTTTTGACAATACACAGAGCTGAAGCACTATCCATTAATAATGGAGTCTTAGTCTCTGTAATGCCATAATCCAGAAGTTGGTTCTGAAGCCAGAGTACCTGAGAAGTACAACTTGCAGCAGCAATGTACTCGGCCTCAGCAGTTGATGTAGCAACAGATGTTTGTTTCTTACTCTGCCAAGAAATCAAACAGTTGCCTAGGAATTGACAACCACTAGAAGTTGACTTTCTAGTTAACTTGCACCCTGCATAGTCGCTATCTGAAAAAGCAACTAATTTTGAAGAGTGTCCAGTGGAATACCACAAACCCAGAGATGGTGTACCTTGCAAATATCTAAAGATTCTCTTGACTGCAATCAAATGAGACTCTTTAGGAGCAGCCTGAAATCTAGCACAAACACATGTAGCAAACACAATATCTGGTCTAGAAGTTGTTAAATACATCAAGGACCCAATCATACATATGTAAAGTGTTTCATCAACAGCTTTACCTTTCTGATCAGCATCCAGTTATGTGGTGTTGCACATGGGAGTTGAACAGGGCTTATAGTTTTGTAAATCAAACTTATTCAAAAGATCTTTGGTATATTTTGACTGATGAATAAAGGTTCGGTTCCATCAGCCTTTTGTTTAATTTGCAAGCCTAGAAAGAATTGTAATTCGCCCATTGCACTCATTTCAAACCTCTTTTTCATTAATGTTGTAAAATCATCACACAACTGGGGATCAGAGGATGCAAAAATGATATCATCAACATAAATCTGAACAAGTAGCTTATGCTGATCCACCTTCTTATAAACAAAGTTTTATCAATGGAGCCTCTAGTAAAATTATAGTTAAGAAGAAAAGTAGAAAGTGTCTCATACCAGGCTCTAGGAGCTTGTTTCAACCCATAAAGAGCCTTATCAAGTTTATACACCCATTCAGGATGTTTATTATCCTCAAAGCCTAGTGATTGACACACATAAACTTCTTCCTTTATTTTACCATATAAAAATGCACTTTTTACATCCATTTGAAAAACTTTAAGATTGTGGAATGCAGCATAGGCTAAAAACAATCTGATTGCCTCTAGTCTGGCTATAGGGGCCAAGGTTTCATCATAGTCAATACCTTCTTCTTGTGAAAACCCCTGTACAACCAGTCTAGCCTTGTTCTTAACAATAAGCCCATTCTCATCAGTTTTATTCCTAAACACCCATTTAGTGCCTATTGCACACTTACCTGGGGGAAGAGGAACCAGTTCCCACACTTGCTGTTTCTTGAACTGAAGTAGCTCAAGCTGCATAGCTTCAACCCATCCATTGTCTCTCAAAGCAACATGGTAGTTCTTTGGCTCTAGCTGACTGACGAAGAGAGCATAGAAGCAAAAAGTTAGACAATTGACGTCTTGTTGAAACACCAGCATTGATATCACCAATAATCTGAGACATGGGGTGATTCTTTAGTTCTTGATAAACAATGAGATCTGTGCAAGTGTTTGTAGAACCTTCAGCAGCAGCAGATGTTGATGCAGACTCTTGAAACCAAGAATTAGATGGTAACTCAAAAGATGTAGAGGAAACAGAGATCTCATCAGCATTTGTTGTGGATGGAACTGCTGAAGCTACAGGAACATCAAATTTAGCAGACACAGGCAGTTGGTCACTAAACTTGAATAGGTGAGTATTGATATTATCATCATCATCATCAATACCACCAGGTGGAAGACAGGCTGCAAAAGATGATTTCTCCACATGATCTGCAATAGCTGGAGGTTGATAAGGAACATATTGCAGTATGTCCAAATCAAACAACTCCACAGGGTTTTGTGGAATCTTGTCCAAAGGAGATTCATTAAACTTCACATGCAAAGTCTCTTCAACTATCTTTGTTCTGCAGTTGAAGACTCTGTATGCCTTGCAAGTAGATGAATAACCAACAAAATACCCTGCATCCACCTTAGGATCAAATTTATGGAGTTGATCCTTTGTATTGAGAATAAAACAGGGACACCCAAATGCTTTGAAAAATGAAATTAGAGGAGCCAAGTGATGGAGAACTTCATATGGAGTCTTCATCAACCTCTGATTTACTAAGACTCTATTCTGCACATAGCAAGCTGTGTTAACAGCTTCAGCCGAAAAGGTCAGTGGCAAACCAGAGTCAGCCAGCATGGACCTTGCAGCTTCAATTAGGGTCCTGTTCTTTCTCTCCACTACTCCATTTTGTTCTGGAGTCCTTGGGATGCTAAACTGCCTTTTGATTCCCTTTGAAAGATAGAAGTCATCAAGTGTATGGTTTGTGAATTCAGTTCCATTGTCACTCCTAATACACTTGACTGGAAGGGAATACTGCTTCTCAATATACAACACAAAGTGAATAATCTTCTGAGCAACCTCATCCTTTAAATGTAGAAAGAAAGTCCATACAAATCTAGAGTAATCATCCACAATTACCAGACAGTATTTCTTCTTTGCCATGCTCATTACTCTCACAGGACCAAATAGATCCATATGCAGTAATTGCAAGCAGGCAGTGGACTTTGGCTCTTCAATAGGAGGGAATGAGACTTTGTGATGTTTTCTTTTTAAACAAGCAGTGCAGGTTTCATCACAGTGGAACTCCTTTATTGGTAAGCCTCTAACTAAACTATTGTGGATAAGCTGATTCATGTTTTTGAAATTAACATGACCCAGCCTTGTGTGCCACAGTTTAGATTCTTCAGAAGAGGCTTTGGAAAATAGGCAAGGATTGCCTCTAGATCTATTTTCTTGGAAAGATCTAAGGCATACACTCTTCCTGTCCTGTTGGCTCTCAGGAGAGTGTGATCATCCAACACCTTATCAATCAAATGCAGAACTTTGGATGACAGAATCCTACAGTTCTGACTGGTGAAAAGAGCAACATGGCCTTTATCACACATTTGACTGACACTCAAGAGATTGTACTTGAGATTTTCCACATGATTAACATCATCAAACTTGATTTCTCCATTGGAGACAAAGCCATTTCCAATGATGTAACCCCTAGCATCATTGCCAAAAGAAACAAAGCCCTTCTTTCCTCGAGAGTAGTCATGAAGAAGAGAGCTGTTCCCAGTCATGTGCATAGATCCCCCACTGTCTACATACCACATGCTACTTTGGCATGTTGGGGAACCCTGCAATAATAAACAATCAGTTAGTTTTGGAGACCCAAACCATTTTGGTTTTGGGCCTGGTCTCATCAACAGATGGTAAACTAACAGGTTTATTAGAAACACAGCCTGAGAGGAAGAAGATGGTGAAGAAGAGGAATCCTTTGGCTTGGACCTCCTTTTGTGTGTTTCAACATAGGATCATCTAATTGGTTAACTCTTCCTAATAGATGTTGAACCATCATAACCAGCTCTGTCTGATTTTGTGATAAAGCTTTCAGCTCATCAGACACATTGCCAGTGGAGTTTGATAAGTTCCTATGTTGCACCTTCTTCTTCTGAGCACTCTCAGCTGTCACCTGTTTAACCCTTTCCTTTTTGGATTTCTTTGAGGACTTAAGGGTTACAGGATTTGATGTTGCTCATACAAATGTGGTCTCAAACTCAGTTTTCATTTATACCATTTTCTCTTTAATTTCTTCTTTATGTTTGAGTTTGGAACCTCTTTTGTACCAGCAATCATCTGTAAGATGATTGAACAAACCACATACTTCACATGGTTTCTTCTTCATCTTAGGTTGATCATCTACTAAAGAGGGTGAAGCAACTGAAGACTTGCTCTTCAGTACTTTGGAAGCATTGTTTGCTTTCTTGACTACCTCTTTAGTAGTCTTAACTCTTTCTACTGACAGTTTTCTTCTTTTCAGTACTGGCAGTAGTTGGAGTTTGAACTTCAGGTGTTAAATCCTGCTCTCTAGTCCTTTCAGGACTTTCAGAATTAACTCCTGAGTTTATCAACTCATTGATCATGTGAGTGTCAGCAGTGGAACCATCAACATCAGCTGATAGGTTCTAAGAGGGCTTGGTGCTGACTTCTACTTCTGATTGTGCTGTATCAGAAAGTAGATCACATGATGAGATGGATTGGTTATTACTCTCACCATCAGATTCTACCTCTGCTCTGGGAGTAAAATCTGGAGGTGGAGCAGTGTGATTATAACCAATGCCAAACTCACATTGGAAGCAGATTGCTTAGTAAGAAGCATTTCAAAACCTTTGCATGATTGTACCCATCTATCACACTCTACCTGGGTAACTGCAAGGGTTTCTTTGAGATCTTTATACTTCTCTAGAATTATCTCTTCCCTAGCCTTATCATCAGTTATTTGGCATTTAAGTTTGTAAATCTCATCATTCTTATCATTAAGCACAGACTCAATTCAGCTTTGCTTTTGGAAATTATTTGTTCTAGCTCAATGTTCTTGTTGATTAAAGCTACATTTGCTTCTCTAATAGAAGCAAATGCTGCTACGCATGTTTCAGAACATAATTTGGCTTTTGCCTCAGAGGATACCTGTGATACCTTTGGTGTAGAGGCATTAGTGGATGAAGTATCAGCAGAATCCAAAGCCATAAGAGCTAGATTTCCAAAGGGACTTTCACCACCATGTTGACCAGCACCTGAGAACAGTTGTTCATGACCAGACATGTCATCTGGTAAACTGCTCCAGTCAACAACTCCTGGGGTGAAGAAGCTGTGTTGTTGAGGTTGAGTTTGTTGATGAGATTGGGAAGGTTGTGGTTCAGGCAATGCTTGTGGTTGTTGTGCAATTGGAGCTTGAACAGGATTTGGTTGAGGCATATAATAGCAGGGATAAGGATATGGCATTTCACCCTGGGGAACAAAGTATGCAGGAGATCTAGGATGTGAATGATGACCAGAACCAGCAGGATGTTGCCCTCTGTTTTGTGGACTAGTACTAGGAAAAGTCACAAAGGGTGCAGAAGAGTTAGATCCAGTTGATCTACACTCCTTGCAAAGTGTCCCAGCCTTTGGCATTTGTGACACCTCAACTTACTCTTGTCAAAACCAACTTTGGTTTTGGCAGAGATCCAGGAAATTTCCTGCCAGTTCTTTTACAGAACTTCTGAGATCTGATATTAATCAATGCCATTTGGCTCAGAATCCATCTCTTCTAGATCATCATCAGCTATTCCTTTCAGATCATCCATATGAAGCATAAATTGTCACTATTACTGCCAGAATGACTTCATACCAACAAATGCATGATCAGAACTATTTGTAGAGAAATCAATATACTCATCATAATTGCTTTCAGATGCAGCATATTCTGACTCATGACCAACCAAGGCAGTATTCCCTGGTACAAACTCATCAGTGAGCTTTCCTGATGAGGACAGTTTCCTCTTCTGCTCTATCTCTCTTTCGAATGTAAGCAGTTTCCCATGAAGTTGGGTGAGAGATAGGCTATCCAGATTTGCACTGGAGCGTAGGATAATAGTGTATGTGTCCCATCTCTCAGGCAGTGATCTGAGGAACCTGTTGTTCATCTGGCTATTGGTGTATTCTTGTTTCACCATTTTCAGCTCAGATATCAACAGGAAAAACGCTCAAACTGTTGAGTCAGTGTCTCACCCTTTCTATGAGAGAATGTCTCATATTGTTGGGCAAGGATTTCTCTATTGTTTGCTAAGACCTCATCTGTGCCACCGAATTGTTCCTTCAGGGCATTCCAGAGATCATGAGCAGTTTCATGATGCATAAGCCCTGAATAGATTTCATTAGGCAGTGCCATGGCCAGAATTCCATGGGCTTTAGCATCAATCTCAAACAGTTTCCGATCTTCATCAGAGTATTGTTCCTTCTTCTTCGGAACCATTTGATTGGTTTCGGATTGTTCACCATAGGCTTATGTGGTCCATGTACCACACATGTCCAACAACCTGAACTGTTAACAGACAGGTGATGAAGCATCTTCGTTGCCATATGTTATACTCGGTCCTAACCAGCATCGGAGGCTTGGTTGAGGAACCGGTATTGTGAGGATCATTAGAAGGAGTAGTCATCTCAGATTCAATCAAATACAATTAAGCTAAAACAGATTTAGAACAAAACACAACAACCAATTGACCACGAGAGATCTCAAAATAAATGAACGAAAGCGACATAAATTCAATAATCTATAACCAGTTCTTGCGAATATGCTAATTCAATCAAACATAGATATCAATTAGCAGTTTCAATGATCAATTGTTAGATTGATCAATAAATAACCTGCTCTGATACCACTTGTTAGGATCAGTGATCTACGTTTGATTGATTAGAGAGTATAGCAGCGGAATTCTAACAATGAATTAGCCAATTCACAAGAACGAAACGATATTCAATGAAGAACAAGAATGGTTATAGAAAGAGAGATTTCTGCAAATATATTTCATTCAATATTCGCTTTCGTGGTAACGGAATGTCACGATTACAATTAGGTCGACGCCTCTTATATAAGAGATGTGACGTCTGCTGATGTCACTTGATAGTGACATCTAACAGAATTATTCCAACTGAAACACAACTACTGAAGATGTCAAAACAGCTGACATCTCCTTACAAAAATACTAAGTGTTATCAGTTATTATAACTACTGAAAAACATAAAACTACTGAAACTACAACGACTGAAGAACAAGCTCTTCAGTCGTTTTACAAAACTACTGAAAGTAAAAACATAAAACTACTGATATCACAACTACTGAAGAAGTACTCTTCAGTTGTTGTGACAACTACTGAAACTTCAGTACTTGATCTTCAGACTTGAACTTCAGACGTTTCATCAGCTGATGACTTCAGTAGATCATCAGCTGATGTCTTCAGTCTTTGTCTTCAGACTTTGTACACCAGTTGTTGATCTTCAGCACTTGTAAACTCTTCAGCTGTTGTACTTCAGTACTTTGATCTTCAGCTTCAGCACTTGTGTTCTTCAGCTGTTAAAGTCTTCAGCACTTGTCGAACTGCTGATCAAGCTTTCAGCAGTTGTTGTGATATCATGTGGGACTTAGAGTTTTCTGATCTTGGCTCATTGGTTCTTTTGGTCCAACACCAAGCACTTCCTTAGATGACGCTCCCTAACTCCTACTAACCAATGTCACCCCAACAGACGGGTGTTCTGCATCTCCTAGCGTATAGCATCTCATAAGGTGGCATACCAATGCTGGCATGATAACTGATGTTGTATGAGAATTCAGCTAACGGTAAGTGGTCATCCCAACTTCCCCTGAAATTGATAACACATACCCGAAGCATGTCCTCTAACGTCTGAATGGTCCTTTCTGACTGACCATCAGTTTAGGGATGATAATAAGTCATGCTGATATGTACCCCGTCCCCATAGCGTCGGGGAACTTCTTACAGAATTTGGATGTGAACCGGGTGTCGTGATTAGACATAATGGACACCGGCACACCATGACTATTTACAATTTCCTTGACGAATAGATCCGCCAACCTCTCAGATGAATATATCTCGCGGATCGGTAGGAAGTGAGCACTCATGGTCAGACGGTCCACAATCACCCATATGGCATCATACCCTTCGGAGTGCGTGGCAACTTCGTAATAAAATCCATGGTGATGTTCTCCCACTTCCATTCCGGTATATCCAAAGGTTGGATCTTCCATAAGGCTTCTACTCCTTGGCCTTCACCTGTAGACAACTAAGGCATTTACTCACATACTCTATCACATCACGTTTCATACCCGGCCACCAATAATCCATCTTCATGTCTGGATACATCTTTGTGGCACGAGGATGAATAGAGTATCAAGTCTTGTGAGCCCCATCCATGATCTTCCCACGTAGATCCCCAAAACGAGGAATCCACATCCGTCCAAATCGGGCTTTACACCAACTATGTTTCACCCAATTCCCCAACCAGACCTCTCATTCTTTTAGAGTTAAGATGACCTTCTTTCAATGCCTCATCTTGAAACTCTTGAACTTGCTGCATCAAGTCAGAGGTCATGTTAAGTTGATACGCCTTCACCCGAATCGGCTCGGGCCTCTCCTTTCGGCTAAGGGCATCATCTAAAACGTTAGCTTTACCCGGATGGTAATGGATCTCACAATCATAGTCCTTTATAAGCTGCAACCATCGTTTCTGCCTCACGTTCAATCTTTTTGATCAAATAAGTACTTCAAGCTCTTGTGGTCAGTGAAAATGGTGCACTTCATCCCGTAAAGATAGTGTCTCCAAATCTTTAGTGCAAAGACCATGGCTGCTAGCTCCAAGTCATAAGTAGGGTTGTTGACCTCATGAACCTTCAACTGTCGGGATGGATAGGCTATAACGTTTCCTCTCTGCATTAACACACACCACAACCCCGAGTAGGAAGCATCAGAATAAAGCACCAGATCTTCACTTCCATCGGGTAATGACATAACAGGACCTTGAGTCAACCTCCCCTTCAATTCTTCGAATGCCTTCTCTTGAGTTTGACCCCATACAAACTTCACATCCTTCCAGGTCAATTTAGTTAGTGAAGAAGCAATCTTGGAGAAGTCTTGGATAAATCTTCTATAGTAGCCCACCAAACCCAAGAAGCTACAAATCTCGGATGGCGTCTTTGGAGACTTCCATTGCATCACTTCCTCCACCTTTGTCGGGTCCACCATTATCCCGTCAGGATTCACCACATGACCCAAGAACTGAACATCACCCAACCAAAATGCACACTTAGAGAATTTAGTGTACAACTTCTCCTTTGTCAACGTCTCTAGAACCTCCCGATTATGACCGGCATGCTCAAACTCGCTCTTCGAATAAATCAGGATATCATCAAGTAACACAATCACTGATTTATCCAACATCGGCCGACATACCCGTTTCATCAGATCCATAAAAGCAGCTGGCGCAGTGGTCAAACCAAAAGACATGACAAGAAACTCGTAGTGACCATAGCGCATGCGGAAAACTGTTTTAGGAACATCCTGCTCTTTCACCTTCAACTAATGGTAACCAGATCGAAGATCTATACTTGAAAACCAACTGGCACCTTGAAGCTGATCGAACAAATCATCTATTCATGGTAAGGGTATCGGTTCTTCACTGTCAGCTTGTTCAACTCACGATAGTCAATACACATGCTCATGTTGCCGTCTTTCTTCTTCACAAACAGGACCGGAGCACCCCCAAGAGAGATACTTGACTTCATGAACCTCTTATCCAGCAGCTCTTACAACTGCTCCATCAACTCTTTCATCTCTGTCGGAACCAACCGATAGGGTGCCTTGGCAATAGGTTGGGCACCTGGTATTAGATCAATGTGGAACTCGATCTCTCTGTCAGGTGGCACTCCTAGTAGGTCTTCTGGAAACACATCTAGAAAGTCACACACAACTGGTACATAAGATAGTTGTGGTGCTGGCGCATCCACATCCTCTATATAAGCCAAGTAGGCGCTACATCCACTCCTCATACACTTTCCCGCCACCGCCATGGAGATTACTTTCGGGATCGTCATGACCCGATCTCCATAAACAGTTACCAAACTCCCGTCAGGCGTTGTCAGACAAATCATCTTCTTGCGACACACAATGTTTGCCTCGAAGTCCGCTAACCAATCCATCCCAAGAACCGAATGAAAACCACCTAAGGTCACCACGACGGTCTAACAGGAAACTTATGACCCTGAAGTTTCACATCACAACCCTGGATCATCTCAAAAATCCAGGTAGACTTACCTATGCCAGTTTCTACATCAAAGGGCCCCTCAACACGTCTACTACTAACAGGCAGTTTAGCACAGAAAGCAGTAGAGATAAACTCTTACTAGCACCAACATCAAATAACACAGAAGCTAAATTTTGGTTCACCGGAAATGTACTGGACACGACACCAGGGTCCGTCCAAGCTTACTCCTGTGTGATGGTGAATGCCCTGGCGCTCGCCCTTGGCCCTTCACTCCCCGTCTTCTTCGCCCCAGAGCCCTCGGCCCTTGGCTTCTTACAATCCTTACTTATGTGACCCTCTTCACCATAGTTAAAGCACCAGACCTACATTCCCCACTATGCTCTCTCCCACACCTACCACACTTCTTCATACACGCACCCGATGCGACCACACAATGATCGTCCACCCTTGCCTTCTTGTTACCCGTCGAGGCACCATCCCGACCAAACCACTTGCCATTCCACTTTCGATCTCCTCCACCCTTCCTGCTACCTTCACCCACCACCACTACAGCCCTTTCATCATATAACCTCCCTACCAAGTCCACTGACCTAAACGTGCTCGGTCGGGGAACGATCATATGCCTGTGAATGTCCGCTAGCAAACCCTGAATGTACCTCTTAATCTTCCATGACAGAGCCGTCACCTCATCCGGCACCAAACATGCCATCTCATTGAATTTGCTGGTGTACTGTTGGTGCGTCATCGTTCCCGCTTCTAGTTGCAAGAACTCCCTTTCGACCTTGTCCATTTGCCAGTGAGGACAGAACTCCTCACACCCCAACTTTTTCAGTTCAAACCATCTCATTCTCCCAATGGCCCTGCTACCCTCAGCTTGGACTGTATTAGCATAGAGTCGAGTCCACAAAAAAATGGGTAGCAAAATTTACCTTCTGGTCTTCCCGGCACTCGCTGATATTTAAGACGGCTTCAATTTCTCTCACCCATCAGGGAGCAGCAGCAGTAGTGCCATTTCCCTCGAAGGTTGGTGGCTTGCATCATTGAAATGCCCCATATTTACGGCCTCGTGTCACCTCCTGCACGGGCTCTTCTTCTTCCTCTTCTTCGTCATCGGAGGGGACTGTTTCAATCTCGGGTTGTCCCCATTCGCCATTAGGTCTACTTCTTTCCTTCTTCTCCCCCTCCCATACAGCTTTGATAACTTCAGTCACTACACATGTTAAGATCGTCTGCATGACCTGGTGGACTTCCTCCGCAATAGCCTCCTTTACTGAGGCTCTCAAGTTTGCACTCTCATCACCACCCTCCGGATGAGGGTTTTCGGGTTCTTCAGGAACCACCTTTTCAACTCTGGTCTTCCCCTCTTGGGTCGCGGTTCAGCACCGTGACCTCCTCCACGTGAAGCTTTCGAAGATCTACCGCCAGCCATTCACACGCACACTAAAAGATTCAGACACCAACACGGTCATTCAAGGGAACAACTCAATTTATGTAAAGTAAGGGAACAGCTCAATTTATGTAAAGTATAGTAAGTCCGTAATTATAGTGGCCAGTTGCGATTAGCCACTTACTTTACTGTTCACACCCCGAGCATTAGCTATCCTGACTACATCAATATTAAATCCCCAACAACACATAACCACATACCATGGGCACATAATACCAGTTAACTTTATGAAAATACATGATGGCATGCAGCTACTTAGATTGGCATCCCTTCCCTTTCCATCCCATTCTCAGTTTAAGTTAAAGTTTATTTGAAATTTACCCATTTCACTGAAACTTTTGGCTCTTATACCAACTTGTAAGGCCCCGTTCCCGGGACGCTTACAGCTGGTAAATCATTGCACATAAAACATACATTTTCATTCATCTTACAAAACTATTGCAGCGGAAATATTCAAAAATGACATCTCATTTCATCATAAAAACTTTTGCAAAATAATACATCGTTAATGAGTTACAAAATACATTGTTGTATTACATCACAAAAGCATTATATAAATGTATTACAAATACTTGGCACTCAGTCGTGCGAATGAACCCTCAGTCATGCGAATGAACCTCAATCGCACCTCAATTGGTCGTATGGCTTCCATTCGGTCGCCTAGCCCTAGCTGGTGCAGAATGCAGTTCATCCTGAACCCAATCTGCCATTTTGGACCTCCAAGCTCATCTAAACCCATTCTAAGCCCAAATCAACCATCCTAAACCTTAGGAATGCATACTACAGCACCATTCAGGCACACACAAGCTCAAAAGCAAGACCCAAACGACACATACACATACCCACACATACACAAACGGGTCAAACACCCACTCACACTAAAAACCCGATTTTCGATGTGTTCCAGCCCCAAATCATTCAAAAACGTGTAAAAGAGGGGTCCTACAACTCACACAAATGACCACAACGAGGAGAGCTTCGATTCAACACGCTACACTTTGATTTTGCTCTCTTGAATCAACCCAAACCAACCCTTTTCTCTTCTTTCTCTCTTCTGCTCTTTAGTTTGCTGAAAATTTAGGTGTGGGGAGAGGGTAAGGGCTGCCCTCTCCCTTTAAACACCCCCACTCACCCAACATTCTCTCGTTGGCAAGTTTGGTCCCTCGACTTTGGAATTTATTTCTTTTTCTTCATTCGTCGGCTTCAAAATAATAAATAACCAAGAGTTACAAGTCCACCCCCTTAAATAGGTTTCATCCCCGAAACCTATTATTCCTCGAACAAACATGGGTAATGCTTTCTCATTTCTTGTTCAGTCTCCCACGTAGACTAGGATCCCTTCTTGTGCTTCCACTGTATATGCACAATAGGAACCACTTTATTTCTCAGCATCTTCTCTTTTCGATCGATGATTGCCACTGGTTGCTTCACATAATTGAGCCGTTCATCTACTTCGATATCCTCTAGTGGAACAATCATGTCTTTATCGGCCAAGCACTTCCTTTGATGAGATACACGGAATGTTGGGTGAATTCCACTTAACTCATCTAGTAACTCTAATCTATAGGCCACCTCTCCTACTCGAGCAATGATTCGGAAAGGGCCTATGTTCCTTGGGCTCAACGAATAATAACCTTCCAAGGTGAGTCCTTCACCATAACCCAGTCACCCACCTGGAACTCAATCAGTCTGCGTTGTTTATCAGCATACGACTTCTGTCTATCTTTGGCTGCCTTCATGAAGTCTTTATCTTTTCGAGCTTTTCAGTCATAGCCTCGTTACCTTGACACTCCCTAACTCCTTCTGACCAATGTCACCCCAACAGACGGGTGTTCGGCATCTCGTACCGTATAGCATCTCATATGGTGGCATACCAATGTTGGCATGATAACTGTTGTTGTATGAGAATTTAGCTAACGGTAAGTCACCGGATCAGTGATCTCAACTTTGATGGATTAGAGTGTAACACAGTGGAATAAGATCAAGAATTAGACAAATTATAGCAAGAATTTGTTATTCGTATGCATTAACAACAAATACGGTTGTAACGAGAGAATATATTTCTGTGAAAAGGAATGTTTCAATTATATCAAATGTTTCTGCTCAATCATTCACCGATTACAATTAGGTTGACACTCCTTATATAGAGTGCAATCACTGGTAATATCACGTGATAGTGACATCTGGCACATTTATTACAAAAATAACTAACACTTAACAACTACTGAAATGTTCACAACTACTGAGAACATATCAGAGAGTGCTAAGCACAAAATATAAAACTATTGAAACTAAACTACTGAAACTAAACTACTGATTACAAAACTACTAAAAATGGAAAATATAAAACTACTGAAAGAAAAGCGTCACAACTACTGAAGAAGACCTCTTCAGCTGTTGTGACAACGTCTGATACTTGGTCTTCAGTACTTGTCTTCAACACTTGTCTTCAGACTGTCTTCAGTACTTGTCTTCAGATTTTGTCTTCAGCACTTGTGTCTTCAGACTTTGTCTTCAGCACTTGTCTTCAGACTTGTCTTCAGCACTTGTGTCTTCAGACTTTGTCTTCAGCACTTGTGTCTTCAAACTGTCTTCAGCACTTGTGTCTTCAGACTGTCTTCAGCATTTGTGTCTTCAGACTGTCTTCAGCACTTGTGTCTTCAGACTGTCTTCAGCACTTGTGTCTTCAGACTTTGTAATCAGTTGTTGTCTTCAGCTGTTGTGGACTTCAGCAGTTGTTGTCTTCAGCTGTTGTGGACTTCAGCAGTTGTTGTGACGTCTGTGGGACTTAAAGGTTTTTCTGATCCAGCTCATTGGTTCTTTTGGTCTAACAGTAAGTGGTCATCCTAACTTCCCCCATAATTGATTACACATGCCCGAAGCATGTCCTCCAACGTCTGAATGGTCCTTTGTGACTGACCATCAGTTTGTGGATGATAACAGGTCATGCTGATATGTACCCTCGTCCCCATTGCGTCGTGGAACTTCTTACAGAATTTGGATGTGAACCGGGTGTCGCGATTAGACACAGTGGACACTGGCACACCATGACAATTTACAATTTCCTTGACGAATAGATCCGCCAACCTCTCAGATGAATATGTCTCGTTGGTTCTTTTGGTCCAACAAACTCCCCCTGAACCAATGCAGCCAAAACCTTTAACTTTATTGAGGTCCCACTTATTGTTGGCAAAGACTTCTCTTGATCAGCTTCAGAGAATCGTATCAGCACAGGCCAAGAAGAGGTTTCTAATCATGTGTTTGGCTAAGTATGGAGGGGAACTCTATTTTGCGGAATCTGGACATAGAGTTGTGATCCTAACCATGAAACATACTTCCCATTTACGAGTCTGTAAGACTCACAAACATAGGCCTCAAGGAGAACAACCTATTCCTCCTTGGAGAGTTCTTCTACTCCTCCTTCAAAGAAGAACTCTGGACCATAGTACTCACATAGGTACTTTACAGTCCTGCCATTCTTCAACTCCATAGTAGTTATCTCCCTATAGACAAATTCATCAGGATGGGTGCCCTCAAGGAGTAACTGGAGCTCATTCTTCTTAATGTCTTCAAGCTTCTTATATAATAACCCCTTTTTGATCATCTTGTTTTCCATTAAGGCTTGAGGGGTCATTTTTGATTGACGAGCCTTCTTGAATTCATCGAGTATTTCCCAGGTGAGACTACAATGGCCAACATGATTGTAGAGTCTGTTGTTTTTCTAACCTGGCCATTGTATCTATGTGGAATGGATCTTTTGTGTATTCTAGAGCTCACCTTGGGGTCTGGCCATACTCTCACTCTCTCTTTTTGATACTGAAATGTGTGTCTGAGAGTGTACAGCCTCTGAGCATGCCCTTTCATGGCTTGTATAGATGATGACTGGGGAAATTCCTTGTCAACCATCTTCAGTAGTTGCTCATCGTGCTGCTTCTACTGTTCTTCATCTTCTATTTTGACTCTAACCATTTCCCTTTGTGAGTCAGGTGTGATCATGAGTTGACTCCTGGGTTCTGGTACCCTTAGAACAGCCAGAGTGGCAGACTATCATCTTCATCATCTTCTTCTTCATCTTCTTCTATCCTCAGCACCCTTCTCCTCCTTCTAGGTGCATCACTGGATGATGGTTGGGTTGGTTTTTGTGGTAAAGGAATTTGTTTTGAGGGTTGAGGATGTTTGGATTTGAGTTTTGAGATTGGTTTGGAGATTTGAGGGGTAGGCTATTTTTGAGTGGGTGATTAGGAAGGTTGTTCAAGCATTTTGGTTGTAAGTTTGGCTTTTGTGAGTTTTGCCATTTTAAGCCTTTTCCCAGCTCCAGCCTCATCAAGTGCTTCAATAATTATCCCCTTGTGAAATTGCTCAGACAAACAGATTCTGGTGGCTGTAGCCAGAATGCTGTCTCTGGTCCATGAACGAATCTCCATCAGTGATCTTCCAAAATATTTGGCTATGAATCGAATCATGATCTCCAATCTCTCTTTCTCCAGCACACTGTACCCAGCCCATCTATTTTGGATTTCATTTACTTCCAACCTCCTCATCTCACTGTCTAGTTTGGCTGTATAAAAGTCTTGCTTGAAGAGTTGCTTAATGATATTGTCCATGGACCGGCTGTGTGCTTCATCTGCATCTTTTATCAGCTCCTCCGAGGAATTTTCTTCAGCATTCTTTTGATGACCAGCACTTTTCTTTTCTTTTGTAAGTGATCGGTTGTTGTTCCTTTTCCTTCTCCAACTCCTTGGTTTTCTCTTGTGCCTTCTCATCCTCAGTTCTTTTTCTTTTCTTTTCTTTCATGCTGTACTCTCCCCCTTTTTGGATGCATTGGTTGCAGGGGTTTGTACCGCCGAAAGTTTCTTGTGCACAACATATCAATGAGTGGTTGTAGACTTGAGGAGATCCTCTCATCAATGGCTTTATGAACAATGTCATTGATGATGGGAGTGATGAGAGGTAAGGATTGTTGGAATGCAACAACCATCTGCTCAGGGGGGTTCTGTCCCTGAGAGATAGTGCCAAAGGCAGAGGCTGGAGGCTCAGTGAAGTGAGAGGGTGAAGTGTTTGGGGGACCTTCGAATGAAGGTGCCATCTGTGGGTTAGTGGGGGCAGATGGACTTACATCCTGAGACTTCTTGGCAAGCAGTTCTTGTAGTCTGCTTACCTCAGCCTCCAGGATGGTGTTGTGGGCTAGAACATCATAGAAAAAGCCTAGGTCATCATCAGCAGATGTTGAATCACCTGACCTCCTGCTTGTAGCAGGATGTACATGCACCTAGTGTAGACCAGTTTTAGCATGTGCCCCTTTTTCTTGGAACTGGGGACTTCCAGCCTCAGGACGATGTCCTTCATCAACTGTTGCCTCTGGTGAGGTCTTAGCTATGTTAACAGCCTCAGTCTGATCATGTGCTCATTCAGAAGAGGTGGCAGCCTCAGCAGATGTTCGTATCTGCATATCCACACGAGGAGATAGAACAGTTAAACCCTGGTGTTGTGGGTTGTCAGAAGCATGTTGATCCTCTTCCTCAATTGTTGTGGTTCTCCCCTTTGTTGGTGTTTGTTGGGGAGGAGGAGAGGCATGCAGCTGAGTCAGCACGTTTGCAATTATAATGGTTAGACTTTGGGGGCATTTGCATGGGGAGAGGGGATAGAAGCTGATTGCATCCGGGGAGAGGAATGCTCTTCAATGATAACCTCCTCAAGTGAGAGAGGTCTCAGTAATGTGGTTTCCCCTGAAGTGGTTGCAACAGGATCCTTTTTAGAGGATACCTGTGCGGGGTTAGTTGGTAGAGTCTTTGATACTGCTGGGGGGGGGGGGGGTTAAACCAGCAAGTATATCCTGCCTTGGTGGTACAGGAGCATCTTCAGGGGACTCATCTCCCTGAATAGCTGTTTTGGGGCGTTTGGTTTTTGGTTTGGTGGGGACTCTGGATCTGGTGGTGGAAGCTGTGGGTTCCCTCTGCTTGGGTTTTAGCATTCGGGCAGCTTCTTTAAGAGTGAGGTCTGAGTTGTGCCTGGAGTATACCTCAGCCAAAACAGCTGGTGCAGGGACTCCAAGGCCAACAAGGCCATCAGATTTTAATTCATTTAAAATAATGGCCATCAGAAACCTGGGATATAATATCCAGCGGTTTGCCGCAGGTTTCTGAGCCAAGTTCTTTATTTCTAGAAACACGATTTCAGAGAAATTTAGTGGTTGGTGTTCTAGAATACAATACAATACCTGTTGCCATTGGGATGACATTTGATCCCAAGAGGATGTCTTTGAAGCTAAGCATACATTTACCATGTGAAAGATAAGTTTTTCAGCATCATGGAAATGTTCTTCAGAATAGTTGTAGCCCGAAGATCACCTTCATACCCATTATTGATAAAGGACATATCCATTGTGCCCTTTGGGTATTCAGTCACAGTGGTGGAGTCATGTAAGGGTAATGCCTGGCGAATGATGTCGGCAGTAACAACCACTAGTTTCTGGTTGACGAGGGACCGAACAGAGATTTGGCCAGCAGACTCATCAGTATGAACAAAAACATTTGACCAGAATTAACTAAGAGATTCAGGGTAGATGGTCGGATTCAAGAGAAAGGTTGTGCGATATGGGGAATCCACCATTAGGTCAATGGCATTATCAAATTTGTTCGAGAAAGCCGACTTGGTAAGGTGTGCAACGCATTGTGTCGTGGTTTTAGGCTCATGGTTGCCATTTTTGAAAGTATGAAGGTCAGAAGAACGGCTAATGGAACGTTTGAGAAGAAGACAAGTATTTATAGGGTGGGATAGAAAAGGCGAAAAGAAAACTACTCAAGGTTTTGGTGTGGTCATCAGCTGTTTGAAACTACTCATGACGTGGTATTACCTTCAGAGGTTTAAAACGACTGACAGTGGTGGTGTTGTCATCAGTTGTTATAAAACAACTGAAGACTTGGTTTTGACCATGAGACGTTGAAATAGCTGAAGTCTAGGTGTGAACCATCAGTAGTTGTGAAACTACTGAAGGTCTTGGTTTTGACTTCAAATGATGTAAACTAAGGACTTGGTGTTTGTCATCAGTAGTTGTGAAACTACTAAAGACAGTGGTTTTGTCATCAGTTGTTGTAAAGACTGAAGACTTGGTGTTAGTCTTCAGTAGTTGTAAACTACTGAAGACATAGTTTTGGCTTCAGTTGTTTTAATGAAACAGTAGTTGTATAAACGACTGAAGAGAAATTTCTCATAGCTGTTTTCGTCAATTCATAGCTTTTCAGCTGTTTCAGTCTGACCTCCACACTTACTCATCAGACTTAGATCTGAGTTTCAGACGTTTCATTAGTCATCGGTACTTATCTGCATTTCTGACATCAATAGTTGTAGCTACATCAGCTGTTGTGACTACATCAGCTGTTGTAACTACATCAGCTGTTTTAACAAATAAAGTACTTGGGTACTGAGAAGTTACTTAAGCTCCAGTAGTTTTAAAACTTCTGAAGGGAGGATAACTTCAATACTTTATATGACAATAATAAACTAATGATCGTCAGTACTTGTGAGCTGAGATCATCAGTAGTTGTCACTTATTCTAGCTGCAGCATACCAAGCCTTAGCACTAGGTTTTGGAAAGTTGTGCTATCCAAGGGCTTAGGGAAAATGTCTGCAAGCTCATCAGCACTAGGAAAAATTTTGGATCAATCAGACCTTTTTCAAAACAATCTCTAATAAAATGGTGTCTGATTTCAATATGTTTAGTCCTAGAGTTCGACAGGATTCTTGACAATACAAAGAGCTGAAGAGCTGTCCATTAAAACACGGGGTCTTAGTCTCTGTTATGCCATAATCCAATAATGGTTTTGAAGCCAGAGTACCTGAGATGTACAGCTTGCAGCAGCAATGTACTCTGCTTGAGCAGTGATGTAGCAACTGAGGTCTGCTTCTTACTCTGTCAAGAAATCAAGCAATTGCCTAAGAATTGGCATCCTCCAAAAGTGGACTTTCTTGTCAACTTACACCCTGCATAGTCACTGTCAAAAAAGCAACTAATTTACCAGAATGTCTAGTAGAATACCATAAACCTAGAGATGGAGTGCCTTGCAGATCTAAAGATCCTCTTGACTGCAATCAAATGAGACTCTTAGGTGCAGCCTGAAATCTAGCACAAACACATGTAGCAAACATAATATCTGGTCTAGAAGCTGTTAAGTACATCAAGGACCCAATCATACATCTGTAAAGTGTTTCATCAACCACTTTACCTTTCTGATCTGTATCCAGTTGTGTGGTGTTGCACATGGGAGTAGAACAGGGCTTACAGTTTTGTAAATCAAACTTTTCCAAAAGATCTTTTGTGTATTTGGACTGATGAATGAAAATTCCATCAGCCTTTTGTTTGATTTGCAAACCCAGAAAGAACTGTAATTCTCCCATGGCACTCATTTCAAACTTCTGTTGCATCAACTTTGTAAAGGCATCACACAACTGTGATCAGAGGATGCAAAAATAATATCATCTACATAAATTTGAACAAGTAGATTATGCTGCCCAGCTTTCTTAATGAATAAAGTCTTATCTATGGAGCCTCTAGTGAAATTATTTTCCGGAGAAAGTTAGATAATGTCTCATACCAGGCTCTAGGAGCTTGTTTCAACCCATAAAGAGCCTTATCAAGCTTGTATACCCATTCTGGGTGTTTATTATCCTCAAAACCTGGTGTTGACATACATAAACCTGTTCTTTAATTTTCCCATACAAAAATGCACTTTTGACATCCATTTGAAAAACTTTAAGGTTGTGATAAGCAGCATAAGCTAAAAACAATCGAATTGATTCCAGTCTGGCTACAGGGGCAAAGGTTTCATTATAATCAATACTTTCCTCTTGTGAGAACCCCTGTACAACCAATCTGGCCTTGTTCTTAACAATAAGCCCATTTTCATCAGTTTTGTTCCTAAACATCCATTTAGTGCCTATTGCACACTTACCTGGGGGTAGAGGAACCAGTTCCCACGCTTGCTGCTTTTTGAACTGAAGAAGCTCAAGCTGCATTGCTTCAACCCAACCATTGTCTCTAAGTGCAACATGATAATTCTTTGACTCTAACTGACTGATGAAGAGAGCATAGAAGCAGAAATTGGACAATTGACTTCTTGTTGACACGCCAGCATTGATATCACCAATGATTTGAGACATAGGGTGATTATTCAGATCTTGGTACACAATAAGATCTGTGCAAGTGTTTGTAGCAGGCTCAGCAGCAACAGATGGTGATGGTGAAGCATTTCCTTGAAACCAATCAGTAGATGGTAATTCAAAGGAAGTTGAAGTTGTAGAAATCTCATCAACATTTGTTGTGGATTGTGCTACTGGAGCTACAGGAACATCAGGTCTAGCTGAATCAGGCAGTTGATCACTAAACTTGAAAAAGTGATTACTGATATTATCATCATCATTAGTAACACCAGATGGATGACTAGCTACAGAAGATGATGGATTCATATGATCTGCAACAGCAGGCGGTTGATAAGGAACGTATTGCAGAATGTCCAGATCAAACAACTCCACAGGATTTTGTGGAATTGTATCCTTAGGGGATTCATCGAACTTCACATGCAAGGTTTCTTCAACTATCTTTGTCCGACAGTTGAATACTCTATAAGTCTTGCAAGTGGATGAATACCCAACAAAATACCCTGCATCCACCTTAGAATCAAACTTTTGGAGTTGATCCTTTGTGTTAAGAATGTAACAGGGACACCCAAATGCTCTAAAGAATGAAATCAAAGGGCCAAATGATGAAGAACTTCATATGGAGTCTTCATCAACCTCTGATTTACTAGAACTCTATTCTGTACATAGCAAGCTGTATTGACAACTTCAGCCCAAAAAGTTAGTCGCAGACTAGAATCAGCCAACATGGACCTTGCAGCTTCAATGATGGTCCTGTTCTTTCTCTCCACCACTCCATTTTGCTCTGGAGTCCTTGGGATGCTATACTGCCTCTTGATTCCCTTTGACAAGTAAAACTCATCAAGAGTGTGGTTTCTGAATTCAGTACCATTGTCACTCCTCACACACTTAACTCGTAGGGAATACTGCTTCTCAACGTGTAGCACAAAGTTCATAATGGACTGAGCAGCCTCATCCTTTGAATGCAAGAAGAAAGTCCATACATATCTAGAGTAATCATCCAGAATTACCAGACAGTATTTCTTCTTTGCCATAATCACTACCTTCACAGGACCAAAAAGATCCATGTGCAGTAGTTGTAAGCAGGCATTAGACTTGGATTCTTCTATGTGTGGGAATGAAACTTTATGTTGTTTCCCTTTTAAGCATGCAGTGCAGATTTCATCACAATTGAACTCCTTTATTGGAAGACCTCTCACTAAACTCTGTGGATCAGCTGATTCATGTTTTTGAGATTAACATGACCCAGCCTTCTATGTCACAGTTTAGATTCTTGGAGAGAGGCTTGGAGAACAAGCATGGATGGCCTTTTAACTCAATTTTCTTTGACAAATCCAAGGCATATTCTTCCTATCTTTTGGCCTTCAGGAGAGTATTATCATCCAGTACTTTGTCAGGCTCAGAACCTTGGAAGATAGAATCCTACAGTTCTGGCTTATGAAAAGAGCAACATGTCCTTTGTCACACATCTGACTGACACTCAACAGATTTTATTTGAGATTCTCCACATGGTTGACATCATCAAATCTAATATCTCCATTAGACACAAATCCCTTTCCAATGATGTAACCTTAGTATCATTTCCAAATGAGACAAATCCCTTCTTTCCTTGAGAGTAATCATGAAGAAGAGAGTTGCTCCCAGTCATGTGCATGGATCCTCCACTGTCCACATACCAGATGCTTCTTTGGCATGCTGAAGAACCCTGCAAAATCATAAAAACTAGTTAGCTTTGGAGACCCAAACCTTTTTGGTTTTGGGACTGACTTTATCAACAGATTTAACCATAGTTGCTTCTCATGATTAACAGCTGATGAAGATGGAGATGGTGCTGAAATAGATTTGGACCTGGATTCCTTTTCAGTGGTTTGATCACAGTGGCTTCAAGTTGGTTAACTCCCCCAACAGATGCTGAACCATCATAACAAGTTGTGTCTGATTTGAAGCTCGAGCTTTCAGTTCATTTGACACTCCAGAGCTTGTTTTTGATGAGTTCCTGTGACCCACCATTTCCTCCTTCTTAGATTTCACAGACTTAGTCTTGTTTATCATGAGGAACAATATCAGTTGTCTTCTGATAAACCGCATCCTTCTTAGTGGATTTGGGTAAGGCCTTAGGTTTATTAGGTTGAGATGATTGTGGTACAAACTTAGTCTCAAACTCAGTTTTGATTTTATTTATTTCTAGTTTAATGAGCTCATCCCTTTGAGTTTTAAACCCTTTTTGTACCAACATTCATTAGATAGATGATTGAATTTACCACAAATTTCACAGGTTTATTCTTCATCTTGGACATCTCTACTGCTGAAGTGGAAACTACTGAAGCTGTGATCTTCAGTACTTTCCTCCTATCAGTACTAGGTACTAAAGGATTTGTAACAGCTGAAGACTGGTAATTCAAATGTTTTCCATCCGTCATAATAGACCGATTGATGGATTCCTCAGCAGTTGTTAGTCCTTGTATTTCAACTGATTTGAAATGCTTTTCAGATGTTGGGTCTCTTTCAGTACTTGGGGTACATTGAGGAACAACATCTGAAGTACTCAGCTTCATATGAGTCTCAGTAGTTAGACCATCAGTCAATTTATTTGCTGAGATCTTAACACTGGTTTCATTCTCTGATCTTAGATTATCATTGGAGAATGATTCACACAATAATGTGGTTTGGAGATTGCTTTCACTTTCAGACTTAACTATGGAGTTAGGAGTAAAGTCTGTTGGTGGAGCAGTATGGTTGTAACCAATACTAAACTTCACATTTGAAGCAGTTTGCTTACTAAGAAGCATTTCAAATCCCTTGCATGATAAGACCCAGCGGTCACACTCAACTTGGGTCACTGCAAGTTTTTCTTTGAGACTCCTGTGGTCTTCCAGAATAACCTCTAGCTTGGCCTTTTCATCATTTAATTGGCATTTAAGCTTATAAATCTCATCACTTTTACTGTTAAGAGCAGACTCATACTCAGCTTTTCTTTTGGAAATGGTTTTCTCAAACTCAAGTTTTTGATTTATTAATGCTACATTTGCATCTCTAATAGAGACAAAGGCAGTTATGCATGATTCAAAACATAACTTGGCTTTAGCCTCTGAAGATACCTGAGTTACCTGTGAAGATGATGCATTTGAGCAGGAACCCTCAGTAGACTCCAGGCCATGAGAGCAAGATTTCCAAAATGGTGTTCACCACCATGTTGACTAGCACCAGCATAGTATTGCTTGGTGTGACTAGACAAGTTATCAGGTAAGCTACTCCAATCAACGACTCCAGGTGTGAAGAAGCTGTGATGAGGTTGTGATTGAGATAGAGATGGTTGAGGTTCTGGTAGTGCATGAGGTTGTGGTACTATAGGAGCTTGAACTTTATTCGACTGTGGCATATAATATCAGGGATAAGGATATGGCATTTGACCCTGAGGAACAAAATATGCAGGAGATTGAGGGTGTGATGAATGACTAGAACCAGCAGAATGTTGCCCTTTGGATTATGAATTGTTATTTGGAAAAGTCAAAAAGGGTGCAGAGGTGTTAGATCCAGTTGATCTACACTCTCTTGCAAAGTGTCCAAGCTTGTGGCATTTGTGACACTTCAACTTGCTCTTGTCAAAACCGACTTTGGTTTTGTCAGAGAGTCTAGGAAATTTCCTGCCAGTTCTCTTGTAGAATTTCTGATATCTGATATTGATCAAGGCCATTTGGCTCAAAATATCCATCTCTTCTAAATCATCATCAGCAATGCCCTTCAAATCATCCATGATAAAGCATAGATTGTCACTATTATTACCAGAATGACAATCAACACTCACAAAGGCATGATTAGAATTGTTTGAGGTGAAATCAATATGCTAATCATAGTGGCATTCTGATCCTGCATACTCTGACTCATGACTTACCAAGGCAGCGTTTCCTGGTACAAAGTCATGAGTGAGCTTTCCAGATGATGACAGTTTTCATTTCTGTTCTTTCTCTCTCTCTCTCAAATGTGAGCAATTTCCCATGGAGTTGGGTGAGAGATAGTTTGTCCAAATTGTACTGGAGCGTAGGACAATAGTATATGTGTCCCATCTCTCAGGCAGTGATCTGAGAAATCTGTTATTCATCTGGCTATTGGTGTACTCATGTTTGACCATTTTTAATTCAGAGATCAAACAAGAGAACCGCTCAAAGTGTTGAGTCAGTGTCTTACCCTTCCTATGAGAGAATGTCTCGTATTGTTGGGCAAGGATTTCTCTATTATTTGCCAAGACCTCATCTGTTCTTCCAAATTGTTCTTTCAAGGCATTCCAGAGGTCATGGGCAGTTTCATAATGCATTAGCCCTGAATAGATTTCATTGGGCAGTGCCATGGCCAAAATTCCATGGGCTTTTGCATCAATCTCAAACAATTTCTTATCCTCATCTGAGTATTGCTCCCTCCTCTTCAGAACCATTTGATTGGTTTCCGGGTTATTCACCATAGGCTTGTGTGGACCATGTACCACTGGTGTCCATCACCTGAGCTGTTAACAGACAGGTGATGGAGCATTCGTCGTTGCCATATGTTATACTCACTCCTAACCAGCATTGGAGGCTTGGTTGAGGAACCAGTATTGTGAGGATCATTAGAAGGAGTTGTCATTTTAGGTCCAAATACAATTTAATTCAAGCTTTTAAAAGATTTTACACAGACCACAACAGACTCAATGAAAACCAAGAATAAATCTCAGGATGAATGACCAAAAACACAAAAAATTCAATCTCTATAATCGTTTCTTGCAAAAATGCTAATTCAATCAAACTTGGATCTTGGATAGCAGTTTCAATGATCAATTATTCGATCGATCAATGATTAACCTACTCTGATAACATTTGACAGGATCAGTGATCTCAAGTTTGATGGATTAGAGTGTAACGCAGCGGAATAAGATCAAGAATTAGACAAATTATATCAAGAATTTGATATTCGTATGCATTAAGAACAAATACGGTTGTAATGAGAGAATATATTTATGTGAAAGGAATGTTTCAATATATCAAATGTTTCTGCTCAATCATTCACCGATTACAATTAGGTTGACACTCCTTATATAGAGTGCAATCACTGCTGATATCACGGATAGTGACATCTGGCAGATTTATTACAAAAATAACTAACACTTAACAAACTACTTAATGTTCACAACTACTGAGAACATATCAGAGAGTGCTAAGCACAAAATATAAAACTACTGAAACTAAACTACTGAAACTAAACTACTGATTACAAAACTACTGAAAAGGGAAAATATAAAACTACTGATAGAAAACCGTCATAACTACTGAAGAAGACCTCTTCAGCTGTTGTGACAACGTCTGATACTTGGTCTTCAGTACTTGTCTTCAGCACTTGTCTTCAGACTGTCTTCAGTACTTGTCTTGAGACTTTGTCTTCAGCACTTGTCTTCAGACTTTGTCTTCAGCACTTGTGTCTTCAGACTTTGTCTTCAGCACTTGTGTCTTCAGACTTGTCTTCAGCACTTGTGTCTTCAGACTGTCTTCAGCACTTGTGACTTCAGACTGTCTTCAGCACTTGTGTCTTCACACTGTCTTCAACACTTGTGTCTTCAGACTGTCTTCAGCACTTGTGTCTTCAGACTTTGTAATTAGTTGTTGTCTTCAGCTGTTGTGGACTTCAGCAGTTGTTGTGACGTCTGTGGGACTTAAAGGTTTTTTTGATCTGGCTCATTGGTTCTTTTGGTCCAATAGTAAGTGGTCATCCTAACATCCCCCAAATTGCTTACACATGCCCGAAGCATGTCCTCCAACATCTGAATGGTCCTTTCTGACTGACCATCAGTTGGGGATGATAATAAGTCATGTTGATATGTACCCTTGTCCCCATAGTGTCGTGGAACTTCTTACAGAATTTGGATATGAACCGGGTGTCGCGATTAGACACAGTGGACACCGGCACACCATGACAATTTACAATTTCCTTGACGAATAGATCTGCCAACCTCTCAGATAAATATGTCTCGCGGATCGGTAGGAAGTGAGCACTCATGGTCAGACGGTCCACAATCACCCATATGGCATCATACCCTTTCGGAGTGCGTGACAACTTCGTAATAAAATCCATGGTGATGTGCTCCCACTTCCATTCCGGTATATCCAAAGGTTGGATCTTCCCATAAGGCTTCTACTCCTTGGCTTCACCTGTAGACAACTAAGGCATTTACTCATATACTCTACCACATAGCGTTTCATACCCGGCCACCAATACTCCTTCTTCATGTCTTGATACATCTTTGTGGCACCAGGATGAATGGAGTATCAAGTCTTGTGAGCCCCATCCATGATCTTCACCATTAGATCCCCAAAACAAGGAATCCACACCCGTCCAAATCGGGTTTTAACACCAACTATGTTTCACCCAATTCCCCAACCAGACCTCTCATTCTTTTAGAGTTAAGATGACCTTCTTTCAATGCCTCATCTTGAAACTCTTTAACTTGCTTCATCAAGTCAGAGGTCATGATTAGTTGATACGCCTTCACCCGAATCGGCTCGGGCCTCTCCTTTCGGCTAAGGGCATCAGCCAACACGTTAGCTTTGCCCGGATGGTAATGGATCTCACAATCATAGTCCTTTATAAGCTCCAACCATCGTCTCTGTCTCATGTTCAAATGTTTTTGCTCAAATAAGTACTCCAAGCTCTTGTGGTCAGTGAAAATGGTGCACTTCATCCCGTAAAGATTGTGCCTCCAAATCTTTGGCGCAAAGACCACAACTGCTAGCTCCAAGTCATGAGTAGGGTTGTTGACCTCATGAACCTTTAACTGTCAAGATGCATAGGCTATAACTTTTCCTCTCTGCATTAACACACACCCTAACCCTGAGTAGGAAGCATGAGAATAAGGCACCAGATCTTCACTTCCATCAGGTAATGACATAATAGTAGCTTGAGTCAACCTCCCCTTCAATTCTTCTAATGTGTTCTCTTGAGTTTGACCCCATACAAACTTTACATCCTTCCGGGTCAACTTAGTTAGTGGAGAAGCAATCTTGAAGAAGTCTTGGATAAATCTTCTATAGTAGCCCGCCAAACCCAAGAAGCTACGAATCTCGGATGGCGTCTTTGGAGACTTCCATTGCATCACTTCCTTCACCTTTGTCGGGTTCACCATATTCCTATCAGGATTCACCACATGACCCAAGAACTAAACTTCGCGCAACCAAAATGTGCACTTGGAGAATTTGGCTTACAACTTCTCCTTTCTCAACATCCTCCTTTCTCAACATCTCCAAAACCACTCGAATGTGATCGGCGTGCTCAAACTGGCTCTTCGAATAAATCAAGATATCATCAATAAACATAGTCACTAATTTATCCAACATCGGCCGACACACCCGATTCATCAGATCCAAAAAAGCAGCTGGTGCATTGGTCAAACCAAAAGTCATGACAAGAAAGTTTTAGTGACCATAGCGCATGCGGAAAGCTGTTTTAGGAACATCCTGCTCTTTCACCTTCAACTGATGGTAACCAGATCAAAGATCTATCCTTGAAAACCAACTGACACCTTGAAGCTGATCAAACAAATCATTTATTCTTGGTAAGGGGTATCGGTTCTTCACCGTCAGCTTCTCAACTCACGGTAGTCAATGCACATCCTCATGCTACCGTTTTTCTTCTTCACAAACAGGACCGGAGCACCCCAAGAAGAGATACTCGGCCTAATGAACCCCTTATCCTGCAGCTCTTGCAACTGCTCCATCAACTCTTTCGTCTCCGTCGGAGCCAACCGATACGGTGCCTTGGCAACAGGTTGGGCGCCCGGTATTAAATCAATCTGGAACTCGATCTCTCTATCAGGTTGCACTCCTGGTAGGTCTTGTGGAAACACATCTGGAAAGTCACACACAACTGGTATATCAGATAGTTGTGGTGTTGTCGCATCCACATCCATTATATAAGCCAAGTAGGCGCTACATCCACGCCTCATGTACTTTCCCGCCACTGCCATTGAGATTACTTTAGGGATCGTCGTGACCCGATCTCCATAAATACTTACCAAACTCCTGTCAGGGGCTGTCAGACAAATCATCTTCTTGCGACACACAATGTTCACCTTGAAGTCCCCTAACCAATCCATCCCAAGAACCAAATCGCACCTCAATCGGCCGTATGGCATCCATTCGGTCGCCTAGCCCTAGCTGGTGCAGAATGCAGTTCATCCCGAACCCAATCTGCCATTTTCGACCTCCAAGCTCATCAAAACCCATTCGAAGCCCAAATCAACCATCCTAAACCTTAGGAATGCATAACACAACACCATTCAAGCACACAAAAGCTCAAAAGCAAGACCCAAATGACATATACACATACCCGAAGATACACAAACGGGTCAAACACCCACACACAACAAAAACCAGATTTCAGATGTGTTCCAACCCCAAATCATTCCAAAACATGTAGAAGAGGGGTCCTAGAACTCACGCAAATGACCACAACGAGGAGAGCTTCGATTTACTACGCTACACTTCAATTTTGCTCTCTTGAATCAACATGAACCAACCCTTTTCTCTCCTTTTCTCTTCTTTCCCTCTTCTCCTCTTTAGTTTGCTGAAAATTTAGCTGTGGGGGGAGGGTAAGGGATGCCCTCTCCCTTTAAGCACCCCCACTTACCCAACTTTCTCTTATTGGCGAGTTTGGTCCCTCGACTTTGGACTTTATTTCTTTTTCTTCATTCGTCGGCTTCAAAATAATAAATAACGGGGTGTTACATGGATTGGGCGAAAGATATGGTGATTTGTTGCAGAGGGTAGAAGGCCAACATTGCTCTTTTGATCTTTGATTGTATGGCTGAAAACGTTATGGCACTGAAGAAGGACAAGTGGCTTCTGTACCCTCGATTCCTTCATATGATTATTGATGATCTTATTCCCCGACATGGAGAGGTCAAAAGATTAGGACAGATGAACACTCGTATCTTTGCTGACTACTGTGCTATTCGACATGACTTTAGTGGAAAGATTACACATCACTAGGAAAACATGTACCTTAAGAGAGATGGAACCATATTATGAGGGTTAATGAGTTTGAGGAGTAAATGGCTAAAGAGACAAGGGTGGAACAAACTATTGCAATTAAGAAGAGGAAAAGATATGTAAAGGAGAAGGCTTATGATTTTGAGGATGAAGTGCAAGAGATGGCTCAGAAGGTTAGGGTTGAGAAAGAGAAGAGGTCCAAAAAGAAAGCTGATGAGGGAGAAACTGAGAGAAGGACAAAACACAAGCATCAATGATTCACTGAGTCCTCGAGGAGGGAGGAGAGAGCTGGTTCAGACCAACGGCGAAATTATCAGGGTGGACGAATGTGAAATGATTGTTCATAGCACATGGAACTAAATAAGTTGAAATAATATTAAATATCATTTTTATTGAACACTACAAGACAACTAAATCATTACAAAACAAACAAGATATAAACAACAACATAAGATTTTCAATTAAACTAAGTCCAAGTCCTATATTAGCACGAAGAGATCCTCAAGTATCAAACCTCATACATGTTAAAAAATAAAGGGTCAACTTTGAAGGTTGGTGAGTCTTCATGGGTTAAACACACACGCACGCACACAGACACAAACACAGATATGTATATATATATATATATATATATATATATATATATATATATATAATATATATATATATCAAAAGGTTTATAAGCAGCAATTCATGTCAATGGTTATGAATTATACAAGTTCATAGAACACATATAGCTACAATCAAATCTCGACTTAATTACAAGTTTAAAAGATTGGCTAAGTGTACTTGGTTTCATTCATGAACAAGTCATACGTCATCACAAGCCGACAATACATCGGCATTAGCAACAAATAGGCTTGTCAGGCCCATAGATGTAAGACGTCACGAGGCTAGCAATAGGTTATAATTGTAAACAAAATATGTATCTCATATAAGACTCACAATATATCAATAACAATGACAAAAAGTAAAGATGAATTGCATGTGCATTTACAAGTTTAAAGATGTTTACAAGTACAAGTTTATAAGGTTAACATGTTTCACCCAAAAGGTGGGAAATAAAATAAGAAGGGACACGGAGAACTCACATGGCAATAAGTATAAAAATGATGATTAATAAAAATAATTAGAAATGTTACAAAATAGTTCTTCACAAGAGTATTAGAATTTGAGAATTTTTATAAATAAAATTAATGAACTCTTATTTATATTTTATTCGATAAAAAGAAAGTACCATTTACCAGATTTTAAAGGAATTAAATCCTTTGTAAATAACTTGCGTATTTAGTTATTAAATATATTTGAATACTATGATTATCATTATACAACTATAATAATAATTTAATAATTTAAATTATCATATAAATCTATTTTTATAAAAATATTTAGTTTAACATTTGTAAATAATTTTAATAATAAATGTTCAAAAATGTTTTACAAGAAATAATTTACACAAAAGGTTTAGATGGTTTTAAAAATAGTAAGAGTTTGTGAAAGTTATTTATATATTTAATAATATTTTTCTATATTTAATTTAAGGCTAAAAAGCCCTTTTAAAAAAATAGAGGGTGCCCGGGTTCGAACCCGGGACCTCTAGGTTGAGATGATAGTGACTTAAATGCTGAACTAAGGCTCTTAGCCGTAGTATATCCGGTTCTAAATTTCTTTAAACAACGTTAATAATGTGCCCCTAAATTCAAGAACCAAAGATTGTTCCCGAATCAAATTGATTGTTAATTTGAGGTTGATAACGAAATCCAACATAGGCTTTTAATCCCTAAGTGAAATCGAGCATAATGATGTCTTAAACTTACTTGATTACCATCAAATTGTAATGTTTATGCTTGGTTTGACTCGGTTCATTCGCAAAGAAGAAGAACTTGGAACTATTGATTGAGTGGTTGATTCACAAAATTAGGTTTACAGAGAGTTGAAAGGGGTCGAAGGGCACCCTTGCCCTCTGTTAAATAGCTTTAATTTGAAAGTTAAGACACCAAATGTGTTTCGATGTTCGTTTGCTATTTCGGTTATGATGAGATGATTAATTGATTGTTAACTCGAACTAAACTACACATTAAGCATCACAATGATTATTCAATTGTTTCTAGTTGATTGATTTGATTATCATCATAATTCAGGAGTTGAAATGGGTGAAAATCGATCGAGCATTCAAACTCGGATTTAATCTTCATTAATAGCCGAGTTTAAACTCAAATAAACATTGTGTTCGAGTTCGAATCATCCTTGCGAATCATTCGGTGTCTTTTGGTTCTTAATTCGCGGTCATTTGACTGGTTATGGAGTTCGCCGGCATGTGGCCGGAGAAAGTGGCCGGAAAAATGAGGATGGGGCGATGGTTTGTGTCATTTTAATTAATTACCCTTTTGATCCCTCGATTTTCATTAGTTATTATTTTATGTCTAAATTTTAAAACTAAGTGTAAAGAATTACATTTTGAACCCCAAACGTATATCATCATTGTTTTAAAATTATTTAAAACTCCATTAAATAAATAACAACTTTATAAAACTTTTATAGACTTCAAATATTTGTAAGAATATTAATTATTTATTTTAGTTTGATAATTTAAACTCATAAATGAAAATAAGACTTCATAAATTTAAAAAACTTTATTTTATAAAAAATTCTATATATCATAAATTTATAATAACTTTTTTAATGGTTTGATAAATGATAATTGAATAAAATAATTCGTAATATTTGTTAAATTGCACATTTAATGCATTTAATGCATTTGATTCATTAAAATTAGAATAATTAATAATGATATTGTTTCATTGCAGAATGTTCAAAATGGGTTCGAGTTATAATTTGAAAATTGGTGGATGTTATAGTCTTCTTACTTTAAGAAATTTCGTTCAGAAATTTAATCACGAGGGGACTATTAGGTCTAGTATGAGTAGATCTAGTCTATTTTGTTTAGGCTTAGTACTTGAATTATATCTGTAATGAATGGTTGTAATTCTTTATTTTGTATTCATTATATATATAGGTTAACCCATTTATATGTGTGTTGATTTATGTATGGTTGTAGGTACAAACATTATACTTGGTCAATTTCTAAAATGTTCAAGTATAAGAAACATCTACGGATGAACATTTTGTCTTCCGTAAATATGGTTCTTACAAGTAAAATGCATCCAAAGATCTTCTACGGATGAACAACCAACACTGAGGATGAAAGAATAAGATTGCTTCGGAAGACCAAGATTGCTTCAGAAGAACAAAACATCTTTGGAAGAAAAAGATTGCTTTGGAAGAAAAAGATTGCTTCGAAGAACAAGACCACCGGAAGAACAAGACCACCGGAAGAACAAAACATCTACAGAAGACTCTATTCCTAGGGAGTCCAAACACTTGTATAATACAAGTGTTACAAGTCAACAAGTCAACAAGGCACTTATGCGAATCGTGAGAAATCCGATGATTCTTTAACATAAACAATTCAAATCCCAAGAGATCCGGTGTTTCCTATAACAGAAACATCACTGTCTATATAAATGGATCCTAGGTTTCTAATTATGCATGGCTTCGCCAACAACAACAATAGCAATTCGACAATTCCAAAAATAGCAAACATCACATCAAATCTCACAATCAAACCCTAGCAGCCGTCACGTCATTCATTTAATATCATTCATTCATTATTTGTAATAATTAACATGTTATAATGAAATACATATTATTTATTAATTGTCTTTCTTTTAGTGTGTTTCTTTGAATCGTTATTGATATTGAATTTACTACAAAACAATTAAACCAAGGCATCGTTGATTCCGCAAACGTTGACTTGTCTTCGACCAACACTGATAATTCGTGTCTGCGATCCTTGGATTCACATGTGGTATGAGAGTCGGAGTTGATGGATTTATATTGATTTTGATGAGATTTCATGGTTAGATTGCTAAACTTATTGAAGATCTGAAAAAACCAATCTCATCAACATCCATTCAACAATACAAGATCTGATGTGTACAATGCAAGAAAGTGAATGAAAGAGGCTGGCTCAAGGATCAAACAATTAGGGTTTGTTTGATTACGGTTGCTTGTGAATGGTTGAGGCTGTCGTGAGCAGCTCTTGTGAATTAAGGGTGGCCGATCCAAAGTGGCCTTTGTGGCCACATTAGGGTTGCCGAATGAAGATGGCTGCCGAACCGAATTAGGGTTGCCGTAATTAGGGTTGCTCGAATGGAAGGGAAAGCCGTAGGAGGCCTTCCTAGGCCAAACTAGGGTTTGCAACCTAGGGTTGCAAATGGGCTCGTGAACACCATTGGGTTTGTTACTTGGGCTCCATTATTAAAACAAAAAGAAAAGGTGGACTCAGATTTATTTGTTTGGGCCGCCAACAGCAAAAAGAAAAGTGGAATTGGACTTAATTGTTTGGGCCGCCAACATCAAAAAGAAAATATGGATTAGGGTTTTAGCTTGAAGCTATGAAGAAGCTAACAACAATAAAAAAAAAAAAAAAACATAAATTGGTTGTTCTAATGTTTTGAAGATCTCGCTTCCACATCACACAACATTCTTGACTTTGGACAACTATTCAACAATAACAAGATCAAGCTTCAATTCACATCAGAAATCTACAATTTAGAGGGAGTATTTTTGGGTATTCTACCTTGAAGAAATTAAAGATTTCCAATATTATTAAAGTTGAAGACTTGAAGAACTAAAACGACAAAAATATTAGTTTAGGGTTTATTTTTTTATTATTGTAATTGCTAGACTAGTATATATATTAACATATATTATCATTGTAAAGCCTGAATAATTCACCACTTGTTAGGGTGAATTAGGTCCATCACCAACAACATCATATCATCATCCTTCATGGATGATGATTTCAATAATACACATTGGTTTTTTCATCATGTTCATCATTATTATATTTTAGCATCTAATCATTCAAGTTTTATTATGATCAATATGGATCCTAAGATCCATGCTCGTTGATCCCGTTCATATCGGGAACACAAATTGGTATGAGAGCCAAGTGCTCATTGATTTAGATCGATTGATCTATCAGTGTTAGTTTTGTTTAATTGCTTTGAATCCTGTAGATTTGTAAGTTTTTACTGATTAAATCTACTGTCTTTAAAACAAATTTGTGTGAAACTTGTTTGTCGTTTAACAACAGTCGATTAGATTATCTTGCATCTATATTCAAGTCAATTGAATAGCAAATCATGTTGATCTTTTTCATTAATTAACATCATGAGCAACTTCAATGGATCATCTTACCAACCACCGAATTTGGAAACAAAAGCAGACTTCAAATCATGGAAAATCATGTTTGGGAATCATGTAAATTATACAAATTCTGACTTATGGGTCTTTATAACAGAAGGTCCTTATATTCCACCCACCCTTAGGCCGGATTATAATGATAACAATCAACCCATAAGCATAAAAAATCTTTTACCTCATGATATTAAGAAGGTCAAAGTTGATATCAAAGCATATAGCTTGCTTAGTATGGGTTTGCAAGAAGAAATATTAATCAGATGTGAAAACTATGAAACAACAAATTCCTTGTGGAGGATTCTTCATACACTCTATGAAGGGAGTGATGAAATCCGAAGCATTAGGAAGGACACCCTTCGTTCACAATATGAAACTTTTCAACATATTGACGGTGAATCAATTCCTCAACAACTGCACAGGTTTATGCAACTTGTCACAGAAATTAACATTTCGGAGTTGAAATACACAATGAGGAATTGAACAAGAAAATGCTCCATACTTTACCAGAAAGTTGGAAGCAGACTGTATCTATGTTCAAGAACACCATAGATATCAAAGCAGTCGGACTAGACACTCTAGTGGCTAAAGTTGAGGCTCTTGAACTGGATGAGAAATCAAGAAACAAGAGTATAAAAACTCATGTATCACCATATCACTTTAAAGAAACAAGAAGTGCTAGAAGTACTTTTATGTCGAGTAATGATGGTGATAACTATTGTACTTTGAGCGAAGATGAAGAAGAAGTAAGTTTTATGCTTCAAACCTCCTAAGAAATCTTCTCAAAGTAAGTCAGAAAAGAGAAAGAAAGATCTGATGATCAAAGAGACAAATCATCTGAAAAACCATCATCCAACAATCAACAAGAGTCTATCACTGTCATTCTAGACTTTGAAGAATGGAAGGCAACTTTTGCAGCCTTCAGTTCAAGCTTTCAAGCTTACCTAGGAAGTATATTGCCCACTGCCAACATGTGCCAACAAGATTTGGAAGAACTGCCTCTGGATGTAGTGGAGGAAATGGATCTATAGTGGCAAATGACAATGATTGCATATAGAGCCAAACAATATCTGAGAAGAAACTAGAATTTCTGTTCTGCAAGTAAATCATCACGTATAGGGGTTGATAAGTCAAAGGTAAGATGCTTCAAGTGCAATCTCTATGGACACTTTTCTAGAGAATGCAATCAACAAAATTCTGACAAAACACAACATTAGAATCATCAGGCCAAACAACCCTCATAATCTCAAAGAGGTTCTAGACAGCCACAACTGACAAACTCATCCCCACTAGCCACTAATTCCTCAGTAGAAACTAGCAACTCTAAAGACTCTTGGATAATCATTCTTCAAGATGGAACCTGTGACTGGAGTGTGTATGAGAAGGAAGTCTTAGAAGAAAATTAAGCTCTAATGGCTCACATGAAAACAAGGTTCCACCCATGGCAAGTGAGGTAAGAGACAGGTTATGTTCATCAATATGTGGTGAGGAAGTAGAAAGATATAGAGTCCATGTTCAACAATTAGCTGATAAAGTTAAAGAAACAATGATTTTGAATGAATCTCATGTAAGAGAACATAAACTATATCAAATTAAAATTAACTCTTTACAAAAGGATTTAGACAAAAGGCCAACTATGATCAAAATCCGGTGCTTTTACAACACGACTCCTCAAGCCAAGACATGTGGAGCACCACTGCAGACTGCAGACTGCTTCACTCAAGCTCAGTAGTCTAGCACAAGCATCTACTTCAGGGCCTGAAACATAAGGGTCATCTTGTGCAGAGTATATTATACCTGAAGCCAATGTAGAAAAATTGAAGACCGATAACTTCCGTAACGTGACTATTGAGGTGGCCATAGAACACATGGACCTCTTAGCTGCTGTAGTACACTCCTATGATGGACTAATTGCTGGAAAGATAGGAAATTGCCTCCTGGAAGATGAGGACTATGAACAGGTGGATGAGATGGAGTTGGAACGGATGGATATAATGTGGGCTTTGGCAAGTGCTGTCCGATGAGCTAAAAGGTTTGTCAACAAGACCGGACAGAACTTGGTTGCAACCAAGGACACGACCTTTGGCTTCGACAAGTCAATGGTAACCTGTTTCAACTATGGTGAGAAAGGGCACTTCAAACGGGAGTGTGTGAAGCCAAAGAAGACTGGTAATGGCAATCCTTTCCCGTCCTCTAATTGTCAGGACAAAGCCACATCTAGTAGTTCTACTTTAGCAAGCAAGGACCCTAAAGCGTTGACTGCTAATGAGGATGAAGGATAGGACTAGAGATTTCGGTTTGTCAAACCGGGAGAGTCCAACATAGCTAGTGTGGAGGACAAAGATGACGATTCCGCAAGTGAGGTAGATATAGCAGTAGAGCTTGCGATGTCCAATTCTGAAGACACTGCACCTACGTCAACCACTTGCCTGAAGAAGAAAAATCTATATTAATGTCAGAATCACTAGAACAGAGACAATAGATTGTGCACACATGGCTGATTCCTCGTCAACATCTCAGGTAAGTACTACTGATCAGTTGTTTAATAATCATGCTTGTTCTATCTGTAATAAATTTAGAGAAAGCATAGATTTAAAATTTGCTAGGTTATTACATCATAATGATAGCCGAGTAAAGGATTTGGAACTATGCACTGAAGCAAATAGAGTTCTAAGACAATATGAGCACAGTTACAAGGAAAAGATAGACCCTTTGAACAAATAGCTTAGGGAAACCGAAGTAGTTGCCTTTAACCAAGCTAATGACATTAGGTACTATTTTAACTCCCTAGAGGACACTAAGAAGTAGAAAGCAGTTTTACAAGTAGAAGTTAACTCCTTAAAATAAAAACTGCACAGTTGGACAAGCTCATCACATATTGACCAACACTTAGTGACAGAGAGAAACAACGGGGAGGGATTGGGATGCAAAGTGGTTCCGTCACCACCTGAGATCTTGATGAACACCAAAAGTAAACCAATTAATAACAACCCCATCAAGGATCATGTGGTGACCACTCCTCTTGTTAGGGACCCAGATTCTACAAGTAAATCAATTTCTGGCACTAAACAAAAGGAGTCAACTTCAAAGGCAAAAGGAAAGATGGCTTGTGTTAACCTGGAAAAGAGTTTGAAAAGGTCAATTTAAAGTCAGGTTCAAACAAAGTCAAATTAGAACCCAAAGGACTATTAAACCTAATCAATCACGAGTATCATGTCAAAGTCCAGGTAAACAAGAAATAAAAGATGTAAAACCAGGTAAAGCAATTAAGTTTATAAAACCCGACTATACATCTATCAAAGAAGTGTCTCAATCTAAACAAAATAAGGTCATCCATGTGACACCTACATCTCCACAAAAACAAATTAACCGTAAAGTTGAAAGCAGATCTTGCTACATTTGTGGAGAGTATAGTCACATTGTGTCTAATTGTCTTTATTAACAGACACCGAGTAGGAAAGTTGAACTTCGTGCATCTAAAACTAGATCTTTTAAGAGCAACTCAGTGACGCCTCCTAAAAGGGATAGTGAATCCAAAGTACAACCCATCAGCCAGTCATCTATTTATCACAAACACGCCTTACACAAAGTTGGCCCATGGAAAGAAAAATTTGCCTCAGTGTTTGAAAATGAGAACAAACAGGCATCTCAACTTCCCTCAACCTCAAATGGTCAGTGGGTTGAGTTTATGTTGTGTGACGCCTCGGGGAAACCCAAGCCAGTGAAGGCTTGGGTTCCTAACTTGAACTAATTTTTTCATTGAATGTGCAGGGTGTTCGCTATAGTGCTAAGACTAACACGTGGATTGTAGATAGTGGAGCATCCAGGCACATGACGGGGAATAGGGCTCTCTTATCAAACGTCAGAAAAATCAAAAGAGGGCATGTTTCATTTGCTGGAAACAAAGGCGGGTATATCACAGCCCAAGAGGAAGTGGGAAATAAGAAGGTTAAGGTTGACAAGGTAAACTATGTCGAACAATTACAAAATAAATTACTTTCTGTTTCTCAAATACATAATAAAGGCTTCAAAGTAGTCTTTGACAACAAGAAGTGCTACATTCTCAAGAACGACTACGTGATCCCGGTGGACCAAGTTCTAATGTCAGCCTCAAGATATAATGATCTTTTGTTTTGGATCATTCAAAGGCCTCCACAACGGACCGTGAAGTTCAGTGCTTCTTATCCAAAGCTACTGAGAAGGATTCCATCTCCTGGCATAGGAGAATGGGACACATAAATCCAAGGAAGATGAATCACTTGATCTAGAACGATCTAGTGAGGGGAGTGAACATCAAAAACATCCAACTCCCGGATTTCTATGTTGCGTGCAAGAAGGGCAAACAGATAAAGAAGTCTCATAAGGAAAAGAAAGTTCATTCCATAGAACTACCTCTTGAGCTTCTTCACATGGATCTGTTTGGTCCACTCAATACAAGAAGCATTGCAGGCGACTTGTACTACTACGTAGTTACGGATGACTACTCAAGATTCTCTTGGGTAATGTTTCTAAAGTCCAAATCAGAGAAGCATTTGAATCCTTCAAGGAATTAGTAACTACACTAGAATCACTATACAAGCTGAAAGTACGACAAGTGCACTCAGACAACAGAACCGAGTTCAAGAATCAGTGGATGGAGGCCTCCTGCAATGAAAAGGGAATGTGCATCAACTTACCTCTGCCTACACTCCTCAGATGAACGGTGTTGCTGAAAGGAAGAATCGTAGCTTGATAGAGACCGCACAGACTATGCTAGCAGACTCGAAACTACCTATTCAATTCTGGAATGAGTCAGTTGCAAATGCATGTTATACGCTCTCTCGTAGTTAAACGCCATGGAAAAATGTGCTGTGAGTTACTAGAACGACGTAAACCTAACTTAGAGTATCTCGAGCCGTTTGGCGCTCCGTGCACCCTGCTAAAGAAGACTTAGGAGGGAAAATTCAGTGAGAAGGGTGATGAAGGGATTTTTCTAGGAACAACATACCAAACAAGATAGTTTACAACAACTCAACGGGTCAATTAGAGGTGTGGTGTAATGTTGATGTTTAGAGATGCACACACCACCTGCTGGAAAAGGGCTGCTTACTTCTTTGACTATGATGGATTCTTCAAATCCTTCAACATACCTCTCTCCACTTCCGAAGACGAGTTGGCAAACAAGATGATGTACGATGTCTTGAACACACCGTCTCAAGATTCAACACCATCCGGTTCACAATGACAATCATCTACCTACTCAGGGGGAACACTTGATGTGAGTGACTCTTCCTCTGATGAAGCAAATGTGTAAAATGATTAGAACAACCAGGATGAACAGGTTCCAACTACCATAAGTTCACAACCATCTGACAGTGATGCTTCTGCACCTTCTGAACCTTAGACTCCTATTGCCTTAGAACCAAATGTTCACAATCTTGATTCTGAGGTGGTTGTTCCAACATCTCCCGGCTCATGTCTAAACATTTACCATCCTTTGGATAATGTCATAGGAAATGTGAAATCAGAAGTTCAGACAAGAAATCAGTTGTACTCAGCTTATTATGCCTCTATGATGGAAAAGGGATACCTTTACGATGGTGCCTATCATTGCTTTATGTCTTAGTTTGAGCCAATGTATGTTAGTGAAGCCCTGAATGATGAGGCATGGGTGAGTGCCATGCAAGAAGAACTTGTTAGTTCAAGAAGTTGGGTGTATGGACTCTGGTGGATAGACCTAAAGGTGATAAGGTCATTGGCGCCAAATGCGTCTTGCAATGCAAGAAAGATGATCAAGGAGTGATCATCAGAAACAAGGCTCGCTTGTTGTTCAGGGATTTCGAGAAGTTGAGGGCATTGACTACAATGAAGTGTTTGCACCCGTGGTAAGAATGGATGCATCGTATATGAAGATCAAAGTTTATCAACTAGATGTGAAGAGTGCATGAGAGACAGTGTATGTCAGTCAACCTGAGCGATTTGAGGATCCATATCATCGGGACAGAGTGTACAAACTCGACAAGGCTCTATACGGGCTTCATCAAGCTCCGCGGACCTTGTATGAGAACTCTCGACTCATCTTGTGAAACACGGTTTTCACAGGGGAGTCATTGACTGTACATTGTTTATCAAGGAAAAAGATAGGGATTTACTGTTGGTAAAAATCTATGTTGATGACATAATCTTCGGTTCAAAGAACGAAGAATTATGTAAAGAGTTTGAGGCAGTAATGAAGGCGGAGTTTGAGATGAATGCAATGGGAGAGATCAAGTTCTTTCTCAGGTTACAGGTGGATCAGACACCAAATGGGATTTTCCTCCATTAGACCAAGTATGTAGGTGATATTCTTAGTCGGTTTGACATGGAGAATGCTTCTACAGCTAGAACTCCACTTGCTACAAACCATGATGTAGCACCCGACGAGAATGGTGATGTGGTTGATGCCACTATGTACCGAGGGATCATTGGATCTCTCATGTATCTCATTGCCTCACGAGCTGATATCATGTATGCTACATGTTTATGTTCACGATATCAGGCAATGCCTAAGGTGAGGTCAAAAGGATTTTTTGTTATCTGAAGGGTACACCCACACTGGGGTTATAGTATCCTCATGATGATGACTTTGAGCTTACAGCGTATAGCAACTCGGATTACGGAGGCTGCAAGATCAACTACAAGTCTACATCAGCAGGGTGTTAGTTCTTTGGGAGAGGATTAGTAACCTGGCAGTGTAAGAAGCAGACCTCGGTTGCATTGTCAACCTGTGAGGCTGAATACATTTCTGCTGCAAGTTACTGTTAACAAATCATATGGATTCAACAGCAAATGCGGGATTACGGTTTGAAATTCTCTTCTACTCCTATCTTTGTTGATAACTCTGCTGCAATTGCAGTCACTAAAAACCCGGTCCAACATCCTAAGACCAAACACATCGGAATTAAATATCACTTTTATACGTGATTGCTTTGAAAAGAACTTAATCGATGTGGTAAAAATAAACACAGATTTTCAATGCGCTGACCTCTACACAAAGGCTTTTGACAATCCACATTTTTTATACGGCGTTAAAAAGAAAAGTGAGGTCATTCTTGAAGATGACCATGTGTAGTCCGATGCATCTTGTACATTTTCTTTTATTTCTCAATTTGTTTTATTTTCTTTTATTTTATTTGCTTAATGTTAAGTATTTTAATTAAAATTGGTCTTATTGTTTTGCCTATTAAAATCCTAAAACGCTAATCCACTACGGTATTAAAATTTTAGAGGGGAAATAGGTTTAGACAGTATAAAAAACGAGGGCAGAGGAGAGGTAGTTGATAAAAATAAGATCGTATGTGTGTTACCGATTCAATCTTTGGAATATGATAGTACACAAGAGCAAACCATTTGGGACTTTAAAATTTTAAATTGAAAATGATGCAAAGCTCAAGTATAAGTGTGTGTAGTGTGAGCAATATAAAAAAATTATGATAGACAAACTAGCTACTACTAAGGTAACACAAAGAAAGTAGACTTAGAGGTTGCTAGACCACATATGATATGTCGGTAGATTCAACAGAATAGATGACTTAGAGGTATATCAGACGGTCTGATGTTGATCCCATAACTAGAAAGCCAAAGATAGTGCTGAAGTGGAGTCCTCCACGAACAATGTCAAATATCTCTCTACGGGAGATGCCACAAGACTTCACTCCTCACTTCAATGGTCTTACTATGATTGGAGAATAGGGGAAGCTCTCATAGTTCTGAACAAAGAGGGCAGAATGGATACTATTAGGGTATTCGACCCGATGTGGCTTACCAACTTGTCAGCTGACGACGTCTACACTCTATACAAGTGGCCACTATTCTATGACACGCAGGATATTGTACAAGCCCTCCAATTCCAAAATGTGCTATGACTCTACTTTGCATTTGAAATACATGCAGGAGTCAAAAGAGAGGAAAAGTACAAGAAGAATGAGGAGGTTATGAAGAAGGTAAGAAGATAGATACATCTAGGTCCAATCGGGAGTTTGTTGATACATATGTACTTAGATTTGCATCTTAATGTAATATGTCTTGAATGTCTTACGCTTATGTAATGCTTGGGTATTTAATGAAATGAGAATGTTTGGTTGTGATTTATAATGTTTAACATTTTATTAATGAGTTGTGTAACGCATATTGACTATATTATATAGGTTTGTGATTATTTGAACTGATATGCATAATGTTATAATAATGAATACATTCAAACTTGGTTAAGTGATGTTCTTATGCGTCCGACTGGACCATGCTCCCCAACAGTGGTCATGCGTCCGAATGGCCATGCGACTGAGTGTCCATGCGCCTAAATAGTCCATACGCCTGAACAACTTCATGCGACTGACTCAGTCGCACGACTGAACACTCAATCGTACGAATGGATCAACCGCATAGCTCAATCGCACGAATGAACCACACAAATGGTACACTCGCACCAATGAGTAACCCTAACCTATAAATACCACCTAATTCGTGAAAAAAAACATCATACACACTTCCACTACAGACGTATCCTAGCCGTCTAGAGACCTCTAAGATCATACTCCAAGTTCATAGATCGATGTAGATCGATTCCAAATCCATTCTTAACGTTAGATTGAATACATAATTGTTCACTGATTGGATCCCCAATCAAATAGGATTCCGCACTATTTGGTTTGGTATACACGTTAATCAGTTAGTACATCATCTAGTACACAGTCCCTAACAGAAACCTGCTGAATCTTCTGTGCAACTCATGCAATAATCAGAGAAGAGGAAGTATTTGGGCTCAACAAAGATTCAAGTAATCAATGTTGAAGATTCTCCTAAACGTTCAAGGCATACATCTTCTGTGCACACTCCTTTTATGGATATCTCAACATCAAAGCAAGCTTCAATTGATGAAGCTGAGAGTGATGATGAATAGAAAGAGCTGATTGAAGATGAATCTAACAAAGCTCAAGAAGAATCAAAGACTAATGTTCTTCTTTCAACAAAAGACATTATGGAAGAGAGGCCCAAGTCATTTATGTTTATGACCCTGATCAATCATGGGTTCCCATTTGACATGGTTAAAAGAATTAAGTTTAGTGAGATGAAATATCTGCTGAAAGAGTTTGAGCTTGCTAGGTTCATAATTCCAAATTGTGACTATGAAGCATTCACCTCCTTTCAAGCCATTCAAAAAATCAAGAAAGATCTAGGCCATTGTGACACTACTAAACTCAACAAGTACAACATGGTATGTTGGCTTCAGGGATACAATTATAAGGCTGATGAGCTTAAAGGAAGAAGTGTTGCTGAACTAAGAAGAATGATGGAACATGTAATGAGTGTTGAACTTCATACTGGAGTCAGATTCAGAACTGAAGCTCCAAACCCATCATTTGAGCAACAAAGCAAACTCTCTGCTGATCCTATAACTATTGAATCTAAAGATCAACACAAAGGCAAAGACAAACTGATCAGAGAACCAAGGGGAGTCATTCTTGGCAAAGTATGGCCATTAGGGACAACTGTGAGAGAGATTACTGAATAGAAATCCACTATCATACAGCTATATGATCACATCACAACCCCCAGTTCTCAAGAAGAGAACAGGATTATGGCCTGGAAATTTGATCCAGACTGGGATTGTGCAATTATAAAGAGAACCTCTGGAAGAATTCAATATTTCCATGATATAGAGGTAGTGCTCAGACTTCATGAGAAAGACATCAACGATCTGTAGAATCTTACAATGTCTAACTACCCAATTCACTCAAGGGGAAGAGATTTCTCTATGTTGGTTGGAAAATTAAAGGCAAAACTCAAAGATGATGTGATTAGAAAAGCAAAAAGAGAGGATATTGAGCACAAAAGAAGATTAGAGAGAAAGAAAAGATTAGGCACTAACTCTTCCTCATTTGTTGATGATGAATTTCTAAGGAGACTTGGTTGTTCTAAGAGGAAATAGCAGCCATCAAAGTCATTGGAGGAAATCAATACACTATTCCCATAACTAAGTGGGGATATGTTGAGAAAACAAAAGAAATGGTGTTATTGAGGAACGCTGATGGAAGGAAAGGTGACAAAATAAGAATCTTCGACCCTGTAGAGATCAAAATGCTTCATCCAAGCTACACATCAATCTTACATGATAAATTCTTCCCAAGCTAATAGATGAAAAGGCTCAGAATGATTTATGCCTATACATTCATACGATACAAGTTGTGGATAAGCTGCATGCCAAAGCATACAAAAGAAGAAGATATATGTTGGGATGCTGAAAGGAGCTAACATTGAAGATATATCAGAACTAAGAATCTCACAAGAAGATGAACTGGAGATTATTTACAACTAATGTGTTATAGAAACCCTCACCACTGAAGAAGATGTATTGGGGTTGAGTTTTGAGACACTTCAAAGGATATGCACAATAGAGATCAAGTACAAATACGATGATCAAAAGGATGTAGTATCATATTTCAACAAGAAAATGGTTTCACGATTAAAGGAGTTTTCGGTTTTGAAGAACTAATTACAAGTATCTAAGCCTAAAGGGGAGTATTGGTAGGTCTAGGATCAGTATATCTAGTCCATTTTGTATAGGCTTAGTACTTGAAATAGTATTTGTATTGAATGGTTGTAATTCATTATTGTGTGTTCATTATATATATAAGTCAACCCATTTATATGTGTGTTGATTTATCTATGGTTCCACGTACAAGCATTATATTTGGTCAATTTCTAAAATTGACCAAGTGTAAGAAACATCTACGGATGAACATTTTGTTCTTCTGTAGATATGGTTCTTACAAGTAAAATGCATCCAAAGATCTTCTGCGAATGAACAACCAGCACTAAGGATGAAAGAACAAGTTGCTTCGGAAGACCAAGATTGCTTGGGAAGAACAAAACATCTTCGGAAGAAAAAGAATGCTTCGGAAGGACAAGACCTGCGGAAGAACAAAACATCTACAGAAGAGTCTATTCCTACGGAGTCCAAACACTTGTATAATACAAGTTTTACAAGTCAACAAGTCAACAAGGCAGTTATGCGAATCCCGAGAAATCCGATAATTCCTTAACAGAATCAATTCAAATCCCAAGAGATGCGGTGTTTCCTATAACAGAAACATCATTTTCAATATAAATGGATCCCAGGTTATGAATTATGCATGACTTCACCAACAATAGCAATAGCAATTCGACAATTCCAAAAACAACAAACATCACATCAAATCTCACATTCAAACCCTAGCAACCGTCACATCATTCATTTAATATCATTGATTTTTTTATTTGTAATCATTAACATGTTTTAATGAAATACATATTATTCATTAATTGTGTTTCTTTTAGTGTGTTTCTTTGAATCGTTATTGATATTGAATTTTACTACAAAACAATTAAACCAAGGCAACGTTGATTCCACAAACATTGACTTGTCTTTGACCAACAGTGATAATTCCTGACTGTAATTCTTGGACTCACAGGGGCTAATTTCAAGGACATGAGGAGACTTCGATTAGATTTCACATTTGCACGTGACTCTTGGTACGGTTAAAATTCAACAAGTTTAATTATAATGTTTTGCTATGCTTAAGTTTGTCAAATTTCATAATTCATGATTTCATGATTGCATGTGTTCATATGCAAAGTGTATAAAATCATTAATATATAACTTTAATCGATACTTTTTGGTATTTCAGGTGATTCAAGATGATTAAAAACGTTTTGTCATGAGTGAAGCACCAAGCATTAGATCGATACAAGACTCGACTTAACGGACATGAGAAATAAGTTCAAGATGCTTTTGGATGGGATATGAATTTCGTAGGAGCTTCTCTAGTAACTAACATTAACATGATTCTTAGATGATTAATTTTTGTTTACTATGTTATTATGATTTCAAAGTTTCATTGGGTTAAGGTTGTTATGAGATCGTGTTTGTTAAGATTGATGATTTATTTCAGAATAATAGTATCATTGAAATAAGGTTCCAGAATAAGTGTGGTTTGGTGGGAAGACATTCATAAAGATTATTAACAGCCGTTAAGAGAATAGGGTAGTGAGTTTTAAAAACTAAAAAGACAAGATCAAGGATAAAACAATTTAATATAACAAAATGTTTCGAGTGTAACGTTCGGTTTGCAAACCAAAGCATTTCGTTGACTTATCAAAGTATTAGGTCCACTACAACCTTAATGAAGACATGCGTACCTATAAGCAGACACTCACCCAAAGTTCCTAGGTAAGGTAAATGGATCCATCGGTTGATTTGGATTTATATGTACCTTGCCGAGACTATTCACCTCGAAATACAGGCATCGCGCTCTTCCAGTATTACATGTTTCAAGTTGTAGGACACAGACTTTGACGAGACTTGAAACTACGAATAACGATTCAAAATTCATTTTGAAAACCATTTTACTTAAGCGTATAATGCCTTAGAATATGATTTAAGGTTCATGTGTGTATTGATAAGATTCAAAGTATAAGAATAAGCACATAAGGCATATAATCACATAATCATGTATGAACACATAAGGCACATAAAATCCTATCTAAGCATATAAAATACATGAGAGGAATCATGTGTAAGGGTACTTAGTTATAGTCTAGGTCATTCCATTTCTAATAACCTAATTCCATATAACCATGGCTCTGATACCAATGTGTCACACCCTGACCGATGGTGGAATCATCGGGGCGGACGAATGTGAAACGATTGTTCATAGCACATGGAACTAAATATTTTGAAATATTATTAAATATCATTATCATTGAACATTACAAGACAATTAAATCATTACAAAACAATCAAGATATAAACAACAAATAAGATTTTTCAATTAAACTAAGTCCAAGTACTATATGAGCATGAACAGATCCTCAAGTATCAAACTGAAAGATGTAAAAAGTAAAGGGCCAACTTTGAAAGTTGGTGAGTTTCCATGGGTTAAAGACACACCACACAGACACATATATATATATATACATATCAATAGTTTAAAAGTAGCAATTCATGTCCATGGTTATGAATTATGCAAGTTTATAGAACACATATAGCTATAATCAAAACTCGACTTAATTACGAGTTTATAAGATTGGCTAAGTGTACTTGGTTCCGATGATGAACAAGTCATACGTCATCAGGAGACGACAATACATTGGCTTTAGCACCAAATAGGCTTGTCAAGCCCATATATCTAAGACAACGCCTGGCTAGCAATAGTTAATGATTGTAAACAAAATATGTATCTCATATAAGACTCACAATAATATCTGTCGGTCCATTTGATCGATTTTCAGTACAAATGAGTTATTGAATCGTTCAATATCAAATACAAACAATAGACAAGAAGGATAATGAAGATTAAGAACAATAACAATTGAATCAAATAACACAATGAAGATCAATATACTTAATAATAACAAAGCACAATGATATTTCTGTGAAATTACTGTACAAAGGTTACTTGAAACAACGATAATGATTAGGGTTTCGCAAGATACATTCACAGTGATGATTATCAAAACTATATATTGCAGTCTTAGTTTCACAGACAGTTTCACTGTCAGCAAAACTATTCTGACGAAACTGTAGTTTTGCCTGGCAGAAACAACAGTTTCGCCAAGAGAACTAAACAGCTGACTATGAGCGAAACTATAGTTTTGCTCACAGTTTCGCTGTACTACAAAATAAACTAAAGCTAACTACATACATCAATAAGCTAACATAAGACCTATTACAAGGAAATATAAACAATCTAATCTAAGGTGAGTCCAACCTATGCATGATCTTCAATACTCTCCCTTGGTGGAACTCACCGCCTTCAATCATCTTGATTTGTCTTGTCAACTCTTGTCTCCCCCGCTACCTTTGATCTCTCCTCTACATTTCCTGTTGCAACCTCCTTAGGTGCTTCCGCAAATGATTCCCCTTGGTCTCTTCCTGCTTCATTAGCCCCTTCAGGATAAGCACTAGCTTGTTCAAACTGTCTAGCCAAATCCTGTATGTCCATGTTTAGATCATCTTGGGCCCACACTCTCTCTACAAGCCTCTTCACCTCTACCCTCACACCTCTCATCCTATTGGACAAAGTCATAAATAAAATAGCTTCCTTTCTTGTCTCAACACCGTACCTCTTTTAATTGATTCTTGCAAAGAACCAGCAGGTCTTCATCACAAAACTAAAAAGCTCCATTGGATCAAATACCTTGAATTCGCCGCCATTCTTCACTCTAATCACTGCCTCCCCCGTATTGTTATCATAAAACCATTTCTCAAAGTTCTGTAGTTATTGGAGGAGGGGATCTGCCAATCTGACCCTATTCTTGGTCTTTGGGGGTTTCACCGTTAGTACAATTTTCCCTTTCCAGTCTCCCAATCCTTGTCCTTCTTCAATCATCTTCTCTCTGCTTTCATAAATTCGAAGGAGTCAAAATTTTCATTCAAGCCATTTCTTATCTCCTTTTCCAATAATGAGGCCCTTTCACTAAGATGGCTGTTCAGTAATGGCAATGCTGCCAGCCTTCTCAGATCCCATTTGGGTAAGGTCTTGAAGGCCTTCCTCTTGTGCATGTAAGAAATACCCCCCCCCCTCTCCTCTTGATCATAAACATCCTGAGGCTAGGGTTATAACACCAACTAATGATTCTCTTGTCAGCCTCCTTTTTGCTCAATCCTTCCATGTTTTGGAATAGGGGAGTCAGTTCTTCAGGCTCTTTTTCTTTGACGAACCATTCCTCTTTATCCATTTCAAACACATCTCCATCTAAGTCTCCCTTTTTCGCTACATATACTAATGGCCTTTCTTCAACTTCATAAAATTCTGGTTCCTAATCATAGTCAACTAACTATTTATCATCTTCCTCTTCATTGATTAGCCTTTTGCCTTTTCAGCTTCCCTTTCAAGAGATTTCTCCCTCACTACCTCCCCACCAACCAAATCTTTGTCTATAACAAATCTCATATTGACAAACCCACCTTCCAGTATCTCCTCCTCATTCTACATATTTTCATTCTCATTTCCCACTCCAGAACCTCCACTCCTTTGGTTGCTGCACCAGATGTGCCCTCTCCTACCCTGGAGGATGTACCAACATTCAAAAATGGGTATTTGGAAGTATCAGTTAAATCATCTAACTCTGATTAAGTTAGTTGATTGGCGAGGCCGGTAGCAGCTTTCAACTCATTAATTTCCTCAAACAGCTTCATTATCAACAAGCTTTGATCCATCAACATCTTCTTCATCCCTTCTATCACCTCATCCTTTTGACTCTCTCGCATCTCTTTATTAGTAAGTTTTGTTTTCATCATGCCTAGTTCATTAGCAAGAAACTGCTGAGGTTTCAAATTACATCCTCATCTAATCCACCTCTCTCTTCTCTCCTTGAGGTCTTAGTATGATTGTGTCTCTGTTTAGTTCTATTGGATTCTATATGCCTAAGACACATAGAACATTGATTGGTTAGTATGTCATGATCCAGTCGGGTTATACCCAATAACAAGCTTTGCAATCACTGACAATTATTCAATTGATGATATGATCATGCAATTAAATAATAACACCAAATTTAGAAAATGGGTTTTCTAAATAATTTGCATGTGAGATGGATCAACTTATAGGATATTTTGTTCAAGAATATTACTTAGTGTTACTTAAGTAGTTAGATAACATTAAGTAATTAAAAGAGTGTATAAGTTATACAATAAAAAGTTAATTGTACAAACTTACAACGGACTAATCTATAAAATGCTTGTTAAATTTAGGGGGGGAACTTTGTCTAGAAAAGAATTTTCGGCTGCCCCACCCTCTCCAATTAGAGGGTTTTACCTTCTTGAAGTCAAAAAAAAATTGGAACTAGTCCACACTCAACCATCTCATCTAACACACACATGCAAAACAGAATTTTCGAGCTCCCTTCTCTCTCTCACAGTTCTCGGTTTTTTAGCAAGTGTTGAGAGGATTTGGAGTCACTTTTTGGTGTTCATGTTAGGATCAGTGATCTACGTTTGATTGATTAGAGAGTATTGCAGCGGAAATCAAACAATGAATTAGAGAATTCACAAGAATACAGTTGATATTCAAAGTAAGAACAAACGATTATAGAAAGAATTCTGCAAATCAAAGATTTCATTAATACGCGCTTTCGTGGTGGCACAATGTCCCACTTACAATCAGGGCAATCATCCCTTATATAGGAATGTCATGGTGGAACATTCCTTATATAGGAGATGTGACGTCTGCTGATGTCACTTGATGGTGACATCTAACAGAATTATTCAAACTACTAAGAGTTAACACAACTACTGAAGATGTCAAAACAGCTGACATCTTCTTACAAAAATACTAAGTGTTAACTATCACTACAACTACTGAAAAGAAACTACTGAAACTACAATGACTGAAGAACATGCTCTTCAGTCGTTTTACAAATACTGAAACAAAAAGAAAACTACTGAAAGGAAACCATCAAAACAATTGAAGAATGCTTCTTCAGCTATTGTAACAAACTCTGAAGGCTTCAGTACTTGTACTTGAACTTCAGCTGTTGTCAGCAGCTGATGTCTTCAGTCATTGTACTTCAGCTGTTGATCTTCAGTACTTTGTTCTTCAGCTGTTGATCTTCAGACTTTGGTCTTCAGCTGTTGAAGTCTTCAGTACTTTAGTCTTCAGCTGTTGAAGTCTTCAGTACTTTAGTCTTCAGCTGTTGAAGTCTTCAGACTTTGTCAAAACAGCTGATCAAGTCTTCAGCAGTTGTTGTGATGTCTGTGGGACTTAGAGGTTTTTCTGATCAGGCTCATTGGTTCTTTTGGTCCAATAAACTCCCCCTGAACCAATGCACCCAAAAACTCTAAACTTATTGAAGATGTCCCACTTATTATGGCAGAAAGATTTGGTCTTTTTGTCTTCTAGATCAGCTCAGAAGTAACCCATATAAGAACAGGCCTGGGAAGAAGTCTCAATGATGTGTTTGGCAAAGGATGAATGGGAACTCTGTCTTGGGGAACTGGACATAGAGTTGTTACCCCATCCACGAGATCTACTTCCCAACAATGAGTGTGTATGACTCCCATGTATAGGCCTCAAGGAAGGTTATCTGTTCCTCCATGGTAAGCTCTTCAGCTCCTCCTTCAAAAAGTGATTCTGGCCCATAATATTCATATAGGTATTTGACCTATTTCCCATTTTTGAGTTCCACAATTGTTATTACTCTATAAGCAAATTCATCTGGGTGATTACCCTCTAAGAACAACTGGAGCTCATTCTTTCTGACTTCCTCAAGCCTCTTATATACTAACCCCTTTTTCACCATTTTATTTTCCAGCATCTTCTGTGGGGTCAGGTTAGCTTTATAGTCTTTCTTGAAGTCATCTAGCATTTCCCATGGTGATACTACAAAGACCAGTGAGATCACTTCATCTACAATCTTCTTCACTGGCCAATGTATCTCTGTGGAATGTTTTTCTTGTGAATCCTATGAGACACCCTGGGATCAGGCCAAATCCTCACTCTCTCCTTTTGATATTGAAATGTATGTTTAAGAGTGTATAATCTGAGAGCATGCTTCTTCATGTTGATGATTGAAGATGTGGCAGCATATGCTTTGTCAACCCTCCTCAACAATTCCTCATCATGTTGTTTGTGAAGCTCTTCTTCTTCTAGCTTCACTTTCACAATTTGTCTTTGAGTTTCAGGAGTAATTGTTAGGTGGTGACTTGTGGCCTTCGGCAACTGTATAACAGCTGAGAGTGGCAGCCTATCTTCATATTCATCATTATCTTCGTCATCTTCTTCTAGCCTCAGTACCCTTCTCTTCCTCTTCTGGGGTACTTCATCGGCTACTGGTTTTGAGGGTAGGGGTGTTGGTTTGGTGGGTTGTGGTTGTGGTGGTTTTGGTGTGGGAATGTTGACAGGCTGTTCTAGCATTCTGGATGTGAGGTTGGCTTTAGATTGCTTGACTAGTTCAGTCCTGCTCCCAGCACCAGCTTCGTTTAAGGCTTCAATAACCAATCCTTTTGTGTATACTTCAGACAAACAGATCTTGGTGGTTATTGCCAAGATGCTGTCCTTGGACCATGCCTTGATCTCAATCAATGATCTACCCAGATATTTCGCTATGAACCTGATCGATCTCTAACCTTTCCCTTTCCAGCACATCATAACTTGCCCATCTAGCTTGGATTTCTTCAATCTCTAGTCTTCTGATTTCTGAGTCATGTTTTTCAGTGTCGTGACCTTGCCCAAACAGTTGATCAATGATGTTATCCATTGATCGGCTGTGTTCGGCATCAACCTTCTTCACCATTGTCTCCAAGTCAGTCTCCTTCTCATTCTTCCTTTTCTTGTATGTGACATGAAAGTATTTAGTACTTTCAGTCACTTTCTCCATGTTAGCATCCTTCACCTTCTCCTTTTCAGTTTCTTTCCTATCTGCCATCCTCTTTCTTTTTGCTTCACTGACTGAATCTCCCCCTTGTTGGTTGTATTGGTTGCAAGGGTTTGATTATCAGAAATCCTTTTGCTCACAACATCCTCTATCATGGGTTGTATAACTGAGGGAAGCCTCTCATCAAGGGTTCTAAGTACCATATCAGTGATAGTTGAAGTGATGAGAGGTAAGGAATGTTGAAAGATAGCAGCTATTTGCTCAGGGGGGTTCTGTCCCTAAGAAATAGTGCCAGAAGCAGAGGCAGGTGGCTGAGTGTTTTGGAGTGGCTCAGTCTACGGAGACCTTTAGAGGAAGGTTCCATCTGTGGGTTTGGAGGGTAGATGGTCTTTGATCCTAAGAAGTTTTGGCAAGCAGCTCTTTGAGTCTGCTCACCTCATCCTCGAGGATGGTGTTTTGGGCTAAAACATCATAAAAGAATCCCAGGTGATCATCAGTGTTTAGTGAATCACCTGACCTCCTGATAGAATCAGGATGAACATGCTCTGAGTGTAGATCAGTAGTAGCATGTGCCCCTTGGTCATGGTACTCGGGACTTCCTACCTCAGGACCATGTCCTTCATCAGCAGTTGCCTCTGGTGAGGTCTTATGAATGTTACCAACTTCAGCCTGATCATATGCTGAAGTAGGAGAAGTGGCAGCCTCACTAGAAATTCGAATCTCCGTTTCTACACCTGGAGATTGAATATGGTAACCCCTGTGCTGTGGGGTGTCAGAAGCACTTGGTCCTCCCCCTCAATGGTTGGGGCTATCCCGGTTGTGATTGGTATCTGGGGAGGGGGTGAGGAGTGCAACCGAGTTAGCACTTTGGCAATATGATGGTAGGACTTTGGGGGGCGGTTGCAGTGGGAGAGGGTGTGAGGCAGTATGCACATGGGGCGAGTGGTGCGTTTCAATGGCAACCTCCTCAAGTGTGGAAGCTTCCAGATGTGTAGGTGCCCCAGAGGTGGTTGCTACAGGCTCCTGTTGAGAGGAAACCTGAGCGGTTGAGGGTGAGTGAGTCCTTGTATCTACTGGGGGTTATGACCAGTAGATATAACGTGCGTTTGTGTTGCAGGGGCATCCTCAGGGGACTCATTTCCCTGAGTAGCCTTTTTGGCTTTCTTGTGTTTGGTTTTGGTAGGGACAATGGATTTGGAGGTGGTGGTTGTGGGTTCCAGCTACGTGGGTTTGCGCAGTTTGGCAGCCAGTTTGAGTGACGGGTCTGAGTTGTGCCTGGAGTATACTTCAGGCAATACAGCCGTGGCAGGGACTCCAAGGCCAACACGTCCCTCAGCTTTCAGCTGGTTTACTATAATAGCCATTAGGAACCGAGGATATAATATCCATCGGTTAGCTATAGGCTTGGAGGCCATATCCTTGAGTTCAAGAAATAATATTTGAGAAAAATTTAAGTGTTGTTGGTCAAGGATAGAGAATATACCTACTACCACCTCGTCGACATTTGATCCCAAGAAGAATCTTAGGAGCTAAGCATACATTCACCATATGAAAAATTAGTCGTTTCGCATCATGGAAATGTTTCTTCACGATGGTAGAGGCATTAAGGTTACCCTGTTATCCATGTTGGGCAAATGATAGATCAGTGGTGCCCTTTGGATACCCAGTGGGGAAAGTGACATCATCCAGTTATAGGTTTGGCGAAGGATTTCTGGAGTGATGACCACCTGACGATTGTTGACGAACGACTGGAGAGAGTCGGTGTCATTCTCCCCAGTGATGAGGGTGACGTTCGTCCAGAACTGATGGAGGGATTCGGCATGAATGGTAGGATTTAGAAGGAAAGCCGTTTTGTATGGAAAGTTGATCACTAGATCAATGGCATTATCAAACTTTGTCCAGAAGGCTGATTTGGTAAGGTAAGCAACACAATTGTGTCATGGTTTAAGCTTCATGTTCGCCATTGATGTGAGAGAAGATTCTGAGTTTTTGAACGTTAGGTTTAAGATGATGAAGCTCTGTAAGACAAAGTATTTATAGGGTATGGGTTATAAAGCAACTGAAGGGTTTGGTATGAGTCATCAGTAGTTTTAAGCGACTGATGACGTGGTATTAACCTTCAGAGGTTGAAACATTGAAGTCTTGGTTGTAGGCATCAGTAGTTATAAAACTACTGAGGACCATGTGTTGGGATTTGTTGGACCTTAACGATGTTGTTTAACCATTTAAACAAGAAAAACGCAGCGGAATATGAACTTAATATCATGTTCTATAATCTGAAAAATTAAAGCTCATAACTTTGTTCCAACAAACCCAAAATCATAGGATCAATATATGTGTTTGAACTAGTTATCATGATAAAACAAAACAACCAAAACACACAATGGAACTACCTTCCAGAAGCTGTCAAAACGTGAATTTGATCAAGATGATGATGCTTTTGAGCGACCAAAACGTCAAGATAGATGTCCTCAAGCAATCATACCCACAAGCCTATAAGAAAACACCATCTTTGCTAGGATTTGACACCAAAATCAGATCAAGAACGTTGCTGGAACTTTCTTTCAGCCATGAGACATCAAGAGGCTGCTGGAGCCTTGTTCCAACCGTGAGACTTCTCTTCTAGATGAGGAACTCGAATTCTTGTGTTGATTTTGCATGTGAGAAAGGGCTAGATGAAGTATGTGTGTGTTCAAGGGGATCTTTTGTTCCAAGAACACAAAAGAAAGGAAGAGAGAGTTGGCTGCCATGGGGCGGCCGAAACTCTAAAAAACCCTTAAAGTTTTCACTAAAATCTCCCTTTTAAATTTTACAAAAGTTTTTAAATATTATACATAATTAACCTTTTAATTATATATAATATGTACACATACTTTTATTATTTGATGTTGCTTAACTAATTTAAACAACATAACAAATAATATCCATGAACAAAATATCCTCATAATTTGTTCCTTCTCATACAATTTATTTAGAAAACTCATTTTCTAAATTGGTGTGATTATTTAATTGTATGATCATATCATCAATTAAATAGTAATTGGTGTTTGCTAAGCTTGTTATTGGGTATGACCCGACTGGATCACAACGTATTAACCACATCAATGTTCTATGTGTCTTGGGCATACAGAATCCAACAGTCTCCCACTTGCACAAGATACATAAAGATTGATGCAAGCAGTAAATACCGCCTAACAACGGTTTACAACCCTTAATACGCATGACTTAAAGCCATTCAATAACATCATCCCCTTCAATTTATCCAACTTGAAATGATTTAGGTGAATCAATCATCTATCCTTTTGTTACAGATGTCATGTTAAATCCAAGGACACAGAATGATCATTCCTTGTTGATTTAACTTAATTAGGCCTTAGACATCTTGCTCTCAACGAATAAGAGGAACAAATTCCATCTTGACTACATACGTTTCTCACAATCACCTTATGTTATACCTACCATAGCCTTATGTACTGACCATTATTTCAAAGCAGCGAAGAACTAGCTCAAGGTATAACACTCGGTTATATCAAAACCCAATATGTATCTCAGGTCGGAGGATACCAAATGATATTCGCCTTTACTCTCAATTTACTTATGATCAATCTAGAAGATTCCATGTAGTAAAATTGAGACGCGGGTCAGTCCAATATTTGTATCCCACAAATATTTATGAACCTTGGTAGCAACCAATTGCTCAATATTCATTCCTTATGAATATCTACCAATCCATGTTCATAATAGTCTTACATTCATATTTGTTCCCACAAATATGACCGACTACGAACATTTAGAATAATAAACATATTCATGGATGTAATCATGCTAAAAGGAACATGACTCAAAGATATAAAAGAGTTAAAGTTACAATTGTTCCATACATTAAATACTAAACAGACCAATTCCAATCACTAGAATATCGAAGTTCTAAGGCACAAGTATGACCCTCAAACTTTGCCCTCACAAGTAGCTTCGTGAGTGGATTCGTAACGTTTTTGATCTTTATGAAATTTACGAATACATATTTTTACCCTTTTCAACTCCATCCCTTATGATGTTGAATCTCCGCTCAAGGTGCTTAGTCTTTGATGAGTACGGGGTTCCTTGATTTGAGCAATCCCACCCACGTAATTACCAAAGATGTCTAGGGGGTCTTGAATGGTAGAGACCACCCCTAGATAAGCAATGGACAAACTTATCCATGCAGCTTCCAAAGCTGCCAATGAAGTGGCTATGTATTCGGATTTTATACTGAATAATGCTACCAAGTCCTGCTTTGAACATTTCAAGGATACCTCTTCTCCATTCATAATGGAAGTACACCCGATTGTGATCGAGAGTCATATCGATCAGTTTTGGGAGCCCGCATCTGTGTAACCCTTTACACGGACTTCCTTTTCAATAGATCCGTATATTAGAAACATATCCTTAGTTCTACTAAGGTATTTCATCATACTTTTAACAGCCATCCAATGGTTATTTCTTTTGGTATCTACTTTGTCATACCTAATAAGCATGACTCGTCCGGTCTAGTGCATATCATCAGTCAAATGATGGATCCTATAGCAGATGCGTATGGGATATCCTTCATTTGATTTTTGCTCATCCTATGAGCTTGGACATTGAGACGTAGTCTATCATTATTTCTCTTTGAATAGGTATCATACCTTCTAAGAGTTCTCCATCTCGAACCTTTTCAGATTTTATAAATATATGCACTTTGGTTTAACCCTATCAACCACCTCGACCTATCCTTATAGATCCTTATTCCAAAATATGGATGGTTAAACGAGATCTTCTTATGAAAAACATCTTCCAAGCTAGGTTTTAACACCTTCCAAGGTTGGAATATCATTTTCAAATAGTAGTGTGTCATGAGCATACAACACTGAGAGTACAATTATGCTCCCACTAGCTTTCATATATACACAACCTTTTGATGCTTGTTTCAATCATAGATTTATCACTTTAACTTGTATACTTTATTAGGATGTCGCGGATCGACAAAACCATCATGCTGAACTATACGGACAGTCTCAACGAGATGTCCATTAAATAAAGCGGTTTTGACATCCATTAGCCAAAACTCATATTCAAAATGTGCAGTTATGGCACTTAATATCCTAATTGACCCTAGCATTGCCACGGGCGTAGGATTTTCATCATAATCAACCAATTGAGTTTGATGGAAACCTTATGCTATAAGTCTTGACTTATAAGTATTCAAGTCTCCATGTATATTTGTTTTCCTCTTGAAAACCCACTTGTATCCAACCGGTTTGGAGTTAAGTGGAGTTCAACCAATTCCCTAATTTGGTTGTTATACATGAATTGCATCCTTACGTTCATGGCTTCTAGCCATTTGTTCCAATCCAAATTGACACACAACATTTGGTATATGGTTAGCCCACAGGGTACAACCACATAGCATCCATTCATGGAATATCCTTATCTTTCAGATAGAATGCTAATTCTACCAGATTTGTGAACGTTTTGCATGTATTGATCAACTTCTTCATCATCATCAACAACCTCTTGTTGATAGCTAGTGTCAACCAAACGTGTATCGGGTCGTGGATCTTGATTCTCATCAGATTCCACTGATCCATGCGTCATTCCTTCCATAAGGAACTTGGCTTCCAAGAACTCGACCCATCGAGTAATAAATTCCTTTTGCTTTGTTGGATCAAAGAAGCAGTATCCTATACAATCTTTGGGATTTCCAACAAATATACACTCAGTGGATCGACTTTCCAATTTGTTTTGGGTGTTAAGCTTAACATAAGCTCCACAACCTCATACCTTTAAATATGATAGCGATGGAACCTTTCCATGCCATATTTCGATAGGTGTCGAACCCACTTTCTTGGTTTGGCCATATTCAAAATACGAGCCGTGGAGAGTAGTGCGAAAAACTAAGATGATAAGGTGATAAGCTTATAGCCATAATGAATTGAACCATATCCAAATAGGGTTCAGTTTATCCTTTATCAGAATGAAGAACATAGATAATTATGCGGAGTTGATTTTCTACTTCATTATTGAAGATTTTGAACATTTCAAAAGCTTCATGCTTATGTGTCATCAAGTGCACACAATAAAACCGACTGTAATCATCGGTAACAGTAATGAAGTATCTTTTACCAGTTTTAGACATTGTCTTAAAAGGATCATATACAATCAAATGTATCATTCCTAACAAGTCTTTGGTTCATACTCATCAAATGAAACATTTTCATTTGTTTCCAAAAGACCCTTCTTTTGAAGTGTTTGAATCCAATTCTGGTTTATGTGACCAAGATGACAATGTCAAGTGTAATAATTAACTTAAACCCTTTTAAGTTTTTGTTGCTTAATGTGTATAATAAGTTATTATAGGACGATCTATCATGAACCAATTCATGGATATCATTAAAGATGGCATATCCTTAAAATGATATACATTATCCAAAAACTAAATACCATTATTTGCAAAATTTAAATCATGATCATATTGTTTTAATAGGAAACATTATTATGTTTCTAGTCACACTAGGTGCATACAAAATGTTTTGAGAACAACTTCCAAACCTTTTGAAGGTCTCAAATAGAGTCCCTCCCTTGAAGCGCATATTTCATTTGAACCCCTTTGCAATAATTGCAAGTGAGAGTCTCACATCCGGTGTCCAATACCCATGTGATTGAAGAAATCGCATTTAAAACAACGTGTGAATCATGGAATTGTATTTGAGGTTTGCCCGAAACCCCTCTTGTCTTTCAACTCCTTGAGATAGGAGGGACAATTCCCCTTTTATAGTCCTATCTCTCCATACTCAAAGCATGGATCGTTCTTCGTTACCTTCGGCTTTATAAGCTTAGGTTTTTTTTGAGGTTTCGCTTTAACCTTTGCTTTGATGTATCCTTTTCATTTGGCAATAATTGATTTAGTATCAGGATGAGCCACTTCTTATAGCCTCCCTTATTGATCGAGAGAATAGGTAGAACCTATCTACCTATCCCTGCCTTGGTTACTTTGAGCATTGCGTGAAGTTCACCGATACTCTTGTCCCATCGTTCATATTAAAGTTTATTATGAATGTCTCAAACCTTTAGTTAGGCAATTAAGGATCAAATCCTTGGCCAACTACTTTGAGACAGGACAGTTAAGCGTCTTGAGGCTATCAATATGGCTTTTCATCTTAAGAATATGTAAGATGATATCGATTGGGTCTCTTTCATGTGACATGTATAAAGTGCTTGAATCGTTTCAAAGCAATTTTATAAAGTTAGTTGAAGGAACATTTCCTCCTTAGATTATCATGTCATGTGCCCCATGAGGCTCCAAACCCTTTTGGAGTTCGGGAATAATATCCCAACATGAGATTAGATGCTTGCACAGAATCCTTAGTGTGCTTAACCCAATCGTCAAAAGGCCTTAACATCAACAGCGTGGGTTGGTGAGGTATGGGATCATCAAGGACATAGAACTTTACTCATTCTTGAGAACGATTCTCAAGTCTCAAAATTGAGTTCATAAGATAATTATGGTTAGGACGATCCCTCTTGGGATTGGATCTCAGTGATAGGGAAGGACGATCGGGGTGGGGCGTTATAATTAGCGGTCATCACTACAATATTTGACAAAGTTCATTTTAGTATTTTTGATAAAATATTTTAATCATTAATACCCTTAAATGTCTCATAGACAATTAACAACTAAAATCTAGAATCCAACATTACATTTAAATGATGGTTAGGTGACCTTTATCCCATTATTTAAATTAACAAGGTAGTCAACAGTTGACAATTGCAACCTATTGCAACTTCTAGTCTTATGGGATCGGTTAAACATCATGTTTAGTCGGCATGTTTAATCCCATCAACACCATTGTACGCCATGCTTCGGTGACCCTAAGCACATGGTTTCCAATTCAAGTCATCCTACTTACACACACGTGTGAGTTTTCACATACAAGCGGTTAGGTGACCTTATCCCACAAGTACGTTAGACTCATCTCAAAAACACAAGTTCCCTACAAGTGGTTAGGTGACCTTTATCCCACAAATAGTTCTCAAGTGATTCGAGTGTCTTGTAAAAGGATGGTGTTAAACTTGTTTCCAAAGGAATTAAGTTTCCATTAATTCAAGACTTTGAAAGCTCTATGTACCTTGTAATTGCATGCTTTCAAGTACATGGTACCCTATGGTTCTCTTTTATAAAACCTCTTTTATTTTGAAATCATTAATCCTTTTAATAACCTTTTATTAGTTACTTAATGATTAGGAACCATAAAATTCAGCTTGTTAAGTTTGCTAATGAGTTTGTTATGCATATCCAAATATCAAACAACAATCATACAACAAACAACCAAACAAGCATAATCATTCAAACATATATGCATAACCATAGCCACTAAGTTGACTACACTTGTTTGCCATCACAAGTGTTGTCATAAGGTCTTTCCTAAGGGTTCAACATAACACAAATGATGAGATCTCCAAAGACCCCCACTTGAACTTGCATCCAATGCTTCAACTCCATCCTTTGTGTCTTCCTTTTGTGCTTCAACTCCCGAGCATCTTCTTTTACAAAATTATATCCTAATACATATTTTCTAGTAAAAGAAAATACTCCTAATCTATTTATTACATTGCCAAATGAATAAACAATTACAACCCAAATAGAAACCCAAAAGAAATTATTACAACCCATAAAGAATGAATACAACCAACATGACAAGATTACAATCTACCAAAACCATAACAAACAAGGTCAAGGCTATGTTATGCACTATACATATAACCATATACATCATTCAAGATCCAAAATGAACCCCATTTGACCCTAAATTTTCAGCCAACATAAACCAAGAATTTAGGGTCTTATGTCCAAACAAAACACAATCAACCAAAATGATATCTTTCCTTTCAAGATTCAATCATAAGCATGCATGATTATAACCTTGAAAGGTTGGGGTATCATCAAATCATCACAAAACAGCCCTAAAATGGTTGTTAAATCCTTATAAAACAAAATTTACAAGAACACATGAAACTAGTCATCCACATATCCGGCTCTAGATGCCAATGTTGGGATTTGTTGGACCTTAACGATGTTGTTTAACCATTTAAACAAGAAAAACGCAGCAGAATATGAACTTAATATCATGTTCTATAATCTGAAAAATTAAAGCTCATAACTTTGTTCCAACAAACCCAAAATCATAGGATCAAATATATGTGTTTGAACTAGTTATCATGATAAAACAAAACAACCAAAACACATAATGGAACTACCTTCCAGAAGCTGTCAAAACCGTGGATTTGATCAAGATGATGATGCTTTTGAGCGACCAAAACATCAAGATAGATGTCCTCAAGCAATCATACCCACAAGCCTATAAGAAAACACCATCTTTGCTAGGATTTGACACCAAAATCAGATCAAGAAAGTTGCTGGCACTTTCTTTCAGCCATGAGACATCAAGAGGCTGCTGGAGCCTTGTTCCAACCGTGAGACTTCTCTTCTAGATGAGGAACTCGAATTCTTGTGTTGATTTTGCATGTGAGGAAGGGCTAGATGAAGTATGTGTGTGTTCAAGGGGATCTTTTGTTCCAAGAACACAAAAGAAAAGGAAGAGAGAGTTGGCTGCCATGGGGCGGCCGAAACTCTTAAAAAACCCTTAAAGTTTTCACTAAAATCTCCCTTTTAAATTTTACAAAAGTTTTTAAATATTATACATAATTAACCTTTTAATATATATAATATACACATACTTTTATTATTTGATGTTGCTTAACTAATTTAAACAACATAACAAATAATATCCATGAACAAAATATCCTCATAATTTGTTCCTTCTCACATACAATTTATTTAGAAAACCCATTTTCAAAATTGGTGTGATTATTAATTGTATGATCATATCATCAATTAAATAGTAATTGGTGTTTTCTAAGCTTGTTATTGGGTATGACCCGACTTGGATCACAACGTATTAACCACATCATGTTCTATGTGTCTTGGGCATACAGAATCCAACACCATGGTTATAGCTTCACATGTTGGAAACATCTGATGACGTGGTCTTAGTCATCAGTAGTTGTGAAACTACTGAAGACATGGTTTTGTCATCAGTTGTTGTAAACAGCTGACGACGTGGTATTAGTGATCAGTAGTTATGAAACTACTAAAGACGTAGTTTTGTCATCAGTTGTTGTAAACAGCTGACGACGTGGTGTTAGTAATCAGTAGTTGTGAAACTACTAAAGACGTGGTTTTGTCATCAGTTGTTTAAAATGAAGCAGCAGTTTTAGAAACAACTGAAGAGAAAATTCTCATCAGTAGTTTTCGTTAATTCATAGCTTTTCAGTTGTTTCATACTGTCCTTAACACTTACTCATCAGTCTTTTTGGCTGTTTTTCAGTTGTTTCATAGGACGTCAATACTTATCTGTTTGTACTTATATCAGTAATTATGACTGTATCAGTTCTTGTAACAGAATTATACATTTTGTGATATGGTTACAAATGATCATCAGTACTTATTTACTTAGATCATCACTAGTTATCACTTATTCTAGCTGCAGCATACCAAGCCTTAACACTAGGTTTTGGAAAGTCGAACTATCCAAAGGCTTAGTAAAAATGTCAGCAAGCTCATTAGCACTAGGCACAAACTTTGGATCAATCAGAACTTTTTTCAAAACAGTCCCTAATAAAATGATGTCTGATCTCTATATGTTTGGTCCTAGAGTGTTGGACAGGATTCTTGACAATGCAAAGAGCTGAAGCACTATCCATTAGTAATGGAGTCTTAGTCTCTATAATGCCATAATCCAAAAGTTGGTTCTGAAGCCAGAGTACCTGACAAGTACAGCTTGCAGCAGCAATGTACTCTGCTTCAGCAGTGGATGTAGCAACAGATATTTGTTTCTTACTCTGCCAAGAAATCAAACAGTTTCCTAGGAATTGACATCCACCAGAAGTTGACTTTCTTGTTAACTTACACCCTGCATAGTCACTATCAGAAAAAGCAACCAATTTGCAAGAGTGTCCAGTGGAATACCATAAACCTAGAGATTGTGTACCTTGCAGATATCTAAGATCCTTTTGACTGCAATCAAGTGAGACTCTTTAGAAGCAGCCTGAAATCTAGCACAAACACACGTTGCAAACATAATATCTGGTCTAGAAGTTGTTAAGTACATCAAGGACCCAATCATACATGTGTAAAGTGTTTCATCAATAGCTTTACCTTTCTGATCTGCATCCAGTTATGTGGTGTTGCACATGGGAGTAGAACAGGGCTTACAATTTTGTAAATCAAACTTATTCAAAAGATCTTTTGTATATTTACACTGATGAATGAAAGTCCCATCAGCCTTTTGTTTGATTTGCAATCCTAGAAACAACTATAATTCTCCCATTGCACCCATTTCAAACTTCTTATGCATTAAATTGGTAAAGTCATCACACAACTGGGGATCAGAGGATGCAAAAATAATATCATCAACATAAATTTGAACAAGTAGCTTATGCTGATCCACCTTCTTAATGAATAAAGTTTTGTCTATGGAGCCTCTAGTGAAATGATTTTGAAGATGAAAATTTGATAATGTCTCATACCAGGCTCTAGGAGCTTGTTTCAACCCATAAAGAGCCTTATCAAGCTTGTATACCCAATCTGGATGTTTATTATCCTCAAAACCTGGTGGTTGACATACATAAACTTCTTCTTTTATTTTACCATATAAAAATGCACTTTTAACATCCATTTGAAAAACTTTAAAATTGTGAAATGCAACATAGGCTAGGAACAATCTAATTGCCTCCAGTCTGGCTATAGGGGCAATGGTCTCAACATAATCAATACCTTCTTCTTGTGAAAACCCCTGAACAACCAGTCTTGCCTTGTTCTTAACAATAAGCCCATTTTCATCTGTTCTGTTCGTAAACACCCATTTAGTGCCTATTGCACACTTACCTGGGGGTAGAGGAACCAGTTCCCACACTTGCTGTTTCTTGAACTGAAGTAGCTTAAGCTGCATGGCTTCCACCCATCCATTGTCTCTCAAAGCAACATGATAGTTCTTTGGCTCTTGCTGACTGATGAAGAGAGCACAGAAGCACAGGTTAGACAATTGACTTCTGGTTGAGACGCCAGCATTGATACCACCAATGATTTGAGACATGGGGTGATTCTTCAGCTCTTGGTGCACGATAAGATCGGTGCAAGTGTTTGTAGCCGGTTCAGCATCAGCAGATGTTGATTCAGATTGTTGAAACCAAGTATTAGATGGCAAATCACACGATATAGAGGAATCAGAAATCTTATGAGCATTTGTTGTTGATGGAGCTGCTGAAGGTACATGAACATCAAGTTTAGCAGACTTAGGCAGTTGGTCACTGAACATGAAAAGGTGAGTACTGATATCATCATCATCTTTAGTACCACCAGGTGGAAGACTTGCTGCAGAGGATGATTTATCCACATGATCTGCAACAGCTGGAGTTTGATAAGGAGCATATTGCATTATGTCTAGATCAAACAACTCCACAGGGTTTTGTGGAATTTTATCCTTAGGAGATTCATTGAATTTCACATGCAAGGTTTCATCAACTATCTTTGTTCTGCAGTTGAAGACTCTGTAAGCCTTGCAAGTGGATGAATAACCTACAAAATACCTGCATCCACCTTAGGATCAAATTTGTGGAGTTGACCCTTATGTTGAGAATGAAACAAGGACATCCAAAGGCTCTGAAGAATGAAATCAAAGGAGCCAAATGATGTAGGGCTTCATATGGAGTCTTCATCAAACTTTGATTTACTAACACTCTATTCTGCACATAGTAAGCTGTATTGACAGCTTCAGCCCAAAAGGTCAAAGGCAAACCAGAGTCAGCCAACATGGACCTTGCAGCTTCAATTAAAGTCCTGTTCTTTCTCTCCACTACTCCATTTTGTTCTGGAGTCCTTGGGATGCTAAACTGCCTTTTGATTCCTTTTGAATGATAAAAATCATCAAGTGTGTGGTTTCTGATTTCAGTACCATTATCACTCCTTATACACTTGACTGATAGGGAATACTGCTTCTCAACATACAGCACAAAGTTTATAATCTTATGAGCAACCTCATCCTTTGAAGGTAGAAAGAAAGTCCATACGAATCTCGAGTAATCATCCACAATTACCAGACAGTATTTCTTCTTTGCCATGCTCATCACTTTCACAGGACCAAATAAATCCATGTGCAGTAACTGCAAGCAGGCAATGGACTTAGGTTCTTCAATGGGAGGGAATGAGACTTTGTGCTGTTTTCCTTTCAAACAAGCAGTGCATGCTTCATCACAGTGGAACTCCTTTATTGATAAACCTCTCACTAAACGATTGTGGATCAGCTGATTCATGTTTCTGAGATTGACATGACCCAGCCTTCTATGCCATAGTTTAGATTCCTGAAGAGAGGCTTTGGAGAACAGACATGGATGACCCTTCAAATCAATCTTCTTTGACAAATCCAAGGCATACACTCTTCCAATCCTGTTGGCCTGCAGGAGAGTATGTTCATCCATTACCTTTTTAATCAGCCTCAGAACTTGGGAAGACAGAATCCTGTAGTTCTGGCTTGTGAAAAGTGCAACATGCCCTTTATCACACATCTGACTGACACTCAGCAGATTATACTTCAGATTCTCCACATGGTTGACATCATCAAACCTGATTAGTCCATTAGACACATATCATTTGCCAATGATGTAAACTCTGGCATCATTTCCTAATGAAACAAATCCCTTCTTTCCTTGAGAGTAGTCATTAAGAAGAGAACTGCTCCCAGTCATATGCATTGATCCTCCACTGTCCATATACCAGATACTCCTTTGGCATGTTGAAGAACCCTGCATAAAAGAAAACTAGTTAGATTTTGAGACCCAAACCTTTTTGGTTTTGGGTCTGTTTTCATCAACAGATGCAACCATAACTTGTTTCTTATGATTAACAGTTGAAGAAGGAGATGGTGCTGAAATGGATTCCTTCGATTTGGGCTTGGAATGCCTTTTCAGTGATTTGATCATAGGTGCATCTAATTGGTTAACTCTCCCCAACAAATGTTGAACCATCATAACAAGTTGTGTCTGATTTGTAGCCAAAGCTTTCAGCTCTTGTGACATATCAGTATTGTGTTTGATGAGTTCCTATGATCCACCATTTCCTCCTTAAAATTAACAGACTTGGTCTGATGTTTATCATGAGGAGCACCATCAGCTATTTTATGATGAACCTTATCCTTCTTTTTGAATTTGGTTGAAGGCTTGGGTTTATCACAATGGAATGATTGCGGTACAAACTTGGTCTCATACTCAGTTTTCGTTTCATCCATCTAGATTTTAATGAGCTTATCTCTGTTGAGTTTGGAACCCATCTGTACCAAGATCATCAAAAAGATGATTGAATTTACCACATATTTCATATGGCTTATTCTTCATCTTGGATTGATCAACTGCTGATGAGGAAACTACTGAAAGTGTGCTCTTCAGTACTTTCCTCCTTTCAGTAATTTTGTTCAGTACTGAAGAATCTGTAACAGCTGAAGAGTTGTTCTTCAGCTGTTTATTGTCAGCAGTTGTTAATCCATTTATTTCAGCTGATTTGAAATGCTTTTCAGTTGTTGTAACTTTCCCTTCAGTACTTAAGTTACTTTGAGGGACAACATCTGAAATATTCAGCTTCATGTGCTTATCAGTAGTTAACCCATCAGCCAATTGACTTGCTGAGGTATCAACCCTTATTTCATCTTGTGATTTTGGGAGATCACTTGTGGATGATGCACAAGATAATGTGGTTTGGAGATTGCTTTCACTTACAGATTTTACTATTGGTTTTGGAGTAAAATCTGTTGGAGGTGCAATATGGTTATAACCAATTCCAAACTTCACATTTGAAGCAGATTGCTTACTGAGCATCATTTCAAATCCCTTGCAGGATGACACCCAGCGGTCACACTCAACTTGGGTAACTACAAGTTTTTCTTTGAGTTCCTTATGGTTCTCAAGAATGACCTCTAGCTTAGCCTTTTCATCATTTAATTGGCATTTAAGCTTATAAATCTCATCATCTTTGTCCTTAAGGACAGACTCAAATTCAGCTTTTCTTTTGGAAATAGTTTGCTCAAGCTCTAAATTTTGATTAATTACAGCTACACTTGCTTCTCTAATAGAGACAAATGCATCTATGCAAGATTGAGAACAAAGCTTGGGCTTAGCCTCAGAGGATACCTGGGTTACCTGTGAAGAAGATGCATTGGACAATGAACCCTCAGTAGATTCCAGGGCCATGAGAGCTAGATTCCCAAAAGGATGTTCACCACAATGTTGACCATCACCAGTAAATAATTGCTCAGTACGAGAGAGATCATCTGGTAAACTGCTCCAGTCAACATTACCAGCGGTGAAAAAGCTGTGATGAGGTTGTGATTGAGATGGTAGAGGCTCAGGTAATGCTTGTGGTTGTTATGCAGTAGGAACTTGAACTGGATTTGGCTGAGGCATGTAATAGCAGGGATACGGATATGACATTGGACCCTGAGGGACAAAATATGCAGGTGAAACAGGTTGTGAATGATGACCAGAACTAGGAGGTTGTTGCCCCCTGTTTTTTGGACTAGTGCTTGGAAAAGTCACAAAGGGTGCAGAGGAGTTAGATCCAGATGATCTACACTCTCTTGCAAAGTGTCCAAGCCTTTGGCATATGTAAAACCTCAACTTACTCTTGTCAAAACCAACTTTGGTTTTGCGAGAGAGTCCTGGAAATTTCCTGCCAGTCCTCTTGTAGAACTTCTAAGATCTTATATTAATCAAGGCTATTTGGCTCAGAATATCCATCTCTTCTAGATCATCATGAGCTATTCCTTTCAAATCATCCATGATAAAACATAAATTGTCACTATTACAGCCTGAGTGACTATCAACACCAATAAATGCATGATGTGAACTATTTGAAGAGAAATCTATATGCTCATCATAATTACTTTCAGATGCAGCATATTCTGACTCATGACCAACCAAGGCAGTGTTCCCTAGTACAAAGTCATCAGTGAGCTTTCCTGATGATGCCAGTTTCCATTTCTGCTCTATCTCTCTGTCAAATGTAAGCAGTTTCCCATGAAGTTGGGTGAGAGATAGTTTATCCAGATTTGCACTGGAGCAAAGGACAATAGTGTATCTGTCCCATCTCTCAGGCAGTGATCTAAGGAATCTGTTATTCATCTAGCTATTGCTATATTCATGTTTGACCATTTTTAGCTCAGAGATCAAACAGGAAAAACGCTCAAACTGTTGAGTTAGTGTCTCACCCTTCCTATGAGAGAATGTTTCATATTATTGGGAAAGGATTTCTCTGTTGTTTTCTAAGACCTCATCAGTTCCACCGAATTGTTCCTTCAGTGCATTCTAGAGGTCATGAGCAGTTTCATGATGCATAAGCCCTGAATAGATTTCATTTGGCAGTGCCATGGCCAGAATTCCATGGGCTTTAGCATCAATCTCAAACAGTTTCCGATCTTTATCTAAGTATTGTTCCTTCTTCTTCGGAACCATTTGATTGGTTTCCAGATTGTTCACCATAGACTTATGTGGACCATGTACCACTGATGTCCAACACCTGAATTGTTAACAGACAGGAGATGAAGCATTGTTCGTTGCCATATGTTATACTCAGTCCTAACCAGCATCGGAGGCTTGGTTGAGGAACCGGTATTGTGATGGTCATTAGAAGGAGTAGTCATTCTTAGATTCAACCAAAATCAATTAAGTTTTAACAGATTTAGAATAGAACACAACAGACCAAATTGAACCAAGAGAAAACATAAAGCAATAAAACGAAAGTAGCAGAAATTCAATTTAACTATAACCAATTCTTGCAAATATGTCAATTCAATCAAATGTAGATATCGATTAGCAGTTTCAATGATCAATTGTTAGAACGATCAATGCTTAACCGACTCTGATACCAATTGTTAGGATCAGTAATCTACGTTTGATTGATTAGAGAGTATTGCAGCGGAAATCAAACAATGAATTAGACAATTCACAAGAATACAGTTGATATTTAAAGTAAGAACAAACGATTATAGAAAGAATTCTGCAAATCAAAGATTTCATTCAATACACGCTTTCGTGGTGGCACAATGTCCCACTTACAATCAGGACAATCATCCCTTATATAGGAATGTCGTGGTGGAACATTCCTTATATAGAAGATGTGACGTCTGCTGATGTCACTTGATAGTGACATCTAACAAAATTATTCAAAGTACTAAGAGTTAACACAACTCCTGAAGATGTTAAAACAGCTGACATCTTCTTACAAAAATACTAAGTGTTAACTATCACTACAACTACTCAAAAGAAACTACTGAAACTACAACGACTGAAGAACATGCTCTTTAGTCATTTTACAAATACTGAAACAAAAAGAAAACTACTAAAAGGAAACCATCAAAACAACTGAATAATGCTTCTTAAGCTCTTGTAACAAACTCTGGAGGCTTCAGTACTTGTACTTGAACTTCAGCTGTTGTCATTAGCTGATGTCTTCAGTCTTTGTACTTCAGCTGTTCATCATGAGTACTTTGTTCTTCAGCTGTTGACCTTCAGACTTTGGTCTTCAGCTGTTGAAGTCTTCAGTACTTTAGTCTTCAGTTGTTGAAGTCTTCAGTACTTTAGTCTTCAGCTGTTGAAGTCTTCAGACTTTGTTAAAACAACTGATCAAGTCTTCAGCAGTTGTTGTGATGTCTGTGGGACTTAGAGGTTTTTCTGATCAGGCTCATTGGTTCTTTTGGTCCAATAGTTCATCTCCCTAACAAGAAGAGGTGCTTGCATATTAGCTTTGGGTATACAAGCTTGAGGGGTCCTAACCTTGGATCCTTGGCCGAATTTCAAGCATCCTACATCCTTTTCTTGGTCGACTTTAAGCTGGTAGAAAGGTAGTTATTCACAGCTCAATGTAGCTGTGATTTTATGTACATTTACTTATGTTTCATAGCTTGCTCATTCACATACAATGATCCTTTGATTTTGGGTTTGTTTTAACATATATATTGTCACTTTAAGAACATGAAATTTCAGTTATATAATCATGTTTCTTAACATATTTCCGCTGCGTTTTTCTGAATGTTTAAGAGGTTAAACTTTGGTTTTTTGAACAACAAACCCTTCAATGGCATCAAGAGCCAGTTATGTGGATAGCTTGCTTATTATTGTGCTTGCAAATTGTTTTTATGGGACTTTATAACCCTTTTAAGGGCTGCTATATTCTGTTATGTTGAATCCCCAAACTTTCAAGGTTATATTACACATGCTTGTGATTAAACGTTGAAAGATATGTATTTTGATATGTATGTTGTATGGACAATATTAAAACCCGAAATTTCAGTTTATGTTGGCTGAAATTTCGTGGGTTTTGAGGGGATTCATTGTTATATTTTGGATGACATGATGAATGTTTATATTGGTGCATAACCTAGCTTTTGGCCTTGTGTTGTTTGGATGATTGCAATGGTTGTTTTTGTTTATTCAATGGGGTTGTATATTTATTTATTTGTGCTTTGTTTAAAATGTAATTTATTTATTATTGGGTCGTAATAAATAGATTAGGTGCATTTTCATTTTACTAGATATCTTGTATTAGGACTTTATATCTTGTAATATGAAGACATATGCATTGGAAGCAGAAAGGAGAAACATGGAGCATTTTGGATGCGGTTTCAAGTGGGAGGCTTTTGGAAGCTTTCTATGTGTTTTTTTATGAGCCTTAGGAACGCCTTTGGACCACACTTGTGATGGCAAACAAGTGTGGACCACTTTAGATGCTATGGTTATGCACATATGCTATGTTGTTTTGTTTATATTGTTGTGGTTGATAGCATGTATGTGATATTTGCTTTTACAAACCTCTATATGATCTTAACAAACTTATCAAATGGTTCTTAATCATTAAAAGGTAATAAAAGGTTACTAAAATGATTTAATTATTCAAGATTAAAATGGGTTTTAATCAAAGGACTATAGGGTATCTTGTATTTGAAAGCATGAAAATACAAGTACATAGAGTTTTCTAAAACTTTAAATATGAAATCCCTAATCTTTTAAACGAGATCAACACCATCCTTTTACACAACACTTGAGTCACTTGGGAACTCTTAGTGGGATAAAGGTCACCTAACCATTTTGAGGGAACTTGTGATTTGAGGTGAGAATGCCTTATTTGTGGGATAAAGGTCACCTAACCACTTATTTTGGCAAACTCACACGTGGATGTAACTAGGATATCTTGATTTGCAAACCATGTCAAACGGATCACCTACGATGTGGTTTCCAAATAGTGTTGATGGGATTAACATGCGGACTTTACATACGATGTTCAAGTCAATCCCATATCTCTAGAAGTTGCAAATGGTTGCAATCGTCAATCGTTGACCACCTTATTAATTTAAATCATGGGATAAAGGTCACCTAACCACATTTTAAATGAAATGTTGGATTCTAGATTTTAATATGAAAATGACCTTAAAAGGTATTAATTATTAAAAAGTAACAATATCAAAAATACTAAAATTGATCTTTGTTAATATTTTGTAGATGGCCTCCAATAACCATGATAACAATGAAAATTCATCCGCGTCCGCCCAATCATTATGAGCGATTCTCCAAAAGGAACGTCTAAATCATAACAATTTCATCGATTGGTATCAAAACTTGAGAATCGTTCTCAAGCAAGAGAGACGATCATATATTTTAAACGACCCTATCCCCAATCAACCTTCTGATGATGATGAGGAGGCCTATCATGATTGGCTTAAGTACACTGAGCACTCCGTCCAAATGTCTTGTCTCATGCTGGCGAGCATCACTCCGGATCTCCAAAAGGAGTATGAACATCACGGAGCTTACGACATGATAACCCAGCTGAAGGAAACGTTGCAACGGCAAGCGAGGGTTGAGCGCTTAGAAACGGTTCGAGCATACCACGCATGTCGTATGGACGAAAACCAATCGGTTTCATCTTATGTACTTAAGATGAAAAGCCACATTGACCGCCTCGAAAGGCTTAATTGTCCTGTCTCGAAGGAATTGGCCATGGATTTGATCCTCAATGGCCTTACCAAGAAATTCAAGACATTTGTGTTGAACTATAACATGAATGCTTGGGACAAAAGCATTGGTGAACTTCACTCAATGCTCAAAACGGCCGAGGCGGCCATGGGTAAAAGAGTTTTACCCGTTCTCACCATCAATGAAGGTGGGAACAAGAAAAAGCCTCATCCCACACCCAAGGAAAAGGTTGTCAATGGCAAGGGACCCGTATGGGGAAAAGGGAAAGGGGTGGTAAGGGTACCACCCAAACCACAGGAGAAGAAGCAAAAGGTTGCTACTAATGACCCATGCTTCAAGTGTGGGGAGATTGGACATTGGGCAAGAAATTATCCTGTCCATCTCCAAGAGTTGAAAGCAAAGAGGCATGTTGGGCAAACCTCAAGTACAATATACATGATCTTTATTGATTTAACACATGGGTATTAGATACCGGATGTGGAACTCACATTTGAAATTTATTGCAGGGGTTCAAAAGAAGTAGTGACTTCAAGAAAGGGGATGTTAGCCTCTACATGGGCAATGGAGGTAAAGTTCAAGTTGAAGCCCGTGAGGACTACATCTTGAAACTTCCAAATGGTTTGGAAGTAATTTTGAACAATGTTTTGTATGCTCCTAGTTTGACTAGGAATATTATTTATGTAGCCCTATTAAAACAATTTGGATATGTATTATCATTTGTTGAAAAAGATATTCATGTTTCTTTAAATAATATGTTCTATTTTAAAGCAAATCCCATTAATGGTATTTATGAATTGGTTCATGAAAATACTTTAAATATGTCATTGTACCAAACTAGCACCAAGAAACTCAAGTTGGATATGAGTGATACCTATCTTTGGCATTATCGTATTGGTCATATAAACAATAAATGAATTCTAACACTACAAAAGAATGGTCTTTTAAAAACAAGTGAATATGATTCATTTGATGTGTGTGAGTCTTGTTTACAAGGTAAAATGACTAAGGCACCTTTTATTGGGACTAACGAAAGGGCAAAAGATTTGTTAGGAATCATACATTCGGATGTATGTGGTCCTTTTAAGCCTATGACTAGGAATGGTGAAAGATACTTCATTACCTTTACCGACGATTATAGTCGCTATGGGTATGTGTACCTGTTAAGACACAAAGATAAAGGTTTTGAAATGTTCAAGATCTTTCAAAATGAGGTACAAAATCAAGTCAACAGGTCGATTAAAGTTCTCCGCACTGATAGAGGAGGTGAATACCTAAGTGATGTTTTTCAAGATCATCTTAGGAGTTGTGGGATTGTCTCACAACTCACTCCACCTGGAACACATCAACATAATGGTGTGTCTGAGAGGAGGAATCAAACCTTATTGGATATGGTCCGATCTATGATGGCTAGAAGCACATTACCTCTATAATTTTGGGGTTTCGCTTTGCCCTCCGCGGCCCGTATTCTAAATATGGCCCCAACCAAAAAGGTGGAAAAGACACCCTTTGAAATATGGCATGGAAGAGTTCCATCCCTATCATATTTAAGGGTCTGGGGTTGTGAAGCTTATGTTAAGACTCCCACCCCAAACAAATTGGAAGTCCGATCCACCAAGTGCATCTTTCTTGGATACCCTAGAGATTCTATGGGATATTATTTCTATGATCCACTGGAACAAAAGGTGTTTGTTGCCAGAAAGGGTGAGTTCTTAGAAGCAAAGTTCCTTATGGAAAGAACTAGTGGTAGAACAGTGGATCTGAAGGAGGATCAAGAACCACAACCCGATGCACGTTTGGTTGAAACTAGCACTCAACATGAGGATGTTGAAGATGATCAAGTGGTTGATCAATACACACAAAATGCTCGCAGAAGTTGTAGAACTAGTAATCCACCTGAAAGATATGGATTTTTCATGGATGGATGCTATGTGGTAGATTCAGATGAACCAACCACATACCATGATGCAGTGTCCAATTCGGATTGTGACAAATGGATCGAGGCCATGAGCGTTGAGATGCAATCCATGCATGACAATGAAGTATGGGACTTGGTTGTACCACCTCTTAACTCCAAAGTAGTTGGAAGCAAGTGGGTTTTCAAGAAGAAAATTGACATGCATGGAAACTTGGATACTTATAAGGCTAGACTTGTAGCAAAGGGTTTCACTCAATCTCAAAGGGTTGATTATGATGAAACCTTCTCACCTGTTGCGATGCTAAAGTCAATAAGGATATTGTTTGCCATAACTGCTCATTATGATTATGAGATTTGGCAAATGGATGTGAAAACCGCTTTCCTAAATGGATATCTTGAGGAAGATGTCTATATGGTTTAGCCTGAAGGTTTTGTTTATCCAAAACATCCTCGTAAAGTATGCAAGTTAAAGAAATCAATCTATGGGTTGAAACAAGCATCGAGAAGTTGGAATCACCATTTTGATGAAGAAATAATTAAATTTGGATTCATCAAGAACGTTGACGAAGCTTGTGTATATAAGAAAGCTAGTGGGAGCATCATCACTTTCATAGTATTGTATGTTGATGACATACTACTATTTGGAAACGACATTCCAACCTTGGAAGGTGTAAAAACCTGGCTTGGAAGTTATTTTTCCATCAAGGATCTTGGTGAGGCCGCCAATATTCTGGGAATAAAGATCTATAGGGATAGATCAAGGCGGTTGATTGGTTTAAATCAAAGTGCATACATTAATAAAATCTTGAAACGGTTCAAGATGGAGAACTCTAAGAAAGGTATGGTACCTATTCAAAGAGGAACGATATTGTGCACGACTCAGTGTCCTAGCTCAAAGGATGAGAAAGATAAAATGAAGGCAATCCCATACGCATCTGCTATTGGATCCATCATGTATGCAATGATATGCACTCGACCGGACGTGTCATGCGCCTTAAGCATGACAAGCCGATACCAGCAAAATCCTGGAAACAGTCATTGGATGGCTGTTAAAAACATACTTAAGTACCTAAGGAGGACAAAAGATATGTTCCTAATCTATGGATCTGGTGATGAGGAACTTGTTGTAAAAGGTTACACGCGAGTTTCCAAACCGATCGTGATGATTCACGGTCACAATTGGGATATATTTTCATTCTGCATGGAGGAGCGGTTTCTTGGAAGCGCTCCAAACAGGATGTGGAGGCTCTATCAACTACAGAATCAGAATACGTCGTCGCCTCATTGGCAGCTCAACAAGCTGCATGGTTGAAGAAATTCATTGCCGATCTAGGGGTTGTCCCTTCCATTCAGGACCCCCAAGAGATCTTTTGTGATAACGAGGGTGTGATTGCCCAGATCAAGGAACCTCGTGCTCATCAAAAGACTAGGCACATTGAGTGGAGATTCAACTACATACGAGATGAAGTTGAAAAAGGAAAGATATGTATTCAAAAAGTTCACATGGATCAAAACATTGCACATACTCTCACGAAGCTCCTTGAAAAGGCAAAGCATGAAGGTCATACTTGTGCCATAGGACTTCGATATTCTAGTGATTGGATTTGATCTGTAAATTTTGTGTTTGGATATGTGGAACTCTATATTATTTGAATAAAATTATTTGGTTATAATGTTTCAATTAATGTTCCAATTTAGCATGTTTAATCCATGAGTAAATTGTTTACTCTAAACGTCCGTAGTAGTTCAGACTTGTGGGAACAAGTGTGAGGGTAAGATTATTATGAACTTGGATTGGTTGATATTCATAAAGATGAATATAGAGCAATGGGTTGCTGCAAGGTTCATAGATATTTGTGGGATACAAATATTGGACTAACCCGCATCTCAAATTTTACTACATGGAATGTTATTGATTGATCATAAGTAAATTTGAGTAAAGGCGAATATCATTTGGTATCCTTAGACCTGAGATACATATTGGGTTTTGATATTCACCTAGTGTCATACCTTGATCTGGTCATCCGCTGTTCTGAAATAATGGACAGTACATGAGACTATGTTCAGATGTGACACAAGGTGATTGTGAGAAACGTATGTAGTCAAGATGGGATTTGTTCCTCTTATTCGTTGAGAGTAAGATGTCTAAGGCCTGGATAAGTTAAATCAACAAGGAATGATCACTCTGTGTCCTTGGATTTAACATGACATCTGTAACAAAAGGATACATGATCAATTCACCTAAATCATTTCAAGTAGGATACTTGAATGGGATGATGTTATTGAATGGCGATAAGTCATGCGTATTAAGGGTAGTAAACTGTTGTTAGGCGGTATTTACTGCTTGCATCAATCTTCTATGAATCTTGTGCAAGTGGGAGATTGTTGGATTCTATATGCCCCACCCTCTCCAATGATAGGGTTTTACCTTCTTGAAAACAAAAAAAAACTTGGAACTAGTCCACACTCAACCATCTCATCTAACACACACATGCAAAATAGATTTTTTGAGCTCCCTTCTCTCTCTCAAAGTTCTCGGTTTTTCAGTATGTTTTGAGAGGATTTGGAGTTACTTTTTGGGGTTCATCTCCCTAACAAGAAGAGGTGCTTGCATATTAGCTTGGGGTATACAAGCTTGAGGGGTCCTTACCTTGGAGCCTTGGCCGAATTTCAAGCATCCTACATCCTTTTCTTTGTCGACTTTAAGCTGGTAGAAAGGTAGTTATTCACAGCTCAATGTTGCTGTGATTTTATGTACATTTACTAATGTTTCATATCTTGCTCATTCACATACAATGATCCTTTGATGTTGGGTTTGTTTTAACATATATATTGTCACCATAAGAACATGAAATTTCAGTTATATAATCATGTTTATTAACATATTTCGGCTGCATTTTTCTAAATGTTTAAGAGGTTAAACTTTGGTTTTATGAACAACAAACCCTTCAAGTTCTTCTTTCAGACTCACCCACATCAGCTCTCTTCTTTAACCTTCTCTCTTTCTTAGCCCTTAACTGCTCAGCCATTTCATTCACCTCATCTTTAAAGTCATAATCCTTTTTCCTTCGCATATCATTTTCTTTTCTTGGCAACATCTGTCTCTTGTGCCATGGTCTCCTCAGCTCTTTTTCTTCCGACTCGTCCACCCTCCTGATATAATTCCATCTTTCAGTCAGATACATGTTTTCCCATAGATGGGTGATTTCTCCCCTGAAATCATGATGGATGGCACAACAATCTTCAAAAATACGAGTCTTCATCTGCACCAACCATTTAACCTCCCTGTGTCATGGCAAATTAGGAATTAGATCATCAAAGATCATTTGCAGAAATCTAGGATAAAGGAGCCACTTATCCTTCTTCAGCGCCATCACATTTCCTGCCATACATGCAAATATCAGCGTAGCAATGTTTGCCTTTTCTCCTGTATAGCATAACACGATAACTCTTGCCCAGTCTACATTCAACCCATCTGATCCCCCTTTACGGTGATATTAACAGATAACAAAGACATGAGCTATGTATCTCCATTCCTTTGAAAGGAAGGACTTCTCAATCTCTTTTTGTGTGCCAAAGGCTGGTCCCCGATATCCCATATGCCTAAATGCCTCAAACACCTCCGCATTAGTCATAGAAACTTCCTCTCCGGTATCATCATCTAGTCTTAGTATCCTCAAGACTGTCTCGGCTGTAATAGTCACCTCATTCTGCAAAACTTTTGCAGTAATCCTTTGTGTGTTTTCTCGCGTATTTACTCAGATGATCTCCAAAAATCTATGATATGAAGATCATAGATGGTAGTAGAATGACATATAGCATAAGCAATAGGAGATCTTTGCAGCCAGCGAACGCAGTCTCTAAAGTCGACTGCTTTAGGATGTGTATCGTCTAAGAGGACTGTGATGTTGTTTCTCTCATCAATTTTTAGCTTTGCTATTTAAACTTGAAAAACAATTGAAATGCATTAGAATAAAGTATTAAATCCTAATATGAAATAAGGATAAGAAAAGAACAAAGATTACACAAAAATTAAATTAATTTCGCTCGCCAAAACTATAGTTTCGTAGAATGTATTTTAGTTTTGGTAGGCGAAAGTATAGTTTCGCAAGCAAAAGGACATTAGTTTCAGCAAGACAGTGAAGTAGATTTGACAGGTCAAAACTATAGTTTTGGCATAGTGAAACTGAAGTTTAGTCAGTGAAACTGAAGTTTAGTCAGTGAAACTATTAAGTTCACTCGGACAGCATAACCTCACAGTTTCGCTAAAAAATCATGAACTTTCGTTCCATTTCGCTGGACTATTGATACCTTCATAGTAAGAACTGCGAAGGTACCGATGAGTCTCCATCGATAAGACCAACAATGTTGCAGTTTATCATGATTAAGTTACCGTTCTGAGTTTGTAACCTACTTGCGAGCAAGAAACATTGGTCAATCGATAACAAAATCACAGTATGTCAAATTCGCACACGGAGGTCATGGAACAACCCTAAGAAGTTAGAACCTTTGATTATGCAAAAATGAGAAAGTAATTTTGCAAAATGAGTTAAATGGCAAATAGTTTCGTAAACAGCAAAACTGGAGTTTCGTCGGGCGAAGCTACATTTCGCCAAGCGAAGCTACAATTTTGCTAGGGGAAACTCACGTCGAAATTGACTTGCACAGAGCGAGAGTACCGAACGAAACTGCAATTTCGCCGTGTGAAACTGTCTTGGAAAATTAATTTTAATATATTTTATTATGACCGAGAACTGAATCAATCATGAGATCACATCTTAAGGATATTCTTTAGCACAAAGATGAAATTAATCATGGAGAAGCAATAAGATCATACTCATAACTGAATCTAATCACAATCTATGAATAATCTTAGAAATTCTTAAATAGATAAAAAACAATTACTGATATGTTTGTCCACCTAAACCCATGCCCTATCTTTTTCAACAAGCATGAAAGGATTCATTATGATTCGATTAGATACTTTATATTTCTAGCACCCCACAATCATTTGCAAAAACCCTCACCCAACCTCAGGATTCTGGAATTTTGTTATGATCTTTAAAGAGCAAGGCTTGTGCATTAGTGTGCAAGTGATTATCAATAGAAAATTGCATTTTATGATGAATTCATCATTTAGATGATTTGACACTACTTAGATCAAAATGGTGAGAGTTCAAGGTCTATACTCACGTATAACAAAGGAGATGACCATTTAATCATGTGCCGATGAGAGCTGCAGTTCAGTTGTATCGTACAGCAAAGGAGATCATCACTCCAGGTCAGTACTTCTGTATAGCAGAGGAGATTAGCACAAACACAAGACACATAGATACACTAATCATGGCTAAAAGATATGACTTATATGATTTGTATCATGGTGAGTAAAAGATCGATTCTCAATCCAATTTTTGTCAGGACTCAGTTTTCATGTAGGCCAAAATGATTTTGTAAATCCTCACGTCATTAAGTATATATTTTAATTTAAATCATTATGTTGCTATCTACTTTATTCTCAGGCTAAGTCTACCAAGCATATCATCAAAGAATCTGTTTGTTTTTCTATTATTTGTATATTAAAAAGAGACGTGAATCAAATAACAGTATAAGTTACTATCATTTCTTATTTTAAACACAAGTCATGCACAAACAAGCATATCGAGAAGATATACAATCATTTCCCGTCATCTCGACTCAAGTCCCCAAATCTCTTTTCAAATTCTTTTTTATTTTCGTACTCTCCCCCTAAATTTCTACACCTAAGAAAGTTGTGGAAATTTCAAATTTTATTATTATTATTATTATTATTAATAAAGAAGTCAACAAGTTTAACGAAAAAGAGTTTTAATATGATATTAGACCTAGCATAGAGATCAATTTATAATATCAATAAAATCAATAAAACCCTTTTCCTTAGCATCACGGATTGCATGAATCTGTGTCTCAATGTGCTTGGTTCGAGAATGATGAATATGATTCTTGGCAATACCAACTACTGCTTTATTGTCACAAAACAACGATGTATGGAGAAAATTGATCCCATAGTCAATCATATGGTGTTGTATCGAGAGAACTTGTGAACAACAACTAGAGGCAACAATGTATTCTCCTTCTCCTGTAGAGAGAGAAATAGTGGTCAGTTTCTTGCTTTGCCATGAAACCAAACAATTGCCCAAGAATTGACATCCTTCAGTTACCTATTTCTTGTTTAACCTGCAACCATTAGAATCACCATAAGAATAAGCGTGTAAATCAAAATTCCCACCAAAAGGATACCAAAGACCTAAACGAGAAGAGCCTTTAAGGTAACGTAAAATTCGTTTTACGGCCTTTTCATCAGACTCTTTCGGGGCAGTTTGGTATCGAGCACAATATCCTACATCAAAAATGATGTCGAGACGACTTGCTGTAAGATACATAAGGGAACCGATCATAGATCTGTAGAGATGAGGATCAAACGGTTTCCTGTTTTCGTCAGGAGTGAGGCACATTTGAGCAGTAAAAGGAGTCATTTCAGAAGAAGCTTCATCCATCTTGAATTTCTTAAAAATTTCTTTAACATACTTTTCTTGATGAATGAGAACACCCTTTGGCTTTTGTTCCACCTGTAGCCCAAGGAAAAAACACATCTCCCCCATCATGCTCATTTCAAATTGACTACGCATCACCTCCTCAAACTCCAGACATAATTGTGAATTGGTGGAGCCGAAAATAATATCATCAACATAAACTTAGATAAGCAGCATTTCACCATCCACTTCCCTCTTGAATAGAGTCATATCAATGGTTCAACGAGAAAATCCATTGCTTAATAGATATCGTGTTAGGGTCTCATACCGGATTCGAGGTGCCTCATGAAGACTGTAAAGAGACTTTTCAAGCTTATAAACTTTTTCCAGGAAATCAGGATCCTCAAAACCTGGTGGTTGACACACATATATCTCCTTGTCAATGTCTCTATAAAGGAAGGCACATTTGACATCCATCTCATAGACCTTGAATTTTTATAAGCGGCGTGAGCTAGTAAAATTGTTATTACTTCACCATGGACGATAGGAGCAAAAACCTCAATATAGTTAATCCCTTCTTCTTGAGCAAATCCTTGCACCATCAATCATGATTTATTCCGTACCACAATGCCACGGTCATCGGGTTTGTTCTTAAAAACCCATTTCGTGCCAATTGGGCATTTGTTAAGTGGATGACCGACTAGAGTCCACATTTGAGTTTTCTTAATTGTTGGAGCTCTAATTGCATCGATTCGACCCAGCAAGGGTGCTGGAGAGCTGCATGAAACTTTTTCGAAACAATTTGCGAAATAAAACAAGAGGAGTGACAAATGATAATCAAACGAGATTGACTCTGCGTCCATACTCAATCGATGATACATCCAATGATGTTATCATGTGGATGATATTTCAATGTTTTGATATCAGTGGGTGTAGGCAGGATGTTTGGAAATGAATGGCTAATAGATTGTGGATGGGTAGATGAAGGTGAGATGGATCCTACGGGCTGTGATGAGGTAGATGTTGGTGATGAAGGAAGGGATGCAGAAACAGGTGGAGGTGGAAGATTAAATGATAATGAAGACGATGTAATATTAACTGATGTGGCCTCATTCAGTCAAAGTATTAATCTCAACATTTCTTTCCAAAACAATTCGTTTTAAGTGATCATTCTCTTTCAAAGCCTCGTTTAGTTTAAGAAAATATTTAGATTCATTGGTTTTAAGTTCCTCATTAATTCTTTTAAATATTTCCCATTATCAATTAATAAACGATTAGCTAAACCCCAAATAATCTGATTTTACATGTAGAAGAACACTTGTCCTGAATTAGCTCATACGGAAGTCCCATCACCACCTTTTCTACTGCTAAGGCCTTTTCACATTGGCACACTCGAGTACTTGACTTGCTTTCGTCAACAGTGATAGTAGCATCATCCTTTTCTTTTCCTTGCTCAATGGATCGACTTCCTTCCTTCTTCACTTCTTTAGATTTACCTTCTTTCATCTTTTCATCCTTCTTCCATTTCTCCTTTATAGACAACTCGGCCTCATCTTTAAGTTCCTTGAATGGATCAAATTCATCCTCATAATTTACCTTTCCCTTTCCTTTAACAATTTCAACCATGAGTGCACGATTAATCTCAGCTCTCATCTCTTCAACCTCAGCACTCCAATCAAAATTAGAAATCAAAGCAGTCTTTTTTTTGTGATTCATATCCTCATTTTCTCTCTAAGTGGTTAATCATGGAACTCATGTATTACTGGAGTCAGTGATAACTGGTGATGGACATTCATGTTTAAAATGTCCCAGCTATTTACAATGAAAACAACTCAGCTTGGACTTATCAAATACCTATTTGGAATTAGAGCTTTGACCTTTGATGTTCTTTCTTCCAGTGCGCTCCATAAATCTCCAAGTTGTAGGTGTCAACATTGCCATTTGCCATTGAATGCCTGTCTCTTCAAGATCATGAGGATCCAGCTAATACATATCCTTCATTTTCATTCCTTTTCCTTTGAACTCGGCTGTCACTAAGGCTTCATAGCTCTGAACAAACATACCAAAAAGATCCATTATCTCTGATGAAACAGAAGTTTCCACATTTGCCTTTGGATTAGCCTGATCTCTCCCAACGCTACCACTACCTCCTAAAAAATTACTAGATTCACTGCTCCTTGAGTCGATGTCTGCATATGATAGATTGTAGCGGAAGACAGTAATGCAGCATTTTGAGTGAAACCAGATGTTGGCATTATGGTATGATTAAATTACCTTCTCTTCATGTCCAACCCAGATGATTTAAGCTTATTGATGATGTCCATCAACTTGTAAGCGGTGAAACCTCTTTCATGCTTTAGCATTCTCACTTGAAGACTCCACTAAGGTGGGAGAGAATCTAGTAATGTGTTTACTTGCTCACTGTTGGAAACTTTTTCATCGTATTTCTTTAGTGTGCTTGAAACTATCATAAAGCGATTTGTGAGATCTGTGAGACTCTCGTTCTTGTATCCCACAAAAGAGGTGAATTCCTTCTCTCCTTGAATGCTCTTATCATTCACTAGCTCATCATTACCATCATCGAACTCACATAGAGTATCGAAGAGGCACTTAGCATTTTTATGCTCAGCAAATCGGTTGTAGAGGTCCGGTGTGAGGCAGAGAGTTAATTCTCCAAAAGCATTCTGGTCATGATCGATAAGCTTCAGGTCCTTCTTAGTGAATGTAGATGAATCCTTGTTTTGAGATACAAAATCACTAACAGTGACAGTTGGTATGTGAGGAGTAGAAATGACACTTTCCCATTGATTGGGTCACTGTAAAATAAAAAGGCTTTGAGACATCCATTCCAATCCTCAAAACTATCCCCGTTAATAAGTCTTGGAAGTCTATTGGGAGCTACACTTTGAAGATCTGCTAGGGTGAGCGAGGTTAACTTTGACATTGTAGTTTCACTAGAAATAAAGTGGTTTCAGCAAAAGAAGAGGTAGTTTCACTGAGGAAAGGTAAGGTCGCACACAATTTCACTGAGAAAACTAGTTTCGCTGAGTTGCCGTAGTTTCTCAGACAATTTCGGTAGCAGTTTCGCTAGTCAAATGCCTAAAACATCTTAGTTTCGCTGACATATTCACACGGAACAAGCTTGAACTTACAAGCAGTGTTGAACTTTCATTCAAAGAGACTAGTTTTGCAAAACAGCAAACAACAACTTCAATAAAGATAACACCAATAGTTTCCATGAAAGAACTTGTAGTTTCGCAGAATGAATATGTAATTTCGCTGAACGTGGAAGAAAAGCTTATTCAACACGAAATCAATCTGAAATCATCAACGACTCAATGGATTTCATATCTGATGATTAATAGAGTTTCCCCAATCAAATTCCATGTCAAATACACACGAATTTGATCTGAAACTAATGAAAACTTAATATTGAACATGAATTCCATGTCCAAATGGCTAGCCCTCTTCACAGAAATGACCCGAACTTCACCATGCAATTACACAGGCAACATAATCAGGTTGCTATGTTAAGCTCTGAGAAAGTCCTCATTTCTCAGAGGTTTGCTGTTTCTTAGCTTTGTTGAACTACTTCACCTCTCTAACCATTGATCCACCACTCTATGAGGATCATCTGCTACAATTCTAGAAGAGCTGCCAAGAGGTCGTAATGGATGGGGAGAAGGCACTGTCTGCCATAGTGCAGGGGAGAAAAATCTTCATCACTCCAACCATCAGCAACATGCATCTTTAGCTAGATAATGAAAAAGGTAAGGTGTTCTTCCCAACAGAAGTTATAAATCATTCTTTTGAGAAGATGGGTTATGAGGGACACTACTCTATCAAGACCTTCAAGAAAGGGAAGGTCTCATCCCAGTAGATATTCCTGCTCCATGTGGTTATCCACAGCTTATCAAACAAGCATGGTGGATGGGACCAGATTCCTGAGGATCTCTCCTTCATTGTCCATGGAATGATTCAGGGGGTCAAGTTCAGGTATTCTCAGTTTGTTTATACTAATTTTCTTGCAAACTTGGACTCCGTAGAATATTACATGTCCCCTAGATATGTCCAGTACATTCTTAACTATGAATTGGGCTCACAGTTAAGGGGAACAGGTAACATTCTTAAAATGGGACACTGGAAGCCCGGCATTTTTAAAATACTGAGAAAGCCTACCATTGGGTTCTCTTGGGTAGAAACAGCCCTGGTCCCAAAAATGTTAGAGCTCACTGCTCAAGGTGACAACCTAGCAGCACCAGGTAGTCTTGAACCCACACCTTCTACATCCCAACCATTTAAACAGCCAGAAATCACCCTCACCTACCAAAGAAAATCCAAACGAACCCCTACTTAGGCTATTCAGTCCATGCAGGTCTCTATGCACTCACCCATAAAGGAAGAAGTGGACACTAGAGCTCCTACATATCCTGAGGAGCAGACCACTCCCATCTCTTCAAGGATCAGTGTTGAGGTTCCTCATGCTCAGCCTGATGAGCTCATAAGCCGAACTGCCTTAAGCCATCACTTTGAGTCTTAACACTCAAGTGATCAACCTTGAGGGGACAGTTACCATCCCCTGCCTTTAGATCTCAACCAACTAGTCCCCAACGTTGATTTATACACTGATGAAGATCTAGGTTTCAGTGAGTACCATGATTCTCTCTTCTTTTCCCCTACTCAAACAAAGATGAGTGCTTCTAAGGCTCCTCCTATTTCTAGCTCCCACCAGTCACCTACTCCTGAGGTAGACACTTCCGAACTTGCTGAGGATGTCCATATGGAAGAGGCTCTCACTTTTGACAGTGATTACAACATTAAGACCTCAACCATGGAAACTCAGCCTACTGACATCATAACTGAAATTGCCAGTGAGCAGAGGAAATCTAGTAGCCAAGAACCTGAAGCTGGTGGTGAGAATGAGGACTTTGGTCCAATCATCTCATCCCCCAATGTCTGTTCTTATGAAGATGAGGGGAATTAAGACTAAAGGTTGAAAAACTATCTCAAACATGCACCTATTTAGTCTCCAAGGTTAGTCACCTTGAATCTCAAGTGACTACCTTGTAGAACAGGGTCAATGATCAGCAACTTGAGATTTCATATCTTAAGGAAAAACTAGCTAGGAGATTAAGAAGAGCTCAACTAGGAACTCAAGAACCTGTGGATGTGATGGACCTAACTCCTGGCTCACCTATAGATTTCATATCTTAAGGAAAAACTAGCTGGGAGATTAAGAAGAGCTCAACTAGGAACTCAAGAACCTGTGGATGTGATGGACCTAACTCCTAGCTCACCTATGCAAGTGGGTGATGCTACTAAAAAGGGGGTGAAAGTCATTACAATTACAGAACCTCGAGGTTCTTCAGAGAGAATGGACACTGATGACTCACCATCCTCACTTGCAATTGTGCATTCTCAGCAACCTCCTTAAAATCACATTGATGTGGACTATATAGACTCATTCATACAGAGTCTGTTTGAGGAAGGGATACGAAGGGCTATGTCATCTCCACCATCTTCCAATCATATCATTGGGTGGAGGTATGACAACAACAGGAGAGCCCTAATCATCATTATAATTCAAGGGCAGCAGGAGATCTTCAAGTTTTAGACGTTGAAGTTCTATGAAGGTCTTGATTTATTCAACATGCCACTAGTCAATCTAAGCAAATCAAGACAAGATGACAAGTTGGTCCAAAGAAGCCAAGACCGGATCACTGCAGAGTTTAGCGATAGAAGAAGACCATGGCAATCAAGCAATGTCATCGGTTAACTAGAGCCAAAACCTAAGATTAGTTTCATAGGAGAAAGCTTGACTGAAGGCCCAGTGAAAGAACCTGAGACCCTTGTCTTATCACCAACAACTACTGTAGAGATCAATTCCTTTTTTGAGACACCTACCGGTGAAAGTGCTTCTCAATCTCTCTCTAGCCAGAACTTGGAATCTACTTCAAGCACTCAAGGCCAAATCTCTCTCCACCTGAGTCACACACGGCTGTGAGTGACAAAGGGAAAATAAAAATGACTTCTGAGGATATTGAGGAGGAAAGGAGAGAGAGGAAAAGGAAGTTAAGGGGAGAAAGTTCCTCTTCTAGGTCTGCAAGACTGATAGAGTCTGCTATCCGGGCTGTCCCCAGACCAGATACTCAGAATGATGAGTTAAGGGCAGTGAGGATAAACTACCTACAGACAAGGAACTATGACATGGATAATGTCATCTCTCTCCCCTTGGAGGAACTAAATGAACTAGTTGACCTTGAAAGGTCAAGGGAGAAGAAAGAGGCAGAAGATGCAGAGCTACTGGTAAAAATCAAAGAAGATAGAAGAAAGAAAAGATTATACAAGCATGTGCTTACTCTCTCCCCAGTTCAAGAAAGTCCTGCATATGAGGATGTGGTTCAACAAGAACCTCAGGTAGATAAAGAAGAAGAAAGGATCAAGATGCTTAACTACCTGAGAGCCACATGCCTCTATCAGGTAGAAGCATATCTTCCTTTATCCTTTGACTATATTGAGTTTGAGTATCTTAAACAACTTGAACTTAAGGTAGTCAAGGAAAGAAAGACACCAAAAGAAAGTTAAAGGAAGAAGCTGCTAAGTCAAGAGCCATCATCCAGAAAAGTATAAGGGTGAGCATATAAGGGTGATCAAGCAGAAGATAAAAAGTGGAGAGCTGGTTGACTTACATTCCCCTCCATGTCAAGCTCCACCTGAAGTGGAGGTTAAGGCTGAACAACCACAGACATAACAACCTGGACCTCCTGCTGAATCTCAACAAGCTTCATATTCTCATCCATAGCAGGGTCAGACTCACTCTCAATCTGAATCTGTGAGAGTGGAAGACCGAACTAAGAAAGACAACGAAGATTAATCACGTGCTGCACTCGAGTCTTCTCAGTTAAAAGTTGTAAAGAGAAAGAAAAGGACGGCTTCTAAACCAAAGCCAAAGAAGAAGAAGAAGACTGCATCCTTTTCTGAACCTCGGGTTGAGTCAGAACATCTTGAGGATGTGCAGCCAGAGGATGCTCCATCATCTCCCATTCCAATAGCTCCTCTAGCAGCAGAAAGACCCATCCTATCTTGGACATACACTACAAATCCAGAACGTTGGCATGTTATTAGAGAACATGGCATTAAGAATGTCTACACTTGGCAAGACATGATTTAGTTGCCTCTGCATGCTCTTTGACATGAGTAGATACTTTGATAGTCTAAATGATCCTGATCATCTCATGAAGAAAGGGCTGGTTATTATTCTAATAAGGATTGTTGATATCTAAAGTCTTCAAGAGTTTTGGTAGTATCAGGCTAAGGGGAGTTTGTAGAGAATGTGTATAGAGGCTGAGGCAACCAAAGTCTTTCTGCATGCATGCTGCATAAGTACTGAAGAAGAATGCTTTGGAAGTTTCACATAAGTAACGAAAATATTCTAAGTGTGAATCTTCCGAAGTCAAGACCAATATCTTCCGAAGCCAAAGATGAAGTCTTCCAAAGCTTCAAAGACAAAGTCTTCCGAAGCTCTACACTTGAAGACAAATTTCTTCCAAAGACTTTTAACAACATGCTTTATCTGATGTACTTTTCCATAAAGTTGGACCCCTTTCCGCTGCAACTCTGTAAAGTCACCAACTTACATGAGTTGGTGAAAAGGTCCATGCTTTTGGTAACTGTACTTTGAGGTCTTGAGTCTGTAAACTTTCTACTTCATGTAATTTATCCTTTTTGTAATTGATGAGAATGTGAACTATGGCATGTCACAGTCGTAAAGTCGAAAAGGGAATCTGTCTTTTGACTCTACAATTGATTTTGTTTTGTGTCTAGTCAATTGTATTCAGCTGGCTTTCATAGTATGGCCGACTGTAGGATGTAGTATAAGTATGTCATGTCCTTGTAACTTTATTTTTATGCTTTGTAACACTTGTAATAGAACATTGAGAAAGCAATATACTGCAATCTTGAAAACCATCTCCTTGTGTATCTTGCTCATGTGTTCTGTCTCTTAATTCCTTGTGTTCTTAGTTTCTTTACCTGTGGTTAATCCAGTTCACTGTTTGATTAAGTTTAGTGGCTCTCCTCTTTGTGTTGTTGTGTTGTATTTGACCACCCTTCAACGGTCCTACAAATGCTGAATGGAAAGAGTTGACTGAAGAAGAAACCAATAAAGATAAATAAGAATCAACTGCTGATGTTCTTCTAACAACAAAAGATATTATGGAAGAGAGGCCCGAGTCATCTGTGTTTATGACCCTGGTCAATCATGGGTTCCCATTTGACATGGTTGAAAGGATGAAGTTGACTGAGATGAAAGAAATACTGAAAGTGTTTGACTTTGCAAGATTCATAATTCCAAATTGTGAGTATGAAGCATTCACCACTTTTCAAACCATTCAAAAAATCAAGAAAGATCTAGGTCACTATGATACAACAAAGCTTAGCAAATACAATATGGTATGTTGGCTACAAGGTCACAACTATAAGGCTCATGAGCTTAAAGGAAGAAGTGTTGCTGAGCTGAGAAGAATGATGGAACATGTAATGTCTGTTGAACTTGATACTGGAGTCAAATTTAGAACTGAAGCTCCAAAGCCTAGTCATTACAACAAATCTCCAACTGAACCGGTGACTGTTGAAAGCACAGCTCAACACAAAGAAAAAGACAAACTTATCAGAGAACCAAGAGCAGTCATTCCTGGCAAAGTGTGGCCATTGGGGATAAAAGATAGGGAAATCATAGAGAAGAAGTCCACATTGATAGTATTGTTTCACCACATCACTAGTCCAACCTCTATGGAAGACAACAGAATCATGGCATGAAGTATGATCAAGAATAGGATTGTGCTATCATCAACAGAACATCTGGAAGGGTTCAATACTTCCAAGATATAACATCAGTACTGTGCCTACCTAAATATGATCTCAAAGATTTACAAATCTTGATTATCTCTAACTATCTTGTTCACCCAAGAGGATAAGACTTCTCTATGTCAGTAGGAAAGCTAAAAACAAAATTTAGAGAAATGTGCTTAAGGAAGCCAAGAGAGAGGATGATGAGCATAGAAAAGGTTACAAAGAATGAAAAGACCAAAATCTAACTCCTCTACAATGGTGGATGATGAGTTCTTGAAGAGGGTTGGATCTCAAAGCAATAGTCAGCTAATATTAAAAGCATAGATGGGAATCAATGTACGTATCCCATAACAGAATGGGGATATGTTGAGAAGACCAAAGAATTAGTGCTGGTAAGAAATGTAGAAGGAAAGAAAGCTGAAAGAATCATAATTTTTTACCCACTAGAGATCAAACTACTCCACCCTAGCTATACTTCATACCTTCATGACACATTCTTCCCAAAGCTAACAAACGAAAGGGCTCAGAGTGACTTATGTCTATATTTGCACATGATCCAAGTTGCGGATAAGTTGCATGCAAAAGCATACAAGAGAAGAAGGTATAATGTTGGGATGCTGAAGGGAGCCAATGTTAAGATATATCAGAACTGAGAATTTCTAAAGAAGATGAGCTGGAAATTGTTCATAATCAATATGTGGTGGAAATTCTAACTACAGAAGAAGGCATTCTGGGATTGAGCTTTGATGCTTTTAAAAAAGTATGCAATTTTATTTGGAGAAAGATTTGGTTGGTGAAGAGGTGGTGAGAGAGATTCCTTTCGAAAATATGGAGAAAATTGCTCGGAAGGGATTGATTGTGAAGATGAGGATGATGAGTAGTTGGTTGACTATGATTCTGAACAGAATATTATGAGGTTGATGAGGGACCCCTAACCTATGTTGCTAAGAAGGGTGATGATGATGGAGGTGTGTTTGAGATGGAGAAGGAAGAGTGTATGTGAGAGAGAAAGGGACTGAAGAGCTAACTCCCCCATTCCAAAACTTGGAAAGATTAAGTAAATCTAAGGCTAATAAGAAAATCATTAGTCGGAAGTATAACCCTGGCTGAAAGATTTGATCTACCCAAGATGCATATTAAGTTGATGTGGCTAGTGTGATATGATCCAAGTCGGGTCATACCCAATAACAAGCTAAACAAACACCTATAAATATTTATACGTTGATAAGATCATGCATATAAATATTGACAACAATTTAGAAAAGGTGGGTTTTCTAAATACATTGCTTTTGAAAATGAACATCATTATGTGGATAATAGTTCATGAGGTATTATTTGTTTCATTATTTAAGATTGTTAAAAATAACATTTAAAAGGGTGCTATGTTTATAAAGTTTAAATTGGTTTCAACTTTATAAAATTAGAGATTTAAGTGTGTTTATAATAAAAAGGAGGCAAATGGATTTTAAAATGTCTTTGGACATTTTCGGCCACCCAAGGGGCATAAATGTCCCACCTCCTTTTGTCTTGATGGTTGCAAGACTTAAACACACACACACTCTCCAATCTTGCTCTCTCTCTCTCTTGCATGCAAAGGCAAAAATCTTCTCTATTCTAAGTCTCAAAAATCGGTTTTTGGAGCTTGAACAAGGAAGGAAGATTCAGAAACTACCAAGTTCTAGTTGCTGAAATTTGGTGTTGAGAACCTAGCATTCCAAAGGGGTTTGTTGGTGGCTTGGGGTATCACTTTCTTGAGGTCTTCTTGGTTGAAGATTCGGCCATATATTCATCCTTTGCACCCTCTCCATCTCGGTTTCTAGCAGCATAAAAGGTTGTCTTCTTAACCTCCTTTGGTTATACTATTTTATACGCATTTCGTATTTGGATCCATGTTTGGGTTTAGCTTTTCAAATGGGTTTGATAATATATATATTAACAAGATTTTAAACTCTCAATCCGCTGCGTTTTTCATATATATTGGCTTATATGGACTTTGATAATCTTGTTAAACCCCTTCACTGGTCTCAAAATGTTTTGATAAAGAGGAGAGGGGGAGGAATTACTTATCTGCATAAGAGGAAGGCATTCAAGACCTTGCCTAAATGGGACTTAAGGAGGCTGGCAGTGTTGCCATTGCTTAATGCTCATCTAAGTAAGAGAGCCACATTGTTAGAAAAGTATTTTAGGAACGGAGTGAATGACAATTTTGAGTCATTCGGGTTTACGAAGGCTGAAAGGGGAAGATCCAAAAAGGAAAAGCACTGGGAGACGGGGAAAGGAATGATGGTGCTGACGGTGAAATCCCCAAAGACAGTGAACATGGTTAGATTATCAGATCCCCTCCCCTAACAATTACAAAACTTTGAGAAGAGGTTCTATGATAACAATACTCTTAGGTCTAGGATGAGTAGATCTAGTCCATTTTATATAGCCTCTATACTTGAATTAATATGTGTAATGAATGGTTGTAATTCATTATTGTGTATGAATTAAATGTATAGGTTAACCCATATATATGTGTGTTGATTTATGTATGTTTACACGTACGTACAATATACTTAATCAATTTGTGAAATTGACTATGTGTAAGAAACATCTACGGATGAACATTTTGTTCTTCCATAGATATGTTTCTTACAAGTAACAAACATCCAAAGATCATCTGCGGATGAACCATCAACTAGAGTAAAGTGAAAATTCCATGTAAAGATTCATGCGAAAGAACATGATTCCTGCGGAAGAACAATTTGCTTCGGAAGAACAACCAACTATGGAGGAGAATACTCGTGCGGAGTCCAAGCACTTGCACTCCAGCAACATAAGTGTTACAATTCAACAAGTCAACAAGTCAGCTATGCGAATCCTAAGAAATCTGGAGATTCCTTAACTGAAACAATTCAAATCCCCAGAGATCCGATGTTTCCTTAACATAAACATCATTGTCTATATATTTGGATCCTAGGTTTTGAATGAAACGACAGCAACAACAATACGACGATTCCATAATAGAAAAGCATCACATCACTAAACCCTAGCAGCCGTCACATCAAATTCAATATCATTTGCTCTTAGTTATTTGTAATCATTAACATGTTATTAATGAAATACATTTGATTTCAACAGATCATTAGCAGTATTTCATCAATCGTGTTCTTGAATATTTATTGATATTTATAAACATTTAATATGAACATTTAAACCAAGCCAACGTTGATTCCGCAAACGTTGACTTAACGACTGATAAATCTTGATTGTGATCCATGGATTCACAGGTGGTATCAACACCAAGTGCTTATTGATTTAGATCAATTGATTTATTAGTGTTAGTTGTATTTAATTGTTCCTTAATCTTTAGATTTATCAGTTTTTACTAATTGAATCTATCTTTTCTAAGCAAAAGTGTGTGTCATATTTAATTTGTCGTTTAACTTGGATCTATATTCAATTAAATTGAATAGGAGATCTTAGTTATTGATCAAATCAACAAGTTGTTCATATCTCTTGAACAAATTTATTAGTCAACATCTTAGATCTTAACTAATCACGAGCAACTTTGGTGGATCATCTTACCAACCGCCAAAGTTGGAAACAAAAGCACATTTCAAATCCTGGAAAATCAAGTTCAAGAATAATGTAAACCGTACAAATATTGACTTATTGGTTTCTATAATAGAAGGTCTTTATATTCCACCCACCCTCAGGCCGGATTATAATGATAATAACCAGCCCATACGCATGAAAGATTTATCACCTAATGATATTAAGAAGGTTAAAGTTGATATCAAAGCATACAACTTGCTTAGTATGGCTTTACCAGAAGAAATATTGATTAGATGTGAAAATGATAAAACAACAAATTCCTTGTGGAAGATTCTTCATACACTATGTGAAGGGAGTTATGAAATACAAAGCATTAGGAAGGACACCCTGCGTTCACAATATGAAACATTTTATCATATTAAGGATGAATCAATTCCTCAACAACTCCAAAGGTTTATGCAACTTGTTACAAAAATGAACATTTTGGAGTTGAAATACACAAATGAGAAACTGAACAAGAAAATGCTCCATACTTACCAGAAAGTTGGAAGCAAACTATATCCATGTTCAAGAACACCATAGATCTCAAAGCAGTCAGACTAGATACTCTAGTGGCTAAAGTTGAGGCACTTGAAATGGATGAGAAATCAAGAAACAAGAGTGTAAGAACTCATGTATGACCATATCACTCTAAAGAAACAAGAATTGCTGGAAGTGCTTTCATATCCAGGATGGTGATAACTCTTGTACTTTGAGTGAAGATTAAGAGGAAGTAAGTTTCTATGCTTCAAAACTTCCTAAGAAATCTACTCAAATTAAGTCAAGAAAAGAGAAAGAAAGAACTGATGATCCAAGAGAAAAATCATCCAAAAATCCATCAACTAACAATCAATCACAGTCTATCACTGTCATTCTAGACTCTAAACAACAAAAAGCAGCTTTTGCAGCTTTCAGTTCAAGCTTTCAAGCTTACGTAGGAAGTTCATTGCCCACTGCCAACATGTGTCAACAAGATTTAGAAGAACTGCATCCGGATGAAATGGAGGAGATGGATCTTCAATGGCAAATGGCAATGATTGCCTATAGAGCCAAACAATATCTAAGAAGAAATAATAATTTGGCAGCTGCAAGTAAATCATCATGAATTGGAGTTGATAAGTCAAAGGTTAGATGCTTCATCAACATCCCCTTCAACATAATCATCCTCGTATAAAACAACTCGAAATGAATCAAGCAAAACTAAAACTAGAACTTCAAGACTTATTCACGAAGGAGTAACTATTTTAGACACTGCTGGCAAACCCAAGATGATTAAAGCTTGGGTTGTCAATTCTAACTGATTTATTTCTAAATGCAAGAATATTATTGTAGAGCTGAAAACAACTGGTATGTTGACAGTGGTTGCTCCAGGCATATGACAAGAAACTGTTCACTTCTCCATGATTTGAAACATAAAAATGCTTCTTATGTGGGATTTGGTGGGGATAAAAGGGATGTGAAATTGTTGGTGAAGGAATGGTAAGAATGGTGTACTCAAGTTTGAGAAAGTAAATTATTGTGAAAATTACAGTATAATTTACTAAGTGCATCATAATTTGTGATCAAAATTATACCACATTGTTTGATAATGCTAACTGTTACATTCTTAAGCTAGATTTTTCTATTCCAGAAGATTAGGTCCTTCTCAAAGCATCAAGAAAAGGAAACACTCATGTTTTGGACAAGAACAACCCCCCCTCACAAAATATGAAACATGCCTTCTATCTAAGTTATGAGAAGATGTATCTCAATTGTATCACAGAAGGCTTGTCCACTCTAACATGAAGAACATGAACAAATTAGTGAAAAATTACTTAGTCATTGGTTTACCAAAGAAAGAGTTTCATTGCTAAACTCATTTTTCTTCTTGTTATAAAGGAAAACAACATAGGGTGTCACATAAATCCAAAATTATCAATACTAATACTACACCACTCAAATTACTTCAAATGGATATGTTTGGTCGTACCAATGTGATGAGCATTGGAAAACGGCAATATTGTTTGGTAATAGTTGATGATTTCACTAGATTTACATGGGTCTTTTTTTAAAACAAATGAGTGAAACATCAGAAAAAATAATGGACTTTGTGATCAAGATTGAGAATCAACTTGATACAAAAGTTAAATTTTTAGGAGTGACAATGGTATTGAATTTGTCAATTTTGAACTGGATTCAATTTGCAGGAGCAAAGGTATTGTAAGGCAATTCAGTGCACCAAGAACTCCATAACAAAATATAGTGGCTGAAAGAAGAAATAGAACTCTCATTGAAGCAGCCAGAACAATGCTAGTTGATTCATAATTGCCCATCATATTTTGGGCTGAGACAGTGAATACTGCATGCAATGTTCAAAACAGAACATTAATTGTCAAAGAACACAACAAAACTCCTTGTGAGCTCTTGTTTAAAAGAAAACCATACATAGCATATCTTAGAGTTTTTGGGTGTCATGTATCTATTTTATACAGAAAAGTGTCATTGGGAAAATTTTCAGAAAAAGCATATGATGGTTTCTTTGTTGGATATTCTTCAACATCTAAATCTTATAGGATTTATATTCCATAACATAACATTGTGGAAGAAACTCGTAATGTATGCTTTGATTAATCTATATTCACTAAATCAATTAGAGGTTCATCATGGTTGTTTGACATAGATGCTTTGATTGAACCATTTAATTATGATTATTTGAATACTGCACGATCTGATGAAGTATGTTATCCATTTGTTCCACCTAATATGAATGAAGTAACATTGTCTGCTGATCCTCCAAGGATACACACATACTCTGGTGGAATCACTTCAGCAGCACATACTGACACTACATGTGGAATGAACACTTATTATCCGAGGAAGCTGTTGTAACACCCAATTATTTTAAGTTAAGAAAGAAGAATAACATGAAAAAAAGAATGAAAAGAAATAAAACCCAAGCCTAGGGGTAAAAAGTGTCCAAAAGGACAAAATGTTTGAAAAGTGGGTGTAAAAGGTGGTACGGCCGCCCATATGTCACATACATCACTGATCTTCGGGTTTTAGATAGAGAGAGTAGCTGGGAGCAACAACTCTCGGTTTTGAAGGAAGAACAAGAAAGAATTCGAATTCAAGGTAACTATTCATGTGTTCATGATTGGTTTTATCCTCGGGTTTATGCTTATGTGTGTTTCAATGTGTGTGGGTACGTTTTTTAGTGGGTTCTAGGTGGTTGAATTCAATTTGCAAACGAGTTTGGAAGAAAGGCATACTCAAGAGCTCCAAAGGTGAGTTCTAGAACACCCCCCCTCTACAAGTTTTTAACCCATTTTTGGGGTTGGAAACGTATGAATGTATGTTTTCATTAAACTGGGTTTCGGACCCGTATGCTTGATTATGTGTATGTTGATGTTATGATGCGATTTGTGACTATGTTCATGCTTGTGGATGTACGAATGGATTTCTAAGGCTTAGAGTGTAACATTTAGCTTAGAACATGATGAATGGTGTGTGGGGATGTAATCTAATGTTTTAGGCTCATGTGTTAAATTTTTGAATCTGCCTAAGTGTTGGAAAGTGAATGCGGATGACAATGGGAAGAAATGCGGATGAGCATTGACTAAGTATGGGAAATGCGGATGGCTTATGCGGATGAGTAAGGTCAATGCAGATGAGCATTGACTAAGTATGGGAAATGCGGATGTCTAATACGGATGAGTAAGGTCAATGCAGATGAGCATTAACTTAAGTATGGGAAATGCGAATGAGTAAGGCTAATGTGGATGAGAATGTCTAAGTTGTTGGTTTCTTTGTGCCCAAGACCCATAGAACATTGATGTGGTTAATACGTCATGATCCAAGTCGGGTCATACCCAATAACAAGCTTAGCAAATACCAACATGTATTGAATTGATGATATGATCATACAATTAAATCATTACACCAATTTAGATAATGGGTTTTCTAAATAAGTTGTATGTGAGAAAGAACAACTTATATGGATATTATTTAGAATGTTATTTAAGTTCGTAAGTAACATCAAATAATAATAGTGTGTTTAAGTTTTATAATTAAGAGGTTAATTATACAACTTATTATGTAACTAGTTATTAATTTAGTGAGTGTTTTAAAATGGGGGGAAACCTCTTTTAGAGAGGATTTCCGGCCGCCCTCAAGGGCAATAATGTCCTTGTTGCGTTTGAAAATGTAAATCACTTATGACTAGATACACACTCCCATCTTCTTCTTCTCTCTCATACATGCAAGTGTAGTTCTTCTTCTCTCATCTTAGAAGAAAGAGAAGGCTGAAAAAAGGGTGTTTCAGCAGCTTAACTCTTGCGATTTGGTGTGGGAATCCCAGCAACAAAGGTGTATTTGCTATAGAGCTTGGGGTATGCAAACTTGAGGGGACCTCCTTTGGTGCCTTAGTCGTTTCTTGGAACATATCCTTCTCAATGTCGACATTTTGCTGCTGAAAAGGTAGTTATGGCAGCCTCTTTATGGCTGTTCATAATGTTCTTGTTTGTGTTGACATAGCTAGTCTTATTGACATATATAAGGTCCTTTGTTCTTGGGTTTGTTTGTAACGTAAGATCTAGATGCAACCTGAACTTTCAGTTTACAAACCATGTAATAAAAGCTTGTTTCCGCTGCGTTTTCACTAAGTTATATGGTTAAACTATGAATCTGTTCTAACAAACCCCAACATTGGCATCTAGAGCCGGTTATGTGGATAGCTAGCTTGTTTTGTCCTTGTTATATTTTGTTTTATGGGACTTTGAAACCCCTTTTAGGGGCTTCTATGTTCATGTTTTATGAATCCCCAACTTTCAAAGTTATATCACACATGCTTGTGATTAAACTTTGAAAGACATGTATGTTATATTTGTTGTTTGTTTGGGCATGATAAAACCTGAAATTTCAGTTTATGTTGGCTGAAGTTTAGTGGGTTTTAAGTGGGGATTCATTGTTGATTTGGATGATATGATCATTGTTCATTATGGTGCATAACCTAGCCCTTGACCTTGTGTTGTTGGATGTTTGTAATGGTTGTATTCATTCATTCAATTGGGTTGTATAATCTATTGTTTGTGCTTTGTTTAAAGTGTAATTTATTTATTATTGGGCTGTAATAAATGGATTAGGTACCTTTCATATTACTAGAAATCTTGTATTAGGACATAATGTCTTGTAATATGAAGATGTACGTGTTAGAAGCACAAAGGGAAGACACAAGAAACATGGAGCATTTGGATGTAGTTTCAAGTGGGAGGTTCATGAAACTTTTATGATGTGTTTTGACCCTTAGGAATGTCCTATGGTCCACACTTGTGATGGCAAACAAGTGTGGCCACTTTAGATGCTATGGTTATGCACTTACATTTGTTTGATTATGGTATTGTGGTTGATGACTTTACATATGATGGTTGCTTAACTATCCTTTCCATGATCATAACAAACTATCTAGATGGGCTTTAATCATTAAAATGTAATAAAAGGTTATTAAAATTGTTTAATGATTTCAAAGATTAAAAGGGGTTATAATCAATGTACCATAAGGTATATTGTTTTGAAAACATACAAATATGTAAATATAATGTTTTCTAAACTTGTATTATAATATCTTTATACCTTTTGTAAAATTAAATAAGATCAACACCGTCCTCCTAATGGTCGCAGGTTCAAGTCCTGCTATACCCAAACCTAACTTGCACTATATCGCTTGGGAACTCTTAGTGGGATAAAGGTCACCAAACCATTTTGAGGGAACTTGTGACTTGAGGTGAGAATGACATATTTGTGGGATAAAGGTCACCTAACCGCTTATTTTGGCAAACTCACACGTCTGTGTAAGTAGGGTGTCTTGATTTGCAAACCATGACAAATAGATCACCTACGATATGGTTTCCAAATGGTGTTGATGGGATTAACATGCCGACTTTATATATGATGTTTCAAGTCGATCCCATACCTCTAGAAGTTGCAAATGGTTGCAATCGTCAATCGTTGACCACCTTATTAATTTAAACCGTGGGATAAAGGTCACCTAACCACTATTAAATGTAATGTTGGGTTCTGGATTTTAATATGAAAGTGACCTTAAAATGTATTAATTATTAAAATAACAATATCAAAAATACTAAAATTGATCTTTGTTAATTTTGTAGACGGCCACCAATAATTATGATAATCACGATAATTCATCCACGTCCGCCCAATCTTTACGAGCGATTCTCCAAAAGGAACGTCTAAATCATAACAATTTTATCGATTGGTATCGAAACTTGAGAATCGTTCTCAAGCAAGAGAAACGATCATATGTTTTAGATGACCCTCTCCCCGATCAACCTAGTGAGGATGATGAGGAGGCCTATAAGTTGTGGGATTGGCAGGATCAGCGATCTCAAGTTTGATGGATTAGAGTGTAACGCAGCGGAATAAGAACAAGAATTAGACAAATTATAGCAAGAATTTGATATTCGTATGCATTAAGAACAAATACGGTTGTAACGAGAGAATATATTTCTGTGAAAAGGAATGTTTCAATAATATCAAATATTTCTGCTCAGTCATTCACCGATTACAATTAGGTTGACACTCCTTATATAGAGTGCAATCACTGCTGATATCACGGGATAGTGACATCTGGCAGATTTATTACAAAAATAACTAAAACTTAACAAACTACTGAAATGTTTACAACTCCTGAGAACATATCAGAGTGTTAAGTACAAAACATAAAACTACTGATACGAAACTACTGAAACTACAATGACTGAAGAACAAGCTCTTCAGTCGTTTTACAAAACTACTGAAAAGAAAAACATAAAACTATTGAAAGAAAACCGTCACAACTACTGAAGAAGACCTCTTCAGCTATTGTGACAACGTTTGATACTTGGTCTTCAGTACTTGTCTTCAGCACTTGTCTTCAGACTGTCTTCACTACTTGTCTTCAGACTTTGTCTTCAGCACTTGTCTTCAGACTTTGTCTTCAGACTTTGTCTTCGGCACTTGTCTTCAGACTTTGTCTTTAGCACTTGTGTCTTCAGACTTTGTCTTCAGCACTTGTGTCTTCAGACTTTGTCTTCAGCACTTGTGTCTTCAGACTTTGTCTTCAGCACTTGTGTCCTCAGCTGTTGTGGACTTCAGCAGTTGTTGTGACGTCTGCGGGACTTAAGGTTTTTCTGATCCAACTCATTGGTTCTTTTGGTCCAACAAACTCCCCCTGAACCAATGCAGCCAAAACCTTAACTTTATTGAGGTCCCACTTATTGTTGGCGATAAGATTGGTTTTTTTCCTTCTTGATCAGCTAAGAAGATGACCCAATTAAGCACTGGCCTAGGAATAGATTTCTGAAATTGGTTGGCATAGTATGGATAAGAGCCCTGACTTTGGGGAACTGGACACAGGGCTGTGGTCCTATCCATGAAATCTACTTCCCATGTATAAGCCTGTAGGATTCTCTGGTGTATGCTCTGAGAAACATAATTTGTTCTTCCATGGTAAGATTTTCAGCTCCACCATCAAACAGTCCTTCACGCCCATACAGCTCTGAAATGTACTTAGCGTGTTTGCCATTTTTGAGCTCAACTGTTGTAATCTGTCTGTATGCAAACTCATCTGGGTGAGTACCTTCAAGTAACAGACTGTGTGTAGCATCCGCCATTTGATCATCTCATCGAGTTCGAGTTCTTTTTCTTTTCCTTCAACCTTCCTCTTCTTATATGTGACATGAAAGTCTTTGTGACTTCCATCCACTTGATCAATGTCAGCTCCCTTCACAAACTCCTCTTCCTTCTCAGTCTCCTTTTCTTTCTTCCCCTCTATGCTATTTCTCTTTGCTTTCACTGACTAACCCTCCCCCTTTTTGGTTGCATTGGTTGCAAGGGTTTGAGTAGCTGAAAGCCTTGTGCTCATAATTGCCTCCACCAGGGATTGTATGATTGAGGGAAGCCTCTCATCCATGGTTTTGATCACAATGTCTGCGATCATTGGGGTGATGAGAGGTAGGGATTGCTGAAAGATAGCAGTTGTTTGCTCAGAGGGGTTCTGTCCCTGAGAAGCAGTGCCAGAAATAGAAGCTGGTGGCTCGGAAGTTTTGAGTGGCTGAGTGTGTGGGAGACCTTCAGGTGAAGGTGCCATCTGTGGGTTTATGTTGGAGGCAGATGGACTTGCTTTTTGAGAGAATTGGTCAAGTAGTCTTTGTAATCTACTAACTTCTTCCTCAAGAATTGTGTTCTGGGCCAGAACATCATAAAAGAAGCCCAGGTCATCATCAGCAGATGCTGAATCACCTGACCTCCTGCTTGTAGCAGGATGTACATGCATTGGGTGTAGACCAGTTTTAGCGTGTGCCCCTTTTTCTTGGAACTGGGGACTTCCAGCCTCAGGACGATGTCCTTCATTAGCTGTTGCCTCTGGTGAGGTCTTAGTTATGTTGCCAGCCTTAGTCTCATCATGTGCTGATTCAGAAGAGGTGGCAGCCTTACCAGATGTTCGTATCTGCATATCCATACCAGGAGATAGAACAGTTAAACCCTGGTGCTTTGGGCTGTCAGAAGCATGTTGATCCTCTTCCTCAATTGTTGTGGTATTCCCCCTTGTTGGTGTTTGTTGGGGAGGAGGAGAGGCATGCAGCTGAGTCAGCACGTTTGCAACAATGAGAGTAGGACTTTGTGGGGCGGTTGCAGTGGGAGATGGGGTAAAAGCAGTATGCACCTCGGGAGAATGGTGCTCTTCAATGGCAATCTCCTCAAATGAGGAAGATCCCAGATTAGTGGGTACCCCTTCTTTTGTTGCTGCAGGCTCCTTTTGAGAGGAATCCTGAGCGGCTGTGGCTGGTGAAGTCCTTGTATCCACTAAGGGGTTATAACCAGTGGATATAGCCTGCGTTTGTGTTGCAGGGGCATCCTCAGGGGACTCATTTCCCTGAGTAGCCTTTTTTGACTTCTTTTTAGTGGGTTTGGTGGGGACTTTGGATTTGAAGGTGGTGGCGGTGGGTTCCAGCTACGTGGGTTTGCGCAGCTTGGCATCCATTTTTAGTGATTGGTCAGAGTTGTGCCAGGAGTATACTTGAGGCAATACAGCCGTAGCAGGGACTCCCAGGCCAAAAAGTCCCTCAGCTTGAAGCTGGTTTTCAATTATGGCCATTATGAACCGTGGATATAATATCCAACGGTTAGCAAGTTGTTTTTGGGCCATATCCTTGTGCTCTAAAAATAGTATTTCAGAAAAATTTAAAGATTGTTGCTCAAGGATGGAGTACATTACTGTTGCCACCTTGTGGACATTTGATCCCATGATGAAGTCTTGGGGGCAAGGCAGACATTTACCATGTGAAAGATGAGACGTTCGGCATCCTAGAAATGTTTCTTCAATATGGTAGATGCACTCGGGTTACCCTGGTATCCATGGTGGGCAAATGATTGATCTATTGTGCCCTTTGGATAACCAGTTGGGAAAGTGGCATCATCCAGATTGAGGGTTTGGCGAAGAGTGTTTGGAGTAATGACCACTTTTTGATGATGGACAAACGATTGAAGAGACTCTGTGTCATTCTCCTCAGAGACAAGAGTGACGTTTGTCCAGAATTAGTTAAGAGATTCGGCATATATGGTGGGATTTAACAGAAAAGCCGTTTTGTAAGGTGACTGAACATTAAATCAATGGCGTTGTGAAACTTGGTCCAGTATGGCGATTTTGTGAGATGTGCAACACAGTTGTGTCGTGGTTTTAGTTGCATGGTCACCATTGATGAAGAGAGGTTACAGAGTTTTTGAAGGTTAGGTTTGAGAAGAGAAGAAAGGAAAAACTCTGAAGGTGGGATAAGGTATTTAAAGGGTAGGGTTAGAAAACGACTGAATGTTTTGGTGTTAGTCATCAGTTGTTGAAACTACTGATGACGTGGTATTAACTTTCAGAGGTTTGGAATGACTGACCGTATTGGTGTGATCAGCAGTTGTTATAAAACAACTGAAGACTTGGTTTTAACCGTCAGACGTTGAAACAGCTGAAATCTCAGATTTAGTCATCAGTAGTAATAAAACTACTGAAGACAGTTTTGACTTTAGGTGGTGAAACAACTGAGGACTTGGTATTAGTCATCAGTAGTTGGGAAACTACTAAAGACTTTGGTTTTACCATCAGTTGTTGTAAACAACTAAAGACTTGGTGTTAGTCATCAGTAGTTGTGAAACTACTGTAGACATGGTTTTGCTTCAGTGTTTAGAAAGAAACAACAGTTGGGAAACTACTGAAGAGAAAACGGCTCATCAGTAGTTGTCGTCAATTCATTGCTTTTCAGCTCTTTCATACTGTCCTCAACACGTACTCATGAGACGTTTTCATCTGTTTTCAGATGTTTCATAGGACATCAGTATGTATTTGTATTTTTGACAATAGTAGTTGTAGCTACATCAGTTGTTGTGACTACATCAATTGTTTTATCAAATAAAGTACTTGAGTACTGAGAAGTTAAGCTCTAGTAGCTTAAAGAAAACTTCCGGAGAGAAAATAACTTCAGTATTTATATATATGACAATATAAAACTAATGATCATCAGTACTTGTGAGCTGAGATCATTAGTAGTTGTCACTTATTCTAGCTGAAGCATACGAAGCCTTAACACTAGGTTTTGGAAAGTTGTGCTATCCAGGGCTTAGTGAAAATGTCTGCAAGCTCATGAGCACTAGGAACAAATTTTGGATCAATCAGACCTTTTTCAAAACAATCTTTAATAAAATGGTGTCTGATTTCAATATGTTTAGTTCTAGAGTGCTGGACAAGATTCTTAACAATGCAAAGAGCTGAAGAGCTGTCCATTAACAATGCGGTCTTTGTCTCTGTTATGCCATAATCCAATAATTGGTTTTTGAAGCCAGAGTACCTGAGATGTACAGCTTGCAGCAGCAATGTACTCTGCTTCAGCAGTTGATGTAGCAACTGAGGTCTGCTTCTTACTCTGCCAAGAAATCAAGCAGTTGCCTAAGAATTGGCATCCTCCAGAAGTGGACTTTCTTGTTAACTTACACCCTGCATAGTCACTGTCAGAAAAAGCAACTAATTTACCAGAATGTCTAGTAGAATACCATAAACCTAGAGATGGAGTGCCTTGCAAATATCTAAAGATCCTCTTGACTACAATCAAATGAGACTCCTTAGGTGCAGCCTGAAATCTAGCACAAACACATGTAGCAAACATAATATCTGGTCTAGAAGCTGTTAGTACATCAAGGACCCAATCATACATCTGTAAAGTGTTTCATCACCACTTTACCTTCCTGATCTGTATCTAGTTGTGTGGTGTTGCACATGGGAGTAGAACAGGGCTTACACTTTTGTAAATCAAACTTTTCCAAAAGATCTTTTGTGTATTTGGACTGATGAATGAAAATTCCATCAGCCTTTTGTTTGATTTGCAAACCCAGAAAGAACTGTAATTCTCCCATGGCACTCATTTCAAACTTCTGTTGCATCAACTTTGTAAAGGCATCACACAACTGTGGATTAGAGGATGCAAAAATAATATCATCTACATAAATTTGAACAAGTAGATTATGCTGCCCAGCTTTCTTATTGAATAAAGTCTTATCTATGGAGCCTGTAGTGAAATTATTTTCCAGAAGAAAGTTTGATAATGTCTCATACGAGGCTCGAGGAGCTTGTTTCAACCCATAGAGAGCCTTATCAAGCTTATACACCCAATTAGGATGTTTATTGTCCTCAAAACCTGGTGGTTGACATACATAACCTGTTCTTTAATTTTCCCATACAAAAATGCACTTTTGACATCCATTTGGAAAACTTTAAGGTTGTGATAAGCAGCATAAGCTAAAAACAATCGAATTGCTTCCAGTCTGGCTATAGGGGCAAAGGTTTCATTATAATCAATACCTTCCTCTTCTGAAAACCCCTGTACAACCAGTCTGGCCTTGTTCTTAACAATAAGCCCATTTTCATCAGTTTTGTTCCTAAACACCCATTTTGTGCCTATTGCACACTTACCTGGAGGTAGAGGAACCAGTTCCCACACTTGCTGTTTCTTGAACTGAAGAAGCTCAAGCTGCATGGCTTCAACCCATCCGTTGTCCTTTAAAGCAATGTGATAGTTCTTTGGCTCTTGCTGACTAATGAAGAGAGCATAGAAGCAGAAATTTGATAGTTGACTTCTTGTTGAAACGCCAGCATTGATATCACCAATGATTTGAGACATAGGGTGATTCTTCAGATCTTGGTACACAATAAGATCTGTGCAAGTTTTTGTAGCAAGCTCAGCAGCCACAGATGGTGATGGTGAAGCATTTCCTTGAAACCAATCAATAGATGGTAATTCAAAGGAGGTTGAAGTTGTTTAAATCTCATCAACATTTGTTGTGGATTGTGCTACTAAAGCTACAGGAACATCAGGTCTAGCTGAATCAGGCAGTTGATCACTAAAATTGAAAAGGTGATTACTAATATCATCATCATCATGAGTAACACCAGATGGATGACTAGCTACAGAAGATGATGGATTCATATGATCTGCAACAGCAGGTGGTTGATAAGGAACATATTGCAGAATGTCCAGATCAAACAACTCCACAGGGTTTTGTGGAATTGTATCCTTAGGGGATTCATTGAACTTCACATGCAAGGTTTCTTCAACTATCTTTGTCCGACAGTTGAATACTCTATAAGCCTTGCAAGTGGATGAATACCCAAAAAAATACCCTGCATCCACCTTAGAATCAAACTTTTGGAGTTGATCCTTTGTGTTGAGAATGTAACAGGGACACCCAAATGCTCTAAGGAATGAAATCAAAGGGACCAAATGATGAAGAACTTCATATGGAGTCTTCATCAACCTCTAATTACTAGAACTCTATTCTGTACATAGCAAGCTGTATTGACAGCTTCAGCCCAAAAAGTCAGTGGCAGACCAGAATCAGCCAACATGGACCTTGCAGCTTCAATGAGGGTCCTGTTCTTTCTCTCCACTACTCCATTTTGCTCTGGAGTCCTTGGGATGCTATACTGCCTCTTGATTCCCTTTGACAAGTAAAACTTATCAAGAGTGTGGTTTCTGAATTCAGTACCATTGTCACTCCTCACACACTTAACTCGTAGGGAATACTGCTTCTCAACGTGTAACACAAAGTTCATAATGGACTGAGCAGCCTCATCCTTTGAATGCAAGAAGAAGGTCCATACATATCTAGAGTAATCATCCACAATTACCAAGACAGTATTTCTTCTTTACCATACTCATTACCTTCACAGGACCAAAAAGATCCATGTGCAGTGGTTGTAAGTAGGCATTAGACTTGGATTCTTCTATGGTTGGGAATGAAACTTTATGTTGTTTCCCTTTTAAGCATGCAGTGCAGATTTCATCACAATTGAACTCCTTTATTGGAAGACATCTCACTAAACTCTTGTGGATGAGCTAATTCATGTTTTTGAGATTAACATGATCCAGCCTTCTATGCCACAGTTTAGATTCTTGGAGAGAGGCCTTGGAGAACAAGCATGGATGGCCTCTGAACTCAATTTTCTTTGACAGATCCAAGGAATATACTCTTCCTATCCTGTTGGCCTTCAGGAGAGTATTATCATCCAGTACTTTGTCAATCAGGCTCAGAACCTTGGAAGACAGAATCCTACAGTTCTGGCTTGTGAAAAGAGCAACATGTCCTTTGTCACACATCTGACTGACACTCAACAGATTGTATTTGAGATTCTCCACATGGTTGACATGATCAAATCTAATATCTCTATTAGACACAAATCCCTTTCCAATGATGTAACCTTTAGCATCATTTCCAAATGAGACAAATCCCTTCTTTCCCTGAGAGTAATCATGAAGAAGAGAGTTGCTCCCAGTCATGTGCATGGATCCTTCACTGTCCACATACCAGATGCTTCTTTGGCATGCTGAAGAACCCTGCACAATCATAAGAAACTAGTTAGCTTCGGAGACCCAAACCTTTTGGTTTTGGGACTAACTTTATCAACAGATTTAACCATAGCTGGTTTCTCATGATTAACAGCTGATGAAGATGGAGATGGTGCTGAATAGATTTGGACCTGGAATTCCTCTCTAGTGGTTTGGTCACAGTGGCTTCAAGTTGGTTAACTCTCCCCAACAGATGCTGAACCATCATAACAAGTTGTGTCTGATTTGAAGCTCGAGCTTTCAGTTCATTTGACACTCCAGAGCTTGTTTTTGATGAGTTCCTGTGACCCACCATTTCCTCCTTCTTAGATTTCACAGACGTAGTCTTATGTTTATCATGAGGAACAATATCAGCTGTCTTCTGATAAACCGTATCCTTCTTAGTGGATTTGGGTAAGGCCTTGGGTTTATCAGGTTGAGATGATTGTGGTACAAACTTGGTCTCAAACTCAGTTTTCATTTTATTTATTTCTAGTTTAATGAGCTCATCCCTTTGGAGCTTTAAACCCTTTTTGTACCAACATTCATCAGATAGATGATTGAATTTACCACAAATTTCACATGGTTTATTCTTCATCTTGGACATCTTTACTGCTGAAGTGGAAACTACTGAAGGTGTGATCTTCAGTACTTTCCTCCTATCAGTACTAGGTACTAAAGGATTTGTAACAGCTGAAGACTGGTAATTCAACTGTTTTTTATCCGTCCTAATAGACTGTTTCATGGATTCGTTAGCAGTTGTTAGTCCTTGTATTTCAATTGATTTGAAATGCTTTTCAGATGTTGGGTCTCTTTCAGTACTTGGGGTACATTGAGGAACAACATCTGAAGTACTCAGCTTCATATGAGTCTCAGTAGTTAGACCATCAGTCAATTTATTTGTTGAGATCTTAACACTGGTTTCATTCTCTGATCTTAGATTATCATTGGAGAATGACTCACACGATAATATGGTTTGGAGATTGCTTTCACTTTCAGACTTAACTATGGAGTTAGGAGTAAAGTCTGTTGGTGGAGCAGTATGGTTGTAACCAATGCCAAACTTCACATTTGAAGCAGTTTGCTTGCTAAGAAGCATTTCAGATCCCTTGCATGATGAGACCCAGCATTCACACTCAACTTGGGTCACTGCAAGTTTTTCTTTGAGACTCCTGTGGTCTTCCAGAATAACCTCTAGCTTGGCCTTTTCATCATTTAATTGGCATTTAAGCTTATAAATCTCATCAGTTTTACTGTTAAGAGCAGACTCATGCTCAACTTTTCTTTTGAAAATGGTTTTCTCAAACTCAAGTTTTTGATTTATTAATGCTACATTTGCCTCTCTAATAGAGACAAAGGCAGCTATGCATGATTCAGAACATAACTTGGCTTTAGCCTCTAAAGATACCTGAGTTACCTGTGAAGATGATGCATTTGAAAAGGAACCCTCAGTAGACTCCAGGGCCATGAGAGCAAGATTTCCAAAAGGGTGTTCACCACCATGTTGACTAGCAGCATCATAGTACTGCTCAGTGTGACAAGACAAGTTATCAGGTAAGCTACTCCAGTCAACGACTCCAGGTGTGAAGAAGCTGTGATGAGGTTGTGATTGAGATGGAGATGGTTGAGGTTCTGGTAGTGCATGAGATAGTGGTACTATAGGAGCTTGAACTTGATTTGACTGTGGCATATAATAGCAGGGATAAGGATATGGCATTTGACCCTGAGGAACAAAATATGCAAGAGATTGAGGGTGTGATGAATGACTAGAACCAACAGAATGTTGCCCTTTGGATTGTGAATTGTTATTTGGAAAAGTCAAAAAGGGTGCAGAAGTGTTAGATCCAGTTGATCTACACTCTCTTGCAAAGTGTCCAAGCCTGTGGCATTTGTGACACTTCAACTTGCTCTTGTCAAAACCGACTTTGGTTTTGTCAGAGAGTCCAGGAAATTTCCTGCCAGTTCTCTTGTAGAATTTCTGAGATCTGATATTGATCAAGGCCATTTGGCTCAAAATATCCATCTCTTTTAAATCATCATCAACAATGCCCTTCAAATCATCCATGATAAAGCATAGATTGTCACTATTATTACCAGAATGACAATCAACACTCACAAAGGCATGCTTAGAATTGTTTGAGGTGAAATCAATATGCTCATCATAGTGGCATTCTGATCCTGCATACTCTGACTCATGACTTACCAAGGCAGTGTTTCCAAGTACAAAATCATCAGTGAGCTTTCCAGATGATGACAATTTTCGTTTTTGTTCTATCTCTGTCTCAAATGTGAGCAATTTCCCATGGAGTTGGGTGAGAGATAGTTTGTCCAAATTTGCACTGGAGCGTAGGACAATAGTACATGTGTCCCATCTCTCAGGCAGTGATCTAAGAAATCCGATATTCATTTGGCTATTTGTGTACTCATGTTTGACCATTTTTAATTCAGAGATTAAACAAGAGAACGACTCAAACTGTCGAGTCAGTGTCTCACCCTTCCTAAGAGAGAATGTCTCATATTGTTGAGCAAGGATTTCTCTATTATTTGCCAAGACCTCATCTGTTCCTCCAAATTGTTCTTTCAAGGCATTCCAGAGGTCATGGGCAGTTTCATAATGCATTAGCCCATAATAGATTTCATTGGGCAGTGCCATGGCCAGAATTCCATGGGCTTTTGCATCAATCTCAAACAATTTCTTATCCTCATCTGAGTATTGCTCTCTCCTCTTCGGAACCATTTGATTGGTTTCTGGGTTATTAACCACAGGCTTGTGTGGACCATGTACCACTGATGTCCAACAACCTGAGCTGTTAACAGACAGGTGATGGAGCATTCGTCGTTGCCATATGTTATACTCACTCCTAACCAGCATTGGAGGCTTGGTTGAGGAACCAATATTGTCAGGATCATTGGAAGGAGTAGTCATTTTAGGTCCAAATACAATTTAATTCAAGCTTTTAAAAGATTTTACACAGACCACAACAGACTCAATGAAAACTAAGAATAAATCTCAGGATGAATGACCAAAAACACAGAAAATTCAATCTCTATAACTGTTTCTTGCAAAAATGCTAATTAAATCAAACTTGGATCTTGGATAGCAGTTTCAATGATCAATTATTAGATCGATCAATGATGAACCTGCTCTGATACCATTTGACAGGATCAGTGATCTCAAGTTTGATGGATCAGAGTGTAACGCAACAGAATAAGAACAAGAATTAGACAAATTATAGCAAGAATTTTATATTCGTATACATTAAGAACAAATACGGTTGTAACGAGAGAATATATTTCTATGAAAAGGAATGTTTCAATAATATCAAATGTTTCTGCTCAATCATTCACCGATTACAATTAGGTTGACACTCCTTATATAGAGTGCAATCACTGCTGATATCACGGAATAGTGACATCTGGCAGATTTATTACAAAAATAACTAAAACTTAACAAACTACTGAAATGTTCACAACTCCTGAGAACATATCAGAGTGCTAATTACAAAACATAAAACTACTGATACGAAACTACTGAAACTACAACGACTGAAGAACAAGCTCTTCAGTCGGTTTACAAAACTACTGAAAAGAAAAACATAAAACTACCGAAAGAAAACCGTCACAACTACTGAAGAAGACCTCTTCAGCTGTTGTGACAACATCTGATACTTGGTCTTCAGTACTTGTCTTGAGCACTTGTCTTCAGACTGTCTTCAGTACTTGTCTTCAGACTTTGTCTTCAGCACTTGTCTTCAGACTTTGTCTTCAGCACTTATCTTCAGACATTGTCTTCAGCACTTGTGTCTTCAGACTTTGTCTTCAGCACTTGTGTCTTCAGACTTTGTCTTCAGCACTTGTGTCTTCAGACTTTGTCTTCAGCACTTGTGTCTTCAGCTGTTGTGGACTTCAGCAATTGTTGTGACGTCTGTGGGACTTAAGGTTTTTCTGATCCGGCTCCTTGGTTCTTTTGGTCCAACAGGGATTGTCTCACAACTATCTCCACCGGGAACACCATAACATAATGGCGTGTCGGAGCGGTGAAATCGAACTCTATAGGATATGGTTGATCTATGATGGCTAGAAGCTCAATACCTCTATCATTTTGGGGTTTTGCTCTGCTCTCTGCGGCCCGTATTTTGAATATGACCCCAACCAAGAAAGTGGAAAGGACACCTTATGAAATATGGCATGGAAGGGTTCCATCATTTTCATATTTGAGGGTGTGGGGGTGTGAGGCTTATGTGAAGACTCCCACCTCGAACAAGTTAGGAAGCCGCTCCACTAAGTGTATCTTTGTTGGATTTCCAAGAGATTCTATGGGATATTATTTCTATGATCGGTACAACAAAAGGAGTTTGTTGTCAAAACGGGTGAGTTCTTGGAAACCAAATTCCTTATGGAAGGAACTCGTAGTAGAATTGGGGATCTTGAAGAGGATCAAGAACCGCAACTTGATACACGTTTAGTTGACACTAGCACTCAACATGAGGATGTTGAAAGTTGTTGGAACAATAGAACCAATGAGCTAGATCAAAAAAATCTTTAAGTCCCACAGACATCAAAACAACTGAAATGGTCTACAGCAGCTGAAGACAAAGTCTGAAGAACAAAGTCTGAAGACACCTGCTGAAGACAAAGTCTGAAGACAACTGCAGAAGACAAAGTCTGAAGATCAAGTTCTCAGAAGATGTCATAACAACTGAAGTAGTTCTCTTCAGTAGTTATGATGGTTTACATTTCAGTAGTTTGTAATCAATAGTTTTATATTATGTAAAACATCTGAAGTTCTTACACTTCAGATGTTATAACTTAAGTAGTTGTAATGTTAGCTTATACTTAGCTTTTAGTGAAGATCTCCTCAGTTGTTTGTATAAATCAATTAGATGTCACTATCAAGTGACGTCAACTGATGTCACATTCCTTATAAAAGGAATGTTGATCTAATTTCCCTGTACGGGAAGCTTGAGCATGAATGAAAACATTCTTTTTGCAGAAAACTCTATCTCTATAACAGTTACTGTTTGATTGAATATTCATATTATTCTTGCTATAATTTCGTCTAATTCGTGTGCTATTCTGCTGGAAATCCTATTCTAATTGATCAAACTAGATCTTGATCATTTCAAATGGTAGTAGAGCAGGTTAGTCATTGATCGATTTAACAATTGATCATTGAAACTGTTCTTTTGATATCTAAGTTTGATGGAATTAGCAAATTTGCAAGAATTGGTTATAGAGTTGTTTTTCTGTTGCTTCCTGTGAATTAATTTGAGATTCTTCTTCTTTTAAACTGTGTTGTTGAGTTTTTGAGTTAGATCTGTTAAAATCTCATTGAACCTCTTTGAATTGGTGAAAATGGCTACATCAATCAATGATCCTCACAATACTGGCTCCTCAACAAAGCCTCCGATGCTTGTTAGGAGTGAGTACAACATATGGCAATGATGAATGCTCCATCACCTGTCTGTCAATAGTTCAGGTTGTTGGAAATCTGTGGTTCATGGACCATATAAGCCTATGATGAGTAATCCGGAAACCAATGAAATAGTTGTGAAGAATAAAGAGCAATATTCAGATGAAGATCTAAAACTGTTTGAAGTTGATGCTAAAGCCCATGGAATTCTGGCCATGGCACTGCCTAATGAAATCTATTCTGGACTTATGCATCATGAATCTGCTCATGACCTCTGGGTTGCTCTGAAAGAACAATTTGGAGGAACTGATGAGGTCTTAGCAAACAATAGAGAAATCCTTCCCCAGGAATACGAGACATTCTCTCATAGAAAGGGTGAGTCACTGACTCAACAGTTTGAGCGATTCTCCTGTTTGATATCTAAGTTGAAAATGGTTAAACATGAATATACAAATAGTCAGATGAACAACAGATTTCTCAAATCCCTGCGTGAGAGATGGGACACATATACTATTGTCCTACGCTCCAGTGCAAATCTTGACAATCTATCTCTCACCCAACTTCATGGGAAACTGTTAACATTTGAAAGAGAGATAGAACAGAAAAGGAAACTAACTTCATCTGGGAAGCTCACTGGTTGGTAAGGAGTCAGAATATGCTACATCAGAAAGTTCTTATGATGAGCATATTGATTTCTCTTCAAACAGTTGAGATCATGCTTTTGCTGGTATTGATAGTAATTCAGGATGTAATAGTGATAATCTATGCTTTTTGATGGATGATTTGAAAGGAATTGCTGATGATGATTTGGAAGAGATGGATATTTTGAGCCAAATGGCATTAGTTAATATCAGATCTCAAAACTTTTACAAAAGGACAGGTAGAAAATTCCCTGGTCTCTCTAGAAAAACCAAGGTTCGTTTTGACAAGAGCAAGTTAAGGTGTCACAAGTGCCATAGACTTGGACATTTTGCAAGAGAGTGTAGATCATCTTCATCTAACTCTTCTGCACCCTTTGTGACCTTTGTAGGCAATAATTCACAAAACAAAGGTCAACATTCTACCAGTTCTGGTCATCATTCACAAATTCAATCATCTCCTGCATATTTTGTTCCTCAAGGTCAAATGCCATATCCTTATCCCTGTTTTTACATGCCTCGGTCCAATCAGGTTCAAGTACCCATAACTCAAAAATCAGATGCCCTACCTGAGCCTCAACCATCTCAATCAAATAAACAATCTCAATCTCAATCTCAATCACATCAAAGCTTATTCACTCCTGGAGTTGTTGACTGGAGTAGTTTACCAGATGATCTTTCTGGTTATTCTGAACAAGTGTTTTCTGGTGCTGGTCAACATGGTGGTGAAAATCCTTTTGGAAATCTTCCTCTTATTGCCCTGGAGTATACTGATGGTTCATGCTCAAATGCTTCATCATCACAGGTACCACAAGTATCTTCTAAGGCTATGGCTAAGTTGTGTTCTGTGTCATGCATAGCTGCTTTTGCCTCAATTAGAGAAGCAAATGTAGCTTTACTTAATCAAAATCTTGACCTAGAGAAAGTGATTTCCAAAAGAAAAGCTGAGTTTGAGTCCGTTTAAAAGAAAACGATAATGAGATTTACAAATTAAAATGCCAAATCACTGATGAAAAGGCTAAGGTAGAGGTCATTTTAGAAAATCATAAGAGTCTCAAAGAAACACTTGCAGCTACTCAAGTTGAGTGTGAACGTTGGGTAACATCTTGCAAGGGGTTTGAAGTGCTTCTCAGTAAGCAAACTGCTTCAAATGTGAAGTTTGGGATTGATATAATCACACTAAACCTCCTACAAATTTTACTCCCAACACAAAAGTAAAATCTGAAGGTGAAATCAAGCATCATCACAGGTACCACAAGTATCTTCTAAGGCTATGGCTAAGTTGTGTTCTGTGTCATGCATAGCTGCTTTTGCCTCAATTAGAGAAGCAAATGTAGCTTTAATTAATCAAAATCTTGACCTAGAGAAAGTGATTTCCAAAAGAAAAGCTGAGTTTGAGTCTGTTTTAAAAGAAAAAATAATGAGATTTACAAATTAAAATGCCAAGTCACTGATGAAAGGGCTAAGGTCAAGGTCATTTTAGAAAATAATAAGAGTCTCAAAGAAACACTTGCAGCTACTCAAGTTGAGTGTGAACGCTGGGTAACATCTTGCAAGGGGTTTGAAATGTTTCTCAGTAAGCAAACTGCTTCAAATGTGAAGTTTGGGATTGGATATAATCACACTAAACCTCCTACAGATTTTACTCCCAACACAAAACTAAAATCTGAAGGTGAAATCAATTCCCAACCACATCATCATGTGTCTCATCCTCAAGTGATAATGTACAATCAGAGGATGAAGTCAGTAATACTACCTCAGCTAATTAATCTGCTGATGGTCTTACTACTGATGAACACATGATCAAAGAAAAGCTGAGCACTTCAGGTGTTGTCTCACAAGGTATTCAAAGCACTGACGAGCCAGTAACAACACTTGAAGAACATTTCAAACCAAATGAAACCAAACATGGTTTGACAAGTGCTGAAGAGTCTATCAGGAAATCCAAATGTATTAATAGAAAACTTCTGAAGAACAAGTTTTCAATTCTTACAAATCCTTTAGTACTTCACATAAGCACTAAGAGGAAGAAAGTACTGAAGAACACACCTTCAGTAGTTTCATCTTCTTCAGCAGTTGAACAACAGAAGATGAATAAAAAGCCATGTGAAATATGTGGTCTATTCAATCATCTCACTAATGAATGTTGGTACAGAAAGGGTTCCAAATTTAACAAAGATAAAATCATTAAAAAGAAAATTAATAAAATGAAAGATGAATTTGAAACGAAGTTTGTGCCACAAACATCTCAACCTGATAAACCAAAGTCTTCACAAAAATCCAAACAGAAGAATGAGGTTTATCATAAAATAGCTGAACATATTCCTCAAGGAGTATCAAAACAACAGACTAAGTCTGTGTGTTTCAAAAAGGAGGACATGGTGTGTCACAGGAACCATTCAAAAACAAGTACTGATGTGTCTGTTGAACTGAAGGCTTTAACAACCATTTAGACACAACTTGTTATGATGGTTCAACATCTATTGGGGACAGTTAACCAAATAGATGTACCTGTGATTAAACCACTAAAAAGGAAAACTAAACCAAAATGAAAGGAATCCTTTTCAGCACCATCTCCATCTTCAAAGGCTGTTAATCATGACAAATCAGTTAGTATAAAATCTGTTGATAAGAACAGACCCAAAACCAAAATGGTTTGGGTCTCAAAAGCTAACTAGTTGTTGTGATATATGCAGGGTTCTTCAACATTCCATAGAAGCATCTGGTATGTGGACAGTGGAGGATCTATGCATATGACTAGGAGTGGATCTCTTCTTCATGACTACTCTCAAGGAAAGAAGGGATTTGTTTCTTTTGGTAATGATGCTAAGGGTTACATCATCGGCAAAGGCTTTGTTTCAAATGGTGAAATAAGGTTTGATGATGTTAACCATGTGGAGAATCTCAAGTACAATTTGTTGAGTTTCAGTCAAATGTGTGCTAAAGGGCATGTTGCACTTTTCACCAGTCAGAACTGTCGAATTCTGTCTTTCAATGTTCTAAGTATGATTGACAAGATATTGGATGAACATACTCTCCTGAAGGCCAACAGGATTGGAAGAGTATATGCCTTAGACTTATCAAAGAAAAATGATCTAAAAGGCCATCCATGCCTGTTCTCCAAGGCGTCTCCTTAGGGAATGTGAACTTTGGCACAAAAGGCTTGGTCATGTGAATCTTAGAAACATGAACCAGCTGATCCTTCATGGTTTAGTGTGAGGTCTGCGATTAAAAGAGTTTAAATGTGATGACAACTGCTCTGCTTGTTTAAAAGGAAAGCAACATAAAGTATCATTCCCTCCAATAGAAGAACCAAAGTCCACTGCCTGCTTGCAATTACTGCATATGGATCTTTTTGGTCCAGTAAGAGTGATGAGCATGGCAAAGAAAAAATACTGTCTGGTAATTGTGGATGATTATTCGAGATTTGGGTGGACCTTCTTCTTACATTCAAAAGATGAAGCCGGTCAAATTATCATCTACTTTGTGTTGCATGTGGAAAAGCAGTACTCTCTTTCTGTCAAGTGTGTGAGGAGTGATAATGGAACAGAATTTAGAAATCACACACTTGATGAATTCTATTCCTCTATAGGAATCAAGAGGCAGTTTAGCATTCCAAGAACTCCTGAACAAAATGGAGTGATGGAGAGAAAGAACAGGACCCTTATTGAAGCTGCAAGGTCAATGTTGGCTTATTCTAGTTTGCCACTAACCTTTTGGCTGAAGCTGTTAACACAGCTTGCTATATGCAAAATAGAGTATTGGTAAATCAAAGGTTGATGAAGACTCCTTATGAAGTGTTACATCATTTGGCTCCTCTGATTTCCTTCTTTAGAGCATTGGGTGTCCTTATTAGATTTCAACACAAAGGATCCACTTCAGAAGTTTGAATCAAAGGTGGATGCAGGGTACTTTGTTGGGTATTCATCTACTTGCAAGGCATACGGAGTTTTTAATTGCAGAACAAAGATTGTAGAAGAAACCTTGCATGTAAAGTTTATTGAATCTCCAAAGGAGAAAATCCCACAAAACCCTATGTAGTTATTTGATCTGGATATACTGCAATATGTTCCTTATTAGTCTCCAACTGTTGCAGGTTCTGTGAATCCATCATCTCTTGCCACTTGTTATCCATCTGTTGGTATAAATGCAAGTTTTAGTGATCAACTACCTGAGTCTACTAAACTTGATGTTCCTGTAGCTTTAGCAGTTCCATCCACAACAAATGCTGATGACATCTCTTAATCCTCTACTTCATTTGAATTGTCATCTCATTCTAGGTTTCAAGAATCTAGATCACCATCTGTTGCTGCTGAATCACCTACAAACACTTGCACAGATCTTATTGAGTATCAAGAACTGAAGAATCACCCCATGTCTCAGATCATTGGTGACATCAATGCTGGTGTTTCAACTAGAAGTCAATTGTCCAACTTTTGCTTCTATGCTCTCTTCATCAGTCAGCAAGAGCCAAAGAATTATCATATTGCATTAAGAGACCATGGATGGGTTGAAGCTATGCAACTTGAGCTTCTTCAGTTTCAAAAGCAGCAAGTGTGGAAACTGGTTCCTCTACCCCAAGGTAAGTGTGCAATAGGCACTAAATGGGTGTTTACGAATAAAACAGATGAAAAAGGCCAAATTTTCAAGAACAAGGCCAAACTGGTTGTACAGGGGTTTTAACAAGAAGAAGGTATTGATTATGATGAAACCTTTGCCCCTATAGCCAGACTGGAGGCAATCAGATTGTTTTTAGCTTATGCTGCTTTTCATAATCTCAATTTTTTCAAATGGATGTCAAAAGTGCATTCATATATGGCGAAATAAAAGAAGAAGTTTATGTGTGCCAACCACCAGGTTTTGAAGATCATAAACATCCAGATTGGGTGTATAAGCTTGATAAGGCTCTTTATGGGCTAAAACAAGCACCCAGAGCCTGGTATGAAACACTGTCTAACTTTCTTCTTCAAAATAATTTCACTAGAGGCTCTATAGATAAAACCTTGTTCATTAAGAAAGTAGGCATGCATAAGCTCCTTGTTCAAATTTATGTTGATGATATTATTTTGGCATCCTCTGATCCATAGTTGTGTGATGCCTTTACTAAGTTGATGCAACAAAAGTTTGAAATGAGTGCCATGTGAGAATTACAATTCTTTCTGGGGTTGCAAATCAAACAAAAGGCTGATGGAACTTTCATTCATCAGTCAAAATATACAAAGGATTTATTGAAAAATTTTGATTTACAAAACTGTAAGCCCTGTTCTACTGCCATGTGTAGCACCACACAACTGGATGTTGATCAGAAAGGTAAAGCAGTTGATGAAACTCTTTACAGATGTATGATTGGTTCCTTGATGTACCTTATAGCTTCTAGACCAGACATTATGTTTGCAACTTGTGTCTGTGCTAGATTTCAGTTTGCACCTAAAGTATCCCATATGAATGCAGTCAAAAGGATCTTTAGATATTTGCAAGGAACTCAATCTCTAGGACTTCGGTATTCCACTAGGCACTTTTGAAAATTAGTTGCTTTCTCTGATAGTGACTATGCAGGGTGTAAATTAACAAGAAAATCAACCTCTGGTGGATGCCAATTTCTAGGCGACTGTTTAGTTTCACGGGAGAGTAAGGAACAAACCTCTGTTGCTACATCCACTACTGAAGCAGAGTACATTGCTGCTGCAAGTTGTACATCTCAGGTACTCTGGCTTCAGAATCAATTACTGGATTATGACATTACAGAGACTAAGACTCCTTTACTGATGGACAGTGCTTCAGCTCTTTGTATTGTTAAGAATCCTGTCCAGCATTCTAGGATCAAACATATTAACATCAGACATCATTTTATCAGGGATTGTTATGAAAAAGATCTAATTGATCCAAAGTTTGTTCCTAGTACTGATGAGCTTGCAGATATATTTACTAAGCCTTTGGACAATTCAACTTCCCAAAATCTAGTGCTAAGGCTTGGTATGCTGCAGCTTGAATGATTTGACAACTGCTGATGATCTCAGCTCACAAGTACTGATGAGCATCAGTATACACTTCCCAAAAATAAGTACTGAAGTTATTTTATCTTCAGCAGTTTTCGTAGCTACTGAAGAATAAATTACTTAAAAGTACTAAAGTACTTTATTTGTTGCAAAGTACTGAAGTACTTTATTTGTTGCAAAGTACTGATGTGGTTACAACTACTGAGGTCTGTTCTAACACATAAGTACTAATGACCAATGAAACATCTGAAAATCAGATAATGTGCTCAGTAAGTTTTAAGGTCAAATGAAACAACTGAGATATGTGAATTGACGACAACAACTAATGAGTAATTTTAATCTTCAATTGTTTCAAACAACTGTTGTTTCATTTCAAAACAACTGAAGCCAAAACCAAGTCTTCAGTAGTTTTCAACTACTGATGACAAACACCAAGTCTTTAGTTGTTTACAACATCTGAAAGTTAAAACCATGTCTTTAGTCGTTTTCTAACAACTGATGACTAAAACCAAAACTTTTAGCTGTTTTCTTTGAGCCGTTTCATAACCTATAAATACCTAACCCTAACTTGAAACTTTTCATAAATCAATTTACGAACGTTCATCTTCCATTAATGGCGACCATGCAAATCAAACTACGACACAACTGTCTTGCTTACTTCACAAAATCGGCCTTTTGGACTAAGTTTGATGATGCCATTGATCTGATGGTTGATTCCCCGTATCGAACTACTTTTCTTCTGAATCCACCATCTATCCAGGCACTCTTCTTCAATTCTGGACAAATGTCACCATCCATACTCGTGAGAATGATGTCGCGATCACTCTCCAGTCATTTGTAAACCAGAAGTAGGTGGTAGTCACTCCTGCTATCATTCGCCAATCGCTAGATCTGAATGATGCCACCTTTGTCACCAAATACCCGAAGAGCACCACTGATCTCTCATTCATCAACCATGGATATGAGGGCAACCTAAGTGCTACAACCATTCTGAAGAAGCACTTCCATGATGCTGAACGCCTAATCTTCCACATGATCAATGTTTGCCTTGCCCCCAAAACCTCTTCATGGGATCAAATGTCATCCAGGTGGCAGCAGGTATTGTATTCTATCCTTGAACGCCAAGGCTTAAATTTTTCTGAAATTATATTTTTAGAATTAAAAGATCTGGCAATGAAATATGTAGCTAACAGATGGCTATTATATCCAAGGTTTCTTATGGTCATAATCATAAATCAGTTACAATCTGATGGCCTTGTTGGCCTTGGAGTCCCTGCTCTGGTAGTTTTGCCAGAGGTATATTCCAGGCACAACTCTGACCCACACCTCAAAGAGGCTGCAAAACTGCTAAAACCCAAGCAGAAGGTACCCACAGCCTCATCCTCCAGATCCAAAGTCCCCTCCAAACCTCATTCCAAACAAACCAAAAAGGCTACTCAGGGAGTTGAGTCCTCTGATGATGCCCCTGCAACACAAAGGCAGGATGAAACTATGGCTAGTAATCCCCCTGTAGTTTCCAGGACTCTACCAGCTGAAACCGCTCAGGTATCCTCTCAACAAGATCCTGATGCAACCAAAAATGGGGATACCACATTACTGGAATCTCTCTCACTTGAGAGGATTGCCATTGAAGAGCACCATTCACCCCAGGTGCAATCCTCTTCACACCTATCTCCCACTCAAGCCACCCCTACAAGCCCAACTGTAGTTATTGCACAAGTGCTGACTCAACTACATTCCTCTACCCTCCCCAGAAAATTATTACCACTAGGAAAACCTCAACAGTTGAGGGACGGGATTATAATGAGGCTGATAACCCACAACATAGGGATTACATATTTCAATCTCCCTGTCTAGAGGAGGAGATTAGAACATCTGGTGAGGCCGCCTCTTCTCCTGGTTCAGCATATGATCAGGATGAAGATGGTATCATTTCTAAGTCCTCACCAGAGGCAACTGCCAATGAAGGACATCATCCTGAGGCAGGAAGTCCCCAGTTCCAAGAAATAGGGGCTCATGTGAATACTGATCTACACTCAACACATGTTCATCCTGATTTCATTAGGAGGTCAGTTGATTCAGCAAAGACTGATGATGACCTGGGCTTTTTCTTTGATGTTCTAGCCCACAATACTATTCTTGAGACTGAGGTATGTAGACTACAAGAACTGCTTGCCAAAATGTCATAAGAATCAAGTCCATCTGCTCACATTCACCCATAGATGACAGTTTTCTCCTGAAACTATGCCATACACTGAGCCACTCTCAACAAATTTGCCACCAGCCTCTGCTTCAGGTACCATTTCTCAGGGACAGAACCCCTCTGAGCTAATGGTTGCTACCTTTCAAACATCCTTACCTCTCATCACTTCCATAATCACAAACACTGTACATCAAGCCATTGATGAGAGGCTTTCCTCAAATCTTCAATCCTTAGTTGATGTTGCTGTTTCTAAGAGACTTTCTGACATTCACACCCCTGAACCCAATGCAACCAAAAAGGGGGAGTCTAAGTCAGTGAAAGTAGACAAAAGAAAGAGAGCTGAAGAGGAAGCAGAAAAAGAGAAGAAAGAAAAGGAATGATCACCTACAAGAGGAAGAAAAGCTCTGAAAAGACTGAAGGTGAGAAAAAGTTAGAAGAATTGATCAAAGAAGCTGATGAGCAACATAGTAGATCTATGGATAAGATTATTGATCAACTCTTCAGACAAGGATTTGGCACTGCTAAACTTGACTCTCAAATCAGAAGGTTAGAGATTCAAGAGATTGAACAAAGATGGGAATGTTGGAGTGAGAAAGAAAAGGAAAGGCTGGAAGCTATGGCAAGATTTATATCAAAACATCTGGGAAGATCAACCATTGAAGTAAAGTCATGGTCCAGAGACAGTATTTTCGAGATAACCACCAGAATCTGTTCTTCTGACGTATTTAACAAAGGATTGATCATTGAAGCTCTTGATGAAGTTGGTGATAGGAAAAGGACTGATATGGCAAAATTATCCAAAGCTTCACTCAAATCGAAGATGCTAGAGCAGCCTGCACAATCACCTAAACCAAAACAACCACCCTCATAACCCTCTAAACCAAGTCCTTTACCCAATAAACTTACTCAACCCACTACCAATGATGCACCTAATAGGAAGAGAAGGGTGTTGAGGATGGAAGAAGAAGAAGAAGATGATGAGGATGATAGTCTGCCAATCTCTGTTGTTCTCAAAATAAAGATGCCTGAGCCCAAGAGTCAACCAATAACAATCACACCTGACTTCCAAAGGCAAATGGTAAAAGTCAAACTTGAAGAAGAAGAACAACAAAAACAAAATGACGAACAACTGTTAAGGATGATTGATAAAGAGTTTCCCAAGTCTTCATCCAGACAATCTATGAAGAAACATGCTCAGAGGTTGTATGCTTTCAGATTTACATTTCAATATGAGAAAGAGAGAGTGAGAATTTGGACTAACCCTAGAGTAAGTGAGAATTCACGGAAAGAAGATTCCAAGCCGATACAATGGCCAAGTAAAGAAGATTGTAGATGCTATGATAATGCTGGCCATTGTAGTGTCACCCTGGGAAATCCTTGATGACTTCAAGAGAGCTTACAAGTCTAAGATGACTCCACAAACTTTACTAGAAAACAAAATGGTAAAGAAGGGGTTAATCTACAAGAAGCTTGAAGTAATAAGAAGAAATGAGCTCCAGTTATTACTTGAAGGCACTCATCCTGATGAGTTTGCATACAGAGAGATAACAACTGTGGAGCTGAAAAATGGAAAGCATATTAAGTACTTATCTGAGTACTATGGGCCTGAGTTCTTCTTTGAAAGTGGAGCTGAAGAATTCATAATGGAAGAACAAGTCGTTTTCCTTGAGGCCTATGTCAGAGAGTCTTATAGACTTATCATTGGGAAGTAAGTTTCATGGATGGGGTAACAGCTCTGTGTCCAATTCCCCAAGATAGAGTTCCCATTCATCCTTTGCCAATCAAACCTTCTAAAATCTATTCCCTGGCCTGAGCTTATATTGAAGATTTCTGAGCTGATCCAGATATTGTTTCTGCCAATAAGTGAGACCTGAATAATTTTAAAGGTTTTGGCTGCATTGGTACAGGGGGAGTTTGTTGGACCAAAAGAACCAATAAGCCAGATCAGAAAAACCTTTAAGTCCCACAGACATCAAAACAACTGAAGTGGTCTACAACAATTGAAGATAATGTCTGAAGAACAAAGTCTGAAGACAACTACTGAAGACAAAGTCTGAAGACAAAGTTTGAAGACAACTGCTGAAGACAAAGTCTGAAGATCAAGTTCTCAGAAGTTGTCACAATAGCTGAAGTAGTTCTCTTCAGTAGTTGTGATGGTTTACATTTCAGTAGTTTGTAATCAGTAGTTTTATATTATGTAAAACATCTGAAGTTCTTACACTTTAGAAGTTATAGCTTCAGTAGTTGTAATGTTAGCTTATACATAGCTTTTAGTGAAGATGTCCTCAGTTGTTGTGGACATCTTCAGTAGTTTTGTTTACTTTCAGTTGTTTGTATAAATCAGTTAGATGTCACTATCAAGTGACGTTAGCTGATGTCACATTCCTTATAAAAGGAATGTTGACCTAATTTCCCTGTACGGGTAGCTTGTGCATGAATGAAAACATTCTTTTTGTAGAAAACTCTTTCTCTATAACGGTTACTGTTTGATTGAATATTCATATTATTCTTGCTATAATTTCTTCTAATTCGTGTGTTATTCTGCTGCAAATCCTAATCTAATTGATCAAACTAGATCTCGATCCTTGAAAAGTGGTCAAATAGTTGATCAATACACAGAAAACATTTGCAGATCTGGTAGAACAAGTAATCCACCTGAAAGATATGGATTTTTCACTAATGGATGCTATGTGATAGATTCTGATGAACCAATCACATACCATGATGCATTGTCCAATTCGGGTTGAGAGAAATGGCTTGAAGCCATGAACGTTGAGATACAATCCATGTATGACAATCAAGTATGGGACTTGGTTATACCACCTCTTAACACCAAAGTAATTGGATGTAAGTGGGTTTTCAAAAGGAAAACCGATATGCATGGAAACCAGGATACTTATAAAACAAGACTTGTAGAAAAGAGTTTCACTCAAACTGAAGGGGTTGATTATGATGAAACTTTCTCACCTGTTGTAATGCTAAAATCTATTAGGATATTGTTTGCCATAGCTGCTCATTATGATTATGAGATTTGGCAAATGGATGTCAAAACGGCTTTCCTAAATGGATATCTTGATGAAGTTGTCTATATGGTTCAACCTCAAGGTTTTGTCGATCCAAAACATCGTAACAAAGTATGCAAGTTAAAAAAATAAATCTATGGATTGAAACAAGCATCGAGAAGTTGGAATCACCGTTTTGATGAAGAAGTAATTAAATTTGGATTCATCAAGAACGCTGATGAAGCTTGTGTATATAAGAAAGCTAGTGGGAGCATCATCACTTTCCTAGTATTGTATGTTGATGACACACTACTATTTGGAAATGACATTCCAACCTTGGAAGGTGTAAAAACCTGGCTTGGAAGTTGTTTTCCTATCAAGGATCTTGGTGAAGCCTCCTATATTCTGGAATACAGATCTATAGGGACAGATCAAAGCGGTTGATTGGACTAAATCAAAGTGCATACATTGATAAGATCTTGAAAAGGTTCAAGATGGAGAACTCTAAGAAAGGTACGGTACATATTCAAAGAGGAACGATATTGAGTACGACTCAATGTCCAAGCTCAAAGGATGAGCAAGATAAAATGAAGGGAATCCCATACACATCTGCTATTGTATCCATCATGTATGCAATGATATGCACTCGGCCGGACGTTTCATGCGCCTTAAGCATGACAAGCCATTACCAGCAAAATCCTGGAAGTAGTAATTGGATGGCTGCTAAGAGCATACTTAAGTACCAAAAGACCACTAAAGATATGTTTCTAATCTATGGATCTGGTGGTGAGGAACTCATTGTAAAAGGTTACACAGATGCGAGTTTCCAAACCGATCGTGATGATTCACGATCACAATCTGGATACATTTTCATTCTGAATGGAGGAGCCGTCTCTTGGAAGAGCTCTAAACAGGATGTGGTGGCTTTATCAACTACAGAATCAGAATACGTCACCGCCTCATTGGCAGCTCAAGAAGCTACATGGTTGAAGAAATTCATTGCCGATCTAGGGCTTGTCCCTTCCATTCAAGACCCCCTAGAGATCTTTTGTGATAACGAGGGTGTGATTGCTCAAATCAAGGAACCTTGTGCTCATCAAAAGACTAGGCACATTGAGCGGAGATTCAACTACATACAAGATGAAGTTGAGAAAGGAAAGATATGTATTCGCAAAGTTCACACAGATCAAAATACTACGTATCCTCTTACGAAGCTCCTAGAAAAGGCAAAGCATGAAGGTCATACATGTGCCATGGGACTTCGATATTCTAGTGATTGGATTTGATCTGTGATTTCGTATTTGGATACTTGGAACTCTCTTACTACTTGAATAAAATTATTTGGTTGTAATATTTCAACAAATGTTCCAATTTAGCATGTTTAATCGATAGGTAAATTGTTTACTCCAAATGTCCGTTGTCGTTCATACTTGTGGGAACACGTATGAGGGTAAGATTATTATGAATTTGGATTGGTGGATATTGATAAGGAATGAATATAGAGCAAATTGTTGCTGCCAAAGTTCATAGATATTTGTGGGATACAAATATTTGACTGGCCTGCATCTCAAGTTTTACTACATGGAATCTTCCAGATTGATCATAAGTAATTTTGAGTAAAGGCGAATATCATTTGGTATCCTTAGACCTGAGATACATACTGGGTTTAGATATTCACCAAGTGTTATACCTTGAGCTAGTTCTTTACTACCCTGAAATAATGGACAGTACGTAATGCTATGTTCAGACGTGACACGAAGTGTTTATAAGAAACGTATGTATTCAAGATGGAATTTGTTCCTCTTATTCGTTGAGAGCAAGATGTCTAAGGCCTGATTAAGTTAAATAAAAAAGGAATGATCATTCTATGTCCTTGGATTTAACATGACATCTGTAACAAAAGGATAAATGCTTGATTCACCTAAATCATTTGAAGTTGGATACTTGAAGGGGATGATGTTATTGAATGGCTATAAGTCATGCGTATTGAGGGTAATAAACCATTGTTAGGCGGTATTTACTTCTTGCATCAATCTTCTATGAATCTTGTGCAAGTGGGAGATTGTTGGTTTCTTTGTGCCCAAGACACATAAAACATTGATGTGGTTAATACATCATGATCCAAGTTGGGTCATACCCAATAACAGCTTAGCAAATACCAATGTGTATTTGAATTGATGATATGATCATGCAATTAAATCATTACACCAATTTAGATAATGGGTTTTCTAAATAAGTTGTATGTGAGAAATAACAACGTATATGGATATTTTGTTCATGGTTATTATTTAGAATGTTATTTAAGTTAGTTAAGTAACATCAAATAATAATAGTGTGTTTAAGTTTTATAATTAAGAGGTTAATTATACAACTTATTATGTAACTAGTTATTAATTTAGTGAGTGTTTTAAAATGGGGGAGGGGGGAAACCTCTTTTAGAGAGGATTTTCGGCCGCCCTCAAGTGCAATAATGTCCTTGTTGCCTTTGAAAATTTAAATCACTTATGACTAGATACACACTCCCATCTTCTTCTTCTCTCTCATACATGCAAGAGTAGTTCTTCTTCTCTAATCTTAGAAGAAAGAGAAGGCTGAAAAAGGGTGTTTCCGCAGCTTAACTCTTGCGATTTGGTGTGGGAATCCTAGCAACAAAGATGTATTTGCTATAGAGCTTGGGGTATGCAAATTTGAGGGGACCTCCTTTGGTTCCTTAGTCGTTTCTTGGAACATATCCTTCTCAATCTCGACATGTTGCTGCTGAAAAGGTAGTTTATGGCAGCCTCTTTATGGCTGTTCATAATGTTCTTGTTTGTGTTGACATAGCTAGTCTTATTCACATATATAAGGTCCTTTGTTCTTGGGTTTGTTTGTAACTTTAAAATCTAGATGCAACCTGAAATTTCAGTTTACAAACCATGTAATAAAAGTTTCTTTCTGCTGCGTTTTCACTAAGTTTAAATGGTTAAACTATGAATCTTGTTCTAACAAACCCCTACATAAGTGTGAATGAATGCGGACGACTAATGTGGATGAAGCATGGGGAAATGCGGATGAAGTATGGGAAATGCAGATGAACTATAGCAAATGCGGATGAACCCTTATACTGTTTTCTGACTTCTTAAAAAAAAGGGTGAAATGTAGGCTTTGACTTAGGAGGTTCCCAGGGCTAGTAGGTTGACTATTTGAGGTTCTAGTATGATGGACATATCATGATGTATGATTGGTGCATATGCATGATGATTATGATGTTGCATGATTATGCATGTTATGTATGTATGATGTTGCCCTGTACGATGATGTTTATGTTTGTGTATGTTATGTTCCTTATTATGACGTATGTTTGTCTTCCCGTGACTTTACGTTGAATGATAATGAATGAATGAAAGTAGTATGTAACGTAAAGTGAAAGATAATGAAGAGTGCAGGATCGTTGAAGGGTGTGAGTTACAACACAACAACACAAAGAGGAGATTAACCAAACTTTAATCAAACGGTAAACTGGATTAACCAAGATAAGACACTAAGAACACAAGTAATGAAAGAGACAGAACACAAAGAACATAAGTATATGGTTTTCAAGAATGCAGTATATTGTTTTCTCTATGTTCTATTACAAGTGTTACAAAGCATAAATAAAAGATACAAGAACATGATATACTTATACTACATCCTACAGCTGGCTATACTTTGTAAGCCAGCTGGATACAATTGACTAGACACAAACAAAATCAATTGTAGAGTCAAAAGGCAGATTGCCTTTTGACTTGTGACTATGACATGCCATAGCTCACATCCTTTTCTATTACAAAAAGGATAAAGTACATAAAGTAGAAAGTATACAGACTCAAGACCTCAATGTACGGTTACCAAAAGCATGGACCTTTTCACCAAACCATGATAGTTGGTGACTTACAGAGTTGCAGCGGAAAGGTGTCCAGCTTTATGGAACAGTACATTAGATAAAGCATATGTTAAAAGTCTTCGGAAGAAATCTGTCTTCATGAACTTGAAGCTTCGGAAGACTTTGTCTCTGAGGCTTCGGAAGACTTCATCTTTGGCTTTGGAAGATGTTGGTCTTCGCTTCGGAATATTTCACACTTAGAGTATTTCTGTTGCACATGTGAAACTTCCGAAGCATTCCACTTCAATGCACTTGTGCAGCAAGCAGGAGAGACTAAAGATGTTTAGGTTGCATCAGCCTCTTCATTAATCTTTACAAACTCCCCCTAGGCTGATGCTACCAAAACAGTTAGAAAACTTCAGATATTAACAGTCCTCATTAGGATGATCACCATTCCTTTCTTCATAAGTTGATCAGGATCCTTCAGGCTGTCAAAGTATCTTCTCATGTCAAAGAGATCATGCAGAGGCAACTGAAACATATCTTGCCATCTATAAATTTCTTCAATGCCTTGATCTCTAATAACATGCCATCTTTCTGGATTTGTGATGTATGTCCAAGAAAAGATGGGTCTTCCTGATGCTAGAGGAGCTACTAAAGTTGGAGTTGGTTGAGCATCCTCTGGCTGCACATCCTCAGGTTGTTCTGATTCATCCTGAGGTTCAGAAGAGGATGCATGCTTCTTCTTCTTCTTCTTAGACATTGGTTAAGAAGCCATCCTCTTCTTTGTCTTTCCAAATTTTAACTGAGAAGACTGGCCTGCAGCACCAGATTGATCTTCACTGTCTCTCTCAGTTGGGACTCCTCTCTCTCAGGCTCAGAAGGAGAGGGAGGTTGACCATGCTGTGGATCAGAAGATGAAGCTTTCTGAGCATTAGCAGGAGGTTCGGGTTGTGTTGTGTCTGTTTGTTCAACCTTAACCTCCACTTCAGGTGGGGCCTCACTTGGAGTGGAGTGTAAGTCAGTGAGCAGTCCACTCTTGATCTTCTGCTTGATTACCCTGATATGCTCATCCATAGTGGATAGAGACATGGGTCCAAGTCTCCTTCCGGAGAATCCATACAGCTTCAAGAAGCTCATCATCCTATGCCTATCAACAGACTTTTTCGTGCTCTTTTGGATGATGTCTCTTGACTTTGCAGCTTCTTCCCTCATCTTCCTCTTTGTTGTCTTTCTTTCCTTGACTAGGTCAAGCTCAAGTTGTTTTCAATACTCAAACTCAACATAGTCATGAGGTAAGGGAAGGAGTGCATCTGCTTGATAGAGACCTGTGGCACTCAGGTAGTTAATCATCTTGATTATGTCTTCTTCCTTATCTACCTGAGGTTCTTGTTGAACCACATCCTCTTGTTCAGGGCTTTCTTGAACTGGTGAGAGGGTAGGCATACCTCTGTACAGTCTTTTTCTTTTTCTTTCTTCTTTGATCTGTGCTAGGAGTTCTGCATCTTCTGCCTCCTTCTTCTCTCTTGACCTTTCCAGATCAACCAGCTCATTCAATTCATCCAAGGGGAGAGAAATGATATTATCTATGTCATAGTTCCTAGTCTGCAGATAGTTAATCCTGACTGCCCTTAACTCATCATTCTGAGTATCTGGTCTGGGGGCAGCCCTGATTGCAGACTCCATGAGTCTTGGAGACTCAGTAGAGGAACCTTCTCCCCTTAGCCTCCTTTTCCTCTCTCTCTCTCCTCCTCCTTAATCTCCTCAGATGTCATTTTTCTTTTCCCTTTGTCACTCACAGACCTTTATGACTCAGGGTGGAGAGAGCTTTGGCCTTCATTGCTCATTGCAGCATCTGAGCTCAGGCCAGAGAGAGGTTGAGAAACACCTTCACCAGCAGGTGTCTCAGAAGGAATATGGATCTCTGCAGCAGTTGGAGATGATGAGACAGGGCTCTTAGGTTCTGTCACTGGGCCTTCAGTCAACATTTCCCCTATGAAGCTAATCTTAGGGTCTGCCTCAACATCTAGTTGACCATGACATTGCCTGATTGCCTTAGTCACCTTCTTAGGCTGAACTCTGCAATGATCCTGTCTTGGATTCTTCTAGCCATTCTCTCAGCTTGTCTTGATTGGCTTGGGTTGACAAGTGGCATGTTGACTAGATCCAGACCTTCATAGTAGTTCAAGGTCTGAAAATTAAAAACTTCTTGTTGTCCTTGAACTCTTATGATGATGAGAGCCTTCCAGTTGTTGTCATACCTCCATCCAATGATGTGATTAAAGGATGATGAAGGTGACATGGCTCTTGGTATCCCATCCTCAAACAGACTCTGTGTGAAGGAGTCTGTGTAGTCCACATCAATGTGATCTAGAGGAGGTTGCTGAGAATGCAAGTTGCAAGTGAGGATGGTGAGTCCTCAATGTCCATTCTCTCAGAGGAACTCCCAGGTTGTATGGCTGTAAAGACTTTCTCCCCCTTTTTGGTAGCATCACCCACATGCATAGGTGAGCTGGAGGATAGATCAATCACATCCATAGGTTCTTGTGTTCCTGGTTGAGCTCTCCTTAAGGGTCTCCCAACTAGTTTTTCCTTAAGATATGAAATCTCAAGTTGCTGATCATTGATACTATTGTTTAAGGTAGTCACCTGAGATTCAAGGTGACTGACCTTTGAGACTAAATAGATGCATGTTTTGGATAGTTGTTGCACCTTTAGTCTCAGATCCCCCTCATCTTCATCAGAAGAATCACTGGGTGTGGAGAAGATTGGACCAGAGTCCTTTCTCTCATGACCAGTTCTAAGTTCTTGGCTACTGGATTTCCTCTGCTTACTGGCAGTCTCAGTTGAGATGTCAGTAGGCTGAGTTGCCATGGTTGAGGTCTTAATGATGTAATCACTTGCAGAAGTGAGAGCCTCTTCCATATGGACATCCTGAACAAGTTCAAAAGTGTCCACCTCAGTTGTAGTGACTGATGTGGGATAGATGTAGGAGACTTAGGAGTATTCATCTCTCTTGGAGTAAGGAAAAGAAGAGAGACTCATTATACTCACTGAAACCTAGATCTTCATCAGTGTAGAAGTCAAGGTTGGGAATTGGTTGGTTGAGATCTATAGGATGGGGATGGTAACTGTCCCATGAAGGTTGATCACTTGAGTGTTGAGACTCAGAGTGATGGCTTAAAGCAGTAGGGCTAATGAGCTCATCAGGCTGAGCATGAGGAACCTCAGCACTGATTCTAGAAAAGATGGGAGTGGTCTGCTCCTCAGCAGAAATGGGAGCTCCAGTATCCACTTCTTCCGGTATTGGTGAGTATATGGGGGCCTCCTCAGACTGAATAGCCTGAGCAGGGGTTCGTTTGGATTTTCTTTGGTAGGTGATGGATATTGAGGCTGTGTAGGTGGTTGAAAAGCAGCAGGTGTGGGTTCAACACTAGCTTGTGCTGCTAGGTTGTCACCTTGAGCAATGAGCTCTAACATTTTTGGGACTAGGGCTGTTTCTACCCCAGAGAATCCAACAGTGGACTTTTTTAATGTTTTAAAGATGCCGGGCTTCATCTGTCCTAATTTAAGAGTGTTACTTGTTCCCTTAACTGTGAGCCCGATTCACAGTTAAGAATGTACTAGACATATCTAGGAAACATGTAGTACTCTAAGGAGTCTAAGTTAGCAAGCAAATTTGTATAAACAAATGAGTGTACCTGAATTTGACCCCTTGAACCATTCCATGGACTATGAAGGAGAGATCTTCAGGAATCTGCTCCCATCCACCATGCTTGTTTGATAAGTTGTGAATGACCACATGGAGCAGGAATCTCCATTTGGATGAGACCTTCCCTTTCTTGAAGGTCTTTACAGAGAAATCTCCCTCGTAGCCCATCTGCTCAAAGGAATGATATACAGCTTCCTTTGGGAAGAACACCTCACCTTATTCATCATCCAGCTGAAGATGTCGGTTGATGATGGCCGGAGTGATGAAGATTGTTCTCCCCTGCACTGTGGCAGACAGTGCCTTCTCCCCGTCCATAATGACCTCTTGGCAGGTCTTCCAGAATTCAAGCAACTGATCCTCATAGAGGGGAGGATCAATGGTTAGGGAGGTGAAGTAGTGGGACGGAGACAAGAAACAGCAAACCTCTAAGAAATGAGGCTCTTTCTCAGAGCATAACAGCAACTTGATTGTGTTGTCTGTGTAGCTGCATGGTAAAGTTGGGATCATTTCTGTGAGCAAGGTTAGCCATTGTGAGGTAGCTTAAGAACAAAGAATGAAGAAAGAAAGAAATTTCAGAGAGAATTTTGGGTTTAGGTTTGGAGGAAGAGCAGATGATAGAAGAGGGGGAAACCATTGGGTTTATATGAGAGAGAGGGATTTTAGATAAAGTTTAATGAAAGAGGATAAACTTTGAAATCCGGATGTCGGTCCCACCTTTGAAAAATTAGTTTACTTTTTGCTCAAAAAGTAGTTTTCTTGGAAATCAACAAGCTTCCGAAGGTAAATTATCTTCGGAAGTTCTAATGAAAAAGCTTCCGAAGCTAAAATGACTTCAGAAGAATTTCCTGAGAGTATTTGATGATTTTGCTTCGGAAGGAAAAATTAAGACTGGAGTGCTTTGTATAGAGATCAACAAAGCTTTCGAGAGTTAATTATTGCTTCGGAAGGAAAGGTCCTTGAAAATAAGTAAGTGTCTAAGATAAACTGTTTAAGCTTCGGAAGATAAAATTGAAATTTCTTACGAAGGTAAATTTCTTAGACAGTTAAATATTTTGAAGGTGTGATTTTCTTCTGAAGTTAGAATGCATAACTTCCGAAGTATAAAATCATCAATTAATCTAAGGAAAGTCTTCCAATCCAAGAGATAAACATGAGCTTATGAAGATGATAGACTAGACAACTTAGAACACACATTTTTTAAGAAATAATAAAAATTAGTTTTAAGATAAATTTACTCAAGGTTGATCATCCCAATAGCTGATATTAGATATTTAAATCTTTGTTCATCAAAAGCCTTTGTAAACAAATCAGCATATTGTTCATCTGTGTGAACCTTGACTAGTTTAATTAATCCCTTTTCACAATTATCTCTTATTAGATGATACCTGATATTGATGTGCTTTGTCCTTGAGTGCTGCACAGGGTTCTTTGTAATTGAGATAGCATTGTTGTTGTCTATGTGGATTGGAGTCTCCTTGAAATTTAACCCATAGTCTAGCATTTGATTCTGAATCCAAAGAACTTGAGCACAGCAGCTAGCGGCAACAATGTATTCAGCTTCAGCAGTTGATGCAGAGACACAGGATTGTTTCTTGAATAGCCATGAGACAACCCTTCCACCAAGAAATTGACATCCCCCAGATGTAGACTTTGTACTCATATTGCAACCACCATAATCACTATCTATATAAGCATACAGATTGAAGTCAGAATTCTTGGGATACCATAGACCAAGTGTTGATGCACCTTTGAGGTATCTTAGAATCCTTTTGACAGTGATAAGATGAGACATCTTAGGGTTGGGTTGATATCTTGCACAGATGCATGTAGCAAACATGATATCAGGCCTACTAGCTGTAAGATAAAAAGAGACCCAATCATAGCCCTGTATAAGTGTTCATCTACACACTCCCCCTCAAGATCAGGACCATGGGAGTGGTTTCTGGCTATGGGTGTCTTAGCAATATTACAGTCAGTCATATTGAACCTTTTGAGTATGTCTTGAACATACTTTGACTGACTTATGAAGATGCCATCTTCAACTTGCTTCACTTGAATTCCCAGAAAGAAATTGAGTTCCCCCATGGCACTCATTTCAAATCTGTCTTTCATCAGCTTCTCAAAGTCTTTGCAGAGCTTTGGATTAGTTGAACCAAAGATGATGTCGTCTACATATACTTGAACTAGCAATATGTCTTTTCCTTGTCCTTTGATGAAGAGAGTTCCATCTATAATACCTCTCCTATATCCATGTTTACAGAGATACTCAGACAGTGTCTCATACCACTACCTGGGTGCCTAATGCAGCCCATAGAGAGCTTTGTCAAGCTTGCAGACATAATCAGGATGATCAGGATCTACAAAACTAGGTGGCTATTTGACATAAACCTCTTCATCTATCACTCCATATAAGAAGGCACATTTCACATCAAGTTGAAAGACCTTGAAGTTCTCGCATGCAGCAAATGCCAGGAATATCCTAACAGCTTCTATCTTGCCACTGGGGCAAAGACATCAGTGTAGTCAATCCCTTCTTCTTGTGTGTATCCTTGAACAACCAGTCTAGCTTTGTTTTTGATGATAATGCCTCTATCATCCTTCTTGTTCCTAAACACCCATTTGGTTCCTATTGTAGTCTTCCCAGAAGGAAGAGGACAAAGGTTCCAAACTTTCTGTCTTTTGAATTGAAACAGCTCTTGTTGCACAGCTTCAACCCAACTTCCATCCTTTAGATTCTCCTCAACTTTCATTTGCTCTATCTGGGATAGAAAACAAGAGTGAAAACAAACATTTGCTTTATGGGTTTGTCCTCTTGTCTTTACCCCGGAGACAACATCTCCAATGATGTTTGTGGTAGGATGAGACTTGTGGATCCTAAGCTGAGGAATCACAGCAAGTTGTTGAGAATGATCTAAATTTGAAAAATTTAGATCTGGCATAGATGTTTCTCCCACCACATCAGCACACTTTTCAAGTGAAACTTGATCCAAGTAGTGTGTGACATCATTGATGTTCTCATTTATGGTGTGGTTAGTGGCATCAAGAAGTCCTTGGTCACTGTCACCATCACCATTGTTGCCTTCCACAGTCGAGGTGTTCTTATCTGGTTGTAGAGCCTCTGAGCTAGAATTTGAAGGCATACCAGATGTATCAGCTGAATTTGTCATTGTTGCGCTCATAGAAACCTCATTTGCAGAAGTAGTTCCAACTGGGGCTGAAGATGTATGACTTGAAGGTCTTCCTAGCTCAAATCTTGGGTCAGGATCACCTGTATTTAAATTTTTTGCAGATCCTGGAACATTCTACAAGATTTATTAAAACAGTTGAATCAAGATCAAATAGCCAATCTGGACCAGAACCATCAACACATGGTGTGTGTTCATTGAAGGTCATATTGGTTGACTCCTCAACTATTCTAGTGCTAAGATTGTACACTCTATAAGCCTTAGCTTGGGAAGAGTATCCAATAAAGTGTCCATCATCTGATTCTCAGCAAACTTGGCAATTTGATCTTTGTTATTCAAGATGGTGCAAGGACATCCAAATGACCTGAGAAAACCAATGAAAGGTTTTCTCTTGTGCCAAAGTTCATAAGGAGTCTTCCCATGAGTCTTAACTACTAAAACTCTGTTCTGCACATAGCAGGCAGTGTTGACTGCCTCTGCCCAGAAGGTGATGGGCAGTTTAGAGTCAGACAGCATGGTTCTTGCAGCTTCAATCAGTGTCCTGTTTCTCCTCTCAACAACACCATTTTGCTGAGGAGTCCTGGGAGCACTAAATTGTCTTGCAATACCCTTATCATCACAAAATGTATCAAGGGTTTGATTCTTGAATTTTGTTCCTTGATCACATCTTATGATTTTGACCTTGTGATCAGACTGATTCTCAATCTTTAAGATGAAATTCTTTAGAATCTCAGGAGTCTCATCCTTAGTTCTAATGAAAAAGACCCAAGCGAATCTTGTAAAATCATCTGTGATCACTAGAGAGTATGAGGTCCTTCCTAAACTCATTACACTGGTGGGGCCAAAGAGATCCATATGTAACAAGTGTAGGGGAGTAGTGATGGAGTTCATTTCCTTAGGCTTATGAGATACCTTATGTTGCTTCCCTTTCAGGCATACAACACAGTGATCATCACTTGTAAACTCTTTCTTTGGCATTCCAGTTACCAGATCATGCTTAATCAATTTATTCATGTTCTTAAAGTTTACATGGCACATTCTTTTATTCCATAGGAAAGATTCATCACTACTGGCTTTAGATAGAAAGCATGAAACTTCTCCGGAGGGAGAGGTTTCTTGCAAGTCCATCTTGTACATGTTTCCTTTCCTGGGGGCTCTAAGCAGTATATGCTCATGAGGAATGACCACACCAGGCTTAAGAACAATGCACTCACGCTCAGTAAAGAGCATGTTATCACTCTGATCACAAAATTGAGATACACTCAGAAGATTGTATCCAAGCTCCTTAACAAAGTTTACCTTTTCAATGCTGAGCTTACCATTTGTGACCTTGCCCCTTCCTGAAATGTAACCACCTTCATCTCCTCTAAAAGCAACAGGTCCTCCATCAATCCTTTCAAAGTTCTGGAGTAGTGACCTATTACCAGTCATGTGCTTGGAGCAACCACTGTCTATGATTCAAACATTTCTGTTTGTCTTCAGCTGTCCCTGTACAAAAGAGAATGATTAGTTACATCTGGAAACCCAATCCTTGCTTGTCTTGGGCTTATTTACAGAAGGTAATTCAACGGTGATAGATCCTATGGTTGTACTAAGAGGATCTTGAGCTGTTGTAGATGGAGAAATCTCAGTCACTTGGTCTTTCTTAGACATCCACACCACCTTTGGAGTCTTGGACTTGACCTTCAAAACTTCGGAAGTTTGTGGAACTTCGGAAGTTTTGATGACTGATACTGCGGAAGATTCTGCAGACACTGCAACAGATTTTAGTGCTTCGGAAGAATTCCTTTCTTCCGAGACCAATATTCTTCGGAAGGTAATTTTCCATTTCCCTTCTTTTTAGATTTGAGACTTTCGAAGGAAACTGGTTTTCCTTCCGAAGCCTGAATCTTCTTGGAACTCTTTGAAGCCTTTGTTTTGGCCATCTGGGCAGTACCTTTAGGATTGAAGGGACAATCCTTTGTAATGTGAGTAGTGCTGTCACACATAACACAATTCATCTTCTTCTTCATAAGAGCCTTTTCTTGAGAATAAGACTGTTTTTGGTCACATCCCTTCTCCACCTTCATCTTTATAGATGCTGAGACAGTCCTCTTGGGCTGAGGACTGTGCTTGGAGTTTGATGGTCCAGGCTGTGCAGTAGTGGTACACAGCAAATCAGTCTTATTCTTGCTACTGAGATGAGTTGAACAAGAACCAGAACTCTTAGCAGAAGAGTTTTGGTTGATGTCTTTAGTCCCTACCACTTTAAACCCTGCACAAATAAAAACTTGTTTCTGCTTAGAGTCAAAAGCAGCCTTGATCTCTTGATCCTTCCTTGCCTTTCATTTGCTCTTTCTGATCAAGTTCTTTCTCATAAACATGGTCATCACAGTCTTCACTTTCTCCTATGAAGGATAGTGGCCCTTCTTGAATCCTCCTCTTCACTCTTAGTAGAGGATTCTTCACTATCTCTTCTTCATCCTCCTCACTCATAGGATCTATGAGAGGAAGCTCATCTTCACAAGTTCCACCCCTAGGGGGTCTTACAGACAAGTTTGTGTGTGGAGGAGCTATCTCATTTGATCCCATTCCCTGTCTGTTTTGACAGCACACTTTGTTGTGCAGGGATGAGGATATCATGTTATTGAAGGTCTCTTCTTCAAGAACATTCTTTTCTACCCTAGCTTTGCTGATCACAAGCTCAGCCTGACACTCAGTTAGCTTGGTTATGAGATCTTGAATTTGAGTTCTAAAATCTGTGTGTTCATGTTTTAAACTGAAATGGTTTTCTCTATGTCCTTTATTTTCAGCTTATAATCATTTTCAGACATTCTAAAATGAGATTTTAAAATGTTTAAGCACTCGATATCAGATCTCAATTCCAAGTTATAGGACCTGTACCTATTAACTTTAGCAATGCATTCAGGAGTACAGATGTTCCAATACCTTGGCTTCATCATGATCTGCCATCAGTGCTTGGTTTGGAGAAGCATCTTCCACCTGAATGCTCCAGTCAAAGCCTCCTTCTTCAACAGCAACAGCAGCTTGCTACTTTGACTTCTCATTATGAAGAGCTTTGTCAGTGTAGTTTGGTCTGGATTGTGTTTGGCCACCATTGGTTTTAGGTGGCTTACACTCTCTGCCAAAGTGGCCCATCAAGTTACAGTTGTAACACTTGACTTTGCCTTTGTCCAGTCCAAACTTTCCACCGGTTGCATTGCTTGGAAACTTCCTTCCAGTCCTTTTGTAGAACTTCTTGCTCTGTGAGTGAGAAGAGCCATCTGCTGGACTATTTCCATGTACTCCAGATCATCTGGATGGATACAGTCCAAGTCTTCAAGAGTGAAAAGAGAGTTACCACTGCTTTCATCAGAAGACACAAATGCTTGAGAAGAGCTTGTCTCTTGGAAGGGTTTCCTTGAGTGTAGTTCTCCCTTGGTGTCTCTGGGAAGGTGATGAAAGGACCCTTGGGTGAGTTGTCAAGGTAGCATATAAGATGATGTTTGGGTTTTGGAAATGGCTACCATTTGAAAAGTTTGGTATTTGTGTGTGTGAGTGATCTTAAGATGGTGAGATCTTATATCAAGAGCCTCAATGCTCTGATACAAATGCAAGATCGTTGAAGGGTGTGAGTTACAACACAACAACACAAAGAGGAGATTAACCAAACTTTAATCAAACAGTAAACTGGATTAACCAAGATAAGACACTAAGAACACAAGTAATGAAAGAGACAAAACACAAAGAACACAAGTATATGGTTTTCAAGAATACAGTATATTGCTTTCTCTATGTTCTATTACAAGTGTTACAAAGCATAAATAAAAGATACAAGAACATGAGATACTTATACTACATCCTACAGCTGGCTATACTTTGAAAGCCAGCTGGATACAATTGACTAGACACAAACAAAATCAATTGTAGAGTCAAAAGGCAGATTGCCTTTTGACTTGTGGCTATGACATGCCATAGCTCACATCCTTTTCAATTACAAAAAGGATAAAGTACATAAAGTAGAAAGTATACAGACTCAAGACCTCAATGTACAGTTACCAAAAGCATGGACCTTTTCACCAAACCATGTTAGTTGGTGACTAGCAGAGTTGCAGTGGAAAGGTGTCCAGCTTTATGGAACAGTACATCAGATAAAGCATATGTTAAAAGTCTTTGGATGAAATCTGTCTTCATGAACTTGAAGCTTCGGAAGACTTTGTCTCTGAGGCTTAGGAAGACTTCATCTTTGGCTTTGGAAGATGTTGGTCTTGGCTTCAGAAGATTTCAAACTTAGAGTATTTCTGTTGCACATGTGAAACTTCCGAAGCACTCCACTTCAATGCACTTGTGCAACATGCAGAGAGACTAAAGATGTTTAGGTTGCATCAGCCTTTTCATTAATCTCTACAAAGAGGAACATGAAGTAAGAATGCATGCATTAATGAATGATGAAGTAAAGAAAGTCTTGCAAGCATTGTATGTCAGGACACGCCATTAAAAGGTGTTAGCACAATGGTGTGCGGGTTCGCTACCTCGGGAGGATGCACATTGGGGTCTTTCTTTGTGATTGACCATTTGTATGGAACTATTGTTGCTTGCCTTTGGTACTATGGCCAGAGGTCCTGGGCACCGTGAATGAAGGTCTATGATAGGCTTATATCCAATACCATGAGCATGAACGGCATAGCACATGACAATGGTATACCTGAACTTTACCTTAGGTATTGTGCCAAGAGTTGCTGGGCACCGTGAATGAAGGTCTATTACAGGTGCATGATCATTGAATGGTGTTGAGTTACAACACAACAACACAAAGAGGAGATTAACTAAACTTAATCAAACAGTATGACTAGATTAACCAAGGTAAGACACTAAGACCACAAGTAATGTAGGAGACAGAACACAGAGAACACAAGTATATGGTTTTCAAGAATGTAGTATATTGCTTTCTCTATGCTCTATTACAAGTGTTACAAACCATAATTCAAAGATACAAGAACATGAAATACTTATACTACATCCTACAGTCGGCTATACTTTAAAAGCCAACTGGATACAATTGACTAGACCCAAAACAAAATCAATAGTAGAGTCAAAAGGCAGATTGCCTTTAGAGTAGTGACTATGACATGGCATTGCTCACATCCTTATCTATTACAAAAAGGATAAAGTACATGAAAAAGAAAGGTACAGACTCAAGACCTCAATATATAGTTACCAAAAGCATGGACCTTTTCACTAACTCATGTAAGTTGGTGACCTTACAGAGGTCCAACGGAAAGGTGTCCAACTTTATGGAAAAGTACATCTGATAAAGCATGTGTTAAAAGTCTTTGGAAGAAATCTGTCTTCATAAGTTGAAGCTTTGGAAGACTTTGTCTCTGAGGCTTTGGAAGACTTCATATTTGGCTTCGGAAGATATTTGTCTTGGCTTTGGAAGATTTCACACTTAGAATATTTTTGTTGCATGTGTGAAACTTCCTAAGCATTCTTCTTCATAGTACTTGTGCAGCATGCAGGATAGACATTGGATGTTTAGGTTGCATCAGCCTCTTCATTAATCTCTACAAACTCCCCCTAGGTTGATGCTACAAAAACACTTAGTAGACTTCACATATCAACAGTCCTCATTAGGATGATCACCAATACTTTCTACATAAGAGGATCAGGATCCTTTAGACTATCAAAATGTCTTCTCATATCAAAAAGGTCATGTAGAGGCAACTAAAACATATCTTGCCATGTGTAAATGTCTTCAGTGCCTTGATCTCTAATGACATGTGCTAAGATCTCAGCATCTAGTTTGATCAATTAGATTGGATTTGCAGCGGAATGAGCCCACGAATTAACAAATTTAAACAAGAACACACAAAATTTATCAATGAAACAGCGTTTGTTATAGAGAGAGAATTTCTGCCAAAAGGAATATATTCATTCAATATATGCTTCGGCTGGCTTTCGCACATCGTTACAATTAGGTCATCTTTCCTTTCATAAGGAAAGCTGACGTCAGCTGATGTCACTTGACCGTGACATCTAACCGTTATTTAACTACTGAGAGTTAACACAACTACTGAATATGTCAAACAGCTGTCATCTTCTTACAAAAATACCAAGTGTTAACTATCACTACAACTACTAAAAAGAAAACTACTGAAACAACAATGACTGAAGAACATGCTCTTCAGTCGTTTTAGAAGTACTGAAATAAAAAAGAAAACTACTGAAAGGAAACCATCAAAACAACTGAAGAATGCTTTTTCAGCTGTTGTGACAAACTCTGAAGGCTTCAGTACTTGGACTTCTTGAACTTCAGTTGTTGTCATCAGTTGATGTCTTCAGCTGATGTCTTCGGTCTTTCTACTTCAGCTGTTGATCTTCAGTACTTTAGTCTTCAGCTATTGAAGTCTTCAGTACTTTAGTCTTCAGCTGTTGAAGTCTTCAGTACTTTAGTTTCAGCTGTTGAACTTCAGACTTTGGTCTTCAGCTATTGGTCTTCAGTACTTTAGTCTTCAGCTGTTGATCTTTAGACTTTGGTCTTTAGCTATTGAAGTCTTCAGCAGTTGTTGTGATGTATTGTGAGACTTAAAAGGTTTTTCTGATCTGGCTCATTGGTTCTTTTGGCCCAACAAACTCCCCCTGAACCAATGCAGCCAAAACCATTGAGCTTATTGAAGATGTCCCACTTATTATGGCAGAAAGATTGGTCTTTTTGTCTTCTAGATCAGCTCAGTAGTGACCCTTGTAAGCACAGGCCTGGGAAGAAGTCTCAATGATCTCTTTGCAAAGGATGGATGGGAACTCTATCTTGGGGAACTGGACACAGAGCTGTTACACCATCCATGAGATCTACTTCCTAAATATGAGTCTGTAAGACTCCCTTGTATAGGCCTTAAGAAAGGTTATTTGTTCCTCCATGGTAAGCTCTTCTGTTTCTCCTTCAAAGAGTGATTCTGGCCCATAGTTCTCAAAGAGGTGTTTCACCTGCTTCCCATTTTTTAACTCCACAGTTGTTATGATTCTATATACGAATTCATTTGGGTGAATACCCTCTAAGAACAAGTGGAGCTCATTCTTTCTAACTTCCTCAAGCCTCCTATACACTAACCCCTTTTTCACCACTTTATTCTCTAGCATCTTTTATGGGGTCAGTTTATCTTTATAGGCTTTCTTGAAATCATCTAGGATCTCCCAAGGTGATACTACAAAGGCCAGTGAGATCACTTCATCTACAATCTTCTTTACTTGGCCAATGTATCTCCATGGAATATTTTTCTTTTGAATCCTATCAGACACCTTGGGATCAGGCCAAATCCTCACTCTCTCTTTTTGATATTGAAAGGTATGTCTGAGAGTGTATAATCTGTGAGCATGTTTCTTCATATTGATGATTGAAGATGTGGCAGCGTATGCTTTGTCGACTCTTCTCAACAATTCCTCATCATGTTGTTTGTGAAGCACTTCTTCTTCTAACTTCACTTTGACAATTTGTCTTTAAGATTCAGGAGTAATTGTTGGAGGGTGCTTATGGCCTTAGGCAACTGTAGAACAGCTAAGATTGGCAGCCTGTCTTCATCTTCATCATTATCTTCTTCTTCTCTTCTAGCCTCAGTACCATTCTCTTCCTCTTCTGGGGTACATCATCGGCTATTGGTTTTGTGGGTAAGGGAATTGGTTTAGTGGGTTGTGGTTGTGGTGGTTTGGTGTGGGAATTTTAACAGGCTATTCTAGTAATTTGGATGTAGTGAGGCTTTAGATTGTTTTACCAGTTCAGACCTGCTCCCAGCACCAACTTCATTCAAGGCTTCAATGACCAGCCCTTTGGTATATACTTCAGACGAACAGATCTTGGTGGTTATTGCTAAGATGCTGTCCCTGGACCATGACTTTATTTAAATCAATGATCTTCCAAGATACTTAGCTATGAACCTGATCATGATTTCCAGCCTTTCCCTTTCCAACACACTATAACCGGCCCATCTTGTGTATCTCTTCTATTTCCAGCCTTCTGATCTCAGAGTCTAATGTGGCTGTGTCATGACCATGTCTAAATAGCTCATCTATAATTTTATCCATTGATGTTCTATGAGCTTCATCAGCATCTTTAACAAGGTCTTCTATTGATTTTTCTTCATGAGCTCTTGACTCAGCATTTTTCTTTCTTTTATATGTAATCAGTTGTTATGAGATCAGTTCTTTCTCTACCTCCTTCTCTTTCTCAGGCTCTTTCTCTTTTTCAGGCTCTTTCAGAGCATCAACTCTCTTTCTTTTCTTTTCTTTCACTGCCTTAGACTTTGCAGTCTCCCCCTTTTGGTTGCATTGGAATCAGGGGTTTTGAAGGAAGAAAGAGATTTATGAAGAGCATCATCAATGAGGGTTTGTAGATTTGAGGGATTCCTCCCATCAATGGCTTTATGCACTATGTCAGTGAGGATGGGAGAGATGAGAGGTAAGGAGTTTTGAAAGATAGCAACCATCTGCTCAGAGGGGTTCTGTCCCTGAAAGGTGGTGCCAAAAGTAGAGGCTGGTGGCTCAGTTATGTGTGTAGGCTTAGTGTTTGGTGAACCTTCAATTAAAGGTGCCATCTGTGGGGTTATTGGGGAAGATGGTCTTTGATCCTGAGACATTTTGGCAATCAGCTCGTTGAGTCTGCTTACCTCATTCTCTAGGATGGTATTTTGGGCTAGAACATCATAGAAAATGCCGAGGTCATCATGAGTCTGTGCTGAATCACCTGACCTCCTCATTGAATGAGGATGTACATGCTCTGAGTGTAGATCAGTAGTAGCATGTGCCCCTTGTTTGTGGTACTAGGGACTTTCTGCCTCAAGACTATATCCTTCATTAGCAGTTGCCTCTGGTGAGATCTTATGGATGATACCAACTTCATCATGATCATATGCTGAAGCAGGAGAACTGGCAGCCTCACCAGATGTTCAAATCTCCGTTTCTACACTTGGAGATGGAACAATGTAACCCCTGTGTTGTGGGTTATCAGAAGCATTTGGATCCTCCCTCTCAATTGTTGAGGCTATCCCAATTTTGATTGGTATCTTGGGAGGGGGTGAGGAATGCAACTGAGTCCACACTTTTGCAACTATTACGATAGGACTTTGGGGGGCAGTTGCAGTGGGAGATGGTGTGAAAGCAGTATGCACCCGGGGAGAGTGGTGCATTTTAATGGCAACCTCCTCAAATGAGGAAGGTTCCAGATGTATAGGTGCCCCAAATGTGGTTGCTGCAGGCTCCTGTTGAGAGGAAGCCTGAGCGGTTGAGGTTGGGTGAGTACGTGTATCTACTAGGGCGTTATGGCCGGTACATATATCCTGCATTTGTGTTGCAGGGCATCCTCAGGGGACTCCTCTCCCTGAGCATCCGTTTTGGGTTTCTTGTGTTTGGGTTTGGTGGGGACTTTGGATTTGGAGGTGGTGGCTGTGGGTTCCAGCTGCGTGGGTTTTCGCAGCTTGGCAGCCTGTTGAGAGACTCGGTGTCATTCTCTCCAGTGGTAAGGGTGACGTTCGTCCAGAACTGATTTAGGGATTCAGCATAAATGGTAGGATTGAGAAGGAAGGCCGTTTGAATGGAGAATGGACCATTAGATCAATGGCAGTATCAAACTTTGTCCAAAAAGGTGATTTGGTAAGGTAGGCAACACAGTTGTGTCGTGGTTTAAGCTGCATGGTCGCCATTATGTGAGAGAAGGTTCTGAGTTTTTGAACGTTAGGTTTGAGATTATGAAGCTCTATAGGATTAGGTATTTATAAGGTAAGAGTTATAAAACAACTGAAGGGTTGGTGTTAATCATCAGTAGTTTTAAACGACTGATGACGTGGTATTAACCTTCAGAGATTGAAACAACTGAAGTGTTGGTTTTAGGCATCAGTAGTTATAAAACTATTGAAAACCATGGTTTTGACTTCAGATGTTGGAAACAACTGAGGACTTGGTGTTAGTCATCAGTAGTTGTGAAACTACTGAAGACATGGTTTTGTCATCAGTTGTTGTAAACGACTGAAGACTTCGTGTTAGTCATCAGTAGTTGTGAAACTACTGAAGACATTGGTTTTGCTTCAGTTGTTTAAGATGAAACAGCAGTTGTAAAACAACTGAAGAGAAAATTCCCATCAGTTGTTTTCGTCAATTCTTAGCTTTTCAACTGTTTCATACTGTCCTCAACACTTACTCATCAGTCTTTTTTTTGTTGTTTTCAGTTCTTTCATAGGACATTAGTACTTATCTGTTTTTACTAACATCAGTAGTTATAACTACATCAGTAGTTTGTAACAAAATCAGTACTTATTTGTGACGTTTACTAATGATCCTCAATACTTGTTTACTGAGATCATCAGTAGTTGTCACTTATTCTACTTGCAGCATACCAAGCCTTAACACTAGGTTTTGGAAAGTTGAATTATCCAAAGGCTTAGTAAAAATGTCTGCAAGCTCATCAGCACTAGGTAGAAACTTTGGTTCATTGAGACCTTTTTCAAAACAGTCCTAATAAAATGGTGTTTGATCTCAATATGTTTGGTCCTAGAATGCTGGATAGGATTCTTGACAATGCAAAGAGCTTAAGCACTGTCCATTAGTAATGGAGTCTTAGTCTCTGTATGCCATTATCCAAATGTTGGTTGTGAAGCCAGACTACCTGAGATGTACAACTTGCAGCAGCAATGTGCTCTGCTTCAGCAGTGGATGTAGCAACAGATGTTTGTTTCTTACTATGCCAAGAAATCAAATAGTTGCCTAGGAATTGACATCCACCACAAGTTGACTTTCTGGTTAACTTACACCTTGCATAGTCACTATCAGAAAAACAACTAATTTGCAAGAGTGTCCAGTGGATACCATAAACCTAGAGATTGTGTACCTTGCACATATCTAAAGATCATCTTGACTACAATCAAATGAGACTCTTTAGGAGCAGCCTGAAATCTAGCACAAACACAAGTTGCAAACATGATATCTGGTCTAGAAGCTGTTAAGTACATCAAGGACCCAATCATACATCTATAAAGTGTTTCATCAACAGCTTTACCTTTCTGATCTGCATCCAGTTGAGTGGTGTGGCACATGGGAGTAGAAAGGGCTTACAGTTTTGTAAATCAATCTTATTCAAAAGATCTTTTGTATATTTAGACTGATGAATGAAAGTCCCATCAGCCTTTTGTTTGATTTGCAATACTAGAAAGAACTATAATTCTCCCATTGCACTCATTGCAAACTTCTTTTGCATTAAATTGGTAAAATCATCACACAACTGGGGATCAGAGGATGCAAAAAAAATATCATCAACATAAATTTGAACAAGCAGCTTATGCTAATCCACCTTCTTAATGAACAAAATCTTATCTATGGAGCCTCTAGTGAAATTATTTTGAAGAAGAAAATTTGATAATATCTCATACCAGGCTCTAGGAGCTTGTTTCAACCCATAAAGAGCCTTATCAAGCTTATATACCCAATTTGGATGCTAGTTATCCTCAAAACCTGGTGGTTGACACACATAAACTTCTTCTTTTATTTTACCATATAAAAATGCAGTTTTAACATCCATTTGAAAAACTTTAAGATTGTGGAATACATCATAGGCTAAGAACAATCTAATTGCCTCCAATCTGATTACAGTAGCAAAGGTTTCATCATAATCAATACCTTCTTCCTGTGCAAACCCCTGAACAACCAGTCTGTCCTTGCCCCATTTTTATCTGTTTGATTCCTAAACACTCATTTAGTGCCTATTGCACACTTACCTGGGGGTAGATGAACCAGTTCCCACACTTGCTGCTTGTTGAACTGAAGTAGCTCGAGCTGCATGGCTTTAACCTATCCATTGTCTCTTAAAGCAATGTGATAGTTCTTTGGCTCTTGGTGACTAATGAAGAGAGCATAGAAGCAGAAATTGGACAATTGACTTTTGTTGAAACTCCAGCATTGACATCACCAATGATTTGAGACATTGGGTGATTCTTCAGCTCTTGATAAACAATGAGATCTATGCAAGTGTTTGTAGGACCTTCAGCAGCAGCAGATAGTGATGCAGACTCTTGAAACCAAGAATGAGATGGCAAATCAAAAGATGTAGAGGAATCAGAGATCTCATCAGCATTTGTTGTGGATGGAACTGCTGAAGCTACAGGAACATCAAGTTTAGTGGACTCAGGCAGTTGATCACTAAACTTGAATAGATGAGTATTGATATTATCATCATCATCAATACCACCAGGTGGAGAACTGTTGACAGGAGCAATAGCTGAAGCCTGATAAGGAACATATTGCAGTATGTCCAAATCAAATAACTCCACATGGTTTTGTGGAATCTTGTCCTTTAGAGATTCATTAAACTTCACATGCAGAGTGTCTTCAACTATCTTTGTTCTGCAGTTCAAGACTCTGTATGCCGTGCAAGTAGATGAATAACCAACAAAATACCCTGCGGCCACCTTAGGATCAAATTTTTGGAGTTGATCCTTTGTGTTCAGAATGAAACAAGGACACCCAAAGGCTCTGAAAAATGAAATTAGAGGAGCCAAATGATGCAGAACTTCATATGGAGTCTTCATCAACCTCTGATTTACTAAAGTTCTATTCTGCACATAGCAAGCTGTGTTAACAGCTTCAGCCCAAAAGGTTAGTGGTAAACCAGAGTTAGCCAACATGGACCTTGCAGCTTCAATTAGGGTCCTGTTCTTTCTCTCTACTACTCCAGTTTGTTTTGGAGTCCTTGGAATGCTAAACTGCCTCTTGATTCCCTTTGAGAGATAAAAAATCATCAAGTGTATGGCTTTTGAATTCTGTTCCATTATCACTTGTGATACACTTGACAGATAGGGAACACTACTTCTCAACATACAACACAAAGTTTATAATCGTCTGAGCAGCCTCATGCTTTGAATGCAAGAAGAAAGTCCATACAAATCTCGAGTAATCATCCACAATTACCAGACAATATTTCTTCTCTGCCATACTCATTACTCTCACAGGACCAAAGATATCCATGTGTAGTAATTGCAAGCAGGCAATGGACTTAGGTTCTTCAATAGGAGGGAATGAAACTTTGTGTTATTTTCCTTTCAAACAAGCAGTGCAATTGTCTTCACATCTGAACACCTTCATAGGCAATCCCCTTACTAAACCATGATGTATCAGCTGATTCAAGTTTTTAAGATTCACATGACCCAGCCTTCTATGCCATAGAATAGATTCTTGAGGAGAAGCCTTGGAAAATAGGCAAGGATGGCCTTTGAGATCTATTTTCTTGGAAAGATCTAAGGCATACGCTATTCCTGTCCTATTGGCCCTCAGGAGAGTGTGATCATCCAACACCTTATCAATCAAACTCAGAACTTTGGATGACAGAATCTTGCAGTTCTGACTGGTGAAAAGAGCAACATGGCCTTTATCACACATTTGACTGACACTCAAGAGATTGTACTTGAGATTCTCCACATGGTTAACATCGTCAAACCTTATTTCCCCATTGGAGACAAAGCCTTTGCCAATGATGTAACCCTTAGCATCATTGCCAAAAGAAACAAACCCCTTCTTTCTTTGAGAGTAATCATGAAGAAGAGAGCGGTTACCTGCCATATGTAGAGATCCTCCACTGTCTACATACTAGATGCTACTGTGGCATGCTAAAGAACCCTGCATCATAATAAATTAGTTATTTTTTGAGACCCAAACCTTTTTGGTTTTGGTTTGTTCACATCAACAGATGGTAAACTAACAGATTTTTATGAAGAACAGCCTGAGGGGATGGAGATGGTGAAGAAGAAGAATCCTTTGGCATGGATTTTCTTCTCTGTGGTTTCAACACAGGAGCATCTAGTTGGTTGACTCTCCCCAATAGATGTTGAACCATCATAACAAGTTGTGTCTGATTCTGTGATAACGCATTCAGCTGATCAGACACATTAGTGCGTGAGATTGATGGATTCCTGTGTTGTACCATCTCCCTTTGAGCAACCTCAGCTGTTGCCTGATTAACCCCTTCCTTTTTGTTTTCTTTTTGGATTTGGGGTTACAGGTTTTGATGATGCTGGTACAAACTTGGTTTCAAACTCAGTTTTCATATTATCCATTTTCTTTTTAAGGTTCTTATTGTGTTTGAGTTTGGAGCCCTTTTTATACGAGCAATCATCAGTAAGATGATTGAATAAGCCACATATTCACATGGCTTTTTCTTCATCTTAGGTTGATCATCTGCTGAAGAAGATGAAACACTGAAGACTTATTCTTCAGCAATTTGCAATCAGTACTAGCAGTTTTCTTCCTAGCAGTACATGCTTTCTTGATATCTTCTTTAGTAGTTTTCCCACCCTTTCTACTCATAGTTTTCTTCCCTTTAGTACATGCAGTAGTTTGGGTTTGTTCTCCAGGTGTTATGACTTTCTCTTTAGTACTTTCAGTACTTTGTGAAATACCACCTGGAGTGATCAACCTTTTAATCATGTGAGTGTCAGCATTTGAACCATCAACATCAGCTAATAGGTTTTAGGAGGAATTAATGCTGACACCAACCTCTGATCGTGTTGTATCAGATAGTAGATCAGATGATGAAAAGGATTGGTTATTGCTTTCTCCATCAGATTCTACCTCTGCTCTTGGAGTAAAATCTGTAGGAGGAGCAGTGTGATTATAACCAATGCCAAACTTCACATTTGAAGCAGACTGCTTACTAAGAAACATTTCAAAACCCTTGCAGGAATGTACCCATCGATCACACTCTACCTGGGTAGCTGCAAGTGTTTCTTTGAGGTCTCTGTACTTCTCTAGAAGTACCTCTTCCCTAGCCTTATCATGAGTGATTTGGCATTTAAGTTTGTAAATCTCATCATTCTTATCATTAAGCACAGACTCAAATTCAGCTTTTCTTTTGGATATTATTTGTTCTAGCTCAATGTTCTTGATAATTAAAGCTACATTTGCTTCTCTAATAGATGCAAATGCGGTTATGCATGTTTCAGAACAAAGCTTGGCCTTGGCCTTAGAGGATACATGTGATACCTGTGGTGTGGAGGCATTAGAGGATGAGGTATCAGCAACCTCCAGGGCCATTAGAGCAAGGTTTCCAAAAGGATTATCACCACCATGTTGACGAGCACCAGAAAACAGTTGTTCATGACCAGACATGTCATCTGGTAAACTACTCCAGTCAACAACTCCTGGGGTGAAAAAGTTGTGTTGTTGAGGTTGAGATTGTTGATGATATTGGGAAGGTTGAGGCTCAGGAAGAGCAGGAGTTGTTGAGCAATGGGTACTTAAACTTGACTGGTTTGTGGCATGTAATAGCAGGGATATGGATATGTCATTGGACCCTGAGGGACAAAATATGCAGGAGATAGAGGTTGTGATTGATGACCAGAACTAGCAGGATGTTGCCCTCTGTTTTGTTGAATATTACTTTGAAAAGTCACAAAGGGTGCAGAGGAGTTAGATCCAGATGATCTACACTCTCTTGCAAAGTGCCCAAGCCTGTGGCATTTGTGACACCTCAACTTGCTCTTGTCAAAACCAACTTTGGTTTTGCCAGAGAGTCCAGGGAATTTCCTACCACTTCTCTTGTAGAACTTCTGAGATCTGATATTAATCAAGGCCATTTGGCTCAAAATATCCATCTCTTCTAAGTCATCATCAGCTATACCTTTCAAATCATCCATAATGAAGCACAAATTGTCACTATTACAGCCTGACTGACTATAAACACTCACAAGTGCATGATCAGAACTGTTTGAAGGGAAATTTATATGCTCATCATAATTACTTTCTGATGCAGCATATTCAGACTCATGACCGACCAAGGCAGTGTTCCCTGGTACAAAGTCTTCAGTGAGCTTTCCTGATGATGCCAGTTTCCTTTTCTGCTCTATCTCTCTTTCAAATGTAAGAAGCTTCCCATGAAGTTGGGTGAGAGATATGCTATCCAGATTTGCATTAGAGCATAGGACAATTGTATATGTGTCCCATCTCTCAGGCAGTGATCTGAGGAATCTGTGGTTCATCTGGCTATTAGTGTATTCATGTTTGACCATTTTCAGCTCAGAGATCACACATGAAAAACCCTCAAACTGTTGAGTCAGAGTCTCACCCTTCCTATGAGAAAATGTCACATATTGTTGGGCAAGTATTTCCCTATTGTTTTCTAAGACCTCATCAGTACCACCAAATTGTTCTTTCAGTGCCTTCCAGAGGTCATGAGCAATTTCATGATGCATAAGCCCAGAATAGATTTCATTAGGCAGTGCCATGGCCAGAATTCCATGAGCTTTAGCATCAATCTCAAACAGTTTTCGATCCTCATCAGAATATTGTTCCTTCTTCTTCGGAACCATTTGGTTGGTTTCCAGATTGTTCACCATAGGCTTATGTGGACCATGTACCACAGATGTCCAACAACCTGAACTGTTAACAGACAGATGATAGACCATTCTTCGTTGCCATATGTTATACTCAGTCCTAACCAGCATCGGAGGCTTGGTTGAGGAACCAGTATTGTGAGCATCATTAAAAGGAGTAGTCATATTCAGAAGTCAGACAAATTCAAGCTAAACAAATTAAATATAGCTCAAAACCACTTAGAACCTCAAACAAAATGGCCAGAAGCAATAGAAACTCAATCTCTATAACCTGAGTTTGTTGGACCAAAAGAACCAATAAGTCAGATCAGAAAAACCTTTTAAGTCCCATAAGACATCACAACAACTGCTAAAGACTTCAACAGCTGAAGACCAAAGTGTGAAGATCAACAGCTGAAGACTAAAGTACTGAAGACCAACAGCTGAAGACCAAAGTCTGAAGTTCAATAGGTCAAGACTAAAGTACTGAAGACTTCAGCAGCTGAAGACTAAAGTACTGAAGATCACAGCTGAAGTACAAAGACTGAAGACATCAGCTGAAGACATCAGTGAAGACATCAGCTGATGACAACAACTGAAGTTCAAGAAGTCCAAGTACTGAAGCCTTCAGAGTTTGTCACAACAGCTGAAGAAGCATTCTTCAGTTGTTGTGATGGTTTCCTTTCTATAGTTTTCTTTTTTATTTCAGTACTTGTAAAACGACTGAAGAGCATGTTCTTCAGTCGTTGTTGTTTTAGTAGTTTCTTTTCAGTAGTTGTAGTGATAGTTAACACTTGGTATTTTTGTAAGAAGATGACAGGTGTTTGACATCTTCAGTAGTTGTGTTAACTCTCAGTAGTTAAACAACAGTTAGATGTCACTGTCAAGTGACATCACCTGACGTCAGATTTCCTTATAAAAAGAAAGATGACCTAATTGTAACGATGTGTGAAAGCTAGCCGAAGCATATATTGAATGAATATATTCCTTTTGGCAGAAATTCTCTCTCTATAACAAACACCGTTTCATTGACAAATTTTGTGTGTTCTTGTTTAAATTTGTTAATTCGTGGGCTCATTCCGCTGCAAATCCAATCTAATTGATCAAACTATATGCTGAGATCTTAACAACATGCCATCTTTCTTGATTTGTGGTGTATGTACAAGACAAGATGGGTCTTCCTCATGCTAGAGGAGCTGTTTGAATTGGAGTTGATGTAGCATCCTCTGGCTGCACAACTCAAGGTGTTCTTACTCATCCTGGGGTTTAGAAGATGGTTCAGTCTTCTTCTTCTTTGGCTTTGGTTTAGAAGCCATCCTCTTCTTTCTCTTTCTAGATTTTAACTGAGAAGACTGGCTTGCAGGACCAGATTGATCTTCACTGCCTTTGTCAGTTGGGATTTCCTGTCTCTCAGGCTCAGAAGGAGAGGGGGGTTGACCGTGCTACGAATCATAAGATGAAGCTTGTTGAGTTTTAGCAGGAGGTCCAGGTTGTGTTGTCTCTGGTTGTTCAACCTTTACCTCCACTTCATGTGGGGCTTGACTTGGAGTGGAGTGTAAGTCAATGAGCTCTCCACTTTTGATCTTCTACTTGATCACCCTAATATGCTCCTAATATGCTCATTCATAGTGGATAGTGACATGGAGCCAAGTCTCCTTCCAGAGAATCCATATAGCTTCAAGAAGCTCATCATCCTCTGCCTATCAGCAGACTTCTTCATGCTCTTTTGGATGATAGCTCTTGATTTTGCAGCTTCTTCCCTTAGCTTCTTCTTAGTTGTATTTTTGTCCTTGATTATCTCAAGTTCAAGCTGTTTTAAGTACTCAAACTCAACATAGTCATAGGACAAGGGAAGAAGTGCATCTACTTGATAGAAGCCTGTGGCACTTAGGTAGTTGATCATCTTGATCCTCTCTTCTTCTTTGTCTACATGAGGTTCTTGTTGAACCACATCTTCTTGTGCGTGACTTTCCTGTACTGGGGAGAGGGTAGGCATATCCTTGTACAGTCTTTTTCTTCTTCTCTATTCTTTGACTTGTACTAGAAGCTCTGCATATTCTGCCTCCTTTTTCTCCTTTGACCTTTGCAGGTCAACCAGTTCATTCAACTTTTAAGGGGAGAGAGATGACACTATCTATGTCATAGTTCCTTATCTGCAGGTAATTTATCCTCACTGCCCTTAACTCATCATTCTGAGTATTTGGTTCGGGGACAGCCTGATAGCCGACTCCATAAGTATTGAAGACTCAGCAAAGGAACTTTCTCCCCTCAGCCTCCTTTTCCTCTCTCTCCCCTCCTCCTCAATCTCCTCAGATGTCATCTTTCTTTTTCCTTTGTCACTCACAGACCTTTGTGACTCAGGGTGGAGAGAGCTTTGGCCTTCATTGCTTTTTGCAGTATTTGAGCTTTGGCCAGAGAGAGGTTGAGAAGCACCTTCACCAACAGGTGTCTCAATAGGAGTGTGGATCTCTGCAGCAGTTGATGATGATGAGACAGGGGTCTCACGTTATGCCACTAGGCCTTCAGTCAAGGTTTCCCCTATGAAACTAATCTTACGGTCTACCTCAACATCCAGTTGACCGATGGCATTCCCTGATTCTGTAAGTCTCCTTCTTAAGCTAAACTCTGTAGTGATATTGTCTTGGATTTTTTGAGCCAGTCTGTCAGCTTGTCTTGATTCGCTTGGGTTGACAAGTGGCATGTTGACTAAATCTAGACCTTCATAGTAGTTCAAAGTCTTAAAATAGAAGAGTTCTTGCTGTCCTTGAACTCTTATGATGATTAGGGCTTTCTTGATATTGTCACATCTCCTCCCAATGATGTGATTGAAGATGATGAAGATGACATAGCCCTTGGTATCCCATCCTCAAACAAACTCTGTATGAAGGAGTCTGTGTAGTCCACATCAATGTGAATTTGAGGAGGTTGCTGAGAATGCACAATTGCAAATGAGGATGTGAGTCCTCGATGTCCACTCTCTCTGAAGAACTCCCACATTCTGTAACTGTGATGACTTTCTCCCCCTTTTTGGTAGTATCACCCACTTGCATAGGTGAGCTCAAAGATAGGTCAATCATATCCATAGGTTCTTGTGTTCCTAGTTGAGCTCTTCTTAAGGGTCTCCCAGCTAGTTTTTCCTTAAAATATGAAATCTGAAGTTGCTAATCATTGATCCTGTTATGTAAGGTAGTCACCTGAGATTCTAGGTGACTGACCTTTGAGACTAAATAGGTGCCTGTTTTAGTCAGTTTGTGCATCTTATTCTCAGATTCCCCTCATCTTCATGAGAAGATTCATTGGGGGATGAGATGATTGGACCAAAGTCCTCTCTCTCTGCACCAGCTTCAGATTCTTGGCTGTTGGTTTTCCTCTGCTCACTGGCAAGCTCAGTTGAGATGTCAATGCGCTGAGTTGCTATGGTTGAGGTCTTAATGATGTAATCACTTTCAGAAGTGAGACCCTCTTCCATATGGACATCCTAAACAGGTTTAGAAGTGTCCACCTTAGTTGTAGGTGACTGATGTGGGATATATATAGGAGACTCAGGAGCATTCATCTCTGTTTGAGTAGGGGTAAAGAAGATAGACTCATTATACTCACTAAACCCTAGATCTTCATCAGTATAGAAGTCAAGGTTTGGATTTGGTTGGTTGAGATCTATAGGCTGGGGATGGTAACTATCCCCTGAAGATTGATCAGTATTGTGTTGAGACTCAGAGTGATGGCTTAAGGCAGTTGAGCTAATGAGCTCATCAGGCTGAGCATGAGGAACCTCAGCATTGATTCTTGGAGAGACGGGAGTGGTCTGCTCCTCAAGAGAAGTGGGAGCTCAAGTGTCCACTTCTTCCTATATGGGTGAGTATATGGGGGCTTCACGGACTGAATACTCTAAGCAGGGGTTCGTTTGGATTTTCTTTGGTAAGTGATGGTGATTTGAAGCTGTTAGGGTGGTTGGGAGGTAGTAGGTGTGGGCTCCACACTAGCTTGTGCTGCTAGGTTGTCAACTTGCGCAATGAGCTCTAACATTTTTAGGACAAGGGTTGTTTCTACCCTAGAGAACCCAACAGTGGGCTTTCTCATAATTTTAAAGATAGCGGGCTTCATCTGTTTCAATTTAAGAATGTTACCTATTTCCCACAACTGTGAGCCTAGTTCACAATTAAGAATGTACTGGACATATCTAGGAAACATGTATATTCTAAGGAGTCTAAATTAGCAAGTAAATTGGTATAAACAAAGTGAGAATACCAGAACTTGACCTCCTGAACCATTCCATGGATTATGAAGGAGAGATCCTTAGGAATCTGGTCCGATCCGCCATGCTTGTTTGATAAGCTGTGGATGACCACATGGAGCAGGAATCTTCACAGGGATGAGACCTTCCCTTTCCTAAAGGTCTTTATAGAGAAATCTCCCTCATATTCCATCTGCTCAAAGGAATGATTAATAGCTTCCTTTGGGAAGAACACATCACCTTCTTCATCACCCAGCTAAAGATGCCGGTTGATGATGGCCGGAGTGATGAAGATTATTCTCCCATGCACTGTGGCAGACGGTGCCTTCTCCCCATCCATAATGACCTCTTGGCAGGTCTTCCAGAAATCAAGCATTTGATCCTCATAGAGAGGAGGATCAATGGTTAGGGAGGTGAAGTAGTTAGAGAGAGCTAAAAATCGACAAACCTGCAAGAAATGAGGATCTTTCTCAGAGCTTAACAGAGCAACCTGATTATGTTGTTTGTGTAGCTACATGGTAAAGTTAGGATTATTTCTGTGAGTAAGGTTGGCCATTTTGAGGTAGCTTAAAGATGAAGAAAGAAGGAAGAAATAAATTTCAGAGAGAAATTTAGGGTTTAGGTTTTGGAGGAAGAACAGATAATAGAAAGAGAAAGAAAACCGTCTGTTTTATAAGTGAGAGGGATTTTAATTAAAGTTTAATGAAAGAGGATAAACTTGAAATCCGAATGTCGGTCCCACCTCTGAAAAATTAGTTTACTTTTGCTCAAAAAGTACTTTTCTTGGAATTCAAAAAGCTTCTGAAGGTTTATTATCTTCGGAAGTTTTAACTTAAAAAGCTTTTGAAACTAAAATGACTTCAGAAGAATTTTCCTGAGAGTTTGGAAAAGTTTGCTTCCGAAGAAAAACTAAAACTTGAGTGCTTTGTATATAAAACAACAAAGCTTCCAAGAGTTAATTTTGCTTCAAAAGTAAATGGTACTTGAAAATAAGTAATTGTCTGAGACAAGTATTTAAGATTCGGAAGATAGATCTGAGAACTCTTCTGAAGGTAAAATTTTTCAAACAGTTATTTATTTTGAAGGCATGATTTGCTTCGAAGTTAAAAGCATAAATTCTGAAGCATCAGAAATTTTCAAAGAAATCTAAGGAAAGTCTTCAAAAAGAAATTTTCATCCAAAGAAAACATGAGCTTATAAAAGTAATGAACTAGACAACTTAGGACACACATATTTTAGGAAATAATAAGAATTAGTTTTAAGAAAAACGTATTCAAAGTTAATCATCCCAATTGCTGATATAAGATATTTAAATCTCTATTCATCAAAAGCTTTTGTAAACAGATCAGTATATTATTCATCTGTGTAGACTTTGACTAATTTAATTAATCCCTTTTCATAGTTATCTCTTATTAAATGATACCTGATATTGATGTGCTTTGTCCTTGAGTGCTACAGAAGATTCTCTGTGATTGAGATAGCACTATTATTGTCAATGTGAATGGGAGTCTCCTTTAAGTTCAACCCATAGTCCAGCATCTGATTTTGAATCCAAAGCACTTATGCATAGCAGCTTGCAGCAACAATGTATTCAATTTTAGCAGTTGATGTAGAGACACAGGATTGTTTCTTGCATTGTCATGAGACAACCCTTCCACCAAGGAACTGAAATCCCCCAGATGTAGACTTTGCAGTCATGTTGCAACCGCCATAATCACTATTTGTATAGGCATACAAATTGATGTCAGGATTCTTAGGGTAGCATAAACCAAGTGTTGATGCACCTTTGAGGTATCATAGAATCCTCTTGACGGTGATGAGGTGAGACATCTTAGAGTTCGCTTGATATCTTGCACAAATACATGTAGCAAACATGATATTAGGCCTACTAGCAGTAAGATACATAAGAGACCCAATCATAGCACTGTATAAGTGCTCATCTACACACTCCCTCAAGATTAGGTCCAAGGGAGTGGTTTCTAGCTATGGGTGTCTTAGCAATCTTACAATCAGTCATGTTGAATCTCTTGAGTATGTCCTGAACATACTTTGACTGACTTATGAAGATGCCATCTTCAACATGCTTCACTTGAATTCCCAGAAAGAAATTGAGTTCCCCCATGGCTCTCCTTTCAAATCTATCTTTCATCAGCTTCTCAAAGTCTTTGCAGAGCTTTGGATTAGTTGAACCAAAGATGATGTCATCCATATACACTTGAACTAGCAATATGTCATTTCCCTGTCCTTAAATGAAGAGAGTTCCACCTATAGTACCTCTCCTGTATCCATGTTTACAAAGATACTCAGACAGTGTCTCATACCATTTCTTGCGTGCCTGATGCAGCCCATAGAGAGCTTTGTCAAGCTTGCAGACATAAACATGATGATCAGGGTCTACAAAACTAGGTGGCTATTTGACATATACCTCTTTATCAATCACTCCATACACTTTACAAAACCAGGATGCAGCAAATGCAAGGAACATCCTAACAGCTTCTAATCTTGCAACTGGAGTAAGACATCAACGTAGTCAATCCCTTCTTCTTGTGTGTAACCTTGAATAACCAGTCTAGATTTGTTCTTGATAATGATGCCTCTATCATCTTCTTGTTCCTAAACACCCATTTGGTTCCAATGGTAGTCTTCCCATAAGGAAGAGGAGAAAGGTTCCAAACTTTCTGCCTTTTGAATTAAAGCAACTCTTGTTGCATAGCTTCAACCCAACTTCCATCCTTTAGAGCCTCATCAACTTTCTTTGGCTCTATCTGGAATAAGAAAAAAGAGTGAAGACAAACATTTGCTTCACGGGTTTGTCCTTTTGTTCTTACCCCTGAGACAAAATCTCCAATGATGTTTGTGGTGGGGTGAGACTTGTGGATCGTAAGCTGAGGGATCACAGCAAGTTGCTGAGAAAGATCTAAATTAGAGATATTTAGATCTGTCATAGATGTTTTTCCCACCATATCAGCACACTTTTCAAGATAGACTTGATCCAAGCAGGGTGTGACATCATTGATGTTCTCATCTATGGTGTGGTTTGTGGCATCAAGAAATTGTTGGTCACTGTCACCACCACCATTGTTGTCTTCTACAATTGAGGTGTTCTTATCTAGTTGTGGAGCCTCTGAGCTAGAATTTGAAGGAATCCTAGATGTATCAGCTGAGTTTATCATTGTAGTGCTGATAGAAACCTCATTTGCACAAGTAGTTCGAACTAGAGCTGAAGATGTATGACTTGATGGTCTTCTTAGCTCAAATATTGGATCAAGATCACATGTATTTAAATTTTCTGTAGATCCTGAAACATTCTCACAAGATTTGTTAAAAAGTTGGTACCTAAATCAAGATCAAATAACCAATCCGGACCAGAACTAGCAACATAGGGTGTGTGTTCATTGAAAGTCACATTGGCTGACTCCTCAATAACTCTAGTTCTGAGAATGTATACTCTGTAAGCCTTAGCTTGCGAAGAGTATCCAATAAAGTGTCTGTTAGGATCAGTGATCTAAGTTTGATTGATTAGAGAGTATTGCAGTGGAATTCGAACAACGAATTAAACAATTCACAAGAACACAATTGATATTCAATGTAACAGTAAATGGTTATTGAAAAAGAGAATTCTGCAAAAGAGATATTTGATTCATATGCTTTCGTGGTGGCTCAATGTCACACATTACAATTAGGTCAACATTCCTTATATAGGATATGTGAGGTCTGCTGATGTCACTTGATAGTGACATCTAACAGAATTATTCAAACTACTGAAACTATGCAAACTACTGAGAGAGTTCTCAACTATTGATTACATCTCAGAGAATGCTAAGTACAAGAAACATAAAACTACCGAAACTAAACTACTGAAACTATAACTACTGAAAAGTAAATTACAAGTACTGAAAGGAAACCATCACAACTACTAAAGTTGATAACTTCAGCTGTTTTGACAACTACCAATCACTTTGGTCTTCAGTCTTTGTTCTTCAAACTTTGTTCTTCATACTTTTACTTTCAGACTTTGTCTTCAACTGATAGCTTCAGACTTTGTCTTCAGTTCTTTACTTTCAGACTTTGTCTTCAGTAGTAGTCTTCAGTTCTTGTCTTCAGACTTTGTCTTCAGACCTTGTAATCAGCTGATGTCTTCAGCTGTTATGATCTTCTTCAGCAGTTGTAATGTCTGTGGGACTTAGAGGTTTTTGTGATCAGGCTCATTGGTTCTTTTCGTCTAACAAACTCCCCTGAACCAATGCAGCCAAAACCTCTAAACTTATTGATGATCCCACTTATTCTTGGCAGAAACACCCTCTTGATCAGCTTCAGAGGTAATCAGTTAAGCACAGGCCGGGAAAAGGTTTCTAATCTTTTGATTGGCTAAGTATGGAAGGGAACTCTGTCTTGTGAAACTGAACACAGAGTCTTGTCCCAACCATGAAACCTAATTCCCATTAATGAGTCTATAAGACTCACTAGCATAGGCGTCAAGGAGAACAACTTGTTCCTCCTTGGTGAGTTCTTCTGCTCTCCCTCGAAGAAGAACTCTGGGCCATAATACTCAGACAGGTATCTTACTGCCTTTCCATTTTTCAACTCCACAGTTGTCATCTCTCTATAAGCAACTTCATCAGGGTGAGAGCCTTCAAGCAACAACTGGAGTTCACTCTTCTGAAGATCTTCAAATATTTTGTATAACAACCCCTTCTTGATCATTTTGTTCTCAAGAATAGATTGAGGGGTTGTCTTGGATTATGAGCTCTCTTGAATTCTTCAATGATTTCCCAGGGTGAGACTACCATGGCCAATGTATTTGCAGCATTCAAGGTCTTCTTCGCTTGGCCATGATATCTACTTGGTATATTCTTCTTATGAATTCTAGAACTTACCATGGGGTCTGGTCAGATCTGCACTCTTTCTTTTTGATGTTGAAAAGTATGTCTAAGAGTGTACAGCCTCAGAGCCTGTTTCTTCATTTCTTGAATGGGTGAGGACTGAGGGAAATCCTTATCAACCATCTTGAGAAACTTCTCATCATGTGTTTCTGCTGTTTTGCTTCTTCAATCTTTACCTTCACCATCTGCATTTGCAAGTCAGGAGTAATCACTCGTTGACTTCTGTGCTCATGTGATTTGAGTTTGAGAATAGTAGAGATTGGCAGACTATCATCATCATCATCTTCTTCATCATCTTCTTCTACCCTCAACACCCTTCTCCTCCTTCTGGGTGCATCACTGGGTAAGGTTTGAGGTGGTTTTTGGGGTAAAGGGATTGGTTTTGTGGGTTGAGTTGTGGGTGGCTTTGGTTTAGGGATAGATTTGGGAGATTTTAGAGATAAGGGTTGTGTTTGAGTTGGAGTGTGAGAAGACTGACTTAGCATTTTGGTGGTGAGTTTGGCTTTGGAGAGCTTTGCCATTTCAGTTCTCTTCCTGCTCCTGCTTCATCCGGTGCTTCAATTATCATCCCCTTATTATAGCCTCCAGTAGAGCAAATCTTCTTGGTTATCTCCAGGATACTGTCTCTGGACCAGGCCTTTATCTCTATCAATAATCTTCCAAGGTATTTGGCAATGAATCTGATCATTATCTCCAATCATTCCCTTTCCAACACACTATAACCGGCCATCTAGCTTGAATCTCTTCTATTTCCAGCCTTCTGATCTTAGCGTCTAGTGTAGCTGTGTCATGACCTGATCGAAAGAGCTGATCTATAATTTTATCCATGGATCTGCTGTGAGCTTCATCAACATCTTTGACAAGATCTTCTAAGGATTTATCTTCATCAGCTTTTGACTCAGCACTTTTCTTTCTTTTATATGTGATCAGCTGTTCTGAGATTAGTTCTTTCTCCACCTCCTTCTCTTTTGCAGGTTCTTTCTCATCATCAACTCTTTTTCTTTTCTTTTCTTTCTCTGCCTTAGGCTTGAAAGTCTCCCCCATTTTGGTTGCATTGGGATCAGGGGCTTGAAAGGCAGAAAGAGATTTATGAATAGCATCATCAATGAGGGTTTGTAGATTTGAGGATATCCTCTCATCAATGGCTTTATGCACTATGTCAGTGATGATGGGAGTGATGAGAGGTAAGGAGTTTTGAAAGATAGCAACCATCTGCTCAGAGGGGTTCTGTCCCTGAGAGGTGGTGCCAAAAGTAGTGGCTCAGTTACGTGTGTAGGCTCAGTGTTTGGGGAACCTTCAATGGAAGGTGCCATCTGTGGGGTTTGTGAGGTAGATGGACTTTGATCCTGAGACATTTTGGCTAACAACTCTTTGATTCTGCTCACCTCTGTCTTAAGGATGGTGTTATGGGCTAATACATCATAGAAAAAGCCCAGGTCATCATCAATTTGTGCTGAATCACCTGACCTCCTGATTGAATCAGGATGTACATGCTCTGAGTGTAGATCAGTAGAAGCATGTGCCCTTTGTTCTTGGTACTGGGGACTTCCTGCCTCAGGACTGTGTCCTTCATTGGCAGTTGCCTCTGGTAAGGTCTTATGGATGTTACCAACTACATCCTAATCATTTGCTGAATCAGTAGAAGTAGCAGCCTTACCAGATGTTCTATTCTCCATTTCTACACTTTGAGAGTGAACATTGTAACCCCTGTGTCATGGGTTATGAGAAGAATTTTGGTCCTCCCCCTCAATAGTTGAGGTATTCCCAGTGGTAAGTGGTTTCTGGGGAGGGGGTGAGGAATGCAACTGACTCGGCACTTTAGCAACTATCAGTGTTGGGCTTTGAGGGGCAGTTGCATGTGGAGATTGGTCTGAAGCAGATTGCACCCGGGTGAGAGGTGCTCTTCAATGGTAACCCTCTTAATTGAGATAGGTTCCAGAAATGTGGGAGCTCCAATTGTGGTTGCAACAGGATCCTGTTGAGAGGATACCTATGCGGCTTCAGTAGGTTGAGTCTTGGACATAACTGCGGGGTTATAACCAGTATGTATTTCCTGTGTTTATGGTACAGGGGCATCCTTAGGGGACTCATCTCCCTGAGTAGCCTTTTTGGGCATTTTGGATTTGGGTTTTGTGGGGACTTTGGATCTGGAAGTGGAGGCTGTGGGTTCCCTCTGCTTGGGTTTTAGCATCCGGGCAGCCCCTTTAAGAGTAGGGTCTGAGTTATGTCGGGAGTATACCTCAGCTAAAACAGCTGGAGCAGGGACTCCAAGACCAACAAGGCCATCAGATTGTAGTTGATTCAAAATTATGGCCATCAGAAACCTGGGATAAAGTATCCATCTGTTTGCCACAGGTTTTAGCCAGATCCTTTAGTTCCATGAACACTATCTCATAAAAATTTAGATTTTGGCGTTCAAGGATAGAGAACAATACCTATTGCCATCAGGAAGACATCTGATCCCAAGAAGATGTCTTTGATGCACGGCAGACATTCACCATATGAAAGATATGTCGTTCAGCATCATGGAAGTGCTTTTTAAGTATGCTTGTAGCACTTAAGTCGCCTTCATACCCGTTATGGATAAAAGACATATCAGTGGTGCCTTTCGGATATTCTTTAGGATAGGTGCCATCATGCAGATTTAGGGTTTTGGGAATGATGTCGGGGGTGATGAGCACCTGTTTCTGGTTCACCAACGACTGGAGAGTGATTTGTCTAACATTCTCACCGGTTATTACAGAGACGTTGGTCCAGAACTAGGATAAGGAGTCAGGATATATGGTAGGATTCAGAAGAAAGGTTGTTCTGTAGGGGGAATCCACCATAAGATCGATGGCAGTGTCAAATTTGTTACAGAAGGCCGATTTCGAAAGGTAGGCAACACAGTTTTGTCGGGGTTTGAGTTTTATGGTCGCCATTGTTGAGAGAGAAAGGTTTGAAAACGGCTAATGAAACGTTTGTCTATAAGTGCAGGTATTTATAGGTTAAGAAAAGGCTGAAAAGAAAACGACTGAAAGTGTTGGTGTTGGCATCAGTTGTTATGAAAACAACTGAAGACGTGGTTTTAACTATCAGATGTTTGAAAACAACTGAAGACTTGGTTTTAGTCATCAGTAGTTGTGAAACTACTGAAAACCTTGGTTTTGTCTTCAGTTGTTGTAAACAATTGAGGACTTGGTATTAGTCATCAGTAGTTGTGAAACTACTGATGACATGGTTTTGTCATCAGCTGTTTAGAGTGAAACAACAGTTTGTGGAAACGACTGAAGTGAGATTCTCATAAGTATTTTTCGTCAATTCATAGCTTTTTAGCTCTTTCATACTGTCCTCAACACTTACTCATCAGACTTTTTAGCTGATTTCAGTTGTTTCATAGGACATCAGTACTTATCTGTTTTTACTGACATCCGGAGTTATAACTACATCAGTAGTTGTAACTGCATCAGTCTTTTTAACAGAATTAGTACATATTTATGACATGTTTACTAATGATCATCAGTACTTGTTTACTGAGATCATCAGTAGTTATCACTTATTCTAGCTGCAGCATACCAAGCCTTAACACAAGGTTTTGGAAAGTTAAACTATCCAAAGGCTTAGTAAATATATTGCAAGCTCATCAGCATAGGCACAAACTTTGGATCAATCAGACCTTTTTCAAAACAATCCCTAATAAAATGGTGTCTTATCTTATATGTTTGGTCCCAGAGTGCTGGACTGGATTCTTGACAATGCACAGAGCTGAAGCACTATCATTAATAATGGAGTCTTAGTCTCTGTAATGCCATAATCAATAATTGGTTTTGAAGCCAGAGTACTTAGATGTACAACTTTCAATAGTAATGTACTCTCCTTTAGCAGTGGATGTAGCAACAAATGTTGTTTCTTACTCTGCTAAGAAATCAAACAGTTGCCTAGGAATTGACATCCACCAGAAGTTGACTTTCTGGTTATCTTACATCCTGCATAGTCACTATCAGAAAAAGCAACTAATTTGCATGAGTGTCCAGTGGAATACCAAAGACCTAGAGATTGTGTACCTTGCAGATATCTAAAGATCCTCTTGACTGCAATCAAATGAGACTCTTTAGGAGCAGCCGGAAATCTAGCACAAACACAAGTTGCAAACATGATATCTGGTCTAGAAGCTGTTAAGTACATCAAGGATCCAATCATACATCTGTAAAGTGTTTCATCAACAGCTTTACCTTCTGATCTACATCCAGTTGTGTGGTGTTGCAAATGGGAGTAGAACAGGGCTTACAATTTTGTAAATCAAACTTATTCAAAAGTTCTTTGTATATTTTGATTGATGAATAAAGGTTCCATCAGCCTTTTGTTTGATTTGCAAGCCTAGAAAGAACTGTAATTCTCCCATTGCACTCATTTCAAACTTTTGTTTCATTAGACTTGTAAAATCATCACCCAACTGGGGATCAGAGGATGCAAAAATAATCATCAACATAAATTTGAACAAGGAGCTTATGCTGATCCACTTTTTATATAAACAAAGTTTAATCTATCGAGCCTCTAGTGAAATTATTTTTAAGAAGAAAATTTGAAAGTGTCTCATACCAGGCTGTAGGAGCTTGTTTCAACCCATAAAGAGCCTTATCAAGTTGATACACCCAATCAGGATGTTTATTGTCCTCAAAACTGGTGGTTGACACACATAAACCTTTTCTTTTATTTTACCATATAAAAATGCACTTTTGACATCCATTTGAAAAACTTTAAGATTGTGGAATGCAACATAGGCTAAGAACAATCGAATTGCCTTTAGTCTGGCTACAGGGGCAAAGGTTTCATCATAATCAATACCTTCTTCTTGTGAAAACCCTTGTACAACCAGTCTAGCCTTGTTCTTGACAACAAGCCCATTTTCATCAGTTTTATTCCTAAACACCCATTTAGTGCCTATTGCACACTTACCTGGGGGTAGAGAAACCAGTTCCCACACTTGCTGCTTTTTGAACTAAAGTAGCTCAAGCTGCATGGCTTCAGCCCATCCATTGTCTCTCAAAGCAACATGATAGTTCTTTGGCTCTAGCTGACTGATAAAGTGAGCATAGACGCAGAAGTTAGACAATTGATTTCTGGTTGAGACACCAGCATTGATATCACCAATGATTTGAGACATGGGGTGATTCTTCAGCTCTTGGTATACTATAAGATCAGTGCAAGTGTTTGTAGCTCGTTCAACAGCAGCAGATGGTGATCCATATTCTTGAAACCAAGTATTAGATGGCAAGCAATGATGTAGAGGAGTCAGAAATCTCATCAGCATTTGTTGTGGATGGAGCTACAGAAGCTACAGGAACATCAAGTTTAGCAGACTCAGGCAGTTTGTCACTAAACTTGAAAAGGTGAGTACTGATATCATCATCATCTTCAGTACCACCAGGTGGAAGACTTGCTGCAGAAGATGATTTATCCATATATCTGCAACAGCCAGAGATTGATAAGGAACATATTGCAGTATGTCCAGATCAAACAACTCCACAGGGTTTTGTGTAACTTTTTCCTTAGGAGATTCATTGAATTTCACATGCAAGATTTCTTCAACTAACTTTGTTCAGCAGTTGAAGACTCTATAAGCCTTGCATGTGGATGAATAACCTACAAAATACCCTGCATCCACCTTAGGATCAAATTTGTGGAGTTGATCCTTTGTGTTGAGAATGAAACAAGGACACCCAAAGGCTTTGAAGAATGAAATTAGAGGAGCCAAATGATGTAGAAGTTCATATAGAGTCTTCATCAAGCTCTGATTTACTAACACTCTATTTCGCACATAGCAAGCTGTGTTTACAGCTTCAGCCCAAAAGGTCAATGGCAAACCAGAGTCAGCCAACATAGACCTTGCAGCTCCAATTAGGCCTGTTCTTTCTCTCTACTACTCCATTTTGTTCTGGAGTCCTTGGGATGCTAAACTGCCTCTTGATCCTTTTGATAGATAAAAATCATCAAGTGTATGGTTTGTGAATTCAGTTCCATTATCATCCTTATACACTTGACTGATAGGAATACTGCTTCTCAACATACAACACAAAGTTTATAATCGTCTGAGCAACCACATCCTTTGAATTCTAGAAGAAAGTCCATACAAATCTGGAGTAATCATCCATAATTACCAGATAGTATTTCTTCTTTGCCATGCTCATCACTCTCATAGGACCAAATAGATCCATGTGCAGTAACTGCAAGCAGGCAGTGGACTTAGGTTCTTCAATCGAGGGAATGAAACTTTGTGATGTTTTCCTTTCAGACAAGCAATGCAGGTTTCATCACAGTGGAACTCCTTTATTGGTAGACCTCTCACTAAAATTGCGCATCAAGAATTCATGTTTTTGAGATTAACATGACCCAGCCTTCTATGCCACAGTTTAGATTCCAGGAGAGGCTTTGGAGAACAGGAAAGGATGACCCTTCAAATTAATCTTCTGTGACAAATCCAAGGCATACACTCTTCCAATCCTATTGGCCTTCAGGAGAGTATGTTCATCCAATACCTTGTCAATCAGCCTCAGAACTTTAGAAGACAGAATCCTGCAGTTCTGGCTTGTGAAAAGTGCAACATGCCCTTTATCACACATCTGACTAACACTCAGCAGATTATACTTGAGATTATCCACATGATTAACATCATCAAACCTGATTTGTCCATTAGACACATATCCTTTCCTCATGATGTAACCCTTGGCATCATTACCAAATGAAACAAATCCCTTCTTTCCTTGAGAGTAGTCATTAAGAAGGGAACTGCTCCCAGTCATATGCATAGATCCTCCACTGTCTACATACCAGATGCTCCTTTGGCATGCTGAAGAACCCTGCATTCATCATAAAGAACTAGTTAGGTTTTGAGACCCAAACCTTGTTGGTTTTGGGTCTGTTTTCATCAACAGATTTAACCATAACTTGTTTCTTATGATTAACAACTGATGAAGAAGGAGATGGTGCTAAAATGGATTCCTTGATTTGGCTTGGAATGCCGTTTCAGTGGTTTGATCACAGGTGCATCTAGTTGGTTAACTCTCCCCAACAAATGTTGAACCATCATAACAAGTTGTGTCTATTTGTAGCTAAAGCTTTCAGCTCTTGTGACATATCAGTACTTGTGTTTGATGAGTTCCTGTGACCCACCATTTCCTCCTTAAAATTCACAGACTTAGTCTGATGTTTTCATGAGAAGCACTATCAGCTGTTTTATGATAAACCCTATCCTTCTTTTTGGATTTGGTTGAAGGCTTAGGTTTATCACAATGGAATGACTGTGGTACGAACTTAGTCTTAAACTCATTTTTCATTTCATCCATCTGGATTTTAATGAGCTTATCTCTGTTGAGTTTCGAACCCTTTCTATACCAACATTCATCAGAAAGATGATTGAATTTACCACATATTTCACATGGCTTATTCTTCATCTTGAATTGATCAACTGCTCATGTGGAAACTACTGAAGGTGTGCTCTTCAGTACTATCCTCTTTCAGTACTTTTGTTTAGTACTGAAGGATGGTAACAACTAAAGACTTGTTCTTTAGCTGTTCTCTATTAGCAGTTGTGTTATCCTTTTATTTCAGCTGATTTGAAATGCTTTTCAGATGTTGTGACTTACCCTTCAGTACTTGAGGTACTTTGAGGGACAACATCTGAAGTACACAGCTTGATGTGCTTATCAGTAGTTAAGCCATCAGCCAATTGATTTGCTGAGGTATCAACACTGATTTCATCTTGTGATTTTGGGTGATCACTTGAGGATGATGCACATGATGATGTGGTTGGGAAATTACTTTCACCTTCAGATTTTACTATTGGTTTTGGAGTAAAATCTGTAGGTGGTGCAATGTGGTTGTAACCTATTCCAAACTTCACATTCGAAGCAGATTGCTTGCTGAGCAACATTTCAAATCCCTTGCAGGATGATACCCAGTGGTCACACTCAACTTGGGTAACTGCTAGTTTTTCTTTGAGATCTTTATGGTTCTCAAGAATGACCTCTAGCTTAGCCTTTCACCATTTAATTGGCATTTAAGCTTGTAAATCTCATCATCTTTATCCTTAAGGACAGACTCATATTTAGCTTTTCTTTTGGAAAGGGTTTGCTCAAGCTCTAGATTTTGATTTATTAAAGCTACATTTGCCTCTCTAATAGAGATAAATGTAGCTATGCAAGATTCAGAACATAGCTTGGCCTTAGCCTCAGAGGATACCTGGGTACCCTGTGATGAAGATGCATCGGAGCATGAACTATCAGTAGATTCCAGGGCCATGAGAGCTAGATTCCCAAAAGGATGTTCACCACCATGTTGACCACCACCATAAAATAATTGCTCATTACCAGAGAGATCATCTGGTAAACTGCTCCAGTCAACAATAACAGGGGTGAAAAAGCTGTGATGAGGTTGTGATTGAGATGATTGAGATGGTAAAGGCTCAGGTAGAGCTTGAGGTATTGTGCATAGGAACTTGAACCGATTTGGCGTGGCATGTAATAGCAAGGATATGGATATGACATTGGACCCTGAGGGACAAAATATGCAGGAGATATAGGTTGTGATGATGACCAGAACTAGCAGGATGTTGCCCTCTGTTTGTGGACTATTTCTTGGAAAAGTCACAAGGGTGCAGAGGAGTTAGATCCAATGATCTACACTCTCTTGCAAAGTGTCCAAGCCTGTGGCATTTGTGACACCTCAACTTACTATTGTCAAAACCAACTTTTTTGTGCCAGAGAGTCCTGGGAATTTCCTACCAGTTCTCTTGTAGAACTTTTGAGATCTGATATTAATCAAGGCCATTTGCTCAGAATATCCATCTCTTCTAAGTCATCATCAGCAATACCCTTTAAATCATCCATAATGAAACACAAATTGTCACTATTACAGCCTGACTGACTATCAACACTAACAAATGCATGATCTGAACCGTTTGAGGAAAAATCTATATGCTCATCATAATTCCTTTCTGATGCAGATATTCTGACTCATGACTAACCAAGGCAGTGTTCCCTGGTACAAAGTCATGAGTGAGCTTTTCTGATCATGCCAGTTTCCTTTTCTGCTCTATCTCTCTTTCAAATGTAAGCAATTTCCCATTGAGTTGGGTGAGAGATAGACTATCCAGATTTGTATTGGAGCGTAGGACAATGGTATATGTGTCCCATCTCTCAGGCAGTGATCTGAGGAATCTGTTGTTCATCTGACTATTAGTGTATCCATGTTAGACCATTTTCAGCTCAGAGATCAAATAGGAAAAACGCTCAAACTGTTGAGTTAGTGACTCACCCTTCCTATGAGAGAATGTCTGATATTGTTGGGCAAGGATTTCTCTGTTGTTTGCTAAGACCTCATCTGTTCCACCAAATTGTTCCTTCAACGCATTCCAGAGGTCATGAGCAGTTTCATGATGCATAAGCCCAGAATAGATTTCATTCGGCAGTGCCATGGCCAGAATTCCATGCGCTTTAGCATCAATCTCAAACAGTTTTCGATCCTCATCTAAGTATTGTTCCTTCTCTTCAGAAGCATTTAGTTGGTTTCCGGATTGTTCACCATAGGCTTGTGTGGACCATGTACCACAGATGTCCAACAACCTGAACTGTTAACAGACAGGTGATGAAGCATTCTTCGTTGCCATATGTTATACTCAGTCCTAACCAGCATCGGAGGCTTGGTTGAGGAACCGGTATTGTGAGGGTCATTAGATGGAGTAGTCATTCTCAGATTCAACCAAATTCAATTATGTTTTAACCGATTTAGTGCAAAACACAACAAACTCAATATGAACCAAGAGAAAAGTCAAAGCAGACAAACAAAAACAGCATAAATTCAATGATCTATAACCAATTCTTGCAAATATGCTAATTCAATAAAACTTAGATATCGAATAGCAGTTTCAATGATCAATTGTTAGATCGATCAATGATTAACCTTGCTCTGATACCATTTGTTAGGATCAGTGATCTAAGTTTGATTGATTAGAGAGTATTGTAGCCGAATTCGAACAACGAATTAAACAATTCACAAGAACACAATTGATATTCAATGTAACAATAAATGGTTATAGAAAAAGAGAATTCTGCAAAAGAGATATTTCATTCATATGCTTTTGTGGTGGCTCAATGTCACACATTACAATTAGGTCAGCATTCCTTATATAGGATATGTGACGTGTGCTGATGTTACTTGATAGTGACATCTAACAGATTTATTTAAACTACTGAAACTATGCAAACTACTGTGAAAGTTCTCAACTACTGATTACATCTCAGAGAATGCTAAGTACAAGAAACATAAAACTACTAAAACTAAACTACTGAAACTATAACTACTGAAAGGTAAATTACAAGTACTGAAAGGAAACCATCACAACTACTGAAGTTGATAACTTTAGCTGTTGTGATAACTACTGAAGTTGATAACTTCAGTTGTTGTGACAACTACTGATCACTTTGGTCTTCACTCTTTGTTCTTCAGACTTTGTTCTTCAAACTTTTACTTTCAAACTTTTTCTTCAGCTGATAGCTTCAGACTTTGTCTTCAGTTCTTTACTTTCAGAGTTTGTCTTCAGTAGTAGTCTTCAGTTCTTGTCTTCAGACTTTGTCTTCAGACCTTGTAATCAGCTGATGTCTTCAGCTGTTGCGATCTTCTTCAGCAGTTGTAATGTCTGTGGACATAGAGGTTTTTCTGATCAGGCTCATTGGTTCTTTTAGTCCAACAGTGTCCATCATCTGATTTCTTAGCAAATTTGGCAATTTTATCTTTGTATTCAAGATGGTATAAGGACAACCAAATGACCTGAGAAAACCAATGAAGGTTTCCTCTTGTGCCAAAGTTCATATGGAGTCTTGCCATGAGTTAACTACTAAAACTCTATTCTACACTTAGCATGTAGTGTTGACTGCCTCTGCCTAGAAGGTGATGGGCAGCTTAGAGTCAGACAACATGGTTCTTGTAGCCTCAATCAATGTCCTGTTTCTCCTCTCAGCAATACTACTCTGCTGAGGAGTCCTAGGAGCATTGTATTGTGTTGTAATGCCCTTTTCATCATAAAATGTTTCAAGGATTTGGTTCTTAAATTCAGTTCCTTGATCACATCTTATGATCTTGACCTTGTGATCAGATTGATTCTCAATCTCGAAGATGAAATTCTTTAGAATCTCAGGAGTCTCATTTTCTATGGAAGAAAACCCAAGTGAGTCTTGTAAAGTCATCTGTGATCACTAAACAGTAAGAGGTCCTTCCTAAACTCATTACACTAGTGGGGCGAAAGAGATCCATATGTAATAAGTGTAGGGGTGTAGTGATGGTGTTCTTTTTCTTACGCCTGTGAGATACCTTGTGTTGCTTCCCTTTCAGGCCTGCAACACAATGCTCATCACTTGTAAACTATTTATTTGGTATTCCAGTTACCAAATCATTCTTAATTAAATTGTTCATGTTTTTAAAATTTACATGGCACAATCTTTTATGCCATAGGAAAGACTCATCACTATTGGCTTTAGACAGAAAGCATAAAACTTCTACAGAGGGAGATGTTTCTTGGAAATCCATCTTGTACATGTTCCCTTTCCTGGGGGCTCTAAGCAAGATATGCTCATGAGGAATGACCACACCAGGCTTGACAACAATGCACTCATGCTCAGTGAAGAGCATGTTATGACTCTGATCACAAAATTGAGATACACTCAGAAGATTGTACCCAAGCTCTTTGACAAGTTTACCTCATCAATGCTGAGCTTACCATTTATGACCTTGCCCTTTACAGAAATGTAACCACCTTCATCTCCTCCAAAGGCAACTGGTCCTCTATCAATTCTTTCAAGGTTTTGGAGTAGTGACCTATTGCCTGTCATGTTCCTGGAACAACCACTATCAATGATCCAGACATTTTTGTTTGTCTTCAGCTGTCCCTGCACAACGAAAATGATTAGTTACATTTGGAAACCCAAGCCTTATTTGTCTTGGGCTCATTAACAGAAGGTACTTCAATAGTAATAGATCCTATGGTTGTGCTGAGAGGATCTTGGACTGTTGTTGATCGAGAATTGTCAGTCACTTGGTCTTTCTTAGACTTCTACACCACCTTTGGAGTCTTGGACTTTACCTTCAAAACTTTGGAAGCTTTTGGAACTACGGAAGTTTTGATCACTGAACCTTCGGAAGATTCTGCAGACACTGTAGCAGACATTAGTGCTTCGGAAGAACTTCTTTTTTCTGAGACCAACTTTTCTTTCGAGGGTAATTTTCCACTTCCCTTCTTCTTTGACTTGGAGCTTCCGATGGAAATAGGTTTTCCTTTCGAAGCTTGAATCTTCTTAGAACTCTTTGAAGTCTTTGTACTTGTCATATGAATAGTACCTTTAGGATTTTATGGACAATCCTTAGCCATGTGAGAGGTACTTTCACACATGACACATACCATTTTCTTCTTCACAAGAGTCTTTTGTACGAAACAAGACTTTCTTTGGTCACATCCCTTCACCACCTTCATATTTGCAGATGCTGAGACAGTTCCTTTGGGCTGGGAACTATTCTTGGAGTTTGATGGTCCAGGATGTGCAGCAGTGGTTCATAGCAGATCAGTCTTCTTCTTGCTACTGAGATGAGTTGAACAAGAACCAAAACTCTTAGCAGAAGAGTTTTGGTTGATGTCTTTAGTCCCTACCACTTTAAACCCTGTAGACAAAAACTTGTTTCTGCTTAGAGTCAAAACTAGCCTTGAGCTCTTGAGCCTTCCTTGCTTTTCTTTTGCTCTTCTTATCATGTTCTTTCTCATGGACTTGGTCATCACAATCTTCTTCTTCTCCTCAGAAGGATAGTGGCCCTTCTTAGAATCCTCCTCTTCACTCTTTTCAGATGAATTCTTCACTATCTCTTCTTCATCCTCTTCACTTATGAGAGGAAGCTCATCTTCACAAGTTCCGCACCTAGGAGATCTTAAAGACAAGATTGTGTGTGGAGGAGCTATCTTATTGGATCCCAGTCCCTGCCTCTTTTGATAGGACAGTTTGTTGTGCAAGGATGAGGATATCATGTTCTTAAAGGTCTCTTTTTCAAGAACACTCTTTTCTGCCTTGACTTTGCTGATCACAAGCTCAACCTGGCACTTTGTTAACTTCGTTATGAGATCTTTGATTTGAGCACTAAAATCTGTGTGTTCGTGTTTTAGAACTGAAATGGTTTTCACAAGGTCCTCTATCTTCAGTTTATAATAATTTTTCAGACTTTCTAAAATCAGATTTTAAAATGTTTAAGGACTCAAGGTCAGATCTCATCTCCAAGTTATAGGACATGTATCTATTAACTTTAGCAATGAATTTAGGAGTATAGAGACTTTCCAATACCTTGGCTTCATTATGATCTGCCATCAATGCTTGGTTAGGTGAAGCATCTTCTACCTGAAAGCTCCAGTCAAAGCGTCCTTCTTCAACAGCAATAGCAGCCCGCTGCTTTGACTTATCATTCAGGAGAGCCTTATCAATGTAGTTTGGTGTTGACTGTGTTGGCCACTATTTGTTTTAGATGCCTCACACTCTCTGGAAAAGTGGCCCCTCAAGTTACAGTTGTAACACTTGACTTTGCCTTTGTCCAGGCCAAACTTTCCACTGGTTGCATTGCTTGGAACTTCCTTCCAGTCCTCTTGTAGAATTTCATGGCTCTATGAGTGAGAAGAGCCATCTGCTGGACTATTTCCATGTATTCCAGATCATCTGGATGAATACAGTCCATGTCTTCAAGGGTGAAAAGAGAGTTGCCACAGATTTCATCTGGAGACACAAAAGCTTGAGAAGAGTTTATCCCTTGGAATGGGCTTCCTTGAGTGTAGTTCTCCCTTTGTGTCTGTGGGAAGGTGATGAAAGGACCTTTTAGTGAGTTCTCAGGGTAGCATATGATATGATGTTTAGGTTCTATGCTGTCCCTTTCAACCACATGTAGGGCTGAACCTATTTGATTGTTGGAGTTGCCAGATGAACCTTGCATGTTCATCTCCATCTGGTAGCCATTGAGAATCCCATATAACTCTGTCAGAGTAAGAGTTTTGAGATTTTTAGTTCTCTTGATCACCACATAGTAGTGTGTCCATTGCCTAGGAAGTGAGGGCATGAACTTCCTTACAATGTCTCTGTTCTCAAGAGAGACTCCTCCATCCACTAGGTATCCATAATCTCAACATCCTGAAATACTACTGAGTCATGGTTTCACCTGTTTTGATGGTGAAGTTTTCAAACTGCTGCTTCAGAAGATCCTTCTTGTTCTCCTTGGCTTCAGAGGAACCCCCATACATCAGTTCAGTGCATCCCACAGCTGCTTGGCTGTTTTGCACTTCTTGAAACCTCTGTACACAGAGTTTGGAAGGGCAGTGTGAGGGGCTGTCATGGCTTTTCTGTCAATCTCTACTCTCTTCCTATCTTCATCAGAGTAGTTAGCCACATCTTTGGGGATCATACCAGCACCAGTAGCAGAAGGGGTGCTATATATGAAAGGTTCATTCTCAATAGACTCCCACATTCTTGAATCAAGAGACCTGATGAAACCTTCCATTCTTAAACACCAAGTGTCAAACTCATCAAGAGTCATCAGTGGGGACTTGTTCATGGTTACAGTTTCCATATCAGTCTTGGAAATCGCTGCCATTGAAAAGTTTAAAATTTGTGTGTATGAGGGATCTTAAGATGGTGAGATCTTATATCAAGAGCCTGAAAAGCTCTGATACCAAAGGCAAGATCGTTGAAGGGTGTTGGGTTACAACACAAAAACACAAAGAGGAGATTAACTAAGCTTAATCAAACAGTATGACTGGATTAACCAAGGTAAGACACTAAGAACACAAGTAATGTAAGAGACAAAACACAAAGAACACAAGTATATGGTTTTCAAGAACGTAGTATATTGCTTTCTCTATGCTCTATAACAAGTGTTACAAAGCATAATTCAAATATACAAGAACATGAGATACTTATACCACATCCTACAGCCGGCTATACTTTGAAAGCCACCTGGATAGAAATGACTAGACACAAAACAAAATCAATTGTAGAGACAAAAGAAATATTGCCTTTTGACTAGTGATTATGACATGCGATAGCTCACATCCTTATCTATTACCAACTCATGTAAGTTGGTGACCTTACAGAGGTGCAGCGGAAAGATGTCCAGCTATATAGAAAAATACATCAGATAAAGCATGTGTTAAAAGTCTTTGGAAGAAATCTGTCTTCATATGTTGAAGCTTCGGAAGACTTTGTCTCTTAGGCTTTAGAAGACTTCATATTTGGCTTCGGAAGATATTGGTCTTGGCTTTGGAAGATATCACACTTAGAATATTTATGTTGCATGTGTGAAACTTCCTACGCATTCTTCTTCATAGTACTTGTGCAGCATGCAGGATAGACATTGGATGTTTAGGTTGCTCAGCCTCTTCATTAATCTCTACAATAGGCTTAGGCGCCGTACCATGAACATGAAGGGTAAATTTCGTGGTGTTGATGAAAGGAAAGGAAGTAATGACGAAAGAACGAAAATGAAGATAATAATGACATTATCTATGAGTACGTATGATGTGTGATCACATGTTACAGAAATGAATGGTTTAATGAATGTAAAAGTATGTTTCAATTAAAAACTAGAACTCACTCAGCATCACTGACTTTTTATGCATTTTCCAGTTGACAGGTGAGCATTGCTGAGGATGGCGCGGGGTAGCTACTTGGCATTGGGATGGCATTCTTTTGTTAATTTTTTGCATGATAATGCGAACAAATGAAATTGTGTAATGAATGTTGTATTATTTTGCAAAAGCGTTGTTAATGAAAATGTTGTTTTAAATGTTTCCGCTACAACATTTATTTCATGTTAATGTAAATATATGTTTTATGTGCAATGATTCACCAGCTGTGAGCGTCCCGAGAACGGGGCCTTACAAGTTGGTATCAGAGCCAAAGTTTAAGTGAAATGGATAAATTTTCAAAATAAACCTAAACTTAAACTGAAAAATGGGACGGAAAAGGGAAGAGATGCCAATCTGAGTAACTGCGTGCCATCACGTATTTTCTTAATGTTAACTGGTATTACGTGCACATGTTGTGTGGTTATGTGTTGCTGATAGAATTAGATACGGATGTAGTTAGGATAGGTAATGCTTGGGGTTTGAAGAGTAAAGTAAGTGGCTAATCACAACTGGCCACTGTAATTAGGGACTTACTATACTTGACATAAACAGAGCTGTTTCCTTGAATGACTGTGTTGGTGTTTGAATCTTTGAGTGTGTGTGTGTGAGGATGGCCAATGGTAGATCATCTAAAGCTTCATGTGGTGGAGGTCGTGGGGCTGAACTACAGGTTACGAGAGGGAGGCCTAGAACCGAAAAGGTGGTTCATGAAGAACCAAAAACCCCTCATCCGGAGGGTAGAGATGAGAGTGCTAACCTGAGAGCCTCAGTGAAGGAGGCGGTTGTGGAGGAAGTGCATCAAGTCATGCAGACGATCCTACCATCTGTGGTGACCAAAGTGATAAAGGCAGTTAGAGAAGGAGAGAGAAAGAGAAGGCGTAGACCTATGGGCACGAGGCTATAACTATGGGGCATTTCAACGGTGTAAGCCCCCTACATTCGACAGTAATGGCACTGCTGCTGCTGCTCACCGATGGGTGAGAGAAATGGAAGTTGTTTTAAATATCAACGAGTACCGGGAGGATCAATAGGAGAAGTTTGCTGCCCATTCTTTTATGGACTCGGTTCTATGCTAGTGGGACAATATAGGCCAAGCCGAGGGTAGTTAGGCAATCGAGAGGATGAGATGGTCCGAACTGAAGAAGTTAGTAATTGAGGAGTTTTGCCTCACCGGGAAATGGACAAGGTCAAAAAGGAGTTCTTGCAACTAGAGGCGGGAATGATGACGCACCAATAGTATACCACCAAATTCAATGAGATGGCACGTCTGGTGCTGGATCATGTGACGCCTCTGTCACGGAAGATTAAGAGGTACATTCAGGGTTTGCCAGTGGACATTTGCAGGCATATGATCGCCGCTCGACCGAGCACGTTTAGGTCGGTGGTGGATTTGGCAGGGTGGTTATATGATGAGAGGGATGTAGTGGTGGTTGCTAAAGGTAGCATGAATGGTGGAGGTGATCGAAACTGGAATGGGAAGAGGTTTGGACGGGGTGGTGGCCTCGACACGTAACAAGGGTGAACGACCGCCGAGTGGTCGCGTCGGGTGTGGGTATGAAGAAGTGCGGTAGGTGTGGGAGAGAGCATAGTGGGGAATGTAGGATTGGGACGAACTTGTGTTTTAAACGTAGTAAGGCGAGGCATATGGCAAGGAACTTTCGTACGGTCCGGTGCTTTAATTGTGGTGAAGAAGGTCACATAAGTAAGGATTGTAAGAAGCCGAGGGCGTAGGGTTTTGTGGTGAAGAAGACGGGGGGAGAATGACCAAGGGCGAGTGCCAAGGCATTCACAATGACACAAGAGGAAGCTAGGATGGACCCTGATGTTGTGTCCGGTGCGTTTCTGGTGGACCAAACTTTAGGTTGTGTGTTATTTGATTCTGGTGCGAATAAAGGTTTAATTTCTACTGCCTTCTATGCTAAGCTACCTGTTAGTAGTAGACGTGTTGATGTGCCTTTTGATGTAGAAACTGCCATAGGTAAGTCTACCAGGATTTTTGAGATGATAGAGAACTATGATGTGGAACTTGAGGGTCATAAGTTTCCTCTTAGACCATTCGTGATGACCTTAGGTGGTTTTGATATGGTTCTTAGGCTGGATTCATTGGCGGACTCCGAGGCGAACATTGTGTGTCGCAAGAAGGTGATTCATTTGACAGCGCTTGTCAGGAGTTTGGTAACTGTTTATGGGGATCGGCTTACTACGATCCCGAAGGTAATCTCAATGGAGGTGGCGGGAAAGTGTATGAGGCGAGGATGTAGCACTTACTTGGCTTATGAAAAGATGTGGATATGCCAACACCAAAACTAACCAGTTTATCGGTTGTGTGTGACTTTCCAGACGTATTCCTAGAAGACTTATCGGGAGTGCCACGTGACCGGGAGATCGAGTTCCAGACTAATCTAATACCAGGTGCCAACCTGTGGCTAAGGCACCGTATCAGTTGGCTCCGACTAAGATGGAGGAGTTGATGGAGCAATGCAAGAGCTACTTGATAAGGGGTTCATCAGACCGAGTATCTCTCCTTGGGGTGCTCCGGTCTTGTTTGTGAAGAAGAAAGACGTTAGTATGAGGACGTGTATTGACTACCGGGAGCTAAACAAGTTGACGGTCAAGAACCAATACCCCTTACCGAGAATAGATGATTTGTTCGATCAGCTTCAGGGTGCCAGTTGGTTTTCAAGAATAGACCTTCGATCCGGTTACCATCAGTTGAGAGTGAAAGAGCAGGATGTTCCTAAAACAGCTTTCCGCATGCACTATGGTCACTCCGAGTTTCTTGTCATGTCTTTTGGTTTGACCAATGTGCCAGCTGCTTTTATGGATATGATGAATCGGGTGTGTGGGCCGATGTTGGATAAATCAGTGATTGTGTTTATTGATGATATCCTGATTTATTCGAAGAGCGAGACTGAGCACGCCGGTCACATTCGGTAGGTTCTGGAGACGTTGAGAAAAGAGAAGTTGTATGCCAAGTTCTCCAAGTGTGTGTTTTGGCTACGCGAGCTTCAATTCTTGAGTCATATGGTGAATCCTGATGGGATTATGATGGACCCGACAAAGGTGGTGGTAGTGATGCAATGGAAGTCTCCAAAGACGCCATCCGAGATTCGTAGCTTCTTAGGTTTGGCGGGCTGCTATAGGAGATTCATCCAAGACTTTTCCAAGATCGCTTCTCCACTGACCATGTTGACCCGAAAAGATGTGAAGTTTGTATGGGGTCAAGCTCAAAAGAAGGCGTTCCAAGAATTAAAGGCGAGGTTGACTCAAGCTCCTATTCTGTCATTACCCCATGGGAGTGAAGATCTGGTGGTTTTTTCTCATGCTTCCTGCTTGGGGTTGGGCTGTGTGCTAATGTAGAGAGGGAAGTTTGTAGCCTATGCATCTCGACAGTTGAAGGTTCATGAGGTCAATTATCCTACTCATGACTTGGAGTTAGCAGCCGTGGTCTTTACGCTAAAGATTTGGAGGCACTATCTTTACAGGACGAAGTGCTCCATTTTGACAGACCACAAGAGCTTGAAGTAATTCTTCAAGCAGAAGGATCTGAGTATGAGGCAGAGACGGTGGTGGTAACTTATAAAGGATTATGATTGTGAGATTCACTATCATCTGGGCAAAGCCAACGTGGTGGCTGATGCCCTTAGCCGAAAAGAGAAGCCCGATCTGATTCAGGTGAAAGCATATCAACTAATCATGAGCTCTGATGTGATGAAGCAAGTCAAAGAGTTTCAAGATGAGGCTTTGACAGAAGATCATCTTAACTCTGAAAGGATGAGAGGTCTGGTTGTGGAATTGGGTGAAAACACACTTGGTGTTAAAACCCAATGTGGATAGGTGTGGATTACTCGTTTTGGGGATCTACTGTTGAAGATTTTGGATAAGGCTCACAAGACTCGATACTCCATTCATCCAGGTGCCACAAATATGTATCAAGACATGATGAATGATTATTGGTGGTCGGGTATGAAACGTGACGTAGTGGAGTATATGAGTAAATGCCTTACTTGCCTACAGGTGAAGGCCAAGCATCAAAAGCCGTATGGGAAGATCTAACCTCTACATATACTGGAATGGAAGTGGGAGCACATCACCGTGGATTTCATTATGAAACTGCCACGTAGCTCGAAAGGGTATGATACGATATGGGTGATTGTTGACCGCTTGACGAAGAGTGCTCACTTCCTACCGATCTACGAGACATATTCATCCAAGAGGTTGGCTGATCTATTCATCAAGGAAATTGTAACTCATCATGTTGTACCGGTGTCTATTGTGTCGGATCATGACACCCGGTTTACATCCAAATTTTGGAAGAAATTCCATGACGTGATGGGAACGAGGATACACATCAGTACGGCTTATCATCCTCAAACAGATGGTCAGTCAGAAAGGTCCATTTAGACATTGGAAGATATGCTTCAGGCATGTGTGGGGGAAGTTGGGATGACCACTTACCGTTAGCTGAATTCTCATACAACAATAGTTATCATGCCAACATTGGTATGCCGCCTTATGAGATGCTATACGGTAGGAGATGCAGAACACCCGTCTGTTGGGGTGATATTGGTCAGAAGGAGATAGGGAGTGTTGAGGTAATCGAGACTACGACGAAAAAGCTCGAAAGCATCAAGGCAGCCAAAGATAGACATAACTCGTATGCTGATAAACGATGCAGACCGATTGAGTTCCAGGTGGGTGAACAGGTTATGTTGAAGGTCTCACCTTGGAAGGTGATCATCCGATTCAGGAAGCGGGGCAAGTTGAGCCCAAGGTATATAAGGCCTTTCCAAATCATTGGTCGAGTAGGAGAGGTGGCCTATAGACTGGAGTAACCAGATGACTTAAGTGGAATTCAACCGACATTCCACGATCTCATCTAAGGAAATGTTTGGCGGACGAGGATATGATTGTTCCACTGGAAGATACCGAAATAGACAAATAGCTCAATTATGTGGAGCAGCCACTCCCAATTGTTGATCGTAAAGAGAAGAGGCTGAGATATAAAGTGGTTCCTCTTGTGCGTGTATAGTGGAAGCACAGGAAGGGATCCGAGCCTACGTGGGAGATTGATGGAGAGATGAGATAGTATTACCCACAACTCTTTGAGGAATAACAGGTTTCGGGGATGAAACCTAAATAAGGGGGTGGACTTGTAACACTCGGTAATTTTAAAGTCAAGAAAGAAGAATAAAGTGAAAGAAAAAAAGGAAAAGAAATAAAACCCAAGTCTAGGGGTAAAAAGTGTCCAAAAGGACAAAATGTTTGAAAAGTGGGTGTAAAAGGTAGTATGGCCGCCCATATGTCACATACATCACTCATCTTCGGGTTTAAAAGACAGAGTACTTGGGAGCAACAACTCTCGGTATTGAAGGAAGAACAAGAAAGAATTCGAATTCAAGATAAGAATTCATGTGTTCATGACTGGTTTTATACTCGGGTTTATGCTTATGTGTGTTTAAATGTGTTTGGGAACGTTTTTAGTGGGTTCTAGGCGGTTGAATTCAATTTGCGAACGATTTTGGCAGAAAATGCATACTCAAGAGCTGCAAATGTGAGTTCTAGAACCCCCCGTCTACATGTTTTTAACCGATTTTAGGGCTGGAAATGCATGAATGTATGTTTTCATTAAACTGGGTTTCGGAGCCGTATGCTTGATTGTGTGTATGTTGATGTTATGATGCGATGTTTGACTATGTTCATGCTTGTGGATGTACGAATGGATTTATAAGGCTTAGAGGGTAAGATTTAAGCTTAGAATGTGATGAATGTTGTTTGGGGATGTAATCTGTTGTTTTAGGCTCATGTGGTAAGTTTTTGAATCTGCCTATGTGTTGGAAAGTGAATGGAGATGAGTAATGGGAAGAAATGCGGATGAACAGTTAATGCGGATGAGCATTGACTAAGTATGGGAAATGCGGATGGCTCATGCGGATGAGTAAGGTCAATGCGGATGAGCATTGACTAAGTATGGGAAATGCGGACGGCTAATGCAGATGAGTAAGGTCAATGCGGATGAGCATTGACTTAAGTATGGGAAATGTGGACGACTAATGCGGATGAGTAAGGCTAATGCGGATGAGAATGTCTAAGTGTGAATGAATGCGGACGACTATTGCGGATGAAGCATGGGGAAATGCGGATGAAGCATGGGAAATGGAGATGAACAAAAGGGAAACGTAGATTAACTATAGCAAATGCGGATGAACCCTTAGACTATTTTCTGACTTCTTGAAAAAAAAGGGTGAAATGTAGGCTTTGACTTGGGAGGTTCCCAGGGCTATGTAGGTTGACTGTTTGAGGTTCTAGTATGATGGGCATGTTATGATGTATGATTGGTGCATATGCATGATGATGATGATGTTGCATGATTATGCATGTTATGTATGTATGATGTGCCCTGTATGATGATGATGATGTTGTGTATGTTATGTTCCTTATTATGATGTATGTTTGTCTTTCTTGTGACTTTACGTTGAATGAATGAAAGTTGTATGTAACGTAAAGCGAAAGATAATGACAGAGGAACATGAAGTAAGAATGCATGCATGAATGAATGATGAAGTAAAGAAAGTCTTGCAAGCCTTGTATGTCATGACAAGCCATTAAAGGGGGTAAGCCCAAGAGTGTGTGGGTTCGCTACCCCGGGAGGATGCATATTGGGGACATTCTTTATGATTGACCATTTGTATGGAACCATTGTTGCTTGCCTTAGGTATTGTGGCCAAAGGTGCTGGGCACCGTGAATGAAGGTCTATGATAGGCTTAGGTCTAGTACCATGAGCATGAAGGGCATAGCACATGACAATGGTATACCTGAACTTTACCTTAGCAACTGTGGCCAGAGGTGCTGGGAACCGTGAACAAAGGTGTATGATGCGCTTAGGCCAGTACCATGAGCATGAAGGGTAAAGTTCATGGTGTTGATGAAAGGAAAAGATGTAATGACGAAATAATGAATAATGAAGATAATAATGATATTATCTATGTGTACATATGATGTGTGATCACATGTTACAGAAATGAATGGTTTAATGGATGTTAAAGTATGTTTTAATGAAAAACTAAAACTCACTCAGCATTGCTGACTTTGTATGCATTTTCCAGTTGGCAGGTTAGCATTGCTGAGGATGGCGCGGGGCAGCTACTTGGCATTGGGATGGCATTCTTTTGTTAATGTTTTTGCATGATAATGCGAACAAACAAAATTATGTAATGAATATTGTATTATTTCGCAAAAGCATTGTTCATGAAAATGTTGTTTTAAATGTTACTGCAACGTTTATTTCATGTTAATGTAAATATATGTTTTACGTGCATGATTCACCGGCTGTAACCGTCCCGGGAATGGGGCCTTATACTATAGAAGAGATAAATGATTCCGGAGAAGTTCCTGTAACTCCTACGAAACAGGTAAATAATTCCGAAGAAGTTCCTATAACTCCTATAGAAGAGCAAACTGATTCTAGAGAAGCCACTACAGCTCCTGTAGAAGACAATCATAATGCAACTGATAATCAAGCTACTGAAGATCATTCAACACCACATGTTGAACAGTTTGACTACTTCCTACACTCTCAACCTGGTTTGGATCAGTCTGCACCAATAGATATGACTAACCTGGAATCAACTATTCAAGTTGAATCAACTCTATCAAAAAGAATCAATAAGACTCATCTAGTCAACAACATCATCGGAGATCTTACAAAGAGAACTACAAGAAGTCAAAGTGGTACTACCAACATTTGTCTTTTAAGTTGTTTACTTTCTTAAGTGGTTCCTCAAAACATCAATGTTGCTTTAAAGGACAATAGCAGGATTGAAGCTATGCAAGAAGAGCTTTAACAATTTAGAAAGCAAAAAGTGTGGTCTGTTGTTGATTTATTAGAAGGCCAACATCCTATTGGTACGAGGTGGCTATACAAAAAAAACTTGATGAGAGAGGGATCATTGTAAGAAACAAGGCAAGGTTGATTGCATAAGGATGCACATAAGAAGAGGGAATACACTATGATGAAGTTTTTGCACCAGTTGCAAGAACTGAAGCCATAAGAGTGTTCCTAGCTTATGCATCATATTAGAAGTTCACTGTGTATTAGATGGATGTCAAGTGTGCATTCCTATATTGGAAAATTGATGAGGAAGTTTATGTGTCACAACCCCGTAGTTTTGAAGATCCTCATTATCCACATAGGGTATACAAGCTAGATAAAGCCTTGTATGGTCTTCACCAAGCACCAAGAAAGTGGTATGAAACGTTATCATCTTACCTGCTCAAGAATAGCTACAAAAGAGGAACCATTGATCAGACACTCTTTCTCAAACAAGAACATCAAGATCTCTTAGTTGTTCAAATACATGTTGATGATATTATATTTGGATCAACTAATAGAGATTGTGTGTAAATTTCAAAGAGCTGATGAAATCTAAATTTCAGGTGAGTTCAATGGGTGAATTGACTTTCTTCCTTGGTCCTCAAGTTCATCAAAAACCAGATGGGATATTCATCAATCAAGAAAAATACATACATTAAATTTTGTAGAAATACAGTCTTGCTGATGTATCCTCTTGCGAAACACCAGCATCAACAATTGATAAGATTGTACCTGATCCTTCAGGAAAATCAATAGATCAAAAATTATATACATCAATGATAGGATTACTTATGTATTTAACTGCCAATAGACCTGACATTATGTTTGTGTGTGTGTGTGTGTGTGCTAGGTACCAATCTGATCCAAAGGAGTCTGATCTGAATGCTTTGAAAAGGATTTTCACATATCTCAAAGGAAAATTAGGACTTGGTCTTTGGTATCCAAAGGATGGTGACTTTACACTCTACTCATACTTAGATAGTGACTATGGTGGTTGTAACAGTAACAGAAAATCCACAACTGGTGGATGTCAATTCATAGGACCAAGACTAGTATCATGGTTGTGCAAGAAACAAACTAATGTCTCTGTATCCACAGCTAAGGCTGAGTACATAGTTGCTTCAGCTGGTTGTTCTCAAGTCCTTTGGTTGCAAAACCAATTGCTTGACTATGGTTACAACTTCTTTCAAAGTTCATTTTACATAGAAAATTCCCATGCTATGTTTATAACTGCTACTCCTGTGCATCATAGTAAAACAAAACATATTGAAATAAGATATCATTTTCTGAGAGGTCGCTCAGAAAAGGGTTTGATTAAGTTAGTCAAAGTTGATACAACAAATCAGCTTGCTGGTTAATTCACTAAAGCCTTTGATTCAGTCAGATTTAATTTTCTAATTGAGTCTTTGGGCATGATTAACTAAGATTAATCAATTTGAAGAAACAAAATACTATGTGTAATGCTGCTTCAGCATGACATATGCATGGGAAATGAATCTACAATATATCTTTGCTTATTCCAGAATTCTTAAATATCATTAAATCTGAGCAAGTTTCTTGAAATGTGAGTAGGTTCATCTTGAGTGGAAACTACACTTAGTGCACGCCAAACATAATTCAAAATGATTGTTTGTAGGAAACTTCATTTTGAGGATACAAAGTGAGTCTTATTCTGATGTGATCAAATCACTCATCTATGGACACTATGTACCCACACTTTATAATATCTATCATTGCAAATCATACACCCTCTGTTTTGTTTAAACAAAGACCTGGGTGTATAATCACCATACTGTATATGAGTTATCAAAGGTGAGAAGACCATGATCCACATCATTCCTTTATTTTGTGTAAACAAAGACCTGGGTTAGAGGCACCTCTGTTTTACGTGAGTAAGACCTGGTGACTTGATGATGATCATATGTAAGCTCTCAAAATAATCCTATGTGATCAATTGTACACTTATCTATAGTTTTTATATCAATGCATTAATGAGATGTCAAATGTATCTCAAGATAGAATTTATAACTTAAAGTACATAGTTATTACGTGTGAAAAAATGATGATTTGACTTGCAAAAGGAGGACAAAATCTTCATAAATTAAATGTGAAGTCCAGAATAGTTATTTCCTAATAAATATGTAAACATGATAAACTACATGCCTAGTTGATACATTAGCTCTTGTATGGATTTAAGTGGACAATGTACTTGCATTCAGAACTATTTTCACGTATCAATTCAACAAAATAACTCATGAGGAAGATGCCTAGTGTTATAGTATGATCCCATCATATGTGTATACATGTTTGAGCATCATCATATTGTTTAATAACACTCATGATATTCTTCTTAGAAATCTATGATAAATGCATACTGTCATCATTAATCAAAAATTTAGGGGGAGTAGAATTCATGAAAATAGTTTATCAATCGGCAGCTTTGCCTATTTCATTAATAATTTGAAGGAATTGGAACCTGAGCACCAACTTCACTCCTAGATACATGAAGTTTCCTTTTAAATTATTTAAGATTTCTTATACTCAATTGTTATGAATACAAAGTCCACAAGGTCCAATAGCAACAAATGGTTCTAAGACTGAACCTCCAAAATAAGTTGTTCTTCACAAGTGTTCTATAAGCATCAGCACATGACACAGTGTCGTCTTAAGCATTACTAGAAAATACAGTGTGTGAAAAAGTTTAAATGTCTACCCATAGATTGGTAAACTACGGATGAGCTAAGATCAACAAAAATAATTTAATTTCATTGTTTGGTATTTAAGTTATACTACATCATTAGAAGTTGTTAAGACATCCATAGATGATTTATGGAATCCGTAGATGATCTACGGAAGACTTAGAACAAAATTGTTGAGGGTTCGACTAAATAAAATTAATGTGTCTGAGAAAGTATAAATGATGTTCTTTGACTTCAAAACTCATTATTCGCTTTTTTAGTTCACTTTTTCTAATCTAGAAAAACACACACTCAACAAACTTTTCCCCCTTCTATAACATTCAAAAATTACCAAATCAAAACATCAAACAAACATATATTTCTGCTCTCAAATCACTATGTTTAAGGTAAAACATGTCGTAATGTTCAATAACGAATCATTTGATTCTCGTACAATGTCACAAATGTTCGTATTCTCATGTCAATAATGTGATTCTAATGAAGTCTTCTTTATTCTTATGAACAGATGGATAATTGATTTGCGGGAGAGCACAATGTGTGTGCTTTCTTAAACCCTGATGACCCTGTCTCAGAAGGTTGTCAAGACATTATCCGATATCTAAGAAGATCCAGGCTGTTCTATGTCTTATCAGCAGAGCCTGTGATTCATCAATCGCACATAACTGATTTCTGGAACTCCGCCAAAATAGAAGAAGATGATCAAGTTATTATGGATGATGTGAAGAATCAAAGACTGTGAGTAGATGAACAGACAATAAGAAGGGTTCTTGAGTTGGGAGATGTAGAAGCTGGTCACCCTGATGTATTCGATAATGAGTACATAGAGAAATTATTTCTTGTGATGGGGTATGATGGGGACTTCGAGAAGGGAGAAATCAAGAAAGGAAGACTCTGCAAGCCATACAGATTTCTCTGCCACACTTATCTTAAGTAAATCTCAAATCGGAAATATGGACTTGACAGATTTTCAAGGCATACCTCTTTAGGCATTATTGGTGTCTTTGCGGGAAGAACCTACAATTACTCAAAGTACATCTTCAAATGCTTTTGTGATGAGATCAAATTACAGAAGGCTGATAAAGTGTATATGTTTCCAAGGTTTCTGCAACTCATCATCAATGCTGATCTGGCTGGGACTACTATAGATGGTGATGTGTTTGTTCAAGCACACCTAGGTAGATTTGTTATTAATAAAATATCCGGGAAGTATGAAGGTGAAGACATGCCCATATTTGCTCATGTAATAGATGCTAATGCCAATATTCCCCAAAAGCTTGTGTGGGAAGATCAACATGAAGACTGTTCAACCAACTCTATTCAAACCACACACTCACCAATTCTATCACCCATTGAGCAACAACATCAATCTACACAACCCCCTTCTCTTACAAATCAAAATATTCAACCCATCTAACCCACTCACACTGTTCACTGTCAACAATCTCCCTGAGCCAGTCAAAACACTGTCTCTCAAGCTAGTACTATTCAATATCATTATCCAAGACTGAACCTCCTATCCATTCAAATGATACTGAACCAGATTCTCTAGTCATTGTCAATCAGCAGCAATAACAACCACAACACCATAAGCATGATGAATCAAAAGATGAATGCCCCAGTTCAGCAAGTGTGGCTCATACTAAAGGTCATAAAGATGAAATTGCTGATCAACAACAAGAAGAAGATAAGTATGAGGAAGTGATTGCCTATGATGAAGATGATATCAGTGATAATGACATCCCATTAAGCAAAAGCTACCTGGTGGCTGAGTACAACGTCAAAAGCTTAAGAGGAGATACTAAGTGCAATAATGAAGTGATTGACACCTTACTTTAACAAGAGTCTGAGCTCAAAGAATCAGTAACACCTAAGAAAAGTGAAAATGAGAAGATATGGGGTTGATCAAATGAATGAATCTCTCTATGATCAATCAGCTCTATTAAGAAGAAAAGAAGAATAGATTGATCAGCTGTAGATTGAAATGTGTGCTCTCGAATCAAATCAACTAAAGAAACCTGCTGAATCTTCAAAGCCTCTGATCTTATACTCAAGGAAAAGGAAGTATTTGGGTTCCACAAAGAATCAAGTTATCAATATTGAAGATTCTCCTAAAAGGTCAAGGCATACATCATCAGAGCACACTCCTTCTATGAATGTCTCAACATCAAAGCAAGCAACTCTTGATGTAGCTAAAAGTGATGTTGAATGGAAAAAATCTGACTGAAGAGGTGACTAACAAAGGAAAGAAGACCTAAAGGATGATGATCTTCTGATAGCAAAAGACATAATAGAAGAAAGGCCTGAGTCAACTATGTTTATGACCCTAATCAACCATGGATTTCCTTATTACATGGTTGAAAGGATGAATATGACTAAGATGAAGAACATACTAAAAGAGTTTGAGTTTGCAAGATTTATGATTCCTAATTGTAATTATGAGGCATTCACAACATTTCAAGCCATCAAGAAAATAAAGAAAGACCTAGGCCATTGTGACACAGCAAAACTCAGCAAGTACAATATCGTATGTTGGCTATAGGGTCATAACTACAAGGCACATGAGCTCAATGGAAGAAATATTGGCGAGCTGAAAAGAATGATGGAACGTGTTATGACTGTTGAGCTTGACACGTGAGTAAGGTTCAGAACTGAAGCTCTAAATCCAATCTATAAGCACCAAAGTAAACTTTCTGCTGATCCTGTAACTGTTGAATCCAAGATCAGCACAAAGGCAAAGACAAACCGATCAGAGAACCAAGAGCAATCATTCCTGGCAAAGTGTGGCCATTAGGGACAACTGTTAGAGAAGTCACTAAACAGAATTCAAATCTGATAGAGCTATATGATCATATCACAACTCCTAGTTCTGTGGAAGAAAATAGAATTATGGCCGGGAAATATGATCAAGACTGGTGATAGGATCTTAGCATCTAGTTTGATCGATTGGAATGATTTCAGTAGTGGAATAGAGTACCAACTAGCACAATTCGAGGAAGAATACCAAAGATATTGCAATGAACAGAATTAGTTATAAAGAGAGAAAGTTTCTGCAAAAAGAATACTTCATTCAATCACACGCTTTCATGGTGGCAAAAAGTGTCACACATACAATCAGGTCAATCATCCCTTATATAAGAATTTCATGGTGGAACATTCCTTATATAGGAGATGTGACGTCTGCTGATGTCACTTGATAGTGACATCTAACAGAATTATTTAAACAACTGAAACACAACTACTGAAGATGTCAAAGGAGCTGACATCTTCTTACAAAAATACTAAGTGTTATCAGTTACTACAACTACTAAAAAGAAACTACTGAAGCTATAACGACTGAAGAACAAGCTCTTCAGTCGTTTTACAAAACTACTGAAAGTAAAAACATAAAACTACTGATATCACAACTACTGAAGAAGTACTCTTCAGCTGTTGTGACAAACTACTGAAACTTCAGTACTTGGTCTTCAGACTTGAACTTCAGACGTTTCATCAGCTGATGACTTCAGTAGATGTCATCAGCTGATGTCTTCAGTCTTTGTCTTCAGACTTTGTACATCAGTTGTTGATCTTCAGCACTTGTGGACTCTTCAGCTGTTGTACTTCAATACTTTGGTCTTCAGCTTCAGCACTTGTGTTCTTCAGCTCTTGAGCTTCAGCACTTGTGTTCTTCAGCTGTTGAGCTTCAGCACTTTAGTCTTCAGCTGTTGAAGTCTTTAGTACTTGATCTTCAGGTGTTGAAGTCTTCAGCACTTGTCGAACTGCTGATGAAGCCTTCAGCAATTGTTGTGATATCATCTGGGACTTAGAGGTTTTCTGATCTTGGCTCATTGGTTCTTTTGGTCCAACAAACTCCCCCTGAACCAATGCAGCCAAAACCTCTAATTGATTTATTTTCCCACTTATTGTTGGCAGAATGGTTGGTCTTTTTCTTTCTTGATCAGTTGAGAAGATGACCCATATACGCACTAGCCTGGGAATGAGTCTATGATGATTTGGTCGGCAATGTATGGATGGGAGCTCTGTATTGGGGAATTGGACATTGAGTTGTTCCCCCATCCATGAGACTCACTTCCCAACTATGAGCTTGTAGGATTCCCTGGTGTAGGCCTCCAAAAATACAATTTGTTCCTCCATGGTGAGCTCCTTTGCCTCACCATCGAAGAATCCTTCAGGCCCAAAGTACTCAGACAGGAATTTGACCTGTTTTCCATTTTTGAGTACCACTGTTGTAATGTGTCTGTAAGCAAAATCATCAGCATGATGACCTTCTAACAGCAGTGGTAACTCATCCTTTCTGATCTCATTCAGCCTCTTATACACCAGCCCCTTTTTGATCATTCTGTTATCTAGCATCTTTTGTGGAGGAATGTTTGAGGTGTAGGCCTTTTTGAAATCTTCCAGGATTTCCCAGGGTGAAACTACAATGGCCAAGGAGATCACTTCATCTATAATCTTTTTGACTTGACCACTGTATCTCTGAGGGATGTTTTTCTTTTGTACTCTGTGAGCCACCCTAGGATCAGGCCAAATTCTTACTCTTTCTTTCACATACTGAAAAGTATGTTTAAGAGTATAAATCCTCTGAGCTTGTTTTTTCATATTAATGATGGAGGAAGTGGCTGCATATGCTTTATCTACTCTCCTCAATAACTCTTCATCGTGCAATCTGTGTTGTTCTTCTTCTTCCAATTTCACTTTGATTGCATCTCTTTGTTGCTTAGGAGTTATTGCAAGAGAGAGATCTTTGGCCTTAGGCAACTGCAGAACAGCTGAGATCGGCAGCCTATCTTCTTCATCATCATTTTCTTCTTCTTCCACAAGCCTCAACACCCTTCTCTTCTTCTGCTTAGGTGCATCATCGGCTGTTGGTTTTGAGGGTAAGGGAGTTGGTTTTATGGGTTGTGGTTGTGGTTGTTTTGGAGAGGGAATGTTGACAGGCTGAGTTAGCATATTGGAGGTGAGTGTGGCTTTTGAGTGCTTTGCTAGCTCAGTCCTGCTCCCTGCTCCTGCTTCATTCAAAGCTTCGACTACTAAACCTTAGTGTATCCTTCAGACGAACAGATCTTGGAGGTTATGGCCAAGATGATGTCCCTGGTCCATGATTTTACTTCGATCAATGATCTCCCAAGGTATTTGCTGATAAATCTGATCATGATCTCAAGTCTCTCTCTATCCATAGTGCTGTAGCTGGCCCATCTTTGTTTGATCTCTTCGATCTCTAATCTTCTTATTTCAAAATCCAGCTTTTCAGTGTCGAAACCCTGCCTAAACAGCTGATCAATGATATTGTCCATTGATCTGCTGTGTTCAGCATCAGCCTCTTTAACCATTTCGTTCAAGTTCTTCTTTTTCTCAGCACTCTTCTTTTTCTTGTATGTGACATGAAAATCTTTTTGACTTTCATGTACTTTTTCAATTTCAGCTCCCTTCTCAATCACATTCTCCTTCTCTTTTTCGGCCTCATACACACAATCCTTCTCTTTTTCCACCTCTTTATCCTTCTCTTTCTCATTCTTCTTCTCCATCCTCTTTCTTTTAGCTTTCACTGCTGAACTCTCCCCCTTTTTAGGTGCATTGGTTGCAAGGGATTGAGTAGCAGAAATTTGTTGGCTCAGTACATCCTCCACCAGGGGTTGTAAGACAGAAGAAAGTCTCTTATCAACAGTTTTAATAACAAATTCGGTTAGCTGCGGTGTGATGAGAGATAGGGGATTTTGAGGGATGGCATCCATTTGCTCAGGTGGGTTTTGGTCCTGAGAAATGGTGCCAGAAACAGAGGCAGGTGGCTGAGAATTTTGTAGTGGCTGTGTGTTTAAGGGACCTTCAGAGGAAGGTGCCATCTGTTGGTTGATGTGGTGGCAGATGGTCTTTCTCCTTGAGAGAGTTGGTCAAGTAGTTTTTGCAGCCTACTGACTTCCTCCTCAAGGATTGTGTTTTGGGCAAGAACATTGTAGAAAAAGACAAGGTCATCATCAGTAGATGCTGAATCACCTGACCTCCTGATTTTAGCAGGATGTACATGCACTGGGTGTAGACCAGTTGTAGCATTTGCCCCTTTGTCTTGGAACTGGGGACTTTTAGCCTCAGGACTTTGTCCATCATCAGCTGTTGCCTCTGGTGTGGTCTTAGTTATGCTACCAACCTCAGTCTGATCATATGCTGATTCAGAAGAGGTGGCAGCCTCACCAGATGTTCTGGTCTCCATATCCACACCAGGAGATAGAACATTTAAACCCCGATGCTGTGGGTTGTCAGAAGCATGTGTATCCTCTTCCTCAATTGTTGTTGTTCTCCCCTTTGTTGGTGGTTGTAGGGGAGGAGGAGAGGCATGCAGCTGAATAGGCACATTGGCAATTCTAATGGTTAGGCTTTGAGGGGCATTTTCATGGGGAGAGGGGATAGAAGCTGATTGCATCCGGGGAGAGGGATGCTCTTCAATGATAACCTCCTTAAGTGAGAGAGGTCTTAGTAATGTGGTTTCCCCTGAAGTGGTTGCAACAGGATCCTTTTGAGAGGATACATGTGCGGCTGTGGCTAGTTGAGTCGTGAACTCTACCTAGTTTTATCCTGTTTGGGTGGTACAGGAGCATCCTCAGGGACTCATCTCCTTGATTAGCTTGTTTGGGTTTGGATTTTGGCTTGGTGGAGACTTTGGATCTGGCAATTGAAGTTGTGGGTTCCCTTTACGTGGGTTTTAGCAAACGGGCAGCTTCTTTGAGGGATTGGTCGGAGTTATTCGTGGAGTATACCTCAGCTTGAACAGCTGGTGCAGGGACTCCAAGGCCAACATGGCCATCAGTTTGTAATTCATTTAAAATTATGGCCATCAAAAACCTGGGATATAATAGCCATCTTTTTCCCATAGGTTTCTGTGCCAGATCTTTGATTTCTAGAAACACAATTTGTGAAAAATTTAAAGGTTGGTGTTCAAGAATCGAATAAAATATCTGTTGCCACCGGGAAGACATTTGATCCCATGAGGATGTCTTCGAGGCTAAGCAAACATTCACCATATGAAATATCAGTCGTTCAGCATCAGGGAAGTTCTTCTTCAGTATGGTAGCAGCACGAAGATTTCCATCGTACCCATTGTTGAGGAAGGACATATCAGTTGTGCCCTTCGGGTACTCAGTCACAACAGTAGCATCTTGTAAATTTAGCACTCGATGAATGCTATCAGGTGTAACCTCTACTTGTTTTTGGTTGACCAATGACATAACAGAGATTTGGCCAGTAGGCACATCAGTGTGAACGTAGGCATTGGACCAAAACTGACTGAGTGACTCTGGGTAGATGGTCAGGTTTAAGAGCAGAGCTGTATTATATTGAGAATCAGCCATTAGGTCTATGCCGTGATCAAACTTTGTCCAGAAGGCCGATTTCGTGAGGTAGGCGACGCAGTTATGTTGGGGTTTTAGACTCATAGTTGCCATTTTTGAAAGTATGAAGGTCAGAAGAACGGCTAATGGACCGTTTGAGAAGAAGACATGTATTTATAGGGTTGGGAGAGGCAAAGGCTAAAAGAAAACTACTAAAGGTTTTGGTGTGGTCATCAGCTGTTTGAAACTCCTGATGACATGGTATTCACCTTCAGAGGTTTAAAACGACTGACAGTGGTGGTGTTGTCATCACTTGTTATAAAACAACTGAAGACTTGGTTTTGACCATCAGACGTTGAAACAGCTGAAGTCTTGGTGTTAACCATCAGTAGGTATGAAACTACTGAAGGTAGTGGTTTTGACTTCATATGATGTAAACAACTGAGGACTTGGTTTTTGTCATCAGTAGTTGTGAAACTATTGAAGACAGTGGTTTTGCCATCAGTTGTTGTAAACAACTGAAGATTTGGTATTAGTTATCAGTAGTTGTGAAACTACTGAAGACTGTGGTCGTGCTTCAGTTGTTTAGAAACAGCAGTTGTAGAAACAACTGAAGAGAAATTACTCATCAGCTGTTTTCGTCAATTCTTAGCTTTTCAGTTGTTTCATACTGTCCTCAACACTTACTCATCATACTTTTCATCTGCTTTTCAGGTGTTTCATAGGGCGTCAGTACTTATCTGTTTTTACTGATTTCAGTAGTTGTAACTACATCAGTAGTTTAGAACAGATAAAGTGCATCGGTACTTGTGAGGCATTTAGCCTTCTGTAGTTATAAAAACTACTGAGGGTAAAAGAACTCATCAGTACTTATATGTGACATGGTTACCAATGATCATCAGTACTTATTACTGAGATCATCAGTAGTTGTCACTTATTCTAGCTACAGCATACCAAGCCTTAACACCAGGTTGTGGAAAGTTGAACTATCCAAAGGCTTAGTAAAAATGTCTGCAGCTCATCAGCACTAGGCACAAACATAGGATTAATTAGACCATTTTCAAAACAATCTCTTATAAAATGATGTCTAATTTCTATATGTTTGGTCCTAGAGTGCTGGACTGCATTTTTGACAATGCAAAGAGCTGAAGCACTATCCATTAATAACGGAGTCTTAGTCTCTGTAATGCCATAATCCAAAAGTTGATTCTGAAGCCAGAGTACTTGGGATGTACAACTTGCAGCAACAATGTACTCGCCTTCAGCAGTGGATGTAGCAACAGATGTTTGTTTCTTACTCTGCCAAGAAATCAAACAGTTGCCTAGGAATTGACATCCACCAGAAGTTGATTTCCTGGTCAACTTACACCCTGCATAGTCACTATGAGAGAAAGCAACTAATTTGCAAGAGTGCCCAGTGGAATACCATAAACCTAGAGATTGTGTACCTTGCAAATATCTAAAGATCCTCTTGACTGCAATCAGATGAGACTCTTTAGGTGCAGCCTGAAATCTAGCACAAACACATGTAGCAAACATAATATCTGGTCTAGAAGCTGTTAAATACATCAAGGACCCAATCATACATCTGTAAAGCGTTTCATCAACAGCTTTACCTTTCTGATCAATATCCAATTGTGTGGTGTTGCACATGGGAGTAGAACAAGGCTTATAGTTTTGTAATTTAAACTTATTTAAAAGATCTTTTGTATATTTAGAATGATGAATGAAAATTCCATCAGCTTTTTGTTTGATTTGCAAGCCTAGAAAGAACTGTAATTCTCCCATTGCACTCATTTCAAACTTCATTTGCATTAATTTTGTAAAATCATCACACAACTGGGGATCAGAGGATGCAAATATAATATCATCAACATAAATTTGAACCAGTAGCTTATGCTGATCCACCTTCTTAATAAATAAAGTTTTATCTATGGAGCCTCTAGTGAAATTATTTTGCAGAAGAAAGTTAGATAATGTCTCATACCAGGCTCTAGGAGCTTGTTTTAACCCATAAAGAGCCTTATCAAGCTTGTATACCCATTCTGGGTGTTTATTATCCTCAAAACCTGGTGGTTGACACACATATACTTCTTCTTTTATTTTACCATATAAAAATGCACTTTTAACGTCCATTTGAAAAACTTTAAGATTGTGGAGTGCAGCATAGGCTAAGAACAATCTAATTGCCTCCAGTCTGGCTACAGGGGCAAAGGTTTCATCATAATCAATACCTTCTTGTGCAAATGCCTGAACAACCAGTCTCGCCTTGTTCTTAACAATAAGCCCATTTTCATCTGTTTTATTCCTAAACACCCATTTAGTGCCTATTGCACACTTACCTGGGGGAAGAGGAACAAGCTCCCACACTTGCTGCTTTTTGAACTGAAGAAGCTCAAGCTGCATTGCTTCAACCCAGCCATTGCCTCTAAGTGCAACATCATAATTCTTTGGCTCTAGCTGTCTGATGAAGAGAGCATAGAAGCAGAAATTGGACAATTGACTTCTGGTTGAAACTCCAGCATTGATATCACCAATGATTTGAGACATTGGGTGATTCTTCAGCTCTGGATAAACAATGAGATCAGTGTAAGTGTTTGTAGAACCTGGAGCAGCAACAGATGTTGATGTAGATGGTGGCAACTCAAATGAAGATGAAGATGCAGAAATCTCATGAGCACTGGTTGTGGATGAAGCTACTGAAGCTACAGGAGCATCAGGTTTAGAGGACACAGGTAGTTGGTCACTAAACCTGAAGAGGTGAGTACTGCTATCATCATCATCATCATCAGCACCAGCAGTACCACCAGGTGGTGAACTGTTGACAGGAGCAACAGTAGGAGTTTGATAAGGAACATATTGCAGTATGTCCAAATCAAATAGCTCCATAGGGCTTTGTGGAATCTTGTCCTTTGGAGAATCATTAAACTTAACATATAGAGTCTCTTCAACCATCTTTGTTCTATAGTTGAAGACTCTGTATGCTTTGCAAGTTGATGAATAACCAACAAAGTACCCTGCATCCACCATAGGATCAATTTTTGGAGTTGATCCTGTGTGTTGAGAATGAAACAAGGACACCCAAAAGCTCTGAAGAATGAAATTAGAGGGGCCAAATGATGAAGAACTTCATATGGAGTCTTCATCAACCTCTGATTTACTAGAACTCTATTCTGTACATAGCAAGCTGTATTGACAGCTTCAGCCCAAAAAGTCATTGACAGTCCAGAATCAGCCAACATGGACCTTGCAGCTTCAATAAGGGTCCCGTTCTTTCTCTCCACTACTCCATTTTGTTCAGGAGTTCTTGGAATGCTAAACTACCTCTTGATTCCCTTTGAGAGGTAAAACTCATCAAGTGTATTGTTTCTGAATTCTGTTCCATTATCACTTCTAATACACTTGACTGAGAGGGAATACTGCTTCTCAACATATAACACAAAGTTGATAATCTTCTGAGCTGCCTCATCCTTTAAATGCAAGAAGAAAGTCCATACAAATCTGGAGTAATCATCCACAATTACCAGACAGTATTTCTTCTTAGCCATACTCATCACTCTCATAGGACCAAAGAGATCCATGTGAAGAAGTTGTAAGCAGGCAGTGGACTTAGGGTCTTCTATGGAGGGAAATGAAGCTTTCCAGATGATGACAGTTTTCATTTCTGTTCTATCTCTCTCTCAAATGTGAGCAATTTCCCATGGAGTTGGGTGAGAGATAGTTTGTCCAAATTTGCACTGGAGCGTAGGACAATAGTATATGTGTCCCATCTCTCAGGCAGTGATTTGAGAAATCTGTTATTCATCTGGCTATTGGTGTACTCATGTTTGACCATTTTTAATTCAGAGATCAAACAAGAGAACCGCTCAAATTGGTGAGTCACTGTCTCACCCTTCCTATAAGAGAATGTCTCATATTGTTGGGTAAGGATTTCTCTATTATTGCCAAGACCTGATCTGTTCCTCCAAATTTTTCTTTCAAGGCATTCCAGAGGTCATGGGCAGTTTCATAATGCATTAGCCCAGAATAGATTTCATTGGGCAGTGCCATGGCCAGAATTCCATGGGCTTTTGCATCAATCTCAAACAATTTCTTATCCTCATTTGAGTATTGCTCCCTCCTCTTCGGAACCATTTGATTGGTTTCCGGGTTATTCACCATAGGCTTGTGTGGACCATGTACCACTGATGTCCAACAACCTGAGCTGTTAACAGACAGGTGATGGAGCATTCGTCGTTGCCATATGTTATACTCACTCCTAAACAGCATTGGAGGCTTGGTTGAGGAGCCAGTAGTGTGAGGATCATTGGAAGGAGTAGTCATTTTAGAAAATTCAGACAAATTCAAGATAAGCAAAACAAATTTAACTCAAAACCACTAAGAACCTCAATTAAAATAGCCAAAAGCGACAGAACTTCAATCTCTATAACAGATTCGTGCGAATTTGCTAGTTCGATCAAACTTAGAGCAAATGAGCAGTTTCAATGATCAATTATTAGATCGATCAATGATTAACCAGCTCTGATACCATTTGATAGGATCTCAACATCTAGGTTGATCGATTGGAATGATTTCAGCAACGGAATAGAGTACCAACTAGCACAATTCGAGCAAGAATACCAAAGAAATTGCAATGAACAGAATTAGTTATAGAGAGAGAAAGTTTCTGCGAAAAGAATATTTCATTCAATCACACGCTTTCGTGGTGGCAAAAAGTGTCACACATACAATCAGGTCAATCATCCCTTATATAGGAATGTCGTGGTGGATCATTCCTTATATAGCAGATGTGACGTCTGCTGATGTCACTTAATAGTGACATCTAACAGAATTATTTAAACAACTAAAACACAACTACTGAATATGTCAAAACAACTGACATCTTCTTACAAAAATACTAAGTGTTATCAGTTACTACAACTACTGAAAAGAAACTACTCAACTATAACGACTGAAGAACAAGCTCTTCAGTCGTTTTACAAAACTACTGAAAGTAAAAACATAAAACTATTGATATCACAACTACTGAAGAAGTGCTCTTCAGCTGTTGTGACAAACTACTGAAACTTCAGTACTTGGTCTTCAGACTTGAACTTCAGACGTTTCATTAGCTGATGACTTCAGTACATGTCATCAGCTGATGTCTTCAGTCTTTGTCTTCAGACTTTGTACATCAGTTGTTGATCTTTAGCACTTGTGGACTCTTCAGTTGTTGTACTTCAGTACTTTGGTCTTTAGCTTCAACACTTGTGTTCTTCAGCTGTTGAGCTTTAGCACTTGTATTCTTCAGCTGTTGAGCTTCGGCACTTTAGTCTTCAGCTGTTGAAGTCTTCAGTACTTGATCTTCAGCTGTTGAAGTCTTCAGCACTTGTCGAACTGCTGATGAAGCCTTTAGCAGTTGTTGTGATATCATGTGGGACTTAGAGGTTTCCTGATCTTGGCTCATTGGTTCTTTTGGTCCAATAACTGGGATCGTGCAATTATCAAAAGAACCTCTACAAGAATTTAGTATTTCCATGATACAAAAGTATTGTTAAGGCTTCATGAGAGAGATATCAAGGACCTGCAAAGTCTGATAATGTCTAACTATCCAATTCACTCAAGGGGAAGATATGTCTCTGTGTTGATGGGAAAATTGAAAACAAAATTCATAGATGATGTGCTCAAGGAAGCTAAGAGAGATGTTGATGATCATAGAAAGAGAATTCAAAGAATCAAAAGAACAACAAAGCCCTCTTCACTTGTTGAGGAGGAAATGTTGAAAAGGGTGGGATACAACCATGATAATGCAACATCGATCAACAGCTTCAAGGGAAATCAATACACATCTCCCATAACAGAATGGGGTTATGTTAAGAAAACAAAAGAGCTGGTGCAACTGAGGAATGCTCAAGGAAAGAAGGCTGAGAAGTTTGAATTTTTGACCTAGTGGAGATCAAATTTCTTCACCCAATCTATACTTCATACCTTCATGACAAATTCTATCCAAAGCCAAGTAATGGAAAGGCTCAGAATGACTAGTGTCTATATGTGCACATGATTCAAGTTGTGGATATGCTGCATGCCGGTAGGGCCCCATTCCCGGGACACTTACAGCTAGTCATTCATAGCACATAAAACGTATATTTTCATTAAATTAAAGAAAACATTGCAGCGGAATCATCAAAATAGACAACTCATTTCATTATAAAAGCTTTTGCCAAACAATACATCATTAACAAAAATACATGTTGCATTACATCACAAAAGCATTATAAAAATGGATGATATCCAAAAGAGCTGAGTAGCCGCCCCGTGCCATCCTCAGCAACATTACCTGCCAATTGGAAACACATAAAATTCAGTGTTGTTGAGTGAGTTCTAGTTTTATAATAAAACATACTTTACTTTCATTAAAACCGTTCTTTACTTTTGCATGTGAACACACATCATACATACACATAGATAATATCATTATTATCTTCATCATTCATTCATTAACTTCCATTCATTCATGCTTTCTTACTTTCATTCATACGTTCATCATTACTTCATATCATTCCATCAATACCATGAACTTTACCCCACCGTCATGCATAAGCGGGTACTTGGCCGGGTACTATCACAGACCCCCCTCATGGCGCACAACAGCCTGGCCATAGTACCAAAGGGCAAATTCAGGCTTTACCATTGTCATGTGGTATACCCAACGTCATGCATAAAGTGAAAACTGGGCCGAGGTCTATCATAGACCTCCCGTCATGGTGCACAGCGGCCTGGCCATAGTATCTAGGGTAAGCGAAAAAGGTTCTATACAAATGGTCGGTCATAAAGATGGACCCCGATGTGCATCCTTCTGGGGTAGCTAACCCACACACCGTTGGACTAACACCCTACATTGGGGCGTGTTCCGACATACAAGGCTTGCAAAACTTACATTACTTTCCTTCGTTCATTAATACATGCATTCATTCATCATGTTTCTATTTCATTATCTTCCACTTTAAATTACATACTACTTTCATTGCATTCATTAACATACAAAGTAAAGTCACGGGAAGACAATCATACAAAGCAAGGAAGAACAACATAAACATACGACATCACCATACATGGCACCATCATACATACTTAACATACATCATCATACATCATCATGCATGCCTATCATAATGTCTATGACCTCAAAAGTAAACTTACATGAAACCTCGGGAACCTCCCAAGTCAAAGCCTACCCCTACGCATCTCCCCGAAAGTCAGAAAGTTAAACTATACTTATTCAAGCGCACGAGCCCTATTTGGGTGTATGGGCACCCTTCAGTCGTATGACCCCCAGGTGACTGAACACTTAGGCCAATGAACACCAGGCGAATGGACCCTATGCGGATGGTCAATATGGGCGAAGGAACGCAATGCGGATGAGCACCTAGGCGTATGGACCTCAGTCGCACAACTCACATGCGTATGGACCCTAGTCGCATGCCCTTCAGTCACATGACCTCCAGTCGCGTGCCATTCGGTCGCATAGCCTTAGCTGGTGCAAAATGCAGTTCCCTTCGAGCAAATTTGAAGTTTTCAGCCTCCAAACCTTTTCAAACCTGTTCTAAGCTCAAATCAACCATCCTAAATGTTAGGATCAGTGATCTATGTTTGATTGATTAGAGAGTATAGCAGCGGAAATCAAACGTTGAATTAGCTAATTCACAAGAACACAAAAGATATTCAAGGTAAGAACAAACGGTTATAGACAGAAAGAATTCTGCAAAATATATTTCATTCAATATTCGCTTTCGTGGTAACAGAATGTCACGAATACAATTAGGTCAACACCTTTTATATAGGAGATGTGACGTCTGCTGATGTCACTTGATAGTGACATCTAACAGAATCTATTCAAACTACTGATAGTTAACACAACTACTGAAGATGTCAAACAGCTGACATCTTCTTACAAAAATTCTAAGTGTTAACTATCACTACAACTACTGAAAAGAAACTACTGAAACTACAACGACTAAAGAACATGCTCTTCAGTCATTTTACAAATACTGAAACAAAAACAAAACTACTGAAAGGAAACCATCACAACAACTGAAGAAAGCTTCTTCAGCTGTTGTAACAAACTCTGAAGGCTTCAGTACTTGTACTCTGTTCTTCAGCTGTTGATCTTCAGACTTTGATCTTCAACTGTTGAAGTCTTCAGTACTTTAGTCTTCAGCTATTGAAGTCTTCAGTACTTTAGTCTTCAGTTGTTGATCTTCAGACTTTGGTCTTCAGCTTTTGTAGTCTTCAGTACTTTAGTCTTCAGCTGTTGAAATCTTCAGACTTTGTCAAACAGCTGATCAAGTCTTCAGCAGTTGTTGTGATGTCTGTGGGACTTAGAGGTTTTTCTGATCAAGCTCATTGGTTCTTTTGGTCCAACAAACTCCCCCTGAACCAATGTAGCCAAAACCTCTAAACTTATTGAAGATGTCCCACTTATTATGGTAGAAGGATTGGTCTTTTTGTCTTCTAGATCAGCTCAGAAGTGACCTTTTAAGCACAGGCCTGGGAAGAAGTCTCAATGATCTATTTGGCAAAGTATGAATGGGAACTCTGTCTCGGGGAACTGGACACGGAGCTGTTACCCCATCCATGAGATCTACTTCCCCACTATGAGTCTGTATGACTCTCTTGTGTAGGCCTCAAGGAAGGTAATTTGTTCCTCCATGGTCAGCTCTTCAGCACCTCCTTCAAATAATGATTCAGGCCCATAGTACTCAGATAGGTATTTGACCTGTTTCCCATTCTTTAGCTCCATAGTTGTTATTATTCTATAAGAAAATTCATCAGGGTGATTACCCTCTAGAAACAACGGGAGCTCATTCTTTCTGACTTCTTCAAGCCTCTTATAACTAACCCCTTTTTCACCATTTTATTTTCAAGCATCTTCTATGGGGTTTGGTTAGCTTTATAAGCTTTCTTGAAGTCTTCTAGGATTTCCCAGGGTGATACTACAAAGACCAGGGAGATCACTTCATCTACAATCTTTTTCACCTGGCCAATGTATCTCTGTGGAATGTTTTTCTTGTGAATCATGTGAGACACCCTGGGATCAGGCCAAATCCTTACTCTCTCCTTTTGATATTGAAATGTATGCTTAAGAGTGTATAATCTGAGAGCATGCTTTTTCATGTTGATGATAGAAGATGTGGCTTCATATGCTTTGTCAACCCTCCTCAACAATTCCTCATCGTGTTGTTTGTGAAGCTCTTCTTCTTCTAGCTTCACTTTCACAATTTGTCTTTGAGTTTGAGGAGTAATTGTTGGAGAGTGACTTGTTGACTTCAACAACTGTATAACAGCTGAGCATGGCAGCCTATCTTCATCTTCATCATCATCTTCTTCATCATCTTCTAGCCTCAATACCCTTCTCTTCTTCTTCCGGGGTACATCATCGGCTATTGGTTTTGAGGGAAAGGGAGTTGGTTTGGTGGGTTGTTGTTTTGGTGGTTTAGGTGTGGGAATGTTGACAGGCTGTTCTAGCATTTTGGAAGTGAGTGTGGCTTTAGTTTGCTTGGCTAGTTCAGTCCTGCTCCCAGCACCAGCTTCATTCAAAGCTTCAATAACTAATCCTTTAGTGTATACTTCAGACGAACAGATCTTCGTGGTTATTGCCAAGATGTTGTCCCTGGACCAGGCCTTGATTTCGATCATTGATCTTCCAAGATATTTTGCTATAAATCTGATCATGATCTCCTGCCTTTCTCTTTCTAACACATCATAACTTGCCCATCTATTTTGGATTTCTTCAATCTCTAACCTTCTCATCTCAGAGTCAAGTTTGTTAGTGTCATGGCCTTTCCTAAACAAATGATCAATGATGTTATCCATTGATCTGTTGTGTTCGGCATCAGCCTCTTTTGCTATCAGCTCCAAGGCCGTCTCCTTTTCATTCTTTCTTTTCTTTGATTTCTCCATGTCAGCTTCCTTCTCCTTCTCTTTTTCAATCTCCACAGCCAACTCGTTCTCTTTGTCCACTACTGTCACTTCTGTTTCTTTCTCTTTCTCTTTCCTCTCTGCACTCCTCTTTCTTTTTGCTTTCACTGACTGAATCTCCCCCTTTTTGGTTGCATTGGTTGCAAGGGTTTGATTGTCAGAAATCTTTTTGCCCACAACCTCCTCTATTAAGGGTTGTATTACTGAGGAAAGCCTCTCATCAATGGTTTTGATCACTATATCAGTGATTATAGGTGTGATGAGAGGTAGGGAATTTTGGAAGATAGCAGCTATTTGCTCAGGGGGGTTCTGTTCCTGAGAAATAGTGCCAGAAGCAGAGGCAGGTGGCTGAGATTTTGGGAGTGGCTCTGTGTGTAGGAGACCTTAAGATGAAGGTGCCATCTATGGGGTTTGAGAGGCGGAGGGTCTTTGATCCGCAAAAGTTTTAGCAAGCAGCTCTTTGAGTCTGCTCACTTCCTCTTCTAGGATGGTGTTTTGGGCTAATACATCGTAAAAGAAGCCCAGGTCATCATCAGTGGTTACTGAATCACCTGACCTCCTGATAGAATGAGGATGAACATGCACTGAGTGTAGATCCCTTGTAGCATGTGCCCCTTTGTCTTGGAACTGGGGACTTCCTGCCTCAGGACTATGTCCTTCATTAGCAGTTGCCTCTGGTAAGGTCTTAGTAATGGTACCAACTACATCCTGATCATATGCTGAAGCAAGATAAGTGGCAGCCTGACCAGAAGTTCCAATCTTCTTTTCCACACTAGGAAATGGAACATTGTAACCCCTATGTTGTGGGTTATCAGATGCACTATGATCCTCCCCCTCAATGGTAGAGGTATGCCCAGTTGTAATTGGTATCTGGGGAGGGGGTGAGGAGTGCAACTGACTCAGCACTTGTGCAACAATTAATATAGGACTTTGGGGGGCGGTTGCATGGGGTGATTGGGTCGAAGCAGATTGCACCCGGGGTGAATGGTGGGCTTCAATGCTAACCCTCTCAAGTGAGATAGGTTCCAGCAGTGTGGGTTCCCCAATATTGGTTGCAACAGATCCTGTTGAGAGGATACCTATGCGGCATTGGCAGGTTGAGTCTTTGACACAATTAGGGGGTTAATACCAGTATGTGGTTCCTGTGTTTGTGGTACAGGGGCAGCCTCAGGGGACTCATCTCCCTGAGTAGCCGTTTTTGGCTTTTTGGATTTAGGTTTGGTGGGGACTCTGGTTCTGGAGGTGGTGGCTGTGGATTCCAACTGCGTGGGTTTTCGCAGTTTGGCAGCCTGTTTCAGTGTGTGGTCAGAGTTGTGCCTGGAGTATACTTCAGGCAATACAGCCGTTGCAGGGACTCCAAGGCCAACAAGTCCCTCAGCTTGCAGCTGATTCTCTATGATGGCCATAATGAATCGAAAATATAATATCCATCGATTAGAAAGAGATTTTGAGGCCATATCCTTAAGTTCAAGAAAAATAATTTCAGAAAAGTTTAAGTCTTGTTGCTCAAGGATAGAGAATAGTACCTGCTGCCACCTGGTAGACATTTGATCCCAAGAGGATGTCTTAGGAGCTAAGCAAACATTAACCATGTGAAAGATAAGACGTTATGCATCATGGAAATGCTTCTTCAGGATGGTAGAGGCACTGAGGTTTCCCTGATATCCATGATGGGCAAAGGATAAATCAGTTGTGCCCATTGGATACCAAACAAGGAAAGTGGCATCATTCAAGTTAAGGGTTTGGCGAATAACTTCCGGAGTGATGACCACTTGATGATTGTTGACGAACGACTGGAGAGACTCAGTGTTGTTCTCCCCAGTTAGAAGGGTGACGTTCGTCCAAAACTGGTGTAAGGATTCGACATGAATGGTGGGATTTAGAAGGAAGGCCGTTTGGTAGGGAGATTAGACCATTAGATCAATGGCGTTGTCAAACTTTGTCCAGAAAGGTGATTTTGTGAGGTAGGCAACACAGTTATGGCGTGGTTTGAGCTGCATGGTCTCCATTAATGAGAGAGAAGGTTTGGAGATTTGAACGTTAGGTTGGAGAGGATGAAACGCTGAAGGCTTAGGTATTGGGTATTTATAGGGTAAGGGTTAGAAAACAACTGAAGGGTTTGGTGTTAGTCATCAGTAGTTGTAAACGACTGATAACATGGTATTACCCTTTCAGAAGTTGAAACAACTGAAGTCTTGGTTTTAGGCATCAGTAGTTATAAAACTACTGAAAACCATGGTTTTGACTTCAGATGTTTGAGAACAACTGAAGACTCGGTTTTAGTCATCAGTAGTTGTGAAACTACTGAAAACCTTGGTTTGGTCTTCAGGTTTTGTAAACAACTGATAACTTGGTATTAGTCATCAGTAGTTGTGAAACCACTGAAGACATGGTTTTGTTATCAGTTGTTGTAAACAGCTGATGACTTGGTGTTAGTCATCAGTAGTTTGAAACTACTCAAGACATGGTTTTGTCATCAGTTGTTTAGGATGAAACAACAGTTGTAGAAACAACTGAAGAGAAATTCTCATCAGTAGTTTTCGTCAATTCATAGCCTTTCAGCTGTTTCATACTGTCCTCAACACTTACTCATCAGCCTTTTAGCTGTTTTCAGTTGTTTCATAGGACATCAGTACTTATATGTTTTTACTGACATCAGTAGTTATAACTACATCAGGAGTTGTAACTTTATCAGTTGTTTTAACAGAATCAGTACTATATGTGATATGGTTACTAATGATCATCAGTACTTATATACTGAGATCATCAGTAGTTATCACTTATTCAAGCTGCAGCATACCAAGCCGTAACACTAGGTTTTGGAAAGCTGGACTATCCAAAGGCTTAGTAAAATGTCTGCAAGCTCAACAGCACTAGGCACAAACTTAGGATCAATCAGACCCTTTTCAAAACAATCCCTAATAAAATGATGTCTGATCTCTATATGTTTGGTCCTAGAGTGCTGGACTAGGATTTTTGACAATGCACAGAGCTGAAGCACTATCCATTAATAATGGAGTCTTAGTCTCTATAATGCCATAATCCAAAAGTTGGTTCTAAAGCTAGAATACCTGAGAAGTACAACTTGCAGCTGCAATGTACTCTGCTTCAGCAGTGGATGTAGCAACAGATATTTGTTTCTTACTCTGCCAAGAAATCAAACAGTTGCCTAGGAATTGACATCCACCAGAAGTTGACTTTCTAGTTAACTTGCACCCTGCATAGTCACTATCTGAAAAAGCAACTAATTTGCAAGAGTGTCCAGCGGAATACCGTAAACCGAGAGACTGTGTACCTTGCAAATATCTAAAGATCCTCTTGACTGTAATCAAATGAGACTCTTTAGGAGCAGCCTGAAATCCAGCACAGACACAAGTAGCAAACATGATATCTGGTCTAGAAGCTATTAAGTACATCAAGGACCCAATCATACATCTGTAAAGTGTTTCATCAACAACTTTACCTTTTGATCCGCATCCAGTTGTGTGGTGTTGCACATGGGAGTAGAACAGGGCTTACAATTTTGTAAATCAAACTTATTCAAAAGATCTTTTGTATATTTTGACTGATGAATAAATGTTCCATCAGCCTTTTGTTTGATTTGCAAACCTAGAAAGAACTGTAATGCTCCCATTCCACTCATTTCAAACCTCTTTTTCATTAATTTCGTAAAATCATCACACAACTGGGGATCAGAGGATGCAAAAATAATATCATCACATAAATTTAAACAAGTAGCTTATGCTGATCCATCTTCTTAATAACAAAGTTTTTCTATGGAGCCTCTAGTGAAATTATTCTTGAGAAGAAAAGTGGAAAGTGTCTCATACCAGGCTCTAGGAGCTTGTTTCAACCTATAAAGAGCCTTATCAAGTTTATACACCCATTCAGGATGTTTATTGTCCTCAAAACCTGGTGGTTGACACACATAAACTTATCTTTTATTTTGCCATATAAAAATGCACTTTTGACATCCATTTGAAAAACTTTGAGATGGTGGAATACAGCATAGGCTAAGAACAATCTAATTGCCTCTAGCCTGGCTACAGGGGCAAAGGTTTCATCATAATCAATACCTTCTTCTTGTGTGAACCCTTGTACAACCAGTCTAGCCTTGTTCTTAACAATCAACCCATTTTCATCAGTTTTATTCCTAAACACCCATTTAGTGCCTATTGCACACTTACCTCGGGGTAGAGGAACCAGTTCCTACACTTGCTGTTTCTTGAACTGAAGTAGCTCAAGCTGTATGGCTTCAACCCATCCATTGTCTCTTAAAGCAACATGATAGTTCTTTGGCTCTAGCTGACTGATGAAGAGAGCATAGAAGCAGAAGTTAGACAATTGACTTCTTGTTGAAACTCCAGCATTGATATCACCAATGATTTGAGACATTGGGTGATTCTTCAGCTCTTGATAAACAATGATATCTGTGCAAGTGTTTGTAGAACCTTCAGCAGCAGTAGATGTTGATGCAGACTCTTGAAACCAAGAATTTGATGGTAACTCAAAAGATGTAGAGGAATAAGAAATCTCATCAGCATTTGTTGTGGATGGAACTGCTGAAGCTACAAGAACATCAAGTTTAGCAGACTCAGGAGTTGGTCACTAAACTTGAATAGGTGAGTATTGATATTATCATCATCATCATCAATACCACCAGGTGGAAGACATGCTGCAGAAGATGATTTATCCACATGGTCTGCAACAACTGGAGGTTGATAAGGAACATATTGCAGTATGTCCAAATCAAACAACTCCACAGGGTTTTCTGTAATCTTGTCCATTAGATATTCATTAAACTTCACATGAAAAGTCTCTTCAACTATCTTTGTTCTGCAGTTGAAGACTCTGCATGCTTTGCAAGTAGATGAATAACCAACAAAATACCCTGCATCCACCTTAGGATCAATTTTTGGAGTTGATCCTTTGTGTTGAGAATAAAACAGGGACACCCAAATGCTCTGAAAAATGAAATTAGAGGAGCCAAGTGATGTAGAACTTCATATGGAATCTTGATCAACCTCTGATTTACTAAGGCTCTATTCTGCACATAGCAAGCTGTGTTAATAGCTTCAGCCCAAAAGGTCAGTGGCAAACCAGAGTCAGCCAACATAGACCTTGCAGCTTCAATTAGGGTCCTGTTCTTTCTCTCCACTACTCCATTTTGTACAGGAGTCCTTGGGATGCTAAACTGCCTTTTGATTCCCTTTTGAAAGATAAATTTATCAAGTGTATGGTTTCTGAATTCAGTTCCATTGTCACTCCTTATACACTTGACTGAAAGGGAATACTACTTCTCAACATACAACATAAGTTGATAATCTTTTGAGCAACCTCATCCTTTTAATGTAGAAAGAAAGTCCATACAAATCTGGAGTAATCATCCACAATTACCAGACAGTACTTCTTCTATGCCATGCTCATCACTCTCACAGGATCAATTAGATCCATATGCAGTAGTTGCAAGCAGGCAGTGGACTTAGGCTCTTCAATAGGAGGAAATGAGACTTTGTGTTGTTTTCCTTTTAAACAAGCAGTGCAGGTTTCATCACAGTGGAACTCCTTTATTGGTAAACCTCTCACTAAACTATTGTGGATCAGCTGATTCATGTTTTTGAAATTAACATGACCCAGCCTTCTGTGCCACAGTTTAGATTCCTGAGGAGAGGCTTTGGAAAATAGGCAAGGATGGCCTCTGAGATCTATTTTCTTGGAAAGATCTAAGGCATACACTCTTCCTGTCCTGTTGGCCCTTAGGAGAGTGTGATCATCCAACACCTTATCAATCAAATTCAGAACCTTGGATGACAGAATCCTGCAGTTCTGACTGGTGAAAAGAGCAACATGGCCTTTATCACACATTTGACTCACGCTCAAGAGATTGTACTTGAGATTTTCCACATGATTAACATCATCAAACTTTATTTGTCCATTGGAGACAAAGCCTTTTCCAATGATGTAACCCTTAGCATCATTGCCAAAAGAAACAAACCCCTTATTTCCTAGAGAGTAGTCATGAAGAAGAGAGTTTTTCCCTGTCATATGCATAGATCCCCCACTGTCTACATACCAAATGCTACTTTGGCATGTTGAAGAACCCTGCAATCTTAAACAATTAGTTAGTTTTTGAGACCCAAACCTTTTTGGTTTTGGGTCTATTCATATCAACAGATGGTAAACTAACAGACTTGCTATGAATAACAGCCTGAGGGGATGGAGATGGTGAAGAAGAAGATTCCTTTGGCATGGATTTTCTTCTCTGTGGTTTCAACACAGGAGCATCTAATTGATTGACTCTCCCCAATAGATGTTGAACCATGATAACAAGTTGTGTCTGATTTTGTGACAAAGCCTTCAGCTCATCAGACACATTAGTGCTTGAGTTGGATGGGTTCCTGTGTTGTACCATCTATCTTTGAGCAACCTCAGCTGTTGCCTGTTTAACCCCTTTCTTTTTGGATTTCTTTTTGGATTTTAGGGTACAGGTTTTGATGTTGCTGGTATAAATTTGATTTCAAACTCAGTTTTCATTTTATCCATTTTCTCTTTAATGTTTTCATTATGTTTGAGTTTGGAGCACTTTTTATACCAGCAATCATGAGTAAGATAATTGAATAAGCCAACTATTTCACATGGCTTTTTCTTCATCTTAAGTTGATCATCTGCTGAAGAAGATGAAACTACTGAAGACTTGTTCTTCAGCAGTTTGCTATCAGTACTAGCAGTTTTCTTTGCTTTAGTACCTGCTTTCTTGATATCTTCTTCAGTAGTTTTCTCACCCTTTCTACTTGCAGTTTTCTTTCCTTTAGTACATGTAGTAGTTTGGGCTTGTTCTCCAGGTGTTATGACATTCTTTTTAGTACTTTCAGTACTTTGTGAAATATCACCTGGAGTGATCAACTTTGTGATCATCTGAGTGTCAGCATTTGAACCATCGGCATCAGTGATAGTTTCTGCGAGGAATTAATGCTGACATTTACTTCTGATGGTGTTGTATCAGATAGTAGATCACATGGTGAAAAGGATTGGTTATTGCTTTCACCATCAAATTCTACTTCTGCTCTGGGAGTAAAGTCTGTAGGAGGAGCAGTGTGATTATAACCATTGCCAAACTTCACATTGGAAGCAGATTGCTTACTAAAAAGCATTTCAAAACCCTTGCAAGAATTTACACATCGATCACACTCTACCTGGGTAGTTGCAAGTGTTTCTTTGACGTCTCTGTACTTCTCTAGAAGTATCTCTTCCCTAGCCTTATCATCAGTGATTTGGCATTTAAGTTTGTAAATCTCATCATTCTTATCATTAATCACAGACTCAAATTCAGCTTTGCTTTTGGAAATTGTTTGTTCTAGCTCAATGTTCTTGTTAATTAAAGCTACATTTGCTTCTCTAATAGATGCAAATACGGCTATGCATGTTTGAGAACATAGTTTGGCTTTTGCCTCAAGGATACGTGTGATACCTGTGGTGTAGAGGCATTAGAGGATGAAGTATCAGCAGACTCCAAAGCCATAAGAGCTAGATTTCCAAAAGGACTGTCACCACCATGTCGACCAGCACCAGAGAACAGTTGTTCATGAAGAGACAAATCATCTGGTAAACTGCTCCAGTCAACAACTCCTGGGGTGAAAAAGCTGTATTGTTGAGGTTGAGTTTGTTGATGAGATTGGGAAGGTTGAGGTTCAGGAAATGCATGTGGTTGTTGTGCAATTGGAGCTTGTTTCAACCCATAAAGAGCCTTATCAAGTTATACACCCATTCAGGATGTTTATTGTCCTCAAAACCTGGTGGTTGACACACATAAACTTATTCTTTTATTTTGCCATATAAAAATGCACTTTTGACATCCATTTGAAAAACTTTGAGATGGTGGAATACAGCATAGGCTAAGAACAATCTAATTGCCTCTAGTCTGGCTACAGGGACAAAGTTTCATCATAATCAATACCTTCTTCTTGTGTGAACCCTTGTACAACCAGTCTAGCCTTGTTCTTAACAATCAGCCCATTTTCATCAGTTTTATTCCTAAACACCCATTAGTGCCTATTGCACACTTACCTGGGGGTAGAGGAACAGTTCCCACACTTGCTGTTTCTTGAACTGAAGTAGCTCAAGCTGTATGGCTTCAACCCATCCATTGTCTCTTAAAGCAACATGATAGTTCTTTGGCTCTAGCTGACTGATGAAGAGAGCATAGAAGCAGAAGTTAGACAATTGACTTCTTGTTGAAACTCCAGCATTGATATCACCAATGATTTGAGACATTGGGTGATTCTTCAGCTCTTGATAAACAATGATATCTGTGCAAGTGTTTGTAGAACCTTGAGCAGCAGTAGATGTTGATGCAGACTCTTGAAACCAAGAATTTGATGGTAACTCAAAAGATGTAGAGGAATAAGAAATCTCATCAGCATTTGTTGTGGATGGAACTGCTGAAGCTACAAGAACATCAAGTTTAGCAGACTCAGGAAGTTGGTCACTAAACTTGAATAGGTGAGTATTGTTATTATCATCATCATCATCAATACCACTAGGTGGAAGACATGCTGCAGAAGATGATTTATCCACATGGTCTGCAACAACTGGAGGTTGATAAGGAACATATTGCAGTATGTCCAAATCAAACAACTCCACAGGGTTTTGTGGAATCTTGTCCATTAGAGATTCATTAAACTTCACATGAAAAGTCTCTTCAACTTTCTTTGTTCTGCAGTTGAAGACTCTGCATGCTTCGCAAGTAGATGAATAACCAACAAAATACCCTGCATCCATCTTAGGATCAAATTTTTGGAGTTGATCCTTTGTGTTGAGAATAAAACAGGGACACCCAAATGCTCTGAAAAATGAAATTAGAGGAGCCAAGTGATGTAGAACTTCATATGGAATCTTCATCAACCTCTGATTTACTAAGGCTCTATTCTGCACATAGCAAGCTGTGTTAATAGCTTCAGCCCAAAAGGTCAGTGGCAAACCAGAGTCAGCCAACATAGACCTTGCAGCTTCAATTAGGGTCCTGTTCTTTCTCTCCACTACTCCATTTTGTACAGGAGTCCTTGGGATGCTAAACTGCCTTTTCATTCCCTTTGAAAGATAAAATTTATCAAGTGTATGGTTTCTGAATTCAGTTCCATTGTCACTCCTTATACACTTGACTGAAAGGGAATACTACTTCTCAACATACAACATAAAGTTGATAATCTTTTGAGCAACCTCATCCTTTTAATGTAGAAAGAAAGTCCATACAAATCTGGAGTAATCATCCCTATTACCAGACAGTACTTCTTCTATGCCATGCTCATCACTCTCACAGGATCAATTAGATCCATATGCAGTAGTTGCAAGCAGGCAGTGGACTTAGGCTCTTCAATAGGAGGAAATGAGACTTTGTGTTGTTTTCCTTTTAAACAAGCAGTGCAGGTTTCATCACAGTGGAACTCCTTTATTGGTAAACCTCTCACTAAACTATTGTGGATCAGCTGATTCATGTTTTTGAAATTAACATGACCCAGCCTTCTGTGCCACAGTTTAGATTCCTGAGGAGAGGCTTTGGAAAATAGGCAAGGATGGCCTCTGAGATCTATTTTCTTGGAAAGATCTAAGGCATACACTCTTCCTGTCCTGTTGGCCCTTAGGAGAGTGTGATCATCCAACACCTTATCAATCAAATTCAGAACTTTGGATGACAGAATCCTGCAGTTCTGACTGGTGAAAAGAGCAACATGGCCTTTATCACACATTTTACTGATGCTCAAGAGATTGTACTTGAGATTTTCCACATGATTAACATCACTTTATTTGTCCATTGGAGACAAAGCCTTTTCCAATGATGTAACCCTTAGCATCATTGCCAAAAGAAACAAACCCCTTCTTTCCTTGAAAGTAGTCATGAAGAAGAGAGTTGTTCCCTGTCATATGCATAGATCCCCCACTGTCTACATACGAGATGCTACTTTGGCATGTTGAAGAACCCTGCAATCATAAACAATTAGTTAGTTTTTGAGACCCAAACCTTTTTGGTTTTGGGTGTATTCACATCAACAGATGGTAAACTAACAGACTTGCTATGAATAATAGCCTGAGGGGATGGAGATGGTGAAGAAGAAGATTCCTTTGGCATGGATTTTCTTCTCTGTGGTTTCAACACAGGAGCATCTAATTGGTTGACTCTCCCCAATAGATGTTGAACCATCATAACAAGTTGTGTCTGATTTTGTGACAAAGCCTTCAGCTCATCTGACACATTAGTGCTTGAGTTGGATGGGTTCCTGTGTTGTACCATCTATCTTTGAGCAACCTCAGCTGTTGCCTGTTTAACCCCTTTCTTTTTGGATTTCTTTTTGGATTTTAGGGTTACAGGTTTTGATGTTGCTGGTATAAATTTGATTTCAAACTCAGTTTTCATTTTATCCATTTTCTCTTTAATGTTTTCATTATGTTTGAGTTTGGAGCACTTTTTATACCAGCAATCATGAGTAAGATGATTGAATAAGCCAACTATTTCACATAGCTTTTTCTTCATCTTAAGTTGATCATCTGCTGAAGAAGATGAAACTACTGAAGACTTGTTCTTCAGCAGTTTGCTATCAGTACTAGCAGTTTTCTTTGCTTTAGTACCTGCTTTCTTGATATCTTCTTCAGTAGTTTTCTCACCCTTTCTACTTGCAGTTTTCTTTCCTTTAGTACATGTAGTAGTTTGGGCTTGTTCTCCAGGTGTTATGACATTCTTTTTAGTACTTTCAGTACTTTGTGAAATATCAACTGGAGTGATCAACTTTGTGATCATGTGAGTGTCAGCATTTGAACCATCGGCATCAGTTGATAGTTTCTGCGAGGAATTAATGCTGACATTTACTTCTGATGGTGTTGTATCAGATAGTAGATCACATGATGAAAAGGATTGGTTATTGCTTTCACCATAAAATTCTACTTCTGCTCTGGGAGTAAAGTCTATAGGAGGAGCAGTGTGATTATAACCATTGCCAAACTTCACATTGGAAGCAGATTGCTTACTAAGAAGCATTTCAAAACCCTTGCAAGAATTTACACATCGATCACACTCTACCTGGGTAGTTGCAAGTGTTTCTTTGACGTCTCTGTACTTCTCTAGAAGTATCTCTTCCCTAGCCTTATCATCAGTGATTTGGCATTTAAGTTTGTAAATCTCATCATTCTTATCATTAATCACATACTCAAATTCAGCTTTGCTTTTGGAAATTGTTTGTTCTAGCTCAATGTTCTTGTTAATAAAGCTACATTTGCTTCTCTAATAGATGCAAATGCGGCTATGCATGTTTGAGAACATAGTTTGGCTTTTGCCTCAAGGATACCTGTGATACCTATGGTGTAGAGGCATTAGAGGATGAAGTATCAGCAGACTCCAAAGCCATAAGAGCTAGATTTCCAAATGGACTGTCACCACCATGTCGACCAGCACCAGAGAACAGTTGTTCATGACGAGACAAATCATCTGGTAAACTGCTCCAGTCAACAACTCCTGGGTTGAAAAAGCTGTGTTGTTGAGGTTGAGTTTGTTGATGAGATGGGAAGGTTGAGGTTCAGGTAATGCATGTGGTTGTTGTGCAATTGGAGCTTGTTTCAACCCATAAAGAGCCTTATCAAGTTTATACACCCATTCAGGATGTTTATTGTCCTCAAAACCTGGTGGTTGACACACATAAACTTATTCTTTTATTTTGCCATATAAAAATGCACTTTTGACATCCATTTGAAAAACTTTGAGATGGTGGAATACAGCATAGGCTAAGAACAATCTAATTGCCTCTAGTCTGGCTACAGGGGCAAAGGTTTCATCATAATCAATACCTTCTTCTTGTGTGAACCCTTGTACAACCAGTCTAGCCTTGTTCTTAACAATCAGCCCATTTTCATCAGTTTTATTCCTAAACACCCATTTAGTGCCTATTGCACACTTACCTGGGGGTAGAGGAACCAGTTCCCACACTTGCTGTTTCTTGAACTGAAGTAGCTGAAGCTGTATGGCTTCAACCCGTCCATTGTCTCTTAAAGCAACATGATAGTTCTTTGGCTCTAGCTGACTGATGAAGAGAGCATAGAAGCAGAAGTTAGACAATTGACTTCTTGTTGAAACTCCAACATTGATATCACCAATGATTTGAGACATTGGGTGATTCTTCAGCTCTTGATAAACAATGATATCTATGCAAGTGTTTGTAGAACCTTCAGCAGCAGTAGATGTTGATGCAGACTCTTGAAACCAAGAATTTGATGGTAACTCAAAAGATGTAGAGGAATAAGAAATCTCATCAGCATTTGTTGTGGATGGAACTGCTGAAGCTACAGGAACATCAAGTTTAGCAGACTCAGGAAGTTGGTCACTAAACATGAATAGGTGAGTATTGATATTATCATCATCATCATCAATACCACCAGGTGGAAGAGATGCTACAGACGATGATTTATCCACATGGTATGCAACAACTGGAGGTTGATAAGGAACATATTGCAGTATGTGCAAATCAAACAACCCCATAGGGTTTTGTGGAACCTTGTCCATTGGAGATTCATTAAACTTCACATGAAAAGTCTCTTCAATAATCTTTGTTCTGCAGTTGAAGACTCTGCATGCTTTGCAAGTAGATGAATAACCAACAAAATACCCTGCATCCACCTTAGGATCAAATTTTTGGAGTTGATCCTTTGTGTTGAGAATAAAACAGGGACACCCAAATGCTCTGAAAAATGAAATTAGAGGAGCCAAGTGATGTAGAACTTCATATGGAATCTTCATCAACCTCTGATTTACTAAGGCTCTATTCTGCACATAGCAAGCTGTGTTAATAGCTTCAGCCCAAAAGGTTAGTGGCAAACCAGAGTCAGCCAACATAGACCTTGCAGCTTCAATTAGGGTCCTGTTCTTTCTCTCCACTACTCCATTTTGTACAGGAGTCCTTGGGATGCTAAACTGCCTTTTCATTCCCTTTGAAAGATAATATTCATCAAGTGTATGGTTTCTGAATTCAGTTCCATTGTCACTCCTTATACACTTGACTGAAAGGGAATACTACTTCTCAACATACAACACAAAGTTGATAATCTTTTGAGCAACCCCATCCTTTTAATGTAGAAAGAAAGTCCATACAAATCTGGAGTAATCATCCACAATTACCAGACAGTACTTCTTCTATGCCATGCTCATCACTCTCACAGGACCAATTAGATCCATATGCAGTAGTTGCAAGCAGGCAGTGGACTTAGGCTCTTCAATAGGAGGAAATGAGACTTTGTGTTGTTTTCCTTTTAAACAAGCAGTGCAGGTTTCATCACAGTGGAACTCCTTTATTGGTAAACCTCTCACTAAACTATTGTGGATCAGCTGATTCATGTTTTTGAAATTAACATGACCCAGCCTTCTATGCCACAGTTTAGATTCCTGAGGAGAGGCTTTGGAAAATAGGCAAGGATGGCCTCTGAGATCTATTTTCTTGGAAAGATCTAAGGCATACACTCTTCCTGTCCTGTTGGCCCTTAGGAGAGTGTGATCATCCAACACCTTATCAATCAAATTCAGAACTTTGGATGACAGAATCCTGCAGTTCTGACTGGTGAAAAGAGCAACATGGCCTTTATCACACATTTTACTGACGCTCAAGAGATTGTAATTGAGATTTTCCACATGATTAACATCATCAAACTTTATTTGTCCATTGGAGACAAAGCCTTTTCCAATGATATAACCCTTAGCATCATTGCCAAAAGAAACAACCCCTTCTTTCCTTGAGAGTAGTCATGAAGAAGAGAGTTGTTCCTGTCATATGCATAGATCCCCCACTGTCTACATACCAGATGCTACTTTGGCATGTTGAAGAACCCTGCAATCATAAACAATTAGTTAGTTTTTGAGACCCAAACCTTTTTGGTTTTGGGTCTATTCACATCAACAGATGGTAAACTAACAGACTTGCTATGAATAACAGCTCGAGGGGATGGAGATGGTGAAGAAGAAGATTCCTTTGGCATGGATTTTCTTCTTTGTGGTTTCAACACAGGAGCATCTAATTGGTTGACCCTCCCCAATAGATGTTGAACCATCATAACAAGTTGTGTCTGATTTTGTGAGAAAGCCTTCAGCTCATCAGACACATTAGTGCTTGAGTTGATGGGTTCGTGTGTTGTACCATCTATCTTTGAGCAACCTCAGCTGTTTCCATTTTCTCTTTAATGTTTTCATTATGTTTGAGTTTGGAGCCCTTTTTATACCAGAAATCATCAGTAAGATGATTTATAAGCCACATATTTCACATGGCTTTTTCTTCATCTTAAGTTGATCATCTGCTGAAGAAGATGAAACTACTGAAGACTTGTTCTTCAGCAGTTTGCTATCAGTACTAGCAGTTTTCTTTGCTTTAGTACCTGCTTTCTTGATATCTTCTTCAGTAGTTTTCTCACCCTTTCTACTTGCAGTTTTCTTTCCTTTAGTACATGTAGTAGTTTGGGCTTGTTCTCCAGGTGTTTGACATTCTTTTTAGTACTTTCAGTACTTTGTGAAATATCACTTGGAGTTATCAACTTTGTGATCATGTGAGTGTCAGCATTTGAACCATCGACATCAGTTGATAGTTTGTGCGAGGAATTAATGCTGACTTTTACTTCTGATGGTGTTGTATAAGATAGTAGATCACATGATGAAAAGGATTGGTTATTGCTTTCACCATCAAATTCTACTTCTGCTCTGGGAGTAAAGTCTGTAGGAGGAGCAGTGTGATTATAACCATTGCCAAACTTCACATTGGAAGCAGATTGCTTACTAAGAAGCATTTCAAAACCCTTGCAAGAATTTACCCATCGATCACACTCTACCTGGGTAGTTGCAAGTGTTTCTTTGAGGTCTCTGTACTTCTCAAGAAGTATCTCTTCCCTAGCTTTATCATCAGTGATTTGGCATTTAAGTTTGTAAATCTCATCATTCTTATCATTAATCACAGACTCAATTCAGCTTTGCTTTTGGAAATTGTTTGTTCTAGCTCAATGTTCTTGTTAACTAAAGCTACATTTGCTTCTCTAATAGATGCAAATGCGGCTATGCATGTTTGAGAACATAGTTTGGCTTTTGCCTCAAAGGATACCTGTGATACCTGTGGTGTAGAGGCATTAGAGGATGAAGTATCAGCAGACTCCAAAGCCATAAGAGCTAGATTTCCAAAAGGACTGTCACCACCATGTCGACCAACACCAGAGAACAGTTGTTCATGATGAGACAAATCATCTGGTAAACTGCTCCAGTCAACAACTCCTGGGGTGGAAAAGCTGTGTTGTTGAGGTTGAGTTTGTTGATGAGATGGGAAGGTTGAGGTTCAGGTAATGCATGTGGTTGTTGTGCAATTGGAACTTGAACCGGATTTGGCTGAGGAAAGTAATAGCAGTGAAAAGGATATGACATTGGACCCTGGGGGACAAAGTATGCAGGACATACAAGGTGTGATTGATGACCAGAACCAGTAGGATGTTGCCCTCTGTTTTGTAGACTAGTGCTAGGAAAAGTCACAAAGGGTGCAGAAGAGTTAGATCCAATTGATCTACATTCTCTTGTAAAGTGTCCAAGCCTTTGGCATTTGTGACACCTCAACTTACTCTTGTCAAAACCAACTTTGGTTTTGCGAGAGAGTCCAGGAAATTTCCTGCCAGTTCTATTGTAGAACTTCTGAGACCTGATATTAACTAAGGCCATTTGGCTTGGAATATCCATCTCTTCTAAATCATCATCAGCAATTCCCTTCACATCATCCATGATGAAGCATAGATTGTCACTATTACTGCCAGAATGACTATCAATACCAACAAATGCATGATCAGAACTGTTTGAAGAGAAATCAATATGCTCATCATAAATGCTTTCAGATGCAGCATATTCTGACTCATGACCAACCAAGGCAGTGTTCCCTGGTACAAAGTCATCAGTGAGCTTTCCTGATGATGACAGTTTCCTTTTCTACTCTATCTCTCTTTCGAATGTAAGCAGTTTCCCATGAAGTTGGGTGAGAGATAGGCTATCCAGATTTGCACTAGAGCGTAGGACAATAGTGTATGTGTCCCATCTCTCAGGTAGTGATCTGAGGAATTTGTTATTCATCTAGCTGTTGGTGTATTCCTCTTTCATCATTTTCAGCTCAGAGATCAAACAGGAAAAACGCTCAAACTGTTAAGTCAGTGTCTCACCCTTTCTATGAGAGAATGTCTCATATTGTTGGCGAGGATTTCTCTGTTGTTTGCTAAGACCTCATCAGTTCCACCGAATTGTTCCTTCAGTGCATTCCAGGGGTCATGAGCAGTTTCATGATGCATAAGCCCTGAATAGATTTCATTCGGCAGTGCCATGGCCAGAATTCCATGGTCTTTAACATCAATCTCAAACAGTTTCCGATCTTCATCTGAGTATTGTTCCTTCTTCTTCGGAACCATTTGATTGGTTTCCGGATTGTTCACCATAGGCTTATGTGGTCCATGTACCACAGATGTCCAACAACCTGAACTGTTAACAGACAGTGATGAAGCATCCTTTGTTGCCATATGTTATACTTAGTCCTAACCAGCATCGGAGGCTTGGTTGAGGAGCCGGTATTGTGAGGGTCATTAGAAGGAGTAGTCATCTCAGATTCAACCAAATTCAATTAAGCTATAACAGATTTAGAACAAAACACAAAAAACGAAATTGAACCAAGAGAGATCTTAAAATTAATAAACGAAAGCGGCAGAAAATCAATAATCTATAACCAGTTCTTGCAAATAAGCTAATTCAATCAAACATAGATATCAAATAATCGTTTCAATCATCAATTGTTAGATCGATCAATGATTAACCAGCTCCGATACCATTTGTTAGGATCAGTGATCTACGATTGATTGATTAGAGAGTATAGCAGCGGAAATCAAACAATGAATTAGCTCATTCACAAGAACACAAAAGATATTCAAGGTAAGAACAAACGGTTATAGACAGAAAGAATTCTGCAAAAATATATTTCATTCAATATTCGCTTTTATGGTAACAGAATGTCACGAATACAATTAGGTCAACACCTCTTATATAGGAGATGTGAAGTCTGATGATGTCACTTGATAGTGACATCTAACAGAATTTATTCAAACTACTGATAGTTAACACAACTACTGAAGATTTCAAAGAGCTGACATCTTCTTACAAAAATGCTAAGTGTTAACTATCACTACAACTACTGAAAAGAAACTACTGAAACTACAATGACTGAAGAACATGCTCTTTAGTCGTTTTACAAATACTGAAACAAAAAGAAAACTACTCAAAGGAAACCATCACAACAACTGAAGAATGCTTCTTCAGCTGTTGTAACAAACTCTGAAGGCTTCAGTACTTGTACTTTGTTCTTCAGCTGTTGATCTTCAGACTTTGGTCTTCAGCTGTTGAAGTCTGCAGTACTTTAGTCTTCAGCTATTGAAGTCTTCAGTACTTTAGTCTTCAGCTGTTGATCTTCAGACTTTGGTCTTCAGCTTTTGAAGTCTTCAGTACTTTAGTCTTCAGCTGTTGAAATCTTCAGACTTTGTCAAACAGCTGATCAAGTCTTCAGCAGTTGTTGTGATGTCTGTGGGACTTAGGGGTTTTTCTGATCAGGCTCATTGGTTCTTTTGGTCCAACACTAAACCTTTGGAATGCATACCACAACACCATTAAAGCACAACCAAGCCCAAAATCAAACCCCACCCAAATCACACACAAACACATACACACGGGTTCAACACACACACACTTCAAAAATGGGTTTTACTATGTGCTCTAGCCCTAATCAGTTGAAAATATGCAAAAGAGGGTTTCAAGAATTCACCTTGAAAGCCTCTTCGAGTACAACTTCTCACAAACCCGCTTGCCTTCGATATTTGCACCTCGATTCTTCAAAAACCCCAAGTTTTGTCCTTTCTCCCGTATGTGTTCCTTCTCCAGTTATTGATTAGGATCAATTGAACTAATCTGTGATGATATCTTAACACAATTCAAACAAAACACATACAAAGTAATCAAATTCAAACAAGATATTAACAAATTCACAGTTTCATTAATATCAAGCAAAGACAATTACAAGTAATGAGTAGTAGTTCGTTCACTATCTTCAAAAACTACTACTAACTAACAGTATAAGCTATTTATAATGAAACGTAGAGGAACTAACAATTACAAAAATAGTCCCTATACTATTACAAATATCAAAAAGACACATAAAGAAAACATGTTAATCTTTCTAGAGTCCTAACAATACTCCCCCCGAGATTTACATGGTCTTCGGTCTTCAAAATCTTTAATCTTTTCTTCTTTCTTTATCTCCTTTAGCTTTATCTTTAGCTTCCATATTCTATCTTCAATCTTTTTCACTCAATGAAATCTGCTGGTTCTTCTTTTATATTGAACATTGGCTTCTTTTTGTACATCTCTTGTTCTTTCAAAGCATTTACAATAGCAGACTTGAATTTTCTTGCAAGAATACCTTGTTTTGGTTTAGCTTCATTTGTCTTGTTGCACCCTGAAAGGATCATACATGCCAACTCAATAGGTGAATTGATGATTGTTCAGCTGGAATCCCACAAGTCCAAGATGCAATGCGGATGAAGATCTGCAAGAAAAATAACTAATGCGGAAGACAAAAATCTTATGCGGACAAGTGTTTACTCTTCCGCATTAACTAATGCGGAAGACATAATACTTATGCTGAACAAGTTACTCTTCTGCATTGACTAGTGTGGAAGAACCAAAGAAAATGCGGACAAGACTTTGATCATCCGCATTGACAAATGCGGATGACCAACTTACTAATGCTGATGAGGATTATCTCATCCGCATTTGTCAATGCGGATGAACAAGCAGAGATGCGGATCAAGACTTAGACTAGTTTCTGATGTAATAGGTCAGGGGTAGTTTAGTCATTTTGTAAAGGCATCTTGTCTTGTCTATAAATAGAATAGTTAACCTCGTACTGAGGTGACGGTTGATAGATAGAGGATTTTTGTTGTAATTATTCTCTGTAATTTGTCAACATTCATATATCAATACAAACAGCATTTATGAGTAATTTTCTTGCTTGATTGTTCTTCGATTGTTTGTTTCCGCCACTCAATCGTTGACTTTATTATCATATTCGATTCTCAGTAAGAATATCACTCTTACTAAAACCCCGTCAATTGGTATCAGAGCATTGGCTCTCGATTCTCTTTCAGATCTGCGCACAGACTGAATAGAACTCGATTGATCTGATAATCAAGTTGCTAGTAGTGAATATCACCATCTCTACTTAACAAACAACAAGAATACTCATGTGAAATAGCAAGAACACTCTTCTGAACCTCAACAGAACTGCTTGAACAAATCGGACTCATCAAACTTAATCAATCTTAAAATCAACTAAATCTATATTTAGACAACTCAACATGGATTCTAACAGTTACTTTGAATTAGGTCATACACCTAAACCTCCCATGCTTAAACACAAATCTGAGTTTAAACAATGGAGAATACAAGTTACAAATTATATCACAGGGTCCACATATTCCTGTTACTTTATCAACAGCTCAAGCTACATTGTACCAGACTTCTAGAATACCAATTGAAGGCTTAACTCTGGACGAAGATGACTAGAAGAAAATCAAAATTGATCTTAAAGCATACTCTATTTTGACTCAAGCACTCAAAATGGATGTGCTGAAAAGATTGGAAAAATATGGAACTGCTAAAGCTGTTGGGATGCTCTCAAAATTATGTGTGAAGGTAGTAATGAAGTTGCTAAAATTAACAAAGACAAGCTGGTCAATCAGTATGAAACCTCCCATCACACCAAAGGAGAATCCATATCAAAACAACTACACAGATTTGTATAGTTGGTCAATGACTTGGAAATTATGGGTGTTTCATACAACATTAAAGAACTCAACAAGAAAATGCTTCACAGTCTGCCTGAAAGCTGGAAGCAAAATGTCAGAATGTTGAAAAATACTCTTGATCTTGAGAGTACCACTCTAGACATTAGGATAGTCAAGATTGAAACTTTGGAACTTGATGAACGAAGTAGAAATCTGAGTGGGCCAAGAGTGATTGAAGCCTACAAATTCCCTTCAGAATCACATTCTATTGAAAATGCTTTCATCACAGAGGAAGATGACTTCATCTCATCAAGAGATCAAATGAACAATATTGGTTTCATTGCATCTCCATCATTCAATCACCATTCAACTTCAGCACAAGCACCAAAAGTCTCCACTGCACCTACAATCTCTCCAGAAGACTTAAAATCATAAGAGCAAAAGGCAACCTACAATGCCTTTGTTGCAAGTTTTGAAGCATATCTTAGGGGAAGACTCACTTCTGCCCATTTAATACAGGAAGATTTAGAAGAATTAGATCCTGATGATATTGAAGAGATGGATCTACAGTGGCAAATGGCAATGATTGCCATGAGAGCAAAGAAATTCTTCAGAAAAGGAAGAAAATTGAGCCTGAATGAGAACACAAAGCTTGGATATGACAAATCCAAGGTAAAATGCTTCAATTATGGCATGACTGGCCATTTCTCAAGAGAGTGCAATGCTCCTAAAAGAACCAACCATTCAAGGAACTCTGCTGGTCAATCATCCTCACAACCCAATTCAAGCTATCACTCAAACAATCAACAACAGCAGTACCATCATTCTCATCATCAACAAACATATGAGAATCAACCACAGTTGACAAATCAAGCCTATGCAAGCACTCAGCCTTCTGCCAATGCCCTTGTTATCAAACAAGATGGGATATGTGACAGGAGTGTGTATATTGAGGAAGTGAAGCCTCAATTCTAGAATCATGCTCTCATGGCTCATATCAATGATGGACCATCTTTAATGCCTACTGAGGTAAAAACTAACCTTCTAGTGAGAAATGCATAAATGAATTACAAGAGTATAGAGAACATAATCATAAACTGGCAGATAAAATTAAAGAAGAAAAGGTGAAGTCAGAAATGATGAAAAAAGAACTAAAGAGTTTTGAAATCAAAATCAAATCTCTCATTTCTGACATAGAAAAATTGCATGGTGTGAAATACAATCTTGCAGCTGAAAATGAGCAACTTACTTAAAAGTTAGCTCAAGTTAAAGCTCAACAATCTATGAGTAAAGTGAAATTTGAAAAGTTTCAAATGTCTTCAGTCAAGCTGCAAGTAATGCTGGATTCACAAAAGGATCCAAAGGACATGTTAGGGATTGGGTACAATTCATGTCCTCCACCATACAATGATAATTACACTGTCATGCCTGACTCTGTATCACTCTCTAAATCAATTGAACCAAAAATTGTGGAACCTAAATGAGAAGTGAAACAAGTGACAAATCCTCAAAACAAACCCGATGTTATTTTGAAACTAATGAGGACAAAATCAAGTTCGGACACCCAATCAAAATCAAAGAGTGTTCTGACAAGAAGTGATTGTCAAAAAACCATCAAGCCCTGTAAAAGCAATTGTACCTTTTATAAAATTCATACCATCTGTTTTACAAGGGAAAAAGAAATATGTCAAAACAGTGAAACCCACTACTCTGAGTAGTTTTGATAATGAGATTATATCTCCACAAAATTCAAGCAAATCAGAAAAGGTTTCATTGAAAAAGAAACCAACTGTAAAACTAAGTTCAACACATAAAACTTCATTAGACCCTCAGTCATCCAAATTAAGGCAGGGAGTTGGGTTTGATATGTGTAACAAGAACATGTTGACCAGTTTAAGAAGAGGTGAGAAGTAGGTTGATGAAACAGAAACGCCCAGACAACTAAACAAGAGTAGTATTGTGAAACAATCTACAAAAAGCGCTGATTCTGATTCATCACCTAAAGAAAAGAAAGTGACTCATCAAAAGAAAGTATTAGTTAAGTCACTCAAAGAAAAATCTAATTCAAGAAACAAACAAATGTATTGTGATATTCGTGACATGTTCAATCACAAGGCATATAAATGCTTCTTCAACCAATATTGTTCTATCTGTGATATGAATAATCACTTCACCAAAAATTGCTATTTCAACAAGTATTGTTAACAATCATAATACATCTGATTGTTACTTCAATCAGAAGGGGTTGAGAATTCAACAACACAAGCCAATCTCAAAACATCTACTGTGATGCATTCTGTCAGGCCTCATCTTCATAATACTCAATCTAGGTCTCCTAGATCTACAAATGATAGAAATAAGTCAAAGGATTTAGGAAGGGTCAAAGAAATCATCTCACAATGAAACACAAACTTGACCTTCCGAAGCAAAAACAAACTTTTGATAATGAAACTCGGGCTAAATTTTTACAAAGAAATAGAGACCAATGATTTCATTAGTCATCTGAATCCTCAGTAGATGTAGATGAGATGACTCAACCAATTCACTACCAAAAATCTCCCAAATCACCTTCATATAAATCACCATTCAGAGGGAAATACAAGGAGGTGACTATCATGAATAGGAACGAGAAACCAGGACCATCATGGCTTGGGTTGCTTATTCTAATTAGTTCTTTTTGTTTATAGGTTCATCCACACATGTCTAATAGTCTATGGTATGTAGACAGTGGATGCTCCCGACACATGACTGGAGATCGTTCCCTCCTTCATGATTTCAAGTACATACAAGGGACTACTGTGGCATTCGGTGGAGATTCAGAAGGTGGCAGGATTACAGGAGAAGGATCTGTGACAAATGGGATGCTGAGCTTTGACAGAGTGAATTACTGTGAACAACTGAATTTCAATCTGCTAAGCGCGTCTCAGATCTACGACAGAAAATATTCCACTCACTTATAGACACTCACTGCTACATACTGAAACCTAGTTTTCAGATTCCTGAAGAATGGTTTGTCTTAAAGACTCCAAGGAAGAATAATACATATGTCTTAAACCTGTGCTCTGCGTCACCTAAGGAAGAAACATGTCTTTTGTCTAAAGCATCAATTGATGAGTCACAGCTTTGGCATAGATGTTTGGGGCACACTAACTTTAAAAATATGAACAAGTTAGTCAAGGAAACCATGTAATTGGTCTTCCTCAAAAAGATTTCATTTTATTGATCAATGCTCAGCGTGCCTCAAAGTAAAACAACACAAATCGTCTCACAAAACCAAGCTCGTGAACACTAACAATACTCCATTGAAGTTACCTCACATGGATCTCTTTGGACCAACTTATGTAATGAGTATGGGAAAGAAACAATATTGTTTAGTGATCATTGATGACTTTTCTCGATTCACATGGGTGTTCTTCCTACTTCATAAAAATGAAGCATCCCAAATCATTCAAGAATTTATCACTAAAATTGAAAATCAACTTGATCTCAAAGTCAAAATAATAAGAAGTGATAATGGTACAGGGTTCAAAAATGAAAATATGAGTTCCTTTTGTGCAACCAAAGGCATTGCTCATCAATTCAGTGCAGCTAGAACTCCTTAACAAAATGGGTTAGCTAAAAGAAGAAATAGAACACTGATTGAAGCAGCAAGAGCTATGCTAGCCGATGCTAAACTGCCAATCACCTTCTGGGCAGAAGCAGTTAACACATCGTGCTTTGTGCAAAATCGAACTCTCATTGTTAAAGAAAGTAAGATGACACCTTATGAACTGATATTTCAAAGGAAACCATTCATTGGATTCCTCAAATCATTTGGTTGTCCAGTATCAATATTAAACACCTGTGATCATTTGGGAAAATTTTCATCTAAGTCTGATGAAGATTTTTTGTAGGTTATTCTTTCGTCTCAAAGGCTTATAGAGTGTTCAATCCTAGACTAAAAATTATTAATGAATCCACAAATGTTCAATTCAAGGAACATTCGTTTCCCAAATCTACAATGGTCCTGATTGGTTGATTGATATTGACACTTTTACTAAATCATTTGACCAATTTCACTTGTCTGATGCAGGAAATATACATTCAGGTGATACTTCATCAACTGTAGAAACAAGAGAAAATTATCTAGTGATCCCACCTACATCTGATGAACATATGAATGAAGATGTTCCTCTTCAAGCTGATCCCATCATACACTTGTCACAAAACCTTAATGTTTCCTCTGAAGAAGGTCCTATCCTGGTACCATCTCACTCAGATGACTTGTCACTTGAGATCAGAAATTAAAAATAGGTTTCTCATCCAGAAGAAACTCAAGGTACTTCAAATGATACAAGCAACCTCAGTGCTGCTGAAGATGTAGCAGTTACTGAAACAAATATTGACAATCCTCGTAATTCAACAACAATACAAGATGATTGTGGTCTGACCATAATGAACTGAATGTCTTCAATCTTGATGTAACTATTGCGGGTGACATCATTCTCACCACAAGAATACAAAAGAATCATCCAGTTGAAACCATTATTGTGATCTTAATGAGAGGGTGACAAGAAGCAAGTCAGTATCCTGGCAATGCAAGAAGGAGACAAATGTTGTCTGTGTCCACAGCCGAATCTGAGTATATTGCTACTTCAGCATGTTGTTCTCAAGTTCTCTGGATTCAAAACCAGATGCTTGATTATGGTTTTAACTTTTTGAATACACCAATTTCTATTGACAACACGACTGCTGTCTTTATAACTAATAATCTAGTTCAGCACTCAAAAACAAAACATATTGAAATTTGATATCATTTTTTGAGAGACTGTGCAGAAAAGGGTTTAATCAAATTGATTCAAGTACCAACAGAAAATCAATTAGCTGATTTGTTACCAAGGCATTTGAACCTAGTAGGTTTGAATTTCTGGTTCAGTCAATTGGCATGATTAACCTTGAGTAAAAACTTTGAAAAACATCAAAAATATTTTAAAACATCAGAAAAACCACAAAAAGAAATCAAGTCTTATGAAGAAAAGAATCTTGGGAAATGATATAATTACAGTCGTTATATCATTCAATGTGCTTAATTTCAAAATGTAAAAGACTGCAATGACTTACCGGATATGTTGGTAGGCTCAACTTGGAAGAAAAGATACATGCAGTGATGAATTAAAGACATATTTAATTGTGAAACACGCATCACAAAGTACATGTATGTATTGGCTTATCTGAATGCATGTGTGTGTAGTAACCTAAACACACCAGGTAATGATACTTTATGAATCTCTTTCACCACATCATGTTTCATCTTTGTTTTGCTGAGCAAAGACCTAATGAAACTTGCACATAGTGCAGATGTCATGATCCAAAAGATTCCCAATGTGGAACACATCCAAAATTGGATGAATTAACAAAGTAATACATTCCATGTGAATGAAGAAAAGAATCCTGTCATGGATCACCTTCCAAAGTGAAGTGAAAAGAATCCCAATGAGGATCAACATGAAAAAGGATCAAATTAAAAGAATCCCAATGAGGATCAGTGAATATGAGATCTCATTACTTAAGTAACCTGCTAAGAAATGTTGTGACAAAGTTCTACCATGCATTGTATAAGGAGGGTTGATGATTCCATGCTTATGTGTGTGAAGTACACATTGAATAATAAATCAACCAAAACATGATAAAAGTCATTTGCATCAAAATACCAAGCAGGTATGAGTTTAAGAGGGCAAACATACCTTCAATCGTCAAGTTCATAATCATGTCTATTCAATCATAAAGGATGCACATGTGTAATGTAAGATTGATATGATCCCTACAAAGAGATTTCTCTCTTCATTAGTAATATTAATCAAACTAGTATTCAAAACTTTTAAAATCTTTAAATTTTCTCTCCAAATGTGGACATAAACTTTAGGGGGAGTAATTTAAAATTTTTGAGTAAAGTTCAAATTTTAGTTTATCATTATATCATTATAGTTGGTGTTGTTGCAATAATTCATACCATTATATCTCAACTTATGCATACTCTTAGAAGCATGATAAGCCCAAGATCTATCAAAATTGGGAAACTTGTATTATTGTAACATACAAGTCAATGCAAGCAAAAATTGACAAATTCAACAGCCAACTTCATAAGAAAAATCAATCAAGGACACCTCTTCATAAGATGAATAATAAAGCAAAAAGGGTTGAGAAGGGTTGAGATACAAGTCTCCAATATTATGCAGATTCTTAGAAGCATGATGCAATCTGTGCTCTCTGCACCAACAAAAGATTTAACATGTCTGCATATGTATTCAATGGCCGAATCTCCAACATTCAAGAAGGGTTGAGATACAAGTTTCTAATGTACCCCGGATTTATTCAATGTCTAATCAATGAATCATTTCATGGAATTGTTAATGAAGGACCAGTACTTAACATTCCTCATTATGATGCAAGATCCTATAAGTACATCAAGAAGAAGGACCCAAGGAACTTCTACAGTGGTGCTACTTCACCCCTTCTTCCTTGGATGTTTGAACAAATACACCAAGCAGGTCAAGCACAACCACCTCCACAACCAATACCACAACCAATACCATCACCTTTACCTTCACCAATACCATCACCTTTACCACCAACAATACCATCACCTTTACCCTCACCAATACCATCACCTTTACCACCACCAATACCATCACCTTTACCTTCATCAATACCATCACCTTTACCATCAATAATACCATTGCCTTTACCTTCACCAATACCATCACCTTTACCACCACCAACACCATCACCTTTACCTTCACCAATACCGACACTTCCATCACCACAACAAACACCACCAATAACCACTCAACCTATATCACCACATCATCAATCTCCTATATCACCACACCAATCTCCTATTCCTCCTTACCAACCATTACCATCATCAATGGATCACCCTGCTAAACCAGAAGGATCAACAAGTGCATCCAAATCATCCAAATCATCTTCTAATGAGGAGGATCATCATGATCAAACCAAAGCTGTGAATGAACCTTCTGAGGCTGCTCCTTCTGAGAGCTATGATGAATCAAACATCAATAGGCCAGGTGAAAAAGATGAATTAATAAATGAGTTGTTACTAAAAGCAGAAAGGATGGAAAGAACATTAAACAGGAGAGTAGGAATTATAAATGACAGAATCCTAGAACTTGATGAGAAAGAAGGTGAATTGAAAGAGCTTAAAGAAAAATATTCAGTTGATAGAATGGAACAAGCCAAAGTGATTGAAAATCTAAAAGCTGCACTGAAACACTCAGGAGAAGAAGTGAGTAGGCATATAGATACTCTCGAAATACAAACTATTGCCATGGAGGAACAAGAAAACATCATAGAGGAACAAGCTGATATCATCTCAAAACTGGAAAAGGAAATTGAGAGCAAGGACAAAAGAATATCTAAGCTTGGAATGATGATTAAAAGAACTTATGTGAAGGATGATGATGAGAAAGAAGAACAAAAGGTTGATGATGAGGACAACAATTTAATAGATGAGAATGAAGAACAAGTGGATGATGAAGGTGAAACTGAGATCAAAGACCAGAGCCTAGACATGGTAGTGTATTCTGGAAACACTGGTCATTCAGACTCAGAAAAAGGTGAATTTGAAGAACTCTTCAGGGCTTTGGATAGTTTTGCTTCTGAACAATTCAGCATTGAAGATGATTTTTGGGAGTTCATAAACAATCAAAGAACTGAGGCAGAGCCTATTGTATTTATTCCTAAATCACCAGTGCCATTGGAAAAGGAATTGCCTCTGCAAATTGTCTCTGTCATATCATTAACTGAAGAAAAAAAAGATGAACTAAAAGAAAGATTTGAACAAGAAAGGAAAGAAGAAACTATACCTGAACAAAGTGAAATGAAGGATCAAGATCCAATTACACCTAAAAAGGTCCCTGAACAAGAAGATCAAACTAAAACCTCTAGCCCTCAACTTCAAACTTACTCACGAAAGAGGAAGTATCTGGCTGAAAAATCTAAGAAACAAAAAGATGACACAAGAAGTTTAGCAGCAATTTCTAAATTTTTGGAAGAACATGAACAGGCAGAAGCTCAGCTGAAACAGTTGGCCAAAGCAATTGATTTAGAAGAAGGAGAAATTGCTGATGAAGATGAAGTTAAAAAGCATGTACTCATGGACAGTCCTACTAAAGAAGAACAGTCAGTAGAAGATATGGTAACCAAAGCTAAAACTGTTGACTTGATGATTAAAGCCAGGTTCTTGATCAATCAAGGCTATGATCCTGATGAAGTGTTTGCAATGACATATGAGAAAATGAAAAAGGAGGAAGAGAAAGTGAAGTTGCTGCTTGATCCAACAATAGACACTGAATATGAGAAGAGAATGACAAAGGACACTCCAAAGCACAAAGACTCATCCTTGAAGAAACCCACAAGGTATGAAGTTCCACTACCAAGAAGGGGTCCTCTACAAAAGATTTCACAACTGAAGAAATCAACCTCATCCCATGTATCATTATTTCCTGAACCTTGTAACATGTCTGATAAGGAAATGAAGGAATATCTCTCAAGTCAGGGATTCATAAAAAGAAAGATTGCCAACATGAAGACAAATTCATTAAGGGCTGCAACACTTCAATTAATCAATGAAAAGAAAGATAAACTCAAGAAATTGGAAGAAGAATTGACAAAGACAAACCCAGAAACAGAATGTCAGCTGAAGACATGTTGTTGAACATAAAAGACCAAGAACTACTTGCCCCAGTACTCCACAAATATCCTGAATGGTTACAGAACCATCTCAGTTAAAGCTCCAGAAGGACCGACCACTGCTGAACTGATCAGAGGGGTGTCTACTCCCAAGGGGAAGATAGATCAGTAGATAATAGCATGGAAGTATGATAGCACCTCCAACATGTTCATGGTGAAGAGAATCTTAGGGCTAGTACAATTCTTTACATAGTACTTAGCTCTAGTAAATGCCCTTGATATTCATGATTTGAAGGAGCTAGCTCAACTTGAACTGATCAATCATGCAGCTATGTTCAGGGGATATGAATTTTAGAATATACTTAAGATGTTCATCAGGACAAACAACTTCAATTCATTAAAGACAATTTGCTTAAGAAAAGATAAAACATTTGTCAATCCCCTGGATAAGAAGAAAAAGTCGGAAGCAGAAGAAATAGTATTCCTTGAGTTGTAGGTAAAGCCAACTGAGTCTTTAAAGAAGAAAGTAGTGTCGGGTACTCATTCTTCCACTCCTATCTTAAATGTGTACTATGATGAGAAAACCTATGAGCTGGTGATAGAAAGGAAGTGGGGAGGAAAAGAAGGAGCTGACATTAGACTTTTTAGTGGATATAAAGTAAGACTACTTGATGAATCATACATCCACTACATTTTTATCAAACACTTGAGGGAGTTAAACAACAAATTAGGTGAACAAGACATGCACTTCTTTCTGAAATGCATCAAATTGTTGAAACTGGCCAATGATAGAATAAAGATTAAAAGGGACAAAAGAAAGAAGAAGAAAACACCACTGCAACTTGGAAACATTGTTAAGCTTGAAGTGGATGTGGGAGGGAGTTTATTGATTCATAGAGACGGTCTTTCCACAATCTCCATATGGGAACCTATCCCTCTGAAAAATTTACCTATGGAAGCCATCCATAACATGAGCAGAATGAAACTACATGTGCTGAGTAGAGACAGGATGTCAGAAGCAACTGATTTTGTAAATATGATCAAGGCCATTCTGGATCCCACCAAAGCAGCTTTTATACTACCTCCTCAAGACACAGCTGAATCTTCACAACATCAATCACCTCTTAAACAATGAGGATAACTAGGCTGTATAATCCTTAGGGGGAGTATTGTTGCACCCTGAAAGGATCATACATGCCAACTCAATGGGTGAATTGATGATTGTTCAGCTGGAATCCCACAAGTCCAAGATGCAATGCGGATGAAGATTTGCAAGAAAAATAACAAGTGTTATCTTCCGCATTAGTCAATGCGATAGACAAAAATCTGATGCGGACAAGTGTTTACTCTTCCGCATTATCTAATGCGGAAGACATAATACTTATGCTGAACAAGTTACTCTTCCGCATTGACTAATGCGGAGAACAAAAGAAAATGCGGACAAGACTTGATCATCCGCCTTGACAAATGCGGATGACCAACTTACTAATGCTTATCAGGATTATCTCATCCGCATTTGTCAATGTGGATGAACAAACAGATATGCGGATCAAGACTTAGACTAGTTTCTGATGTAATAGGTCAGGGGTAGTTTAGTCATTTTGTAAAGGCATCTTGTCTTGTCTATAAATAGAATAGTTAACCTCATACTGAGGTAACGGTTGATGGATAGAGGATTTTTGTTGTAATTATTCTTTGTAATTTGTCAACATTCATATATCAATACAAACAACATTTATGAGTAATTTTCTTGCTTGATTGTTCTTCGATTGTTTCCGCCACTTAATCGTTGACTTGATTATCATATTCGATTCTCAGTAAGAATATCACTCTTACTAAAACCAGTCATGTCTTTATCTCCATCTTGTTCATTCTTTCCAACGTGTCTTTTGATAAGTAAGTAGTGTCAATGTTTGCATATAACTCAATAGGGTTTGAACTGTCCTTTGAGTATACTTCTAAGACACCTTTCTTTGAGATTCTCATAAATTCAATATCCTTGATATCTTTCTTAGTAATATTTGCATAAGCAGGAGCTTTTCTCAATGATATTCTTTCCATAGCTGTACTCATCACATTGATTATGGAAATGAAATATTTCTTATCTTGCTCTGCAACATCAGGAGATACTTTCTCAAACTTTTGTACAAAGAAAAATGTATATAACTTGGATGTAACAATTTGAGTTCAAAAGCACCAAAAGAGTAATCTTGTCTTCATCCCACTGTTCAAAGTTTCGAACCAATTTAGTTCAAATGTCTCAGTGTTATAAAACAACCTGAGATTGGTTTGGATTTCTGATTACCTTCAATCACTTTCAAACCAGGAGTAGTTACCTTTTCAAAGTATTTATCGTAGAATTCAATCATAAAGTGTTCATCTTCAGATTGCACTCCTTTGAGCCTTTTGTTTTTCTTTAAAGTAGCAAAGTACTCTTTATCTTCTTGATCACATCTAGTTTGAAGAAAACTACTTGATCGATCCACGCCTTTTCTCAGTAATTCTACCATCATTTTACCACGTTTGGAATCTGTTGGATTGATCAAAGGTAATCTATTCAATTCCTTCAAATCTTGCACAAGAAGTTTAATTATGCTAGAGTAAAAGTGATATACATCACACATTGCATTTACTCTTTTGATTAAGAAAGCATAAAAAATCTCATCATACTTCCATGCAATTATTTTTACTTGATTTGTAAAATCTGGAGCAATCATAGCATTCAACAATTCAGCAACTGATTGTCCTTTCTGCAATACATTTCTCACTAAATCACCTGTGGATCTAGCATTATAAAAAATCTGGATTTGTTGAGATGATGCTTTGTAAGCTTGCTTTTCTATACTTGAAAATATTTTAATCAATTCTTTTCTACTGTCATAAGCTTCTGACTTTCTTGCCATTTGTTTGATTTCTTGAGGTTTTAGCATTCTTATTCTTTTTGTAATCTCCAAATATTAAGGATTGTCTGTATCAAGAATAATCATCCTCTTCGTTTGTTATTCTGTCTCTTGAAAGCTTCTGACAAGATTTCTTAATGATACAGATTGTAATCTTTTCAATTTTCTCCAAGGATAGTTTCTAGCTTGCAACCTTGATCTTAAAGGTGGAATACTCATACTATCAGGATTAGGATGGTGAAGCTCTGAGCTTGGTAATTGTTCTACATTAATACTTTCTTTTTCTCTGATCCATTCACCATGCTCTATTACAATTTCATTTGGAGAAATTAGAGCGACTGAATCTGCTGCAATGCACTTCTCATATTCATCATTGATCTGAGAACCTGTCAGTCCATCCAAAAATACTCTCTTATACTTCATTCTCACAAGATAATTATATCTTCCTTCAAAATCTTATAGTACTTCTTCTTGATCTTGAAATTGTTCTTGTGAAGAGAAATTAGCTACAAATTGTGCATCATCAATATCTTCATCATTCAAAACTTCATCATACCAATCATCATTGTACATTTCTTCAATATCTACCAAAGCATCACTTTGTTCATCAGTGTCTTGTTCTTCAACATTTTCTTCAATTCTTTGAACTTTTGGAACTAACTCACATAAACTTGCTTCTTCAATATCATCAAGTTTCCTTTTTCCTTTATCCATTGTAGGATTTTCTTCAACAACATTCATTTCAACACTAATCGTTTGTTCAGGTGATATGGGCTTTTGTACTTCTTTTGATTTTAACAATTCTTCTTTCAATTTTTCAATTTCCTCTGTCAATTTCTTGAATTTTTGTTCAAGAATATTATAATCTTTTATCATCACTTCAAAATTCTTTATCACATCTTCTTTATCTTTTGCATATATCACAATTTTTCATCTTTCTCAACATTTTCATCTTTTAAATTTGCATTTTCACCTTCTAGCCTTTTATCTCTAATTCAAGAGATATATTCATCTCTTTCAGTTTTTCATTTTCATCCTTTAATTCTTCAATTTTTTTCTTTAACTACATTCTCTTCTTTCAACTTTTCTACCTCATCAATATCCACCATTTCTTCTGTTTGCACAGAAATATTTTGAGTTGTACTTACAACAATTTCTTCAAATTCTTCATTTTGCTCAGCTTGAAATACTGGATCATATAACAAGTCATGCATAAAATCAAAATCAAATGTTTGATTTTGTGACCTTCTTCATGTACTCCAATATCAGGTTCATCTTCTTGAAGTTCATTAACAGTATTATCAAGACTATTATTAGTAACAATTTCTTCGGCTATGTTTTGAACTTCATTCACATGTTCATCTTCATTCATTTCTTCAATTGATTCTTGATGTGCCTCAACCACATCATCATTATCTTCATCTCTTGATGAGCTTTCTGAATCTTCATCATCATTATCTTCATTATCATAATCAATCATAACTTCAACAACATCCTCAATGAGATCATTAGGATCTATTGGTTCATCTTCGGATAAATGGAAGTGTTGTTGATTTATATCAACTTCATCATTAGATACATTCCTTATATATTCAAATAGAGGAATGTTTTGAGCACCAGTGATCATTGATAGTCTTTTATATACAGATTCAGACATATCCTCCAATTGTAATTTTTCACCTTCAACTCTTCCAACATAAAGATCCAGATTTTCTTCATATAAGCATTTGAAGAAATCTTGGACACATTAAGTATTTATGTCTCCTTCCTCTTTCAAGATTGAAAATGAAACCATTCAATATCCATTTAGCCGTGTTAAATCTTCTATTTGTAGCTAAGGCATTAATTGGAGATGCAATGTCTACAGGGAATGAGTCCCAACGAGCACTACGTTTAGACATGTTGAAAGATATAAAATAATAATTTCCAATGCTTGTACACTCTTGCTCGGAAAAATTATTTCTTTGGGAAATGATCTGGATGACCCATTTGCATAAACACTTCTCTACATTCATTGAATGTATACTCAGATAAGTCTTCAGGGTCATTTTCTCCAAGTTTAAGAGCAGTTCTGATTGCTTGTTCAGAGACTTCAAGCATTCTGTTAGATGTATTGAATGCTCTTACAACTTTGTTTCCTTCTTCATTTCTTTCAACTTCAGCCGTTCTCCAGATTTCTTGATCAATCTTTTATTAATCATTGGTCGTGCACACATTGCATAAACATATTTAGTTCTCAATAAAAATCTTGTCATATCCTCATAACCTGCTGCTTCTCTATTTTCTTCATCTAGAAATGCAGCAACATTATGTTTTGGTTCGAACTTTAACCATGCCATCTGCAAAATAAAACACAAATATTAGAACATTGAAAGATTGAAGAATTTATGTTTTGAAATTAAATTCAACTTTGAACTGTACTTTATATTTTGTTTTACTTGTGAATTTAATTTTGTGGCATACTTGAATTATTTATATTGAATTTAAAATTTATTCATTCTGATTTCTGAGTTTTCTACATTTTATTAAAAACTATTATTTTTATTTTTATTTAATTTTATTTTTTTTAAATTTTCATGACTGTTCATCTTCTTCTTCTTCCTTCGAAGGGATTTGACCGAGGATTTTCTTTTCAACATCATTCTTATGTTAATACACAATCAATATATTAAATCATTCGAAATTTGATATACATCAACAATCTATGATCAATTTTATATGATGTTAAATTTTATTTGTTTAACTTTGACTATCATAGGGTTCGAACGCCCAAATAGCAGACGGACGTCTATGAGAATCATCAAGATTTACTCAAAATTCATGGATTTGAATCACAAACTTACGTTTACTAACTCAAATACTATCAACAATCAGTAGCAATTTGTCTTAAACACTGATTAATTGCTTGATTGAAGAAAACCGAGTGTCGATAGTTCAGAGACTTTATTTTCAGAGGAAGTTTTTGAGTGTAAATGAGAAACAAGTGTAAGTGTTCTATTTATATTAAGTGAAATTTTAGACGCATTAGCACTGTTTGTGCGTATGAAACCCTAAAATTCACAAATTAATGAGACGCATGAACACTGTGTGGTCGTATGAACTTAGACGTATAAGAACTGTTCAATCGCGTGAGCACTGTACAGACGCATAAGCACTGTTTAAGCGCTTTAGCACTATTCAACCGTCTGAGGTTCCTCAAACTTCTAACACTTTTGTCTTTCAACCACCCACTGTGTAGACGCATGACATTCAAAACGCCTAACACTTGTATAAAATCAAACACACTGTTTAGGCGTATGGGATTAATGAAACGCCTAAACACTTGGTTGAACTTTATGCTATTGCAACTGTTTAGGCGCATGGGAATATGAAAAACACCCAAACACTTGTATAAATTTCGGAAATTTCACCATGCTCCTATTTAGACGTATGAAGACTATTTAGGCGCGTGACTTGACTGAGTTGACTTTCATGAGTCACACTTGGTGTTTTTCACTCTTCTTCATCTTCATACTATTTAAACATATTAGTAATATTCATACTAATATTTAAATATTTTAAGCATAATTTGAATTATCCAAAATTTTCATTTTAGACCCTCAAGTTTGAACCTTTTGCATTTTCCACAATTAAAATAATTAGTTTTCAACAAATTCAATTTTTTATGTTTAACTTTGAAAATTTTCTTTCTTTTCTTTCCTTTCATTTTAGTCTCAAAATATAATCAGTTCTCTATTTCTCAACTTTGAGAGAAGCATTTCCACTAGCAATTTTATATAGGTTCATATTATTATTTTAAAAGTTTCATGATGACACTCACATAAACTTTGAACATATAGCATCATCCTTTCAATTTAACTTTCTTTGATTTTGATTTTCTCAGAAAACTTTTTTCATTTATTACTCCCCCTAAACTTTTAAGTTGAAACAACTTATAAGTTTCCTAAGGTAGCATAATAAGATCACACAACTCATTGTGACATTGCCTTCAGACACATAAAACATGTATAAAATCAAAATAAAAGCAGAATCAAAATCTGATATCTACAAGAATTAATGTCTGCAGTGAGATCATATCAATGAAGATCAGCACATTAAAAGAAAAAAATTGTGGATAGTCATAGACAGTGAATAAATCCTGATCAAGTGTGTTCCACGTCAGTGACATCACAGCAAAGGAGACACAAGATCTAAGGACAGACAATGAGTGTTTTTGACATAATATTAGCTCATTTACTTTTTTAATTCTTGGATTGATTAGGTTATATTCAGAGAGCTCAACTATCATCAAGACATGCAAGCAAGAACATATACTCAACTTATTACCTGAAACATATGTGTAATCAGATCTCATGTTACTTAAATGAATAGAGAATAAACATGGATAACCATTTGATCATCTCTAACTATCCATTTTGAATAGATTGTGCACATTGGCATGTTTAGCATCAAAGAGAATATCTAGGTCTGTAATGACTTACAACAAAGGATATCTCAGCACTTCAGGTCTATGATGACTCATAACAAAGAAGTGAAATGATGCTTGTAACAGATCTCATGATTAATTACATCACTATCAAGTATGAGTGTTGTTACTCAACAAATAGTCAATCGGATAAGTCAAAACATCTCAAAAGTACTCAGATGAATACATATTTAGTGTAATCACAAGAATTTACTGTTTGAGTATAATAGCATGATAGTGTCTACACATCATATCTGATCATGTCAGACTTTATTGATGAGTGAAATATGCAACTGATCCCATTAATGTACTATCATTTCTCACATATTGCAAAACTAAATGTTGGACCAAAAGAACCAATGAGCCTGATCAGAAAAACCTCCAAGTCCCACAGACATTACAACTGTTGAAGAAGATCACAACAGCTAAAGACATCAGCTGATTACAAGGTCTGAAGACAAGATCTGAAGATTTCTACTGAAGACAAAGTCTGAAAGTAAAGTACTTAAGACAAAGTTTGAAAGTGAAGTACTGAAGACAAAGTCTGAAGCCATTAGCTGAAGACAACGTCTGAAATAAAAGTCTGAAGAACAAAGACTGAAAACAAAGACTGAAGACCGGAGTGATCAGTAGTTGTCACAACAGCTCAAGTTATTAACTTCAGTAGTTATGATGGTTTTCGTTTTCAGTACTTGTAATTTACCTTTGAGTAGTTTATAGTTTCAGTAGTTTTAGTTCAGTAGTATTATGTTCTTGTACTTAGCATTCTCTGAGATGTGATCAGTTGTTGAGAACATTCTCAGTAGTTTGCATAGTTTCAGTTGTTTGTATAATTCTGTTAGATGTCACTATCAAGTGACATCAGCAGACGTCACATTCCTTATATAAGGAATGTTGACCTAATTGTAACGTGTGACTTTCAGCCACCACGAAAGCATTTGAATGAAATATTCCTTTTGCAGAATTCTCTCTCTATAACCGTGTACTATTCCATTGAATATCAATTGAGTTCTTGCTAAATTGTCTAATTCATTGTTCAAATTCCGCTGCAATCTACTCTAATTAATCAAACTTAAATCACTGATTCTAACACTAAATTCTTTTAAAATCAAAAACAAAGAACTGACAAATAGAAAAATACTGTAATTTTTTTTAATTTAGTTATATATGTTTTTGTATTTGGTTTTTCTAAGAAAAAGAAAACACACACATAAAAAAACTAGGCAATTAACATTGAGAGTATCACTTATGATAGTATGTTGACTTAGGGAGTTCACATATGATTAATAAGACCAATTGATTCTACTAAGTACTCAAACCAACCTGGTAGAAGGCTTTAGTAAATAGATCTGCCAACTGTTTTTCTATTGCAATTTGAATCAAAATGATCAATCCCTTTTTGAGAGTTATCTCTGAGAAAATGATATCGAATTTCGATATGTTTTGTTTTTGAATGTTGAACAAGATTAGCTGTAATGAACATAGCTGTAGTGTTATCAATGTAAATAGGTGTTTTAAGAAAATTGAACCCATAATCCAGTAGTTGATTTTGCAACCAGAGGATTTGAGAACATCCTGCTGATGCAGCAATGTACTCAGCTTCTGCAGTTGAAATAGAGACATTTGTTTATTTCTTACATTGCCATGAGACTAATCTGGGACCGAGAAATTGACATCCACCAAAGTAGATTTTCTATCTTGACAACAACCACCATAATCATTATCTGTATACCCATATAATTCAAAGTTACCCTCGTAAGGATACCAAAGCCCTAAGGCTGGTTTACCTTTGAGATACCTGAATATTCTTTTGACAGCAATTAAATGTGATTCTTTTGGGTCTGATTGATACGTGGCACAAACACAAACAGCATACATAATGTATGGTCTAGATGTAGTAAGATACATCAAACAACCAATCATTGATCTGTATAACGTTTGGTCAACAGATCTTCCTTTTGGATCAAGTTCAATCTTGGTGTTAACATCTGCTGGAGTTCGTATGGATTGACAGTCTTGCAACTTAAATTTCTCCAAGAGTTTGTCAACAAACTTGTCTTGATTGATGAAAATTCCATCATCAGTTTGCTTGACTTGAAGTCCAAGAAAGAAATAATCTCTCCCATACAACTCATTTGCAATCGATATTTCATGATTTCTTCAAATTCATTGCACAACTTTGAACTTGTAGAACCAAATATGATACCATCAACATACACTTGTACACATAAGAGATTATCATTATCCTTCTTTATGAATAAAGTTGGATCAATTTTCCCTCTTGTGTATCCATGTTGGATTAAGTGTTATGATAATGTCTCATACCAAATCCTAGGGGCTTGATGAAGTCCATACAAAGCTTTACTCAGCTTATACACTCGATGTGGAAATTCTGCATCCTTAAAGCCCGGAGGTTGCTTCACAAACACATCGTCAGTGATAGGACCATATAAAAATGCAGCCTTTACATCCATTTGATACACCTTAAATTTCATGAATGAAGCATAAGCCAGGAAAACTCGAATGGATTCAAGTCTTGCAACTCGTGCAAACACCTCATCATAATCTATCCCTTCTTCCTGTGTGTATCCTTGTGCAACAAGTCTTGCTTTTTTCCTTATTACTATACCACGATCATCAGTCTTATTTCTAAACAACATTTCGTGCCTATAGCATTTTCTCCTTGAGGTAAATCCACTAAATTCCACACTTCTTGTTTCCGAAATTGAAGTAATTCTTCTTGCATAGCTTCTATCCAACCATTGTCCTTTAATGCTTCAATAACATTTTTAGGAACAATTTGAGATAGAAAATAAGAGTATAAGCACAAGTTTGCTTGTTCTAATTTACTCCTTGTTGTTCTCTCATTCAATGGACCAATAATCTGAGAAATTGGATGATTCTTGTGAATACGAGATGTTGGAATCTCATCACATTGAATATTAACATCCAGATTTCTTTGGTTTAAGTTGGAGAGCTGATGTAACAAGTTAGAAGAATGTGGATTAAAATTTGGAAGTTGAGTTGGTGAGTTAATAAAGTAATCAAAGTTACCAGTATAAACTACATCACCAGAGCTGGATGATGTTCCAGACTCAGGTTGCACGAAATTATTACCATCATTAGGAAAAGGTTGTGATCCTTCCTGATCAATTGAGACTGAATGATTGAAGATGAATTAGCATGATCATTGTCATTGAATGGTATTGATGAATCCTTGACAAATGATAAAAATGGGTAGTCTAAGCTAGAATCATCTGTGTCATGAGAATCTGAGTCCTCACTGAAAGATCAAAGATCTCCTTTAGAGTTCTTCTTACATGAAGAATCAAAACAATTTGATTGATTAAACAAGTTAGATTGAAAAGAGTTTGACAATGAATCTAAATCAAATAACCATGCAGGACCATTTGCAACAGATGGAAAAGAATTTTCGAGAAATTTAACATTTAATGTTTCAAGAATTAGATTTGTCCTAGAGTTGTACACTCGATAGGCTTTTGAAACAGATGAATATCCAACGAAAAATCCATTATGAGATTTTGCGTCAAATTTTCCTAACTGATCATTTGAATTAAGAATCATAACAGGACAACCAAATGATTTTAGAAAATTTATGTTCGGTTTCATGCCAAACATTAACTCATAAGAAGTTTTCATTTTATCTTTCACAATTAAGGTTCTGTTCTGAACAAAACACGCAGTTGATATAGCTTCATCCCAAAAAGTTATAGGAATCTTTGCATCAGCTAACATAGAACGAGCAGCTTCAATCAATGTTCTGTTCTTTCTTTTACAAACTCCATTTTGTTGAGGAGTTTTAGGAGCACTGAACTAATGAGCTATCCCTTTCTGAGCACAAAACATTTCAATGTTAGCATTTTTGAATTCCATTCCATTATCACTTCTTATTATTTTCACTTTATTTTCTAATTGATTATCAACTTTAATGATAAATTCTTTTAGTAATTCAGCCATTTCTGATTTAGCATACAAAAACAAAACCCATGAAAATCTTGTACAGTCATCAATGATAACTAAACAATATGATTTTCGTCCAATAATCTTGACATTTGATGGTCCAAAAAGGTTCATATGTAACAAGTGAAGAGGTTTGGAAGTTGAGTTTAAGAGTTTGGTCTTATAAGACGCTATGTGTTGTTTTCCCTTTAAACATGCTAAGCAGTGATCAGTTGTTGCAAACTTCTTAGATGGAAGTCCAATAACATGATTTCCTGTTATAAGCTTGTTCATATTCTTGAAATTTGAATGTCCGAGACATCTATGCCAAAGATGGCTTTCATTATTTGATGCTTTAGCAATTAGGCAAGTTGGTTCGGTTGAAGGATCAACTTGAGACATATCCAGTTTGTATACATCTCTATCCCTTTCAGCTACGACAATTACCCACTCTTTGCTTATCTGAAAACCTGGCTTCAAAACATAACAGAATGAATCATCAAAAAGAACAGAATATGATTTATCACAAATTTGGGATACACTTAAAAGATTAAAGTTCAACTGTGAGCAAAAGTTGACTTTGTCAAAGCTTATTATCCCATTTGATACTGTTCCTTCTCCAGTTATTTTTCCACTAGCATCACCACCAAAGGCGACATGTGTTCCATCTGATACACCCATACACCCATTCTTGATTAATCATGCCCCTTTATACACCCATTCTTCCTAAGATTTTCCCATTTTAACAATATCGGTCCCTCGACTTGGGCTTTAATTCTTTTCTTCTTCTTCTTCTTTCTTTAGCTTCAAAGGAAATAACGGGAGTTACAAGTCCACCCCCGTTATATAAGTTTTTTCCCTGAAACCTATTATTCCTCGAATAGATGTGGGTAATGCTGTCTCATCTCTTCTTCAGTCTTCCATGTAGACTCGGATTCCTTTCTGTGCTTCCACTGTACGCGCACAAGATGAACCACTTCATTCCTCAACCTCTTCTGTTTTCGATCAATGATCGCCACTGGTTGCTCCACATAATTGAGTCGTTCATCTACCTCGATATCCACCACTGGTACAATTATATCCTCGTCTGCTTGACACTTTCTCAGAAGAGATACATGGAACATCGGGTGAATTCTACTTAACTCATCTCGTAACTCCAATCTATAGGCCACCACTCCTACTCGAGCAATGATTTGGAAAGGCCCTATGTATATCGGGCTTAACTTGCCCCGCTTTCTTAACCGAATGATACCCTTCCAAGGTGAGACTTTCAACATAACCCTGTCACCCACCTAGAACTCAATCGGTCTACGTCGTTTGTCAGCATACAACTTCTGTCTGTCTTTGGCTACCTTCATGAAGGCCTTGATCTTTTCAAGCTTCTCAGTCATAGCCTCGATCACCTCAATGCTTCCTAACTCTTTCTAACCAATATCATTCCAAAAAATGGGTGTTCTACATCTTCTACCATATAGCATCTCAAAAGGGGGCATACCAATGATAGCATGATAACTGTTGTTATATGAGAACTTAACTAATAGTAAGTGGTCATCCCAACTTCATCCAAAATCAATAACACATGCCCGAAGCATATCCTCCAATGTCTGAATGGTCATTTTTGACTGACCATCCGCTTGGAGATGATAAGCCGTGCTAATATGTAACCTCATCACCATCACGTCGTGGAATTTCTTACAAAATTTAGATGTAAACCGACACACCATGACGAGTTACAATTTCCTTGATGAAAAGATCAGCCAACCTCTTGAATGAATAGGTCTTGCGGATCGGTAGGAAGTGAGCACTCTTCGACAAGCGGTCAACTACCACCCATATGGCATCATACCCTTTCGGTGTACGCGGTAGCTTCGTAATAAAATCCATGCTGATATGTTCCCACTTCCACTGCAACATATCCAAAGGTTGGATCTTCCATACGGCTTTTGGTGCTCTACCTTCACTTGTAAACAAGTAACGCATTTACTCACATACTCCACCACATCACGCTTCATACCCGGCCACCAATAATCCTTCTTCATGTGTTGGTACGTCTTCGTAGCACCGGAATGAATAGAGTATCGAGTCTTGTGAGCTTCGTCCCTGATCTTCATGCGTAGATCCCCAAAACAAGGAATCCACATCCGTCCAAATTGGGTTCTAACACTGAGTGTGTTTTCACCCTATTCCGCACTCAGACCTCTCATTCTTTTTAAGTTAAGATGATCTTCTTTCAATGCCTCACCTTGAAACTCTTTGACTTGCTTCATCACCGTTGAGGTCATGATCAACTGGTAAGCTTTCACCCAAATAGACTCGGGTCTCTCTTTTCGGCTAAAGGCATCCGCCACCACATTGGCTTTGCCCGATGGTAGTGGATCTTGCAATCATAGACTTTAATGAGCTCCAACCATCTCCTTTGCCTCATGTTCAAGTCTTTCTGCTCAAAGAAGTACTTTAGGCTCTTGTGGTCAGTGAATATGGTGCACTTCATCCCGTAAAGGTAGTGCCTCCAAATCTTTAGCGCAAAGACCACAACTGCTAGCTCCAAGTCATAAGTAGGACAATTGACCTCATGAACCTTCAACTGTTAGGATGCATAGGTTATTACCTTTACTTTCTGCATTTAACACACATCCTAAACCCAAGTAGGAAGCATTAGAATAAACCACCGGATCTTCACTTTCATCGGGTAATGACGGAACAGGAGCTTGAGTCAACCTCTCCTTTAATTCCTTGAACGCCTTCTCGTGAACTTGACCCCATACGAACTTCACATCTTTTCGGGTCAACTCGATTAGTGTAGAAGCGATCTTAGAGAAGTCTTGAATGAATCTTCTATAATAACCCGCCAGACCCAAGAAACTATGAATCTCGGATGGCATCTTTGGAGACTTCCATTACATCACTACCACCACCTATGACGGGTCCACCATAATCCCCTCAGGATTCTCCACCTGACCCAAGAATTGATCCTCTCGCGCAACCAGAACACGCACTTGGAGAACTGGCGTACAACTTCTTCTTTTTCAACGTCTCCAAAACCTCCCGAATGTGACCACCATGCTCAATCTCGCTCTTCGAATAAATCAGGATATCATTAATAAACACACTCACTAATTTATCCAACATCGGCCGACACACTCGATTTATTAGATCCATAAAAGCAACTGGCACGTTTGTCGAACCAAAAGACATGACAAGAAACTCGTAATGTCGATAGCGCGTGCGAAAAACTGTTTTAGGAATATCCTGCTCTTTCACCTTTAACTGATGGTAGCCCGATCGAAGGTCTATCCTTAAAAACCAACTGGCACCTTGAAGCTGATCAAACAAATCATCAATTCTTGGTATGGGATAGCGGTTCTTTATCGTCAACTTATTCAGCTCACAGTAGTCAATACACATACTCATACTACCGTCTTTATTCTTCACGAATAAGACCAGAGCACCCCAAGGAGTGATACTCGGTCTAATAAACACCTTATCAAGCAGTTCTTGCAACTGCTCCATCAATTCTTTCATCCTAGTCGGAGTCAACTGATATGGTGCCTTGGCAACAGGTTGGCACCCAATAATGTCAACCTGAACTCGATCTCACGGTCAGGTGGTATTCCAAGTAAGTCTTCTAGGAACACATCTAGAAAGTCACACACAACCTGTACATTGTATAGTTGTGGTGTTAGCGTATCCACATCCTTTACGTAGGCCAAGTAAGCACTACATCCACATCTCATGCACTTTCCCGCCACCGCCATCAAAATCACCTTTGGAATCGTCGTGACTCGATCACCATAAACCGTCACCGTACTCCCGTCAGGCGCTATCAATCGAATCATCTTTTTGCGACACACCATGTTCACCTCTAGTCCGCAACCAATCCATCCTAGGACTACATCGAACCTACCTAAGGTCATCATGAACGGTCTAACAGGAGATTTATGACCATCTAATTCCACATCACAGCCTTCTACCATCACAGAAATCCTGGTAGACTTACCTATGATAGTTTCTACATCAAAGGGCACGTCAACACCCCTACTACTAACAGGCAGTTTGGCACAAAAAGTAGGAGAAATAAAAGTTTTACCAGCACCCGAATCAAACAATACAGAAGCAAGAGTTTGGTTATTAGATACGTATCTGGCATGACATCAGGGTCTGTCCTAGCCTCCTCCCTGGTCATTGTGAAGGCTCTACGCTCACCTCTGCCCTCCAGTTCCAGTCATCCACTTTGCGCAAAAACTCTCGTCCCTCGGCTTCTTATAGTCTCTACTTATATGACCCTTTCCGCCACAGTTGTAACACCTCTTCAGCCCACAATTCATACGTACACAGATAATATCCTTATTATCTTCATCATTCATTCATTAACTTCCATTCATTCGTGCTTTTTTACTTTTATTCATACGTTCATCATTACTTCATTTCATTCCATCAACACCATGAACTTTACCCCACCATCGTGCATAAGCGGGTACTGGGCCGGGGTCTATCATAGAACCCCCATCATGGTGCACAACAGCCTGGCCACAGTACCTAAGGGTAAATTCAGGCGTACCATTGTTAAGTGCTATACCCACCGTCATGCGTAAAGCGGATACCGGGTCGAGGTCTATGATAGACCTCCCGTCATGGCGCACAGCAGCCTCACCATAGTATCCAGGGTAAGCAACAAAGATTCTATAAAAACGGTCAGTCAATAAAATGGACCCAGATGTGCATCCTTCTGTGGTAGCTAACCCACACACCATTGGACTAACACTCTACGTGGGGTTTGTTCCGACATACAAGGCTTGCAAGACTTACATTACTTCCATTCGTTCATTCATACATGCATTCATTCATCATGTTCCTCTTTCATTATCTTCCACCTTAAATTAAATAAAACTTTCATTCCAATCATTAACATGCAAAGTAAAGCCGTGGGAAAACAATCATACAAAGCAAGGAACAACAACATAAACATACAACATCAGCATACACGGTACCATCATACATACATATGATATATCATCATACATCATCATACATGCTCATAATAATGTCTATGACCTCAAAAGTCAACATACATGAACCCCAAGGAACCTCCTAAGTCAAAGCCTACCTTTAAGCATCTCCCCGAAAGTTAGAAAGTTAAACTATGCTTATTCGGGCACACGAGCCCTATTGAGCGTATTGGCACCCTTCAGTCGCATGCCCCCCAGGTGACTGAACGCTTAGGTGAATGAACACCAGGTGAATGGACCCCATGCGAATGGACCCTATGCCGATGGTCACTATGGGTGACTGAACGCAATGTGGATGAGCACTTAGGCGTATGGACCTCAGTCGCATGACTCCCATGCGAATGAGACACACATGCGTATGGACCCAGTCGCATGACCTCCAGTTGCGTGCCATTCAGTCGCATAGCCCTAGCTGGTGCAGAATGCAGTTCCCTTCGAACCAAATCTAAAATTTTTGGCCTCCAAACCTTCTCAAACTTGTTCTAAGCTTAAATCAACCATCCTAAACCATAGGAATAGATACCACAACACCATTCAAGCACAACCATGCCCTAAATCAAACCCCACCCAAATCACACACAAAAAAAAACACACGGGTTCAACACACACTTCAAAAATGGATTTCACTATGTGATCCAGCCCCAAATCAGTTGAAAATATGCAAAAGAGGGGTCCAAGAACTCACCTTGAAGCCACATCAAGTATAGCTTCTCATAGACCCGCTTGCCTTCAATTTTTGCACCTCGGTTCTTAAAAAACCCAAAGTTTTGCTTTTTCTCCCTTCTTCCTCCATCTTGGTCGATTAAAATGTGAATGGGAGAGGGGTGTTGGCAACCATGCCCCTTTATACACCCATTCTCCACAAGATTTTCCTGTTTTTGCAAGATTGGTCCCTCGACTTGGGCTTTATTTCTTTTATTTCTATTTCTTCTTTCTTTCGCTTTAAGGGAAATAACTGGGCATTACAATGCCAAAGCATAAAAGGGAAGAAGGTATAATGCTGAGATGCTAAAGGGAGCCAACATTGAAGATATATCCGAACTCAGAATCCCAGAAGAAGCTGAGCTAGAAATTGTTCACAATCAGTGTTTTGTGGAAACCCTCAGCACAGAAGAAGATGTATTAGGGCTGACTTTTGAGACACTCCAAAGGATATGCAGAATGGAGATCAAGTACAAATACGGTGATCAAAAGAATGCATTATCATATTTCAACAAGAAAATGGTTTCAAGATTGAAGGAGCTTTTAGTTTTGAAGAAATGATTGCAAGTATCTAAGCCTAAGGGGGAGTATTTTTAGGTCTAGGATCAATAGATCTAGTCCGTTTTGTATAGCCTTAGTACTTGAATTATTATCTGTAATGAATGGTTGTAATTCATTATTGTGTATGCATTAAATGTATAGGATAACCCATATATATGTGTGTTGATTTATGTATGTTTGCATGTGCATACAATATACTTACTCAATTTGTGAAATTGACTAAGTGTAAGAAACATCTACAGATTAATATTTTTTCTTGCGTAGATATGTTTCTTACAAGTAACAACATCCGAAGATCATCTGCGGATGAACCATAACAGGAGTAAATTGAGAATTCCAAGTGAAGATTCCGCCGGAAGAACAAATTTCTGCGGAAGAACAGTTTGCTTTGGAAGGACAACCAACTACGGAAGACAATACTCCTATGGAGTCCAAGCACTTGCACTCAAACAATACAAGTGTTACAAGTTAACAAATCATTTATGCGAATCCCAAGAACTCTGGAGATTCCTTAACTGAAACAATTCAAATCCTAAGAGATGTGATGTTTCCTTAACAGAAACATCATTGTCAATATATTTGGATCCTAGGTTTCAAATCAAATGATGGCAACAACAATACGACGATTCAACAACAGAAAAATATCACATCACCATACCCTAGCCGCCCTCACATCGAATTCAATATCATTTGTTCTTAGTTATTTGTAATCATTAATGTGTTTTTAATGAAATACATTGATTTATACAGATCATTAGTAGTATTTCATCAATCGTGTTCTTGATATTTATTGTTATTGATAGACATTTAATTTGAACATTTAAACCTAGCCAACATTGATTCCATAAATGTTGACTTGACATCAACTAATGACTGATAATTCCTAATTGCGATCCATGGATTCACAAACATGGAGGAGGCTGTGATCAGGGTGAAGAATGGGGTTGAGTTCACACCGTTTGATCCAATGGAGGTATTAGGATTTTGTGATGAAGACCTGCTAGTTCTTTGTGAAAACCACATTAAAGTACGGGTAGGGAGGAGACGAGAAAAGAAGCCAGTATGTTCATGACTATGGCTAATAGAGTTAGAGGTGTGAGGAAAGAGGTGAAGGAGCTAGCTGAAAGGTGAGAGCACATGATGAGCTAGATATAGATTTGAGGGACTTAACAAGATAGTTTGAGCAAGCTAGTGCTCCTCTCGGGGGAGCTAATGAAGCAGGAGGTGACGAGAGTGAATAAGATGCTGAAGCTCTCGAGAAGAAGCTACAAGAGCAGATAAAGATATATTAGATGCAGCGGGAGAGACTGGAACCGACTAGATAAATCAAGACAAGTTAAGGTGGTGAGATCCAACCTAAGGGGAGTATTTAAGATCCAATCTAGGTTGGACTCACCTTAGATTAGATTATGTTTATATTACTTTGTAAAAGGTTTAATGTTAGTTTACTTTTGAATGTTGTTCATTTTGTTTAGTTTTGTAGTCCAACGAAACTGTGAGCGAAACTGTAGGTTTGCTCATAGTTAGCTGTTTAGTTCTCCTGCTGAAATTGTTGTTTCTATCTGCCGAAACTATAGTTTTGGCAACACAGTTTAGTTATTAGCAAAACTGTCTGCGAAACTAGAACTACTATATATAGATCTGATTTTGTTCATTGTTGGGTATCCTTGCAAAATCCATAATGGAGTATCATTATTGCAAGAGCCCTTTGTAAGACGTTTATTCAATAAAATACACTTGTGCTTTGTTATTATTGATGGTATTGATCATTATTGTTCTTATTTGTTGACATTGAGATTGTTCTTATTGTTATTCATCTTTGTTATCTTTTTATTATATCTGATATTGAATGAATCAATATCTCATTTTTACCATATATCGATCAAATGGACTACCAAATCTTCTTCGTCACATGTCTTCTTGATTGACTGATGTTCCGACACAATTCATTATTGTTCTCCCCCTTAGATTAAGCTTCTTCGAATATATTTCTGAAAAAGGTTAGAATCTTTTGAGAATACTTCTTGTTATTGAAAGGAACATGAATCAATGTTGAACACACTTCCAATCTTTTGAAATAACTTGATAAATGACATTCTTCAAATAATAAGTATTCCCCTTTGATTAAAGTTTGTCTAACTGTCCGCTTAGTAGTCGGACACGAGTGCAAAAAATCATTAATGAATGTGAGCCCAAGTACTTCTGAAAGGGCATTTGGTAGTTGTACAAGTCCCTGGTTGAATCTGTGAAAAAGTGACCAAAATTGATTTTGTTAGGTCTAGGATCAGTAGACCTAGTCCATTTTGTATAGGCTTAGTACTTGAATTAATATTTGTAATGAATGGTGTAATTCATTATTGCGTATGCATTAAATGTATAGGTTAACCCATATATATGTGTGTTGATTTATGTATGTTTGCACGTAGAAACAATATACTTAGTCAATTTCTAAAAATGACTAAGTGTAAGAAACATCTACGGATGAACATTTCGTTCTTCCGTAGATATGTTTCTTACAAGTAATAAACATCCTAAGATCATCAGTGAATGAACCATCAACTGGAGTGAAGCAAGAATTCCAAGTGAAGATTCCTACGGAAGGACAATTGCGTCAGAAGAACCATTTTGCTTCGGAAGAACAAGATTCCTTCAGAAGAACCAGTTTGTTTCGGAAGAACCAGTTTGCTTCGGAAGAACAAGATTCCTACGGAAGAAAAATTGCCTCAGAAGAACCAGTTTGCTTCGGAAGAACAAGTTTGCTTCGGAAGAACAAGATTCCTACGGAAGAACAATTGCTTCGGAAGAACATGTTTGCTTCGGAAGAACCAGATTCCAATGGAAGAACATTCAACTATGGAAGACAATATTCCTGCGGAGTCCAAACACTTGTATTCAAACAATACAAGTGTTACAAGTCAACAAGTCAACAAGGAAGTTATATGAATCCTAAGAATTCCGATGATTCCTTAACAGAAACAATTCAAATCCCAAGAGATCCGGTGTTTCCTTAACATAAACATCATCGTCTGTATATATTGATCCTAGGTTTTGAATCAAGCACGACTATGACGGCCATACGACGATTCCACAACAGAAAGGCATCACATCAAACCACATAATCAAATCCTAGCAGTCAGCACATCCTTAAACACAAAATTCAATATCGTTCGTTCACTATTTGTAATCATTAACTTGTTTTAATGAAATACATTTGAATTTAAACTTTGTTCATTCATTAATTGTGTTTCTTTCACTATGTTCTTGAATCTTATTGATACTGAAATTTAATACAAACAAATAAACCAAGGCAACATTGATTCCGCAAATGTTGACTTGATTTCAACCAACACTGATAATTCCTAATTGCGATCCTTGGATTCATAGATTTCTATACTTTTTTTTGGTTTCATGATCAAAATGGATGTGCTTGTTGGTTACTATCATCCATATTAATGTTTTCTTTTCTTTATTTTTGAAGTCCTGCTCATTAACTATTCATAAGCATTTCTTGCAACACATCCACATTTCTTTGCTAACACATCTGCATTTGTTTGCAAAGCATCGACATTTGTTTACAAGGCATCCGCATTTCATTTCAATGCATCCGCATTTGTGCTTAAAGTACCCAAAATTGTTTACAAGTCAACCTCATTTGGTGAGAAGGCATTCACATTGGTTACCAAGTCATCTGCATTAGGTGACAAGTCATCGGCATTTGTGTATAACACATCCGCGTTTGTGGATAACACATCCGCATTTGATCAAGCTTCATCCACATTTGTTTTTGTTCATCTGCATTTTGGAGACATAATCTAGGGAATGATTATATTTCTTCAAATCCTACCATATTAGTACAGATTTGATGATTTTACTTCTTGATTTTAAGATAAAAATATAGGTTTTTTTCATTTTGTTTGATGATAATCTTGCTCAATTGCATCAAATTTTAAAGGAATAATCATGAACATGTTCACGATTCTTCAAAACGTACAATAGTTGAACAAATTTGTTGGTTTTTCTTTTGATTTTGGGTATGAACATATAGGTTTTTGATGAATATGGACTTTGTTCTTCATTTTTCTTCTTTCCTTCATTGTTCTTGACATCATTAAGATAAAAACAGATCAAAAAACTAGATAAATCCAGCAACCAACAGCTCTGATACCATTTTGCTAAATCAATATTTTAGATTCATTGAGCTTGGATATTAGGATTCATCTCATTCAGATCTGAAAATCAAAATTAAGATAGGTGGATGTGTGTGAATCAATGAACAAAGATATGGATAATAATAATAATGTTATGATTTCATTGATGTTGATAAAAAAGTTACAATGACAATAATAAATGGCTGATGAAATCCACCCACTCAAAGGAGCGGATTTCTCCTTGGGTGGTGATTTACACTATGAGAAACACAAACAAAAGAGCCACACTTGCAATAATGCACTAGTGGGTCCATTTTTACTAATATAACATCATGACTTAATTTTGACTTTTCTTGTTGTCTTGATGTTGATTTTGTCTTGTATTTGTTTTCTTCTGATAATCAATTTGGTCTCCGAACTTGGACAATGATATCTTCAATCAGTTGTAATTATCATTTGTAAGCTTCAGTTTGTTACATTATTGAACCCCCAATAGTTTGGGGCTCATGGGATTTAGATTGAGGAGACTCAATACCCATATTGAGGTCATGTGACAAACATGGTTCGACCTTAGACTGAATAAAAGCCCATTTTTCCACTCCTGCCTTTTTGGATTTAACAGGGGAAACTTGTTCAATTAGAGCAGAAGGAAAAAATGGTATTGAAATGGATATGGTGGTGTGGGTTCCTCACTTGTGGGGTGTACATGTATGTCACTAGGAGCCGTTGGCTCAATCATACCAGGAAGAAGTGTAGTATGTCTTCTGGAGAAGTTGGTGGGCACTCTCTTCAAAACCTTGAAGATGGTTGGCCTCATGTGAGGGATAGGAAGAGCAGCTGCATAGGCAAGCTCTTCTTGATCCAATCATAGTTGTTATATGCTGAATAAATCTGGGATACATGTAAAATGTTTCCTTTGAAGATTTCCTTTGAGATATTCAACACAAACCTTTAATAATTGCATCAGAGGCCCTTTACCAACCGTGAGTTAGGCATCCTAAATCATAGGGAATTTGATCCCTCCATAGGATTTGTTTGTTAAATAGTGGAGGACAATGTTAAGCAGGAACTTCCAGTTGTAGGAGAACTTGAACATGTAGACTGTGGACCTGCTTACATCTTCATCGTACCTCATTTGGGTATAGGTGTCTTCCAAATCTGATCTGGGGAATTAGTAGGAGAACCCTCATCATGAAGCTCAAAATCCTCCCTAATGGTCTGTTTAGATTTGACCAACTCTTGGCCTGTTGATACATATGTACTAGTTTACGATGTTAATGTAATATGTCTGTCATATCCTAAATGTAATGAAATGAATGAGTTGAATGAAACATAAAATGTGGTTGTTGATCTTAATGTTTAATGTTTCAGTGTATGTTTTAATGTTTATCATTTATTAACACATATTGAACCAACTATATAGGTTTGAGGTGGTTTGAATAGATCTTAGTCAAGTAATGATTAAGAAACATAGTCAAACTTAGTCGTATGAAGTTTTCATGTGAATAGACCATGCTAATTGTTCATACGCATGAATAGTTCATGCTAATGGACTAGTCGCACGACTGAACCAGAAGACTAGATCAGTCGCACGACTGAGAGATACGGATGACTCAGTAGCGCGATTGAACCTTCAGTCGTATGATTGACTCCGGTCACATGCTTTAGTCGCACGACTGAACCATGCTAATGGTCCAATCGTATGATTGACAAAACCTAACCTATAAATACCATTTAATTCATGGAAAAATGGAACACTTTGAATACTTCGACTCCTACTCATACCCTACCCATCCAGAGACTTCATAGAACCTGTTCCATGTTCATAGATCGCACCAAATCGATTTGCAATCATTCTTAACTTTTAGATTCAACCTAAGATCGATTCTACGTGTGTTCTCACTGATTGGATCGCCAATCAAATGGGATTCCATACTATTTTAGTTGGTATACACGTAAATCAGTTAGTACTCCATCCAGTACACGGTCCCTAACAAGTGGTATTAGAGCTTGGCTCTTGATTTACGTGTGATTCAATCGATTTTTATACAAAAATCATGTTTTCACTCAAAAACGCAATCTTTTTGTGTCCGACAGTGTTTTAGATGTCTCCAGGTTAGTGAGAAATTCGTGGTTTTGCGTCAAAATACCTTAAACCTTCGAATTCTCAAAATTCAGCAGCCTCAGTCGCACGATTGACTCAATCGCACGACTGAATCCATCTGCATCCCTCATACGCACCATTGGACTTAGTCGTTCATCCATTCGTACGACTAAACTGTCCATTCGTAGTGTTCACCCGCACCTTCCCATTCGCACGACTGAGCCAACTGCATTGTTCAATCGCACAAAGTGTCCATTTGCACTCCTTTAGTCGCAAAAGTACACCACTTTGTTCTAAAGTTCAAAGTCGATAGTAATGGAGGATCAATATTCAGCGTTCACCGCAGGAAGGGATTCAAGGATCCAGAATCTATTACTTCTCAAAAATGAAGTTGGTAATCACAATAAACCCCCTAAGCTAATACCGTTAGATGATTATCCATAATGGAAGCAACGATTCGAGATCTACTTAAATGGAGTAGATCCAAATTTGTGGGAGTCTATAGAGACGGGGTACAACATGCCTGTAGGTGCACATGAAGTCAAACTTACCTTAGGTGGCATGACTGATGGCCAAAAGGTGAAATACAATGCTAAGAAGAAAGTATATGCATTGTTAACTCAGTCAATTTCTAAGGACATCTTCTATCAATTTTCTGAGAACAATCAAGCAAAGAAGTTGTGGGATGCATTAGAAAAACGGTATGATGGAAATGCCTTATTAAAAGCTCTAAGGCTAAACCATTGAAGAAGGAGTTCGACAACTTCTCATCAACGGGTAAGGAGAGCTTCGATGATGTCATCAATCGGTTCTACCACTTGATGAGTGAGCTTCACACTCATGGAGTTACAACGTCTATGAAAGACAAAGTTTCAAACATTGCATATGGGTTGCCAGAGAAGTGGGTTTCCTTTGCTTCTAACCTGAGACAGAATGATATGCTGGCGAAGTTAGATATCAAGATTTCATTCTGAAGCTGAGAGGGGAAGAGTTAAGGATGAAGTATAGGGCTCAAAAGTCTTCTTATGATCAGAACCCGTCTCTGTAAAACTCAACTCCATAAACCAAAATTTCTGGAGCGCCACTTCAAATGGCATTGTGTCGAGTTCAGCTGCCCAATCTCAAGCTACTACTGCAGGATCTGACATGTGAGGGAATGCTACAAAACTAAAGACTGAGAATCTCAGGAATATGACTATAGAGGTAGCTAAAGAACATATGGATCTCTTAGCAGCTATCGTTCACTCCTATGATAGGCTAGTTGCTGGGAAGATTGGAACTGCCATCTGGCAGATGAGGACTACGAGCAGGTAGAGCTGGAGAGAATGGACATCCTATGGGCCTTAGCAGGTGCTGTCCAGAGAGCTAAGGAGTTTGTCAAGAAGATCGGACAGAATCTGATTGCCACTAAGGACACAACTTTTGGTTTTGACAAAACCAAAGTTACCTGCATCAATTCTGGAGAGAAGGGGCACTTCAAACATGAGTGTATAAAGCCCAAGAAGCCAGGAAATGGGAATCCATTCTCATCTTTCAATCGTCAGGATAAAACCACAAGTAGTCCTACTTCGTCTAGCAAGGATCCTAAGTCCTTGACCGCTTAGGATGATGAAGGACAAGATTGGAGCTTTCGGTTTGTGTCTCGGGAGAATCCAACATCACTAGTGTTGAGGATTTAGATGACGACTCAGCAAGCGAAGGTGATATTGCTGTGGAACTCGCGATGTCAAATGTTGAAGAAACTACAACTATGGTTGATCACCTGCCTAAAGAAGGGGCAAGTTCAGCAACTTCAGAATCACCAGAACCAGAAAAATCAAACTGCTTTGATGGTTGATTCAACCGCACCTTCTCAAGTAAGTACTACAGATCAATTATTTAATAATCATGCTTGTGATGAATGTAATAAATTTAGGGAAAGCATTGATTTGAAATTTGCTAGGTATTAGATCATAATGTTAGCTTAGTAAAGGACTCGCAACTGTGCAATGAAGCAAATCGTATTTTAAAATTAAATGAGCATAGTTAAAAAGAAAAGATAGAACTGTTAAATAAACAACTTAAGGCAACTCAAGTTGTAGCTTTTATCCAAGCTAATGACATTAAGTTCTATCTAAAATCCCTAGAAGAACCAAAGAAACAAAAAGCAGTTTTGGAACTAGAACTAAATTCATTAAAACAAAAACTGCATAGTTGGACAAGTTCTTCTCACATTGTTTAACATTTAGTGAGAGAACGTAACAACGGGGAGGGATTGGGTTATAAAGTGGTTCCACCACCACATGAGACCTTGTTGAATGCCAAAATCAAACCAATAAATAACAACCCAATCAAGGATCATGTGGTGTCCACTCCTCTTGTAAGTGATCCAGATTCCACATGTAAACCAAATGAATCTAGCACTAAACAAAAGGAGGCCACTTCTAAATCAAAAGGTAAAATGCCTATAATGAATCTAGATGAACAATTTGAAAAGATTGATATAAAGTCAGGTTCAACCACGTCTAAGTCTGAACCTAAAGACTATACATGTTAACCAAACACGTGCATCATGTCCAAGTCCAGGAAAACAAAGAGTAAAGATGTTAACGAGGTTCAAACAATTAATTTTGTTAAAGAAGTTAAAACCTATAAAAAACAAGTATTAGAACCCAAAGTGAATAAAGTTACACATGTGTCACACACTTCTCCACAGAAACAGTTACAGCAACATGCCGAAAGTAGATCTTGCTGCAACTGTGGAATGTATGGACACATCGCGTGTTACTGTCCTTATTATCAGACACAAGGAAAAAAGTTGAACTTCATGAAACTAAACCTAGCTCTTCAAAAAGGAGATCCATGACTCCACCAAAAAGGGTCAGTGAACCTAAAGTTCAACCCATTAGCCAGTCATCTGTTTACCACAAAAAGGCCTTACACAAAGCTCGCCTATGGAAGGAAAAGTCTATTTTAATGTCTGGTAATGAGAACAAGAAGACAAATGATCTTTCCTCAACCTCTAATGGACAATGGGTGGAATTTAGGATGTGTGATGCCTCTGGGACACCCAAACCGTTTAAGGCTTGGGTCCCTAACCTTAACTAATGTTTTCAATTGAATGTGCAGGGTGTTCGCTATAGTGCTGAGACGAACACTTGGATTCTAGATAGCGGAGCATCAGGCACATGACTAGGAACCGGGAACTCCTGTCAAAAGTCAAACAAATAAAAGGAGGTCATGTTTCATTTGCTGGAAACAAAGGTGGATATATCACAACTCAATGGGAAGTGGGGAATGAGAAAGTGAAGTTTGACAAGGTAAACTATGTTCAAAAACTTCAAAATAATTTATTTTCTGTTTCCCAAATATGTGACAAGGGATTTAAGGTAGTTTTTGACAACAAGAAGTGCTATGTCCTTAAAAAGGACTATGTGATTCTGGAGGACCAAGTGTTAACGTCAGCCTCAAGATATAATGACCTTTGCGTCTTGGATCTATCAAAGGCCTCCATAACGGATCACCAAGTTCTATGCTTCTTGTCAAAAGCTACTCAAAAGGATTCTATCTTTTGGCATACGAGAATGGGGCACATCAATCCATGGAAGATGAACCACTGATCCAGAATGATCTAGTGCGAGGAGTCAATGTCAAAAACTTCCAACTCCTAGATTTTTGTGTTGCCTGCAAGAAAGGAAAATAGACTACAAAGTCTCATAAGGCAAAGAAAGTTAATTCCATAGAACTGCCTCTTAAGCTTCTTAACATGGATCTGTTTGGTCCAGTCAGTACAAGAAGCATCGCAGGTGACTTGTACTGCTATGTAGTTACAGATGACTACTTAAGATTCTATTGGGTGATGTTTCTAAAATGAAAATCAGAAACATTTGAGTCATTCAAAGAATTGGTAACTACACTGGAGTCACTATACAAGCTGAACGTAAGACAAGTACACTCAGACAACGGAACCGAGTTCAAGAACCAATGGATGGAGGCTTTTTGCAAAGAAAACGGAATTGTGCACCACTTCACTTCCGCCTACACTCCTCAGATAACGAAGTTTCTAAGAGAAAGAATCACAGCTTAATAGAGACAGCACAGACAATGCTAGCAGACTCGAAACTGCCTATCCAATTTTGGAATGAGGTAGTTGCCAATGCGTGTTACACGTTAAATCGAGTTTTGGTGGTAAAACGTCATGGCATGACGTGTTACGAGTTACTTCAACGACGTAAACCAAAACTAGAGTATCTCAAACCATTTGGAGCACCATGTACGTTGCTGAAGAAAACTCAAGAAGGGAAGTTTAGCAAGAAGGCTGAAGAGGGAATCTTTCTAGGATACAACATATCGAATAAGAAAGTTTACAATAACTCAACGGGACAAGTAGAAGTGTGGTGTAACGTCGACGTTCAGAGATACACTACTCCTCCTGCTGGAAAAGGACCCGTATTCTTTTTCGACTATGATGGATTCTTCAAGTCCTTCAACATCTCACTCTCCACTTCTCACGATCAGTTAGCAACCAAAATGATGTATGATGTCTTAAACACACCATCAGAAGACTCAACATCATCTGGTTCACAAAGTGAATCACCTAATTATTCAGGGGGAGCACTCGAGATAAGTGACTCCTCCTCTAAAGATGAAGCCTTGGAAAATGATTAGAACAATCAGGAGCAACAACTTCCAACTACTGGAATTTCACAAGCATCTGACATAGATGCTTCTGAGTCTTCGGAACCTCACACTCCCACTGCCTCAGATACGGAACCAAACGTTCATAATCTTGATTCTAAGGTAGTTGTTCCCACCACTCCTAGATCACGCCTTAATGTCTATCATCCTCTCGACAATGTCATTGGGGATGTCAGATGAGGAGTTCAGATGAGAAAGCAACTATATTCAGCTGATTATGCCTCAGTAATAGAAAAGGGATATTTTCACAATGGTGAATCCCTAAACGATGAGGCATGGGTGAGTGCCATGCAAGAAGAACTTCTTCAGTTCAAGAAGTTAGGTGTATGGACACCAGTGGATAGACCTAAAGGTGCCAGGGTCATTGCACCAAATGGGTCTTGAAATGCAAGAAAGATTACCAAAGGGTCAGAATCAGGAACAAGGCTCGACTCGTAGTTCAAGGATTTCGACAAGTCGAGGGCATTGATTACAATGAAGTGTTTGCACCCGTGGAAAGAATGGAAGCCATCCGTATCTTCCTAGCCTATGCATTGTATATGAAATTAAAGTCTATCAGCTTGATGTTAAAAGTGCATTTCTTCATGGTGAAGTCTGGGAAACAGTGTATGTCAGTCAACGTGAAGGATTTGAGGATCCATATCATCCGGACAGAGTATACAACTGAAAAAGACTCTCTATGGGCTTCATCAAGCCCTGAAAGCATGGTATGAAAACTCTCAACTCACCTTGTGAAACATGGATTTCACAGAGGTGTAATTGACTGTACACTGTTCATCAAAGAAAAGGATGGTGATCTACTACTTGTTCAGATTTATGTCTATGACATAATCTTCGGTTCAAAGAACAAAGACTTATGTAAAGAATTTGAAGTAGCAATGAGGGCAGGATTTGAAATGAGTGTCATAGGAGAGATGAAGTTCTTTCTCAGGTTACAGGTGGATCAAACACCAAAGGGGATATTTCTACGTCAGACCAAGTATGTAGGGCATATTCTTAGTCGGTTTGACATGGAGAATGCTTCCACAACTAGGACTCCACTTGCTACAAACCATGATGTAGCACCCGATAAGAATGGTGATCTGGTTGATGCCACCATGTACCAAGGAATTATTGTATCCCTCATGTACCTCATTGCCTCAAGACCTGATATCATGTACGTGACATGTCTTTGTTCAAGATATCAGGCGAAACCAAAAGTTAACCGTCTTATAGGGGTCAAGAGGATATTTCATTACCTAAAGGGTACACCAACACTTTGGTTGTGGTATCTTCATGATGATGATTTTGAGCTTACCGCGTACATTGCCTCGGATTATGGCGGCTGCAAGATGAACTACAAATCCACCTTAGCAGGTTGCCAATTCTTTGGGAGAAGATTAGTCACGTGGCAATGTAAGAAGTAGACATTAGTTGCCTTGTCAACTTGTGAAGATGAATATGTTGCTGCGGCAAGTTGTTGTTCTCAAATAATCTATATTCAACAGCAAATGCGGGACTATGATTTGAAATTTTCTAACACCCCTATATTGTTGATAATTCTATTGTAATAGCCGTTACTAAAAATCCTATCCAACATCCTAAGACCAAACACATCGGCATTAAATATCACTTTATAAGTTATTGTTTTGAAAAGAATCTAGCCGATGTTGTTAAAATAAATACGGATTGCAACGGGCTTACCTCTACACAAAAGCCTTTGATAAACCACATTTTCTATATCTGTTAGAGATCAACGGCGTTAAAAAGAAAAATGATGTAATTCCAGAAGATGAAGATGTTTAGTCTGATGCGTCGAGTCCATTTTTCTATTATTTTCTTTCATTTTGATTTATTTTATTTAATTAGTTTTATTGGTTTTATTTCTTCGCCTACTAAAATCCTAAAAATGGAAATCGTTTATGGTTTTAGAATATTAGGGGGAGAATAGGTTAAGTTAACAAAAAAAGAGGGAGGAGGACACGCAAGCTGATAGAAATGAGATCTGATCTGTGAAACTGATTCAACGACTATGGAAAATGATAGCACACAGGAACAAAGCATTCGGGACCTTATAAGATTTAAATTGAACTAGATGCAAAATACAAAGTATAATCTGAGAAGTCTTAGCAAAAATAAAGGGAAAAATGATAGTAAAACTAGCTATTTGTAAGGTAACACGGAGAAAGTAGACCTAGAGGTTGCTAGACCATTAGATGATGTGTCGGTAGATTCAACACAATAGATAAGTAGACCTCATTGGTGATCTCAAGATCAAACTAAGTTGTTTAACAAGTTGTGGGTTATCATCTTATCCCTGGTTAACACATTCAACAGAGTTCCAATAAGGGGTGACAAGACAAATAAACGCCACAAATGTGTGCGAATGACCAAAATATGAGCAAAGCACATTAAAAAAATGCAAAATGCAGTCAAACTAACAACCTATGTTGTTGGTGCTATCTGTGCAAAAAGAATAAAATTTCTCAAACAAGAAGATAGGTTGTGTGCCTCTCTACTGTGCGGTGGTACTAACCTGAGGATAAGCATTACCTATATATTGTAGAATTTAATGTTGTTTGCCGCCTCTCTGCTGTGTGGTGGCACTGACCTGAGGCTTGGCTTCTCCTTGAAAGCTCTAAGAATAGTTTCTTCTTGTCAAAATACTCGTAGACCGCTCAAAAATTTCCTGAGAATGTTGATTACCATATAAGCGTGGGATCCACAAATGCTTGTTGGAATAATTTAACCTAATGTATCACCAAACTATGTCAAAAGTATGTGTATGGATTTAAGTGTACAAGTATACTGACAATCATCGTGGGTGCAATTCTTGAAAGTCCAAATCAATATGTGCATCTTTTAGTACTAGTATGGCTTCTTAAACTTACTAATGACTCTCGACAAAAACAAGAATCTAGCATCAAATGATTTGGTAAAACGTCATGAATGATTTGATTAGCTGTATGATTCCATAATGAATCATTCCACTTATGGTCAAAATAACTTGAAGTTGCCTGTTGAAGAAATAAATTTGTTAGATTTCTATCTTAGGATTTCCACCTCACATAAAATCAGAAAAACATTTTTAGTTTTGTCTTTTAATTTTAGTTGTTTAAATTTTTTAGTCAATTTAGTTTTCAACATCGGACTATGCCGTGGAATTCAATCTGGGATTTAATTACTTAAAAGGGTCACGCCTAAAGTGACCAAACATGTTTTCAAATGTTAAATGTGTAGGGTCCTTTATGCCCAAGACACGTAGAATATTGATGCGGTTAGTACGTTATGATCCAAGTCGGGTTATACCCAATTACAAGCTTTGCAAACACAAACAATAATTTAATTGATGATATGATCATGCAATTAAATAACCACACCAAATTTAGAAAATAGTTTTTCTAAATAAGTTGCATATGAGAGGGAACAACTTATTAGGATATTTTGTTCAAGAATATTATTTGTAATGTTATTTAAGTAGGTTAGATAACATCAAATAATAAAAGGGATGTATAACTTATACAATTAAATGGTTAATTGTATAACTTATTAAGTGACTAGTTTAATATAATGTGTGTTTTTGTTTAAGAGGGAAACTCTTTTATTTTAAAAGAATTCGGCCGCCCCATTGAAGGGGATTGACCCTTTTTATTCCTTGAAAACACACATAATAATCCTAGTCCCACACTCAATGTCATTACTCTCAAAAGGGACATGCAAAATTGAAAAAAAACTCTCTCTCTCCCCCCAAAAACCTCTCGGCACAAGCAGTAGCAGTTTGGGGTTTTGAGTTTATTTTGGTGGTGTTTCTTCCTAACAAGAAAGTGTTTTGCCATCAAGCTTGGGGTATACAAGCTTGAGAGGACCTCCTTTGGTGCCTTGGTCCATTACTTGGACAACATCATCTTCCATTCTCGAACATCTTACTACTGAAAGGTAGATTATGGCAGCTTCTTCATAGCTGTCCATAATGTGTTGTTTATTTTCATAGTAAGCATCATTCACATATAAAAGATTATCTTGTTCTTGGGTTTGTTTAAGACTTATAACTTCAAAATAAATCTGGATTTTCAGTTATAAACAATGTTATAATGTTTCTCTTCCGCTGCGTTTTTCAGAAAATTTAATAGGTTAAACTTTGATTTTATCTTCTAACAAACCCTACAATGGCATCGTGAGCCGGTTATGTGGATTGCTTGCTTGTTTTTTGTCCTTTAAAAATCGTTTTATGGGACTTCATTACCCTATTATGGGCTGCAATATTCTTGTATGTTGAATCCCCAAACTTTCAAGGTTATATTACACATGCTTGTGATTAAACCTTGAAAGATATGTATGTTGATATGTGTATTGTTTGGACATGTTTAAAACCCGAAATCTCAGTTCATGTTGGCTGAAATTTAGTGGGTTTTAGGGGGGATTATTTGTTATATTTGGATGATATGATGGGTTTTTAGTTAGTGCATAACCTAGCTTTTGGCCTTGTGTTGTTTGGATGAATGCAATGGTTGTTTTTGTTCATTCAATGGGGTTGTATATTAATTTATTTGTGCTTTGTTTAAAAATGTTATTTATTTATTATTGGGTTGTAATAAATAGATTAGGTGTAGTTTTCATTTACTAGATATCTTGTATTAGGACTTTATATCTTGTAATATGAAGACGTACACGTTGGAAGCACAAAGGAAGGTCATAAGAGAAACACGGAGCATTTTGGATGCGGTTTCAAGTGGGAGGCTTTTGGAAGCTTTCTATGTGTTTTGTTATGACCCTTAGGAATGCCCTATGAACCACACTTGTGATGGCAAACAAGTGTGGACCACTTTAGATGCTATGGTTATGCACATATGCTATGTTGTTTTGTTTATATTATTGTGGTTGATGGCATGTATATAGTATTTGCTTTATCTATCCTATTCATGATCAAAACAAACTACAAACTAATTAAATGACTCTTAATCATTAAAAGGAAATAAAATGTAATTAAAATGATTTAATGATTTTAAAGATAAAAATGCGTTTAATCAAGGGTCATAGGGTATCTTGTATTTGAAATCATGCAAGTACAAGTATATAGAGTTTTCTAAACTAGAATTATGAAATCTCTAAATATATTCAAACAAGTTTAACACCGTCCTTTTGCACAACACTTGAGTCATTTGGAAACTCTTAATGGGATAAAGGTCACCTAACCATTTAGAGGGAACTTGTGACTTAAGGTAGGGATACCACATTTGTGGGATAAAGGTCACCTAACCACTTATGATGGTAAACTCACATGTGTGTGCAAGTAGGGTAACTTGATTTGCAAACCATGTTAAATGGATCACCTACAATATAGTTTTCAAGTGGTGTTGATGGGATTAACATGCCGACTTTACATATGATGTTTAAAAGTCGATCCCATACCTCTAGAAGTGGCAAATGGTTACAACCGTTAATCGTTGACCACCATATTAATTTAAATCGTGGGATAAAGGTCACCTAACCACAATTTAAATGTAATGTTGGGTTCTAGATTTTAATAATGAAAAGGTATTAATTATTAAAAATAGCAATATCGAAAATACTAAAATAGATCTTTGTTATATTTTGTAGATGGCCACCAATAATGATAATCATGATAATTCATCCGCGTCTACCCAGTCATTGTGAGCGATTCTCCAAAAGGAACGTCTAAATCATAACAATTTCATTGATTGGTATCGAAACTTGAGAATCGTTCTCAAGCAAGAGAGACGATCATATATTTTAGACGACCCTATCCCTGATCAACCTGCTGAGGATGATGAGGACGCCTATAACGATTGGCTTAAGTACACTGAGGACTCCGTCCAAGTGTCTTGTCTCATGCTGGTGAGCATAACTCCGATCTCCAAAAGGAGTATGAACATCACGAAGCTTATGACATGATAACCCAGCTGAAGGAAACGTTCCAACAGCAAGCAAGGGTTGAGCGCTTCGAAACGGTTCGAGCACTCCATGCATGTCGTATGGACGACAACCAATCAGTTTCATCTTATGTACTTAAGATGAAAAGCCACATTGACCGCCTCGAAAGGCTTAACTGTCCTGTCTTGAAGGAATTGGCCACGGATTTGATCCTCAATGGCCTTACGAAGAAGTTCGAGACATTCGTGTTGAACTACAACATGAATGCTTGGGACAAAAGCATTGGTGAACTTAACTCAATGCTCAAAACGGCCGAGGCGGCCATGGGTAAAAGGGTTTTACCTGTTCTCACCATCAATGAAGGTGGGAACAAGAAAAGGCCTCATCCCACACCCAAGGCAAAGGTTGCCAAGGGTAAGCGACCCGTATGGGGAAAAGGGAAAGGGGTGGTAAGGGTGCCACCCAAACCACATGAGAAGAAGCAAATGGTTGCTACTAATGACCCATGCTTCAAGTGTGGGGAGATTGGACATTGGGCAAGAAATTGTCCTATCCATCTCCAAGAGTTTAAAGCAAGAGGGATGCTGGGCAAACCTCAGGTACAATATACATGATCCATATTGATTTAAACATGATATCCTCTAACACATGGGTATTAGATACCGGATGTGGAACTCACATTTGCAATTTGTTGCAGGGGTTCAAAAGAAGTAGTAACTTTAACAAAGGGGATGTTAGCCTCTACACGGGAAATGGGGCTAAAGTTCAAGTTGAAGCCCGTGGTGACTACATCTTGAAACTTCCAAATGGTTTGGAAGTAATTTTGTACAACATTTTGTATGCTCCTAGTTTGACTAGGAATATATTTCTGTAGCCTAATTAAAACAATTTGGATATGTATTATCTTTTGTTGAAAATGATATTCATGTTTCTTTAAATGATATGTTCTATTTTAAAGCTATTCCCATTAATGGCATTTATGAATTGGTTCATGAAAATACTTTAAATAATTCATTGTACCAAACTAACACCAAGAAACTCAAGTTGGATTTGAGTGATACCTATCTTTGGCATTGTCGTCTTGGTCATATAAACAAGTAACGTATACAAACACTTCAAAAGAATGGTCTTTTAAAAACAAATGAATGTGATTCATTTGATGTATGTGAATCTTGTTTACAAGGAAAAATGACTAAGGCACCCTTTAGTGGAACTAACGAAAGGGCAAAAGATTTATTAGGAATCATACATTCGGATGTATGTGGTCCTTTTAAGCCAATGACTAGGAATGGTGAAAGATACATCATTACCTTTACCGACAATTATAGTCGCTATGGGTATGTGTAATTATTATGGCACAAAGATGAAGCTTTTGAAATGTTCAAAAACTTCAAGAATGAAGTAGAAAATCAACTCAACAAGTCAATTAAAGTTCTCCGCACCGATAGAGGAGGTGAATATCTAAGTGATGCTTTTCAAGATCATCTTAGGAGTTATGGGATTGTCTCACAACTCACTCCACCTGGAACACCATAACATAATGGTGTGTCTGAGAGGAGGAATCGAACCTTATTGGATATGGTCCGATCTATGATGGCTAGAAGCACATCACCTCTATCATTTTGGGGTTTCGCTTTGCTCTCCGCGGCCCGTATTGTACATATGGCCCCAACCAAAATATGGTATGGAAGAGTTCCATCCCTATCATATTTAAGGGTCTGGGGTTGTGAAGCTTATGTTAAGACTCCCACCCCAAACAAATTGGAAGTCTGATCCACCAAGTGCATCTTTATTGGATATCCTAGAGATTCTATGTGATATTATTTCTATGATCCACTGGAACAAAAGGTGTTTGTTGCCAGAAAGGGTGTGTTCTTAGAAGCAAAGTTCCTTATGGAAGGAACTAGCAGTAGAACAATGGATCTTGAGGAGGATCAAGAACCACAACCCGATGCACGTTTGGTTGAAACTAGCACTCAACATGAGGATGTTGAAGATGATCAAGTGGTTGATCAATGCACACAAAACGCTCACAGAAGTGGTAGAACTAGTAATCCACCTGAAAGATATGGATTTTTCATGGATGGATGCTATGTGGTAGATTCCGATGAACCAACCACTATCGTGATGTAGTGTCCAATTCGGATTGTGACAAATGGCTCGAGGCCATGAGCGTTGAGATGCAATCCATGCATGATAATCAAGTATGGGACTTGGTTGTACCACCTCTTAACTCCAAAGTAGATGGAAGCAAGTGGATTTTCAAGAAGAAAACCGACATGCATGCAAACTTGGATACTTATAAGGCTAGACTTGTAGCAAAGGGTTTCACTCAAACTCAAGGGGTTGATTATGATGAAACCTTCTCACCTGATGCGATGCTAAAGTCTATAAGGATATTGTTTGGCATAGCTGCTCATTATGATTATCACATTTGACAAATGGATGTCAAAACCGCTTTCCTAAATGGATATCTTGTGGAAGATGTCTATATGGTTCAGCCTGAAGGTTTTGTCGATCCAAAACATCCTAATAAAGTATGCAAGTTAAAGAAATCAATCTATGGATTGAAACAGGCATCGAGAAGTTGGAATCACCGTTTTGATGAAGAAGTAATCAATTTTGGATTCATCAAAAACGCTGATGAAGCTTGTGTATATAAGAAAGCTAGTGGGAGCATCATCACTTTCCTAGTATTGTATGTTGATGACATACTACTATATGGAAATGACATTCAACATTGGAAGGTGTAAAAACCTGGCTTGAAAGTTGTTTTTCCATTAAGGATCATGGTGAGCCCGCCTATATTCTGGGAATAAAGATCTATAGGGATAGATCAAGGCGGCTGATTGGTTTAAATCAAAGTGCATACATTAAAAAAATCTTGAAAAGGTTCAAGATGGAGAACTCTAAGAAAGGTACGATACCTATTCAAAGAGGAACGATATTGAGTACGACTCAATGTCCTAGCTCAAAGGATGAGCAAGATAAAATGAAGGCAATCCCATACGCATCAGCTATTGGACCATCATGTATGCAATGATATGCACTCGGCCGGACACGTGATGATTCACGGTCACAATCGGGATATATTTTCATTCTGAATGGAGGAGCGGTCTCTTAAAAAAGCTCCAAATAGGATGTGGTGGCTCTATCAACTACATAATCAGAATACCTCACCGCCTCATTAGTAGCTCAAGAAGCTGCATGGTTGAAGAAATTCATTGCCCATCTAGGGGTTGTCCCTTCCATTCAGGACCCCCTAGAGATCTTTTGTGATAACGAGGGTGCGATTGCTAAAATCAAGGAACCTCGTGCTCATCAAAAGACTAGGCACATTGAGCGGAGATTCAACTACATACGAGATGAAGATGAAAAGGGAAAGATATGTATTCGCAAAGTTCACACAAATCAAAACATTGCAGATCCTCTCACGAAGCTCCTTGAAAAGGCAAAGCATGAAGGTCATACTTGTGCCATGGGACTTCGATATTCTAGTGATTGGATTTGATCTGAAATTTATTATTTGGATATTTGGAACCTTTTATTATTTGAATAAAAATTATTTGGTTATAATGTTTCGATAATATTCCAATTAGCATGTTTAATCCATGAGTAAATTGTTTACTCTAATGACCGTAGTCGTTCAGACTTGTGGGAACAAGTGTGTGGTAAGATTATTATGAACTTGGATTGGTTGATATTCATAAAGATGAATATAGAGCAATGGGTTGCTACCAAGGTTCATAGATATTTGTAGGATACAAATATTGGACTAACCCGCATCTCAAATTTTAATACATGGAATCTTATTGAATGATCATAAGTAAATTTGAGTAAAGGCGAATATCATTTGGTATCCTAAGACCTGAGATACATATTGGGTTTTAATATTCACCAAGTGTTATACCTTGATCTGGTTATCCGCTGTTCTGAAATAATGGACAGTACATGAGACTATGTTCAGGAGTGACACGAGGTGTTTGTGAGAAACGTATGATGTCAAGATGTGATTTGTTCCTCTTATTCATTGAGAGCAAGATGTCTAAGGCCTGATTAAGTTAAATCAACAAGGAATGATCATTATATGTCCTTGGATTTAACATGACATCTGTAACAAAAGGATAAATGATTAGTTCACCTAAATCATTTCAAGTAGGATACTTGAATGGGATGATGTTATTGAATGGCTATAAGTCATGTGTATTAAGGGTAGTGAACCGTTGTTAGGCGGTATTTACTGCTTGCATCAATCTTCTATGAATCTTGTGAAAGTGGGAGATTGTAGGATTCTTTATGCCCAAGACACGTAGAATATTGATGTGGTTAGTACGTTATGATCCAAGTCGGGTTATACCCAAATTTTGAAAATAGGTTTTCTAAATAAGTTGAATATGAGAGGGAACAACTTATTAGGATATTTTGTTCAAGAATATTATTTGTATTGTTATTTATGAAGGTTAGATAACATCAAATAATAAAAGGGGTGTATAAATTGTACAATTAAATGGTTTATTGTATACCTTATTAAGTGACTAGTCTAATATAATGTGTGTTTTGTTTAAGAGCGAAAGTCTTTTAGTTAAAAAGAATTTGGCCGCCCCATTGAAGGGGATTGGCCCTTTTTGTTCCTTGAAAACACACATAATAATTCTAGTCCCACACTCAATGTGATTACTCTCTAAAGGGACATGTAAAATTGAAAAAAAACTCTCTCTCTCTCTCCCAAAAACCTCTCGGCACAAGCAACAGCAGTTTGGGGTTTTGAGTTGATTTTGGTGGTGTTTCATCCTAACAAGAAAGTGTTTTGCAATCAAGCTTGGGGTATACAAGCTTGAGATGACCTCCTTTGGTGCCTTGGTCGATTCTGGGACAACATCATCTTCCATTCTCGAACATCTTGCTGCTGAAAGGTAGATTATGGAAGTTTCTTTATAGCTGTCCATAATGTGTTGTTTTTATTTTCATACTAAGCATCATTCACATATAAAAGATTCTCTTGTTCTTGGGTTTGTTTAATACTTATAACATCAAAATAAATCTGGATTTTCAGTTTATAAACAATGTTATAATGTTTCTCTTCCGCTGCGTTTTCAGAAAGTTTAATAGGTGAACTTTGATTTTATCTTCTAACAAACCCTACAAAATGGGTCACTTCTGAGGTGACCAAACGTGTTTTCAAATGTTAAATGGGTCACGTCTGAGGTGACAAAATGTGTTCTCGTTAAAAGGATCACGACTGAGGTGATAAAAAGTTTTCAAAGACAAAATGATCATGTGTGAGATAATCGAATGCTCATAATGTTTAATCAAAAGTTAAAAGGGGTTAAATGTCAAATGGTCATAAAGTCAAAATCATGAGTATGATCCATTCACACAACTGGACCACGAGTATGGACAAGTCGTACGATTAGATCATACTTATGCACCAGTCAACCGAATGGAGCATGAGTATGACCACTCACACGACTGGCTTACAAGATTGAGCCAGTCGCCTGAATGGAGTTGTCCGAATGAGTCAGTCAGCCATTGACACCTAGTCAGCCAACTGAATGTGACCCACTAAACCAATCGCACGACTGAGATCCAATCGCCCGAATGAAAAGAGCGAATGGATATAGTCGCCCGATTAAAATCAGATTCAGTATAAAAGGGCTATAGTCAATCGCATATGAATCTTGTGCAAGTGGGAGATTGTAGGATTCTTTATGCCCAAGACACGTAGAATATTGATGCGGTTAGTACGTTATGATCCAAGTCGGGTTATACCCAATAACAAGTTTTGCAAACACAAACAATTATTTAATTGACCATATGATCATGCAATTAAATAACCACACCAAATTTAGAAAATAGGTTTTCTAAATAAGTTGCATATGAGAGGGAACAACTTATTAGGATATTTTGTTCCAGAATATTATTGGTAATGTTATTTATGTAGGTTAGATAACATCAAATAATAAAAGGGGTGTATAAATTGTACAATTAAATGGTTAATTGTATAACTTATTAAGTGACTAGTTTAATATAATGTGTGTTTTTCTTTAAGAGCGAAAGTCTTTTATTTAAAAAGAATTCGGCCGCCCCATTGAAGGGGATTGGCCCTTTTTGTTCCTTGAAACCACACATAATAATCCTAGTCCCACACTCAATGTGATTACTCTCTAAAGGGACATGCAAAATTAAAAAAAATCTCTCTCTCTCTCCCAAAAACCTCTCGGCACAAGCAGCAGCAGTTTGGGGTTTTGAGTTGATTTTGTGGTGTTTCATCCTAACAAGAAAGTGTTTTGCAATCAAGCTTGGGGTATACAAGCTTGAGAGGACCTCCTTTGGGGCCTTGGTCGATTTCAGGGACAACATCATCTTCCATTCTCGAACATCTTGCTGCTGAAAGGTAGATTATGGAGCTTCTTTATAGCTGTCCATAATGTGTTGTTTTTATTTTCATACTAAGCATCATTCACATATAAAAGATTCTCTTGTTCTTGGGTTTGTTTAATACTTATAACATCAAATTAAATCGGGATTTTCAGTTTATAAACAATGTTATAATGTTTCTCTTCCGCTGCGTTTTCAGAAAGTTTAATAGGTTGAACTTTGATTTTATCTTCTAACAAACCCTACAAAATGGGTCACTTCTGAGGTGACCAAACATGTTTCCAATGTTAAATGGGTCACGTCTGAGGTGACAAAATATATTCTCGTTAAAAGGATCACGACTGAGGTGATCAAAAGTTTCAAAGATAAAATGATCATGTCTGAGATATCGAATGCTCATAATGTTTAATCAAAAGTTAAAAGGGGTTAAGTGTCAAATGGTCGTAAGTCAAAATCATGAGTATGATCCATTCACACAACTGGACCATGAGTATGGACCAGTCGTACGATTGGATCATACTTATGCACCAGTCAACCGAATGGAGCATGAGTATGAACCATTCACACGACTGGCTTACAAGATTGAGCCAGTCGCCTTAATGGAGTTGTTCGAATGAGTCAGTCAGCCATTGACACCCAGTCAGCCGACTGAATGTGACCGACTGAACCAATCGCACGACTGAGATCCAATCGCCCGAATGAAAAGAGCGAATGGATATAGTCGCCCAATTAAAACCAGATTCAGTATAATTAGGGCTATAGGCAATCGCATATGCTCATCACTCCTCATTCACCGTAAAATCGCCCGATAGTGCTGTTACTCTGCCCGATTTTTCTTTGACCTTGCTTGACTTCAAATTGTTGTATTCTGACGATCGATAGTGTTTATACAGGTACAATGCGATGCAATTTAATAAAACAAAAATCATTTTGTGCCCAAAATGATTGAATTCGGCCTAACATAGAACCGAGACTTAGTTGGATTAATAAACGAATATAACTAAGTAAAATGTTGAGCCAAACCATGATGTCTAACATTAAGATCTGCTCAAATTTTGAAGTTCAATCAAACAGACAGTCTGTCATGAGATTGGACACCTTGATGAACTCCAATCGCATGACTGAGCTGGGCGAATGACCCAGTCGGTCGAATGAACGAGGCATATGAGCTCAGTCGCCCGACTGAACCCAGTCACAGGCTCAGGCACCCGACTGAACTCAGTCGCTGGCTTAGTCACCAACTGAACTTAGTTGCTGAATCACGATTGAGCTCAGTCACATGATAAGTCAACTGACTGAACTCAGTCGTATGGTTCAATCGCACGATTGAACCAGACTCATCACAAACAGTTTAGAGTGAACCGCTTTCTGTTATGTGCTGATCTAATACGTATGTGTCTTGTGTTACAGATTTAGGTAGATCGGTGGATCATAAACACCAAGCATAATATTTTTGCTCATATGGACACCACCACTCAAAACGCTGCCGAGTTTGCTGGCATCATTGCTTTCCTAAAGAGATCTAGGATATACAGAGCGATATCTACACCATGCAGTCCCTACAGGTCTATACAGCAGGCCTTCTGGGAGGGTGCATCGATTGACCGATATAATGAGCCTACTGCATTCGTAGCACCATCTTTGGGCAAGAAATAGAGGTGACATCGGCAAACCTTCGATGTGTACTGGACTTGGGTGATGATGCTGCTCAGCCAACCAGGTTACACCCGCTAACTGTGAGGGGATGTTTTCTAAGGATGAAGTAGTCAGGGGACATCAATTTAGGTGTGCTAAAAAAGCAACCTATGTCCCTAGTTCAATTACTTAGCACATGTCATCCTCAAGTTCATTCCATCAAGAAGGGGTGGATTTGATGACTTATTTGCCCAAATCGACAATGCCTACGTGGCACTGGTGCTGCATCACCCCTTCATCATCTCCAACATGATATTTGCATACCTCATCGAGAATCTTAAGGCCAAAGGCAAGGAAGGCTTGTGTATGTACCCATGATTTTTACAGATAATTATAGATGAGAAGCTTCCTTCGCTACCCAAGCAGAGCCACGATGCAGTATCTCTCGAGATTATGGATGACACCACACTCGGGAGAATGAAGGTCTACAGGGGAAAGCAAGTTAAACCCCCTGTGAGGAGACTGTTCGGGCACCTGGCCCAGGAGGATTACATGGTGCCGGCAAGGCGTAAGTCGTGCCACAAGGAGAGTAACTCAAATGTTGAGCACATCGCTCTTCCATCTGATGACTCCGATGATGATGACAGTGGCGTTGGTGGAGACTATGGCCCCTTTGCTTCTAGGGCCACCACTGCACACGTTACACCTCCACCACCCACTCATGGAGATGCCACCACAACCAGTTTCCATCCGGATTTCTATCCTCCTAATGAGGAAGATGAGAATGATGAGGAGCAATTGACCAGGACGGTGGGTAGCAGGGTGGTTGCCACGAAACGAGGTATCCGGGAGGTTAGAGGATGCCCTAGCGAGTCTAGGGAGACTGTTGCAGTCCCAGTTACACACCTGATCAGCCCAGCAGCATCTCAGGGGGAACATCCTCCTCAAGGGGCATGAGGAAAAAAAGGATGGCTCAACCCCATGGGATGAAGACCAAGAGGAGGAGGATGACATTCATCACTACCACCAATCCACCAGCCACCACTACCACCATTCCACTCACCACCACTACCACCATTCCACCCACCACCACTACTACTACTTCACCACCATAACCACTACAGCCACTCCACCACCTATCTACACCACTTCCACCACCACTACAGCATACCCATCGCTTCCCACTCATCTACCTCCATCCATATTCACCACAGCCACTACTAAAACCACCAGCCACCAAGCTGGTCCCTCATCCCATACCACATTCGCTACTGGATGACCTCTACCTCCCAGTAGGGTAGAGGAACAGTTGTCGGCACTAAATCGTATGGTGCTGAAGCTGTTAACTACCGATGACGAGAAGACTGCTCAGCTACGACAGCTGATGGAGCTAACTGTTGGACAATCACATCAGATCTCTGAGCAGGCTGAGGAGATCGCCCAACTCAAAGAGCATAAAGCCAAATTAGCAAAGAACCTTGAATAGTTGGAGTCTTCTAACAGATCTATTATGCTCAAGCTTAAGGGATGAAAAGAAGAGCCTCTGAAGATCAGAGAGCATGATGATGATAGTGATGATTTTGATGATGATAGTGAAGATAATGATATGGGAGAGGATGAAAGCAGAGATGATGAGGAGGGTGATGATGCTACTGCATCGGCTGCTACTCAAGCAAGTGAGCAACAATACAAGAAAGCATAGGATCAAGGTGCTTCATCCTCAGCCCAACTAGCTGAAGAAGACATGATTCAAGATCAAAGTAATGCTTAGATGTTTCTGTATTTTGAACCTGAATCATGTATTAAAAGTAATGTAATGAATGTTTATGTATATATTTGATTATTTAACTATCTTGATTATTTACTGATGAATTATGTGTTAATGTTTTAAATCAAGCAGATCCACAATATCAACGAGATGAATACGATGTTGCTCCCCTTCAGCAGATCAAGTCTCAACTCACAATGATACTTGATTTGCAAGGGATTGTCAGGAGGTCAGTAAGCTATAGTTCCGAAGAAGGAGAAATTATTCACAACCTCACTAATGAGCAACTTGTAGAAATATTCCGGTTAAACCCGGATGCAGTGGTTAAGGATGCCCCTACCATCGATGTTGCTAGTGATGACGAGCTCAACGATGTTGATAAGATAGAGATTGAAGACATCACAACACAGCACTATCTGAAATATATTAATTGAGAGGGAAATGTGGTTCCTAATTTTGGGGATACTCTTGACAGTGATGTGCACTCTAGACTGTATATGATGGAGAAGGAGGCCGAGAAATCAAAAATCCAAGCCCAAGCCTCGGACGCCGATGTTGAGATCAAAAAGGCTGAATGGGTGGCCTATTTTGTAGAGATCCGTGCCCAACGCATAGCACCAAAGTTGAGTGCCTACGCCAAGCTCTACAATGTAAAGAAGCATCTAAAGGTACCTTGAAAGATTATAGCGTGGGCTTACTTTGAGGATCTAAATGTGTATGCTGTGAGTGGGAGAAGGGAATCGAGTACTCCAGATTTCCACATGATCTCAAGACTCTCCCTGGTTTTGAGCTCAACCAGTTGGCACGCCTGAACTTGTTGTATGCTAACCCCAGGAAGATGTCAGGCTAGTTTGAAGCTGCACTGAAGAAAGAATACAACACTTGATGGGTTAATTTCAAGCCTCAACAACCTACGAGGTACATTTGAAGGTCGGAGGTGGACCCAAGGATTGGGAAACCCAAAGTGGTGTTGAAGTGGAGTCCTCCACACACTATGTCAAAGATCCCTATGAGGGAATTGCCACAAGACTTCACTCATCACTTCAAGGGGTGTTTTAATGATCGGAGAACAGGAGAAGCAGTCATAGTATTACAGAAAGAGCACCAAATGGAGACCATCTGGGTATTTGACCTAATGTGGCTAACCAACCTGTCATCTAGTGATGTTTATACTTTATACATGTGGCTATTATTCTAAGATCCCCAAGATATTGTACAGGCCCTCTAGCTTCAAAACGTGATAAGACTCTACTTTCCATTCGAGATACATGCTAGAGTCACAGTCGAGGAGAGGCATAAGAAGTTTGACGAACTAATGAAGGATGCCAGACAATGAAGGAAACTAGGTTCAAGGGGGAGTTTGTTGATACATATGTACCTAGTTTACGATTTTAATGTAATATGTGTGTCATGTCCTAAATGAAATGAACCAAATGCGTTTAATGAAACATAATATGTGGTTGTTGATCTTAATGTTTAAAGTTTCAGTGTAAGTTTTAATGTTTGTCATTTATTAACGCATATTGAACCAACTATATAGGTTTGAGGAGGTTTGAATAGATCTTAGTCAAGTAATGATAAGAAACTATTCAAACTTAGGCATATGAAGTTTTCATGTGAATGGACCATGCTAATGGTTCATACGCACGAATAAATCATTCTAATCAACCAGTCGTACGACTGAACTAGGAGACTGGATCAGTCGCACCACTTAGACATACGGATGACTCAGTCACACGACTGAACCTTCAGTCCTGTGATTGACTCAGTTGCATGCTTTAGCCGCACAAATGAACCATGCTAATGGTCCAGTCATACGATTGATTAACCCTAACCTATAAATACCACTTAATTTGTGGAATAACGGAACACTTTGAATACTTCGAGTCCTACTCGTACCCTAGCCATCCAAAGACTTCATAGAACTTGTTCCAAGTTCTTAGATCACACCAAATCGATTTCCAATCGTTCTTAACATTTAGATTCAATCTAAGATAGATTCTACGTGTGTTCTAACCGATTGGATCGCCAATCAAATAGGAGTCCGCACTATTTGAGTGGGTATACATGTAAATCAGTTAGTACTCCATCGAGTACACGGTCCCTAACATGGACATAGATTCTGACCTAATTAATCTAAATCCATTTAGAGTGTCAATGTGATCATATGGCTAAAATTCAGTCATATGGTTGGAGTATATAGTGTGATGAACAGTGAGGGTTGTGTAGTAGTTAAACTGGATCAAAAATTGGATAATTTCATAGAATTTCTTATCCTTTGAAGAGTCAAGGAGTGCGACTTGGTTGTGGTGAGGGTTTAGAGCCAATGTAAAAAAAGTTTGGGAAGAGTAAGGTAATTTTGGAGAGTGAGAATGAAGATGAAGAACATTTTGGGCTTCCAAATGAGTAAAATGATTAAGGAAAAAAGTCAAAAGTATTTAAATGGGGTATAATGGTGGATGGAATATGTGAAATGACAGTTTGGGGTATTATTTGATAGGGGGCGTTAAGGATAACTCGTTTAAAATACTCAAACATCAATAAGAAAAACTTTATCCTTTTATAGAGCGGGACAAAATAGTGACGTTACACAATGTAGCTTTCTTCCTAGAGTATGAGTCTTCTGAGTGTAATATTTTTTGAAGCCAAATTTACTTCAAAATGTAAGACAATCTTACTTCCGAAAGTAAGATTTTCTTCCGAATGAAAAGTTTTATATATTTGGAAATAGATTTGATAACACTCTGAATGTTCTTCTCAGCCTTAAAACTTTTCTGAAGATAATACAATTTTAGAAAAAGTGTCCTTCGGAAGATAAGTAAAGATATCTTCTGAGGGAAAGTTTCTCTTCGAAAGAACTTATACTTAGCAAATTTGGAAGAAATACCTTTTGTAACTGGGCTTATATTGTATGACATAGACAAAACACATATTAAAAGGTTTGTTATAGGAGATAAGTTAGGTAATGTTATCATCCCAACAACTGTAATCAGATATTTGATTCTTTGTTCATTAAAAGCTTTTGTTAAAAAACCACATATTTTTAATTTGTGTCAACTTTGACTTATTTGATCATGTAAGGTGTAATATAAGGCTGATGCAACTCAAACACCAAAAGTCTCTCGTGCATGCATGCACAAGTGTATTGAAGTAGAATGCTTTGGAAGTTTCACACCAGCAACAAAAAATATTCTAAGTGTGAAATCTTCCGAAGCCAAGACAATATCTTCCAAATCCAAAGATGATGTCTATCGAAGCTTCAAAGACAAAGTCTTCGAAACCAACACTCAAAGATAGATTTCTTCCGAAGACTTTTAGAATACATGCTTTATCTGATGTACCTTTTACATAAAGTTAGACCCCTTTCTGCTGCAACTCTGATCAAACACCAACTTTACATTAGTTGGTGAAAGTTCCATGATTTTGGTAACTATACATTAAGGTCTTGAGTCTACAACTTTCTACTTTATGTACTTTGTCCTTTTTGTAATATATTAGGATGTGAGATATGGCATGTCATAGTCACTAGTCAAAAGGCAATTTGCCTTTTGACTGTACATTTGATTTTGTAGTTCTCTACTAAATTGTATCCGGCTGGCCTTCAAAGTATGGCCAGCTGTAGGATGTAGTATATGTATCTCAAGTACTTGTAAATTTGTAATATGTTGTTGTAACACTTGTAATACAACTTGAGAAGCAATATACAGCATTCTTGAAAACCAATTACTTGTGTGTTTTTGCTATCTTGTTCCGTCACTTATTTACCTGTGTTCTTAGCATCTTTACTCAAAGGTTATCCAGTTCCCTATTTGATCTGTTAAGTGTTATTAAGCACCTCTCCTCATTCTGTTGCTGTGTTGTAAGTGCATACCCTTAAACGGTCTTGCATTTGGTATCAGAGCGTTCCAGGATCTTGGTATAAAATCTCACCATCTTAAGATCCCTTACACGAACAAAATATTTAACATCTTAAATGGTAGCAATTTCGAATCTGATATGGAATCTGGAACCATGACAAAGTCCCCACTGATCACTCTTGATGATTTTGACACTTAGTGCCAAAGAATGGAAGGCTTTATCAAGTCTCTAGACTCAAGAATGTAGAAGTCTATTGAAAATGGACGTTACATACCAAGTACCTCTTCTGCAACCGAAGGTTGTACGATCCCCAAGGCTATGGCTGAGAACTCAGATGAAGATAGAAAGCGAGTAGAGATTGATAAAAAGGCCATGACAACCCTTCAGACTACCCTTCCAATCTCTGTATACAAAGGTTTTAAAGAATGAAAAATAGCTAAGCAACTGTGGGATGCATTAAAACTGGTGTATGATGGTTCCTCTGAAGCCAAGGAGAACAAGAAGGATCTCCTCAAGCAGCACATTGAAAATTTCACCTTTAAAACAGGTGAAACCATAACTCAAAAATACTTCAGGTATGTTGAGATTGTAGATACACTAGTGGATGGTGGAGTAGCTCTTGAAAACATAGATATTGTAAGGAAGTTTATGTCATCTCTTCCTAGGCAATGGACAGAATACCGTGTGGTTATTAAGAGAACTGAGAACCTCAAGACTCTCACCTTGACAGAGTTGTATGCGATTCTTAATGGATACCTGGAGATGAACATGCAAGGTTCATTTGGCTACGCCAGCAATCAAATGGGTACAGCCCTTCATGTGGTTGAAAGGGATAACATAGAACCCCCAACATCATCTCATATGCTACCCTAACAACTCACAAAAGTTCCTTTCATCACCTTTCCTCGGACACCAAGGGAGAACTGATAGGTTTTGTAACAAGTTAATCAAAGCAAGTTAAACCATTTAAACATGTAAAATGCACGGGAAATATGAATTAATCATGTTGTTACATTCTGAAATTTGTCACCATTCAAAACATAAACAAAACCCAAGAATGTGGATCATATAAATATATGTGAAATAGTGTGCTATCAAACCAGAAATCAATCATAGGATGTTCAAAGATACAACCTTTCTTGCACAAGATGTTGTAGATGTATAAGAAGAAGAAGATGGTGTTCTTGAATGTTAAGCCCCCAAGAGAGAAAGACTCAAGTAGTGATACCCACAAGCTCTTCCAAACACCTAGCTAGTTAGGGAGCTCAACACCAAAACTCTACAAATGTATCCTCAAAGAAAAAGAATTTTCAACCTAGTTTTGAGCTTTAAATCCGAAAATTCTGCAATGCTATTCAGAGAGTTCTTGCTAAATGTTGTGTGAGAGAAAAGTGTGAATGATGGAAGAGTGTTAGAGAGGGGAAAGTCTTGCAAAAAACAAGACAAAAAGGGCTATCCCCAAGGCCCTTTGGGAGGCCGAAATCACCTATTGAAATGGGTTCCCCCCCATTTTAGTTTTATAAAAAGTTACACTCTTAACCCTTCATTTTATAAAATTAAAACCTCTTTTAATTTTATAACAATAACACACTTTTTTTGTTATTATTTAAACAACGTAAATAATGAGACATATAATTTCTCATGAACAATTATCCATATAATGTTGTTCTTTTACAAAAGCAACGTTTTAGAAAAACCCATTTTCTAAATTGGTGTTGGTATTTATTTGTTTGATCCTATCAACAAATAAATATTAATTGGTGTTGTATAGCTTGCTATTGTAGGACCCGACTTGGATCATGACGTACTAACCACATCAATCTTGTATGTGTCTTGGGCATATGAGGTCCAACAAGAACTATACTCAAGGAAGCCCATTCCAAGAGACAAGTTCTTCTCAAGCCTTTGTGTATTCTCATGAAGTTGTGGCAGCTCTCTCTTCACCCCTGAAGACCTAGACTGTATCCATCCAGATGATCTGGAGTATATACAGATAGTCGAGTAGATGACTCTTCTCACTCATAAAGCCAAGAAGTTCTACAAGCGGACTGGAACGAAGTTCCCTAGCAATGCAACCAGTGGAAAGTTTGGACTGGATAAAAGCAAGTCAAGTTTTACAACTGTAACTTGATGGACCACTTTGGTAGGGAGAGCAAGGCAGCAAGAAAAAATGGTGGCCAAGCACAATCCAGACCAAACTACACTCAAAGGCCACCCAGAATGAGAAGCTAAAGCATCAAGCTGCAGTTGCTATTGAAGAAGGAGGCTTTGACTGGAGCTTTTGGGTGAAAGATGCATCTCCAAACCAAGCACTGATGGCAGATCATGATGAAGCCATGGTATTGGAACATCTCTGTACTCCTTAATGTTTTGCTAAAGTCAACAGATAAAGGTCCTACAACTTAGAAATGAGATCTGATATTGAGTCCTTAAACATCTTAAAAGCTAATTTTAGAAAGGCTAAAAATAACTATAACTAAAGATAAAGGACTTAGAGAAAACCATTTTAGTTCTCAAACATGAGCACAACAACTATAGGACTCAGATCAAGGATCTGATAACTAAGTTAACTAAATGTCAGGCTGAGCTTGTGATCAACAAAGCTAAGGTAGAAAAATGTGTTCTTGAAGAAAAGACCTTCAAGAACATGATATCCTCATCCCTGCATGCCAAAGCGAGTAATGAAAATAAGCAGGGACTGGAATCTAGTGAGATGGCTCCTCCACACACAATCTTGTCTGTAAGATCACCTAGGTGTAAAACTTGTCAAGATGAGCTTCGTCACATAGACCCCTTGAGTGAAAAGGATTAAAAAGTAATAGTGATGAATGTTGGATTTTTTATGCCCAAGACACATAGAACACTGATGTGGTTAGTACGTTATGATCCAAGTCGGGTCATACCCAATAACAAGCTTAGCAAACACCAATATATATTTAATTGATGATATGATCATGCAATTAAATAATCACACTAATTTTAGAAAAGTTGGTTTTCTAAATAAAATTATATGTGAGATGGAACAACTTATAAGGACATTTTGTTCATATGTATTATTTGTATTGTTATTAAATTGGTTAAATAGCATCAAGTAATAAAAGTGTGTATGAGTTATATAATTAAGGGTTAATTATATAACTTATCTAAGTGACTAGTTAAAACAAACGGTAAATATAATTTTGGGGGAACCCCAATATAAACAAGATTTTCGCCCACCCCTTTGAGGGGGTTGGTGCCTTTTTTTCTTGGAACAAGTTTACATTAACTATTTACACACTCAAGCAACTCTCTTACATGCAAAAGGACCTCAAGAACAAACTCTCTCTTTTGGATGAAAGGGTTCACGGCTGGAATAGAGTTCCAGCAACCTTCTTGATCCGTTTTGGTGTACAAATCCTACCAAGTGATGCTTGTGGGTATGGAAGCTTGAGGACACCTCTCCTTGGTGTTTTGGTCATTCAAGAACATCATCAACTTCATCAAAACTTCCATTTTTCAGCAGCTCCTGAAAGGTAGTTTCATGGGTGATGTTTTGGTTGTTTTTCCTTCTTGATAGCTAGTATATTCACATATATTTGATCCTATGTTCTTGGGTTTATTGATGTTATATAAGATGCCTTAATTTTCATATTACAAATCATAATATTAGGTTTTATTCCACTGTGTTTTTCATGTTTAAATGGTTAAACAACTTTGATAATGAGTCCAACAAACCCAACATCTAGAGCCGGATATGCGGATGACTAGCTTTTTTGTCCTTGGAAAATTGGTTTTACGGGACTTTAACAACCTAATAGGGGCTGTTTTGTGATGATATGATGAATCCCCAATCTTTCAAGGTTATATCTTACGTGCTTATGATTAAACCTTGAAAGAAAGATGCCAAATGGTTGATAATATGTTGTTTGGACAAAACCCTAAATTCTTGGTTTATGTTGGCTGAAAATTTAGGGTCAAATGGGAATTACTTTTAGTTCTTGAATGTTGTTTCATATTGGTGCATAACCTATCCTTGACCTTGTGTTGCTTTGATTGTTTGGTTGAATGTTTGTTTTGGTTCATTTCATTCATAATGGGTTGTAATATTATTCTTTTGTGCTTGTATTTGGATGTAATTTATTTATTCATTCAATGGTGATATAATAAATAGATTAGGTGTATTTTCTTTTATTAGAAATTTGTATTAGGATATAAATTTTGTAAAAGAAGATGCACAAGATGGAAGCACAAAGGGAAGGCATAAAGAGAAGGACTTGAAGTATTGGATGCAACTTCAAGTGGGGGCCTTTGGAGATCCTATGAGTTGTGTTGTGTTTAACCCTTAGGAATGACCAAATGACAACACTTGTGATGGCAAACAAGTGTGGTCAACTTAGGGGCTATGGTTATGCACTTGTGATTGTTTGATTATGCTTGTTTGGTTGTTTGTTATATGATGATTGTTTGATATTTGGATGTGTATTACAAACTCATTTACAAACAAAACAACATGAAAATTTATGGTTTCTAATCCTTAAGTGACTAATAAAAGGTTATTAAAAGGATAATGATTCTAATAAAAGGGGTTTTTTTACTAAAGGAGAACCATAGGGTACCATGTATTTGAAAGAATGTGAATACAAGGTACATAGAGTTTTCAAAACTAGAATTAATGAAAACTAAAATTCCTTTGGAAACAAGGTTAACACCATCCTTTTACATGACACTCGAATCGCTTGAGAACTATTTGTGGGATAAAGGTCACCTAACCACTTTTAGGGAACTTGTGTGTTTGAGGTGGGCTTAGCATATTTGTGGGATAAGGTCACCTAACCACTTGTATGTGTAATTGTTGGGGATCAACAATTGAGTAAACTCAAGTTTACCAAATCATAATTACAGCCAAGTGAAGATCTCATTGTACAAGTTCAGAGACCATGTTGATTACAACAAAACAAGACAATTCAACATAACAAAGTCAACATTAAGACAATTAGAAAGTCAAAATTAGGTCATGTTGTAATATTAGTATAAATAGACCCACTAGTGCATTTATGCAAGTGTGCCTTTTATGTGAAATAGACCGAGTAATATTAGTATAAATAGACTCATGTTGTGAAATAGACCCATGTTGTGAAATAGACCCAGTAATCTGAAATATTGATTTAGCAAAATTATAAATAGGTGATGTTGTAAGATTAGTATAAATAGACCCCGAAGACAACTTTATACTAATATTTATAAATTGACTGGGTAAGTAAGATTGAGATTCTTACTGAGAATCAAATATGGTAATCAAGTCAATGATTAAATGGTAGAAACAAACAATCAAAAAACATTTAATGCAAGAATTATACTCATAAATGTTTTTGTATTATATATATGAAAGTTGATTGATTACACAGAATAAATGACAACAAAAATTCTCTATGTCTATCAACCATCGCCTCATGTACGAGTTTATCTATTCTATTTTTAGGCACACAAGATGCCTTTTACCAAATGAATAAACTACCCCTAACCTATTACATCAGAATTAGTCTAAGTCTTGATCCGCATCTTTGCTTGTTCATCTACATTGACAAATGCGGATGAGTTAACTTGATCAACATTTCTTCATTTGATCATCTGCATTAGTATGTTGGCCATGTGCATTGGTTAATGCGGATGAACAAATACTTATGCACATTTGTTTGGTCATCCGCATTTGTCAAATACAGATGAGCAAAGTCTTGTCCGCATTGATTCTTGGTCTTCCACATTTGTCAATGCGGAAGAACAAATACTTGTTCTTATTTGTTTTATGTCTTTCGCATTGAAAAATATGGAAGACTATACTTGGTTTTTTTTCTTGAGCAGGATCTTCATTCGCATTTCTTCTTGAACTTATGGGATTCCCGCAAAGTATCATCAAATCACCCATTGAATTGGCATGTATGATCCTTTTAGGGTGCAACAATACTCCCCTAAGGATTATACAGTCTATTTTCTTCAATGTTTGGGAGGTGATTGATGTTGTGAGGATTCTGCTGGGTCTTGTGGAGGTAGTAAAACTGCAGCTTTAGTTGGATCCAGAATAGCATTAATCATGTTGATAAAATCTGTTGCTTCTGACATTCTGTCCCTACTCAGCACATATATCTTCATTTTGCTCATATTGTAGATGGCTTCTATTGGTAACGTCTTCACTTTAATAGCTTCCCAAATAAAAATAGTAGAGAGACCATCTCTGTGAATCAGTAAGCTTCCACCCACATCTCAAGTTTCACAACATTCCCAAGTTGCAATGGTGTCTTTTTTTCATCTTTTTGTCTCTTTTGGTATTGATACGATCATAAGCCAATTTTAGCAACTTGATACACTTTAGGAAGAACTGCATATCTTGCTCACCCAGTTTATTGTTTATTTCCTTGAAGTGTCTGGTATAGATATAGTGAATCTAGGATTCATCAAGCAACCTTACTTCATATCCACTAAACAGCGTTATTTTAGCACCCTCCTTTCCTCCCCACTTTCTTTCAATCACCATCTCATAAGTTTTTCATCATAGTACACATTTGAGATGGATGTGGAGGAATGATTACCGGACACCATTTTTCTCTTTAAAGATTATGTTGGTTTCACCTTCAACTCAGGAAACACAACTTCTTCTACTTGCTTTGTCTTCTTTTCTTAAGGGGATTAATAAATGACTTATCTTTTCTCATGCATATTGTCTTTAATGAATTGAAATTATCAGTCCTTCTGAACATTCTTAGTATTTTTTCAAATTCATCTCCCCTAAACATAGTTGAGTGATTGATCAGTTCCAGTTGAGCTAGTTCTTTTAAGTCATGGATCTCCAGGGCATTTACAAGAGCTAAGTACTCTGTAAAGAATTAGACCAACCCGGAGATCCTTTTCTCCATGAACATATTCCACATGTTGTCATACTTCCAAGCAATTATTTTTTGATCAACTTTCCCTTTGGGAGTAAACACCCCTCTGATTGACTCACCAATTGTTAATCCTTCTTGTAGTTTTAACTGAGAGGGTTTTGTGAACCATTCTGGGTATTTATGAACTACAGGAGCCATCAATTCTTGATCTTTTTGATTTAGCATCATGTCATGAGTAGGTACTATAGATCTTGGCATCTTGTTTAGGATATCTTCTTCTAACCGCTTGAGTATATCTTTCATTTCATTAATCATTTGGAGAGTAGCAGCCCTTAGTGGGGTTTTTTTTCATATTCCTAATCTTCCTTCTTGTGAATCATTAACTTGAAAGATAATCCTTCATTTCCTTATCTGATATGCTATAAGGATCAGGAAATAGTGGATGAGGAGTTAGGGTTGATTTATTCATGGTTGATAGTTTAGGCAGGGGAACCTTTCTTGAAAATGATCTTTCATACTCAGTGTGCTTGATTTCTTCATAGCTTATTCACCTTTTCTTCTTCTTCCTTCATTCCTTCATATGTCATACTAAAGACTACACCTGGATCATACCCGTCATTGGTTAGAAACATTGCTTTTATCATCAGGTCATCAGTTTGGTCCTTTGACACCATTTCTTCCACTGGTTGTTCTGTTTTCGTAGGACTATCCATATGAACATCCTTTTCAGCATCATACCCTCCAGCTATCTCTTATTCTTCCAGATCAATAGTAGCATCTTGTTTCTTTAATTGAGCTTCAACATGCTCATGTTCTTCAAGAAATTCAGCTATAGCTGCCAAGTTTCCTGGGGTCATCTTTCTTATTTTTCTTCACACTATCTTCTTCAATCATTAGTCTTTTGCCCTTAGCCTTTTCAGCTAGATATTTTCTCTTCCTGGAGTATGTTTGAAGTTGTGGACTTGAAGTTTCAACCTTTTCTATCTCGTCTAGCGATTTTTCAGTCTTGGTTTGTTCTTGATCATCAATTTCTATTTCCTCATTTTCTATTTCTTTTTCATTCTTTTTCTTTTCATGTTCACACATTTTTCTTATCATTCTTTTTGTTCCTCAGACAGTGCCACAGCAAGTACTATCTGCATACTTAACTCTTTTTGCAAAGGAACTGGAGATTGAGAAATGACTACAATAGGTTCAAAGTTGGTCCTTTGGTCTGCAACAAAATTCCAAAAATCTTCATCTATTTTGAATTTTTCAGATGTAAAGCTATCCAAAGCACTGATTAATTCTTCAAATTCAGCTTTCTCAGTTTGATTAGCTTCTGATTGCCCAGAATAAATCACCATTTCTAAGCTTTGTTGCTCATTCTTTGTTTGGCTTTCATCTTCTCCTTGTTCATCATTCTCAGAGAAATATTGTTTCTCATCATCAAAAATTTTTCTTCATCATTTTTGTTTTCTCCAGTTACAACACTTCTTTGAATTTCAATTAACAATTCAAGTTCAGAGATCCTTTTAGTTTGAGTTTTAACTTGACTTTGGAGATTAGAGATGATTTCAGCTTGTTCTTCAATAATGTTCTCTTGCTCTCCATAGCTATGGTTTGAATTGCAAGAGTATCAAGATGGCCACTCATTCTTCTCTAGAATGGTTCAGGGCAGCTTTCAAGTAGTCAATTTCTTTTTCTTTCTCTTTCTTTTCAGCTTCATACTTTTCTTTTAGTTCTTTTAATTCATGCTCCTTTTCATCAAGCTCTAGAATCCTATCATCAATGATTCTAGCTCTCCTATTTAGTATTCTTTCCATCCTTTCCACCATTTGTAGGAGCTCAGATATCAGCTCATCCTTTTCATTAGGCCTGTTTATATTAGATTCATCAAGGTTTCTAAGGGAGCAGTCTCAGAAGTTGCTCTCTTTACATGCATTTAAGCATGTTGATCCTCCTCATCTAAAGATGATTTGGATGATTTAGAAGTGCTAGTTTAGTCTCCAAATTCAGTTGGGTTATCATGGGTGGGCAATGGTTGGTTTGGTGACGTTGCTGAGTGATTAGGTGGTGATATTGGTGATTGATGAAGTGGTGATATTGGTGTTGGTTGTGGGGTTGTTTATGGTGTTGGTTGTGGTGTTGGCTGTGGTGTTGGTTGTTGTTTCGGTTGTTGTGTTGGTTGTTGTGTTGGTTGTGGTGATGGTTATGGTGATGGTTGTGGTGTTGGTTGAGGTGATGGTTGTGGTGTTGGTTGAGGTGATGATTGTGGTGTTTGTTGTGGTGATGGTTGTGGTGTTGGTTGTGGTGATGGTTGTGGTGATGGTTGTGGTGATGGTTGTGGTGTTGGTTGTGGTGATGGTTGTGGTGGTGGTTGTGCTGCTTGCTCATCAATAGCCTGTTCTTGTCCTTGATTTATCTATTGAATCATCCAAGGAAGAAGAGGTGAGTGAGCTCCACTGTAAAAGTTTCTAGGGTCCCTCTTCTTAATGTACTTGTATGATCTGGCATCATAATGAGGAATATCAAGCACTGGTCCCCAGTAGCAATATCTGGAAATGCTTCACTTATCATGCACTAGATGAATCTTGGATACATTAAGAACTTGTATCTTCTCCCCTCTTGTATGTTTGAAGTGAGGCCATTAAAAACATAGGTAGGACATATTGAATGGCCTGTTTGTATAGAGAGCACAGATTGCTGAGGAAGTGGTGATTGGAATATCATTCCATCGTATTTTTCTTTTGGATAAGAAGTGCTGAAACATGTGGATTAGAAATCCCCAAGGCAGATCAACCAATCATTTAACAATTTGTTTAGCTTCAAATCCTCCTTCATAACCAATCTCAGCAAAGAATGTGGTTATTTCATCATCATCCAGCTCTAGAGGTGCACTAGCATCATCACCAAAATGCAAGCATCTTCTAACAGAATATTTAGTGATGCTTAGAGTGTAATTATTGTCAATTCTTCTAGATAGAGTTCTAACACGATCTGCTTCAATTACCTCAGCTGAATTCTAGAAAGACCTAATGAGGTTCTCATAGATGGTGGGTCTAACTGTGATAGCATAAGCTACCCTTGTTGTAAAGATGAATCTGATGAAATCTCTGAGTCCCTCAGCTTCTCGTACATCAGGGTTTAAATAACGGCTGACATTATGGAGCTGGCTTCATGAAAGATTTTCCATATAATCTGCATAAAAGACATGTGTGTTAGTTTTAATGAGAACTCATGAGTATGGTTTAACAGTTTGACATTAAATTGTCAATGATGAACTTTTGACATTACTGTATCATTCTTATCACATCAAATGGTGAATTTGTTGTTTAACAATCACAGTTTCTATGTTTGAATCATTATTTAATGTTATTTCATTGATTTGTTACATATTTTCATTTGTCATCATGCTTTGTTCTTGCACCAAACATGACTATAAAGGTTTTCATGATCAATAAAATTTCTATTAGTTTGCATGTTCATTAATGTCGAAAAGGTGTATTATATTACATCAATAAATCAAATTTTTTTGTGTCCTTCATTATCATTTGGTTGTTTGTTTGATTTTCATTTAATAGTCCGAACGTTGGGTCTTGATGAAATTTTTGGAAATTTCCCCTTGTTTTCGATGCAACTGTAGTTTCAGAATTGATAACAAGAACAGGTTGAGTAGAATCACACAAAAATCTTTGGTTGTTTATGATGAGGATGATCGAAGTGGGTGTACTGTGTATTTGCGCTCGTCTCACTATGAAGTCTCTCAAATTTGAAATGTATTAAATGACCCGTTTAAATTCCTTTAAATAGTCAAATAATGCATTCTAAAAGATTTTACAAGTTTAAGAGCAAATGCGGTCACCACTGTAGCAAATGCCGAAGTGTAAACTTTTTACTTTTGGTCATCCGCATTTGTTAACTATTGCAAATGCGGAAGACAAAAATTCCGACTTTGACTACCCGCATTTGTTCACTATTGTGAATGCGGAAGTTTTGTTACTTTTGTTTTCTTCTATTCGTATTTATTCATTGTTGCTAATGTGGAAGAACTAAGTTCATGAGCATTTATTCACTGTAACAAATGCGGTTGACAAAACTTATTCAGCATTGCTCACTGTTGCAAATACGGTTGAATAAAATTTGTCGACATTTGCTCACTGTAGCAAATGCAGAAGATCTAACTGTTAGCATTTGTTAACTATAGCAAATGTGATAGAATAAAATCCATATTTACTTGATCATCATTCTGTGACAAGAGATTGATCACTTAATTATTTCTTCTTGATCATACATGAGCATTGAAGATATGTATCCACAAATGTGGATGAGTAAAACAAATGCGGAAGTGTAGATTTCATCCATATTTGACAAATGTAGTTGAACATTCAAAAGTTTATCTGCATTAACTAATGTGGTTGAACACTTGAAAATTATTTTATCCGCATTGACAAATGCGGTAGAACAATTTTTGTTCCGCATAGATTTTAACACTTCAAAATTTCATGTATACCTGTAACACACTAATGCGGTAGAGTAAAATCATTGTCCGCATTAGTTTCACTAGAAAATATAAAGCTACCCGCATTGGTTATAAGCATGGGTTACCTTCACCCGCATTAACCAATCCACTTACGTGCATTAATTTTTCAACTTAATCATAAGTTAATGTGACTGAATTGATTTTTCATATTATGAAGTCTTGTCCTTGATTGATTTTTCTTATGTAGTTGACTGTTAAAATTGTCAATTATTGCTTGGATTGACTTGTATGTCATAAGTGATACAAGTTTCTGATTTTGACTGATCTTGGACTTTTCATGCCTCCAAGAATCTACATAAGCTGAGATACAATGGTATAACTTTTTGCAACAACACCAATTTTTAATTTTTGTTGAAAGTAAGTTAAGCTAGTAAACAAAAATATGGACTTACTCAAAAATTTTAAATTACTCCGCTAAAGTTTATATCCATATTTGGATAGAAACTTTAAAGATTTAAAAAAAATTGAATTTTATTATGATTATTAGTAATGAAGAGAATTATATCTTTTGTTGGGATCATATAAGTGTTACATTACACATACGAGGTTGATATTTTGATGCAAATGATTTTTATCATGTTTTTGGTTGATTTAGTTATTCAATGTGTACCTCACACACACAAGCATGGAATGATCAACCATCTTTATACAATGCATGGTAGAACTTTTTCACAACATTTCTTACCAGGTTACTTAAGTTATGAGGACTTATTTTCACTGATCCTCATTGGGATTCTTTTACTTTGATCCTTATCATGATGATCCATATTGGGATTCTGTTCACTTCACTTTGAAAGGTGATCCATGATGGGATTCTTTTGTTCGTTCACTTGGAATGTATTGCTTTTGTTGAATCATCCAATTTGAATGTGTTCCTCATTGGGAATCTTTTGGATGAGGACATCTGCACTATGTGCATCTTTCATCAGCTCTTTGCTCAGCAAAACAAAGATGAAACTAATGTAGGTGAAAGAGATTCATAAATTATCATTAACTGGTGTGTTTAGGTTACTACACACACATGCACTCACATAAGCCAATACATACCTATACTCTGTGATGAATGTTTCACTATTAAATAAGATTTTAATTCATCACTACATGTATCTTCTCTTCCAAGTTGAGCCTACCAACATATCTGGTAAGTCATGACAGTCTTGCAATTTTTTTTGAGATTAAGCACAGTGAATGATATAATGATTGTAATAATATCATTTCCCGAGATTCTTTTCTTTATAAAAATTGATTTCTTTTTGTGGTTTTCTCATGTTTTTAATATTTTTGATGTTTTTCATGGTTTTACTCGAGGTTAATCATGCCAATTGACTAAATCAAGAATTCAAACCTACTAGGTTCAAATGCCTTGGTAAATAAATAAGCTAATTGATATTCAGTTGGTACTTGAATCAATTTGATTAATCCCTTTTTAGCACAATCTCTCAAAAAGTGATATCTAATTTCAATATGTTTAGTTTTTGAGTGCTGAACTAGATTATTAGTTATGAAAACAACTGTTGTGTTGTTAATGTAAATTGGCATGTGTAACAAGTTAAAACCATAATCAAGCATCTGGTTTTGAATCCAGAGTACTTGAAGCAACAAGCTGATGCTGCAATATACTCAACTTCTGCTGTGGACACAGATACATTTGTTTGCTTCTTGCATTGCCAAGATACTAGTCTGGGACCAAGAAATTGACAACCGCTAGAGGTGGATTTTTTGTTGAAGTTGCATCTTCTATAATCACTGTTTGTGAAGGCAAAGAGATTAATTTCAATATGTTTAGTTTTTGAGTACTGAACTAGATTATTAGTTATGAAAACAGCTGCTGTGTTGTTAATGTAAATTGGCATGTGCAAGAAGTTAAAACCATAATCAAGCATCTGGTTTTGAATCCAAAGTACTTGACAGCAATAAGCTGATGCTGCAATATACTCAATTTCTGCTCTAGACACAGATACATTTGTCTGCTTCTTGCATTGCCAAGATACTAGTCTGGGACCAAGAATTGACAACCGCTAAAGGTGGATTTTTTGTTGAAGTTGCATCTTCTATAATCACTGTCTGTGAAGGCAAAGAGATTAAATTCCCCTTCCTTTGGATACCATAACCAAGAGCTAGTTTGCCCTCCAGATATCTGAATATCCTCTTCACTACATTCATATGTGATTCTTTTGGATTAGCTTGATATCTGGCACACACACAAACACCAAACATAATGTCAGGCCTACTACCTGTTAGATACATAAATGAATCGATCATTGATTGATAATGAGTCTGATCCACTGGTTTGTCTTCAGGATCAGGTCCAATCTTTACTTTAGTATCCATAGGAGTTCTAATAGACTGACAGTCAGCAAAGTGGAATTTCTTCAACATGGTTTCCACCTATTTAGATTGATTGATGAAGATTCCATCTGCTGTCAGTTGGACTTGCAGCCCTAGAAAGAAGGTGAGTTCCCCCATAGCACTCATTTGAAATTTTGAGTGCATAAGGTCTCGAAATTCTTTGCAGAGTTGATTTTTTATAGATCCAAATATAATGTCATGCATTAGATCTGGACTAATAGCATATCTTTTCCTCTTGTTCTTCTGAATAGAGTCTAATCAATCTTTCCTCTTTCATATCCATATTCAAGAAAAAAGTATGATAGAGTCTCATACCACTTTCTTAGGGCTTGATGAAGACCATACAGAGCTTTCTCAAGCTTGTAAGCTCTATGAGGGAAATCTTGATCTTTAAAGCCAGGTGGTTGACTCACATACACCTCCTCAGCAATCTTTCCATACAGGAAGGCACACTTTACATCCATTTGATAAACAATATATTTCATGGATGCAGAATATGGTAGAAAGATTCTGATTGCTTCTAGTCTGCAACAGGAGCAAACACTTCGGCATAGTCGGTTCCTTCTTCTTGAGTGTATCCTTGTGCCACTAGTCTTGCTTTGTTTCTGATGACGATCCCTCCATCACCAGTCTTGTTCCTGTACAGCCATCGGGTACCCATAGGGTATTGTCCTTCGGGAAGATCTACCAGTTGCCATACTTCTTGCTTCTTGAATTGGAGCAATTCTTCCTGCATTGCTTCAATCTAGCTATTGTCTTGAAGTGCCTCTTTGATGTTCTTAGGTACTGTTTGACACAAAAAGCATGAGAACAAACAGATGTTTGCAATACTGGATTTGCTTCTTGTCACCCTCTCATTAAGATCACCAATAATGGTTTCAACTAGATGATTCTTATGTATTCTTTTGGTTGGAATGGAGTCACCAGCAATTGTTACATCAAGATTGGAGACTTTCAGTTCATTATGGTCAGAGGCACATTCATCTGGTACTATTGTTGATTTATGATGATTGTCAGACTCTGTTTCAGTTCCTGCTAAAGCTTCAGCACCACTGTGATTGCTTACAGGATTTGATGTCCTTTGTGTTTCAACTGGAGGAGTAGCCTGTTTTTGATTTCTGATCTCATTTGACAAATCATCTGAGTGAGATGGTATCAGGCTTGGACCTCCTTCTGAAGAAACACTAAGGTTTTGTGACGATTTTCTGATGGGATCAGCTTGAAGAGGAACTTCTTCATTCATGCATTCATCAAATGTAGGAGGAATTAATGGAAAATCTTCTCTTCTTTCTACAGCTGACGAAGTATCACTTGAATGTATATTTCCTGCATCAGACAAGTGAAATTGATCAAATGATTTTGTAAACGTCTTAATATCAAACAACCAGTCAAGACCATTTGTAGATTTGGAAAACAAATGTTCCTTGAATTGAACATTTGTTGATTGATCGATAATGTTTAATCTAGGATTAAACACTCTATAAGCCTTTGAAACAAAATAATAACCTACAAAGAATCCTTTATCACACTTGGATGAAAATTTTCCCAGATAGTCTCGGGTGTTTAATATTGAGACAGGAGTACCAAATGATTTAAGAAATCTAATGAATGGTTTTCTATGAAAGAGCAGATCATAAGGAGTCATGTTGTTTACTTTGACAAGTAGAGTTTGATTCTGTACAAATCACGATGTATTAACCGCCTCTGCCTAGAAGGTGATTAGTAGTTTAGCATCGGCTAGCATCGTTCTTGCTGCTTCAATCGGTGTTCTGTTTCTCCTTTCAGCTACCCCATTTTGTTGAGGAGTTCTAGCTGCACTGAATTGATGAGCAATGCCTTTGGTTGTACAAAAAGAACTCATACTTTCATTTCTGAATTGAGTACCATTATCACTTCTTATTATTTTGACCTTAAGATTGAGTTGATTTTAATTTTAGTGATAAATTCTTGTATGATTTGGGATGCCTCATTTTTATGAAGTAAGAAGAAAGCCCATGTGAATGGTGAAAAGTCATCAATGATCACTAAACAATACTATTTCTTTCCAATACTCATTACATGAGTTAGTCCAAACAGATCCATGTGAAGTAGCTTCAATAGAGTATTGTTAGTGTTCAGCAGCTTGGTTTTGTGAGATGATTTGTGTTGTTTTCCTTTGAGGCACGCTGAACAGTGATCAATAAAATGAAAGTCTTTTTGAGGAAGACCAATGACATGGTTTCCTTTGACCAACTTGTTCATGTTTTAAAGTTTGTGTGCCCCAAACGTCTATGCCAAAGTTGTGACTCATCAAATGATGCTTTTGACAAAAGACATGTTTCTTCTTTAGGTGATGCAGAACACAAGTTTAAGACATATGTATTTTTCTTCCTTAGGCTTTTTAAGACAATCCATTCCTCAGGGATCTGAAATCCAGGTTTCAGAATGTAGCAATGAGTGTGTGTAAGTGAAGGGAATATTTCTTGTCACAGATTTGAGACACGCTTAGTAGATTGAAATTAAGCTGTTCACAGTAGTTCACTTTATTAAAGCTCATCATCCCGTTTGTCACAGATCCTTCACCTGTAATTCTACCACCTGTGAATCTCCACCAAATGCCACAGTAGTTCATTGTACATGCTTGAAGTCATGAAGGAGGGAACGATCTCAAGTCATGTGTCGGGAGCATCCATTGTCCACGTACGATAAGCTATTGGACCTGTGTGGATGAACCTGCAAGCAAAAAGAGCTAATTAGAATAAGGAACCCAAGCCATGATGGTCTTGGATTCCTGTTCCTATTCATGATGGTGACTTCTTGGTATTTCCCTCTAAATTGTTTTTTAGATGGAGGTGTCCTGTGAGATTTTGGTAATGACTAGGTTGAGTCATCTCATCAACATCTACTAAAGATTTAGATGAGTAATGAAATCATTGGTCCCTTTTTCTTTCTTGAAATTTAGTCCGTTTTTCATCATCAAAAGTAGGTTTTTGTTTTGGAAGGTAAATTTTGTGGTTCATTGTGAGATGTTTCTTGGACCCTTCCCTAATTCCTTCAAATTATTCATGTCATTTGTTGATCTAGATGTCCTAGATTGAGTATTGTGTAAATGAGGTTTGACAAAATGTGTCACAGTGGATGTTTTTGAGATGGGCTTGTGTTAGGGAATTCTCAAACCCTTCTGATTGAAGTAACAATCAAATGTATTGTGATTGTTCATGTTACGGATTGAACAATACTTCTTGAAATAACATTTTTTGGTGGAGTGATTGTTCATATCACAGATAGAGCAATATTGATTAAAAGAGCATTCATCTGTCTTGTGATTGAACATTTCACAAATGTCACAATACATTTGTTTGTTTCTTGAATCAAATTTTGCCTTGTGTGACTCAGTTGATATTTTCTTTTGCTGAATCACTTTCTTTTCTTTAGGGGATGAATCAGAATCAACCCTTTTTATAGCTTGATTCACAACACTACCTTTGTTTAATTTTCTGGCTGTTTATGTTTCTTCAACCCATTTCTCACCTCTTTCTCAAACTGGTCAACATGTTCCTTGTTGCAGATATCAAACCCAACTCCATGCCTTAATCTTGAAGACTAAGGGTCTGATAATGTTTTATGTGTTGAACTCAGTGATCCTGTTTGTTTCTTTTGCAGTGAAACCTTTTCTGATTTGCTTGAATTTTTTGGAGATATGTTCTCAGTATCAGAACTACTCTTAGCACTGGGTTTCACTGACTTCACATATTTCTTTTTACCTTGTAAAACAGAGGGTATGGATTTTATAAAACGGACAATTGCTTATACAGGGCTTGAGGGTTTCATTACACTCAATGTCTTGTCTGAATACTCTTTGACTTTGATTGGGTGACCTAACTTTATTTTATCCTCATTAATTTCAATATATACATTAGGTTTGTTTTGAGGATTGGTCACTTGTTTTACTATAAATTTAGGTTCCATAGTTTTAGTTTCAATTTCTTCAGTGAGTGAGACAAATTCAGGCATGACAGTGTAGTTGCCATTGTATGGTGGAGGACATGAGTTATACCCAATCCCTGACATTTCCTTTGGATCATTTGAGAATCAAGCATCTCTTGCAGCTTGACTGAAGACATTTGAAACTTTTCAAGTTTCACTTCAGTCATTGAATGCTTAGCCTTAGATTGAGCTAACTTTTCAGTAACGAGCTCATTCTCAGCTGCAAGAGTGTACTTTTCACCATGCAGTTTTTCTATGTCAGAGATAAGAGATTTGATTTTGATTTCAAAGCCTTTTATTGCTCTCCTCATCGTCTCCGACATTACCTTTTCTTCCTTAATTTTATCTACTAGTTTATGGTTATGCTCCCTATAACCTTGCAATTCACTAATACATTTTTAACTATAAAGGTTAGATTTTAACTCAGTAGGCATTAGAGATGGACCATCATTGATATGAGCCATAAGAGCATGATTCTGAAATTGAGGCATGACTTCCTCTACATACACGCTCCAGTTACATACCCTTTCTTGCTTTATCACGAGAGCACTGGCAGAAGACTGACTGCTTCCATGAGCTTGATTTGTTAGTTAGGGTGGATTTTGATATGATTGGTGTTAATGAGAATGATGATATTGCTGCTATTGGTTGTTGGAGTGAAAGCTTGAGTTAGGCTATGAGGATGACTGGCCTTGAGAGTTCCTTGATAGTTGTTTCTCTTGGGGGCATTGCATTCTCTAGAGAAATGGCCTGCCATGTCACAGTTAAAGCATTTCACCTTGGATTTATCATATCCAAGTTTTCTATTTTCATTTAGGCTCAACTTTCTACCTTTTCTAAAGAATTTCTTGGCTCTCATGGCAATCATGGCCATTTGCCATTGTAGATCCATTTCTTCCACATCATCAGTATCCATTTCCTCCAGATCTTCCTAAATTAGATGAGCAGAAGTGAGTCTTCCTCCTAAGTATGCTTCAAAGCATGCAACAAAGGCATTGTAGGTTGCCTTTTGTTCTTCTAATCTTGTGTCTTCACGAGTGGTTTGAGGGGCAGCAGTGACTCTGGATGTTTGAGATGATGTTGATGGATGATTTGACAGGATCATCGATCACAAGTTTGATGTATTAGAGTTCAAAGCAGCGGAAAACGAACATGAATTAGACAAATTGTAGCAAGAAGTCGATGCTTGTATGCATTAAGAGCACATACGGTTATAGCGAGAGAATATATTTTTGATTCAAGGAATGTTTATAGATATGGAATGTTTCAAATCAAATCATTTATTCATTCTAATCATTCATACATTACAATAGGTTGTCACTCCTTATATAGAGTGCAACAATCACTGCTGTTATCACGGAAAGTGACAACTGGCAGATCTAATACAAAAATAGCTAACTCTTAACAAACTACTGAAATGTTCACAACTACTGAGAACATATCAGGGTGTTAAGTACAAAATATAAAACTACTTAAACTACAACGACTGAAGAACAAGCTCTTCAGTCATTTTACAAAACTACTGAAACATAAAACTACTAAAACTAGAAATATAAAACTACTGATTTCACAACTACTGAAGAAGTACTCTGCAGCAGTTGTGACAACTACTGAGGCTTCAATACTTGATCTTCAGACTTTGACCTTCAGATGTTTCATCAGCTGATGACTCCAGTAGATATCATCAGCTGATGTCTTCAGTCTTTGTCTTCAGACTTTGTACGCTAGTTGTTGATCTTCAGCACTTGTAAACTCTTCAGCTGTTGTACTTCAGTACTTTGGTCTTTCAGCTTCAGCACTTGTGTTCTTCAGCTGTTGTACTTCAGCACTTTAGTTCTTCAGCTGTTAAGTCTTCAGCACTTGATCTTCAGCTGTTGAAGTCTTCAGCACTTGTCAAACTGCTGATGAGGCTTTCAGCAGTTGTTGTGATACCATGTGGGACTTAGAGGTTTTCTGATCTTGGCTCATTGGTTCTTTTGGTCCAACAAACTCCCCCTGAACCAATGCAGCCAAAACCTCTAAATTATTTATTATCCCACTTATTGTTGGCAAAAATGTTGGTCTTTTTCCTTCTTGATCAGTAGATAAGATGACCCATGTAAGCTCCGGCCTGGGAAGAAATCTCAGATATTTGTTTGGCAGAGTATGAATGGGAACTCTGTTTTGGGGAACTGGACACAGAGTTGTTATCCCATTCATGAGATTTACTTCCCCATAATGAGTCTGTATGACTCTCTAACATAGGCCTCAAGGAGAACAACTTGTTCCTCCTGAGAGAGTTCTTCTACTCCCCCTTCGAAGAAGAACTCTGGACCATAGTACTCTGATAAGTACTTCATGGTCCTGCCATTTTTCAGCTCCATCGTAGTTACCTCCCTATACACAAATTCATCAGGATGGTTGCCTTCAAGGAGTAACTGGAGCTCATTCTTCTGGATGTCTTCAAGCTTTTTATATGACAACCCCTTCTTAATCATCTTGTTTTCTAGTAAAGCTTGAGGGGTCTTCTTTGCTTGATGAGCTTTCTTGAATTCATCAATGATTTCCCAAGGTGAGACTACAATGGCCAACATGATGGTAGACTCTATTGTTTTTCGTACCTGGCCATTGTATCTGTGTGGAATAGTTCTTTTATGGATTCTAGAACT